>JADNRB010000001.1:1402500-2805000 GCA_017654865.1 Fusarium sp. FW16.1
GTTTTGCCCACGGAAACTAATTGGTTCTTAGAATATGATACTCAGCAGCTCCAATTCCGGATGGAGGCTTTCACAAGCATCTCAGCAGTCAATAATGGTCCAAACAAGACCATCCTCGGATTCGGAACCAGGAGCGGCCACCTGGTCACAGTTCGAATCTCAAACGATGAGATTGAAGATATTTCGATGACTGTTGAACAACTTGGTCTGGCACCTACAAAGGTGTCTCCTGCTTCAGGTCCCTTTGCCGGAGGCCCTGCCTTCTTCGTCTGCTGTGACAACAGCCTATGGGTGATGACAGACTTTTCGGAGCAAGAGACCAAGTTCAAGACCAAGAACCTTATCTGGCCGACCGATTCCAGTGATCCATCCTTGCCAGCACCGCCCGTTCACGCAGTCTATTGCCTCACGGACAGCCTTTCCAACTATCCCCAACACATGTCTTTGATGTTGCTGGCTGGAACACGGATCCTTCTCGTGGATATCTGGCCTCACGTCGGCCCCGTTCCCCGCAGCATTCCCCTTGCCGGAACACCAGTGCGAGTCATCTACTCCCAGACCTGGAAGTGCTTGGTGGTGGCGCACTTTGACGAGGAAGATCGCTCGACCCTTTCCTTCATCGACCCTGACTCAGGGGCTACGATCTCGAGTGCTTCCGACAAGAACAAGAACCCATCTCAGCACATCTCTGGGCTAGGCCATGCAGGAGACAGGATCTTCGGCCTGAACGAATGGCTTTATGTCAAGGATGGCAAGACCTTCCCGTTCCTTATCGTGACCACGCAACAAGGCCGCTTGATGATTGTGTCTGTGAAAGAAAAGAAGATTGAGACGGAGAACGGGCCATCAAGGGAGCTGCAGTATTGGACCCGGTACAAGAAGAAAGGCTTTTCGGCACCCGTCTTCTCGGTTGTGGGAGACGCTGTGGGCCTCCTGTTTTGCGTCGGTGATACCTTGCACTGGGAGGTTCTTGACCTCGCTGAAAAGAGGCTGAAGCCGATGAAGGAGTTCAGACTAGACTCTCCTGCCACATCACTACATGTAGAGGGGAGCAAAGTGTTTGCCTTGACAGCGATGCACTCCATGCTCGTTATCGACCTCCACGTCGAATCCGAGCACGCGGAAGCCTCCCTCATTCATTGTGATCAGGTAGTGCGGTACACGTCTCATATGGTTGAAATGGGGGATTCCGAGGATCAACTTGGCGAGTGGCCAATGAATCTCATCTCGACCAGCCAGGGGAGCTTTGCCGGAGTTTGGGTTCCTCGGGGCCAACGCAACAGGGAATTCGAGGTGGTCGTCTCTGGAAAGTTGTCCACATCGATAAGGAAATTCAAGCGCGGGCACACACGCCCATTTTGGGTGGCTTCGAACCGCCAGCGGCAATACAACACCCTCTTCAGTACGGTTGACCAGGCTGAGGTGTTGGGCGTGTCCCTCGATGGCTCGCTGCACCACTTTGCACTTATAGGCCTCGACCTATGGCGATTCTTGCGCCTTGTTCAGAACCTAGCAAGGTACGACAAAGACATCTGCCCATTTGCGCCCGGCAACAACGACTCAAAGAAGGATGAGGATGAGGATGAGGATGAGGATGAGGACATGGATTTGGATCTCGAGCCTCAGATGGCTCCGGACAATATGCACATTGACGGCAATGTGCTGAAGCGCTGCTTTGACCGACGTGCTTTGGAAACGCTGGTTTCCATGGGGGATGGCTTGGATTTGTTTTGCGAGTATCTAGATGGCATCGATGAAGGACAACACACAGAGGCGTTCCGAAGTGACGGGGAAGATGGACATGAGAAGTATCTCGAGCTGGGCTATGAAATCTTGGAGCATGTTTTAGCGCCAGTTATCTAAAGCTTAAATGTATGGGCGTTAAGAGCCAGTGTTTAAGACTTTAATGCTGAGTTGGAGTTACGCAACCGATGGGATCTACCACTAAGAGTACAATTATACCTAGGGAGTCATGTTGCATTAAAAAGAGCTCTTTTAATATTATCATAGGAATCAAAATTAATAGCCTATACTCGTGATCAAAGCAGGACAGCAGTCACCCCTTGCTTCCTGGCCATGCTATATCATGGAGTTGTCAGGCTCTTGAGAGGTGATGTTGTGGGAGGTTCGGGTGATTACATAATATGACATTCACAAAATATTCCTTCTGCTGGGTTTCAGTGCCCCGCAGAGTAAGTCAAGTGATTTGATTCACCGTCAACCTCCGCTGGAACTTTCATGTTAGCGAACAGCACACCCAGAGTTTTTGGTTGATTGCTCAGACTCGACTCGACTTGCGACACATCTCCTTGCAGACCCGAGGAGACGGAGCATGTCGCATAAGCTACTCCCAAGAGCCCGACGACGTTACCCTGCGCTGGATTCGCCACCGCCGCAGCTGTTCAAGAAGCCCTGTTCCCGTTGGACTTGATACCTACAGTAGTGGGCTGCCCCGCCTAAACCCCGTAGCCCAACCCACTCCCACCCGCCGAACGAGCAGCGAAACCGACCATACAGAAGCCAAACCTAAGGCGCTGAGGTTCAGGTTGTGTGTGCCTGGCTGTGTCTGTCTGTGTGATAGAGCCGTTGCCTTGTCCGTCTGCAGGCAAGTTTCTTTGGCTACTTCGCCCCCGAAAAAAAATCCATAACTCCTTCTTCGCCCATTCGCGAGCCCCTCCGACGACTGCATCTCTCGAACCAGCCGACAGAGACCGCCGAGATGCCGCCCAAGAAGAAGGGAAACAAGAAGAACCAGCAGGACGACTGGGAGGCCGAGCTTGGCGAGAGCATTGCCCCGCCTGCCGCCGACAACGATGCTCCTGCTGGTGACGACAACGCCGACGGCGACGACGATGGCGGCGCCGGAGGCCTGATGGCCACCCTGCGCAAGAACAAGGAGAAGCGTAAGAAGAAGGGCATCGTCGACACAGCTCCTCCCGTCGAGGAGGAGGCCCCGGCTGAGGAGCCTGCGAACAAGGAGCCTGTCGAGGCAACCATGGACGACGAGTTCGATCTGCCCCAAAAGAAGGGTAAGGGTGGCAAGCAGAATAAGCAGCCCGCCAAGCAGCCCGAGCCCGCCGCCGACGATGGTGCCGAGTCTGGTCGCATCTTGACCAAGGCCGAGAAGGAGAAGCTGAAGAAGGAGCGTGAGAAGCAGCGAAAGAAGGAACAGGTACGTAATGCTATATCTACTTGTTGATATTCCCCCCTGCTGACAGCCCGCAACAGGCCGCTGCCAAGAAGAAGGGAGGTGCCGCTGCAAAGGCCCCTCAGCCTGCTAAGGCTGCTGCCCCCGAGAAGCAGGAGGAGGCTGCCCCTGCGCCGGCCGCCGAGCCCGCTGGTGGCAAGAAGAAGAAGGTTCCAGCCCACCTTGCTATGCTCCAGAAGCAACAGGAGGAGCTCAAACGTCAGCGAGAAGAAGCTGTCCGCCTCGAGGCCGAGGCTAAGGCTAGAGCCGAGGAGGATGAACGAGTAGCAGCCGAGGAGGAGAAGCGCCGCGAGGAGGCCAAGGCCCTCAAGAAGCAGAAGGAGAAGGAGCGCATTGATCAGCTCAAGAAGGAGGGCAAGTACCTCACCAAGGCCCAGAAGGAAGAGAAGGCCCGCAATGAACGAAAGCTCCAGCAGATGTTGGCTGCTGGTATCCAGGTTGGTCCTTCGGAGGGTGGAGAGAAGGCCCCCAAGAGCAAGCCGGCAGACAGGAAGAAGAAGGGCCGAGCTCAACAAAAGGTATACACCCATCTAAAGTTTCACGGATCTGCATTGTACTGACCGTAACCAGGCCGACGAAGAGAAGGCCCTTGCTGAGGCTGCTGAGCGCGCCAGGCTGGAGGCCGAGAAGGCTCTGAAGGAGGCCGAAGAGAAGGCCGCCCGCGAGAAGGCCGAGGCCGAGGCCAAGGCTAAGGCCGAGAAGGCTGCCGCTGAAAGTGACGTTGATGACGACTGGGAGGCCGCTGCCGCCTCCGACGCCGATGTCAAGGATAGTTGGGATGCTGACACCGAGGATGAGGCTGAGAAGGCCAACGGAAAGGCTGACTCTGGATCCAAGGACGATGAACAGGCCGAGGAGTCTGAGGACGAGTCTGAGGACGACGAGGCCGCCACAGCTGCCCAGCAGGCTGAGCTCCAGCGAAAGCGAGAGGCTGCTGAGCGCCGTGAGAAGGCCCACCAAGCTGCTCTGGCTGCCCGATCCAAGGACAACTTGCGATCCCCTATTTGCTGTATTCTGGGACACGTCGATACCGGAAAGACGAAGCTTCTGGACAAGATTCGACAGACCAACGTCCAGGAAGGCGAAGCTGGTGGTATCACACAGCAGATCGGTGCTACATACTTCCCTGTCGAGGCCATCCGACAAAAGACGGCCGTCGTCAACCCGGATGGCAAGTTCGAATTCAAGGTTCCCGGTCTCTTGGTCATCGATACGCCTGGTCACGAGTCTTTCTCCAACCTCCGATCCCGTGGTTCTTCGCTCTGTAACATCGCCATTCTGGTCGTTGATATCATGCACGGTCTCGAGCCTCAGACCCTCGAGTCTATGCGCATGCTGAGGGAGCGCAAGACCCCCTTTATCGTTGCCCTGAACAAGATTGATCGACTCTACGGCTGGAAGAAGGTTGACAACAACGGCTTCCAGGACAGTTTGGCTCTCCAGAGCAAGGCCGTCCGCAACGAGTTTGAGACTCGTCTGGAGAAGACCAAGATTGCCTTTGCCGAGCAGGGTTTCAACTCTGAGCTCTTCTACCAGAACAAGTCCATGTCCAAGTACGTCTCGCTCGTGCCCACTTCGGCGCACACGGGTGAGGGTGTCCCCGACATGTTGAAGCTCATTGTCCAGCTCACTCAGGAGCGCATGGTTGGTTCCCTCATGTACCTGTCTGAGGTCCAGGCCACCGTTCTTGAAGTCAAGGCCATTGAGGGTTTCGGTATGACCATCGACGTCGTCCTTTCCAACGGTATCCTGCGTGAAGGCGACCGCATTGTACTCTGCGGTACAGAAGGTGCTATCAAGACAAACATCAGAGCTCTGCTCACCCCGGCACCTCTCAGGGAACTTCGTCTCAAGTCTGCCTATGTTCACAACAAGGAGGTCAAGGCCGCTCTGGGTGTCAAGATCAGTGCCCCTGGTCTTGAAGGCGCCATTGCCGGTTCTCGTCTGATGGTTGTTGGGCCTGATGATGATGAGGACGATATTGAGGACGAGGTCGAGTCCGATCTCGCTGTCCTGTTCAACCGAGTCGAGAAGTCGGGTCGTGGTGTCAGTGTCCAGGCTTCTACTCTTGGTTCGCTCGAGGCCTTGCTCGACTTCCTCAAGGACTGCAAGATTCCCGTGGCCAACGTTGGTATCGGTCCCGTCTACAAGCGTGATGTCATGCAGTGTGGTATCATGTTGGAGAAGGCCCCTGACTACGCCATCATGCTCTGTTTCGATGTCAAGGTAGACAAGGAAGCGCAACAGTACGCCGAGGACCAGGGCATCAAGATCTTCACGGCTGACATTATCTACCACCTGTTCGACGCCTTCACCAAGCACATGGACGAGCAGCTGGAGAAGAAGAAGGAGGAGTCCAAGATGTTGGCCGTCTTCCCCTGCGTGCTCAAGCCCGTCAAGGTCTTCAACAAGAACGACCCCATCGTCATTGGTGTGGATGTTACTGAAGGTCAGCTGAGAATCAACGCTCCCATCGCCGCCGTGAGGAGCAACCCCACGACAGGTGCCAAGGAGATTATCAAGCTGGGCAGAGTGTAAGTTGAAGATGTCTCATGTCATGCAAAGAGCAGTTCGCTAACGGATCACAGAACCTCTATCGAGCGAGAGCACAAGCAGATCCCCGTGTGCAAGAGAAAGGAGCCTTCTGTTGCCGTCAAGATTGAGATGGGCGGCAATCAGCCCATGTACGGCCGCCACCTCGAGGAAGAGGAGACCCTGTACAGTCTCATCTCTCGAGCCAGCATCGACACCCTCAAGGAGTTCTACCGAAAGGAGGTCAGCAACGAAGAGTGGCAGCTCATCATCAAGCTCAAGCCCCTCTTTGACATTTCATAAGCTGGCCAGGCGAGTGCCGGGGCAGAGCTTGCAACACCTGGTGGCGCGAGGCCCTCCCACCCAACACCATTTGCGCCGGGAGCTTGGCCCGAGTGACTCTTTTCGCAGAAGCTGTCTTTTGAATCTCCCAAGACAAAGCTCAGGCGTCGGGTCAAGCTCCCATTAAGAAGAGGAAGATTGCTACTGCGCATGTGGAGATGAGAGGGAGGGGATGGAGAAAAGAAATTGCATCTGTTTTACGAAGAATGGAATCACGTCATTCATGTATGCTATGTTATGCCGGTTGCATTGTTTGGGGAACCGAAAAAAAAGATTGAGGACGCATCAGACGGAGGCGCTCGAAGGTCCAAAGGTCTTTATATAGAGGGTTATATCCAAAAGTGAGTTGCAACTAACATCCATCATCCATCATCCGTCGATGGCTTCATGCATGTATGGCTCAGTTATGTAATCAATACTTTATTCTATAAACTCTACTCATCTCTTCTATCTCATGTCTTATTCAACCACCCAACTTCACCATACACTTGACTGAGCTGGCCCCCCTTGTCTCCTCCACTCACCGTCATTTCACCTCACGCCACTTCACCTCTCTTGTTTCTCTCACCGACATGGCACTGTTCAAAGAATGATACGGGCAAAGTCCAAAGGCTCCAAGACTTGAACCAAGCCTGAGTGTATGGATCCTAGCTACAAAAAGGCAAAAGTGGTCTAACAGCGGGTAACATATCCGTCATGATGATCCCTCCCTCTTCCCTCTCCCAATAAAAAGCCGTTGCAACCGTTAACATGCTCTATTTCTTCCTCCGATTCTTTCTTCGTGGCCTCTTTTGACATATTTTTCGGGCATCATTCATCTCATATCATGTGCGTGACCACAGCCGAGGCATGGTGTACCGTACAGCTGTGTCATGATCTTCCTCCTCTCACAACTTACTGGGGGTCAGCCTCGCCACCCTGTTGCGGAGCATCAGCGTCCTTCATCTCTTGGTCCTTCTCAGCCTCAGCCTTGCGAGCATCCTCCTCAGCCTTCTTCGCAGCCCGTTCGGCCTCGGCTCGCTCGAGAGCGGCTTGTCGCTCCGCCTCGACTTTCTCAAAGTGGCGCTGGACGATGGGTCCAGCCATGGCACGGATCTCGTCGATCTTGGCGATGTAGACACCCTTAGTGGTATCATCACCCTCATCGTAGAGCCAGTCCTGAAGGCATGGTCAGCATCATTGTCTTGTTGATCACAGAATCCAGAATCTGGATCCAAAACATACCTCGGTGGCCTCGAGCTTGGCCTTGATAGTCTGCTTCTCCTCCTCGCTGGAGAAGTCGGCGTACTGGTCGTCGAGCTTGGCACGGAGGTCGTAGATGTAGGCCTCGAGCTCGTTCTTCTTCTCCTCGGTGTCGGCAACAAGCTTGTCCTCCATCACCATGGCGGCCTCCTTCTCGAGCAGGGCAGTCTTGGCAGCCTCGTCGAGCGAAGCAGTGCCAGTCGAGATGGGCAGATCACCCTTGCGGATCTGCTTCTTGACCTTGCGGGTCTTCTTGGGGGCATCCTTGTCGGTCTCCATGGCCTTGAGGGAAGCAGATGTTAGCGATTGGGGTTCTGGTACGGATTCGGCTGAGGCTTTGGGAACAACGATCGGAAGCCGAGGCGAGCTGACCCGTACATCCTCGTCGAGACGTTGACGTTTAGCGGGTTGGTTACCACCTCCATCTCCGACTGACGCGGATGATGAAGGCGATTCCGGACTCTGGCCGGGGACGGGAATGTTGGGATGTGACATGGACTCGAGAAAACTCACATCGGGATCCTTCTTATCACCCTCCTCGTTGATCTCCTCCTCGACCTCCTGGTCCTCGACATAGTAGCCGCTCTCAACGTTCAGAACACCGTGGATGTTGACACGCGCCTTAAGCTTGCAGATCATGAAGTCGTCCTTGCCGTCGGCCTTGACATTCTTGACAGAGAAGCGGCCGATCCAGGGGTTGGTCTTGCCGGGAAGGTCCTCGGGTTGAGCATAGCGAGCCTCGAGGTCGAAAGGCTGCTTTCGGTAGAAGGTGAGGATCTTGGTGGAAGGCATGACGTTGCCCTTGTTAAAGACAGTCAGGCTGGTGTCCTCGTCGGGAATATCGGGAGCCTTCTCCCAGGCGAACTCGATGGGGTAGCTGATGATGTCCTGGACGGCGAAGTCGCGGACACGGAAGACGGGGGAGAGAATGGCGCAGCTGAAGGCGGAGCCACGGGCAAGAGCCTCGTCGGCGTTGAGGGTGAAGGAGAGGGGCTTGCCGAAGAAGGCCTGGATTCGGTCCTTCAGGGCAGGGACTCGGGAACCGCCACCGACAACCTCGATGATGTCGATGTCCTCCTTGGTGAGCTTGGCCTGGGCGAGGGCCTGCTCGAGGGGAGCCTGGGTGCGGACGAGGAGAGGCTCGATCATGGCCTCGAACTCCTGGCGGGTGATCATGGCGGAGGCATCAATGTCGTTCATGAGCGACTCGATGTTGACGGGAGCCTGCTGGTTGGCAGACAGGATCTTCTTGGTCTTCTCGGCGGCGGCGATTGTGCGGGCGAGGGCACGGCCGTGGGTCATGATGTCGACCTTGTACTTGCCCTTGAACTCCTTGGCGAGGTGCTCGACCAGGGCGCGGTCGAAGTCTCGGCCACCAAAGTCCTTGTCCCAGGTGGTAGCCTTGACGGCGAGCTCACCCTTCTTGAACTCGACGATGGAGACAGTGTAACTGCTGTGGCCGATGTCGACAAAGGCAACACGGCGGGGGCGCTCCTCGGGGCCGGGGAGGTCGAGCTTGGTGATACCCCAACCCAGGGCGGCGGCGGTGCCGTCGTTGATGAGGCGGAGGAGCTTGAGGCCGGCGATGTCGGCAGCATCGATAAGAGCGCGGCGCTGGATGTCAGTGAACCACGGAGGCACGCTCATGCAGATGTCGGAAACGGGCAGCTTGAGCTCGGCAGCGGCGGTAGACTTGATCTTGCTCAGGTACATGGCGACAAGCTGGGTGGCCGTGAACTTCTCCTTGTTGCCAAGGTAGCTGACCTCGGCGCCGACCTGGCCATTGACATCGGCAAGGGCAGCGGTGATGTATTTTTGCTCAATCTGAATGTCGGGGTCGTTGAAAGATCGGCCGGCGAGACGCTTGAGGGAGCCGACGGTGTTCTTGAGGTTGGAGATCTCCTGGGTCTTGGCCGCCTCACCGAGGTAGCGAGACTTGGGGCCGAAGCCTACCAAGGAACTATAGAGCGAGAGCTGTCAGTAAACATGTTTCCTGATTGATGATGGCGGGGTTGTTTTGATTTGACGGCGGGGTCAAGAGGGAGGGGATAACATACGGAGTAGCTCGGTTTGAGACTTCATTGGTGACCTGTGTGAGAGATCAAGAGTCAGCCAAAGGTGAACTTGTTATTGTGTGTTTATCCTATCGACCGCAGATGACGGGACAGTCGGTGGTCGATCAGGACGACGGGGAGTATACGCACCACATCGACGCCGCGGTTGCGGGCGACGGCAATGACGGTCTTGAGGGTTCCGAAATCGACACCTGTAGAAGGCAAAACGCCATGGTCAGTAAAGCTTATCCGGGATACAAGATGAGGCTATCCCTCCCGCAGACCGAGGGTGGGCGGCAGGTAAGAAGCGATAGCGGATTGCGGGACGGACTGCGAAAGCATCAGAGAAGAGGGCAGCAAGCAACTTACCAACGACACTCATGATTTCGACTGGTGGGAATCTGCCCACGCACACAAACTGAGGGTATTAAAGGTAAGAGAAAGAAATAAGAGGGGAGAAGGGGGGGAAGAGTATGAGCGATGCGCGCAAATGCTCAACAAGAGAGAAAGGGCGAGCGCAAGGGCAGGAGTAGATCGTGAGGATGGAGGGGGGGAGTTGGGCCGCAGGTTTGGCTTGTGGTTTTTTTTTTTTTCCTTTCCTTTCCTTTCCTTTGGTGGAGGGGAAGTGAAGGAGGGGAGGGGCAGCCTTGGGTCGGGGAAGCCGCTTACTGAGAGAGGGCCCCAAAAACAGTGGCTAAAACTGGAAAATTTGGTTCTTTCAGTGGGTTTCCCCGTAGCCGGGAAGAATGAATCAGGTAGAAGGTACCTGCGGGTCGATGTGCGACGTGGTGTAGATGCAGTGTAGTGCGATGATGTAAACCAGGTATGGTCTACTTTTGCAGTTTTTGGATTCGAGGCGATTCGAGAAGATGCGTCTTTTCCTCTTTCTTTCCTTTCAGAACAAAGGATACAAAGAGAATGCGAGTAATGCAAAAGGCAAACTATTTATTCTATTCAGTCCTCAAACTTATCTCCCCTCTCTGCCTAGAAAACAGAGTGGGAATAGATATAACGTCCAGGGTCCCCATTGTTGCCATCCATCAGAATCTGGAAACGACGATAGTCTTCTTTGCGATTCCGCCAGCTCCAGCTGCAAGGCAAAGAAGGGGGAAAAAAAGAGGTAGGCAATTTACAGGGGTGGTACTTCTTGCATCTCCACCAAGCCAAAGCACCAAGGCGCCTAATCAAAGTCGCAATTGGGTCATTGCAAGTCAGATGTACCATTTTTTTTTTTTTTTTTTGACTCGCGTCCAAGGCAACCTAGGCTTTCGCCTCGTCTGGTTGAGAAAAATGATTTGTGCTAGCAAGGGGAGGAGAAAAGTGCCTGGGCGAAAGATGCTGCTGCCCCTCCCCCGCTCCCCAAGGTGAGGCAAGCTATTGTTGATAGAGGGGCAGACGTGACCAGGCGAAACGAGACCCCAGCAACGACCCGACTCCCAGGTATAATAGCATCAAGTCAAGACATGTTAAGCATCTTCTCTTGACAACATCTCCTCCGTGGTACACACAAACCTCACAGACCCTGAATTCCATCCCGTGGGTTGCGGCCTTAAAACCAGGCTAACCCTCCATGACTAACAACTACCCAGCCCTCAACATTAATTTGCATGACTTTGACACAACCTTTCAACTCGTGCCAAGCCTTTAACAACTAACATCAGGCATATTTCGCTCCGCTGCCCTTCCACTGGCTCACCGACAAACCAGATCCTTCCCTGTGATCATCGTTGGGCTCACTACCCTGGACAACCGACCTGAGTTGTGATCCATTCATGCGGGCCTCAATAATAAGAGCTTGTCATGATAACGCATTATTCACCATCCCACCAGCAGAAGAACCTGTTTCTAAATCACCGTCCACCCATGCATCACGTTTCATGTCAAACCTCTCATCCTACCCACTGGTCTGGCCTGGTTTGTTTTGCCTCATCTCATCCCACGCCAACAGCCTCCTCCACATGGATAACAACACAACGCCTGGATCACCTTCAGCACCCACCCCAGTCATGCTCGCTCATCCTCATCTCCAGACTTCCCTCTGTCATCTTATCTTTGTCATGGACTGCCCGGCTCCAATATTGCGGGGTAGACCGTACGATCCTGACTTGTCAATGGCCATGCAAGATCGGCATGTCAACAATCTGCACCATATAACGTTACCTCTTCCACCAACATAGCTTCATCTAGCATAGACCTATCCGACTCCCATCTGCAGCACCTACTAGCTAATATGTTACAGTCAATCTCAAATAAACTGTCGTCATCTTTTTATCTGCTTTGCTTCAATCCTTTCGCCATCCGGCTCGCAAACGACATATTCTCACCCAGCCTGGATTGCCCTCTCTCCTGGGTTGGACCAGCCACATCCTCCGTTGAGCCAATGTTGGACCCCTCGCTTGGCTCGCCTTGGGAAACTCGACCGTACTGCCCTTGGTCATGTAGATGCCTTGCATTCGTACTGGCCAGATAGTTTGCTCGTCTCAGAGGTGAATCCGAGAGTTCCCGGCCGGACTGAACCGCCTGCATGTTGCCCACTTCTGAAGCCTGCGTTTGCATCTGTTGCGCAATCTCGTACTTGCGACGGTCTTCTTCACCCATGAGAAGCTTCATTCGTCGTGGCGTGCACACCCCAAAACCTATGCTTCCGCTAGATATGATGCTGTCAAAAGAGTCTCGCTCCCGTAACTGTGGCCTGGTGTATGTCCCTGACTCGACATCATCTGCACTTACATCCAGCTCATCTGGATGGAGATATGTTCCTGATGCCGTCTTCTGACGAGCCGAGAACTTGCCATCAATCTTGTCCGGTGGTCGCACCACGCACCACTGCCGTCCGAGACAGCTCGTTGCGGCCGACTCTCGCTTTGATGCTGCTCTGCGAGCTTCGCGTGCTGCTCTGAATGTCTCCGGGACTATGTTCAGTTCATCACCTTGCTTTTCTGCCTGTTCCACAGCTTCTCGTGCGGTCGTATGCGTGTCTGCTGCTGCGGCATCTGCTCGCGGTCCACCCCATGTTCGCTGCCCTGCCGTGAAGATCCCGTACACCATGTAATACCAGTTGTAGAACGGGTTCAGAATAAACATGAGCGGGTACAGCCAGATTTTGAAGCGTCGGAGCTTCGCCCCAAAGTATAGCATCAGCATCCAGTTGAGGCCTAGAGAGATGGCGATGAATCCCACGGGAAGATCATCCACCTTCTTGACTGTTGTCATCAGGGCTAGGACCATGATAAAGAAAAGCAAGGCCGTCGTCCGAATGGTGTTTTGCATGAACCGAACCACAATGAGAATTGGGTATCGCTTCCACAGGCGCCAATCCGTCAACATGCATACTTCGTTGGTGATGAAGCCGAGGAACCATCGGCGCCGCTGCTTAATCAGGGACCGATAGGTTTGAACAGCTTCCGTTTTGCAGAATGCCGACGTGCACATCTGGATCTGGTACCGCTTCTTGGCTCCGATCATGAAGAGATGTGTGAGCCAGCGATCCTCTCCCAGGTGACACTTGGCGAAGTCGAACAGATCCTCGCACTGCTCCGTCTTGTCCACAAAGTAGTACTTGGCCATCCGCCGGAAGGCCGAGAACCGTAACATCGTCAGCGCACCAGGTAGACAAGTGACAGAGCCACACCCGGACTCGACAGTTCGCTCAAACAGCTGCCCATGTATGTACTCCATGTCCTGAAGCAGGGTGATAACACTATGCTTTCTCGTCGTCGAGGTGATGACACCAGTCATGGCCAGCATGTCTCTAGTATTGCCGGGACTGAGCTCCATATCGTAGACAAAGTTTTGAAGGCAAACCTTGTCCAAGATACAATCCGAGTCGATAAAGAGGATGAATAGATTGTCGTTTCGCTTGAGGTATTGCTCGTACACTTTGTCAATGAGCTTGAAAGTCACCTTTTGGCAGTGACGCTTGCCTCCATGAGGAAATCGAGAAACGGTTATACGAGCCGAGCGGTAGCTTACGTCGATGCTCTTAGGATACGACTCCATCGTGAGTGACACGCCGAGATGGTCGATGGTGTTGAGATACAGCTCGTCTTCTTGCTCGCCATCGAAGGATAAGAAAACGTGGATACATGCGGCTGGATAGTCGCAATCGACGACTGAGTTGATAGCTTTGATGAGGACCTCGGGCTCCTCTCGATAGCAGGGCATCACAACAACGACTTTGGGCGCAGTCACATCGTCGAGAACCTGCTTGATGCGCTTCGTCCGGCCGAGTTGATTGGTCACGAGCTGATAGATGCAGAACAGCCAAGGGACTGTGAGCAATATGGCGAAGCTCCAAAAGGCGAACCACTGGAGAAACGCAACCATCTCTTCTGGCCAGAGCTTGGTAACTTGGCTTGGCAATGGCAGCGTCACCACCATGATTGGCAGGAAGATGGCACTGGAATGAGTTAGTCTGTGCCTCTTGGTGCGAAGTAGAAGACATCAACTTACCGGAGTAGAACAAATGCGACGCCAACAACGATGCAAAGTACATTGATGGACCAGTGTTCTGCCTTCCGGAAGACCTTGATAAGGCAGTAAACGAAAGCTGCCAGCCAGAGAAACCACTCGAGGCAAGCCATCACCAGGACCACACCCACGATACTTGTGTAAATAATCTTTCGGAAACGGATCAGCTTTGATATAGGAAGAGTGGACATCACTCGGATGCATGCATACGTACATCCTCGAAAGGCCAGTCATCCAGCACCGCCATGATTGCAACGGGATAGTATCAATGTCTTCCGAGCTCTTGACTGGGTTGTATCCCGCTGGGAAGTGCTTCCCCAGAGACAAAGACTGGGAGAAGGTGAGAACGACCTGGAAGGGGTGCCCAAGGTCAACGAGTTGCGGAACGGACAGACTGCCTCACCCTTGACACCTGAAGGGCGAGAATCTGCAGGCTCACTACGGCAAAGAGCCTCACAGCTCGCGGGAGCCAAGACGGATGGACGAATTCTTCCAAAGTTGACCACCTCCTTAATGTGGCGCTGCCGTGAGTGAGTGGGCGCCCGACGGCTGCCCGCATGTAATGGCGAGTCTCGAATGAGAGGAGGCGAAGGGTGTTACAAACGGAGTGAGTTGATAGCTGGAGATGTCAAGCCACTCGAGGTGAGTACGGAACGGAAGGGGATGATTTGACCTGGGAGAACTGAAGTGTGGAAGGAGCCAAGAAAACTCGCGAAGGAAGGTACGACGGGGGGAAGGTAGGTATCGTCATCACCACATTGAAGTTTGCTCATGAAGCAGTGTACATGTCAAGATGAATATTACCAGGCGACTGCTGGAACGAGTATAAATGAAACATACCAACCAAATAATAGCCGCATGCAGCATTTGAACAGGCAAACAAGTCTCGCATCAAGGCAAACAGATATTGGGTACGACGTGAGTATCCGTTGTTGGCAGTCCAACATGGCCTTCGAAGCACTCACACTACATTAGCCAAGGAATACAGTAGTAAATCTTCAATAGCGTTTATAGAGCACGTTTGGTTTTTCGGCTATAGCGAACTAACACATCTAGCGACCTGACGTATTCGCAGATACCTGAATCTCATTCCGCGGTGTCGAGAATATACGGCGTCTTTACAGCAACAGCCTGTCAAGATCATCAGACCCATGAAAATGTTTGATAGGTTTTTGTTCGTCGCGACGGCTCCCTGGCAAGTACGCCCTCCCCCTGGCATCGTCAACCCTGCAAACTCTCACTATTTTCTGGTGACGAGTAAAGGGGGTGTTTCCTTGGCCATTGCCAAACGAGACGTTGAGCATGTCCCAAGGGAGATGGAGATAGTCCACTTTTTTGTCCTTGAATCCATGGCGGTTCAGGCATGACGCTCGGATTGGACCATGCCAGGTGCTTTTTGGTTAGCTGGCCAGTGGTGCTGTCCGACTCGGCGAGCGTGTACGCGTGGCGCGAATCGGGCGCACGTTGACCGTG
The DNA here is from genome assembly GCA_017654865.1 of Fusarium sp. FW16.1. NCBI lineage: Eukaryota > Fungi > Ascomycota > Sordariomycetes > Hypocreales > Nectriaceae > Fusarium > Fusarium sp. FW16.1. The sequence goes on from JADNRB010000001.1 coordinate 1,417,822, forward strand.
TGAATGATCTTGACCTGTAGATAGAGGCACAATGAAGACGGAGGACAATCATCAGAGTCCCCATCTTTCTCATGTCCTCTAAGAAGGATGAGAGCCCGAGGCTAGATTAGTTGTGAACCTTACCCATCCTGACACGTCTACCAATCGACATCGCTGAGCTGGAGTTTCCTGGACCTTTGCCCGCGGTCCTTGTTCGACCTTTCCAGACGGTTGTGATAGTACGTCGCCGGCCGTTCGTTGCCTGAGTTGACATGTGAATATTGATGTTGCGAATACGTTCTGGGGAGCTAGGGTCTGTACCACCATCCGGATCTTCGTTCTGCTGAAGATCATAGTTGAGCACCAGGTTCTTGATGCGCTGCTGTTCCTCCCGTTCAGCCTGCTGCTGGTTCTTCATAGCGATTGCAAAAGTCGAGTCCGATGGCAACTCGACAGTTCGTGTCTGGTACGTGATAAGCCATCATGGTCATGATCTCAGCCAATGGAAATCTCCCTACCTGCTGCCGGTTGCCTTTCTTGGTGAGTAGCGAGAACGCCATAGTGTGGTTGGGAGGGGCTTCATTGCTGGCCCCTTCTGCTGAGGATGGTGTTTCACGATTCTTGGCTCGGACTGGGAGTGGCACGTCGAAGAGCTGTTTGCGCTCAAACTTGCGCGACTCCAGACTCTCAGCCATCAGCTTGGCATACTCACGTTCAAAGTCAGCCTCGTCTTCAGGGTCAACTTCCTCTTCCTGTCGAGTGACAACAATAGCTTCTTCCTCAAAAGTGCTCTCGCTGTCAGACTCGTCTTCAACGTCCTGGAACAGCTTGTTAGATAAACCATGGTGTTTGGTGCTTGCCTGACTCACATCTGCATCCTCCTCTTCGGAGGCGCTATCATCGTTGTCATCACCATCCACATCATCGTTGTCGCCGTTGTCATCATCGGACGAAGGATCACTAGTGGCGTCATCCATATCAGCTGTCTTGTCAAGGCCAGCCGACTTCTGATCTTGGGCGACAGCAAGCTGAAACGCCTTGACGGCTTCATCCAAACCAGCAGCGAGCTTCCACTGCGGACGAGTGAGATGAAACGTGTCTTGCACCAAGAACTCGATGTCCATAGGCAGAGGCCCCTTTGTGAAGATGTAATACTTGTGCGAGTCAGTAAGAAGAAGCTGTTCACCGAATAGAAAAGTTTATACCTGGAAGAAAGAGAGGAAGTAGTCTAGCTTCTTGCCTGCGGCACCTCGGTTGAAGAACATTCCGCAAGTCTCCAGCATAGTTGCGACAAGGCGAATGCGGAAGAAGTCGTCCGGAGGATCAAGCGGGTTGAACTTGCCAGGGATGGGCGGACCACCATATCCGAATGTCATGATCTTGTACATGGTGTCGAAGATGACTGGATGCTCAAGCATGCGGTAATTGTAGAGCTCGCCAAGATACTTGACTTCCGCTATGCGTCGCTGATAGAATCTGTAGTCATTCTGCTCCAGACCAAAGGTTACGGACTCGATGACGTTGTCGATGACCTTGACAACAAATGCAGGATGATAGCGATAGAGGGCGCTCAGCAGAATTCCAAGGAGATGGACACTGCCATATTTGACCTTGCCAGGCTTTGAGAAGACCTTTTCTAAAATGGCAACAACCTAAATCATGTTAGTCTCTGGTATATAGACAAGCAAGGGATACGGACCTCTGTCTCTTCCCAGTGAAGTCTCCTGATTTGCTTCAAGATCTTGCTGTAATTTCTCTTGGTCATATCAACATAGATCAATTTGCGAACAAAGAGTTCCATTGGTGTCCGTTCCTTTTGTTCAATAGCCGGTCTCTCAGGCGGGTCGACATAGTAGACGGCGTTATCGATGAGCATACGCTCAGGTTGTCCAATGTGCTGAACAGACTTCTTGCGCTGGAGAGTCTCGAGAAAGCTCACCATACGGGGAGCTGTCTCGGGGTTGCGAAGAAGATATCGACCGCAGTTCTCAATGAGATTGCACAGAATCTCAATGTTCATGCGCGAGAAATCATCGAGACTGACCTTTAAGCAATGAAAGACGACGTGTTCAGGGACGATGCCAAACTTGGTCAGCTCGGCGAGATATCGAATGTTGCTCAGTCGAACCTGGCCCAAGAAGTCCTTCTCCTTTCGCCTTTGTAGACTTCGGAATTCTGCATCGAGATAGTCGACAAGACCCTTGGGAACATCTGGCATGTACCGTCCAAGTGTAGCAACAAGACGAGACCATGATGGAAGCAGATCACTTCGACCCTTGGGAACCTCGGTCAAAGCCTTGACAAGACGATTGCGGGAAGCCTTGGAATTGAGGAAGCAAAAGTCAATCGCTGTCTGGTCGACAACATCTTTGTTGGTCAGCTCTGGCAGGCGAGCAAGGAGAGCATCAACCTGGGCACCAATGGTTCGGTTGGCGATGGCCGTTGACTGATCATCAGCACTATCAGCGGGTTTGGCAGCCTCAGCGGCCTCGGCAGGATCGATCTTCTTGCCAACTTGTTCATCCGTGTCGGTCTTTTTCTTCTTCCCGTCTTCAAGCAGAATAGGCGGAACCTTGCCCTTAAGGTCGACCAAATTTTCGTAGAAGCGGCGCTCGTCTTCGTCTTCCCAGATACCAGCTCCGTCACCCATCGAACGCAAGTAATCGCCAGTTTTGACCAGACCAATTGACCCATTAGATGCGCCGAGTGAGTCGTCCGAATCCTTCAAGTCAGGCATGTCAGCCCCAATGGCATCTGCGATGACTTGGGCGTTAGAAACTAGGCGCTCCTGAGCCTTGACCTGTTTCTCATAATTTGCCTGTCGATCTTCAAAAACCTCGCCAGACTTGACGTAAGCCTCGGCATTACGTCGAGCTTGTGACTGAATCGACTTTTGATCTCGAGTGATGTGCCCTTTAACGTCGTCGAAGTACTTCTTGAGAACACTCCTAAAACGCTCTCGCATCTCGGGTTCGGTAAATGGTTGGTCTGAGTCGGAAGACATTCCGCTTTCGTCCTTCTCATCATTGGTGTCCTCATTGCCCTCAGTTGTGCCGTCTTCCTCAACCGTTTTTCGTCCATCCGCACCACTCGGTTTGACCCCTAGGATATCCCAGCTGAATGACTTGACAAAAATGACGAGGAGCGGGAGGTTTGCGTGTTCGCGATCGTACCCAAGAAGGTCCTTAAGCACTTCCAATGGGAAGGGGTCTGCACCAGCACCTTTGCTCGTCCGAGTCTTGAGTTCGGCGACCTTGCCTGCTGCTCCCTTTGTTGCATCGTCGGGTCGGCTTACATCGTCGAGGGTCCTTACAACACCAACCAACCAGAGTTCAGTCACTACACGTAGCAATGCGCGCTGGCGGGTGATGCGCTCCTTCTCTTCCTTCTCACGAGCTTCGGGAGCTAGAGCCTTGAGGATACTCTTGTCTGGTGTCGCCATACCCTTCCCAAGTAGCCAAGCTAGGTATTCCGTAAACTCGCTCGGGCCGAAGCGCTGGTGTAGAGCGCTGACGATCTCGACGCCAGCCTCAATCTCGCCGGGCGACTTGAGTCTGCATAGTCCTTCATAACAGGCAGATATAATCTCGGAGAGGTACTTGTGCAGGCTGAGAGTTCGAATTTCCTGGAGGAAGGTGCTGAGGGTAGCAGCGGTGATGGCGGTTCGCAATCGTTTAATAAAAGCGGTATTCTTCTTGAGAGACGAGTCGAGCGTCTTCCCAACAGGGAAGAGATCTATATTATCGGATGTCAACAGGCGGGAGCGGGGGGGGAGTGGTGGGGTAGACATGGGAAGTGATTCACACCTTTTTCGCCATCCCATGCCTTGTCGTTCAAAGCGCGCAGTTCGCCTGGGAATATGATGAGCTCTCTGCCCCAGTGAGGAGAGGAATGAAAAAGCATACGCTTCCTTGCGCGATCCATGGCTAGCCACACAAGAGTGGGAGGGTATTCGCGACTCGGGGTAGTTGGGCGTGTGTATGTCGTATCTGAGGTGGGTGGAGGGCGGCGCTACATTCGGCGCGCGCGGACTGCTAAGGGATATATTTTCCCAGAAAGTGGTACTGCAGACAGGGCAACAGAGCCGACATGGGTGCTTCCGTCAGGCCAGGACGGAGGAATTGCGAAGAGGCAGGGCGAGTCGGATCGATGTTTGAAGTTTGATGTTATTACTGACTTTCGGGTTGCGTACGGTCAGAGGTTGGCGGGTGCCCTACCTACATGAGGCTTGGTACGTACCCGACCAGGTAGCCGGGATGTGGGGATTGGAGGCTCTGAATTGCTGCTCTCTGAGCCACTGAGATAATGCGCCGGAACAATGTTATAGCGACCATGCTTCATGACTTCCGTCTAAGTTGGACTTGGTGACGATACTTTCATGCTCCTACACTGTCGAGCAACTCAAAAGAATAGGGTATCATTGGCCCTCGGCCCTATAACCTTTTGACATTTCAGCCTACTATCATCTCATTCTGGGGTACCTCAGTTAGTGCCACAATGGGGGGTCTCTTTCATCTTGCGCAGACGTCATTTCAAGGGCTCCCCACGCCCTGAAGCCACGGCATGACCTCCCACTCTTCGGCATATCCTGACCGTGGTGAGGTTTTTCCCGCAACAGATGACGATCATCTTCAGATCCATTGGCCTCTCCAGACAAATTCAATTAATTTCAAGGGCATGGATACCGAAAATGGACCCTAATCACTCCATTTCCTATCTTTATCTCTTATCAGGCCGAGTTGCGACGGCGGACCCTCAGCGGTTTTGACATCTCCGGCCAGATTCGCCTCATCAGCCTCCATGATTCGTCCACCACCGACATCTCCTGATAACGGCGATGCCACAACCTCCGCGGATCCTCCTAGGACACTTTGCACCCACCCATTCGTGATTTGCATCTCCTCGCTCGAGACACCAGCAACACGACACCATGGGCAAAGTCTGGTCCGATCCGACGACCCCCAACAGGGGGGTTTCCGGGTCCGGGTAACGGGCAAATGGACGTTCCATCTATGACCATAGTGGTTATTATCGAGCGCCATCCGTCTCTTACTATCGACTTGTAGTTGTTCACTCAAAACTCGTGAACTCGTATCTGTTGTCTATAATCGTCACTTGCATTATCTCTTCAACATGGAGACTCCTCCAACAACAGCTCTTCAGAGCATCCCGGAAAATTCTGAATCTTCAGTTATCGGCAACTTTCCTCCTACACCCCCAGACACAGCGAAGCCATCTCGAATAAGTAGCTTTCACGACTTGCAAGAGATCCCCCCAATCGGGTTGCCATCGATAGAGTCCATCAAGCCCTACGCCCTACCTCCCAAGTTCCGATCAAAAGAGGTTCTACCAGAGGATCTCAAAACCCCCGACAACTATGTCAAGCGTGACCCCCGTCTTATCCGCCTCACAGGAGTTCATCCCTTCAACACCGAGGCACCCCTAAGCGAGCTATACGACCAGGGTTTCCTCACTAACGAGGATCTTCACTATGTGCGCAACCATGGAGCCGTTCCCAAGTGTGAGGACGCCGATATGCTCGACTGGGAATTTCAAGTCGAGGGCCTCGTCGATAATCCTATCAAGATGACAGTACGAGACCTTCTCAACGACTATGAGCAAGCCACTTATCCCGTCACCCTCGTCTGTGCCGGAAACCGCCGCAAGGAACAAAATATGGTTAGAAAAACAAAAGGCTTCTCCTGGGGCGCCGCTGGTCTATCGACAGCTCTTTGGACAGGTGTCCCTATTGGCGACTTGCTTGCTGCTGCGAGACCGAAGCGAGGAGCGAGGTATGTCTGTTTTGAGGGGGCAGACAAACTGCCTAACGGATACTATGGAACTTCGATCAAGCTCAACTGGTGCATGGATCCCAACCGCGGCGTTATGGTCGCCCACAAGATGAACGGAGAGAAGCTTCACCCTGATCACGGAAAGCCTGTTAGAATCATCATTCCCGGTCAGATCGGCGGGCGAAGTGTCAAGTGGCTTAAGAGGATCATTGTCACATCGGAGCCTAGTGACAACTGGTACCACATCTTCGACAACCGAGTCCTGCCAACAATGATCACCCCTGAGGCCAGTGCAGACTTACCCGATGTGTGGAAGGATGAGAAGTATGCCATCTATGACCTTAACACGAATAGCGCTATATGTTATCCCGCCCACGACGAAAGCATCCCCTTCCTAGACGCCCCGGCAAGCTACAAAGTGCGAGGTTACGCCTACGCTGGTGGTGGAAAACGCGTTACTAGGGCAGAAGTTACTCTCGACAAAGGCAAGTCGTGGAGGCTAGCCACCGTTCGATATCCCGAAGACGATTACCGATTCGCGCCGGAGGGAGATACTCTATATGGTGGACGAGTCGACATGTGGTGGCGTGAGACGTGTTTCTGCTGGTGCTTCTGGGAACTTGACATTCCCATCGACGAGCTCCGCGAGGCAGACGATATCATGATCCGGGTAATGGATGAATCTATGATGGTCCAGCCTCGTGACATGTACTGGAGCGTTCTCGGTATGATGAACAACCCCTGGTTCCGCGTCGTCATCCACAAGGAAGCCCACTCACTCCGGTTCGAGCACCCTACACAACCGGCCTTGATGCCAGGAGGCTGGATGGACCGCGTCAAAAAGGCCGGCGGGAACCTAGCAAATGGCTTCTGGGGCGAAAAGGTTTCTGGCGAAGCAGAAGATGCCGTGGAGCAGGAGCCTGAAAAGGAGATCTGCTTGACCGACCCCAAGGTTAATCGCAAGATCACAGCTGCTGAACTCAAGCAGCATGATGGCGAGGTTGACCCTTGGTTTGTTGTTAATGGTGAGGTGTTTGACGGGACGCCGTTCCTGGAAGGCCACCCCGGTGGTGCGGCGTCCATCTTTGGTGCTGCTGGCCAGGACGTGACTGAAGAATTCATGACAATTCGTAAGTTGCTTGAGTATCGCATACAGCCTCACTCACTAACAACACCCTTAGATAGTGAAAATGCCAAGGCCATGATGCCTGCCTACCATATCGGCACCCTTGACGAAGCCTCCCGTGCCGCCCTCGGTGGCGAAGACTCGATAGAAGAGGATCTGACACGCCCCGTCTTCCTCCAATCCAAGACATGGAGCAAGGCTATCCTGGAGCGCAAGACGGCCATCTCGTCTGACACAAAGATCTTTACCTTTAAGCTCAACCATGACAACCAGGAGATTGGTCTCCCCACTGGTCAGCATCTGATGGTGCGCCTCCGTGATCCGGCGACCCGTGAGGCTATTATTCGTGCCTACACACCCTACTCAGACGGCTCAGAGAAGGGAAGACTCGATGTGCTTATCAAGATCTACTACGATACACCACAGCGCAAGGGCGGCGTCATGACGCAGGCTTTGGATGCCCTTCCTCTCGGACACTTTGTTGAGTTCAAGGGCCCAGTGGGCAAGTTCGAGTACCTCGGCGGCGGACTCTGCTCCATCGGCGGCAAAGAGCGCCGTGTCCGCCGCTTCATCATGGTATGCGGTGGATCTGGCATCACTCCGATCCGTCAGGTCCTCCGTGCCGTGATGCGCGATCCGACTGACCCGACACCCTGTCTTGTCTTTGACGGTAACCGCGCCGAAGAAGACATTCTCTGCAAGACGGAGCTCGATGAGATAGCTTCAGCCAACCCTGACAGGTGTCGCATCATACATACTCTCACCAATCCTTCACCGTCATGGACAGGAGTGACTGGTCGCGTGAACAAGGCGTTGTGCGAGAAAGACATAGGCCAGCTTACCAACAATAGGGAGGGCGATGAGCTGGTGCTTGTGTGCGGACCTGGTCCGATGGAGAAGAGCGTCAAGGAGATATTCTCAGGAATGGGCTGGAAGGAAGATGATTTTGTGTTTTTCTAAACCGACGGTCGAGGTTCAATGGCTTCATGACGAGAAGAGGGACGCGGGATGAAACGGGACAACTGGGGTGATAAAATGGTGTTTGTCAGAGTTACTTTCTTATATACTGCAGGTATCCAAACCGCAATCTAGAAGATTTTGAGCAAAACTCCCCAGAATTCAAAAGTGTCACCAGTCTTCCAATGCTCCCGCTTCCAGAACCCAATGCCCTACTACCGTAGTTGCTCACGCGCTTGTCCAAAGATGACAGCAAACACCAAGTAATTCCTAGTCATCATATCGTAATGTAATCTTTCGTCTGGTTTATGGTGAGGTGTTCCGATTGTTGCTGATTAGTGACCACCCTCGCTTGCACCCTCACTTGCACCGGAAGCTCCGTGTTCGACGGGGTCAGGGTAGTACCACGCACCAGCGGCAATGGCCACGTAGAGAATCATGAGCAGGAAACCTTCCAAGTAGTTGCTCTTCTGGTCCTGAAGGAATCGGCCAACAGTGAGGATACCGAGAATAAGCATGACCAAGTTGAAGACATCAAAGTTGAGATCAAGCTCCTTGCCAAGACCCCAGCTGACGATGACGGCCAGGGGTGCATTGAAGAGGGCGGTCTGCAGAGTAGCACCGAGAACGTGAGACAGGGCAAAGTTCATCTGGTTATCCCATGCCTCGTCCACAGCGGTGAGATGCTCGGCAAACTTCTCGACAAAAGGTACCAGGATAAGACCCATGAAGGCATCAGACACATCTCCCCTCTCAATAACATGGTGGATCTGCAAGACCAGGATGACAGCCATAAGTGACACAAGAGCAACAGAGATGGCCAGCGCAAGGATACACTCGGTCAGGGTGAGCTTGGCCTTGTCAACGTCCTTGTGCTTGTCCTTGTCACGGTGCTCGTCGTGCTCGAAGATGGCGTCGTAGATACCGTGGTGAGTTCGTGTCTGGAAAAAGACGTAGACGATGTAGGCAATGATGAGAAGGATCGAGATGACGCGAGAGATCTGCAGCGTCTGGTGCTCAACTTCTGTTTGCGAGTCGCTGTTGCCGGCAAATCGACCATGCTCGAAAACGGTTGGTAGGGCGAGAACGACACCACTGGTGACGTGTTAGTTGCTGATACTTCAGGATACAACATGATTCCGGTGAAACGTACGCAGTGAAGAGCAAACCGCTTCCGGCTTCGCTAATCGCCTCGTTGAATGTCTGTTCCTCCTCAAGCAGTCCACCCACAAAGAAGCAGGCGCCCAAGCAGAAGAGCATAGTAGCAAGGATGGAACCCAGGATGGCAGCCTTGATAACGAAGTACATGTTCTTGTTTAGAAGGACCATGAAAAGAACAATTTCAACAATGGAACCGATGCTGGAAGTAATTAGTATGGATTGTGGGGGAAGTGATGACAGAGCCATACGTGATCTCAGTAAGAACGCCAAAGACATGAGGCAGCTTTCGGGCAAGTTCTTGGCCGGCAAAACCAATCATGTTGGCACAAGGGACCATGGCGATGTAGGCGAGAATAAATATGAGAGTGTGGTGGTCGGGAAGAGCATCTAATCGAGCCATGTTAACAATGGTGTTCAACACCATCACCATATTCGACTTACAGCGAACAGCAATGGCAGCAGGTACAACAGGCCACAACAAATTGCAGAGCAGACTAGCTCGACTGGCAGACCTGAACGAGATCTTGGTAAAGTGTATAGGATGGAAGCCCTTGCGGCCACTCTCGCCAGCGGGCTTGATCCATCGCGTGGTCCTGTTGTAGTGGTCCATCTTCTTGCTCTTCTTGAACTCGTCGTAGGTGGTGGGTGCAGGAAGAGTACGGTCCTCACTCCCAGTGTCTCGCAGGTTGTTAAGGGGGTAATATGCCTCCCGCGAGGGCGAGGGGGGCGGGGATTGATGAGGCATGACGACTTGGTTGGTATATGTACGGGCCAATCTCCGGGGTGGGAGGGAGGGAGCCGGGCCAGGTTTTGGGGCCAGTCGTTTCGAGACACGACGGAAGAAGGTGTAGACCAGACCAGACCAGACCGCTCCGGGAAGCGTAGCGCCCGTGTTTGAGTTGTGGCGGTCGAATTCTTGTTTGTTAAGCTTAAGAGAGGACAACCACCATGTCTAGGTAGAACGAAAGCGTGCTTTAGTGTGCAGCCCTCGTCCATGATATAACTGACACTCGACAGGGCAAGAGGGAGGCCGCTTCACCCGAGGAAGGCGCAAGCAAGGATAGTCTGACTTTTGAATACCCCATCTCTACCTAAGCTTTAGATGCCAAGACGGCACCACCATGTGGCATTGAATGCACTTTGGTCTTTTCTCGTTACGTTGAGTGACCGACCATTCGTTGCCGAGCTGAATGTTGTTTCACCCTGGGCCCCCCCATCCTGCGCTGGCCCTTGATCCCCTTTCTGGGCGCAGTGTCTGGGTCCTTGGCGGGTCAAAGGCCCTAGCCCCCTGCAAGTTCATTGATGGCTTGGTCCAATAGATCCGATGCCAATGGGAGGACGTTGGGATGATTCGAGGTTGTGGATGCGGTCAACGAATTGTTGTATTTGTCCCCTGCCAAGTTTGGCTGCATGGCCGCCCAGACGGCAGACAGAGAGATCCTTCTCCCCACAGCATAAAGCCCAACTCAACACAGAGCTCGGCATCTCCAGACGGTCTCGTCTCGTCTCCTCATTCCATCTTTCCACAAGAGCAACAGCAACAGGCGCCCAGGTCAGGGCAAATCTGCGGGCGCCTATGACCAGCCACAGCGGGCCCAGCCGTTGTTTTTCGGGTCGTGGGTTAAGATTGCTTGGCACAGCCTTGGCTCTGGGCATGCGCGAGATCGCCAAGCGCTACGTCACAATCTCACTCCGACAAGGAACAAGTACATCAACTACCGCGAGACGACGACATCATTGCATGTTTAGCAACTTGTGTTGATCGCTTCATCCATCGCTCTCTTCTTTCCACGCCGCTCTCCTGCCGCAATCTCCAAAACCTCAATCTTGTTTCTACACTAATCTCAAGGTCTAGACCAAATCATATCTCGCCAACTAGCCCGCCATCATTTGCTGTCTAGCACCGGAACTCAAAAAAAGCTTGTTCCTCAACCTCGACAGGGGTAACTCGTCTCATTCGTACCAACGTGCCGTGTTCCGTCCGTCCTACGCTAGCTTCGCCCTGGTGGCCCCCCAAAAGTCCTTATGCTTACCTACATTGAACCCCCAAGCCACCTCTCAAACCCCCCGTCGCCATCTGGAGTTCCAGAACCTCCTGGCTTGGCAGCGTCCCCAGAAACGTCCCCGGACGAGCCTTGGCCCTCCTGCACTGCCGGCTTGTTCCCAAACACTGCAGCTTTGGTCCGGTATGGCACAGCCTCTGCGACCACCACCGTCTCGATGCTCACTGGCGTATTCAGCTCTGGGCCCATCGGTAGCTCATCCACGTCCACTTCCATGTTTAGTAGTGTCTTGAGAACCACCTGGCTTCCCGCCTTGCTCATCACCTCGTTAGCTTCCTTACACAACTCTGATGCTACACATTCCACACAGCCTCGCTCACACCGACAACCTTCAACTCGCTGTAGGGCATCCCGCAACAGCTGGTCGATGTGATCGAAAGCTTTGGTGCTGATACCTGACCCTCCTGCGCCTCCTTTGGCGTCGTAGAATGTCAACCGCGCTGGCCGCTTTCTCTGAGTTTCTTGTTTTGCAAACTCCTTTTTTGCAATCTTACACTCGGTTCGTACATCGCCGGGCATGCTGACGACGAACGTCGGTAGTAGACTCATGATGGCATGTTCTGCTGCATGAATCCCGGCTGCCACATGAAGCCGTCGTGTCTGAAGGATATCAATGGCCTTCTTGGGGACGTCAAGCCACATCCCTTTGCTGAAACGAATTACTGGCGGGTTGTCCACTTGCACTGCGTCAAGTACCCGTCCCTTCCGGTCAACCTTGAAGAATCCAAACACGTTCTGCTGGATCTTGATAGTACCATAGTAGGCATGTGAGCGCGACCCCGGGATAGTCCTAATGGCTTCCGTCTCAGTAGGGTCAATATCAGTATAGTCGCGCTGCACAGTTGTCCAGTCCACCTTGACCCTTTCCACCTTGGCCATCCTCTTGTCAGGGAGGAAATCTCGTACCAGGTACGGGTTGCCCTGGTGAAGAAAGATGGCACCGTCGTAGATGGTAAACGTCGCCCTGGAGGCCTCCAGCTCTTCCAACACGACGTTCCGGCCGTTTGTAATGTCGATAATAGCAAAGTGCTCATCTTCCGTGTCTCGAATAGCAACGTACTTTGCAGGGATTGGTCGAAACCGATCGTGGCAGTGGTAGAACCCCATCTCATCCCTCAGCAAGCGCTCGTCGCAGATCTTCGGCAAGTCTTTGCCGAAGTACTTCTTGTCTTCATTTGGACGTATGGGCATCTCGTAAGCCGCACACTGGATGTGGCCTTCGCGCACCAGCATATTCTCCAGGTCAACCTGCAGCTCGCAGTTGGGCTTTGTAAATAGCTCGTCCGGGTTCTGCATATAGTGTTGGTCGGTAGCAAAGCCATCGCCAACCAGGATTGACAGCGAATCCTTGTTGCGGCGTCCAGCCCTGCCGCTCTGTTGACGCAGATTGGCAATAGTATACGGGAAACCCCAGGTCATGACACAGTCCAACGAGCCAATGTCGATGCCTAGTTCCAGCGCCGTAGTCGCGACAATTCCCAGGAGCTGACCCTGGAACATTTCAGTCTCAATCCTGCGTCTGTCCTGTGCCGTGTAACCGCCACGGTATCCCATCACGAGGTTGATGCATTCTGGGCGGCCCAAGGCCTCCAATTCTTGCTTGATGGCGCTAACCAGCACCTCACATTGGGCTCTGACCCTGCAGAATGCAATGATCCTCACTCCCCTCAACATGAGGGCGCAGAAGAGACGCGCACACTCAAACTTAGCACTACCACGTCCAGAAGCAGGGTCACCAGGGTCCTTGTAGGGCGTGTTCCAGCAGAGAAACTCTTTCCGTCCAGATGGGGACCCATCGAAATCTATCAAGCGGACGTTGTCAATGCCGAATATCGTCTTGAAATGCTGCTCCGGGTTGGCTACCGTGGCTGAGCAAGAGATGAATTTGACGCGTCGGTTTCCCACGGCAGCACAAATTCGCCTAAGCCTTCGCATGATAAATGACATGTGGGATCCCATTTGGCCGTTGTAATAGTGCAACTCGTCCACTGTAAGCTGATATTAGTGCTGCCTCACCACATAAGCACTTGTCCGAGGCACTTACCAACAACGTACTTAAGATTCTTTAGGAATGACCTCCAGCGCTCCTCCTGAGGTAGGATGGTGATGTGAAGCATGTCCGGGTTGGTAAAAATGATCCTCGCTTGCTCTCGAATCATGTTTCGATCGGTCATAGGAGTATCTCCGTCAAAGGTCTCGACCATGGTTTCTTCGAGACCAGGCATGTAACCCATCATCTCCTTTAAGCTCCGCTTCTGATCCTGTGCCAAAGCTTTTGTCGGAAAAATGTACATAGCCCTAGAGTTGTAATCTTGCTCAAGGGCGTAGAGCACTGGAAGTTGGTAGATTAGACTCTTTCCAGAGCTTGTTGAAGTTGACACGACGACATGCTGGCCATCATGAAGACTGTTGAGAGCTTCTGATTGATGGGCATAAAACTGAGTGATCCCTTTGGCGTTGTACAGAGCATTTACCAAATCCTGGCTCAGTAAAAAGTTGAGATCGCCATAGACAGGTTCCTGTTGCTCAAATACTCGATGTCCGTCCGGGACAATCTGTCCCGTATACCACGGGCTATCTTTGAGCTCTTGAACAATCTCAGGTATTGACTTTCGCTCTTTTGGAATACTCTCCGGTATAGAGTCTGCTGCCTTCTCTGGGGCAAAGTCTTCGTTCGTTGATGGCATCGGGATGTGACTCTTTGTCCGTTCTGTAAGGGCCTCCTGCGGGTCCAGTTTGTCTTCGACACACTTGTTCAGAAAGATATTGATGGCATTCGCAAACTTTTGGTTCCGCTTCTCGATGAGGTTCGTCATCTGCCTCTGGCTGAAGACAGGCATCCTCAACTGCTCTGCTCTCAACCTTCTGTTTGGGTTCGTCGGTTCTCCCGTCTTACTGGGGACCTGGCGTTTCAGATCACCATCAAGAAACTCGAGAAACAACACCTCTCGCCCCGTCGGCTCAAGTTCCCGATCGTGTTGCTTGTCAAGACTCTCCATACCGGAGTATCCACCAACAGATGCATCGTGAGCTGGAGCCTGCGACCTGAACGACTTTCCGTTTCTAAAAACATCATCTCTTTCTGATCCTTTGATGTCCAGCTGCAGCATGACCTCGTCAACGTAGGCGAAGTAGATGCCCTCTGGGCGAAGTGCCACCATCGATGCGATTTCTTCAATTGAGAGGTCTCGTTTTGTGTGGGCTTCCACGGCCGATTTTATCGTGTCAAATGTTGTAGCGAGGTGCTTTCGCGTGGTGCAAAAGGTATACACAAGGCTGAGCGCGCGATGTGTCTTCTCTAGTTGCTTGAACGCTTCTGGCCATTCCATGACACAGGGCACCACGGTGTTGCTGGCTTGCTTCCTGAGACCCGGCTTTCCTTTACCTCCTTTGGCGCCTCGTTTAGATCCTGATCCGCTTGATTCACTTGCAGCTGAGCTCTCATCGCCAGGTGCCTGTTCACGCTCACGTTTTCGTTTCCCTCTACTCGACGAAGGAGGAGGCTTGCCAGCCATTTCAGGCTCAGGGGAGTCTGTCATTTCGTAGCAAAATGGAGTATCATCACTGGTGTTTAGGAAGTGGTATGTGGAAGCTCTGCCAATCAATAGTGCCTTGTTTCGAATCGTCCTAAAAGGAGAACGTGAGACGTGAAAGTGGCGACGTCATCCAGACCCAGGCGTTCGCGGAATCAACGCCAAATCACGTGTGGCTCATTGGATCGTTCAACTTCAAATGCAACGAATATTGGCAGTAACAGTATTGCCTAGGTAGGTAAAATAGTCTCTTCTTAGACTGAGCTCTTCAGATACAAACTGCATTTATATTGTGAATACGACTGCATGACCAGCACACGGCTGCGTTTCCCCTCCCGTTCGTCTGTTTCTACGCCCGAGGAGTTGTACTATAGCTCCCTTATGGTCCAGCAATGCTCCCAGCTATGATTACACAATTCTATCCATGATTCCGGTTACCAAGCTGAAGTGTAGCGCAAGCAAATCCCTTGTTCCCTTGCACAGCATGTCTGTTCCAAGCCGGGCAGTGCCCTGTATCCTTTCAGGCTGATGATTGCCCTGCCAATTGCTCCAGCATCGGCGTCTAGCCTGCCTGTCCTTGCCGTCATCCATACAAATCTTTGTTCGCGAACCCGCATGGGCTGGGTGACCGGACGTTGCATCATTATGGGCTCGGCGTGGTGTCCGAGAATATACACTGTCGCAACCTCTAGCTGCTCCGGAGTTCCCTTTGGATGACGCCGATCTCATTCATAAAGCCCTTGGCATTGGCAGCAGTCATCTAAGGGGGGAATTGTCAGTATCACAGCACACAAACGAGGCCAGGCCATTGTTACTCACCCGCATGGTAATGCTCACAGGCTTTGCCTGCTCACCTTCAAAGGCAGTAAAGAGAATTCCAACTGACTTCAGCGAAGCCTTCTCTTGGAACTTCATGGCTGCAACAAGCGCCGTGTTGAGAATGACTCGGTGAGTCTGATCCTGTCTCATAATAAGACGAGCAACCTTGTGCCCGTGAGCGCTTGCGCTTTCTGAGTCATCGACTTCTAGCGCAGAAGCATCAAATGATCCAGGGACGACAGCACCGTTGTCGTCGTACTCAACACAGGCTTGGGGTACGTTGATCTTCAACATGCCTGCTCCACGCTCCTTCCAGCCAGCTTCCTTATCGTGATAGAACATCTTGGCCCTCACGGATATGATCGTAGCCTCGCCGTCTTCGCCATCGTTCACCTCAACTAGTTATTGTCAGCATCAAGTTTAACGTTATGGACGATAAGTGCGCACTCTTCTGAAGCTTGAGCTTCCTCTTCTCGTCGGAATCCTTCTCTGGGGACAGGGCGCGCTCAACCTCTTGGGGCTCATTCTCGTCGCCATCCTCGTCACCGTCCTCCTCTTCGTCGTCGCTACTTTCGGGAGCACCGAAAGGCCTAGCAGGCTTCTCACTCTTAAGAGGTTCCTTTCCAGGGGCAGCGAAACTCGAGAGGGGTTTGGCACCTCCCAGGGCAGATCCAAAGGCGCTTGAGCCGAATGCGCTTCCAAAACCATTAGTACCAGAAGAGAGACCGGCAAAGGGCGATGCGCCGCTGGTGCTGCCAAAGGTCAACTTGGGTGCGGCGGGGGGCTGCGCATCCGTGGATGGAGCTGGGGACGCAAATGAGCTAAGCGAGGGCTTGCCAGCGCCAGCAGAGCCAAATACGCTGCCGCCCTGAGAGCCGCCGAGGCTAGCGAACGGCGATGATCCAGAGGACAGCTTGCCAAAGCCGGAGGAGGCAAAGGCGCTGGCAGAGGTTTGTGGTTGAGCATTCTTGGCTGTCGACTTGCCGGCCTCGTCCTCCTTGGTCGCTTCTTGGCTCGAGGCAGCTGTTGAGATCTGTGTAGAGTCAGCGGTCTGCCTGGCGCGCTTCAAAGGACGTTCAAGGCGGCATACCGGCTCTGCGTCGTTGGAGTCCTCATCGCGAGGACGCTTCTTCTCGGGCTCTAGTCGCGAGGCCCTGTCCTTGGCGGAATCGGTGGATGCAACGCTGTTCGCATCATTGTCCTCAGCCTCCTTGCCGCCCTCGAGCTGGTCGTGCGCGCGCTTCTTCTTGGGCGACGCAACCTGATCCTTCAGGTCGCTGTCTGGCGCATCAGAGGCATTGGCCGTGTCGGAACCTTCTGCAGCCGACGGTGTTGTATCAGAGATGGATGACTGCTTAAGCTCCCGACGAGCAGCGCGGGTCTCGGCGTCTTCCTTGGTCTCGATGTTGAGGGGCTCGTTCTTGGGGCTGGCGTCGGGTGCGTCGTCGGCCATGGCGGGCTGGCTGTGCGGCTCGGCGGGCGTGATGACGGCGGGACTGACGAGGGCACGAACGAGATTGATTGCTAGTTGATCGGGTACCGCAGAGATAGATGGTTTCAGTCTCGTTTCGTTACTGGATCTACGATCGAATAAGATGCGACAGACGAGGTCTAGTCGTGCTCCCGTCAGAGTCAAGGAATGATGCGATGCGTTGGTTTCGAGATCAGGCTTCGCGGGTTGTGTGAGTTGGGTCTTCGTCAATGCTGGACTAGGTACGAAGGTCGGCTGGCTGGCTGGCTGGCGGTTGAGGACTTGAGCGCTCTCCTCCAATCAAGAGAATGTAGAGTCGCCGACGTCAAAATAACCAAAACCAAACTAGACCTTCACCGCCCACGCCTGGCCTGGCCTGGCTGGGCTGGCGCCTGCGCCGGAAGGAGGGGTAATCAATCTCAGCCCCCAAAAGAGGGAACGGGAACGAACAACAGTTGTGATAGATCGTTTGGTTTTATGTTATGATAAAAGGGCTGACATCTAAAAGGATGTACTCGTAATTGGAAATCGGGGGGAGGGGGAAGTCGACATTGCCAGCATGTACCTCGAGCTAATGTATCAGCTGTCCATTGTTCCCCAGCACCTCGGCCAGGGCGTCTCGTCGGGTCGGGTCCCTTGCTTTAGCCCTCGACCAGTGGCTGTGAATGGCTCACATCGCCAATCTCCAAGACGCCCGTTCGTCGTCTTCAGCTGCGGCAGGGGTTCTAGCATGCTTGAATCCTTGAATCCATGGAGGCAGCTCGCCGGGGAAGACGGGAGACAGGGCGGTGTGGGATAGATGGCAAGCTGGTGTAAGTCAGTGGCAAGCTCACCATGGAGCAGCATGGACAGTGACCGACCTGCTCGACATTGAGCTTCTGACAGATGATCCAGCTTGTCCCCTTTGCATACCGTGTCCACCAAGATGCGTTGCGCCGGAAAATAACATGCGCATGTTTCACTTCAAATTCTAAAAGTAGGTACGAGATAACAATGGATACAAATTCCCAACGAGATACAGAAAGTCCTTGGTGTCTGTCATCTGACGACACTTGTTCGACCGCGTCCAACACCGCAGTTCTAGTAGAATGAATCCCTTTTCATCACAAGTAAAAGTACATGAGCCAGATTTTAACTCTCGAGAGCTCGAAACACCCCCTTTCCATGCCCCCCGACAAACCAGAAGCAAGCATCCTCTCAAAGGCTGAGTGGGGGTTTAGCTGATGAAGCACAAGCAACCCAGGCCGAGGTAAAATACGAGCAGCGGGTAGACAGCAATGGCCACTCGGTTCTTCACCACACCGCTTCCGCCCAGGATGCTAACACCGGCGGCAAGGGACCAGGCAATCAGAATGATGTAGACGGGGATGCGGGCAATCCAGTGGAGGCCCAGGGCAGACATCATCGCAGCGAGGACCAGAGGGAACAGGGTATAACCAATGATGCAGACGCTCTGAGCAAAGGAACTGCATGACATGTTAGCAAATCCACAACACACGCAAAGGGAACTTGGGTTAAGACGAACATGTTGCCTCCCAGCAGCTTGATCTGCAATGTCACCACAGCTTCGCCCAGCCAGATCATAGCAAAGACACCGCTAAACACGGCATCCCTTTGGTCGCCCCGAGCAGTGAAGCTCAGGAGAAGACTGAGGAGAAGACAGAAGATAAGAGGGCCCCAGAGGTCCCAGTCGCGTAGACCAGGGGTCATGTTGCTCTGGAGCAGAGCCTCAGCATCCACCATACGGCTCGCCAGTCCGGTCAGCTCCTCTCTCGTGCCCGAGATACCGGCACCGCGGATGTTGGAGTACGCGCCGCGCAGACCTCCCTCGGAATCAAACATGGTACCGCCCAAGAGGTAGCGCGGGTACAGAACCTCCCTTAGCTTGGCCCATACGGCAAGCAGGTCGCGACGCAGGGTGTCCCATACTGACTCGTCAATTGTGTTCTGGGGGGCTCGTCGGTCTTCTCCGGGGATTCGGGAGGTGAGATAGCCTTCGTTCAGCGGTTGCGATGATGAGCTGGAGCCGATGTTGCCTGACAGAGGCTGACGGGATGAATTGGTCGCAAGGGGGTCATCGAAATCGTTGAGATCGGCTACGTTGGTGTAAGCTTTCACAAGCACTGCAAGAATCTCCTGCCTTCAACATCCAGCTGAAGAAAAGACGGCAACCACATACCATCATCAGGGTCAATCAGATCGTCGTCCTCGTCCTCTAGGGGTGGGTTGGCATAGTGCCCTCGAGCGCTGGACGCGGACATGGTTTAAACTGTCTGCGAGGGTGCTGGAAGTTCGGTGATGATTCGTATGTTGAAGACGGTCGCAGGGATGTCTTCAGGGTCTCGCGATTCTCCTCGTATCGGCTTTTCGCTGCGTTCGGCGCTCGACGATGTCGCGGCTTTGATGGTTGAAAGTTGCTGAGCGTGGAGCTGACGTATCGCCCTCTGCGAAACTTCCACGGTTGCCTCTACAGAAACAACCCCTTGACGAAAGGTGGCCCAAGCTTCTAATTGGCCACAACCAATCACATGCTTCCGCCAACCCAAACGGGACACGGTACATTCCCATTATCCCTTGAAATCCAATGCTAAGGGCTCTTTATCCAGTCCAGTGCCTTATCAAGACCAAAGAATCTGTGCCTTACAGCATGGAGGTCAATGCTAGCTGAATATTGCATCGGCTGCCTTCTTGGTAGGGCTGTATTGGTGAAGGATGGACATCGACAGCAAACCCACTCCGTCTCACATCACGAAACATTGCCAGGAACAAAAGACTGAAAACACACAATTATCATTTCCGCTATCGCTCGAATATTATGGGTATCTAGGACAAATTCTAAGAGTTCATCACTTGCAACAAATACTGCACCCGTCCCCGTCAGCTCCCTCGAATCCAGGGTTTCCAATTCTGCCGGGGGCGATGAGAAGCAGCATCAAGACGCCAACTTCTATGCTCGTCATACTTCATTACATTACCTTCCTTGTCCTTTGACCTCTCAGTTTTCAAAATTGTGCATTAATACCACCTGTAACGATGGTGCTGGGGGTCCTCGGCCATTGTCGAGGGTACCTGAGAACTCCCCAGTCTTTGGTGCACGTCACTCCACCCATTCAGTGGTGGAAGTGTTGTTGTACCCATGTAATCCGAAGGAGCCGTCGCTCTCGGATTCATCTGCTCTCTGTAGCAGTAATCTTGGGTCAACCCATCCTGGCTTTGCTGAAAGACTGGTGGTTGCGAGTACCATTGGTTTCCGCGGTTTCCATAGCCATTCATGGAATAGTTCTCATATCCCATGCCAGATGTGTTGCGACTTCCAGGCCCATCCGCATGATAGCCTGTAGATAATGAATCACGTCGCATGAATTGCGCCCCTTGTTGTTGGCGCTCTCTCGCCCAACGTTGGGCGGCTTGGTTCTCGGGTCCTTGATAGGATGTTTGTGCTGCGGCAGGATCCCAAACGGGAAGACCATCTGGTGGCTGGGACTCTCCCATTGGTTGGCCGTGACTGTATGAGGCCAGATTCCCATTTATTCCCACGAGAGCCCAGGCGAACACAGCGACATCTCGGATAGACCGCATCAATTGGTCGATCGGAGGACCTCCCGCAGCCTTGACGTTCTCTCGAAGTGGCATGTGCTGCGGCAGCAGTGGAGGTCGAAAGTTGTACAGCACTTCCGGTGGACATTGAGGTTGGATGGGTTGCTGGCCCCACGGAGCGGCAAAGAGGCCGTTGTCGAAATGCGAAGGGACTAAAGGGGGGTGTAAATTAGGGATCTGCGGTCTTGCTCGACGCAAGATGACGACAAGCCCATCAGAAGTGCACGAAACAACCGCCTCCAACTCGACAGACGGGGCAAGTCGCTGTCTTGGCTGGCTGCGAGCTCTTCGGGAGCTAGAGGTAGAACGTCCCATTGATCTCGGGGATTGCGGCGTGGGAGGCGTTTCATAGCTGTCGGGTTGGGAGATAGAAGCCATAGCTGCCGAGCTTGCAGTCCGTGATTCAAACGATGACTCGTCATTCAACGAGCCACTGTCTTGCATCTCGACGTCTGCCTCAACCTTGATCTGGGGGCTTATCTGCTGGTTAGAGTCAAGGTCCATGGCCCTATCCAACTTCACGCCACCTCCTTCCGAATCGCTAGACCGTCGACTTTCAGGCAGATGGTTTGGTTTCTTTGGTGTTAAGGACCCGTGTCCTGGTGTGCTTTGGTTTCGAGGTGATGTGACAGAGTGCTCCTCGAATTGCTCCTCTTCCTCCTCAGCGTCCTCTCCGTCGTCTAATTCGTCGTCGCTAGCTTCGTTCTCAAAATCTTCCGGTCTTCGAGGGTCTCTTGACCAGAAGCGCAGATATGCAATCGAGTCGTTGGCTTTGGCACTTTCAAGGCATTTGAAAGCGTCGTCCAGAGAGCTTTCTCGGATGCATTCATAGAAGCTCTTGTACTGAACTTGGTCGGCAGATACACCAAGGATAGAGGCAATGGCTTCGGTAGCGAACATGACAGTCAGGGTCCGGGTGAATCGATTCAAGATGAGAGCCGCTCGAGGCTCGCGCTCCATCGGCGACATCTTGAATTTAGGCGACAGGTGCTCCAACATATGGTAGCGCGGGTCTCGGGGGGAACAAGAAAAGATGCGTCGAATCTGCGGTGCTTCAATGGCACGCCCTGTATATCGGGTTAGTTTCTGCCACATGACAGTGTTGACCGAGCATGGCTGCTTGATTCATCGAGAAACATACTCTCGCTCTTTTCACCCCGGCGGTAGATACTGGTGCATGCGACGAGGACATCGTGAACAATGGTGAAACAGCATTCGCAGCTTACCCAACGGCCATCGCGAGAGAGGATACGTGCATAGTGCAGGACGGCAGCCTTGTCCAGCAAGACGCCACGAGTATGCACGGATCGGGCAAAGGGTACCTCGTCGGGGTGGAAGAAGTCGAAGCTGGACCTGCCGAGCACCTCATGCGGAGTATAGCCAAGGATATCGATGACGGACTCGGACGCATAGAGGATATTGGCATCCGGACCCAAATCTTGGGGGACGTGTGTTAGAGAAGTTGCATCATAGGGCATGGGGTGCCTGGGAGTGGCCGACGCGACTCACTGTGTATTGTCATGAAAGTCTGCTCCATGAGGGGTGATGGCGCAGCAGCTGCGAGCTGTGCGGAAACAGTTTAAGTGGTCTGCCCTTGTAGTACCTCGCCGATGCAGATCAAAGGGAGGAGTGTCAGGTGCTGGCTTATACCGCTGGACCTCCAGAGACGTTCTCTCAAAAGGTATCAAGGGCGATAGCAAGCTGTAACGCAACGCGGGGGACTTGACTGGCAACGAATAAACCAGAGTCGAGGGAGGATTTGAAAATGTGATGTAAGTGGGTTGAAGCTCCAACCATGGATATGTATAACCCGCTAACTCAAGGCTGTTTCTTTTGGCGTCAACTGCCAAGAGTGGATCCAGTCGGCAGTAGGACCAGGGCCAGCCCGGAGGCTTCTGGGCACAAGGGACGTGACGAGCCTGGCAGGGGAAGGGGAGGACTCGAGTGACAGGGGCAGGCAATGACGGCCGAGACCCCGGAAGACGCGGGAAAAGGGACCAGAAGACAGAGGGTCAAGCAAGGGTGGGCGGCGTCGGGGAAAGGTCAGGGTGATTACTGATCCGTGGCGGTGCGGGCTGCGGGTACGGGAGGTTGGAGGTGGACGAAGCTACCGCAATGTGACAGCTCAGGGGACGTCGAGTCGTCGAGTCTAGCAGTCTTGGGGTGGAAAAAGTCTTGGTAGAATAGGTACGGGACGGGAATTGGATGGAAGGGAGGAAAAAAGGGCGTGGTGGCTTGTCCGAGAAGTCTTGTTTTCTCGCGGCGCCTGCGAAGGGAAGGGCAGGCAGGGGAATGGGGAGATGAGAGTGGGTTTTGTGTCTGCGCGTGTGCGGGCAGCGCAGCGCAGCGAACAACAATAATTGAGCAAGACAGGAAGAGATGGAGGCGAAGGATGATTGATGGCGGGGACACCTCCAGCAGTGAAATTGATGACGACCAGGGTATGTGGGAATCCAAATATGTCGGTAGGTAACTAGGAAGACACCAGAGCCGGAGCGACGAGCATCCGGGGGACGAGAGACGACAACAGCAAGTAGGAGACCAGCCAAATGAGGTCTGTCAACAGGGAGTAAAATCTGAAAAATGAGATCTTTGTTCGTGGCTCGACCAGGGCCTGGTCGGCCAAGTGAGAAGTCAGATGGAAATTGCGGTCGCGGAAATGTGCAGCTGGACAGGGCGAAGGGTTGGTTGACAAGGTCGCACACCTTTTGACCTCGACGTCTCGAGTCTGGTCTCTTTTGTTTTGTTTTGTTTCTTTCAATGCCGGCTTGCTGCCGTATCCCTCTCTTTGCTACCCGCCAGAGACGACCGTGTCGAGAAAACGTCTGAAAACGCCTTCAACGACAGGGCTATCGTCATGTCAAGCAGCAGCGCAGCATACGAAGCAGCGACAGCAGCATATAGATGGATGCCAGCAGGTCCCACCTCCAGCCATGTACTATGTACGCAAGCGCTCGCGCGCGTTACGTGCAAGGTACAACCCACAAAGGCACAGGATGTTACTTGCAGCGATGATGAGGAAACCCCGACGTTTCTCGGATGCACACTCGACCCTCGTCACGCTTGGTCGTAGCCCGGACTCGGCGAAGGGCTGTTGGAGCCTCTAGGGGAACGGCGAGAGGCTGCAGGGCAGGGTGATTTGCTTTCTTCGTGGCTTGACAGAAACGAGGGTGTCAAGGATAGCTTGTAAGTGGAGGGCGGGGATGTTCAAGGTCCCATCAGGATGCGTTGCGTCGTCGTTTGGGAAAAGCAAAGAAGCAATCAATCAATGCATTCGGATGGGGGGAGTCAGAGACAAGATAAAACGCCAGCTGCCAGGAGGAAGGGGCAAGGTCAACGGCCTGTTATTAGCAAAAATGATCAAGAGCATCATAGTACTGCTTCACGGCGATGCTGATTCACCATTGGCAGCAGCAGCTCTGTGACGGCTTCTCATGATCCAGGCAGGGCCCGTGCAAGCGAGGATCGACAAGCAGGCAAATCCCATTTTCGCTTGCACTTCTCGCTAACAATTGGCCGTCTTTTTTGGCTTTGACCTTGACACGCGGGGGATGGATGGGGATGAGCAATGACGTTGAGCGCAATGACGAGACGAGACGGAATTGGCAAGGCCGATCATGGCTTGATGGAGGGGCGGCCTAAAACCGCCGATGTTACGGTAGACGACGACTGAGATTGTCGAGATCGCAACAACCCCAAATCTACACCAGAATCGAGAGCCTGCCATCGAATTGCCTTGTGATTGCTGATGTGCAATACGCAACAATGCCTTGAATCATGTATTCTCGTGCACTTTGACCTTCCCATCCCAGCATGAGGCATGCGTCTTTTACCACTCTGCATCGAGATGGACAAAGAAAAGGCGAGACCCCAAGCCAAGGGCAAACAGGACGAAGCGGGCCCATCTTTCGGTGAAGGCTCTCCCGCCGTATCTTTTACGACAGATCCAGCCTGCCCAGTAGCATCTGCATCTTACACCGCATCTAACCAGTCCATCCATGCAGTCTAGAGACTGTTGTCTGCATCCAGTTGTATTGTTGGGGCAAGCAAGCACATACAGGGATGGAGCATGTTCAGCCGGATGGAGGCATGGCAGAGTGGTACAAGACACAAACCTTTTTGTCCGTCTCATCAGGAGCAACAGGAGCAACAGGAGCAGCCAGGATGCTCGTCAACCTCCATGCCTACACATGCCTGCTCCACGGTCAACTTGCCCAATTTGACTGTCTTTCTCCGAGGCTGTTGGCTGCTGCTTTACGCCCTTGCTGCGGGGGACATTGCCTCCTCCGTAACTCATCAACGCCTCAATACAACCTCATCACCCAGTCCCAACGCCTTCTTCTCTGCGGGACCGAAACCCGAATCGTAATGAGAACGCGGGATGGCCTCGGCCGACGGCGCCTCACCCGTAGCACTGCGGATCCTCGTGGATAGCCGGTGGCTAGTTTCGTCCATTTCCAAGCCACATGGGCCAGCGGACGGAGGCATAATTGTCTCGTTCCTTGTCTATGGAATACAGAGGACAGACGAGCGTATGTGTTGTGACCCTGAAGTTGCCAGTACGGGATCTACGGTAGCGGATGCAACCGTGACCTTAGAGTGACCCTCGACCAGTCAGGAAGACATTGCGAGCACGCCTACTGTACGCATTCCCACTCTCCAACACCGTCGGTTGCTTCCCGCGACTAGAGCCGGACCTGTTCGTCCTGCCCTGGCATGATCGACGGCTAGGGTATCGGCAACGTCCTTAGCACGATGAAGACTTGGACAATGTCCACACCGAAACGCCTCGGGGATTCAGACGCGACTGCTCAGATTCGTCCAAACGGGGCATCCGTGTTCCTCGAGTCAAGCAATGTGGTCATTCCGGTTGACCTCGACAAGCGGACGCGCCAAGCTGGCCCTGGTCTCGCCGTACAAGACAAGGCTAGAAGTGCTCGGGTTCGACAGAACGATGACTCGCGTCGGCGCTGTGGCACCGGATTGGTTCAGACATCCAGTATTCTCAGTCTCCCATGTCTGTTACTCATGAGGTCAAAGAATGAGACGAGGCAAGATGGTGCAGGGCGCCATTGTTGACTGAGATCCGGGGCTGGCAGGCTCAGAATTGACGTGCTTAACTGCTCAGATATCATACCAGATCCGGATCGGACCAGATCAGATCGAGCACGCGCCCGTACGATGCTGTGATGATGTAGGTGACATTGATGCATGCCGGCAACCCTAGTCCCCTTGCTCCGCGTTCTCGAGGCTCATGGGTACTGCTTCTGCAGATGTCCTGAGCTTCCGTGCAAAAACCTGTGGAACCCTTCAGGATCCCGAGCGTTGTAGACCACAGCCTGGTTGGTAGGTCTACGAAAAGCCTTGGACAGGCTCTGCTCAGTGCTGGCTCGAGCCGTTGCGTCTGGACCTAGTCTGTGTCAATACGGGCAGTCGAGTAGGCGGGGCCTTGATGGCGCGGAATGATTGTTTACCGCACTCGCTTAGGTGTGATAAGCTCGTTGGGTCTACGGTATGATAGTGATGAGATCGAGATGAGGGAGGAGGTGATACTTAGCCCAGATCTAATTTGGCCTCCATCACAGCCCAAGGCTGCGAGGTTATATTTACGTACAATGTCAGGCAGGTTTGTCTCTCTTTGTCTTCACTGAGGCCAATCACGACCCTTCACTGCAGCATTTCAACGGCAGGGGCGATTGGCCGTTGCTTTTTGGGTGGCACCCGCCCGCTAAAGCTGCCTTTCCTGGCTCTGGCTGGTGAAGCCCGGGCCCGTGCAAGCTGCCTTAGTTCGCAGTGCCGGGCAATTCCCTCAGGCAGGTACGGGGTACCTAACGTTGCCCGCTAACCCAAGTACAGGCAAAGGCGATTCTGCCTCGACCCCACTTGCCGTTGTTTCTCTGGCGGACCTTGACAGGCTTCATTCTCGACCACACGCGCATCGCATCGCGTCTCGGTTTTTGTCACAGGGATTCTAGGGGCACCGTCATTCATTCTTTACTCTTTTCTTGGCCAGGCCCTGATATTCACGAATCGGATCTTGACGGACAAGATCTTCCTGCGTGTGTGTTTCGTTTCGGTCAACGCCGCTCCAGTTTCTCCCTGGGGCGTCCAGCCATCAACTTTACTTCTTGAGCCTCTCATCTCAATCCTCCATCTCAGACACCAGCAGCCTCCACCACACCAGCAATCAACCGCGCAGCTCGCAGCCCAGGGCCGTCTACCCCAGTATATGCGGAACCCCATCTCTATCCAGGAACCCAGTCGGCAACGGCTGTAGCCGCTCATCTAGCTTGGCAACATGGCCATCACCGACGACAATGCCTTTGAGCTCCCCAAGCTACGCTCATCGTTCGGCTTCGAGGTGAGTCTTACATACTCTGTTATTAAGGACTCCGTAAGCTAACCAAGGTGTTTTCAGAACGATACCGAGTATCTTGAGAATGACAATGTCGCAGGTGTGTTTCCCCCTTTTCCCCAACACTGGTGCAAGCCAGTCCAGTCTCGCATGCTGCTAACTTGGGCACTATTTTCCTGCAATCAGAGTTCTTTGATGTCAAGTTTTGTCCCTACCAACCCCTGGATGCGAGCCCCGTGTTTGCCGCAGTCAGCAAAAAGCATGTCAGTTATGCAAGGGCTATTACTTGCAAGATCAGCTCCTGATTTTCCTTTAGGTCGTCATCTGCAGACTAAACCAAACCTCCAACGACACCACCCCTTGCGAGGTGTTGTCGGTGATAAGAGACGACGATGTGAGTCCTGGCTTGACTGTCTATCTTCACTCTTCATGGAGCCCTCGTAGCTAATAGTCACTCAGGTTGAGGCATCCGCGTGCTGCTGCACATGGACCAAAGATCCCGTCACGGGGGCTCCCTATCTTTGCATCGGCGGAGTTGATGCTAAAGTAAAGATCTACGACATTCTTAGCGGAAAGCTTTACAGGGTATTTTATGCTATTCAATGTGTGACACGACAGGTACTGACTTTGCCGACATTAGTGCTTCACTGGCCATGGAGGTGTATGTCCATATCCCCCTCTTGGCTCAGGCATAAACTCGTGCATAAACTTATACCATTCAGGACGTCAACGACTTGGTGACTTCGCCCGTCGACCCATCTATCATCGCTTCAGCATCGGGTGATACAAGTGTCCGTGTCTGGAGTCTCGATCCAGTCCACAGCAAACGCCCATGTCTCGTCATTCTCGCTGGTGAAGGTC
This sequence comes from Fusarium sp. FW16.1, assembly GCA_017654865.1. Taxonomy (NCBI): domain Eukaryota; kingdom Fungi; phylum Ascomycota; class Sordariomycetes; order Hypocreales; family Nectriaceae; genus Fusarium; species Fusarium sp. FW16.1. Next base: position 1,445,536 of record JADNRB010000001.1, read on the forward strand.
ATTCTTGGGATCTCTTGAGTCTGGTTGGTATTTGCCAATCCCCGATGTCTTGATGCAATGTTGACCACCTATGTTCTCTTCATATAGGCATTTCATGACACTGGTCGCTATATTCTGTCTGCTGGTCATGACCAAATCATCAACATGGTAACTGGCATACTCAACTTGTTGGTCAACAAGCTAACGCGGCGAAGTGGACTCTTCCCGACCTTCCTACTGAGCCTATTACTACCCCCATTCGCGTCCATTATCCTCACTTCTCGACATCAGCGGTGCATAGTGGCATCATCGATTGGTAGGGTCAACGTTGATTGATCAGTCTCACAGCTAACAAGGAACAGTGTGGCATTTTATGGCGATTGTATTTTATCCAGAGCCTGCCACGACAACGTCATTGCGCTTTGGAGGATCGAGGGCTTTTCATCCAAGAACCCTCCTCCGCCTCAGAGCATAGCCCCTATAGCTCAGACTACCGTTCCGACTAATTACGACGAAGCCAGCCGACTCACACGATCCGCCTTCGTGCCTACTATCTCACCGCAATGCCCATCCCAGTATACCATGCTGCTACAGTTCCATACCCCCAACTGTGGCCCGCAGTTCTTCATGCGCTTCAAGCTGCATTTCGTGCCTGGGCAGCACCCGGTCTTGGCTTTCTGCAACGCTGGCGGCAATGTCTTCTTCTGGGATCTGGAGCGGCTGATGGCGTACCGTGAGTTCATGGAAGCACTGAAAGATCCCGCTCGAGACAAGAGCAAGCCCCTCCCCCATCCCAGTTGGATGAGACCTGTGACGCGTCGTAAGACGGACGGGAATAAATCTCGACACGGAGCCGTTGACAAGGAGACATCGGTTGCCGGCCAAAGTGATGGGGCTAGGTCAGCTGCGACTGAGGAGATTGGAGAGTATAATGCCGAGACTCTGGAAACCTGGGCATCTAGGTATAGCCAGGAAGACCCTCATGAGCCTCTCAAGGCACACAAGACCGAGTCCTCATCAGCCAACTTTGTGGGCAGGCAGGCGGCGTGGAGTCCAGGAGGTGAGTGGTGTGTGGTTGTGGGTAGCTCGAACACGGCGTTGATCCTCCAACGTTGGGCAACCAAGCCCGCGCCCAAGACCTCGGGGACGGCTCATAATACCCCAAATCCAGACCATTGAGGCAATGATTAGAGCCCCCGGATAGGGAGGCTCGAATACAGCGGTATAGATGTATCCTCTTCAGAATCTTCAGAGGGGTTGAGGATGGTCATTGCAGTCTCATCTAGCTCGCCTCCATGTGTAATAATCTTCTGCAACTCATCTCTAGCCGTTTTCTGTTCCATTTGCCTTGTTCTTTGTGCCTGTTGAAACCTCGCAGCCGAGGTGGGCCCTGTAGGGAGGACCAGATCAGCGATGTAGAGTGAAGCCATGGCGCGAAGTCGAAGATAGTGTTGGTTCCTTGAGTAAGGCATATCCTGCATCAACTCGTCCATTCTCTTGGTGACATCCTTCATTGCACCCAGTGCCTGGAGCCTGAGATTCTCCTTTCTCTGCGCCAGCCGGGCCTCTTGATTCTCTGTGTCGTCACTACCGAAACTATCGTCATGACCAAAGGACCCGCGGCGAGAATCTTGGTCTGCATCCCGTGCCAGGCGCTCCAGGGCTAGCACATGCTCCGTGTGCGTGTTGTAGATCTCGCAGCTCAGGAGAGCAAGCCAGAAATCCAACGCCGAGATGCTCTGTGGGTGCTTGTAGTCGTATGGATGCTGCTGGATCAGAGTGTCGAAGTAGGCCTTGACCTTGTTCATGTTTGCTGCACGACCCCATCTCTTTGGAAGCGCCTTTTTCTCATCTTCGGGCTTGTCATCTTCGGGGGAAGTTTGCTCGCCTTGTCGCATGAGGATCTCAGCGCCGATGGCCCAGAGGCTATTGTGCCGAAGATCAACGGGTCCTCCTGTAGGTCTGAGCTGAAGGAGGACGCCATAAGCGCGCGAGGCCTTTTCTATCTCTCCCTGGTCAAGAAAATGGTGGATGGACTGGAGTAGGACATCAAAGTGACCGCCACGCCTCCGCTGTGTCGTCTTCTTCTTTGCAGGCGCAGCATCCTCATCGGCATCCGTGTCCGGATCCTCCTCAGGCTCAGGTTCAATCTCGATACGGCCCACGGACTTGCGATCGAGGCCTCGGTGAGGAAAGTCGGGGATCTGTTGAGCCGGGTCCAAGTCTGTCTCCGAGAGGCCTGCGATGGCAAATTGGGCGACTATGCCGGGAGTGTGGCTGTGAGGGTTGATGGAGTCGTGGGGGAGATGAGACGGAAGTGAGCTGGGGAAGTCATCGTCAGGGGAAGATGCAGGTCTCTTGCGTTTATTTAACCTGCTCTGCTGTAAGAAAGCTGGGGGGTCTAGAAGAGACATTTTTCTCTTGTGTAGTTGTAGGGTAATTGTGTTGTGGAAGGTGAAGTTGAAGAAGCCTTGAAGTTCTTCAATGTTGCCCCACCATCTCGGCTCTTGAGTTGCTTGTAGACGGTATAATCTCATGGACACTTTAAGAATGATAAGAATACATAGCCAATTGTAGAGGGACTAGAGCGGAGGTATGGATACAAGATTGTCTTTACTGTTTGGCCTTCAAGCCCAAACTGGCAGACGTCATGGCATTGGAAGCGATAAAGTGGCGGAATTCATTACAAGCTGCGTCAACATTCAAGATCAACTAGAGCATTCAACTCGTTTCTATTGACCAGACCAATAACCCAGCTTCATCAGCATATGTACACAGCTCCCCCTCTACTTTTACAAAAAAATCATCATCCGCCGGCCGGTTTAGTTGGTTCGGTCAAAGTACGTCCACTGGCCCTCGACGGGCTTCTCCTCGAGGTCTTCCCAGCTGCAATTGACTATCAGCACTGCTTCAAAATGACGATATGGAAGCGTGGGAACTTACACCTTGGTCTTCTCCATGGTCTCAATCAGGCTCAGTTCGCCCTCGGCAACCTGGATGACCTCCTCGATAAGGCCAGCGCCAATCTTGTGCTCGAGCTCCGAGATCCTATACCGCGGGAATTAATTAGCCCAACTCTATACCTCCCAATTGCCGAATATCCAAGATGGAGGGGAAACGCACTGGTCAGCGGTGAGCTGGGGCTCATCCTCCCACTCAACCTGCTCGTGGTTCTCGAGGGGTTTGCGCTCCGCCCAGACGACCTGGTCCTCTCGCTCGGCCGCTGTCCGGATACCCTCGTACTCGGGACCCTCGTTGACCTCTCCGTTCCACTCCTCGAGCCGGATGTCTCCCTCCTCGTGCTTGCGGCCCACCACAAAGACCTTGTTTCCGATCTTGACTGTTCGGGCCTCGCTGCCGTCGATTCGGCCGCTGGCGACGCGGAACTGCGATGAGTTCTTGTTGACGAGCTCCTTGGCGCGGACCGCCCACTCCTCGTAGCCCGGGGGGACCAGCTGCTCGACGAGAGACATGCGGTGCTTGGTCACGGCCTCGACGGATTGGCGGTACATGGACGTCTCGGGGATGTTCTGGAGCTTGCTGAGGGTCGTTCCGTACAGGTACAGAAGAGTCGATCGGGGCGTGGCATGAGTCCAGAGACCCGTGAGGCCGGTGGGAGTACCAGCCTCCAGGTAGCGCGCAAACACACGAGCTGTTGGCCGCATGCTGGCGAGGTCAATTGGCAATGGCTTCGTCGTGGATTCGAGGTTGATGGAATGGTCAGAGGAAATTGAATTGACCTCATTGGACTCTAGCCCCAGCATTGCCGATCTGGCCGGCACGTGTATGATCACGTGAGTCCCGGAGCTCCGAGTCTCGTCCGGCTACAATGCAGCTCCAGCATTTCGAGGTATTGATAGGAAGATTCAATAATTGGCATCGGATGGCATAATAATAATAATCAGTAAAAGTCATTAGACTTGATCTATTCTAAGGGATCCAAATACTCGTGAACTGGTCAAAGCAGACCTCACATCCAGCCGTCAAGCAATCACACATCACTGCGCGTCTTGGTCCTGGACAACTTTCAAATCCTGGGACTGTTACACGTATAAGGATGAAAAAGAAACCCTCATCTTGAGTTGGTTGATATCTCAATACCTTGGCCAAGACAATACCTGATACCTGCCAGAAATAGCAAGTAATCTCGACACAGGGAAACAAAAAATAAAAAAGGAAAAGGCACAATACAAGCAGCACTTGTGGGGGTCACACACAGTCCATCGCAAAATCGATCCAGTAATCCCGTCACGCAGCTGCTGAGCAAAACTATCCCAAGTCACTACTCACGAGCTGGTCAAACCTGACTTAGGAAGACTCCTCGCGGCTCTTCCGGTAAGCGGCCTGGACAGAATGTCAGCCCCTTTCAACGCATCGACATTTACTTAAAAGGCAGAGGCACGACGCACTTCTTGCTCAGTCTGCAGGCCCTCAATGACGGGGGCGAGCTCAGTCAGCACCTCGTACGCCTTCTTGTGGTACTCAATTTGAGCGGCAACAAGCTCGGCAAGGTTGCGCAGGGGCTCGGGGGTGTCAAGAACCTAGTCTGATTAGCAAGACCACACTTCAGAGGCATCATTCAGGGAACAGAACTCACATTCTTCATGACACCGACAGCCTCCTCGGTCTGGGTTACGAACTCATCCTCAGCCTTCTCAATCTCCTCCTGGGCCTCAGGGCTCAGCTCCTGTTCGTCGTGCTGCTCACCACCTTGCGCGTTACCACCAAGCTTAAAGGTGGTGCCCTTAGCATGAGCCTTGACGGCATCCAGGGAAAGGCGGGAGTTCTCAACGTTCTTGCGAGCGCGAGTAGCAAAGGTCAGGTTGGTGTTAAGGGTGGTGTTCCAGCCAGCCAGGAATCGGCTCTGAATCTGGGCATCCTGGGCAAGACGGGCCTCACCAACACGCTCCGACGCAAGCGCATACTTCTCCAGAGCGGTCGCCAGAGGGTCCTCACCGGCACCGGTGTGGTGCTGGTGAAGCAGCTGGCTGCTAGACAAACTGGCACGAGCGACGGCATGGCTAAAGGTCTTGGGCTGCGGCTTGGCAGTAGGAGGAGCGACGAGAGCGGCCTGGGCCTCGGCGGGGGAGGTAGCAGAGGAAAGAAGGTGGACCTTTTCGCTGACGGTGCGGCCAAGGTCGCCGAACGTCTCCTTGATGTTAGGGGGGTAATCGTAGGCCTCGTTGGAATATTGCGAGCTATAAGCGTCGTGTCAGATAAACGCGGCCAAGGGAAGCCATGCCGGGGCAAGGTCGTAGAAGCAATAAACTCACGTCACAGCAAGCATCTTCTGGTGAGCCTGCTTGAGGGCGTCGACACGCTTCTCGAGGTCAATGTAGTCGGGAGGGAGCTGAGTCTGTATGCCACATGTCAGGTTAGCCACAGCAGGAGCGCGATAAGGCGCAGACGGCGCAACCCACCTTGTCCTCAGCCTGACCAAGCTGCTCCTTTGTGTACTGGAAGGTACGCGACGCAAAGGGGGTGATCTGAGCCCCAAAGCTACTATATTGAAGTGGTGAGCCATGGTCGGGTGGAATTGAGACGTTGGTAGAGCTTCTGGGGGGAGATTGCGCAGCTCCGCCGTCATTGAGGGCGCCAGGGGAGCACCTACGAGACGTTCTTGCCAAAGTTGCCAAAGGTCTTGCCGAAATCCATCTTGGCGGTATTTCCGGGTCGCTTCGAGAAAATGAGTGGTCTATCGAAATGGGGTTTGCGCTCGCGCTCAAGAGGTCGAAGAGGAGAATATCTGGAGGTTTGAAGGGGGGGAAAGGGAGGATGGTGGAAGCTGGAGAATTGGCTTTTGCGTCAGCGTTGGTACGGAGCAGCAGGTCGAGGCAGGCAGTAGATATGGGCCTGGAGCACTGTCAGAAGCGAAATGCCCTGTCACAGCTGCAGCAGGAGCCAGTTTTTTTCCCTTTTCCAGGGGCTTGCTACCCCCCGGGCCTCAAGGCTCCAGCCACGACGGGCCGACGACCTACCTGCAGATCCGCAAGGTGGCCCTAGCTCTCCTGCTACAGCAAGGTACGGAGTACGCTGTACGGGACTCGCGCGTACCTGCCCGCCATACGAGTAACGCCTGAAGAGTCACGTGGAATCCATCCCTGGGGAGCCTGAAGTCACCAAAGGGGAAGGCATAATCAGCCACTTGATTGCCCTTGCTCGTGGGCAATAAGCCACCTTGATGACGAGTCACTGTTGATGAGCACGTAACGGCATCACCACTAGGTCATCTTGAGCCTAGGATTCAGGCACCTACTTAACCCTGGGTACCTGAGGCATCTACAGCACTGTAGGTAGATGAGAACCTCCATTATGAGCCAATCGGGTATCAAAGCAGCCCAGCAATAACGACACAGCAATAACACACCCAAAGCTTCAGATAGAGAAAGCAGATCACCGAGGATTGTCAAGAACAACACACCGTTAATACTCTCGACAACCCTTTGTCGAGACTGGTCTGCCTTTCCCTTCACGGGTATAGCAAAAGGAGATCTCCCTACCTCACTAGGCACCTAGGATTGCCAAGAAGCAAGGAGGCCAAAAATGCTCAATTATATCGGCGCGAAGAGCTGTACACAACAAGCTAATGATAACCACAAATGGGCGTGAAGCAATACGTAAGATGGTACACTCACGCTATTACCCAAGAAGTGTTGGCAATCAGTGTTTCTCTTATTCGTTATACTTGATTCGTTAAATCTGTTCAAGACCCATTCCCTATTGCTCAGCATAGGTAGGCAACATTCTGAACCAGAAATCCATCTCCCCCTCCCTTCGTTACTCTGTCTTTTTTAAGTCCCAAACCGGTGTCCCTCTCCAATCAGTCCAATATGTGTTTGTTGTCGCCCCACGAAGGCTCCACACCACGACACACGCTCTCATAATCTAGACGCGTTGGGTGTCGGGGATCCAAATCTGGCGTCGTCCAGAACATTGTCCAGTTGCAACCTGACAGCTTATCTGTACCTGTTGACCTCTCAAAGTACCACTTATTTACCGGGTTGTCCTTTCGGCTCCTCCAGCAGACGCCATCAGGGAAGCAGCCCCGAACCATTGCGTTGAACACGACGTCGGCTACACCACCACTGCCTTGGCTCTTTCGTAAAACAGCAAACTTGTCCAGATACGGAACATAGCGGCCTTGTTCGTATGCAGTTTGGTCGTCCAAACCCTCTGGGCGTTCCCATGTCAAGATGGCACCACCTTCGTACTCTCCTGCAATGATGATACCAGCAATGTTCTCGTTAACCCGCTTCAAATAGTCGTCAACATCCAGTTTGCGTCCAAAAGAATCTTCGATGAGGTGAACCAGCCTGGGGAGATCGATATCTTTGTCAGTCAGGCGAAGCCTAGGGCCTCCAGGTTCAGGCGGGCGCCATGGGTTCTCGCGGGGATTTGGGAATATCGTCAGGGGCATGCCTCGTTTGAGCAATGTCGAACCCGTTGATACCCCAATGACAGGTGTTTTGCCAGAATTGGTCGAGGCACGTGCGATCGGGAGCGACGATGAGAAGACAGGCTTGTCCGTGAGCAGATTGTGCAAGAGGGGGTTCTTCTTGCGTCGGGTTGTGACCATACCACCGAACTCAAAAGCTGGCTCGTCCTCGAGGGTTGGATTCGCTCTATTTGCAGTAGCGACCACGTTGGCCGCGGAATCAGGTGTAGTGATAAGAGCTGACGAAGTGGATGGCAATATAGCCAAGGCATCCCTAGCTAGAGTCAAGTTGGCTGCATGGGCCGTGATTGAGGCACGGAGTGGGCTCTCTTCCGCAAGAGGTGAGCCATCTGGACCCATGAGCTCTTTCAGAATAGATCCATATTCCTGCTCAAGGTTGATGAACCGATGTGAGGCGCCCGGTCGACCCGTCATTGGAACAGCTCCGAGCGGATCGAGAATAATGATTCGCTCAACCAAGGCAACAGTCTTGGGGTGGGACAGCTTCGTGCTCGCCGAGTTGGCTGTGCCACTGGACTGCAACCCAGCAAAGTACCTAGTGAGTGCCAGGACGACCTTGTTCGAATCAAACGGCTGAGGGGCTTGAGTCTCACTAGGGCTGAGTAGTGATGGGATGACAGGCATCATGCGGTGTCGGAGAATGCGGTCCATGAAGCCCTGGTCCTCTACCCGAACGTCGGCAGACGAATTGTCCTCTGAGCGCACAATAGCGTTGTTAACTAGACGTGCTCCGATGTCCCCGAACCCATCAATTGCTTCGCAGAGGCGGAATGCTTGATCTTGGAAGGTGAAGCGGTGCTCATCGGTGCCACAGTCAATAACCACGACGCTCAAGAGGCCAAGTTTGCGTAGTTGGGACAAGGTATTTGCAACCCCACGAAGGGTCTCTGTGTCGAGCTCTTGTGGGGCACGAAGCTTCATGATGGCCACATGCAAAGGTTTTGACGGAACAGATGATGTCTGTTGCTGCTCATCGCCCTGGATGAACTTGGGCGCCTCGGTAAGAGATTTGGGGCTTTTGTCGACATATTTCTGTAGATAGCCTTTGGCGTCTCGCTTTGTTGGTGACACCTCCAGAACAGAGACAATGAAGTCCTGATGAACGAGTCAGTAGCAAGTCAAGTGGTTACCAGGTGGTTGACATACTCGGTCAAGAACCTTCTTCTTGGCACGGGCTACGGATGCCGCCGACATGTATCGAGCGGCGCCGGAGCCAAGACTTGATTTCGAGGAGTTAGCTTGTGAAGCAAAGCCGCGGCACAGGGGCCGAAGGATGCTCGCCGCGTGTGAAGCACCCACGATGCGCGGTTCGGTAACTGGGCGACAATTACCGCAGCGAGAGGCCTTCTCCCATACGCGAGGCCAGCTCATGATGCCGGTGACGATGGGCAATGACGATTCCCGGGCGAGCCCGGAATAATAAGTGGACGAGGGTTGATATACAGCAGCTCCCCCGGATGACCTGCGATCAGAGCGATTAGGAGCGGCCTTGAGGGGGAGTAAGATCAATGCTAGCTGCAGAGCATAGCTGGAGGACAGCCAGGCCAAGATTCCTTTTCTCAAGGGGGCCGAGGAAGATGGCAGGATGCAACCCTGGGGGTTCGTGAGTCAAAAAGCAAGCAGCGCGACTTACAAAGATGGGCGTGGGTTGGTGGGGGTGAAGCAACTTTTTTGGTGGAGAGATGTGACCGATAAGCCGATAAGTTCTCGGCCCTGCGCCGATGTCGCCTTGTGATGCTGCAGAGCGTCGGTACTCTGGTAAGACTAAACCACAATAAGGGGGTTATTAGCAATTTGACAGGGGTTGAACGTGGGCTTTATACCTTCTAGACTGTCGTGGCTTCTTCAACCGAGGCGAATTGTATGTTTGGACAGTGGGTATTGAGTTCCAGTGCTTGAGGACCTATTCCAAGACTCACTCGGCAGGCAATTGAGTCAATTCAGACTTGTTCAAAAGGCTGCACAAGGCCAAGGACCAGAAACATCGGAGCAACTCAACAGAAATAACACAGTCATAACACAACTAAAGCTTAGACCCAAGCAAGAGTCAATTCAGACGACCGACCGGGGATGGGAGCTCCGGTTACCCCAGCTCGGCAGTTGCGTCATGCCGAGCTCCATAGCATGGGTGATGGCGACAGGTAGAAATATATCACTCTAGGGTGTCTCTCCGCAGCACCTCGAGCCCTCTACTTGGGCAAGTGGATTTGCACTGTCCTTACTGCTCTCTTCTTCAATAGCTGGTGTGTTTTGTGGTTCATAATTGGGCTAAGGAGCTGGGAGTTTGAGAATGGAGTCATTCGATGCATCTAGACTACCTATAAACGGAGTAATAGGTGGCTTGGCTCGGTATGACTGGAGGAAATTTAAGCCTTTCAAGGCCCGAAAGGATGTCTATGTTGTTGGATATGTCGAAGAAAAAAGGCTCTTGTGCAAACAACACGTAATTGTACAGATATCACATGCGAGCAATGACATTTTTAAGTCGACAATGACGTATAAAGTCAAGCCAAAAAAAACCTACAATAACCTCACCCCGGTTCGTCCAACATCCCCAGTCTAACGGAGATGCAAAAGACCCCCGGCCGAGAAAATTCGCGCGAAGGAACAAACTACATGACTTTTCAACCCCAGAACCAACAACAGTGGATAAGAGACCGAGAATATCCCGCTCTATCCCTCTCTATCCATCTCGAAGGAGCCAACGGACAAATAGTCAATTGGTCGCGAGCCTGATACTCCTCCACTCAGAGCTTGGCGATTGGAGGTATTTTGTTGAGCTACCTTCTAATTTGTCCAAGCGCTGGATCTCGCCTATGGAGAATTGGGCGGCTAAAATGCAGTATAAAAGAAAGATGAAGCTTCTTCGAGAGTGGGAGGACAACTCTGAGAAGACATCTAGGTGTTTGACTAACTTCTAGAACTATTCGTCTCAGCTCGGTTGCATGACCTACACCGTCATCATGGCTCCTACGCTTCTATGGATTGGTCTTGGTAACATGGGGAGGGTGAGTCTCAATGACCATGATATATAGACGGAATGGAACTAACTAGAATCAGGGAATTAGCAAAAACATAGTTGAAAAGGGCAATCTTGATGGCCCTCTTCTCCTCTATAACCGCTCAGCCCAGCGCGCTATCGACCACAGCAACAGTCTCCCCCAGGGTAAATCAGAAGTTGTCACATCCCTCTCTGAAGGCGTCTCGCGGGCAGACGTCATCTTCTCGTGCGTCGCGAATGATGAGGCCGTCCAGGGAACATACAAGACGCTCCTCGAAGGTGACGTCAAGGGCAAGCTCTTCATCGAGACCTCAACCATCCATCCCGATACCACCGAGGCTCTCGCAAAGGACGTCGTGGCAAAGGGCGGCGAGTTTGTTGCTGCTCCCATCTTTGGAACTCCCGTCATGGCGGACGCGGGTCTCCTCATCGGAGTGCTCGCCGGACCCGCTGCCAGTGTCACAAAAGCCAAGGTGTGGTTCAAGGGCGTTACAGCGGTGGCCGAGATCGACATGTCGGATGAACCGTACAGCAAGGCTCTAAAGCTCAAGGTCCTGGGCAACACTTTTATCCTCAACATGGTTGAGCAGCTCGCCGAGGCTCACGTCGTGGCGGAGAAGACAGGCCTGGGCACCGACGTCCTCCACCAGTTCGTCGACTCTCTGTTCGGAGGTGCGTACGCCGCCTGCAGTGCTCAAATGCTGAGCGGCGACTACCATAAGAAAGAACCTTTGTTTGCTGTTGATCTAGCACGAAAGGATGCCAAGCACGCCCTGAGCTTAGCCAGGGATGTTGGTGCTACTTTGCACAACATAGAAACGGTAGATGCACACCTAACTCAGTTAAAGGAGCATACCGGACCTTCAGTAGATATGACTGGAATATATGGAGCCGTGCGGAAGGAAGCTGGGCTTAAATATGAGACTAACTAGCAAAGGTATTGATTCAATAGACAATTACTATACATAAATGTTGCATAAATCCTGACCACCTGCCAGTACGTGCAATGCCTACATTGTGGTAATTCATCCGTGAGCAGGTCCATTGAGAGTGAATCGTGGTCTACTTAGAAAAAAGAATTTCCTTTCACGAAGGAGGGAACTGAAACTCGTCAAGCTTTGAGTGAAAGATGGCTTATTGGTGCGTTGTGTTGGAAGTGCTGTGTAAGTGAAGGAGTTGTAGTATCAATACCGCAAACGACCGAGCATAAATACCTAGGAGTCATATATAAAACAATCAACCCTAAACTTTAATCCAACCAATACATATTAATTATTACTTAGTTTCCAGGTGAGACAGCTTACACGTCTGCCATTCATCTCTCCCGTAAAGGTGATGCTCGTTGCTCTAGGGTAAGTCTCACTGCCTAATTGGCTGACTCAGCTTGGACCTGCGTGTCGCTTCGCAGTGATGCAACCAATCCAGCAACAAGCTACCATCGCCGACATCGAAACCTCCCGAGAAGCTCATCCCAAGCCCCCCGATTTCAACGTCCGCCCCATCGCCCCAAACGAAGAAGCTCTCCTGCCGGCGGGATCAAGCTCGGATCGACCATCTTTCGAAGAAGCGCAAACCGCAAACATGGCTCAAGGGTAAATGGCAATCCCGTCCCTTCCCCCTGCTTGTCCAAGCTTGTTGCTCCTAGGACGCGTGGATGGGTTTGCTAACAAGAGTCGCAATGCTCATAGATACGCCGTCTTCATCGGCCTCGTTGTCATCGCGGCCCTGTGTGTTGCGTCGTGGTTCCTTGCCCCCAAGGGAGAAAACCAAGTGTCAGTTCTCGTCCCCGTCGCCTTGCAATCGCCGTCGCCCTACGACATGACATCCGGATTTGCTAACGTTGAACTACTACAGGCTCTGGCGGTCATCGCTGATTCTCGCCATCGTGAGCTGCTACCTGATGTGGGCCATCACCTTCATGGCCCAGCTGCACCCCCTGATTGCGCCGAGACGAACCGGTATTCGCGAAGAGTACCTCGATGAATAGATACACACATACACCATGTTAGGAAGAGCTGGGCGGACGGGATTGATGGACTTGCTTGCGCGCTGAAGGGCTGATGGGATACGCCTGTAATATTGTATTGTTGTTTTACCCCCGTACAGGCATCATGTGTTTTTACAAACGGAGTTGGTCGCTTCTATTATCAAGCCGAAATGCGCTGGACAGACCCAATCCTTCTCTTGCAAGCCCACGCTGTGATCCTCTACTACCTGCGGATGAATCTCAACCAACAGATGATCCTCCACCTGCGGACGGCCCTATCCGACAGCAAGCCGACTGGCCCACTCCTTCGCGTATATCATCAGCGCCCACAACGCTCTCCCGTCCTCGGCGATGTTGCTCCCTCCTATCGAGTCTACATCGGCGAGTCCAGCGGCGTATAGGACGACACGGCCAACAACCCAGCGCGAAGCCGCGCCTGCGATGGCTAGAAGACATGCTGTAGTGTAGCCACAATCGAGGAGGATGCGCAGTGCCTCGACATTGTTGGCCACGACAGCCCAGCCGAGTGACCTGGCGGCGGCAGGGACGTCGTATTCCCAGATGACCATGAGAATGGGGAACAGCTTAGAGTAGGATGAGACAAGCAGGGCAGTCGAGACCGAGTTTGGCCGCGAGTACCGAGGGAGGATGCCGAGGACATTGAGAGGCGAAAAGATGGATGAGGTGAGGAAGCGAATGCTCACATGAAACGCCGCCGTGGAGAGGGCACAGAAGACAACTATAAGGATAGCGTCTCAGTACAAAGGAGATGAACGACAGGGGAGATTACTCACGGAAGAAGAGATACTGAAAGACAATCGACTGTTGCGCGAGCTTTCCGAGGTTGCTCTCACCTGGGGTGGCATCAGGCACCGTCTGCTTCTCGATGCGAGCCCATGTCAAGTAGACATCGAATAGAAGCAAAAGGATTCCCAGACGAACTATGGAAGGCTATGAGTTGAAAGTTAGTAAAGATCACAAAACTCGAACTTGAAAACATACATCCAAACGATCATCATCGCTCGTCAAAGTATTATACAATAGGTGACGATAAACCTGACATAAGCGTTAATGTTTGATACCAAGTAAGGGGGACAAAGGGAAATTCACCTGGGGCTTTATGAGCACCAGATCGATAAAGAGCACGACAAAGTCATGCTCGACGTACTTGTCGCAGAACTGGCCGCAGTTGCGACACACTGTGAGCCGGATGTTGTGCCCACTAGCCTTGTCCCCTGCTCCAGAGTATTGTGTCCAGAGCGTTTTGACGGGGTGTCGACACTCGATGCAGATGGGCATCTCGGCTGCGGCTCGCCAGCAGCTACAGCTGAGCTACTCCAACAATCGATGATAGATGCTGTGTTAATTAGGCGCTGTCTGTGGTGGGTATGATATGGCTGATGAATGAATTCAAATATCAAGCTACGTATGGGGTTTTTGCTGGTGTTGAAGCGGCCACGCATAATAATTGGGCGAGAGGATGACGTGGGGGGGGGATGGATCAATCTCCATGCGCATGCACTAAGGCAAGGGACCACCTACCACATGCAACCCAGCAAGCACCTCCAGATGCACCTCCAGATGCACCTGCTTGCATTCGAATCACGAATTGACATGCTCATCTTATTGGACACAAAGATAATAGGCATGTAGTTTGTCAATGTTGTAAAATCTGCTAGCTGTTTCTTACTAGGTTGTCAAGTTGCTATAAGTTATGCAGTATCTAATATCCTGAAGAATCGCGAATGCCCCCCCAACGCCTCGCAGCTTAAAGGTAGTTTAACATGCAGCAGACGCCCTCCTGTACAGACAGCCCAGTCAAGCCCCCCAAAGGTGGTCAACTCGCCAGTAACTAAACGCCGTCAATCTTGATCCGACCCAAGCACTTCTACTTTGAACAACATGACTTCGTGTGTGAGACACCAGCATCGAATCGGCTGGGTATAGTTGGCCTTGTTTAATCATCTTTGCCACCCTTGGCTCCTGATGCCACGATCCGTCCTCGGAGAGCTCCATCACCCTCACTTCGGCTCGTGGTCCCGATCGATAGTGCTTCCATCAGGCTGGTCGGTCCTCCCATCATTTGCTTGCCGTCATCGCTGCCGGTATCCGTCAGCTCAATGAGATCACCGTCTCGTTCAGGCCTGCCACGGATCCTTTCCAATTGGGTGCTCGGCTTTCGTGAGAGGGCACCCCTGAGCCAAGTCTCAACAGCTGCCGCAGCCTTATCTAATCCAATTCCCTGTTGTGTCGTTGAGGTGGTGTCATGGCCCTCCTTGGTGTGGTTCTCGACAATGTTTGCTGATTCTCCTGATTTGAATCCAAAGTGCGCTGTCTCCGAGCCCATGACGGACATGGAAGGGAGACTATCCAGATTAAGCCCCGGAAGATGTTTCTTGGTCCACGTGGTGAGATAGTCCTTGTCTGGTCCTGGTGCCCGCGAATTGAGGCCCATGGAGCCTACTCCTCCAGGTCGCCGCATCCACGACGGCAAAGACTCGCCCCCCTCGCTGATCGCCCGCCCAGGACTTGAAGTTATTGTCCCCGAGAACTGAGGCCTGTGGCCGAGGGAGCTCTGACGACGAGACGCAGTGCCCGGGGAACCAGTGGGGTTGCTATATAAATCGAGACTTTGCCGTGGCGTCGAGAATGTTGAAATAGTTCGAATGCTCTTCTTCCGTCGAGGAGGAAAGTATCCCATGGCGTTCCGCGCAACCCGCGCAATCTCAACCGGATGCTGGAACGAGTCAATCTTGACCCAGCGAACATGCGTCCATCGCTTTTCCTCTTCGTCGGTCACTCTGGACTCCGAGGACGTCCCGTTTGCAGGTCGACTAAAGAAATCGTCATGTGTTGCTCCTGTTGCCGTACTTTCTTCAGCCGCAGGAGTTGGAGCTAGCAAGTCAACGCCCTGCGAGTTTTGCCATGAGGGCGGATCGCAAGGCCGTCCCCTGACGTCACAAGCATCAACCGGAATCATTAACCATCGGCGCATCTGTACGCTGTCTCGAGTCCAGAGACCATTGGCCTTCCTGAAGGCGTCCTCCCGGCACTGATATCTCAAGATGAGCCCGGCATATGTGTCGCTGGGCTCAACCTTGTGGACGTAGACCAAATATTCCTGAGGTTGAGCTTGTTCGGCGGCGGACTCGTCCGAGTTGCGGCGCTTATGCTTCCCACTGGTGTCGAGTCCCCCGTTGACGCCGTCGTGACTCTCCAGCACCATGGCTCTTTTCGCAGCCTTGAGCGCAGCCTCACGCTCCTCCCGCGAACCAGCACCCACGTCGCCCAGGCCTGGCTCCTTGGGAGGCGCGGGACCCCATGCAGCGGCATTTCTCGAGTTGCTGGTGCTAGAGAAGTCCACACCCCAGTTCCCAGGTCGAGTGCCCGCTCGATTATGGGACTGGGACCTCCTTGCCGTGCCCTCGTCGCCCGACATGAGGGAGGAGGCGAACCCCTGAACAGATGCCCAGCTCTGCGTCAGAGAGTCATTGAAGAAGTTTGTCAGGTTGGCAGCACTGCTGGTGCGATGGGGGCTGGCGCCACCTCGTTCTGAAGGTAGAGGGCTCGCGGATCTGCTGTTGGCGGGGCTGAAGGCGGACAAGAGACCGTAACTCCGCGCAGGGGAAGGCGAGGCTGCCGCGTCGTGGACGTTGTTGGGATTGCGGCCGCGGCGGGAGCGGCTCGCTCCTCGATCGTGGAGGTTGGTGGACGTGGCGGTGTCGTCGTCGCCGTCTGCTGTGCTGATAAGACGGCGGTTTCGTGGCCGGACGGAGGCGGAATCTGAAGACCGTGAAGCGGGCGCCAGGGCGGACGAGGACCTGTGCGGCGAGGGCCTCGCAGAGAGTCTCGGTTCGGTCATGATAGCCACCAACTCGGCGACGACGGAAGCTCGCGGGTCGTGAACTCGCGGCTTTGCATCAGTGCGTGGCACTCAAGGAGTCTCTCCTGTCGTCGTAGTTGCAGTCATTCAGTCTGGGGCAATGTATCAAGAAACAGCAAAGGACGTAGGAGGCGAGATGACGAGGCAGACGGGGACGGAATTGGAGGGACGGCGGGACAGACGGTGGCCAGGGGGTGCCGTTTGCTGGCGGAGACTTGAGAACGGAGGATGAGTAAGGTGCCAGAGCCAATGCTGCTGGTGTTTCAGCGCAACATCTGCTCCTGTGGCCCCCAAGTATGGATGAATGTAGGATTGAAACTGCTGCGTCGTGGCCGTTGTTCGCTGTGGCCTCAAAGGTTTATCGTGGACACTTTGGTCGAGGTTGTATTCGAGTGGTTGTGGTCGGTCGGGACAAGGTTGCTTCCACTTGTGCTTGGAACGGGGCCTCCGCCAGCCAAACTCCGGGAATAGCTAAGGCCAGCCTAGCAGTCGCAATGGACAGTAGCACCAAGCGATGGGAGCGACCGAAAATGATGCAAGCGGCAGCGTTGTCTTTAGACTCGACCAACACCTTTTCAACTGTAAATGAGCCAATCCATTCCAGTCCGGCCCGCGCAGTGTCTTGACCTTTGCTCTGAAAGGTTAAATTTCTGTATTCACAGCAGCATACGCAGGTCAATAACGGTTGCTACTTATGGAGACAGACAATGGATACAAGGTTATGCCTAACGATCGAGGGACTTTCAAAGTGACGAGGGTGACGAGTTAGGTGGGTGAAGAGGGCCGCGTGGAGGCGGCGGAACTTGGTCCACTGCAGACCCAAACTTTGACTGTAGCGGATTGGCTGCATCATTGTCTCTGGCTTCAAGATAACGTGTACCCCCCCACTAACCCGGCCGCTCCTAGCCCCTGAGAACTGTCCCCAAGTCCCCTAAAAATCTGAAAATCTTCCAGAAGGCGCCTTGACCTCCTCCGATATGACCAGGTGGCAGGCCAAGCCAGTCACCGCAAAGTTGCCGTCATCCATCATGGCCCGGCATGGAAGTCAACTGCTGCATGCATGTTTGATACATATAGTATGGAGGCCATAGTATCCAACTAGGTAGATTAATTAATGTTTCATCGACCTTTCATGAGACTCTGTTTGGTCTCATGCAGCCCCTTTGTCTGCCCAGGCTAGCTCATAGACACATTCCCAGCCATTCTCGATCTTAGTAGCACCTGTTTCCAGAAACAGCCCCCAAGGTGCCGTGCTCTTGGTACTCGGAAATCTGAACACCCATCAAAGCTCGATGAGGGGCATTTTTGATGTGACAGATGAGCCGTCGTTGTCCACGACCAGGTGTTGGGTCTCCATGACCTCATCATTAAATGCCATCTATGCTTGAACCAATTCAATATTTCAAGGGGCTTCGCTAAGACATGTCCACTGCTGAGCACCGGCACACTTCATCTCGGTGGAAATACCCTCGCGATACTAGCCGACTTAGACAACGCTATAGACTTGCCCCTGAGTATCTCCTCAGCCCAGTGGTATATCAAGATTGAGGTGATTTGGATCAGTGCCATTGATGCCGAAGAACTGGAACCTATTGGAAAGGGTTAGCCCGAGAGCAGTTTAATCAAACACCGCAAATGAATGCTTACCAGTCTTCTACATTAAGTGTCGTCGGGACCGCTTGGCCTTGGCCCGATGTGCTGCTCCAGCTATCAGGACTCTGCCCTTCTGGCAAATTCGGATCAAGATTTGGTTGCCACATGTTGGTATGCCCTTGGAAACCCTGTGGTAGAATTCCATTTCCTCGCTGCTGAAACTGCCCCGCCTGCTGGTTGGGCATCCCGCCTTGCCCGTTGCCTGGTACTGGTCCCATTGCGTTGTGATCAAGGGAAGCGTGCGTCTGGATTGGCGATAGGTTCGGGAATGCTGGCATGGCAGCGCTGTCTGGAAACAGCTGATCTGGCTGAAAATTCTCCCACAGGGACTGAGATAGGTTCGGCGAGTTTCTTGTCACAAGGTATAGATCTGGAGGCGTTGGCGGCACCGAGAATGAGGGGTTAAAGGGTGTCGCTGGTCGGGTTTGTGGTCTCGAGTTCGTCCCTCCCATAAACGTGTCTGCCGCACTCTGTCGTGCACCTGGCGAGGTTACAGGCGGCGGCTGCATCGAATTCGTCTCTGCCTTGACGGCACTCGGCGTCTGAGGGCGTGACCTCTCATATGACTCCTGAGGCTGAGGAGTATTGGTGCCAAAGTCGATGGCCATCTCGTCGTATTTCCGTTTGGGCGCTTCTTGCTGTCGACTATGCTGTTCCAGTTGTGTTGTAAGAGTTTGACGCATCTTTCGATGTCGCTTGCCCTCAGCCTTTTGCAGTCGCTCTTCCAGCACCTTGTTTCCAATGATGGACTCGAAGAGAGCATAGACCATCTTGCCCACCAGCCAGACTCGTGATATCTCCTTCATGGCCGACATGCAGCTGCGCAGCCGGTCCTGTGTCACCTGTTGAATTGAAGGCACGGGTGACCTCATTTGGTAAACATGCATGATTAGAGCGGAGAATAGACTGTAAACAACAAAGGCCGGGCAGTATCGTAACTGATCGTGAGCGGCGAGGTTTTCGACAATCGATGTGATCATGGCCGCTGCCTGGAACGCGATGTTTCGCGATGGGTATGGCGAAGGATCGGGGAACCGCGCAGAGCCACCTGGCGGCATATGGGCTCGATGTAGAAGACACAATGTCGTGTAATAGTTCGAGTGAAGGAGAGCGGACCAAAAGTGATGGCGTGGCACCTCCCAGTAGACGATCTTGGGGCAATTCTGAAGCCAATCGGCCAGTGCCATGTCGCTGTGAGTGAGATCGATGGCATTTCGTTGCCGGCCCTTGGAGGCTACCGAGTACTGTTGTGATAACACCAACCCCATGATCTCGCAGAGCTTAACATACTCGAGGAAGAACTGAACGTGGATTGGGTCGGGCGGGTATTCGCTGACGCGGTCTTGTTCGTCCTCGATGAAATCATCCTCTGTCAACATTTCCACGTCTGCATCGTCGAGGTTGATATGAACAGGTCGACCCAATGCCACAGCCACTGATCGGTCGCGAGTGAAGAGCGTCCACCAGATGCGCTTCCACAGCCTCTTGTCTGAGCGACTTAGCTGTGACTGTTCGACGGATCGATGCATGCCTGAGCCCTGAGCAACAATGGTCGCCACGCGGCTCCAGTAAAAGACATTCTTGGTGACGTCCTCAGGTCCTTCCCAGTACCAGCCCATGAGAAGTAGCGACTGGACAATTGTTACACGGTCATCTTCGTAGTTTGCATCGTACAGGGCCTTGGCACGCTTGTAGAAGGTTAGGGCAGCCGGCGTCGTAGAACCATTCGCGTCCATCAACTGAGCGTTGTTGCAGGCCCGAGTTCCGGCAAGGAGGACGGACTGAAGAAGTAGCAGCGACGGAGGGTTTTTGGGATCTCGATACTGTCGCATGAAGCGGGTGCGGTTAATGACGGGCACAATGGGATGCACCCAGCTGAAGTAGGCGTCAATGAGTTCGTCGCAGAGTGCGCGTGGAGGAAGTAGAAATGCTCCTCTTTGATGCAAAATGTCGATTTCGACATTGTCGAGCTCAGTGAGACGGGCTCGAGAGCCTCGAACGTTCTCGGGCAGCGGGTAGTGAACAACATCGGCCGAGCCTTGACGATCGTGAACGAGAAGGGTGAGATTGGAAGATTCGCCGAGGTATGCGACTCGCCCAGCTTCGGTGATCGGGGCACGAGTGAACTTGGGCTTCATAACGAGATCGAGATATGTGCCACTATCAACCTCTTCCTTCCGAGCCTGAGCTTCTGTCAATGTAGTTGGTGGAGTGCCATTGTGCGAGTGGAAGACAGAGGGCGTTCGAGGAGCGAAGCTGGCTGCAGTTGGAGCGACAGGGCGAGGCGAAGGATCCTCAGTGCCATCGCCTCGGTCACTGTTGAATAGAATGTGGTTAGCAGGATACGATGAGGCTAGGTGATGATGCCTACCTATCTGAATCCTTGTTGGTCTGACTGCCTGTGCCTTGGGTCTTCTTGCGTTTAGGGTTTGGAATGCGACATTCAATCTGGAAGGCTACGCAGTTGGTGCAAGGCACACCAAGGCTCGCCGCGTCGCATCGAACCTGGATGGGAGATGTGGGTTAGCATCACAATTGATGTTCAAGCCGAGGGCGAATAAAGTGGCGTGGATTGATGAGCGCCTGTGCTAATAGGGCGAAAGTTGATGTACCTTTCTCGCGTGGCAGGTCTAAGAATGATAGTAGTTAGCATCATTTGATTCAATTCATTACAATTCCGAGGACATGAGCGTGAAAGGCTGTCGTTGTCATATGGTGGGCGTCGCGATGGATAGCCATGATGAGGTGGAGGTGCCCGCTGATGCCTCGGCTCATGTTGAGGGGAACGGGGGGTTTCATGGGCCAAGGTTCGGCAGACGAATCTCAAAGAAAAGGTGCATACCTCGCATGCGCGTGACGCTCGTTGTCTGTGTATTAAAAAGAGGGGATCAGCACTTTGAACTGAGCCAGAATCTGAACAACTCACCTCCGAAAGCTCACACCTCCGGCCGAGTTTGACGTCGACGTGCTGGGAGCGGGCGGCGCGGGCGCGGCCGAGGGCGCTGGTGTCGACGACTGTCGCTGGTTCGGCTGCTCTTGCTGGTGAGGTTGCGGTTGCGCCTGCGGCGGCGCGTCCCCTGAAGACATTTCCACGTCCATCAAGTCGGCTCAGCCAACGGCGAGGATGCGAAGCGAAGTAGAGGGAGTCGAGGATCGTCGGGTCGGAGAGAGGGGGAGGACTCGAGGGAGGTTGCGATCTGGGCTGCTGCGCGCGGCCACCTACGGTACGGACTGAGGCACCAGCCAGCCAGCACCGACACCGACACCACCACTGCACCAACCAAAAGAGCAGGAACGAAGTACCGGCCAGGTCACACTCTTGCTCTTTAACCTTGCGACTTTGCCTTCCTTGGCAGGCGGGAAATACCCTGTGGGTACCTTGTCTCCAACCAGACCAGCTCGTGTTACTCAGCTTTGCCTCTGAGCCACCGCAGGCAAAAATGAACAATGAAGCCTCGTGAACCCACAAGACAAGGCCAGGCCGGACGAATGTAAGCAAGCCAGTTTGTCCGTCGGTTTTTTTTTTCGTACGTGGGTAAGGCACTCAGCTCGCGCTAGGTAGAGCAATCGGCGGACAGGTAAAAGGTGCGTATTAGCGGGGGCGGTTGAAGATCTGGAACTCGGCAACTCTGGAAGAGAAAAGCGATGGAATGCGGAAAGTCGGATTGGAAATGGATAATTTCTTTTTCTTTTTTGGCAATGATTAAGAGGAATAAGCCTTGAGAACAAAAGACTGCGATACTTCTCTCTCGTTAGGAAAGCAAAGAGATTCAAAGGGGGGAAGGGAGAGAATCGCGGGATCGTCGGGGAGCAGACTCCAGATTTTCAGTAATGATGGCCGCCCTGCAACGTCGGAGATGGTGGAGGACGCAGCTCCACTGTGGCTCCGTGCTCCGGTCCTGCCACCCCTTCCTTGTACTCTATACTCGGCCGTGTGCTGGCTTGATGATTGATGCCGTATCAGGCACAATCTCCGCGAGGCTGGGCACTTTGGCGAGAGGTGATCTTGGAACTTCTTCAGGTGTGGAATTAGACGCGCTTCTTACAGGTCGTGTAAGTGGTCGACGCGGAAGGGCCTGGACATCAAAGCGCAGCAGAGAGGTTCCAGAGTCAGACCAGAAGAGGACCTGATGCCAAATCAGCTGAGGGAGGATTTTGATGCAGGCAGGGGATGCAACGTTCGACCAAGAAGGCCCACGGGCGGGAAGACGGGCTCTATAAACCATCTATCCGCAGAGCGTGGCATTTGCAGGCTACTTGTTCATCGGTGATAGATGCGGACGACTTGGCGACATCGACGTCATCTGAGCTCACGACTTTTCTCGTCACGTCGACCAGCGTACCTAAAAGCCACCCCGGCTCGGGTCGACGGGAGCTATGCCAGATCACTTTGACGCTTATCGTGATTTTGAGGGGTTCTTGGTGAGCTGCGGCTTGCGCGCGTGATGTGCTCCCTAGGCCGCGTGCCTGCGTTGACGATCTCAAGTAGAGCGACACGTTCGTCACACAAGAAAGCCAGAGGCATGTGCATAAAGTTGCAATATCGATCGACACCCACCAGCAACGAGCCAGACACGGAGTCCTGGCGCGCTTCATGACATGTGAATGGGAACCCCCCTGGCGGGCGATGGCGGCGGCGGTAGTCCCTAGTTTAGCTTAGTGGGCTTGGACGTGAAGCAGGACTCACTCGAGCATGACATGTCTCGTGAAAAAGCTGGGGAAGCGGAAGAGCCGCCTGTCTGGGACCGATGTACCGTGTACCTGTTCTCAGTCTCCCCGTCCCGGCGGACTTTATGTCACTATAAAATCTCCGGCCTTCAACCCAGAGACGGGCCTTCTACTTACCCCTGGCCGCTCATCGTCATAAACTCCCAGGGCTGGCAGCTGTGGCTTTGATGCACCATTGACCTGATGCCTCAACTGAGAAACCATGCAGCACACTGTCCATGCCATCAGGTGGATGGATCTTCGTGCAGAAAAGCCCTGTTCCAGCGTGTCTCACCGGAAGCTACCGTCGTGTCATTCAAATTTGAGGAGCATTTTCACATGTGAATCAGGTCGCCATCTCACACTTCCTAATCAGGCAAGTGCCCCGCATCTTCGGCCCCAGTCCCCGGACTCGCATCATCGTGTTCCTGGTACGTGACCAGAGCTGAAGCACATCAAGACAAATGGATGGTGCCAAGAAACGGTTTAATGCCCCTCATGCAACCTCTTCAGAGCAAAGTCACTAGGACTTACGGGCATCTTCCGTGCGGTCCTAACCTCAGCCCTATAACGTTAAACGCTCCGCCCCGGTCACATGGTTCATATTGTATCTCTTGTTGACCAAGGCGTTAGTCTATTCAAGAAATGCCTTGTTCTGGCTCTCAACGACCAGAGTAACAAGACACATTAATCTATCATTTCTAATATCGTAGTTGGCCTACTCTGCCTTTACTGTTGACGACACCTTGCCGTTCGTCTTAGGGCTCGACACTGGCTCTCCGTTAGTTGCCGCTTGCTCTCCATCTTCAATCTCAATTCCAGCGATGAAGACGGCACTGACTCCCTCGAGTGCCGCGACAAACACACACAAGCCACTTGCAATGGCGAAGTGGCTAATGGTGGACCCAATTTCCAGCCACGAGCCCTCATCCTTGACAACCCAGAAGAAATAGAGCGTCAGAATATCGCTTGCTGCTAAAACCACCATGAACAATGCTGATGGCGCCACTCCCAGTCTCTTATTCAAGACTCCTAGGTTGGCCGAGATCAGCACAAAAGGAATCATCAGCTTGAGAATCAGCAAAGCACCCTGTGAGACAGGATCAAAGACTGGGAACAGTCGGTTCACGCTTTCCAAGCTGAACTGGGCCACGGACGCAACGTTGCCCGTGCTGAAAAAGGCTGACTGGAGCAACACCATGAAGAAGAGTGAGACACGTGCGTCTGATAGAGTCAAAGGCCGGAAGACCCCCACCTTACGCTTCTGCTGTTCAGCAACGACACCTTCTTGCTTGGCCTTGCCCTGTGTGAAAGCCTGGTAAGCGTATTCTAAACGAACCCAGGCCAGCAGAGTAATGCTGAAAGCCACATAAAAAAGGCTTTCGTAGGAAATGGTTAGAATAACAAACGTCGGGGCGCAAGTCAAGAAGATGACTACAAGACGGTGCATATAGTGATTGTTGGGCTGCAATCGGTATGCCAAGGGCACAAGAAAAGACGCAACTGGCACTCGTTAGTTTGAAACTACTAGCACGGCTGGGAATAGTTCATCTCACATAGAATGATGAAACCCATGATTTGGTTTCCGCGTGGAAGTCCAAGTCTGGCCTGTAGTGACATGGCACTCGACCGAGTAACTATCATCGAAAGAATGATGAGTCCGATCTGCAGACGTTAGCCGCCATCCTTGCTTTTACCAACTGAGGAAACGTGGTTTACCTGTGCCCCAAGCACCGTCCTACTACCGTGAAGACGCATTGACTTGGTCTTCAAAGAGGAAAAGTCTGCCAAGATAAAGTCCTCGAGGACCAGGTATGCGAGACCAACCACAGTTATTAGGCCACCGCCAATCAAACTGTCACCATCAGTCAAAACCTATGTTTCAGTGAGAGTGCCAGCGACTTACATGAGAGGGATGTTTTCAACCTTCATAGCGGGCAATAGCGTGAAAGTGCTCATGGCCAGGCAAGACAGGAACCACAGCAAGCTCAGGAATGTATGCGATCTCAAGAATGAGATACCACATGTCAAAGGCCAGAAGGCACCCAGCACGAACAACACAGTCAAGATCTCGCGATGAATATATCCCAGCGCCTGATACGAGTTAGAGAGAGACAAGATGATGGGGAAACGACCATACCAAAGACTGAAGGACGCCGATGTAAAGAATGATGTTGAAGATTAGCGCAGCCCACAGCTCCTCCTGACTTGATGTGTCCGAACAGAGCCTGACATCCTTGGGAGACGCTGGTTCTGCGAGCATACTTCTTCCCAGAAAAGGACAGGGAAGAAAGTGTACAGATAATAGCTTGGAGGGGACTTTGAAACAATGAAAGATGCGTAGAGCCCCACGAGAACAGATGAGAAGAAGAAGAAGCCCAGGAGATTGCGCTGAGATGGGACACTGTGCTGAAGCACATACAGACTCAG
Organism: Fusarium sp. FW16.1; assembly: GCA_017654865.1. Lineage (NCBI taxonomy): Eukaryota > Fungi > Ascomycota > Sordariomycetes > Hypocreales > Nectriaceae > Fusarium > Fusarium sp. FW16.1. The sequence continues at coordinate 1,470,632 of JADNRB010000001.1, forward strand.
GACAGTTGTGAGAGCGTAGGCGATCCAGCCGAGGTAGCCAATAGTGATCAGAGCACGCAAGAATAGCCAATCATATGTTTGGAGGTAACGGAGACCTTGAAGTCCAATGGTGATCAAGGCGTCCGACTCTTCAATGGCCTCTTCGTACTGTCCAGCTTCGATTAGAGCGCTGATACGGCTGATGCGCTCCTCTGGGCTGAGGTTCTCCTCACTGAGAGGTCCGTAAGGCCGGTAGCGGAGTTCTGTTGCACTTTTCTTCTCCTCCTTTACTCGATACTGCTCAAGGATCACCTGGGCGTTGACAAGGGATGCTTCAGCCTTCTCCTTGGAGCTTGCTGAAAGGAACTCCAAAGGAAGTTCTCCAACACCGTTAGCCGGAAATTCGGCGCCAATTAGGTATGCCATGAGAGCGGCGACATCTGCTTGAGCAACATCATGCCTGCGTACATGATCCAGACCCCAGTCTGCCGAGTACTCGTCATGTCCAGGGGCGACCGAGTTGGGGTACAATTCGGGAGGCGCAACGCCCGATCCCCAGGAGATGAGAGGAGTCCTGGTGTTGTCGGGGTGTCCGTCACCGTGGCTGCCCCAGTCAGTCATGCCATGGTCAGCCGTGAAGACAAAGGCAGTGCGGTCGTCGGCATAGAAGTTCTGGATGAGCTCGGTAATCTCCTTAACGCCCTGATCCACCACCTTCAAGTTGTTGAGGTATTCCTTAGAGTAAGGTCGGAAACCGTGCCCGCTGGTGTCGAGTCCAAGTAGATGAAGAAAGAAAACCAACTTGTCTTCACGAAGCGCAGCATTGAGGGTTTCGTTCTTGGCGGCTTCGGCAAAGAAGTCCTTGACATGGTTAAACACCCAGTAATCGAGTTCCGTAGCATCCATGGAGAAGTCCTCAAAGTCGGGTGGATACCAGGCGGCGTCGACTCTGCCCGGAACAGCACCATAATGAAACATAGGCAAGATATCAGGGCTGCCCCAGCTCCAAGTATGGCGACTGCGGTTGAAAACACTGTCAAAGTTGACAGGGTTCATCTTCCACCCAGTTGCGACAGCCGAGACATCCTCGTATAATCCAGCGATCAGAGCGACATGGCCTGGGCGAGATTCGGTCGGGACACGAGTGTGGGAAACACCGAAGGTTCCATGCTCGAGGACTCGTGAACGCAGGAAGGGAGCGAGATGGCGGGGGGCAAGATCTTCCTCGGACTCGGGGTATGGCTCGGGGTGCTGTTGGAAGGCTTTGTCGGCGCGTAGTCCGTCACCTGGAGGAGTAGCTGCGATTAGCAAAGGTTCACAACTCGAGTTTGCGCTGTGGTGCCTTACCAACGAAGAGGACGAGCCGGTCAGCAGGAGCCTTGACATCTTCAGGACGCTCGACCTTGAAGTGTCGCATACCCGAAACGATTGGGCTGACAAAGTAGACATCGAAGATTGAGAAAATATAAACGACATGAAAAACGACGGCAATGGCCATGAAGCCAAAGCGGTTAAAGCCAGCCATGGCGAGGGGCTTGAAAGCGTCAGGATCCGCAGGTGTAAGTCAGTGGATGATCAAGGAAAGAACTGTTTGAAGTTAAACCGAGAAGAAAGAGCCCATGACGCAACAAACAACTGCGATATGAAGGAAGGGCAAAGGCCAAAATATCAACAAAACGAAACACCTTGTTGAACCCAAGGCAGATGCAAAGAATGCCTCGTATCCTCTCAATGGCGACGCGAAGGACGAAATGAAATACCGTGGCCAGTAGGGATGAGACGGCTGATGATGGACGCGAGGGTGGACATCGCGTTCTGGGGCTCTCACTTGCAGGGGACGAATTGGAGGTGCCTGTCTTTGAGCCAGGGACCCCCGTGTCACTCCAGTTCCCCTGCGCTAGCGGGCCTGTTTAAATCCGGTTGGCTGCGCAAAAGCTTCGCTCAAATGTTTGACGTCGAAACAGACACACTTGATGGCGGGGAGGTCACCTTGACAGCCATTCAGCTTGCACGTGTCTCTGGTCAAGGGACCTCCCTGAACCTTGAAGGCATTGCGTGAAGCAAGCAGGTATCCAATTTCTATCAACAATCCAATCTTTTAGATTGAAGCTATTTTCTCGCATCTCACCATGCAGCGCCACACGGGTTATGCTTATTCACAAGCACCTTGAAGGATCGACCGCTCCGCAACCTTGATGAACAAACAACCACTTTCGAGCCATGGCACATACAATCACCAACAAGGTTCTCACGATGGCCAGCCTCTTTCTGAATTTAGGTAATTCGACAATTGCGAACCCAGAGCTATCCAGCTGTGGTTCGACTGACAGATGTATATCTTCAACGTAAGTATGGCATCCCGGGGTATCACTAACAACCAATAATCCTGCCACAAGAACCACCATTACCATTCCTTGTCACTCATTCAATTCGCTCAGTCAGAGACTTGACTACCCTTGCATAGAATCGAGAAGCCTGAGGCCGTGGGAAGGTAATCTCTTCGACAAGATAATCCGGTAGCATATCCATCAATTCCCCATCGCGGTTAGAATCGAGTTGTGGTCGGTAGGTAAACTGCGTATCCTCGTAACTGTCTGACGCCTCAGTGGTTTCGACCGCCAACTTGAAGTGAAGTGCTACACATTGAGTCAGTAATGATCAAACAACACAATCCGCGCCGAAACTTACAGCCATTGCGTCCAGTCTGGATGCAGTCAAAAACATCTTCCATCTCTTCCTGTCTCACCCCCCGGATAATCAAGTCTGTCAGGTCCGCGTAGAGATCTTCCTTGGCTTGCGCGGTGGCTTGCGTAGCATGTGCCGCTTCGGCCTGTGCTGTGCGGCTTGCCAACCCGCCCGCCTTCATAGCGCTTCCTGGAACCCTGGAGTTTGCGTCTCCTGACCTGACAGCGGCTAGTTTCGTAGAGAGTGTTTTGATTTCCGACTTGGCTTCTGACAAAGAACCATTTAGTTCTTCAATGGTAGCCTCTAAATCCTCAGCTCTTGCTTCACTCTCTTCTAGTTGTTGTCGTAGTTGCTCGCCTTCCTTGGCAAGAGCAGTTTGTGCAGCAAGTTCAGCTTTGAGTTCGGCAATCAGTTGATTTGCGGCTGTCAGTGTTAGCATTACAATGTTAATAGCAAGTAAGTGGGAGACTTACCTGCGGTTCTTTCTTCAGCTTGCTTCTTGAGCCGCTCAAAATTGCGCTCGGCCTCTTTCACTCCGACCTCGCGTAGATCACGGTGACGCATATCAAGGTTCTCGTACTTCTTCGAGAGCTCCCCAAGTCGCCTGCGCAATGACACTTCGCTTCCATCATATCCTGTCCATGATTCAAGTGGCTCAGCAACCGGCGCCACATCTCCATTAATATCTTCCTCCTCCTCTTCTACTACGACGTCCAACTCCATTGCATCTTCTTGTTGTGTTTCTGGGATTTCCTCTGGAGGCTTTACTGCTTGTCGGGGCGGTCGGCCTCGTCGTTTTGCTGCGCTTGGCGGGACTAGCACTGACGTATCGTTATTGGCATTTTTCGAAGCTGAGGCAGGTACGCTTCTGGGTCGACCGCGTGTCCCTTTCTTTGTGACGGTTGACATGACACTCGGTGGCGCCTCGATGTCATCGAATGTGACAGTCTCATCTGGGACCTGTTGTTGGGCTTTGCGCCCCGCTCCCGCCGTGCCAGAATTGGTCTTCGTCGTTGTACTCGGTCGTGTCACTGACTCGGGAACAGCTGACAGCATGCCACTTCCTCGGCGCGTAGATGAGGCCGTGGTCTTTGTCACTTTGTTTGCAGTGCGTGGAGGTCGGCCGCGGGGTTTCTTCGTGACACTCATTGTGCGCGCAGCTTGAATCTCGGCCTCGTCAAAGGCATCCAAGTCGGGCTCCGAGTCAGATCCCACCAGGCCAGCAAGGGCCGATGCGGGCTTTGCGCGTGCGCGTGGTGGCATCGAGTATGTAGTGATTGTCGATACTAAGTGATCCAGAGGTGTCGCAAAAGGCGGCGCAAGCTAAAAGCGAAGGCAAATTTGTTAAATAATATGCCTGAGGTTTGTTGCGACCCTAAGCTTCGACTATTCGGCGTGCGCGGGTGCAATCCCAAGGTATGAAGGCCTTTGTCGCGGGGATATGTATGATGGTTGTTTTTCCTGGCCTTTGAGGAACCCGCCGGGTTTCCATCCATGTAAACAATCGACCCATCAGTGCTGGCGGCAAGCGACATGGACGTGGCCCGTGCCTCGCTTTTAGCGCCAGCCGCTCTGAAGTACTGTACAAGCATCTCGGCGTGACAGAAAGATTTGATCAATGTCATCTAAAACTGCCTCCACAGTGATAAGCTATAAACAACTGCAATGGAGTGGGAAAATTAGTTTAAGGCGGCAAAAGTCACCTTAAGTTGTATAGTGCTATGGAATTTTCCATTAAACTCCTTAATCAATGTTGCGTATATTTAATGAACCCGATAACTCCTTGCATTGATTCTGCATGATCGTTGCAATCTTATTGTCAGCCGACCACTAAGCATCTGGGGCAGGTACCTAAACCTTTTCCTTCCTGCCACTGATCGCTTTAAATGCATGTGCCAGGCTATTCTTGCCGCGACGCGCATATCAGTCTTTCGTTGTCCGAACGGCTCTTGATCTCTTCCGCCTCCATCAACGAATACACTTTTGGCGCCCCGACGTCGACTAGCCTCTTTGCTAGAAGAAACACCGAGATAAACCGTACCGAAATAGATCGATGACAATCGATAGCTGACAATCGACGATCGAAAACCTCCTCAATCCCCTTCGTTTCTTGCCATCTCATGCCATCCGAGTCAGCCACCTGGCTGCGCTGGGTCCTCGGCATGGGGGAGCGACGCAAGCTCGGCGATGTCGCCATGGACATTTTGCTATTTGCTGGCATGGTGAGTAGATGCTCATCAACCTGCTCTGGCCATACAATAGCCCTCATACTAATCCCCTTGCCTAGATGACCGCTGGCCTATACGTCGCCCGAAACTTCCTTAACCCGATCCTCAGCAACCTCGCCGATCCCGACAAGGAGAAGCACGAGCAAGCAAGACGCCAAGCGAAGGCACATCTAGAGCGGTTAAACCGACAAAAACGAGATGGAGGCGAATTCGAGGACGAGAGCAGCGATTCGTTACGAGGGCCGGAGCTGGTTCTGAATGAATATGAGAACCTGGTTGCGCTTGAGATGGTTCCGCCTCAGGACCTCTCTGTTGGATTCGATGGTGAGGGAACCAGAAAAACGAGACGGTATTTCATGTCTTGCTAACGCCCGCAGATATTGGTGGATTGGATACCATCATCGAGGAACTCAAGGAATCAGTCATCTATCCCTTGACGATGCCTCATCTCTATTCACACGCTGCGCCACTGCTTTCTGCCCCCTCGGGCGTGCTGCTGTACGGTCCGCCTGGATGTGGAAAGACAATGCTGGCCAAGGCCGTCGCCCATGAGAGCGGCGCGTCTTTTATCAATCTGCATATCTCGACCCTGACCGAGAAGTGGTATGGAGACTCAAATAAGATTGTGCGAGCTGTCTTCTCCCTTGCCCGCAAGATGCAGCCCGCTATCATTTTCATTGATGAAATTGATGCAGTGCTCGGAACCCGAAGGAGCGGCGAGCATGAGGCCAGCGGCATGGTGAAAGCAGAGTATGTCCTCTATCTTTGGCATTGAAGCGTTTGCTAACCCTCTATAGATTCATGACCCTTTGGGATGGACTGACGTCTGCAAACTCATCGGGAATGCCCGCTCGCATCATGGTTCTCGGAGCCACAAACCGCATCAACGACATCGATGAGGCTATCCTCCGTCGAATGCCAAAGAAGTTCCCTGTCACATTGCCCGGCACTGCGCAGCGACGACGGATCCTGCAGCTTATCTTGCAGGACACCAAGACAGACCCCGAGAACTTCAGCCTGGATTATATCGCGAACATCACTGCTGGACTTTCAGGAAGCGACATTAAGGAGGCCTGCCGAGATGCCGCCATGGTGCCTGTGCGGGAGTATATGCGACAGCACCGACAGAGCGGCCAGGCAATGTCGACTGTTGACCCGACCCAGTTCCGGGGCATCAGGTCGGACGACTTTCTTGGTCGGGAGGGAGGTCAGATCAAGTTGCAACCCACCCGACGACCTGCCAGGACGGGGGTTGAAGAGCTTATTCCGGAGGAGCAGGATTAGCAAAGCAAATACTGACGGGAACCGATAAACTTGAATAGAGACACCGAACCCCGGCCATCACATCACCTCTCGCTGCCCAATCAGCAACACTACGATTTCTGTTTCTGGGCTATCGGTGACCGACCTCACGGTACTTTTTGCACTGTCTGGTCGCTTCCCCACAACCCGCACTTTTCGAATGTCTGGCCAGGGACGCGGGTCAAGAAACGAACGAGATCAATACCCAAGGAGCAATGCATGCTCTACCTCCTCTCAAATACTACTCCTTTATGACATGATAGTCCATATAACATACTAAAGACATATGAGTTGCTACATGGCAATGCTGCAGGGCTCTTTTATGATAACTCATTCTTTTTGGGCAGGATAACCTGATACCTCGAAACTGGTTTCTACGTAACTGGAACGAGGTGAAGTCGGGGCACGGTTCCGTACTCCGGTTCTCCGTACAGTGCACTCCATACGCAAGGGACGGCATTGCAGACGATGGGCCATGATGGTGTCTGATCACGTCATTTGGCATACCCCACCATCTCTTTCCGGGGTTGCGATAGCCGGGTACCTGACAATGGTGGTCTGATACGGTGTAAGCACAGGTACCCGGGCATCAATCAACCTCCGTAAATCGGGCGGATGACCCAGAGGAATGGCGGTGGGCGGCAGGCGGCTCACCTAGACCCTGGGCTGGGCTGAAACAGCGCTGCATGCCCTGAAGGATGCTGCGATTCTCCCCTGCGAAGGCGCTGCAGACGCCCTGCAAACTGCGCTGTGGTGCACTGCAGGGGCGGGCTGCATCCAATTGCCCCAGAAAAAAAAATAGAACGACTTCCATTCAGACCGCCGAGGAGCGGCATGACTCCGACTCCCGAACTCCCGTCTCTCCCAACCGCTGACTCGTTACAATTGTTCTTCCCACCTGAAAGCTGAAATTCAATTCCTTCTTCTTCAACTATCCCTCGATCTAGCTGAATCAGGTCTTTCCTGTCGCATCTTTTGGCGCAGTCCAATTGCTAATTGGCGTCTTACCCCTCCTTCGCCCTTCTCCCCGCTATCGCCTCTCATCTATACAGCCTCAGAGCTGTGCGACGTCTCGCACTGAACCTGGCAGTTCAACCAATTTTCATCCGCCTCGACCGAAAATGTCCGCGCCATCTCCAAATGAGCCCGCAAAGTCGAGCAACCCGCTCAAGCGAGTTGACAACGAAGGCCACGACTTGCCTCCCTCCCCCGCGCCCTCGAGCCCCCGCAACGGTCGTCGGCGCTACGCCCTTGCCACGGAACTCGTCTACACTGATAGCAAGGACCAGTATGGCGCCTCCAGCGTCCCTATCTACCAGTCTGCCACCTTCAAGCAGAGCTCTGCCAATGGCGGCCAGCAGGAATATGACTATACGCGCTCAGGAAACCCTACTCGCACTCACCTCGAGCGACACCTAGCCAAGATTATGAACGCCTCCCGGGCTCTTGCCATCAGCTCCGGCATGGGCGCTCTCGATGTTATTACCCGTCTGCTCCGTCCTGGAGACGAGGTCATTACCGGCGACGATCTTTATGGTGGCAGCCATCGTCTTCTCACTTACTTGGCTGCCAACCAGGGTATTATTGTTCACCACGTCGACACCACCACCGTTGATAGCGTGCGAGCACGCATTTCAGAGAAGACCGCCATGGTTCTGCTCGAGACGCCTACCAACCCCCTGATCAAGGTTGTTGATATCCCATCCATTGCCCGTTTGGCTCACGAGGTCAACCCCAAGGCCCTGGTCGTTGTCGATAACACCATGCTCTCACCTATGCTCTTCAACCCCCTCGACGTCGGCGCCGACATTGTCTACGAGTCCGGAACCAAGTACCTGTCGGGCCATCACGACATCATGGCTGGCGTGATTGCCATGAATGACACCCAGATCGGGGATAAGCTTTTCTTCGTCATTAACTCGACTGGCTGCGGTCTGTCACCCAATGATTCGTTCCTCCTCATGCGAGGCGTCAAGACTCTGGCTATTCGGATGGAGAAGCAGCAAGCCAACGCTCAAGCCATTGCCGAGTTCCTCGAGTCTCGTGGATTCCGAGTTCGATACCCTGGCCTTAAGTCTCACCCCCAGTATGACCTGCACTGGTCGATGGCCCGTGGTGCTGGTGCTGTTCTCTCTTTTGAGACTGGTGATCCCGCCGTTTCAGAGCGCATTGTGGAAGCTGCCCGACTTTGGGCCATCAGCGTCAGCTTTGGCTGTGTCAACAGCTTGATCAGCATGCCTTGCCAGATGAGCCATGCCAGTATTGATGCCAAGACACGAGCAGAGCGACAGATGCCTGAGGATATTATCCGACTGTGTGTCGGAATTGAGGATGTTAACGATCTTATTGAGGACCTTTCCCGCGCTGTAAGCTTTCCTTTCTCAATGAAACTATGGACAAGACGCTGACTAGCCATAGCTCGTTCAAGCCGGCGCTGTGACCGTGACTATGGATGGTTTCCACGCAGCCGGAGCTGCCAAGGAGCTGGGAGAGACTCCCCTCACCATTCGATGAGACACTTGTGGATTTCCATATTGAAACTATAAAGAAAGTACTTGAGTCTCGGCCATTGGGGCCACGAGAGAACGGTTTGATTTCTGCAAGCGAGTCCGATAGTTCTACTGAACGCCATTTCTGCAATGAGCCCTGCCACGAGTGCGCCAGGAGGGGGGAATGACAAAGAAGGGGTGGCCATGGCATACCGCCTCATTGGCGATATTATGAAAAAGAAGAAAAAGGGAGGACCTGTATCATCATCCAAAGCTGGCGTTGGCAGACACGATTATGGAGTTAGAATTTTTTGTTTCTGGGATGACCTGCAATAGGTTAGAGACTAACCCAAAATACATGAAAAAAAAAGTGTGAAAGGGCCTTACAGCATTATTTGCCTGTTGATGAAGAAGTTCTGTGATGGTCAAGTGTTGTCGTTCGGTCTCATGAACCCAGGCGGTAAGCCTCTCGCTGCTCTTGCTCGGCTTTGACTCAGTTGGCTTAGACGAGTCATTGACTGAGACGAATGAGCCGGCTGTGGCGATGATGCTAGCAGTGAGTGTCAGTATAGGCTATCAAGACTGTGGGAAGACTATGGACTCTGAGACACCTTGGAGCATCTGTGTTGTTGGCTTCAGCCTTGTTGGCCATTGTAGTCAAGATCAATAGTATCACTTAGAAGGTAGTAGTTCGCTCTGCCTCCTCAGCCTCTATCACTCTCCAACTCTCCTATCTTCTCCTTCCTCTTTATACATCCCTCACAAAAGGACCTCCAGCCGTGTATAGATGCGCAGCTTGGACCTCATCGCATTGCAGATGTCCATGCCTCGGAGCCACCTCTCAGCTCGTTCGTCATGATATCATTTCGGGGCCGAAGCCTTTCGGTGCGGCCTCACTCCTGCCGTCTCTGGTTGGCCGAGACTAGGCGAGTCCTGGGTGCCAGACCTGAGAATCGCGCCCATGCCTCTGGGGTATGACGGCGTCGCGAGGGAGAGAGAGGAAAGGGGGGTTCCATCACATCTCATATTGGGCGCATCACGCACGTCGTCACGGGCGAGGTCACGCTGGTGTAACGTATCTGAATGTGCCCTTCTTGCGGAGGGAGGGCTGGAGGTTTGAGGTGGCACAGGCGAGCGCGGCTGCACGGGGTAGATTTCCGGTGAGAGAGATTCGATGGGGGTTGTGGTGATGGAGGCATGAGTAGAGCGGAGTTGAGAGATGAGACAACAAGAACGGCCAAGCCGGACAGAGCGAATCAGAGAGACCAGAAGCTTCTCCAGACCAATCGCTCCTCAGAATTGGACTTCTGTGTGCTGTCTCACGCCATCGAATGCCGTGGACTTGTCCGCGTCTTGTTTGCCCAGCTCGTCCACTGAATCTCGCGATAGCTTCATCGACACTGTGACGTGCGCCACACATATTGCCCTACAGACCGCCTTCCAGAACGACCAGGAGGGAGAACGCCACCGTCGGCTCTCCAGCCAAACACGGTGACGACTCCCGTTATTTCGACTTCGACCCGAACCCATCCACGTGCCGGGGCACACTTGTCCTGTCTGTTCTGCTCGGCCGTGCGCAGCTCGCCGGTGTTGCACAACCTCCAGAGCGAAAGTCGTCGACTGACCACCTGTGAGCCTGTTGTTGGTATGTAATCTCCGCGGTGTGCATGCCACGGCGCTGGGTGCGTATAGGTTCGAGAGCCTAAAGGTGTTGTTTGCCTGTTGCCCCTATCTCACATCTGTCACCGTGGAGTCGGTCCCCGAGACCTGCGTCGGGCATGCCTAGTAGATGCGTCTGCTTGGCTGACCCGGTGAGAGGATAGACGCTTCAAGCTGGATCAGCTGAGAAGACACCACGCAAAGTGACACGCTCCGAAACATGCTCCAAACGTAGGCGCGGGTTTTGTATCAACGATCTGTGTACCTTATTCATATGACTAGACTAAGCTATGGTTATCGACGGACAAACTGGTTAACAAAGTGTATGCAAGCGCTCTCTCAAAAACTCCGACCCATGTAGATGCGAACCTAGGAAAAGTCGAAACGCTCAGGCAAGGCAATGGGCGCCACCAAAGTCCAGGTATACATGCCGTAGCAGACCCAGGCACTGACGATCTTGACCCAGCTTGCCGCATATGTACGGCCAACAGTCGCAAAGTCACCGTCCTTGGTCGACTCGTCAAAGTTCATGGTAAGTAGAGTAGCCACCCATGCCGTTGCCAAGAAGAAGATGATGTGGAACACGGAGTAGTTGTACTGGGTCCTGGATCGCTCGTCATCACCGGCAGGGGAATCGCCCGCCTCGCTGTCGTCATCATCCGAAAGGAGAGCATCGGCTGGCAGGCTGCCCTCCTCAACAGCTCGGCGCAAAGCCTCGGCTCGCATTTCACGGCGAGCGGTCGGCTGCTGCGTAACCGAATCATGCTCGTCGTCCTCTGGGAGTCGAATACCGTTCGAGTTGCCCAGGCCCAGGCTCTGGGTGGCGGCTCGGGTTGTGGTGTAGGCAATAGTGAGTAAGGTAACGACGGCACCAATGATAATTGAGGTTGTTCTTGTGCCCTGGCCTGTGATGAGAGGGTTGCACTCGTTGTTGGGCTCCATAGACACAGCGGACATGGTCAGATAGGTGCAGTAGACAGCCACCATTGCTGCCTGCGCAAGTCCTGCCTTGGGGTTATATTCCTGGACAGTAGGGTTGACAGAAATGACAGATATTCCCAGCCAGAGGAGGAGGTTGATAGTGATGACAGCTTGGTTCATGGAGCAGTTGTTCTTAGCGAAGAAGATGTACTGAACAATGGTCATGGCAAGCGAGCCGATGTACATGCTCAGGGTTGATCCGATCAAAACAAATCTCCAGAATCTCGAGTCGGTATCCTCGATCTGAGCAAGGCAGTACTCGGCCCAGTTGTGGGCGAGATCGACAAGTAGAATCAGGCCCAACAAGAGGAAGAGCATAGCGCAGCCGAATGAGATATAGTTGCCCCAGACCAGGAAGAAGTTGTCGGGAATGAGGAAGGAGAGGACAACAAAGGCGAGCCAAGCAATAATTTTGGGGCCCCAATAGCCATTCTGGATGGAGGCGCGAGGATTCCTGGATGTCGCAACACCGAAAAGCAAGCCGGCGAGAATGAGATGGAAGAGACCGAGAGCAAAGTTGATTCGATGGACGGCAAACCAGCCGTGGCATGCCCCCGTTGGGCAATTGATTGTGACCCAATCGAGGGTGAGTTTCTGAAGTTTTTTGATGGCCCACGGCGTGAGCATTATCCAGGCAAGGATCGAGTTGACGAGGAGGAGGAGCGCGTATGCGATACGGGTTGCGACACTATTGCCGCATTTGCCACAGGCACTGCAGACCATGGAGCAGGTCGCAGCACCACAGCAGCTTGCCGCGAATGACATGATCTAAAGGCGCCCAATGTTAGCATCTGAAATTGATGGAGAGCAGAGTTGACGTACTGTGGTTACGCTCGGCACCGCGAGCAGTGGCAACGATAACAGAGCACCCATTGCGACGGCGCGACAAGGTTGACTGAGTTGAGTTTGAGTCTCCTAGGAAAGGGCGCGATCTCGAGACTTGCGCCCTGATGGGTAATCGGGTGTATAGTTTTGCGCACGAATTCAGTGTCGTGTTGTTCAGGCCGTTGAAGGTCTTGTGCCTAGCCTGGAGTCTGTTTGAAGATGGGGAGGAGATGGGATGATTGAGGCTGGGATTGGGCAAGCTAGTCCACGTGAGATTACGTCGTCAACCGAGGCCGGGCACCGAAAGCGGAAGTGGGATGCAGGCAGGCACTTTGCAGTTGTGGCTGGAGGTTTACGTGGCTGAGCATTTAGAGAGCGGGACGTGGCTACAGTTTCGGAGATCCGGGGTTCTCCCACACTGCCGGTAAGGAGGTTCCAGGCCCAGTCACAAGGCCCACCTGCGGAATCCCGGACCCCCTCGGGACCCCCCTCCGCGTTCGGCCCGCGTGCGTGCTTACCGTGCGTCTTGCGTGCCCCTTGTTGGCTGTGAGTTATCAGCTTCCAGAGCCACGAGATAACGAACTCGGCTCCCTGACCCCCTTCTTCATCCCTGGACCTGTTACATCCTAGGATCGATCTTCTCCCGTTCCTTCGTAGCTACATACACGTGGTGCTGCATCGTCTACTCTCTCTTCCTATTCCTATCTCCTAACTTATCTTTTTTCTTTTCCTATCTATCGTCTTGCTCCTCTCTTTCAATTGCTGGCTATCTGTTTCGTCAGTGTGTCAGCATCGCTGTCACTACTAATGTTTTTAACTTTCCCGTCCTAGAAGCGTGTCCCCTCAACCTAGAGCACCAAGCTCACTCACTCCCTACAACTACCTTCCTATCTTCTATACATTCCACATAGGTTGCCAAGATGCATCAGAATCAGCAGCAACGGCTTCATCATGCTCGCATCATTGCGAGCGTCGCTGCTACCGTCATCTCTCTCGCCTGTGGCACAAATGTTCGTTCCCATCTTGATCATGAACTTTGAGATACGGGAGGCGATAAGTTCCTGACAAATCATATAGTATGTCTACTCGGCCTGGGCTCCTCAATTCGCCGAGCGGCTGAAATTATCATCCACGCAGAGCAACCTTATCGGTCTTGCTGGTAACCTGGGCCAGTATACTATGGGAGTTCCAATTGGTATCTTCGTCGACCATCGCGGCCCCAGACCTGCCGTTCTCGGTGGCGCTGTTCTCCTAGCTGCCGGCTACTTTCCTCTTCACCGAGCCTACGACAGCGCTTCTGGCTCTGTTCCTCTCCTCTGCGTTTTCTCGTACCTGTCAGGCCTAGGTGGTTGCATGGCGTTTGCTGCTGCCGTCAAGACGTCTGCTCTCAACTGGCCCCAACATCGAGGCACCGCAACGGCTTTCCCACTCGCTGCGTTTGGCCTGAGCGCCTTCTCTTCTCTCTGCTCGGCTCCGTCTTCTTCCCTGGCGACCCAAGCGCTTTTCTGGAGCTTCTCGCTTGGGAACATGCGGCATGACTCTTGGCGGCTTCTTCTTCCTCAAGGTCCATCACCAGTCCAGCTATGAGGCCGTACCCGACTCAGAGACCACAATGGCCGACAATCGATTTCTTCTCGCCACTCTCGCCAGGGCTCTTCGGACGAGCCCAAGGTCTACCGCTCTGCTCGGGCGGTTGCTGAACCCGGTATGTTCACTAATTCTAGTAGTAGTAGCACTCGCACAGCACAAGCTCCCCTGTGCCCGCCCTGGCATCTTCATCCACCCCCGCCGGATCTGACGGCCTCTCCTGGAATTCCATTCGAGCCTGAAAGTGGCCGTGTGGTCCCCGTCGAGAACCCCGACGACCTCGAGGCCGGCGAGACGTCCCCCCTAACGTCTCGCCCCTCATCGCGAACCGGCGAAGCCCTTCTTGGAACCAATCACATTAATAACGATCGATCTCACCGTGTAGACATCCGAGGTCTGGCCCTCATGCGCAGTCTCGGCTTCTGGCAGCTCTTTACCATCATGGGAATACTAGCTGGCGTGGGTCTCATGACCATCAAGTATGGCACCCCTCCATCCACTTCGGGAATGAGCTCGGCTGACCTCTTTCAAGCAACATTGGCAACGACGCCAAGGCTCTTTGGAAACACTTTGACAAGAAGGTTACCGACGAGTTCCTCATCCACCGCCAGCAAATGCATGTGTCGACCCTTTCCATCTGCAGCTTCCTTGGTAGACTACTCAGCGGTGAGTCCGATCCCGACATGCCCCGTATTTTCATTGTCTCACAGTCCATACAGGTGTTGGCTCCGACTTCTTGGTCAACCGACTTCACGCCAGCAGGCTCTGGTGTCTTGCCGTCGCTTGTGTCGTCTTCTTCTTCGCCCAAGTCTGTGCCTTGCTCATCGTGAACCCCAACTTGCTCGGCCTAGTCTCGGGGTTGTCCGGTCTCGCCTATGGCTTCCTGTTTGGCGTTTCCCCTTCGATTGTGGCCGAAACCTTTGGCATCCGCGGGCTGAGCCAGAACTGGGGCTTCTTGACCATGGCTCCGGTTATCTCGTCCAACATCTTCAACATTTTCTATGGTAAAGTCTACGATTCACATAGCATTGTTCAACCCAACGGCGAGAGGGTATGCTTGGAAGGTCTTGACTGCTATCGTTCGGCATATTGGGTTACTCTATTTGCTTGTATTGCCGGAAGCGGCATCACTCTTTGGGGCATCCGCCATCAGCATGCCAAGCTCCTCAAGGAGCATGACAAGGGCGAAGAGGAGGATTAGTCGTGTGCCTGGCATCCATGCAAAGGCTTGACAATTCGATTGGATCAGGTTGTGGCTAGTCAGTTTGGCAGTGATCTACGGCGTTGGATGAAGTTTGCTTGGTGTTGATTCATGGATATTTTAACATTAACATAGATGGAACGGTCTGGCGCATGGGGAAACAAGGAATGCATCGCGGAAAAATCTAGTTATTAGATTATATGCCAAAGGATATCCGTCATACACAACCCACGAAACCCTCAGTTCCATCTTCAAGGCCCTTATCCCAGCCGCCGGACCGCCATGTCCACATTACCTTGTGACATTAAAATCCGCCATCATGCATGCCAGTGCAAGGAAAAACAGGGACGACGAAAACAGACCCAGCCAAAGCAAAATGTGAAGAAAAGTGTTGAACTGAGGAGGAGTGAAAAGCCCAGTAAAGCCAGGCTCCTCAATCTTTGTCTTT
Source organism: Fusarium sp. FW16.1 (assembly GCA_017654865.1). Taxonomy (NCBI): domain Eukaryota; kingdom Fungi; phylum Ascomycota; class Sordariomycetes; order Hypocreales; family Nectriaceae; genus Fusarium; species Fusarium sp. FW16.1. Next base: position 1,486,016 of record JADNRB010000001.1, read on the forward strand.
ATCATGCCGTCTACCTGTGGAACGCCGAAACAATGCTCAAATCGTCAACTGACAACGCGAGGGACGCAACTCTAGGTGCATTCCTCCTTCGCCCGATGTCAAAAGGACGTTGACTCCAGAACCATGCAAAACAGAAAAAGTGGTATTATCGGGCGGGCCCGCGCTGAAAACAAAAGACCAAAGACAACCGACTGGGATAGTGGGAAAAAAGTATATGGTTCGGGGAAATGATAGTGTCCTGCCATGGAAGTGAGGTGGTGACAGCCTGCATTACATCCTCTGGTGATATACACAAAAGTGTGGGCGAAAAACAACGTGCTACCGAGCACTGCCGTAGGCGATTATTCATTTCGAAGCAAGCCTGATCATCGAGGCGTCTTGCCCTCCTTTCGATCTGGATTCGAGTTGCTTTCAAATATGGCGCCAAGCCCGCTGAGTGAAAAGGGGTCGTTTGTTGAATGTAGCACCACCAGCCAAGCCGCCACAATATTCACCAGATAGTGAAGCATGTAGGCGTGGGAGACGCCATACATGGCGGCGTAAAGAGCCGTAGCGAAAAGGAGTAGGCTAGTAACATAGCCAAATCCCCTGCTGACTTGAGGAACCATCTTCCCTGTCGTTAGGTTCTCCACGAGAAGAATAAACGGCATGATAGAAAGGACATTATGGTGCGAAGAGAAGGGCGTGAGCCAATGAACTGCCAAGTTTCGAATCCAGACCGCCAGGATAGGGAGATTAATAGGGAGGATCCAGAGCATTAGGAGGAGAACAGAGTGGGCGTAGTGGTAGTAGTTCGAGTTTGCATCCGAAGGGGCAGTGTTGTTGATACGAAGCGCTCGGATAACAGTAAAGAGCTGCACCAAGCATGCCACAAGGTAAGCAAACTGATAAGGGATAAAGGTCGACACCAGGAACAGGAGAATCGCTGTCGTGATCATACGCCGCTTAGGGGTCGATGGCACAAATGCAGGAGATGTCGCGAGCCCCTGATCATCAGACGCTCCGGCCAGAGACAGCAGATTAAGCAACGCATAAAATAGACCGAGAATCTGTGTCAGGAGCTTGGTCATGTAGTGAAGAACAGTGCAAACGCCGATGCAGACAACACCAATGAGAGGGACGAGAAACCAAAAGAAGGGATCGTCGGTTCCGACCAAGATGTCATGTCGATGAAAGTCGACGCTCGAGGGAGCTACATGCGCCTGCTCGAGATATTTGCCAAGTCCAGAAAATGAAACCCCTTCAAGCGACATGGAGAGAAGTGTCAATGACACCAGCAACAGCGGAATTGACTGGCGGAGACACAAATCCAAGCTCTCTGAGAAAGAGATGAAAACACCGGAGCTGTCGTAGACACGGAACTGCTTGCGCAGAACAAGAGTAACAGTCAACAGGGGGAATGCAGCAAAAACAGTGCGATACCTCATGTAGAGCTTGCCCAGACTGCCCCAGATATCCGGCTTGATCTCCAAATGGACACTCGACTCGCAAGAGGGGTCGGCCCATAGCTGGAACGTGAGACCATTCTCGGGCCTCTGCTTCAGAGGAGGCGGCAGATAGGGGGCAACGCCATGAAGGCTAACGTCGGCGGACTGCGCATTGACAAAGTACTTTGACTCGTAAGGCCGGTCGAGATACTGGCGAACCAAGGGACTAAAGAGAGCCTTGTCAACCTTGCAGCTTGGACTTGTGATTTCCAGCTTGTAAGCGAGCAGAGCCGATTGCAGCGAGGGAATGGTGACCTCGACTGCCATGGGGCGGTTTGCTGGGAGGTCGATTGATACTCCAGACAGGATGAGCCCGCCAAGACCAATATCCTGCTTCTTGGAAAATGCAGACTGATCGCTAAACTCGGCGATCAGGAAGCCGTGAGCGTTGGAACTGGCCTTTTCTATAACTGCCACAAATTGATGTTCCGAGAGCAGGTCGAGGTCGTACTGAAGGTATGAAAAGGGAGCAATCTCTCTCTCGCGGTCAAGATAGAAGGGGAACTTTGTCGATGGGGTAGAGGCTGGAAGCAGAATTCGGTCTGAGGCCGCGTTCTTACAAGCAAGCCTAGTCGAACCACTGTCGCCGCTGGAAAGGTCGATTTGGAAGGGGTAGAGTGAGTTGGCTTGTCCGGACTGGAAAGGATACACACTGCAAAATAGAACCTCGAGCTTTCCATTTTCACCAGCCTCATCCAAGGGAGCATCCGTAAGAAGAGTGAAACGCTTCGACTCTGGCGAGCCCTGCGGTGGGACAGGAATCAAGTGTGCTCTTGGCTTTGACTGCTTCCCAATCTTGTTGAGAATGAGCCGCTCTCCGGCTGGAAGGATCGAGTTGAAATCGTCACCGAGTGTGAGAAGTGTCGTTGCCTCCTTAAAAGGCAGATCCTTATCCATGGTCGATTCCATTCCTGTAAGGAAGCGTTTCTTGAAAGTTCTCATCCGATCAGCCCTTGGCCTAGTTTGTGAGCCACGATGGACGTCAACAATGTCGAAAAGTGTTCGCGCAATGACTTTTCGGAACTGGTCGCACCAAAGGATGGCTTGGTGGTCCATACTTGTCCACACGGTCGGGATGCCCGTAGTGAAGACGGTAAAGCCATGTGTCGGAGGGACAAGAGACTCGAGGCTCGCATAATCTGATGGCACAACTGTATCCAAGCCGCCGCCTGCAATCGAAACCAGAGTAACGTGCCACAAGGGATTGTTGTTAGCCCATTTTTGCGAGTACGCTCGACGCCAATAAGCGTTGATTTCGTCATAAATCTGAACGATCTGTCCATCGAATGTGACCGGGGGACGTGAGTGCGGTGCCGACATCGTAATAACCGTATTGATAGAATTTGCCTGATAATTGGACTGAACAAGCATGGCTCTCGCTACCACGCCACCCATTGAGTGTCCAAGAATGATTACTGAAGTTGGGTCGGGAAGATGATCCTCTCGAGAGGCGCGTTGGGGATCGGAGTAGAGTGAAAGGATGTAGCGCACGGCCTCGTTGAGATATTCGGCTTGATCGAGCAGCGTTTGGCCGTGAAATGCAGTTATATCTTCGTTGAAATCCACCGTAAAGAAATCCAGGCTCCGGATGCCAGCATCGAGAGTGGCTTGGTCATGTTCGAGGTTATGATGAAAATAGTTTGCTGCTTCAGCAGCAATCGGACGAACCTGCTTGTAACTTCCAGCATTGCCAGGAATGAAAAGCACAGGGATACCTCGCAACTAAACACATGAGAATTAGCAGTTGACGTCGGAAGTCGTCCAGAACTGTCGACCGCATGCTGAAAGCAGAGGGGTTGGTTGCATGGGACATACCTTGTCCGGCTGCTCGATTCCTTGCTCTCGATAGAGATACAACGAGTATTTTGTTGCGAAGCGCGTGTGCTCAGTGTCGAACTCGGTGAAGCGCACGTACGACGGGCGCATATAGGACATTCGACATCCCTTGGGATCGAGTTGGCGAGTCACGAGAGACCTCAGGATACCGATAAGGAGTGCGATGCCCAGGGCCGAAGTGAGCAAGACAACGGGGGAGAAGCGCGAGGAACGGCGTGTGCGACGGCTCGGAGAGGGAGACTGATTTGGCGTCCTGGCAAGAGCCATGTCGGGAGTTGAAGGAGCGGCGAGTGAGGTGGGTTTTAGGGTCGTCGTTGGTTGAGGCTCTTCGCGAGCATGGCCGTTCTGCCCATTGCGGCCGTTCGAGGGCTTCCAATTCAAGCTATCGGGTCGCCGGCTCCGTGTAGGTGAGGAACGCGTCTTTGAGCCAGAATCAGGGTCGGGGATGTCGGACTCGAGGGAGGATTCGTCACCGTCATCGGCCGACCCAGACGAGCGCCTCTTCATGGAGAAGGCGCGTTAAGACTCGCCGCGAGCCTCTGACCAAGTATAAAGAGGATGAAGGTATATCGACCAGTGTCGGAAGAAGTTCGCAAAGATCTGACGGTCGAGTCGCAAAGTCGGCAGAAGCGAGGTCAGATCGAGGACGAGGTCGAGGTCAAGGTCAAAGCCAAGATTGAGATCGAGAAGGCTTGGAAGGGTTAGCCAGGCTGGCACAGCTCGGAGAAGCATCCACCAGGACCAACGACAACAGGGGTCCGACGGGGGCTGTTAAAGGCGCAATTGAGCACGTCTGAGCGGAAGCCTGAGAGAGGCCTGAGTGCCCGGTCGCAAGCAGAAGCAACCGGGGTGGCCGGGAGTGAACTTTGCTGGCGATTTAACTCACCTCGGGATTACCATGCAGCAGCGTTTGCGTTTGCGGTCGGAGGCTCCTGACAAGATCAAACGGCAGCGACAACGGTGACAACCACATTAGCACAACACCGCAGCGACTAACTATCCGTACAGCAACAAGCACAAAAAGAGATGGTCAAGAAGATGGCCGCAACGCTTGGGCAAGGCGATACATGCCGATTCCCCGGTCCTTTCTGGAGCCAGTGAATGTGGGTGGGAAATTGGATGTTGATGGCTTCTCTGTCAGCCGAGCCGGAGCCACTTAGCGTTGCGTATCCCCTTTTTTTTTTCCTTCTTCCCCTGCACGCACCCTTCCATCTGCTCCCGCGCCACACTCTAGAAGAACTGTCGCCCCGAAAGCCACCCAATTATTTAATCGCTTGCCATTTTCTCGTCTAGAGTTTCAAGGAAATAGGTCAATCCCAACAAGCAGGGAATCCCTCATCACACATGGCTCGTGTTGTCGGCCTCGTTCCCGCTGTTGTTTAATTGCAGGCATGTCGGCCATTTAGAAGGATTGTTTCAATCTGCATTCAACAGACCCAACCCATCTACTCCACAGGCAGAATCATCCAAGATGTTGGTCCAAGACCCCTTCATTCAGAGCCTTGGGTACCTCGGTCCGCCCATGTACCAACACGCAGCCTCTTGACTCAGCTACGTGGCTGCTGTTTCGGTTTCGAAGTAGGTGGACGGGAACGTTAAGTCCTCGTAAATCTGCGTCATCGAAGCAGGTTGATGCGCCTGTTTTTACGCATACTTGCAACCTTCTTGGCTGTGAATGTACCAACGGCGGCACCAACCGCGTCACCTGAAATAGATGGAAGCTCACACGTCGAGCCCGGCTCCCACGTTCCGCGTCACCGCGCCATCCATTGTGGTCCCGCCCCTACCGCCGGCGCCTCTCCCTTTCCAGTTACCTCTTGACGTGGATAGCTTTGCTTGGACCACAGCCAAGTTTGGAGAGCCAAGACTGGAGATGTTATTCCGATCGAAGCTCTCACGCGGAATCGGCGGTTATCGTTCCTTTGTGGGGATCAAATGCGGTCTATCTGCTGGAAAGCAGCGCCGGCGTCTTCGGTTCTGCAACTACCTGCTGTATGGTCGCAACCGGCGGCCCAAAGCTGGATGAAAATGTGGTGGCTGGGAGCTCGAAGCATCCTGTAGGCGCTCGGGAGGTTGCGTCGCGTGCGTCCAACTACCTGCCGATCCCTGACCACTGGTCAGCGAGCGCACAGAGGCATCATTTCACCTTGTTCTTTAGCTGATTGAGCGCGGACGACGCTAGTCAATGCTGTTGAATGACGCCTTTTCTTTGAAGGGGACGCCGTTCGTATTAGCTTGATTACTTCACACAGGCGGTGACCAGTCTCCCTGTCGCCGTCCAAGGTACGCAGTTGTCTCTTTTCGGAGCCGAGTATGGGTCCTCTACGACGGGACAAATCAGTTTGGAGTATGCGCCGACTTGTGGTCATACAGCTATCGCTCCGTACTTTTCGGGGGGGTTCCGCAATATCGAGGGTTACATCTATAATGACCCTCCCGGGCATTTTCAATGCTGTGCGACCCCTTCAGCTCAATGTGCCTGCATCAGATCTTCCCCATTGGCTATACGATTTTCATTCCGCATCTCGAGGTGGATGCTACGGGATTTCATGTCTTCAATCTTGACTCGGTAACTAACATCCCCGGTAACCGAATACTGTAGCTCGGTAGTTAGCTAGATCTTCTAAATGCTTATCCCCTATCAGGGAGCTGAAGACCCCTGTCATCCCAGTCGCGTTCACGTACACGCACCCAGCTATGTGAAGAGCAACTGGCCAGAACAACTCGTTTCATATATTGAAAGCGCATTTATTCGGAAACTGGCGGTTTCGGAATGCAGGTTTCCAATTAGGCCTCTATCGCAAGTAGCTGGGTCCGTCTAACTAGTCCAGCGGCGTTTATACGCAGATGCCTAGCCTCAGCTAGTGAATGTCAAGTCATGGCAACCATTAAACAGATTGATGGACGCACGGTGAGCCCACACATATTGAATCAATACATCTAGATACCTGTGATTCTAACCATGTCTATAGGTTCATCAAATACAATCTGGCCAGGTCATTGTTGACCTCTGCTCTGTTGTAAAGGAGCTTGTTGAGAACAGTGTTGACGCTGGCGCAACTAGTATAGGTTCGTGAACTACTACTCTTTCCCAGTTGCCGATTTGAGGAGGCCCTCTCTTATATATCGTCCTCACACGGTTTCTTTAGATGTCCGTTTCAAAAATCAAGGCCTTGACCTCATCGAGGTGGCGGACAATGGAAGTGGCATTGCCCCTGCCAACTACCCGTCAGTAGCTCTGAAGCATCATACCTCGAAGCTTTCTTCATACTCCGACATATCCACACTGCAGACATTTGGCTTTCGTGGCGAGGCTTTGGCCTCACTGTGCGCCCTGTCCGTCCTCACTGTGACAACCTGTCAGGCTGGCGAGGCTCCTAAGGGGAGCAAACTCAGCTTCGAACCCTCAGGAAAGCTCAGTGGGACGGCTGTTGTGGCGGCATCGAAGGGCACGACTGTCTCAGTCGAGCGTCTCTTTCACAACTTGCCGGTCCGGCGCCGAGAGCTTGAACGAAACATTAAGCGGGAGTGGAACAAGGTAATCGCCTTGCTCAACCAATATGCCTGCATCCAGACCAACCTCAAATTTTCTGTGTCTCAACAACCTACCAAAGGTAAAAGGATGCAGCTCTTCTCTACCAAAGGAAACCCAACCACTCGGGACAACATCATCAACATATTTGGGGCAAAGACCATGACAGTTCTAGTTCCCTTAGACCTGAAGCTCGAGATGCAGCCCTCGAAGGTCAGTCCTGCCTTGCAATCGGATGTAAAAGACTCGGGGAGCTCAAAGGAAGTCCGTATCGTTGGCCACGTGTCCCGGCCTTCCCATGGTGACGGCCGACAAACTCCAGACCGTCAGATGTTTTTCGTCAACGGGAGACCCTGCGGTTTGCCCCAATTTGCCAAAGCATTCAACGAAGTCTACAGATCCTACAACGCCTCTCAAAGCCCCTTTATTCTGGCTGACATTCAACTTGATACCCATATGTATGATGTCAATGTCAGCCCCGACAAACGGAGTATCCTACTACACGATCAGAACGAGCTTCTTGACAATCTGCGCACATCTCTCACAGACTTGTTTGACTCGCAGAACTACTCGGTCCCCACAGCACAGCTCATGACACCGAAGCCCAACCTCGAGAAACAGACCAATAGAGCCACGCCCGCAGGGTCGCTCTCTGAAGCTCGTAACAACTCCCATCATGGTCCCCAAGATGATTCCGGGCCAGAAGATGAAGTCAGCGAACGTGAGAGCCCGATGGTCAGAGTCCAAATAGGTCAGGCAAGGACCATCCGTTCGTCCAGGTCTTTGTCGAAAGACACAAGTGGCCAAAATCTGATCAGCGGTTGGGTGGAGAGGAGAACAACGGGTCGAGTAGAAAAAATGAGCAATGCAACACCTACGCCTCGACCCCAGGGTCGATCAGATTCAAAAACGTCAGCCAGCAAACAAGAAGAGCCCAGTTTGTTTCTTGAAAGCTCAGAGTCCTCAGAAAGCGACGAAAACGATTTTGACAAACCCCTGCCCGTCAGGGACTTTAACAAACGGTTAAAGGAAAAGACCGATACAATTTCCAAAGCTTCCACCAAGGCTATTGATTCTCAACCGGCAGTTGAAGATGAGCCTCGAATACCAGCAGTCCAGCCCCTGAGACGCGGGCAGGACGACCATCACCACGTCAGCCCGGTACGATCGACCCAAAAAGGGGCAGTCCCAGAAGTCACCACGGTCATCATTGGGAACGAAAGAGTGCAAAATCCCACTAGTCCCCTACCGGAGGTGGGTGAGAGGGGAGCAGCCGACGCTGAAGACATGGAGATTGATGATCCAAAGCCATCGTTTGGAAACAGGCTGACCCAAATATTTGCTGCTGGAAGCAAAGTGGCGACGGACCATAGAGTCCCGCTCCAAGACGGCTCGGATGATGAAAGCGTTGATGATTCTAGACCTGAACCTGAACCTGAACCTGATTCTGATGATGAGGATGGGGATGATATCAGGGGCCGTGACACACCCGGACGACTCGACGCGCCAAGTGATCACGAAGAGGACCCCGAGTTGGCCGGTCCTTCGTCCAGTATCGAGGAAACGGACGATCAAGCCCAGGCTCCATCACTCACAGGCCCTCTTGCACCCATGTCCAGCGAAATCTTGACAGCGGAGCAGAAGAGCCAACCTCTCAAAGCCGGTGTACGCAAAAAGGATGCAACATCTCAGATTCTCCAGCACATACGGACGAGCGAACGATCGATCAGATCGCAAATGGCAAGCTGGGCTGGCCACCTCCCGATGGACAGCGGCCATTTACCAAGCGATAGTGAAGAAGTGACAGATCTCAGTGCGGCTGATGCCGAAGAAAAGCTCTCTCTCACTATTGCAAGGAAAGACTTTTTGAAGATGAGAATTGCTGGACAGTTTAATCTGGGTTTCATCATTGCAGTCCGGCCGGCACAAGCGAGATCAGATGATGAACTTGAGCTGTTGGAGCATGACGAGCTGTTCATTGTTGACCAGCACGCGACGGACGAAAAGTACAACTTCGAAAGACTGCAACAAGCTCAAACTGTGCAATCACAGCGGCTGGTTCATCCGAAACGGCTCGAGCTGACGGCTCTCGAAGAAGAGATCGTGATGCAAAACATCTCAGCCATCGAGGCCAACGGGTTCAAGGTCCACGTTGACATGAGTGGTGACGAGCCCGTTGGCTCACGATGTGAAGTCTTGGCTCTTCCTATGAGCCGTGAGGTGACTTTCACTCTCACAGATTTCGAGGAGCTAATAGCCCTCCTCGGAGAAGAGTCGTCCGAGTCGAAACATGTCCCTCGGCCTTCCAAGGTCAGGAAGATGTTTGCCTCGAGAGCATGTCGGAGCAGTGTCATGATCGGCAAGCCCTTGACACATGGACAGATGGAGACGCTGGTTCGTCACATGGCAGACTTGGACAAGCCTTGGAACTGTCCTCATGGACGCCCTACGATGAGGCATCTGTGTCAGTTGGACTCCTGGGACGGAAGAGGTTGGAAGGGAGACCAAGCACAAACATCTTGGCGATCATACGTGGATGAATAGTACAAGTAGGCTAGCTTACTCGGGGGCTAGGATGTCTCATGATAGGTATAATAGTGCATCATTCACAGCGAGACGGGAGCAAAGAATTCCAAGCTTCAAAACTTTTTTCATCGCAAACCAACACCGTAACTACCTAGATATCTACCTAATTACAACACCTATCCGATCACGCCGTGTCCGCCAAAGAAGCGCATCGCAACCAGAACAGGTATCTGACCCATGATATCAAAGCTGAACCATCCTACATAAAACTCATGACAAAAATTCATCAAACCCAAAATCGCAAATCCCAATATTCCCAATCAATCATCGCTCCCCGAGCGGATTACGTCCATCAAGGAAGGAAAACCTGTTTCCTGCAAAGCCGCCTCGGCCCTCTTCAGCCACTTTACCACTCACTCGTCGCTCGTACGTCGTTGACGAATACTTGTTGTAGTCGTTACCAGTCGACACCTTGCGAGTATTGCCCACCATCATGACCGGAGGGGTCGCGCTCTTGAGATCGCCGTAGGGTCTGGCAGAGAAATCGGACTCGGGCTGGATGGAGCTCTGTCGATTACGGGGCGCAAATGCAGGCTTCTCATCGGCGATGTCCCTGCTCGCGCTGACTCGTCTGGCATTAGAACTGACTTCAGACAGTGAGTTAGCAGAGGGGAAGTAAGGCGTCTGGGCACGAGGGGGAGTCTCTCGCACGGCTGTCAGTGGGTTCAGACGAAGAGGATGGGGTCGAAGATCGTCAGCTGCATCTGACTCAAAGCCGTACGACGGGTTGTTCTCGTCACCATATTCAGAATCGGAATCGTCGAGGTTGCCATAGCGGGGGGCCAAGGCCTCGTATGACTTGTTCTCGCGGTTCGCAGCACTGGTCTTGGTCGCTTCCATTTGACGATTCCGCTGGTTAGTTCGGGAGATGAGCGAATCCGTAGGCATCCACGTCTCGGTGAACTTAGCAGGTCGAGGCTGGCTTGTCCTGTTGTAGCTGCTTGCTGGCCGGGGGCTGGGACGCTCATCCAGTGGGATCTCCATGTAGGCATCATGATAGACTGAGCGCGTGGCTGATGTTCGAGTGGTTGCCTTTGATGCGGCCGAGTCACGGCGTTCACGACGAGGCGTAACTGGAACTCTGTGATACTGAGGGCTGGCCGGCGGGTTGCTTCGAGAGGCTCTGCTTCCAACAGTGGTGCTGGATCCATTTCGTGTGTGGGTAAATGGAACGGCACGCGGAGGCTCGATCCCATCATGGATGCCATGGTGCGGGATGATAGACTGTCGACGATCGTTTGCAGCCGTGGACATCCGGCTCTCGTTGTCCACTGTGCTAAAGGTGGCCAATGACGATTTGTTTCTCTTGTGCTTGGGACGTGCCGTCAGATGATCTTCGAGAGGGTTCATGTCTGGTGGCATCTGGCTGATCCTGCGGAACGTGAAGCACAGCCAACCTGCGATGCACAACGTAATCACATGAGTTCCGCCTGACCCGAGAAGAGTGTACCAGACGGTAGGCCTGAAATAGTTCATGAGGCTCTGGTCCGAGAGGCGCGTTTGCCATTTGTCGCCATTGTTGTATACCGAAAGGGCGCCAAAGGCATAGAACGAGCAGGTCCCAAGATCCGAGACGAAAGAGAAGAGTTGATAAGCAGAAGAAGAGGCCGGCGCACGTGAAGCGGCGTCACGCACAAGATGATAGATGGCATAGACACAGTGGATCATTACCACGCCAGGCTATACAAAATGATCAGTCCACGTCCATGCTACAGTGAGTCGCGGAGCTTACTGTGATTCGAAGGACCCAACCCTGAAGCGCATCAGTCTTGGTGATGAGAATCATCAACGTCAAGATTCCAGCCGCAGCGATGAGCTGCAGCACACGCAGCGCACATTGGAGTCGACGTAGCCATTTGATAAAGCTCTTGGTAAGAGGGCTCATAGAAGCATACTCGTTTGATCTGTGTGTGAGAACCTCGTGCGCACTATGAGACCATTAGAGATCGACAGCTCGCGAAACATGGCGCTTGTCTCAATAGTACTTACTCTGGGTGCCTATTGAAGGAGACAAGAGGTCCAGATGGCTTCTTTCTCGGCTTCGGAGGCGTCCAGCTTGCTCTCGTGACGGCCTTGGGGTCGAACTTGGGCTCAGGGAAGCGAGAGTCATGACGCTGGACAGCACTGTAGAGGAAAGGCGCCTGCGACGGAGGCATTGTTGGGCGTCGCAAGGCGATGCGCTTCGCGCGTGGAATGAATTGTTGATCAACGGTGGTTTAGCGATGTCGATGTGAGTTGACGGGAGATCTAGTCGGCCGTGGCGAGCCGACAATTGAGCCGGGACTTGGAATGCGATAGTTATCTGAGCGAAATAAGGCCCAGCTGTTAGGATGGATACGGGAACAATGGTCTCTGGTGAAGATACCTGGTTTGTGGACACACGGGGGGTCAACCGGGTTGTCACGGCAACAGTCGGAGGTCGGACCCCGGTGAAGGCCGATCAGCCAGAACCAGCGAAGAGGACATGACCAGCCAATCCAAAGAGTCACATCTCTGCCACTTGCTTATTCTTCGCGTCATGATCTCTTGAATTGGCTTTACTCATGATGCCATTGACTATAACACGGCAGTTCGGCCGATTGAGCTTAGTCCCCCAGCTGTCTCGGGTAGCTTGCTCAAGCCGCTCGTTCTCATCGACAGTCCGCCGAAATGGGAGCCGATCCCCGGATGCGCCGTTCCGTCTGGCGGTAGTGGGCTCCGGCCCGGCTGGCTTCTACACCACATACCGGGTGATGGGCAAAGTCCCAGGAGCGAAAGTGGACATGTATGAGAGTCTTCCAGTGCCGTTTGGTTTGGTTCGTCATGGTGTCGCTCCCGATCATCCAGAGGTCAAGGTTGGCTACCCTACAAGGCATGGAGCAAAAAAGATCGCAGCTGATCTTTATACCCCCAGAATTGCCAGGAGAAATTTGATGAGATTGCATCGTCTCCCAGTTTCACCTTTATTGGCAATGTCTCCATTGGCCATCCCGGTCATTCCGCGAACCATTGTACTATAGAGCTGCAAAACTTGATGCGCCATTATGATGCGATCCTATTCGCATACGGAGCCTCGGAAGACAAGAAGCTTGGGATCCCTGGCGAGTCAACACTGAGCGGAATATACTCTGCCCGTGAAGTCGTCGGCTGGTACAACGGTCTTCCTGACTGCTCCAATCTCAACCTGGATCTATCACAAGCTGAGGAGGCTGTCATCATCGGCCAAGGAAATGTTGCCCTTGATGTTGCAAGAATGCTGCTGGAAGACATTGATGTTCTGAAAAAGACAGACATCACAGAGCAAGCACTCGAGACGCTATCCCGGAGTCGGGTCAGAAGAGTGCACGTTGTGGGAAGAAGAGGGCCTATGCAGGTATGTTGAATATTAAGCGACACCTGGAGGGCAACGAATGGAACGCTGACGTCAAATTGTATAGGCTGCCTTCACGATCAAGGAGGTCCGAGAGCTGATGAAACTCGACCAAGTTGGGTTCTTACCATTTAACCGATCCCTGGTCCCCAAAGATCTCAAGATGTTGCCCCGTGCTTCCAAGCGGTTGATGGAAGTTTTGGTGAAGGGCTCGCCGACACCGGCCGAAAGTGCGTCCAAGGTGTGGTCTCTGGACAGCTGCCTGTCCCCAAGGCACTTCCTCGGAAACCAGAACGCACCCTCCAAGGTTGCGAGCACCGAATTCGACGTCACGGAGCTTGCAGATCCTTTCGACCCAAAGTCATCCGTCAAGGCAACTGGGCAAACCGCCTTTCTCCCTCTCGACGTAGTCTTCCGTTCCGTGGGTTACAAGTCCGTGGCCCTGCCCGGATTTGAGGATATTGGCATTCAATTTGATGAGCGTCGAGGTGTCGTTGACAACGACGGACTTGGCAGAGTCACGAGAATGGTTTCTGATACACACGCCGAAGGCATCCGGAACCAGCGAGTTCCGGGGGTCTACTGTGCAGGCTGGGTCAAGAGAGGTCCGACAGGAGTCATTGCATCAACCATGCAGGATGCGTTCATTACGGGCGAGGCAATCGCAGAGGACTGGCTCTCAGGTGGTCAATTCATGAACGCATCCGATGAGACGAGCGTGAGTGGTTGGGATGGGCTGAGGCAGGAGATAGGGCCATCAGCTTCTCAAGCCGTCGCATGGGATGATTGGCGTCGGATTGATCAAGCAGAAAGAGAACGGGGGCAAAGGAACGGAAAGGAAAGAGAAAAGTTCACCAACACTGCGGACATGCTCGCGGTACTTGGATGACGCTCAAAAAGACGTTTTTAACTATTTGTATATCACATCACTCTGTACATCATAGATACTTAAGAGCTCTTGATCTTCTCGGTGAGCTCAGGGACCTTTTCGAACAAATCTCCAACCAGACCGACATCGGCGACCTGGAAGATGGGTGCATCCGCATCCTTGTTGATAGCGGCAATGACCTTGCTGTCCTTCATACCCGCAAGATGTTGAATAGCACCTGAGATACCAACAGCCATATATAGTTGAGGAGCAACAACCTTGCCGGTCTGGCCAACCTGAAGGCTGTTATCGGCATAACCACTGTCGACGGCAGCACGGGAGGCACCGACGGCAGCTCCAAGAGCATCAGCCAGAGGCAGCATCACCTTGTCAAAGTCCTCCTTGGACTTGAGACCACGGCCTCCGGAGACCACACGGCTGGCAGTGGAAAGATCGGGACGGTCCGACTTGGCCAGGTCCTCAGACACCCACTCAGTGGGCGACTCGGTCTTGGGGTCAACACCCTCCTCCACAGTAGCAGAGCCACCCTCAAGAGCAGCAGCGGCAAAAGCAGTTCCTCGAATAGTGACCACCTTGATGGAATCCGACGACTCGACAGTGGCAATCGCATTGCCAGCATAGATAGGTCGGACAAATGTGTTCTCGCCTTCAATCGCCGTGATGTCGGAAATCTGCTGCGAATCGAGAAGAGCAGCAACTCGGGGGAGGAGGTTCTTGCCGAACGCGGTGTGGCCAGCGATGACGTGAGTGTAGCCGCCCTTCTTGATGTTCTCAACTAGGAGAGGGGCATAGTTTTCGGGGAGACCCTGGTCGAGTTGTTAGTCCGTGCCTATGAGGTCGAGGATGTATTCTGCGACGGCGCTGACCTTGTCATATGCGCCGTTATCCACGGCGATAATCTTCTCGACGCCCTCAGCCTTGGCGGCCTCCTCTGCGACAGACTTGATGTTGCTGCCAGCGATAAAGCCATGAACCGTTCCACCGAGCTTCTTGGCAGCTGTGAAGGCGCTCAATGAGCTGTGGTTGAGCTGTCCATCCTTCTGCTCCAGAATGGCCAGGGTCGACAACAGCCTTTGGCGGGCTTGTGCGTTGAGGCTATAGGTATGGGCGCGACCCATGAGGCCAGTGGCCTGCTTCGCCAATACTCGTCTCGCGGTCGGAAGCATCTTGTCGGTGGAATTGGTTGCGTGGGTTGGCCAGCTGCCAACTCTAGGAGGAGATGATGGCTGTTTAAGGCACTCTGTGAGTCGGCGACGGCTGGTGACGGCCCGAGGTAGCGGCCGACTTGATCGCTCTTGGGGCGCCCCCGTCATCGGCCACTCGCCGGGAACTGACGGCAGGTGCGACGGAAATGCCGAGCCGACTTGAAAGGACAATCACATGATCACGGAGGGGATATGCACGTGACTTTTCTATATCACGTGACGTACTGATCCCCTGCCTGGCGCTGCGCGTTCAGGATGCAGTAGCCAGGAAGCTGAATGCCAGTCAATCTCCCCGTTACCTGTCGCGCCAAAATTTCTCCAAGACGCGACCCATCCCATCCATCGCCAGACTCCATCAACATCACGACGCTAGTGACATCGATATCCCAACGGCACAACAACCAACAGTCACGTCTGCTGTTGCGCGACATTTCCTGTTCGCCTGTCTCCCCGCAACGCCTTCCTCGCGCGCGCTCGATTGACCCGTCTGTCGTAACTCGTCGCCCGCGACCCTTGGCCGATCGCGATCCTCATCAAGATGGATGACACTGCGACCTACGGCTCGCCCGGCAACGGTGCTTCGCCCAACAGCAATCCAATCCTTGCGCAGCCTCCTTTGCAACCAGACCCAAGCGCTGGCGATGGTGAAGGTACGCGCGCATTACGCTTTGTCCCTGAGCTCCCCCGTTCATGTTGCTGATGGGTCATCTAGATGTCCAGATGTCAGAGGGACTGGCAACCGACTCAAACATTAAACAGGACAGCACGACTCCTGCTCCAGGTAGGACGAATTGATGATGGTTGACAGAGTATTGGCTAAGATTACTAGCTCGCGGCGATGAGGAGATGAACGATGCGCCTGATGATGCTAAGGGTAAAGATGAGGCGGCTGGAGGCACCGAAGGCCAGGACAAGTCAAAGGAGACTGCCGAGTCCGCTGCTCGTGAGCACCTCATGACCCAGACACATGCGATTGTCCTTCCCAGTTACAGCACTTGGTTCGACATGAACGCCATCCACGATATCGAGCGTAAGGCGATGGCCGAGTTCTTCAACAACCGAAACCGTAGCAAGACCCCCGCTGTCTACAAGGACTACCGCGACTTCATGATCAACACATATCGTCTTAACCCCGTCGAATACTTGACAGTGACCGCCTGTCGCCGAAACTTGGCTGGTGACGTTTGCGCCATCATGCGCGTGCATGCTTTCTTGGAGCAATGGGGATTGATCAACTACCAGGTAGGAAAAGTGGCTTGGCGAATTTGTGTGACTATTTCTAACTCTCGACAGGTTGATGCTGATCAACGCCCCTCACATGTTGGACCCCCCTTCACCGGCCATTTCAAGATCATCTGCGACACCCCCCGAGGTCTTCAGGCATGGCAGCCCTCTGCTGACCCAGTGGTCTTGGAGGGCAAGAAGAGTCAAGACACCGACAACAAGGCTATTGCGACCGCGCCAGCCAAGGCCGATCAGAACCTCGAGATTGGACGTAACATCTACGAAGCCAATGCCAAGAACACTCTCATCACTAAGACAGAGGGCAAGACGAATGGAGAGACCCCTGCTACTAACGGTGTTCCTGGATCTGAAGATGCCACCAAGACCCCTATTGCGAAGGTTCACTGCCATCAGTGTGGAAACGACTGTACCCGAATCTACTATCACAGCAATCACACGGATGCGAACCCGAAGGCCAAGTACGATCTTTGCCCCAACTGCTTCACTGAGGGTCGCCTGCCTGCCAACCATACTAGCAACATGTATGTGAAGATGGAAAATCCCACATACACATCCACTCTCGACCGGGACGCCCCGTGGACGGATGCTGAGATCTTGCGACTGCTCGAAGGTCTTGAGCGGTTTGATGATGATTGGGGTGAGATTGCTGAGCACGTCGGGACACGCACGCGGGAGGAGTGTGTCCTTCAGTTCCTGCAGCTGGATATTGAGGAGAAATATCTTGATTCGGAGGCCCCCATCAGTGGTCCTACTGGCTTATCGATGCTTGGTCCTCAACAGGGACAGCTTCCCTTCAGCCAAGTGGATAACCCTGTCATGTCGGTCGTTGGATTCCTCGCTAGTCTAGCCGATCCAGCCAGCACTGCAGCGGCGGCGAGCAAGTCGGCTGAAGAGCTCAAGCGAAAGCTTCGCAAGCAGCTAGATGGCGAAAAGGCTGGCGACGAAGCCCAAGCTAACGGTGACGGCAAGACCAAGGCTGATTCGATGGACATTGATGTCCGCCAAGAAACAACCACGACTACCACAACGACGACCACAACAACGACAAAGACAAGCGCGCTTGCTTCGATCCCTCTGGCATCAATTGGCGGTCGGGCAGCAGGATTTGCTTCACATGAGGAGCGAGAAATGACACGATTGGTGTCTGCTGCATCTAATGTGACTCTCCAGAAGTTGGAAATGAAGCTCAAGTACTTTGATGAGATGGAGGCTGTACTGCGCGCGGAGCGACGAGAGCTTGAGCGGGCGCGCCAACAATTATTCCTCGACCGACTGGCTTTTCGCCGAAGAGTGCGTGAGGTTCAAGAAGGCCTCAAGGCTGCGGCAGCGGTTGGCGGCGACCAGGGCGTACGCATGGCCCAGGATGCTATGAACGAGGGTGATAGGCTGAGCTTCCAACCGGCACCTGGTGCGCAAGCCGTTCCACCCCAAGCAACGATGGCCAAGTGAAGAGCTACGAGGCGTAGAAGCTTGGGTTGAGAATGGCACAGCACGAGAAGGACATGGGAAAAGCTGATGTTACGGGACAGATTGGGTTCAATGCCGACGATGGCGTATGATTGGCGCGGGGGATCGGAGTGTGTTGATTGACTTGGTCCAAAGGTGCCAACTTGTCACGGAGTCAACGCCACTGGTTGCAGTCACTATCATGGGCAAGCCGTGACAGAGGTCTAGATCAGAAGAGCCGTTGCAGGCCGTTAAACAGTTGGAAATACCGACTGGGTGGCTATCCGGGGATGCATTGCCAAGGCAATGGGCATGTATGGCGATATAATCAGTTGCGAAAGGGTGTACTATTATGTGGTATAGATGCCTTGGTCGTTGTTTTTTGCTACCCCGGCTGTTTTTTACTGACATGCTTGTTTGTGAACATGGGGCGAATAGGAATGATTTACATATGTAGTTGATCTATTTGTTTTACAGTCTGTTTCGTCTGTTGAACCCTATGCTCGGGATTCGGGATCCCCATCCTGCCACAACGAATTCCCCAACATTGCCGTTGAGTGAGATCATTCCATGCGGTGCCGGAACTAGCGCCGTTAACTACCGACCCCGTGGGAGTATCTGTCGAATCGGTTCGGTCGAGTTCCGGACGGGGCCGGGCCAGCGGGACGGTACCAGTGTGAGTGCAGCTGTTTTGGAACACCCACGTAGGGGACTGGGCCTATGGAGAGTAAAGGGGACCCTCCGTGAGGTCGTGGATATGATAGAGATCCTGCAGGCTTGCGTGGGACGTGGGCCAACGGAACTTGCAAAGGGGACGTGGATTTCACTCCACTTCAACAAGGTGGTGGTGAACTCATAGCAGGAAGAGCCGATTGCGATGGGGACAGCAATAGGGAATTGATATGAGAGAAGAGGAAAACTTGAAGAGTGTTATAGGTAAGTCGTACAATGGTTAGACGAGCATTGTCACACTATAATCCTTACAGCACTTTATAACCTCTCAGATGTAGTTGGAGAAGGGATAGTTCATACCCCAGAAGAGCCTCAACATTGCCTCGGAGAGAGTGGATCTAGATCATTCGAGATGAAGCGTCATGATTGGTCACTTTCCCGACGAAGGCATCTACGTCCCTTCTCCGTGGGTTGCACCTGTCCTGGCGGCCCTTACCGTTGTACCTCGGCCCAAGGCTGATGCGGGGTGACGTCCTCGGTCGCGGTCACAAGCAGCCAAGGGCAGGAAAGAACATTGGCGCGGAGTACGTGCCTCCCTGCCCCTGCCCCTGCCCCTGCCCATGGGACGTCGTCGCATTCGACTCCATACTCCACCAAGAGCTCATCACGCCCATCTCGTGCTGCGCACGATTGACTGCCCCCCGGAGATATTCCCGCCTTGCCCCTGGCTTCGCCTCCACTGTCGGTACTCGTCTGAACCTGTCTAGCCGTTTCCCCCTCCTGGGTCCGTCTCTCTTCCCCAGTTGCTACCGCTCTCAACCGAGGCCGAAGTGATAAGCGCAAGCTTGTCCCACGTCCGTGTCGACTGCCAACCGGTCTTTGGATACTCTTGTATAAAAGGCCGACATCGCCGCCTCCGCCCTAAAAGGCCCTCTCCTGCCCCTCGGTTCTTCCAGACCCTTTTCTTGCTCGCGCCGGCCATGTTGACTCTAGCCCGCTCGTCCGCCTTGAGGAACAGCTTCCGTCACTTGACATCAGCACGCGCCGTAAGTTGGCCCTCCCATTGCCATTCAGCTTACACCGATCTATTTCTGCCTTCGTGGGCAACTTTCACATGCTTCGGATTTCATTTGGACATGGAATAGGATGAATGCTCTTCTTTCATCTTCCTATTCTCTGTTCAGGCGGATACCGAGTCATGGCCGGGCGGCGGGAACCATAACCAGCCGTCGGTGCTTGTGATCGGCCGCACCACGGCTCCGGCCGCCCAGCGATGCCTCGGTCGCTTTCCGAACGGCCATTTTTACTCCCTCCCTCATATTCGTCGCCTAGCAGCAATCTCCTATAATCACAAATCTTTCTTTTCGCTAACTCACCTTCAGGCACAGACTCTCATCATGGCCCCAGCTAAGCGAGCCAACAGTTCCTCTGCCTCAGGTATGCCACTCCTAGTGTCAAAAAGCGATTGTGTCTTGAACCGGAATACTGATGCGCCGCGGTCTTAGGCTACGTTGAGGATAAGTCCAAGGGCCCAATGCTGAGATGGCAGGACTCCCTCCCTCGTCTGCCTGTGCCAGCGCTCGATGAGACTGCCCGACGCTATCTCAAGTCCCTTCATCCGCTCCTTACGCCCGCCGAGTACGAGAACAGCAAGAAGGCTGTCGAGGAGTTTGTGCGCCCTGGCGGCGTCGGCTCAAAGCTCCAAGACAAGCTCGTCGCCCATCGCGAGGACCCCAAGACCAAGAACTGGATCTACGAGTGGTGGAATGATGCGGCCTACCTGTCTTATCGCGATCCGGTCGTTCCCTATGTCAGCTACTTCTATTCCCACCGTGACGACCGACGCAGACGAGACCCTGCAAAGCGCGCCGCTGCCATCACCACCTCAGTTCTCGAGTTCAAGAAGCAGGTTGATGCTGGCACCCTCGAGCCCGAGTACATGAAGAAGCTCCCCATCTGCATGGATAGTTACAAGTGGATGTTTAACGCTTCCCGTGTCGCTGCCAAGCCTGCCGACTACCCCGTCAAGTTCTCTGCCGAGGAGAACAAGCACATCATTGCTATTCGCAAGAACCAGTTCTTCAAGATCCAGCACGAGGTCAACGGCCAACAGCTTAACACCTCGGAGCTTGAGCAGCAGTTCAAGCACGTTTACGAGGTTGCCCAGCGCGTCCCAGCTGTCGGCGCTCTCACCTCGGAGAACCGAGATATCTGGACTGATGCGCGCAGCATCTTGCTGCAGGCCAGCCCCAACAACAAGGCCGCTCTTGAGGCTATCGAGTCGGCCTCTTTCGTCGTGTGTCTGGACGATGCTTCCCCTGTGACTCTTGAGGAGCGCGCCCACCAGTACTGGCACGGTGATGGTGCCAACCGATGGTACGACAAGCCCCTGCAGTTCATTGTCAATGACAACGGCACCTCTGGTTTCATGGGCGAGCACTCAATGATGGACGGAACTCCTACCCACCGTCTGAACGACTACGTCAACGACCTCATCTTTGGCAACAAGCTCGACTACTCCAACCCCAGTGTCCGATCCAACTTGCCCGACCCCCAGGTCGTCAAGTTCGAGATCAACAACGAAGTCCAGGCCGAAATTGACCGGGCGACTAAGGATTTCAACGAAGTCATCGGAAAGCACCAGCTTGCCGTCCAGGCCTACCAGGGCTATGGAAAGGGCCTCATCAAGAAGTTCAAGTGCTCCCCCGACGCCTATGTTCAAATGATCATCCAGCTTGCCTACTTCAAGATGTACGGCAAGAACCGCCCTACCTACGAGTCTGCTGCCACACGCCGCTTCCAGCTCGGTCGTACCGAGACATGCCGAACTGTCTCGGATGAATCCACAACTTGGTGCAAGGCCATGGAAGATGCTTCAGTTGATGAGAAGTCCCGCGTCGATCTATTCCGCAAGGCTATCAACGCCCACCTCGAGTACATCACTGCCGCTTCAGACGGCAAGGGTGTTGATAGACACCTCTTTGGTCTCAAGAAGCTTCTTGAGCCCGGCCAGGAGGTCCCTGCTATCTACAAGGACCCTGCATATGCTTACTCTAGCTCATGGCATCTGTCCACTTCTCAGCTGAGCTCTGAGTTTTTCAACGGCTACGGATGGAGCCAGGTCATCGATGCCGGCTTTGGCATTGCCTACATGATCAACGAGAACAGGTATGTAACCAGGCATTTGTCTTCCTCGAGCGTAGTACTAACAACACATGATAGCCTTAACTTTAACGTTGTCTCCAAGGGTCTGGGCAGCGACCGCATGAGCCACTACTTGAACGAGGCCGCCAACGATATGCGCGAGCTGCTCACACCCACTCTTGAGCCTCCCAAGGCTAAGCTGTAAGAATGTGCATCTTCAATGTTTCTTAGACCGAGTTATGCCACTTTTACATATGACACAATACTATGGCTGGGTAGTTAAGATATGGTATCGGGCTGAGAAGGAGCGGAGTTCTCGCCTGATTGTGCATGTATTCTAGACATGATATTGTTACCGCCTGGATAGAAGACCTGGCGATTTATTTGCAAGCGATGAATGGGGAGCCTACGCATTGGAGGGCAGAAGAAAGCTGTAGATCAAAAGTCTGAGCGATGACAACTACAACAATAAATAAAAAGGTCAAAAAAGTTTTGTCATTTCTCATGTCACCGCGACAAGTCTCGATGGACATGATATGAAGGCTTAAGACATGGCTGATGGAAGGTACTACTGTATATGCTACTCCTACAAACTGACAAATCCAAGCAGTGCATGAAACTTGACTGCTTTAGCCGGCGTGCGCCACGATCTCGTTAACCAAGTCGCCCTTGGCCTCATCGTAGTAGGAGCAGATCTGTGAGGGCAGAGGCACCTCCTTGTAGTCCTCATCCTCGCCCGAGATAACGTTGAGGTTGATACCTGCCGACTTGCTCGTGAAAACCTTGGTGCCTGTGCTCTCCTTGCTGAAGTAGATTTGTGCTCCATCGATCTGGTCCAGCATGACTGTAGGAATGGTGCCGAGAACTTGAAGGGCGAAGTTCTGGGCTTTGACGACATCAACCGTAGAGACAAGGGTCTCGACAATGAGTGACAAGCGGGTCGAGTTCTCAACCGTCACCTGGTTAGCCTTGCCCCTGATTATAATGGTGGTGTTGTTGCATCGGCTGATCAGAACGGAATGCGTCAGGGAGGCCTCAATCTCAATGGGCTCGGGCTCCTTCTCGTAGTTTTCCTAAGCTCAAGTTAGTGACCTGCTTCTCTCAATAGTACTGGTTGAGACATACGATAGTCCATTTGTTGCCCTCCAATTCCTTCTTGGCGGCTTCTTAACGCGCATGCTCTGGGGCTTGGGCTTCTTTCCTGGAGCTGGACTCTTGCCCCGGGTAGAACCTTGACGTTCGGAGACTGTTGAGCCCGCGCGGAGGGACGGGTTCTGTGTGTCATCTCAGACCTGTCCACCTTACGGAGACCCTGTGTGACAGCCCCCTTGTTGAGTTCCGAAAAGACTGCACCGAAGCCGCCGGTTGGCGCAGCAGGGGCGGGTTCTGTCTTGATATCCAGAACCGGGGGAGGCCTGGAGGCGGCGGGGGAGGCGGCGCAGCACCACCAGCAGGAGCGGAGCAGGAGGAGCGGGGGAGCGGGAGCAGTGCTGTGACCGCCGGAAAGCGACTTGGCGACCTCCTGCGCTGGCTGTCCGTTGGGGTTCCAGGGGATACCATTGGCGAAGTATTGCTTGACATAGTCGGCGAGATCGCGGAAGATTTGGTACAGGCTTTGAACCCAATCGCCGTGCCTGCTATCCCTGCGCATCCGGTCAGTACTACGAAGTGTTCCTGCCTAGGATTCGACCTACTTGTCCTTGTGCTCCTTAAGCACCCTGTTTCCAAAGAACTGAGCCGAACCAAGAGACTCCTCGACATGCTTGTAGGGGCGGGTGTCAATGGTGATCCAGGCCAGAACCGTGATACCAGCGGAAACAGCGCTCAAATGGTTATAAGCGGGGTCAGGTCGGTTGGCCTCCGTGAGGGTGGTGACTGCCGACAAAGCGTCGGTGATGGGCTTGAGAAGGCTTTCGTACATGGGCAGATCGGGGCCCGAGAGGTTGGGCTTCTTAGCCTTGGTCGAGATGAGGAAAACTTCCGCTGCTCTTGGAAGCCCTTCTTGACTTCCAATGCCTAGATATTAGGCCATGGTCAGCTGTTGGCCTTGAGGAGATCCCGTTGTTGGAACTGTACCTGTTCAGCGATGACGCCACCAAGCTCCTGGCTCTGCTCAACATTATTTCTCGACGGCGGAGCTCAGGAAGGCATCGAATTCCTCAATAGACTCTGGAAGTGGCTCGGCGACTGGCTCAGGGACAGGCTCGGGCTTGGGGGGAGCTGGAGGCGCAGCAGGGGCGGCTGGAGCTGGAGGCGCAGCGATGGCAGCGTTGGAAGACGAGGCAGCGGGGCATCGGGCGGAAGCTCGGTAGAAGCAGCGATATCCTCGAGACGAGAGGTAGCAGCTTCGAGCCTGGAGACGTTATCAGCGTGGGCGGCGGTTGAAACTAAGACTCTGGTAATCCGTACCGCTTGATCAGGGTGGTGAGATTATGCATGTGGTTTGTGGCGGCCATGGTGTCGGTCTCAGTTCGATCCGGTCGCTGGGAGAGCTTGAGGAGGATTCTTCTTTATATATACAGTACGCGGCGAACGGCGACGTGCGCAGGCAACAGAATAGTTCGCTCTGCCTGGTGGATTGCGCAAGTCGTAATCGTCGAGTGTTATGCCACCTAGTCGAGAACGAGTCAATGACATGGAATCACAAGAGGAAGACGCGAAAAAAACAGCCGGTTAGGCGCCTACCTTGACCATGAATATGTTGTAATAGTCAAAAGCTCAGCGAGGATGTGATGCGATGCGATGCGATGGTACGAGGTGAGGAGATGGGAGCTTGACCGAGGAGGTTGTGGAATAGGGATGAGCTAGGCAGGTGGGAAGGAGGTTTGGAGGTACTCGAGCTTGACCTTTTGGGTCGCCTGGGCCGGTGCAAAGTGTAGGTAGCGTGTAGGTACAGTTAGCCTAGCTCTCATTCCCCTGCAAGCCCGTTAGGTAAGGTAGCACCATGACCTTGGCTTCCATATCCATTCCCTAGGCAGGTAGGTTTCCGTCCATTCCAGCGCCCCTGGGCCCGGCCGCTCGGCGCTTGGCTGCCCGGTTCCGACGCAGCTTCCTCTGTCTTTGCAGCTGCCCAGGTACCCGCAGCGGCAGGCACGCAGTTGGTTGTGAGCCACGTGGTCATCTTGGTCTCAAAGTACCCTTTCTTTGGAACTTGGACGGTATTTAACCGGATTGATTTATCGGACCTCGACCACCATATTGATAGAGTGAAAGTTAAAATGTAAGCCTCTATTCTCGGCAAAACACGGGAAGCAATAATGGCTTTGGTTTCCAATAAAGAACGTAAGCTGCCTTGTGACGACAAGGGAGGTATGTAGGTACCTTAGATAAGATAGACTGGGTACCAGTGGAGGCTCAAGGCCATACGCCAGATGCTGCAGCTCCGATCAGCCCAACGCAGACACCGCTTGAACTTGAACCTGAAAACAACACCAACAGATCATCCACGGCCTCCCAATTCCACCTTGCGTCTTCGCTAGATATCTACTGAACAGTGCCCATAGAGCGTATTCCATGAGCTCTCGTCTAGTGTTCTCGCAATACCGGAATAAAAAGTTTCGCCTCGCTGAGCCTGAGCGTTTCCACCCCTGCAATACGATCCCTCAGGTCTTTGACATCCATCCCCGGCACCATCTCCACCACCAACCTATTGGGAATTTCCAAGTCCGTGGGCAATAACTGGGATCGGCCACAGCCGAGCCTGCTATTCTTTGAACACCCCTCTTTCCCTTGCCTGCCTGACTGGTCTGAACCTGAGGTTCTGTGTTGCTGTTGCGCTCATCGGATTGTCGTCGGCTCATTACGTGTCGCGTCGTCCACCAACCCGCTGAGTGAGAGGTTGCACCATCATCAGCGTCATGGAGGCCGTTGCCGATGATCGGCCCAAGTCAGAACTGCCCATCGATGGCCAAGAGGAGCCCCATGCAGAGGGTGAAAAGAATCTAGATCTAGAGCAGACCCAAGATCAAGACCAAGTCCCAGACCCGAGCCACGATGAACCACAAGAAGATCAACAAGCTTCGTCGGTGATTGATACTCAAACACCAGATGGCCAGGTTGCCACGATTGACTTTGTCACTTTGGGCATGTTTATTATTGGTTAGCGGAGCCTCCTCAGTCCATCCTTGAACCTTGCGGTTGCTGCTCTTTTAAAGATGGATGTATCGTAAGACATAGCTAACCTGTCCTCAAAGATGATATCGACTTTATTCCCCCAACGCCGCCTGTCAAGAACATCCTCGGTGGCGCTGGCACCTATTCCGCCCTAGGAGCTCGCCTATTTTCTCCGCCACCGCTGTCCACCTCAGTTGGTTGGATCATTGATCAAGGCTCCGACTTCCCTCCGTCACTGTCGACCCTTATTGACAGCTGGACCACTTCTGCAATCTTTCGTCATGATGGCCTTCGACTCACGACTCGTGGATGGAACGGTTATGAAGGTGCCGCCGAAAAGCGTGCCTTCAAGTATCTGACTCCAAAGAAGCGGCTGACCGCTCAGGACCTCACACCAGCGTTGCTCCAGTCGCGTTCATTTCACCTCATCTGCTCTCCCAACCGATGCCGGGAGCTTGTGTCTGAGATAACATCACTCCGCAAAAAGGTTGTTTCCTCAGAAACATACACGAAGCCCATCTTCATCTGGGAGCCGGTCCCTGACCTGTGCACTCCGGATGAGCTGTTGAATTGCACCAATTGCTTGCCCCTTGTCGACGTTTGCAGCCCTAACCACGCCGAGCTGGCTGGCTTTATGGGTGACGACGGCCTGGACCCAGAGACGGGGGAGATATCCACCGTAGCAGTGGAACGTGCATGCGAACAATTACTGGCGAGCATGCCTTTGCAGTCATTTTCGCTAGTTGTTCGCGCGGGCGACAAGGGCTGCTACATCGCAAAGAACGGCGGGAGGAAGCGCCAGCGAGATCCCAAGTCAAAGACAAAACGACGGAAGAAGGATTATGTGAGAGGAGGCTTGCGGCCAGATACCGACATGGAAGCCCTCTTCGCTGGCTTGCTCCAGGATGAAGATGGTATCGTCGCCCGCGAGGAGATTGAGGTTGATCCCGGTATCGAGAAATGGATACCCGCCTACCACAGAGACCCGTCTAATGTTGTTGACCCTACGGGCGGCGGAAACACCTTTCTTGGTGGCCTGGGTGTTGCCCTTGCACGAGGCGAGAGTCTGGAGGATGCTGTGATTTGGGGTGCTGTGGCCGCAAGCTTCGCCATCGAACAGGTTGGCGTTCCCACCTTGGGTAGGGATGCGGACGGCCGTGAGGCATGGAATGGGCACAATGTTGATGCTCGGTTAAAGGAGTTCCGCCAGCGTTTGTGAATGACGACACCCCCTGGCTAGATGCACGATTTGGTGCAATGTAGATTAATCTGAATAGAAAAGTACCTGGGTTTACCTGCTTCCATCTAACTACTCAATACGACCAGATCCCGTTCATAACCAGCATAATCATCATGTCTCAATCGAATCTATCGAGGTCCTGACCTGTAGATGTTCGTAATAAACCGACACTTCCTCCCGACACTCGTTGAATTACCCATCAATAACATGTCTCAAATCTTGTATACAAGATCTCCCTCGGTGAACCTACCATTGATGTTAGTCGAACCTGCTCAAAGTCTTACTCAGGGGCAGAAACTTACATGATCTGGTTTGCCTCTCCCATCTTTTGTAGGGCCTTGGTGGCCTCTCCCTTGGTGAATGCGCCACCATCACGGTTTCCAACCTTGCGATTGACCGCTCCCACCACGGCATCTAGTTCGGCAGAGTCGTCCTCGAACAGATCCGTGCTAAGAAGCTGACCAAGTGCTGTCCTGAATGTTCCAAGACGCTGGGCACTGATGGGCGTGTCATCGATTGCCAGTCCGGCTGTGCCATCCGCCAGCTCATCGTCGTCCTGTGATTCCGCCTGAGTCTGGGATGGCAACTGGGATGCGGGTATGGAAGATGCGAATGAGGTTTGCGATTGTGAGGTGTTCTGTGTTCGTCTGCCAGAGCGGCGCGGTGTGGGCTGTGCGAGAGCGTCCTCCTCCTCCTCATCCAAGTCTGGCTCTCTGCTAGAGGACGCGGTATCGCCTCCATTACGTGCTGCCCGAGAGGCGGTCGTTTGAAGACGGCTGCTGGTACGTGTCGCTCGGGACGTAGATCTGTTTGACCGTGTGCCATCGGCTTGAGTTCCGTCCTGGTCGTCATCACTGGAACTCTCCTCGCTGGAATCGGCGAAGTCGACCGCTTGTGTCTTTCTCCTCTTCTTCCGAGAGGCATCCTCTACAACCTCCTTGAACAAAGCAAATCTGAGAATGCGCTCCGCAGCAACGGCATCACGTTCTTCAACCCTATTGGATAATCGGGACTTGGCGTGTGCTGTCGCGAGACGGATGATGGTCTCCAAGGTACGCACCGTCAAGGGACTTGTTCGTCGCTGGTTGCCTTCCATCTCGTCATTTCGAAGGCCGACATAGATGTCCGCAATTCGATCAGAGGCTTCCTGCGTCAAGACTGGCTTGATTCTTGTCTTGGCGTACTGAATATACTTCTTCATGATGGGATACTCAGAATCTCGGGCTTCTTGTTTGCGCCGCGTCCGGATGTGACCGTGACACCCGAGTGAAGCATGGCATCATACTTTTGATACACCTCTGTTGGGCCTTCTGCCTGGCTGGTGGCGGAGACACCCAAAGATGCGCCCCCCTGCTCCCTAACAGGTGCACCCTCCTCGGTCCCTGGCTGCCGGTATCGATGCATGCGGAGAACATGCTCCGACACATGGCGGTCACGTGTGTCCTCAATGTCATCTGTGACAAAAAAAGCAGATCGAATCGTGAAAGAGAGAGAAGGGAAGGGCAATGTTCTTGTGAGGATCCTTGTGGGGTCATACTGGCCGAAGATGGGGTTGGCAGCAGCAATGACGCTGCATCGAGCATTGAGGGATGTGTGAATGCCGGCTTTGGCGATGGTTACAGTCCATGTTCCATGACTTCGTGAATTGCAACTCTGTCAACATCTGACATCTTGTCGAATTCATCGATACAGACGACACCACGGTCAGCCATGACCATGGCACCAGCCTCCAGTCGCCGCTCGCCCGTCTCCTTGTCTGAAGTGACGGCCGCTGTCAGACCAACACCGGAGGAGCCACGACCTGTCGTTGCAATGGCAAGAGGGGCGGTATTGAGGACGAAGCGGAGTAACTGAGACTTGGCGGTAGAGGGATCACCCACCATAAGGATGTTGATGTCTCCTCGAAGATGTGTTCCGTTCTCCAAATTCTTCTCCATGCCACCAAGTAGCATTAAAAGTATAGCCTTCTTGACATAGTCGTGCCCATAGATACTGGGGGCGAGCGACTGAGAGAGTAGTTCGAGTAGGTTCTTCTTCTTGGCCACCTTGTTGATGTTGCGAATATCGGTATCAGTAATAGTCGCAGTTGCCACGCCGCCACCGGACTTTGACGAAAGAAGGACAACATTGTTGGTTAGGATCATTGTCTTGAACAAGGCACTGTTGTGGTTGGTGTTTCGATTACCCAGGGTTCGGTATATACCAACAAGCTGTACGCGATCACCTGGCTTCACTCGATCGACAAGGTCATCATCGAGGATGGCATCCACTCCGCGGGGGAGTTGTCCTGCAGGAGCTCGCTCGGGCATCTCTTGGATAGAGATTGTCTGGTGGTCCCTGTAAGTGCAGAAACCATATTCGGTGATGAGAGGGTTGCCGTCGTCGTCCTCGCGAGGGTAGACGCTGGAGGTGGTGACGCCATTGGTCATGGTTTGATCTTGGTATTCGCGAAAGTGAAACCTATCTTTGGTTTCATTGTAATGGACGCTCTTGACAACCTTAGGCCGAATCAACGAACAACGAGTGACAATGCCCTCGATAGAAACCATGTAGTTGAGCAGATGCGACGACAATGTGCGGGGATTGCAAGCATTCAGACCAAAACTGCCAGCCCATGCACAATAGTACACAGTATCCTTTGCTGACTGGTCAGGCCGAGCCTGCGGGAGCGCCTGCACGATGTTCTTCAGGGCTTGATCAAAGGCCAGGGTGTAGTCGAAGGGCTGTTCCAGCAGGCCCTGGGCGAGGTCTGCGTTGTGGTTGCGCACATGGTCGAGATTGACAGTCAAGCGGCGCTCGTTCTTCTGTAGCATCAATATGATGTCTGATCGATAACTCCGCACTTGAGGGTCATCTGGAGATTCAGGAATTAGCCATGGAGTGAACCAAACGAAGGACCACCTCTTCGGGAACATGGGTGGGTTGTGGACATACTGGGATCTAGAAATTCCTCGGCCTGGCGAATGCGATCGCGCACGCCTTCATCCCCAAGCATGAAAGAATCCATAATGTCTGTTCGAGTGTGATGCCTTTGCTTACAACAAGCTATCCTCACAACGACGATGCGAACAGTGTATCGAGGGGCAGATCTGAACCTGGCGGGGCGTTGCTGGGGGCTCCCTGAAATTGCTGGCGCGCTTCTCCAGACGCGACTTGTGCGCGTAAAGTGGTAGAGTGTGGAGCCAATGAATGGCCCGTGGCTTTGACATGTGGCTGAGACTTGAGCTAGTCCTGATACCGTAATGACCTCTGCACCTTCCCTACTACGTACCTACCTGATGTCGCTACCCCCAACGCTGATGACCTCGTCCTCCAGCTGTCACCTCCTGACACTTGCCGAGAGCTTCGAGTCCTGACAAACTCGCCACCATTTCTACTTGCCATCATATACTCGTGGAGCCATGTCAGTTGGACTTGTTAATAGTGCTCACAACACGCTGGACGAGGAGGCGAGGGCCGAGGTCGATGTTCTTAACTCGCGTCTAGAGAAGACAACACAGTTGACCAGGAAAATCCAGTCATGTCTCAACCGGCTTGAAACTACTGGAAAAAGTGTGCGCGAAGTTGCTGGCCCGCTAACCGGGGAAACGAAGCGGCTACAAACTTTGGGAAACAGTGAGTGGTACGACGAGGCCTAACATGTGCGCAACACTGACATAGGCTAGACGTTGATTCTGTCCTCGCTGCGATCGAGCGCCTCCGCCAACCTGCCGATAGCAAGAATGACGAAGAACAGATCATTCGGGTGGGACCTGAAAAGGCCGGCCTCCCCAACTATTTGGCTTCCATAAAGCGTCTGAACAAGGCGTTGAACGAGATGCAAGCATCTAACCTGCGTGCGAACCAGCAAACAATGGCCGATCTGGCCCGTCTGATCAAAACGGGCAACAATCAGCTCGAAAGCCATTTCGATACCCTCCTTCGCGCAGAAACACCACGATCCATCGAGCCTTTACATTTCATCACCAAGGACAAGCCATTCCCTGCGCTTCCTCAGGATAAGATAGCTCGGCTTGGTCTGGTCTATTCCTACGTGGCAGGAAGTCAGCATCAAGGAGGACCGGAGTCACCGGTTGCGAGAATCTATGCTGACGTACGTGGGCCATACCTCTCTGGATCCCTCGCCAACCTCGCTGCTGCGAGCGTCAACACAGCCAAGAAGAAGAATCCCGATGCTATCTATCGAGCGGGCACCAACGGGATTGGGACCTATGCCCAGGCCATGGAGGGCTTATTCCTAGCCGAGTACGACAATGTGTGCAGCATCTTCACCCGGGAGGATTGGGGCGTCGTCTTTCAGGCTACATGCCAGGCAGCATTGGCTGAGCTGGCTCGCACTTTGCGCGAACTGAATGCCCACATCAAGAATCACCTTAATACAGACTGCTATCTGGGATACGAAGTCACCGAGATTGTTTCGGCGCTGTCCGGCAACCTGGACACACGAACCGGCGAGCTAAAAGGGGCTCTCGCAGCCGCTCTCAAACCCGTTCGAGAGACCGCCAAGTCGTCTCTTGCTGAATTACTGGAGGATACAAGACGCAAGGTTGCGTTCTTGCAGGTGTTGCCGTCGGATGGGGCACCGATACCACTTGTTTCGGAAACGATGCAGCGGTTACAAGCCATGGTGGAGTTCCTGCGACCGATCTCAAGCATCATGATCTCTATCGGCGATGGTGGATGGAAATCTAACGCGGGATCCAACAACCGATCGGCAGATGTGATCCCGAGCCTCGCATCTTTCGATATTGGGGCAGATGGCCGAGATATTTTCGCCCATTACTGTCTCGACACCATCGAAACGCTTCTCTCGGGTCTGGATCAGAAGGCGCGGTTGCTCTTGAAGACAAGAGCGGTTGCGGGAGTATTCATGGCCAACACTGTCATCATCATCCAACGCATGGTGCGTGACTCCGATCTATCGCCTCTCTTGGAATCGAAGCTGGATGTTCTCGATCAATGGCGGAAGAAGAGCACAGCAGCATACACGGATGTTTGCAAAGACCTCTCAGTGCATCTTTTTGACACTATCCACACAAATCGCTCACACCGTCCTACCTCTGGACCTGTTGATTCGGCGTCCATCATCAAGGCGCTCGGAAGCAAAGACAAGGACAAGATCAAGGAGAAGTTTACGCAATTCAACGGTGCGTTTGATGACATGGTCTCCCGGCACAAGTCATACAGCATGGAACGTGAGGTCCGCAAGATGTTCGGAGAGGATATCCGCCAGAAACTGCAGCCGCTTTACGACCGTTTTTGGGATCGCTACCACGAAATTGACAAGGGCAAAGGCAAATATGTCAAGTATGACAAATCTTCGATTGCTGCCGTTTTCCTCAGCCTGGCGTCATAACGAAGCTCAATCTGAACCCCGATGGTTTCAACTACTGTCGACTTGTTCATGACTGCCAGCGCAACCCGCTGCCCTTTGTGCAAACGATCGGCACTACCGATTTCGATGGATGCAGTTGCTGCTGTTTGTACTCTATTCTGCCCATGCATGGATCCTTCATATCAATGCGACACTTGGTGGTGATGCAATAAACCATGTCCAATGACACACCAAACGGCGAATCCTCTGTTCACCATAATACCCCTTCTGGCCTCCCCCTGTTGGCTGTTCGCCAAACCCAAAGAACAGCTTTCCCTACCAAACTCCCGATTCCCCCGACACCTCACGACAAGGTGAGCCTGCACCTCGGCGCTTCAACCTTTCAATGCAATGGATGAGAGAGAATGGGCACGGGCGAGTAAATGACCTCGGTGTCATTCAGTCCTCTCACATGCCTGAATCGAATTGGATACGCACACACAGTGGCGAATTATATGCCGGGTTATCAGGGGCACCTGGGGCAAGTGCCGCAATAGTCGTGAGTGCCGAGGTCACTGGCCTTGCAGCAGGCAGTGCAACAACCGTCAACAAGTGGCTGAAGCTCGGAAATTGCCATTTTGAAGATAAAGAGGGGGAGAAACTTCTTGGATGGTTTGGTGGGATAAGTCTGGTCCAGTGGACTGGGTTCTTGGTGTGGAATTGAGATGATGGTGCTCATATCTTCCTCGACGGGGAGTTGATCGACGGTTCTTGAAGATTTATACTTTGAGCCATCTTCAGGGATCTGGGGCAGCAATGCCACGACGGTCTCATCCGTGGGTCCGAAAGTGAGGCTGATGGTATGTCCAGTCGAGGTAACCACCGTCTGGTGGCAGCACTCGGGCACTCGGGCAGGGATTCTGCAGTCTTCGGTCTCTGGATGGATTGAAACGTGAAACGGGCCCACACCCCACGTAGGTAACGAGCGCGTCATCATGCGCAGATTTGACACTGCCTCTACCAGCTTGAGTGCGTGCCAGAGCGAGCGTATTCGACGGGCGACGGCCCAACAAGATTGCCATGGCACATGGGCTGCAACCACTAAACGACGGGATTCTGACCCCTGAAGACCTGGCACCAAGTTCCTGGAACTTGGAATCCCGACACTCGGAACCATGCCACAGACCCCGGCAGCTGGCACCTGTCACCTGGCACCCGTTTCGAGAATCCGTCTGGCCTCCCTCCACTTCTATAATGCGCTGTACCCCTCCGACTGGGCATCGAAACCGCCCGACTTGGCTGAGCTACCGACAGGCAGTCATTGCCTTGGGCTCCGGACGTATCACGACCAGGAGTGTGGTGTCTGTCTCCTATGCTGTACCCTGATATCTAGTTCAATAGCCGGCCAGTTCCCAATCGACTGAATGAGTAACCATCAGCCTCATTATAAAGTTCAATACGTGGCAGCGCAAGGAGTTTGGGCGCTAGCATGCAGCTCCTGATCGAACAACACGATGAGTCTATTGCAGACGTGAAATCTATCTGCGCCTAATCTGACAGCTCACCGAGTCTATCACAAACATCTTTCCATCCAGGCACATCCATGTCCTTGGGTGGGTGGCCCTTTTGATTTTAGGGTCCCTGGCGCGCTAGGCGCCGGCTATGGATGCCATAGCCACGACCGTCATCCGTCGGTCTTTATCCCGCTACCAAAGATGTCGTCAATCCGACTCCGTCGCTCCCACACGATAACCCCGTCGCTCTTGCGTTTGAAGTAGAGTATCCGATGCTGCGGGATGAATTCCTCGTCTGTCTGCTCACTCTTCCACTGCTCCACCGGCCTCTCACGAGGGCCAAGGAAGCGGTCTTCATAGCCAACAATGAAGTCGTTTGCATCGAAGCCAGCATCCCATCGCAGTCGGTTGAGCACGTCAGCAGCAGTACGGAATTTACCCAGTCCCGGCGTCTTGCTCACAACAGCACCTCTGGAACCGTGGGACGATGCCACGTTCTTCTTTGCTGTCGACTGGGACTCTCCGTCGCTGTCGTTCTCCTCCTCTTCCATTTCATCGTCCTCATCCTCGTCATCTGTATCACCCGCAAATTCGCCCCATCGACTTTTATCGAGCTCCAGGTTGCCCAACTCAGGAGTTCGGACAACGGCTGCACTCATCCAGCAAAATTGCGCATCGTAGTACTTTTCGTCGCGACGGATCCTCGCCTCAAATTCTTGGAGTGCTGCTTGCAAAGCAACCTGCGTTGCCTTGGCATCGTCCTTGTTAGGCTCCTCACCGTTTCGCGAGAGACCAATCAAGTAGTGCCCATGGTATTCAGTGCCGGGGCCTTCTTCACTTGAGGCCATATCCAAGAACCTGGCTGGCCAGATTCGCGCATGGATATTCTTCACCTTCCTATCAAGATCTGCATTTAAAGTTAGCTTGTCTATTATTAGACTCAGCAATGTTATTATCTTACCAACTAGTAGCATAACGCATCGAGACTCAAGCCATCCAATGAATCGACCACTCTTCTCTTGGGAAGGGCCCCAGTAGTGTGCGTCAATTTTGATGTAGCTTTTATAGTTCTGAAGAAACTCGGTGGCCCCAGGACCACTCAAAGAGCTTGGTGGGTTGTCAGGCTCGATGCCTAGGAGGTTACTCCATGAAAAGCTTTCCACGGAGAGAAGTCTTTCGGCTCTCTCAAACTCGGCGGCGATGACATCCACAGTGGGAACAGAAGCGTTCACGGCAGTGTTGAGTGCCGGCGCGTGCCAGCCTAGCAGACAGAGGGGCTCTCGAAAGGTCCGGTTGTATCGTAAGTCTTTGTGGAAGAACGGATCAAATACCAGGGCAGTTTTCCAGCCGAACCGTGCATAGTGCTGGAAGAAAGTGACGATAATGTCGGCCGTCGAAACGGTTGCACCATCGTTGGCGAGCATTTTGCACAACGGTGCAAGTAGAACGCTGATATGAATGCCACCAAGAAACCCAAACTTGGCCGAGTATATACCTCGTGACTGGGCCCATGTCTTGATAAACAGGTGTGCCATGCGGTATTGAACCATGTCAGGAATGGAGCGACGCAAGTAAAATAGATCGCGAACAGGTTTCAGCTTTGCTAGAGTCTGAAAGGGCAGAGCAAATGCAGGATCGCTCGCAGGACGCTTCATTACTTCAGGCCATCTAAGAGTGACGATTAGGACGATGAGTATACATCAGTGCATATTTGTTGTACGTACCTCTCTGCAATTGATGCTGCAGCGCAATACTGAAGATCTATCTTGATCCCGTGGACCTCCAACTCCAGCATGTTTCCCGAGTTGGCCTTGACTCGTCGCAGAATCCTGATGCCTCCCGTCACTGCTCGCCTCAGCCTCTGGACGGCCAAAGCAAAGAAAACCTTGGGACTTATAGAACCAATGCACAAGCAGTCAATGTCAGACGAGCTTGTCCACACACCAAGACCATACGAGCCAACTGGGACCAGAATTAGGATAGGCCCAGAGCGGGCACCGCCCTGCGAAACCGAAGGCGTAGCATCTAGAAGCGCATGTTCAAGAGCTTTGAGAGCTTCTGCCCTTGTAGCCCTCTCATGGGCCGTCGGAAGAAACCCCTGTCTCTCCAGGAAATGCTCCAGCACCTCGTTATCGGCAAGAGTCGCTGGGGCCCGTTGCAGTTGAACGGTCATCGCTGGCACAGAAGACCGTGATATCTCGGTAGACGGGGAGTGTAGTAGAAGGCAGCGTATGCCCCAGTGGTCACTGGCATACGTCGGCCCACCTTGCTGTGTTGGCTGCAAAGGGGCCTGGCCAAACATGTTGAATCCCAACGGGTGGTACTGGTCATCCACCCTGACCAAAATCCGGTCGTACCTCTGAGGACGATTGTTCAAACCATTGCCCACAAGTTCAGATGCCAGGGTATTTGTTAGAGGATCAAATGTAGCGCCTTGTTCACCCTGGAAGGAGTCCAAGACATTCCGCTTGTCATTGACAACGTCAGAAGATTCCCCAGACTCGAGTCTTGTTGCCAGCCAAGTATCTGTGAAACCGGCATCTAGGAGCATGCGATCGATGCTTTGCAAGTGATCAACGGTCTGTGATGAAATATCCTGCTTTTTCTTGGCCGCATCAATGGTGAAAGATGAAGTTGCCAAGTTGAAGTCACCAGCTAGGATCCAAGGATGCTGCGGGAAGTGAGCAGACAGATGATCAAGCATTCTTTGAACCTCTCGCTTCTTTGCAGTAATGGCTCCATCAGTGAGGCCTTGACTGAGATGGCAGGCAGCGAGAATCCATGGTCTAAAACACCCGTCGCGGTCACGTATGCCTATTGTCGGGAACCGGACTACCGTGCAGCCTTTGTGTCTTCTCTGGAAGGGCAAGTGATGCCATTCAAGGGGGAATCTGCTCAAGACAACAACATTGAGAAGGCTGGGAAGTGGTCCAATGACAAGCTGGCCTGGAGGCCCGTGTGTGACAAATGGATAGCGACGACGGATTTCTTGGTCGGCGAGCAGGACAGGGAGAAAGTGATCTGTGACTTCCTGGAGCACGAGAATATCGGCTGCTGAGTGGGTGGAAAGCAGATTCTTCACTAAGCCCGAATGTCGAACTGACTGAGGAGGCCACTCGAATTCGGCCAACACATTATATGATGCAATCACCAATCGATCCAGGGTGAGTTCCTCGTCATTGGCGATAGGGACAGACGGCGACAGGACTGCCCAGGGCCCGGATGCCTGAGGTGAATGATAAGGCGGTTGGAAAATGATATCTGAGGTGAATTCAGAGGGGTCTCTGAAATCCTGAGGTGATGTTGGTCGAGTGAGGAGACGGGATGAAAGGTCGAGAGTACCCCAAAGCTTCATCGGTCGCGATCCATTGGAACTTGAGGCTGCAGCGTCTCGAACCAGAATTGCAATGGAGTCCACATCCCAAACTAACTGAGGCAGCAAGCGAACTTTCTCAACAAGAAAGTGATGAGGTGCAGCATTTGAGTCTTCACTCTGTCCGATGGTCATGTGTGGTTTGAAGCTACCATGGTTGGTCCGCGGCTGGCCAAGGACATCGCAGATACGACGTCGAAGTTGAGTGATGTCGGCAATCGAACCCTGAGATGGGCGGAAGAAAATGGTGTTGTGATGCTTGTGGTTAAACGTATCCGCCCCTTGTAGGGTGATGTGAGGCTGATGCTCAATCGAGAGATCCTGCAGAAGATTGGTGACTTCGGGGAGAACCTCTGGTCTTACAAACGGATAAACAAGATTGATGTGAGGAGGCCAAGCACTGAAAGCCTTATCGTATAGGCTTCTCAACTGATCTACTGATGACCAAAGATGCTGTGGCGGGATAAGACAGAGTGCAGTCTCATGAGATTTGAACGCGAATTGCGACGTGGGGTCGGGGTTCTCCATGTTTGTGAGTGAGACTGTATGTGCACGATGTGTTAAGGATCTGTGAGGGCGCTGCCGACTGGGGAAACAAATCGGGAATATTTTGCCCGATAAGGTAAAGCGTAAAATGCTAGTTCGACCCTTGTCTCCTCGTGGCTGGGGTAGGTACTTGTGCTGGAGGGAGAGGTACTTGAGCGGATGCGAGCCAGCCCCTCTTTTAACAGGGGCACAAGCGAGAGGTACGTGTTGGCGAAGGGCTCTTCGATGTATGATTACGAGAAAGGGAGGTGTTTGTGTCTCCTTCAATTGCAAGAGACATGCAGCTGAGCATCCATATGTATGTATTCTCGGCTTTAATGACTTGAGGCCTTGGTGAACGACAATATGCCTTACTGACTCATAGGCGCTCTTGGTTACTTCCCCGGGTGATTTGACAACGGGTCTCAGGAGAAGTTGCTGCGGCGGTGCAGACGGCGTGACTCATGAGAGTCGCCGCTTACCCGTTATACGGGCCAAGGAAAGACCGAGACACCAGACAAATGCAGCATATCCCCCCCATCCCCCCAAGGCTAGGTGATAGTAGGCGCAAAGAAAGGAAATACTTATGATATCTCCTTTTTTTTTTTTTGCATTAAATCACTTGTAGTATCAGAGGGGATATTCCCTATTGCTATCGCAGTGTCTAACAGGTAGTTCCGAACCGTGTGAGCAAGCATGCTGGTTAAGAAATAGGCAAACAATATGCATATGTGACTTAGTCTGACCTTGATCTCACTATTTCTACATCATTGCCTTCTTAGCGATGTTTGGTCTTGCGCTCGGGCTGCTTTGAGCTTTCGCGGTGACCTGGATCATGATCTGTTGATCGTGCTCGAGAAGGAATGTCGTTGTATTGATCTTCCTAGACGCGTTTCAGCTGATGGAGCCAAAAGCATAAATTACACAATATCTGCAGCATGTTCGCCCCTGTGTGTTCTATCTCAAGCGAGAGAAATGTAGACGTTAGACTTGAAATCCGTGACCAAACTCTTTGCCTCGATCATGTTACTCCCAGAAGACAACAACACCTAATTACCAACAACTTACTGCTCTATCTTGACCAAGTGCGTCACTGAGCACCACAAAGGTTTGTATCTCAGGGCAGTCCAGCTGAGACTCTAAAATTGCAAAACTCGGCTACAGTCATCTCCGTTCATGCCTCATGATGCCATGTTGTCAGGGCCCCAGTCGATTGTCCCCGTCTCATGTCCCTTACCCTCCATTACCGCTTCTAGCTTGTCTTCAACAGTGACCCAGCCATGGCGCTTCTGGGAGATGGCATACTTGATGGGGTCCTTCCATTCTCTCCACCAGATTTCCTCGCTCTGAACAACACATCGTCGACCTGGCTCGCCGTTTTTGGTGGTAGCAAAGGGCCAGACTGCTTTCACCACTTCATACTTGTTTTTGCCCGAAAATAGGCTGGTCACGGTGGTGAAGAATGGGTTCACTTTGTCCGGATTCTGCACCATGACGCGGCTATGGGTGACGACGAAAGTCACATCCACCACTCCGCGGTAGTTGAGCGCTGCAACTAGGCTTCGTAGCTGACCCTCGATCCAAGACGTGTCAAGGTTAGCCACGACTCGATCAAGCGCAAACATCTTGACAGAAGCCGTGTCTTCCACGAAGCGGCGACACCATTCCTCTAACCCGCCGTCGCCGACCTCGGGAAGCACATCCAGTTTCACGCCTCCGCGGTAAGCCAGCTCGCCCTCACCCACGCAGCGGATGTAGTCGATGCGCTGCTTCTCATCATCTGGGACTAGTAGGCTCATCAGGTTCAGCTTGATATCGAAGTCAACCTTGCGACCCCGGCTGCCTCGGACATGGATCTGGGGCTTGGGTGGCACCGAGGCTTGAGTGCGGATGAGCGAGGCCAAGGCGGCCGGCTTGGACGACAGATATTCGGCACGAGATGAGAGCGTCTTGAAATCATTGGAGAGCTTGAAGAGAGGGTGCGAGTAAATGTGATAATCGAGACGTGGCAATCCAGGGTATCGTGTTGGGCCTTTCGAAGCTGTCTCGGGCTCTGGAGGAGACGAGGCTGACGCGATCAACGAGGTCGAGGGGCCTGAATATGGTGGCGGTGTTGTGTTTCGCGCAGGCGCTTCATCTTGTTCAAGGTGACTTGAATCGCCACCGGCGTCGAAGTCACTTGTTGGCCTTCTTTTTTCCATTGTTAGCTTGACGAGGTAGTTTGAGGTTCAGGTGAGGGAAGTAAAGGTAATATAGGTGCCTAGTTGCTTATATTATGTAGCATAACAACCTATACCTTATAAGCGCTACTTAAAAAGCTATATTAATAGATATTAATAATATTATATTAATTATTAAGTTAAATATTTATATAAAAATAATTTATTTAATTTTTCTTTTATAATTAATATAATTAAATTTTTTAATAAAATAATAATAAAAATAATAATAAAAAATAATAATAAAAATAATAATAAAAAAGATTATAAAAAAGATTTTAATTTTTTAATTAATTAAAAAATAATTTATTAATTAAAAATACAGCTATTATTAAAGGTATTAATAATTATATAAATAAACCTTATTAAGTTAAGCTTATTAAGACCTTAAATCTTATTTTAAGTAAAATTAAGTAAAGTTTTTAATAATATATCTCTTATAATTATAGCTTTAAAAGATATAAAAGTTTAGCTTATTATTAATAATATAAATAAAATTAGGTTTTTAATAAACTTAAATAATATAATATAAATAAAAAGCTTTATTAATAAAGTATATATTAAAAATATAATTAAAATAATAAAGTAAAAGACAATTAGTTAATTTTATAATATTAAAATAATAAATAAATTCTTAATTAAGATATATATTAAGCTTTAATTATTCTTAGAAAGTGAATAAAACTAGGACTAATTTAAAGTTTTTAATATAAAGAATAAATAAAGATTTAAAAATATTAAATATAATACTTTATAAGATATAAAAATATATAAATATAATCTTAGTAACTTAATAAATAAAAATATAAAGCTAATTAAATAAAAAGTTAACTTATAAAAATATAGATAATATAAAAAATAATACTTTTTATTTAAGAGGGATTTAAATTTAAGATTTATATCATAGCTTAAAAGGGATTATTAAAGATTTAGAGCTAGCTAATCTTTAATAAGCTAGTAGCGAGGTCTTTTATTTAAAAACTAATATATAAGCCCGAGGGAAAAAAAAATTAAACTTATAGAAATAAATTGTAAGATTATCATAAATAAAAGAATAATACATAATTAAAATAATAATATTATAAAGTTTTATTTTTAAAAAGATTTATCTTAATATAACCCTTTTATTTTTAATATTATTTTAATTCTAATAATTAATATATTTTTATTATATTTTTTTAAAAATATATATAAAATCTATTATAAATATTAATAAATCTTAAGGAGTATTATAATATAGCCTTATATAGTATCTTATTTAAGAATTTTAATTTTTAAAAGTATTTAAATTAATTTTAAATATTTAAAACTTTAATTCTTAATAAATATTTTAATATATTATTTTTAATAATATATTTATAACTTATATCTTATATAATAATTCTTTAATTAAAATTTTATAATTTAATATAATTACTATTAAAATTACTATTATTTTATATATTTAATTAAATAAGTTTAATTAATTAAACCTATAGATGACTATCTATTATTAAGTCTAGCGCTAAGCTCTAGCGCTAATACTTTTTAGGTTTAAATACTATTACTAATTTTAAGAACTAATCTCTCTAAGTAAACTAATAATATTAATAACCTTAATAACTTTTATTTCTTAATATTACTATATAGCTAAATCTTAGGTATAAGGCTTTTTTAATCTTTTTATTTAATATTATAAAAAATATAAATATTAATAATACGAATTATAAGCTATATTAAATATAAATATATTTTATTAATAACTTTAAAGTATATAAGAAATATATATTTCTTTTAAGTTAATTTTTTTTTTTTTTAGCTTTTATTTAATGAAATTAAATTAATTATTTATATTATAATTAAATAAATAAAAGCTAAGTAAAAAAAAAAAAAGCTTATAGCTAAAGATTATAAGTTTTATATATTCCTTTAATTTAATTAATTATATATTTATTATAATACTTTAAATAATTTTATATAATATTATCTCTTAAAGCTTAGTATAAATACTTTTTATATTCTTATAAAGCTTATAGATCTCTTTAGTAAGGTTATTTTTAATTATATAAAAAGGCCTATTAATAGGTATTAGATATATTAATTTAATTACTTAATTAAAGGTCTTTATAAAAATAATTATTATAATCTTTTTTATTTATTAATCAATTAGCTAATTATTAATTTATTAATTTATTAATTATAATTATTAATTCTAATTAAACCTCTTTTTATAAGAATAATAAAAGTAATTTATATCTCTTTAAGTAATTAAGAATTATAAAGATAATTAAAAGGTTAATAATAAAGGAGAGAGCTATTATAAGAAAAGGTTAAATATTAACCTCTTTAGCTAATTAAGATATAATTTATTTATTATAAATATAGCTATTATTAAAGGTATTAATAATTATATAACGTACTTGATAAGCATGTGAACCAGCCAAGCATGTGAACCAGTCAAGCATGTGAA
Source organism: Fusarium sp. FW16.1 (assembly GCA_017654865.1). Lineage (NCBI taxonomy): Eukaryota > Fungi > Ascomycota > Sordariomycetes > Hypocreales > Nectriaceae > Fusarium > Fusarium sp. FW16.1. The sequence goes on from JADNRB010000001.1 coordinate 1,528,154, forward strand.
CCAGCATACTGTGCACCTAAAAATAACTAATTCTAAATTTCTAAAATCCGCTATAGGGTAGCTAAAAACTTAAGAAAAGTATTTTTATAAACCTAAGTCTTTATTAAGTCTTATTATAAATTTTTTATATTTTTAAAAAAAATCCTTTATAGAGAAATAGCTAAGTATACAGTGCGAATATTCTTTTTCTTATACTACCTTATAAGGAATTTTATTAGATTTTTTTAAGGACTAATATAAGATAATGTATTATATAATAAGTATAATATTAAATTTATACTTATTTTAGGCTAAATCTGAAATTTTAAGAGCTTTTTTAATTTCTCTTTTTAAGATATAAATACTTCTAGTTTATATGCTTGACTGGTTCATATACTTATTATATACGTTAGATAAACCTTATTAATTTAATCCTATTAAGACCTTAGGCTTTAAGTATAAAGCCTTTATTATTAAACCTATTAAGATTTTAACTAAGATACTTTAATCCCCTTTTTAAGTAAAATAAAATCTAATAATAATATTAATTTTATATTATATAATAAAGCCCTTATAAAGTTTTAAATTAATTTTTAGTAATTTAAGTCTTTTATTAAAATAATTAATATTAATTAAAAGTTTAATTATTAATTAACTAAGGTTTAATTAAGGCCTTATTTAAAAAAATTACTTCTTAATTAAGAATTTATTTAATTACTTAAAAATCTATTATTAATTAAAAAAAAATTAATTTTTTAATTATAACTAAGGCTAATATTTTAATTAATTACTACTTTTACTTAATATACCTTTAGAAATAACCTAATAATATTATATAAAATAAAATCCTAATAATAAAGTATTAGCTATTACTTTAAATAAAAAATAATATTAATAATTATATTATTTAATAATTAAGCTTATTTCTAATATATACTTTAAAATATTATTTAAGATTTAGTATATATTTATTTTATATATTTATTAATTTATAATAACAATTAAGTAAGAATTAATATTATTTTTTTTAAAAATTTAATTTACTTAAGTTTATTAATTATTTATTTATTTTAATTACTTATAATACCCTTGGGTATATTAAAATAGCTTTTTCTATATTTATAAAATTATATTATTAGACTTATAGCTTTAAGCTTTTTTGTAACTAAAATAAATATTAAATATTTTAGTATATATTATATAATAGTTAAAACTATATTATAACTCTTATTAAGGCTATAATTATTAAGTCTTATAATATCCTAGGATTTTCCTAGGATTTCCCTAGGAAACTACTAGGGATTTCTTTTAACATTTCTTATAAGAAATCTTAGTAAAAATCCTTATTCCCCTATTAAAAAGGTAAATCTTAGATTAAATATATTTTTACTTAGAATTATATAATATAATCAGGGTGGTGATTTAGTCACTTTTAGTCTGACTAATGACTGATTTTTTAGTCTTAGTCTTAGTCAAGCCTTAGAGAGAAATCAGTCACTTTTAGTCAACTAACTAAAAAATCAATCACCCTTTTAGTCAAGAGGCTATTTAGTCAGTCAAAAAATCAGTCACTAACTGATTATTTAGTCACTTTTAGTCATTTTAGTTAAAGGGGAAAATCATTAAAAATAGCTATTTAGGGCTATTTAAGCTTTATTACGTCATATAAAAATACTTTAAATAACTATATAGTAGCCCTTACTTCTAAATATTTTACTTTTTTTTAGCTATAATAAATAGCTAGTAATAAATTAATATAGATTCTTATTCTTAAAAAGCTCTATTAGGCTCTTTTAAAAATACTAATTTTAAAAGGGTAATTTCTAAGCCTAATAATTAGATAGAAATATAAGGACTAAAATACTATATTATATATAAAATAGAGATATTATAAGGCTATTTAATAAGCATATAGCTATTTATTACTTATTATTATATTATTATTTAGTAACTAAAATGACTAAAATTGACTAAAAAATCAGTCACTGACTAAAAAATCAGTCATTTTTTAGTCATGACTAAGACTGATTTTTTTGTCATAATTAAATCACTGACTAAATCACCACCCTGAATATAATAAATCTAATTTATTATTTAATATAATTTAATATATAAAGCTTATTAATCTTATAATATTAAAATATTATATTAAATAATAATATTTTTTAAGTTATTTTTTATAAATAAATATTATATTTAATAAAAATATAAAATAATAATTTATTACTTATAAATACTATATATATATATATATATATTTAAGGTCTTATAGCTAAAATAATCTTTTATTACTTTAAGAGTCTAAATAATTATATTAAATAAAAATAATTTATAATTATAAAGAATTAATTAATATTCTTAAAAAGAAATTTTATAAAATCTTAAAAATAATAAAAATAATAATATTTTTAATTTTTAAAAAAATTAAAGCTTATAAGAAATATATTTATTATTTAAATTAATTGTAAAAATCTTTCTTAAATTAATACAAAAATAATAATAAAGCTTAAAAAATTACTTATTAACTTATCTCAGGAAATTAATAACTTAATAATCCCTAGCTAATTTATTATCTTCTTTTTATTATTAATTACTTATATTAAAAGCTTATTATAATATTTAGATTCCTTTATTAGTTTTATCTAAGGTTATGATTTAATTAGTAATTAATCTACTAATTAAATAACAAAGCTTAGTTAAACTAGAAAGTTAGTAAATATTTAATCTTAGTCTAAATAAATTACTTTAAAAATTTAACTAAAGAAAATTAGTCTAATTAATTCACCTTGCCTTTTTAACTAAGACTTTTTAGTCTGACTAAAAGTGACTAAAAAGTCAGACTTTTAGTCAATTATTAAAATGAGCTTACCCTATAGCTTCCTAATTAGGCTATATAATATCTGCCTTATATATATACTATACAAAAGCTTACCTTATATTTTTACCTATTCTTTTAAGCTAGTTATACCTATTTGAAAAATAGATTTATTAAAAGAGCTTATTTAGAGCTTTTTTAAATTTAATAGCTATAATAATTACTCTTAGACTAAATAAGCTAATTAAAAATACTAAAAAATATAGCCTTGCTTAAGGCTTTTTTATAGTTATTATAGCTAATTTTTATATTACGTAATAATAGCCTTATAAGCCTTTATAGCTATTTTTAGTAATTTTCCTTAAAAGATAAGTGATTAAAACCTTGACTTTTTAGTCACTTTTAGTCTGACTAAGACTAAAAGGCCTTGACTAATTTCAAGGCCTGACTAAACTAAGGTGAATTAATCAAGGGCCTGACTCGACTAAAGTGAATTAATCAAGCCCTTAACTAAGACTAAAGTGACTAAATCATAACCCTGATTATAAGGCTTAATACTTTAGGAATTAATAAGCTTATTTTTCTTATTATTAAGACCTTAAATACTTTAATTTTAATATAAATATAAAAACCCCTTTGCCTTAGAATTATTATTTTAAATTAAGAGATTATTAATAGCTATAAGGTTATAATATATTAATAGTCTTATAGACCTTAATCCCCCCTATAATAAGCACTTAGATATTAATTATAATTATAATAATTATAGGATTCCTAAGGGATAAACTAGTTATATTAATTTATATTAATAGAGGAGAATATTATATAGCAGTAAAGAGTAATAGAAGTTATATCTAGTAATATACTTAAAGGTATTAAGTATAATTAAGTTATATTAATAGCTAAGGTGGCTAATATATAAGAAAATATATATAGGTATAACGTACTTGATAAGTGAGCTGTATAGACAAGTGAGCTGTACAAAAATCCCTCATCCTATATCTTCTCTATTTGATTAATTGATTCCTCGCCACCCAGCATGTCATAATCTAATAGAGAGGCTAGGGTCCTTCTTGCCCTTTAAGCCTATCAAAATAACCTAAAACTTAGTCTCCGATGCGCTGCATTAATCTATTAAGTTAATCATAATACCCTCCGCGCCCGGTAGAATGGCATCTAAGCCCGAGCTGATATTATCCCTAAATTACGTAAGCTATCTGAACTAGAAGAAGAGATCCTTATTTACTTTATTCTCGATCTAGATTCGCGAGGATTTCCTCCCCGGCTTCGTGGTGTGAAAGAAATGGCTGATCAATTGCTTGCCGACCGCGACGCGCCACTAGTTGGCACGCGTTGGGCTCATAACTTCGTTAAGCGATACCCGGACCTTAAGACGCGTTTCTTTCGTAAATACGACTACTAGAGGGCCAAATGCGAAGATCCGGCCATTATTCGCGATTGGTTTCGGCTTGTGGCGAACACAATCGCGAAGTATGGCATCCGATTAGATGATATCTATAACTTTGACGAGACTGGCTTTCTTATGGGTATGATTGCGAGCGGAATGGTTGTCATAGGTGCAGAAAGGCGTTCAAAGCCGAAATCAGTCTAGCCTGGAAGCCGGGAATGGATTACGGTTATTTAAGCGATTAATGCGGAAGGCTGGGCGATCTAGCCGTTTATCATCGGTGCGGGCTAATATCACCTCGCTAATTGGTACCGAGAAAGCAACCTCCCGGGCGATTGGGCTATTGCGACGACCTAAAATGGCTGGACCGATAATGAGACCGGTCTCGAATGGCTTAAGTACTTTGACCGATGCATAACTAATCGATTAATTGGTTCTTATCGTCTCTTGATCCTTGATGGCCACGAAAGTTACTACTCTATTGAGTTCGAGAGATATTGTGAGGAAAAGAAGATTATCCGGCTTTGTATGCTACCTTATTCCTCTTATCTACTCTAGCCCCTTGACGTTGGGTGCTTTGGGCTGCTTAAGAAGGCTTATGGTCGAGAAATAGAGCATTTGATCAGATGCTCTATTACCTACGTTTCGAAGACTGAGTTCTTTCCGGCCTTCTACGCCGCATATGAGGCCACTATGACGGAAAGAAACATCAGGGGGGCATTTAAAGGAGCTGGCCTTGTTCCTCTTGACCTAGAAACTGTGGTCTCAAAGCTTGATGTGTAGCTATGGACGCCAACGCCGGTTGAGGAGGCAGCTGAACCGTCGACCCCTTGGGCTTCAAAGACCCCAAAGACTGTGCTTGAGGCCAATCTTAGTCTGAATACCTTGAAAGACGGATTAGAAGGCACCAAAAGTAGCTCTCTAGAGTCAATTCTTGAAGCATTAAAGTCTCTTGCAAAGGGAATAAAGGCAGTTATGCATGAGATGGCTCTCGTGAGGGCAGAGGTCTAAGACCTTCGATAGGCAAATGAGATACTAAGCCGGCGCCGGAGGGCAAAAAGGACTAGACTGTAGAAAAGAGGAGTAATAACGGTAGAGGAAGGAAGGTAAGTAATTGATTAAATGGATGTGGATGCGTAGGTAGCGGCCGAATCGTTAAGGAGTGGTAGTCGAGGGAGGTCAGTCGGACCGGGTGTTCGGCGCTGTGGTGTTTGCGGTAAGCCCGGGCATAATGCAAGGACCTGTTAGGTAGTGATTGAGACGTCTGGGGAAGAGTATAGTGAGTAGATTTAATTGATTAAATGGTTTATGGTCTTTTATGATGATTTCTAGTTAGGGGGGTAAGGAAAAGTGTACAGCTCACTTGTCTGTATAGCTTACTTATTAAGTACGTTATATTATATATTAAACTAAATATAAGGAGATTATAATTATCTTAGAATTATTATAATCCTTAAATTATAATAATCTAAGTTTAAAGGTAATCCTCTTATAATTAATACTTATCCCTAGGTATAAGGTAATTAATTATATATATCGCAGAGCTAAATATATATTAAATTATAATATAATATCTCCCTTTTTAAGGCCTTATCTATAAGGCTATTTAAATAACTACCTTTTATTTTCTTACCTAGAGGTATAACTTAAACTTATAAATATTTTTAGGATATTATATTAATGAAATATTTAATTATATTTCTAAATATCTTAATTAAAAACTAAAGAGTATTAATTCTTAGCCGCAAGTATTAAATTATTATATAAGTTTACTAAATATATATATTTATATTACTTTAAGTATTAAAAGATATATTTAATAATAGAAAGTTCTGTATAATATAATAAATATATATATACTAGGGCTATTCTTAAAATAAGATATAGGTTATAAATTCTTTAAGTCTTAAATTTCTTTCTATAAAGTCTTATTTATAACTTTTTATTAATATATGAAGTAATTTATTATTGAATTTTATAAGAGGAAAGATAAAAAGAAATAAAGAGAAAGCTAATATTAACCTATTATAGCTTTATAAGGAGTTAATAAAGTTATAAGTAAAGATAGCGCTAGCTATAGGTTATTATTATAATTATAAAAACTAAAAATCTAAGGAATATTATATTATTAAGTTTTAGTAGGGAATTTAAGGTCTTAAGAGTAAAGATTATTTAATAAAAGAGTTAAATTATCGCAAAGAGTTTATTTAAGAAGAGCTATAATCTCTAAACCTCAAGGGATTTAACTAGGCCTCCCTTAGCCTAGGTAATTTTAACTTTAATCCCTTACCTAATTTTAATAATATTAATAAAAATTCTTTAATAAATATTATATACTAATAAAGTACTTGAATAATTCTTATATATTCTCTAAGTCTAAGTAATCTTTTTACTTAATAAATATACTATCTTATTATTAATTTTATTTATATCTAAGAAAGCTTATATAGTATATTCTTTTAGTCTATTAACTTTTATTTCTAGTTTATTACTTATTTTTACTTAGATAATATCTTATGCTACTTTAAGTAATAAAATATAAAAGATTAAGTAAAGCTTAACCTTAAGTAATAAATCTAATTTATAATTATATTCTAAGATTTTTTATCTAATTTTATAAGGTCTAATATATTAAGAAGTAATTTAATATTATAGTATACCTAGAGGGTAAATTAAGGTAACCTAATTAAATTAATATAATTATATATAATTAAGCTATTATACTTAATACCTTTTAATATAAGAGTTAATATTAAATAAGCTTTATTAAAACTCTTATACTTAATACTTTACCTTAATAAGCCTTATCTTATTAACAATAATAAAATAGCTAACTTATTCTTTATTTTTCATTATTATTAATAATATAGCATAAAATAGCGAGTCTTTTATAAATTACTAGGTATATTCTCTTATTAAATAACTTAAGCCCTATAATAAATTAATATCAGACCGCAATAATAAATCCTCCTAATAGGCTAACCTTATTAAGGTTAAAACTTAAAATTACCTTATATTACCTTAAGTAAATTAGCTTTATAAAGCTACTAAAGCTAAAGAAGCTCCTTATAGTGTTATAGCCTTTATTATACCTCTAGAGGGTTAACTTAGTCTTCTTTAGTTAATACTTATTTAAGCTTAATAAGATTCTTATATTCTCATAGCAATCTTTTATTAATTATTAGAGATAATTCTAAATAGTCTTATTAGGTATATTGAAATTAATTACTTATTAAATAATAAATAGTTAATATAATTTTTATACTTTTATTTATAGTAGTATTAAAGGCTAGCTAAGTAGTTAAGAGCTTATTAACTTAATTAATTTATTTATAATTAACATAATATTAAAGGTATTATTTTAATATCTATTTTATTTATTTTATTTATTTATTAATCTCTTTATAATAAGCTATAAAAATTTATAATAAACTCCTAAGTATTTTATTAGACTTTATTAAAACTTAAATATAAATAATAATCCTTGATTAATAAAAATCTTAAGTAACATATTATATACTTTAATAATTTAAACATATAAGCAATAAATAAATTCTTCACCTATTATTAACTTTTTATAAGATATAAAAATAAAAGTTTTTTATAAGTCCAATATATTTAAGAAGTAAGTATTATAAAAACCTTAACCTTCTCTATAGAGATCGCTATAAAAATACTATAAATTATTTAATTAATTAAAATTACTTATTATATTCTTCCTTAGATATCTTAATTACTACTTAATAGGTCTTAATATTATACCTAGGCTTATTATATATACTATAGCGCTAAATACCTAGTCTAATTAACCTCTCTAATTACTATTCCTTAATAATTTAGCTATTACTTATATATTATATTTATTTAATTAATTACTTATTTTCTGTTTTTATTATTATTACTCCTCTTTTTTATAGTTTAATGCTTTTTGCCCTTTAGTACTAGCTTAATATTTTATTTATTTATTAAAGAGATATTTAGACTAAGATTAAGCCTTAAGTATAATCTTTAAGGTCTTAAAAGCTTAAGGGATTAATAATTCAATTACCTTATTAACCGGCATTAATATCTATAGCTAAATATTAAGCTTTAAGATTATAATTTCTAGGTTAAAGGAATAAGCTTAGGTCTTTTAAAAGCCCCCTTAATATTTCTATCTATTATAATAGCTTTATATATAATATAAAGGCTAAAAAGAACTTAGTCTTTAAAATATAAGTTATAAAGTATTTAATTAATTACTTTATTTCTTAATTATAAGCTTATTTTAATATATTAAAGTATTTAATATTAAGGGGCTAAAATAAATAAAAAGAATAAAATAATATATAAAGCTAGATAATTTTCTTTTCCTTATAATATCTCTTAAAGTTAATAAGATAATTACTTTTATAGCTATTAAGGATTAAAGATAATAAGAATTAATTAATTATATATTAATTAAGTACTTAAGCTATTTAAGACTAATTTTATTATTAGTCTAGCTATTTTAGGTTTTATAATAACTTAATTACTTAGGGAAGTATTTTCTTAGTATTAATTAATAAGATAATATTAGCTTATATTAATAATAAATAGCTAGATTACCTAGCTTTTTATATTAATAGCCTAAATACTTATAATTTATTCCTAATTTCTAAGCTAAATTAATTATAGCTTTAAATACCTTTATATACCTATAATAACTATTAATAATTACTTATAATTATATCTATAAGAAAGCTAATCTTAGTAAAGTTATAAAATATTATTTAATGAGATATTATAATTCGCGATTATATTTATTATAAGATAAAATTAATTAAAATAATAATTAAATCTTTATACTTAGCTCTCTAGTAATTATATTTATAAAAGAAATATATCTTAAGGTCTAAGTATTACTTAATAAAATTATTAATCTAATATATATTAATTAGTAATATATTATAGTTAATAAGTAATATATTATAGTTAATAAGTAATGAATTAGTGAATTCGTTTATATTATATATAGCCTAGGGGGAAATCCTTGCTAATCTAGGTTAAAAATAAAATAAATAAGGATCTCCTCTTCTAGATTAAATAGCTTATATAAATCGGGATAATAAACTATCGAGATTAAATACTGCTTTGTTAATAATATAAGGTATAGTATAAAGTATATAGATATCTATAGCATACTAAATACTTAGTTTGAAGTTATTTTAAAGGGCTAAAAAGGTAAGAAGTATTTTAGCCTTATTATAATTAAATAATATATTAGGTAATTAAGTATTAATTAATTAAATAAAAAAGATATAACTTAAGGGATTCTTATAATACTTACTTATTTATAATATTTACTTATAAGTATATTATTTCTAATAATAAAAATACTATTATTATTATTAAACTTTATTTTACTTAAAAATATAATTAAAGTATCTTAATTAAAGTCTTAATAGGTTTAATAATAAAGGTTTTATACTTAAAGCCTAAGGTCTTAATAGGATTAAATTAATAAGGTTATTTATATAATTATTAATACCTTTAATAATAGCTCTATTTATAATAAATAAATTAGATCTTAATTAGCTAAAGAGGTTAATATCTAACCTCTTCCTATAATAGCTCTCTTCTTTTATTATAAATTTTTAATTATTTTTATAATTTTTTATTAATTTTATATTTCTTATTATTTAAAGAGAATATAAATCTTAAAGAATTATACTTTTTATTATTCTTTTAAGAAGAAGTTTAATTATAACTAATAACTATAATTAACTAATTAATAAGTTAATAATTAGCTAATTAATAATATAAAAAAAAGATTATAATAGCCTTTTATAAAGACCTTTAATTAAATATAATTAGATTAATATAATTAAGGCTATTAATAGGCCTTCTTATATAATTAAGATAACCTTATTAAAGAGGTCTATAAGCTTTATAAAAGTATAAAAAGTACTTATAATAGGCTTTAAGAGGTAATATTATAAAGCTATTTAAAGTATTATAATAAGTATATAATTAATTAAACTAAAAAAATAAAAAACTTATAATCTTTAGCTATAAGTTTATTTTTTTATTTAACCTTTTTATTTAGTTATAATATAAATAAATAATTTAATTTTATAAAAAAAAAGCTTTTTTTATTAAATACCCTTTAATAAAAGCTAAAAAAAGGTAAATAATTAACTTAGAAGAAATATTATTTATTATTAAAGCTTAAAAATTATTAATAAAATATATTTTTTTAATATAGCTTATAATTTCTATTATTAATATTAATACCTTTTATAATATTAAATAAAAAAATTAAATTAGTTTTAGCTAGCTAAGATTCTAGCTATATAGTTATTAGGAAATAGAGGATATTAAGGTTATTAGCGTTATAGGTTTACTTAGAGGATTAGTTTTAGAAGTAGCGGTAGAGTTTTATAAACCTAAAAAGTATTAGTACTAGGCTTAGCGATAGAAAAAACTATATAAGTTTAATTATTAGATCTATTTAATTAAATATAAATATATAAATATTAGTTTATATAAATATATAAACAATAATTTTAATAATACTTTAATAATAACTTTAATAATAAAGTAAATATTTATATTTAATAGAATATCTAAGGCTAGTTATTTTATTCCTAGAGCTAGTATATTAAAATATAAAAGCTAAGCTTAACCTTATATAAATAAATAAATTTATTAACCTAGATTTATAATAATAATTATATTTATTAAATACTTAGCCTTAGGGACTATTAAGAAAAGAAATAAAGAAACATTTAATAATTATTATCTTATTTTAATAAGATTTTATTAATTTATTACTCTATTTATATATGAAATCTAAAATACTAAGCTTTACTTATAATATAACTAAGTATTTAATTTTAGTTAAATAGTATTAATAAACTTAACTTAGTTATAATATATTAATAAGCCTGAAAAATAAGTATAATAATATTCATACCTTAAAATAATATTTTAAAGATTAAGACCTTTTTAATAAAAAAAGCCCTTTAAATAATCTAATTAAGTCTATAAATTAAAATATTTATTAATTACTCTTATTTATAATTAATAGTAATATGTCACTATAAAAGCTTATACCTTTACTCTTATTATAAAAAGTTACATAACTCTTATTTATATCCTTAATACTAAATGCCTTTTTTTTAAAGATATATTAAAAAATATATCTAATAGCTTAAAAATCTCAAATTGACCTTTATTACATATCTTCTTACTTCTTAAGGACTTAGATATCCTCTTACAGACTCTTATTATATTAATAAAGGTAAGATAGTTAAGAAGAGATATAGCTATAAATAAGAAATATTAAATAAATATTAATATAAAAAGATATAAATTATGTTTTTTAATATCTTTAAGCTAGATAATATATATAAGGTTTATTACTTTATATGTATATATATATATTTACTACTAATAAAGTTATAATTAAAAACATTACTATTTATATACTTATATTAGATAATATTTATATATATATTTAATTAAATAAATTTAATAAGTTTACCTTAAGATTAATATTATGAGATATACTTTGTATATATATAATTGTTTTTAAAATTATTTAAAGATATAATTTCTTTTTTAATTAATTATTTATTTTCTTTTAGCTTTTATTTAAGTATATTTATAAAAAAGGTTAAACTAAAAGATTATAAGTTTTAGTTATTTTTTAATTTTATTAATTATGTATTTATTATAATATTCTAAATAGCTTTAAAATATTTATAGGTTTTTATAATTATTTTTTATTTTATTAAAAACTCACCTAATTACAACTTATAATTAAATCTCTTCCTATAATAATAAAAAAATATTCTTTTCTTTAAATTATATATATTTAAGTTTATTATTAAAACTACTATAGAAATTACTATTATTATATATTATATATTTAATTAGCTACTATTAAATTTATTAATAAACTTATTATTTTTAATATATATATAAGCTAATATTTATATATTATATATTTAATTAGATAGGTTTAATTAATTAAACCTAGTAACTTCTATTTATTACTAAGTCTAGCGCTAAGTACTAATACTAATACTTTTTTTAATCTATAAAACTTTATTATTAACTCTAAGAATTAATCCCTCTAAGTAAACCTATAATATTAATAACCTTAATAACTTTTGTTTCTTAATATAATTATGCCTATAGCTATATAGCTTAATCTTAGTAAATTAATTTCTCTAATTTTTATTTAATAATATAAAAAGTCTTAATACTTATTATTAATATTATAAAATATGCCTTATATGTATTACTATTTATATTTATAAGGAAATTCCTTTTTTTTAATAAGAATTTCTTTTTTTCCTAAGAGCTTTTAATAAAAACAAGCTTTTTATTAATAAAGTTAATCCTTATATAAATATATAATAATTAAATATAAATAATAAATAAAAAAGGTTATAATTAAAGATTATAAACTTAATTAATATTAACTTACTAAGTAATATACTTAAAGTAATCCTCTAAATAGGTTTATATAAGATTATTATTTATAGCTTAATATAAGTATCTTTTATATCTTTATAAAGCTTATAGACCTCTTTAATAATGTTATCTTAACTATATAAAAAGGGCTATTAATAGGTATTAGCTATATTACTTTTATTATTTAATTAGAGGTCTTTATAAAAGGTAGATATTCTAATTCCCTTTTATTATAATAATTATAGTTATTAATTATAATTAAACCTTTTCTTATAAAACAATAAAAGTATAATCCTTTAAGACTTATACCTCTTTTAGTAATTAAGAATTTATAAGGATATTTAAAAGGTTAATAATAAAAAGGAGAATTATTATAAAAAGATATTAAGAATTAATTTCTTTAACGTACTTAATAAGCGAGTGTCACAAACAAGCGAGTGTCACAGCATACTGTGCACCTAAAAATAGCTAATATTAAGTTTCTAAAAACTAATATAAAATAGCTATAAAGTTAAAAAGAGTATTTTATAAATCTAACTTAATATAAAATATAAAAAATGATTTTTATAGATTTTTAAAAAATTTCCTTATAGAGAAATAGCTATTTATATAGTGCGAATATACTTTTTTCTAAACTAACTTATAAGGAGTTTTTTTAAAAAGTTCTAGAAAAAAACATATAATTCTTTATATTATAAATAACTTATATTTAAATTTATAGACTTATTAAGATTAAGCTAAATTTATTAGAATTTTTTAAGGTAATTCTCTTTATAGAGTAAATCACACTATAGGGTAAATTGTGATACTCGCTTGTTTGTGACACTCGCTTATCAAGTACGTTAGATAATTAAGATTTAATTTATTTATTATAAATAAAGCTATTATTAAAGGTATTAATAATTATAAAATAAATATTCTTAATTTAAGCTTATTTAACCTTAGGCTTTAAGTATAAAGCCTTTATTTTTAAACTTATTAAGATTTTAACTAAGATACTTTAATCCCCTTTTAAGATAAAACAAAGTCTAATAATAATAATAATTTATATAATAGCTATTTTTCTTTATTTTTAAAGCACTTATATAAGCTATTATAAGTTTATTTAAATTATTTTTTTTAAAGATATAAAAATAGGCCTAAAGCATAGTAGTAAAGTAATTAATAGTTTAACTAGTAACTAAGAAATTACTCTTAGTAATAATTAAAAAATCAGTTAAGTTTTAATTAGTAATTGGTTTTTAACTAACTAAATAGCCTCTTATTTAAAGGGTCCCTAATTAAATTAGGCCTCAGTTATATTAGTTAGAGGCTTAAATAAATAAAAATAGCTACTAAGGCCTATATAAGTCTTATTATAAAATATAAAAAAATAATATACATAATTATATAATAGCTATTAGTTATATACAGGGTAATGATTTAGTCAGTGATTTAATCATAACTAAAAAATCAGTCATTAGTCATAACTAAAAAATCAATCACTTTTTAGTCAGTGACTGATTTTTAAGTGACTTTTTAGTCAGCTAACTAAAAAGTGACTAATTTTTTAGTCAATTGACTAAAAAGTGACTAATTTTTTTAACCCTTGACTAAGACTAATTTTTTAGTCATAACTAATGATTGATTTTTCTGACTTTTGACTAACTAATGATTGATTTTTTAGTCACTTTTTAGTCAACGCTAAATTAATATATAATATAGCTATAATTAATATTTAATTATTAAAAGAGGTTATAATAAGTTAATAATATATTCTTATATATATATATATTTCTATATGATTATCCTTACCCTATATAAGGTATTAGGATTTATTTAAAGGGCTATTCGCAAAAAGCTTTAATTAAGCTCTTTTATTTACTTTAAGTTAGAAAATTATTTCTTTACCTTATAATCTAGCTAAAATTAGTACTTATATAATATAAGAAATATTAATAGCTATAAGGTATATTACCCTATATAGTACTTATTTTTCCTTATTTTTACCTACCCTATATAAGAGACTAAGATTTATTTAAGAGCCGGATTGTTAGAAAGCTCCAATTGGGCTCTTTTGACTACTTTTGATCTAAAAGGCACTTATTTTAGCTCTAACTAGGCTAAGAATATTGCTTATGTAATAAAAAAAAATAGTAGCGGCTATAGGGTAAGCTACCCTATATGCTCTCTATTTTTATTAATTTTTAGCTACCCTATATAAGGGACTAGGATTTATTTAAGAGCCGGAATATTAAAAAGCTCTAATTAGGCTCTTTTGACTACTTTTAATCTAAAAGTCACTTATTTTAGCTCTAACTAGGCTAAATCTATTGCTTATGTAATCTAAAAATCATAGCACCTATAGGGTAAGCTACCCTATATAGGGTCTATTTTTACGTATTTTTAGCTACCCTATATAAGGCGCTAGGATTTATATAATAGCCGGAATGTCAGGAAGCTCTAATTGCGCTGTTTTAACTACTTTTGATCTTAAAGTCACTCATTCTGGCTCTAACAAGGCCAAAATTAGTGCTTACGTAATGGAGATAATATTAGTAGCTATAGGGTATGCTACCCTGTATAGTACTTATTTTTACTTATTTTTAGCTACCCTATAGATGGCACTAGGACGTTTCTAAAAGCTTTAATCTTAGAAATCCCTAATTGCGCCCTTTTGAGCACTTTTGATCTAAAAATCACTTATTCTAGCTCTAACTAAGCCAAGATTAGTGTTTACGTAATATAAAAAAACATAAATAGGTATAGGGTATGTTACCCTATATAGTATTTATTTTTACCTATTTTTAACTACCCTATATAAGGCACTATGATTTATTTAAAACTAGTAAGCCTAGAAAGCTCTAATTAGGCCATTTTAAGCATAACTATTATTATAAGACTCTATCTAGCCCAAAAAAACCCATTTTTAGTTAATAAAAAAACTATAATATAGCCTTTTTAATACTTCATAAGTATTAGTCAGCAATATAATTAATAAGTGACCCACTTATTTTTTATAGATAAAATAAGATATTTAGACTAATATTTTTAACCCCTTATTACCCCTCTTTTTAGCTTCTGGCCCTTCCGGCGGAAAAAAGCTAGCCTAAGACTAGATAAAGGAACTATAACTAAAATATGCACCTAGAAAATCAAAAGAAGGCCATATGACCAGATGATAAGTCCACCTACCCTATAGAGGAATAGCTTATATTTTCCCCTCTATTAGAAATCAATTTCTAATCAATTATTATACAATCACGGAGGGTTATTACGCCGATTTAAGGTTAATTATACTTTTAATTAGCTAAAAAGGTTCCTTTTGATTTCTAATACCTTCTTTTTGATTTCTAATACCTTCTTTTTAATTTCTAACATTCCTTTTAATTTATAATCTATTTTTTAACTATAATAATAAAGAATATGCCCACTATAATTTACTTCCTCTATCATTCAAATACTAACTTATCCAAATATATCAATAACAACTTCCTACCCTATATCCAATTATTGCCCTTATTTATAATAGCTTCCTTAAGCTTTCTTAGATCTGAAGACCTTAGCTAGTCTTAATTATATGATTCTGACGCTATTCAATCTTCTAATTCCTCCTCTTTTTTTCCCCAACGCATTGAGAAGGAAAATAACCCTTCTTTTATGCTACCTTTGCCTATTAATTCTAATATTTATGTTATTAAAAATAGGCTTTTTACTTAGTTACTTTTACCTATTAAGGATAATAAACCACGGCAAATGGTCCTAACCTATACCGAGTAAGTATAGTACTAATTAGGGTTAGGGTTTTTACTAATATTATTAGATGTAACGAAAAGAAGACTATTAAGGTAGTAGGTTTTTAAGGGTCTAATTTTACCCATCATTATAAGCAACGACACCCTAAAATTACTTTTAGTGAGAAATCAGAAGGAACTCAAAAAAAAAGTAAGTAAATTCCCTACCCTAGAGTATTATTAATCAACTAACTAATTAATTAATATAGAAAATAACCCTTCTTACCCTATATCAAGGCAGGATTTTTTAACCCTGCCTTAAGGAAAAAACGCCAAAAACCTATATTTCTCAACAAGCCTATTTAGAAAAGGTCCTCCACTTTATTATCGAAAATAACCTCTCTTTTCGAGTTATCGATAGTAAATCCTTTCAATAGCTACTTTACTATTATAATAGGTAAATAACCCCTTTTTAAGCCTTTTTTATATTTTTACTAATTAATTAAATATAGTAAGTCACCTATAATTAATAGGTAGAATTTTAGAAGCTTCTTAGATAAGGCTTTTAATATCTCTCTACAACGCCTTAATTCGGAATTAGAAGCTAATATTCAAAGCCTAGGGACTTTTCCTTAACCTTTGATATTTGGTCTTCTAATAGGCAAAATTCCTATTTAGGAATTATCCTATCCATATTTCTTCTGATTTTAAATTAAAATATAAGGTTATTAATAAGTCTTACCCTATATACCCCCTTTTTTAATTAATATATTAATTATTAAATACTAAATAGGGTTTAATGAGCTTAATGAAGCTTATACGGGGTTATATATTTACAACCAATTTCTTCTCGCGTTAAAGGATTTTCTAGCTATCTAAATTCGTATATTTTTTAGGTAAATAATTTTTAATAACTTTTAAGGGTTATTACTAATTCTTATAACCCTTATTTAATATAACCCGGGATAATATAGCGAATAATAATCGTTTTTTAATTACCTTTAAAGCTATTTCTAAGAAAAGCTATAAAAAGGTCTTTAATAACGATATACGCTATATTAGTCATATTTTGAATATCGTTACGCAAGATATCTTAAGGAGTATTTAAATACTAATTTTTCTAGTTTATCTTCTAATATAAATAATTTATCTATGGAAGGAGGTAAATTAGATAAATTAGAATTTTTACCCCGTGGCTATAATAGTAAATTAATAGCTTTTTATTTTTTTTTATATTATAATTACTAATAATTTTTTTATAGCTCTTATAAGCCGATTATGCCGTATTATTATTATTATTAAAATATAATAGTAATATATAAAAGACCTTTTTAAAAGGTATTAGGCGTGAAAAGGTTAAAAAAGAACCTAGCCTCGGATTTTAATATCCAAACAATTCCCTTAGGTAAGTAAATTCCTAATTAGCCCTTTTTTTAATTATTATACTAATTATATTATATAGATAATATAACCCGTTGGAATTCCACCTATAATATGATTAATATTGCTCTTATTCTAAAGGAGCCTATTAATTATATTAATAAAGTGGATTCTAATAGGGAATTAGAAGCTATAGCTTTTGATGACCTTGATTGGGCTGCATTATATGACTTAGAAGCTATTTTTAAGGTTTTTTTAAAAGCCTCTACGAAGCTTTAAGCCCAATTTTACTTCTCGATTCCTAAGGGGTTGTTATATATCTATGAGATATATAATAACCTTAGAAGCCTTAAAAAGGACTTTGAAAATAAGGCTACTATGCCTAATAAGGTTAGTATATTAATTTTATACCTCTTTAGACTTTTTTACTAATTAATTATAATTAGGAATATTGCATTAGCTATATTAATGCAATTTCCAAAGGTTTAGAAAAACTAGGGAAATATTTTCCTAGAAAACTAAGCTTTCTAATTAGTCCTACTTATAAGTAAGTTTTTTCCCTAATTTAATATAATTTATTACTAATAATAATTAATAGGGCTTATATAATTGGTATTATTCTTAATCTAAGGTTTAAACTAGCCTATTTTAAGCCTAGAGGAAGATTATACTATTATGTTGATATTGAGAGGGATATTAAGAGTATTTTTAAGCTTAAATATAAGAAGTAAGTTTTTTATTCTATTTTATAACCTTTTTTCCTTATTTTTTATATATATTAATTAAATATATAGGGTTAAGGCTGAAAAAGGCTATTTAGAGCTAAATCAGTCCTTTGACGAATTAAACCCTAACTTTATATATCAAAGTCCCTCTTTTATAGGGCTATTAGAAGAGGACTTAGATGATGGGCTTTATGCTGATGAGATTAATGAGATTAAGGAATATGAGATTTATTTAACTGAAAATAGGGTTAAAAGAATGGTATATATAACCCTAACCCTTATATAGCCCTTATTAATTATTTTCCTAAATAGGAAGATATTATTTAGTGGTGGAAAGTTAATTCTACGAGGTTTCCTATTTTAAGTATTTTAGCTAGGCGTTATATTGCTTTTCCTGCGACCTCTGCTGCTATTGAGAGGGTTTTTTCTATTTCTAGTAATATTATTACTAAAAATAGGAATCGAATCTCGTCTAGGGTAGCTAGGCAGCTTATTTTGTTGAAAAGCTGGGAAATTTGGGATTTAGATAGCCTTATAGAGGAAATTAATGAGGAAGAAAGTGAGGAAGAAGGTCTTTGGAAGGAGCTAAAAGGGAAAGAAAGGGCTCATTTAATCGAGGAAGAGCCTATTGAGATAGAAGATAACTTAGAGGAAGATTCGGACTTTGATTAGCTATTAGGGGTCGAAAAAAATAGCTACCCTATACCTTTTACTATTTTTATATTTCCTATATAGTCTTTAATCTTATGCTCTTTTTTTTATAATTTTACCTATTTTTATTATTTAATAATAGCCTTTTTTATTCTAGTGATATTAAAGTAATCAAATTAGAGCTTTTTAAAAAATAAGAATCTTAATTAAATTATAGTAGCTTATATAAGCACCTTAAAAATAGGAAAAAATATATATAGGGTAGGATACTTATTTATATTTTTATAAATACTTTTTTTATTATATAATTACTAATATTTATATAGTTATAAATAAAATAAGTTAGTTTTAGAGATTAAAGCTACTTTAGGCCTTATTTTAAGGTTTAGAGAAATATATTCTTATTTAATTTATAATAGCTTATATAAGCACTTTAAAAATAGGAAAAGATATATATAAGGTAAATTACTATATTAAAATTATAAATATTATCTTTTTATTATATATAACACTAATATTTATATAGCTATAGGTTAAATAAGTATATTTTAAAAATAAAAGTTACTTTAGGCTTTATTTTAAGTTATATAGAAATTCCTTTTTAATTAAATTATAATAGCTTATATAATCTCTTAAAAATTAAATAAAATTACTATTATATTTAATATTATATTATCTTCTTATTTATATTCTCTTTATAGTATAATAGTAGTTATTTACTTAATTATTAGTAAAATATATTATTTTCTTACTTTAAATAGCCTGACTAAAAAAGCAATCACTAATTAGTCAAGTGACTAAAAAATCAGTCACTTTTAGTCAGTGACTGATTTTTGATTGATTTTTTTTAGTCAGTGACTAATTAGTGATTGATTTTTTAGTCAGCTGACTAAAAAGTGACTGATTTTTTAGTCAATTGACTAAAAAGTAATTGATTTTTTTAACCCTTGACTAAGACTAAGACTAAAAAATTAGTCTTTAGTCAGACTAAAAGTGACTAAATCACCACCCTGGTTATATATTATTTTTTCCTATTTTAAATACTAGTCTTATTAGTTCTAAATTTTTTAAAAGCTTTATTTAGGCCCTTTTAAAAATAGTAATTTTTAAAGGCTTACAACTTGGCCTTAAAATTAGAAAAAAATATAAGGACTAAAGTATTATTTTTTTTATGAAATAGAAATATTATATAAGCTTTACATTAGCTAATAACTTCTTATTTCTATATTTCTTACTTATTATTAGGACTAAAATAACGAAACTTCTTAAAAAATTAATTATTAATTATCTAAGGTTTAATTAAGGCCTAATTTAATTTTAAAAGTAACTAAAAAATCAATTAATAATTACTAATTAAGTAACCAAATAGCCTCGCTATTAAAAAGGTAATTAACCTTTTAATTACTTAACTCTAAGTAAGTAATTTATTTAAGGCTTAACTAAGACTAAGACTAAAAATTTAGTTATTAATTAGACTAAAAGTAACTAAATTACTACCCTAGCCTAAAGTAACTTTCTTCCTTAAAAGTTACTTATTTAATTATAGCTATATAAAGATAAGGGCTTACATAATATAATAAGCTTTTACTTATAGGTAATACAGCACTTTACCCTATACCTATTTAACCCTATTTTTAAAAAGCTTATATAAGCTGTTTTGATTATATTAAGATTATTTCTTTTAAGATATTAAGTAAGGCCTACACTAATTTCTCTTTTTTAAATTTGCTTATTTTAATTATATCTCTATAAATGTTATGGATTATATATATAAAAAGAGTATAACTAAAGGTAATAAAATACCCTATGCTGTATTTATTTTATCTTATTTTTAAAGAGCTTATATAAGCTATTATAGTTTAATTACTATTATTAAAACTACTATTAAGACTATTATTATTACTTATTTATATAGGTTAAGATACACATATCTTATGTTGTATTATATAAATTTAATATATAAAACCTATATATTTCTTTTATTGCTAAGTCTAGTATCATTAATTAGCGCTAAATCTTTAGGTTTAAACTTTAATACTAACCTCTAATATCTATAACCCTAAGTATACCTATAGGCTAATCTTTCTCTTTTAGTCTTATAGCTAGCTTATAGTTAATATAATTTACCCTTATATCTTTAACTATAGGTTAAGTTACTAATTAAACTATATAAAATATCTCCTTAACTAACTTTACTATACTTATAATAATATATAAATAATATTTCTAACTAAGAATTAATATTATAAGCTATTTAGGATAACTAATTATTTTTTATTTAACCTTATATTAAATAGTCCTTAGCCTAAAAAGCTTTATTTTAATTTAATTTAATAGATTTTAATAAGTCTTATAATTAAAAGTCTTAATATAATCTTTTATTTATTATTTTATAATTTTTATTTATTTATCAAGCTTTATATAAACCTAATTAACTATATTAATAATTATTTAAAGAAAGAAAAGCTGATTATAAATGGATTATCCCTATATGTATATATATTTATAATTTAATATATTATTACCTTAGAGTAGGTATTATATTATCTTAATTAAATCTTAGTAATTTTAATAATAAGGTATTATTTATTATATTAAAGAAAATTGTTTTTTTAGAAAAATAAAAAACCTTAATTAAAATTTAATTACCTCTTTACTTAGCTTTAAAACCCCTTATCAGCTTAGCTTAATTAGGTAACTTAAATTAATAAGATTCATATTATTATATAACCTATATATAATTAATAATCATTTAACCTTAACTTCCTCTAATTATATATGTATGTCGCTAAGCCATACCTTATAATGTAAGTTAAGATTATCTCAGTCTATTAATTAAGTTAGTTATATAATTAGTTATATAATCTAAGGGCTAAGTTATTATTGCATATATTCTCTCGGTAGGGTTAAGGTTTAAGGCTTAGGTTAATTAGCTATAAGGTAAGTTAGTAGTTAAATAAGTCTTCTAATAGTAGTTAATAATTTAATAATAATCTAATAATAAGGTTATTGGTAAATTAATAATTAATAGTATAATAGCTAAAGGCCTTAGTTAATATATAGGTTATAGGTTTAACCCATAGCTTATATAACCTTTTTATAAAGGTTATATAGGGTAAGGGAAAAGTTATTTAGCTAGGCTTAAATTAATAGCCTCTTTCTTATAAAGGTAATTATAATTAAGGTATAGAAACTATTATACTATAGAGGTATATATTTATTTTAATATTTGAATTCTTAGGTTAAAAGTCTTAATAAAAAGGTATTATAATATACTTAAGTAATTTACTTTTATTTTAATTAATACTTATAATTATAAAACCTTTATTTATAATATTAACGTAAATAATTTTAACCTTTAATTAATTAAAAATTATAAGGGTAATTAAAAGGCTAATATAAAAAGAAAGAATTATTATATGAAGGGATTAAGAGCTTTTTAATTAATTAAAAGGTAATTTATTTATTTTAAATAAGGTTAATTTTAATATATTATAAAGCATATTAATAATTATATATAAACCTTATTAACCTAAAATATATATAAGTCTTTTAGCTATACATATAAGGTCTTTATTATTATAAGTATTAAGACTTTAATAATAATATTTTATTATTAAAGCTATTATTATTTATTTATTAATATAACTTAATGTTTATATAATATATATTTCTTAAAATAGGTTTAATTAATTAAATTTATAGATTTATATTAATTATTAAATTTTAATTTAGGGCTAAGCCATAGTATTAATAACTCTAATAATCTCTATTTCTTAATATTTTATTTATAGCTATATAATTATATCTTAGCTAATTATAAGATTTTTTTTAACTTTTTTATTAAATATTTTAAAAGTCAGAATATTTATTTTAAGTATTATAAGATATACCTTATATAAGTATATATATTCTTAATATATTTTAGGTCTTTAAGAAAATATATGTTTTCTTAAGTTAATTAATTATTTTTTAGTTTTTATTTAAAGATATTTATTAATAAAGGGTTTTTTAAACTAAAATAAAAAAATTTATATATATTATTATTATATAAAGAAAGCTTTATTAAAAAAACAAATTTATAGCTAATACTTATAAGTTTTATTTTATCTTTTAATTTTATTAATTATATACTTATTATAATAATTAAAATATATTTATATAATATTAGCTTTTATATCTTATTAGAAGTATTTCTTATATTTTTATAAAGCTTATAGATTTCTCTAATAATATTATTTTAATTATAAAAAGGCTATATTATAAATTAATTAGCTAGTTATTAAGAAATAAATTAATTAATTATAATTTCTACTTATAATTAAACCCCTCTTATAAGAATAATAAAAATTTAATATTCTAAGATTTATACCTCTTTAAGTCTTTAAGGATTTTATAAATAGTTAAAATGTTAATAATAAATAGGTAAACTACTATAAGAAAAGGACTTTAACATCTTTAATTAATTATAATATAATTTAATTATTATAAATAAACCTATTTCTGAAGGTATTTATAATTATATAAGTAAACCTTATTAATCTAAGCTTAGTAAAACCTTAGCTTTAAGGTATAAAAGCTTTATTATTAAACCTATTAAGGAATTAATTAAGATATCTTAATTTATGTTTTATGTAAAATAAAATTAAAAAATAATTATAATATTTATTCCTTACTCTAGGTAACAGTAATTTATTAAATATTAATCTCATTAAGAGGCTTAGATTTAAGCTAATAATAACTTATATAAAGTATTATTATATAAGGTAATAAAATATTTATATATTAATACTTTCTATAAGGCTTTATTAAAAGACTAAGATAATAAGGCTATAGCTTACTTTTTTCACCCCTTATATATAAGGATAAAGAAATCTTAAAAAGTAAAAAAAACTTTGTAGAAAATGCTTATTATATAGCTCAAGAAGCTATATACCTTTTACTTTAGCTTTCAAAAGAGAATAGCTTATTTAAGCGAGAATACCTCTTAGAGGATATTAAATAATTAGCTAAAAAAGCTTTATTCTCTTAGAGGTATTAGCTATAAAAAGTTTATTTAAAGAAGCTATAGAGAAACCTTATTTAAAAAGTATAGCTTATATATATTATTTAAATAAAGATATTATAATAGTAGTAGGATAAGTATACTCTCCTTAGTAAAATATTAAGGATAAAATAAGAATTACCTTATATTAAGATATAAAAAGTATAAATATCTAAGGTATAAGACTTAAGCCTATTATTTATAGATAGATATTAGTAGCTAAGAGCTTATTAATTAGATTTACTTCGAAGTAAAAAGTAAACTTATAAGGGGAGTATATAAGATTATATTCTAATAATTTAACTTTTTAAAAAATTAAAAAAACTAAAAGTTAATTATTAATCTTTATTTATATTTATAAGAAAATATATTTTAAGTAAATAGATAATTATTATTATTTTCTTAACTTTTTATAATTTAATTAAAAAAAAAACTATAGTTTTTATAAGTATTGATATAGAGATTATTAATATTATAAATAAAAAGCTTATATAAGCTTAGCTTTAAGCTAATAAAAGAGTATATAGCCCCTATGATTAAGTCCTTCAAGAGAAAGAAATTAAACCTAAGAAATACTTATTAATTAATTTTCTTTTTATTATTAAAATTATTATTAAAATTATTATTATTTATATATTTATATTATTAAGTTTACTATTAAAATTATTATTATTTATATATTTATATTATTAAATTTACTATTAAAATTTTTATTATTTATATATTTATATAAGGTAATACTTATATATTATATATTTAATTAGATACGTTTAATTAATTAAACCTATAGACCTCTATTTATTATTAAGTCTAGCGCTAATACTTTTTAGGTTTATAGAACTCTATTATTACCTCTAAGAATTAATCCCTAAGCTATTAAACCTATAACGCCGATAATCTTTATAACCTTAATTTATTAATATTACTATATAATTAGATCTTAGCTAGCTATAAGACTTCTTAAATCTTTTTATTTAATATTATAAAATATATTAATATTAATTATAAGAATTATAATTATATTAATATAAATATATTTTATTAATAATTTTTAAGCCGATAAGGAATATATGCTTCTTTTAGTTTACCTATTTTTTTTTTTTATTTTTATTTTTACTTAATAGTACTTAACAAAAACATATTTATTTAATAAAATTAAATTAATTATTTAATTAATAATTAAATAAAAAAAGCTAAATAAAAAAATAAAAAGCTTATAGCTAAAGATTATAAGTTCTATATATTTCTTTAGTTTAATTAATTATATACCTATTCTAATACTTTAAATAGCTTTATATAAATATTACCTCTTAAAGCCTATTTATTATAAGTATTTTTTATATTCTTATAAAGCTTATAGACCTCTTTAATAAAAATTATCTTTATTATATAAAGAAGGCCTATTAATAGGTATTTATTATATTAATTTAATCACTTAGTCAAAGGTCTTAATAAAAGGCTATTATAATCTTTTTTATATTATTAATTAATTAACTAATTATTAATTAATAAATTAATTAATTATAATTATAAGTTATAATTAAATCTCCTTTTAATAATAATAAAGCGATTTATATCTCTTTAGCTAATAAAAATATAATATATTTATTATAAATAAAATTATTATTAAAGGTATTAATTAATTATATAAATATACCTTATTAATTTAAGCCTATTAAAACCTTAGGCTTTAAGTATAAAGCCTTTATTATTAAACTTATTAAGATTTTAACTAAGATATTTTAATCCCTTTTTTAAATAAAAAAAATCTAATAATTCTTATTTATATATTTATATAATATATATATATAGTAAATTAGATAAGTAAATAAGTTATATACTTTTCTTAACCTCTTTAATAGAAATTATAATAAGAATATTACTAATTATTTAATTAATTAAAACTACTTATTATATTCTTCCCTAGATATCTTAATTATTACTTAATAGGTCCTTATATTATACCTAGGCTTACTATATATATTATAATACTAAATACCTAATTATATTAATTTTCCTTAATTACTATTTCTTAATAATTTAGCTATTATTTATATATTAATATCTATTTAATTAATTATTTATCTTTTTTTCTCTATTATTATAACCCCTCTTTTCTATAATTTAGTTCTTTTTGCCCTCTAGTATTAGCTTAATATCTTATTTATTTCTTAAAAGTCTTTAATCTTAGCCCTTAATAATATATTCTTATATATTATTATTATTATACCTTTTATAAGAGACTTTAGAGCTTTTAGAATTAACTCTAGGGAGCTATTATAATACCTTTTAATTCTTCTCTTAAAGTATTTTAACTAAGATCTAGCCTTAAGTATAATCTTTAAGGTCCTTAAGACCTAAGGGGTAAAAGGTTTAATTCCCTCCTCGGCGGGTATTAAAGTCCTTAGCTATATATTAAGTTATAAGACTATAATTTTTAGGTTAAGAGGAATAAAATTAGCTCCTTTAAAAGCCCCCTTAATATTTCTTTTTATTATAATAATCTTATATATTATATAAAAGGCTAAAAAGAATTTAATCTTTAAAATATATATTATAAAATATTTAATTAATTATTTTATTTCTTAATTATAAGCCTTTTTTAAATAGCTTAAAATACTTATTATTAAATAGTTAAAATAAATAAAAAGAATAAAGTAATATATAAAATTAAATTATCTTTTCTTTTTATAATATCCCTTAAATTTAATAAAATAATAATTTTTATAATTATTAAGGATTAAGAAATAATAAAAATTAATTAATTAATTAATTATATATTAATTAAAATATTTAAATTATTTAAGATTAATCTTATTATTAATCTAGCTATTTTAAGTTATTATAATAGCCTAATCACCTAAGAGGTTATTTTCTTAGTATTAATTAATAAGGTAATATTAGCTTATATTAATAATAAATAATTAAATTACCTAGCTTTTTATATTAATTACTTAAATAATTATAATTTATTCTTAGTTTTTAAGCTAAATTAATTTTAGCTTTAAATACCTTTTTATATTTATAATAATTATTATTTATAATTATATCTATAAGAAAGCTAATCTTATTAAAGTTATAAATATTATTTAATTAAATATTATATTTTATAATTATATTTATTATAAGCTAAAATTAATTATAAATAATAATTAGATCTTTATATTTAGCTCTTTAATAATTATATTTATAAAAGAAATATACCTTAAGGTCTAGGTATTACTTAATAAAATTTAAAGCCTAATATATATTAAGAAGTAATATATCGCGGTTAATAAGTAATTAATTAGCTATATCTTTTATATTATAAAGCTAGAGGGGAAATCCTTATAAATCTAGGTTTAAAATAAATTAAATAAAGATTTATTTCTCTAGATTAGATAATTAGTATAATTTTAAGATAATATTAGCCTAGGCTTATATGCCTTTATAGCGGTTAAGGAGAGTATTATAATTAACTTAATAGATCTTTATAGCGCATTAGAGACTAAGTTTTAATTAATTTTAATAAGCCTAAAGGGCTAGATAGATTCTAGCCTTATAATTAGATTATAATATACTAGGTAGTTAAGACTTAATTAATTAATTAGAGAAGATATTCTATAAGGGATTTTTATATAACTTACTTACTTATCTAACTCACTATATATATACGTTAAGCTAATATTTATATATTATATATTTAGCTAGATAGGTTTAATTAATTAAACCTATAGACTTTTATTTATTACTAAGTTTTAATCTAAGACTAAGCCCTAATATTAATACTTTTTAGGTTTATAAAACTCTATTATTAACTCTAATAATTAATCCCTCTAAGTAAACCTATAATACTAATAACCTTTATTTTTAATAGAGCTATGCCTATAGCTATATAGCTAATTCTTAGCTAAGTAAAATAAGACTTTTTTTTTCTTATATAATATTATAAAAAATATTAATACTAATAATAAGAGTTATAAGCTATGCCATATATAGATATATATTATAATTATATAAGTTATTATCTTTAAAGCTTATTAAAAATATAATCTTTTATTAGGCTAAAGGCTTACCTTATTTTAATTTCTTATAAAGAACTTTTAATAAAAAAATACTCTTTTTTAATTAAATTAAATTATTTATTTATTTTATAATTAACTAAAAAAAACTAAATAAAAAAAGAAAAAGATTATAGCTAAAGATTATAAGCCTAATTAATATTAAATAGCTAAGCTATATATTTAATTTAATACTTTAAAAAGCTTTATCTAAGATTATTTCTTATAGCTTATTATAAGTGCCTTTTATACCTTTATAAAGCTTATAGATCTCTTTAGTAAAGTTATCTTAGTTATAAAAAGGCATATTAATAAATATTAATTATATTATTTTAATTATTTATTTTAATATTTCTATAAAAAGTAATTATTATAATCTTTTTTATAATATTAATTAATTAGCTAGTAATTAATTAATTAATTATAATTATTTTTAGTTATAATTAAACCTCCTCTTATAATAATAATAGAAGTAATTTAAATTACTTTAAGTAATTAAGAATATTAAGGGTTATTAAAAGGTTAATAATAAGGGGGAGAGCTATTATAATAAGAAGATATTAACCTCTTTAGCTAATTAAGATATAATCTATTTATTATAAATATAGCTATTATTAAAAGGTATTAATAATTATATAGATAAACCTTATTAATTTAAACCTATTATACTTAGGCTTTAGGTATAGAGCCTTTATTATTAATAAGGCTATAGACTTAATTATAGAGATACCTAAGGAGCTATTATAAATATTTAAGGGAAATAAAGGTTTTTTTATTATATAAGTAATTAAAGAAATAATAATTTTTCTTAAAATAATCTATAAGATTAACTTAATTAAAAAAAAAGAATTTATATAAAGATTATTATATTTTATAAATAAGGCCTAATATTATGCTTCGAGAGATTATATTATATAGAGCTTAATAGATAAATAGATATAATAGTATATAAGTAAAGTAAAAATACTAATTATTTTTATTCTTAAGAAAAATAAAAACTAAGACTTAAATAGACTATAAAGACTTAAATAAAATAATAATTAAGAATTATTATATTCTCTTATTTATTAATAACTTATTAAAAAGGCTTTATAGAGCTTACTATATACCTAAGATTAATATATATAATATATATTTTAAAACTAAATTTAATAAAAAAGATTATTAAAAAATTACATTATATATAAAATATAGTTACTTTAAGTATTAATTATACTATTTAGGTTTATTAATACCTAAATTATTTTCTTAATATCTATTTAATATTTAATTATTAATTTACTTAATATTTATTATATTTTAAATATAAATAATATCTTAATATACTTTTAAATAAGATAGAAATATATTAAGTACTTATAAAAAAACTTTAAATATTTTACTAAAATATAATTATATAAAAAGCTCTTTAAGTATAATTATTAATAAAATATAAAACTCCTTAATTATATTATTACTTAAAAAGGTATTTAAGTAAAACCTTTATATATTAAACCTATAAAAAAAATCATAAAGATTTATTTCTTTTAGAGATATATAAGTCTTTTTAGGCTTTTATAACTTTTATTAAAAGCCTAATATATATTAATTAGTAATAATAAGCCTTTTAATAAAATAATTAAATAATAATTATTATTAGACTTTATTTTACTTAAAAAAGGGATTAAAATATCTTAGTTAAAATCTTAATAAGTTTAATAATAAAGGCTTTATACCTAAAGCCTAAGGTCTTAATAAGCTTAAATTAATAAGGTTTATTTATAAAATTATTAATACCTTTAATAATAATTATATTAGTAATAAATAGATTATATCTTAATTAGCTAAAGAGATTAATATCCTCTTCTTATAATAGCTCTACCCTTTATAATTAACCTTTTAATTATCCTTATAATTCTTAATTACTTAAAGAGGTTTAAATCTTAAAGAATTATACTTTTATTATCCTTATAAGTAGAGATTTAATTATAATTAATAATAACTATATTTAATTAATTAATTAATTAATTAAAAATTAACTAACTAATTAATAATAAAAAAAGATTATAATAATTACCTTTTATAAAAAGTTTTAATTAAATAATTAAAATAATATAATTAATACTTATTAATATACCTTTTTATATAATTAAGATAACTTTATTAAAGGGATCTATAAGCTTTATAAAAGCATAAAAGGTATCTATAATAGGCTATAAGAAATAATCTTAGATAAACTATTTAAAATATTAAATTAAGTATATAGCTTAGCTATCTAATACTAATTAAGCTTATAAGCTTTAGATATAACCTTTTCTTTCTTTTATTTAGCTTCTTTTTTCTAATTATAATATAAATAATTAATTTTATTTTATTAAAAAAATCTTTTTTTATTAAAAGCCTTTTAAAGAAAACTAAAATAAAATAAGCCTTTAGCTTAATAAGAAATTATATTCCTAAATAGCTTTAAAGATAATAACTTAAATAATAATAATAGATATCTATATAAGGCATAGCTTATAACTCTTATTATTAATATTAATACCTTTTATAATATTAAATAAAAAGATTAAAGAATTCTTATAGCTAGCTAAGATCTAATTATATAGCTATAGGTATAATTATATTAGGAAATAGAGGTTATTAATATTGTAGGTTTACTTAGAGAGATTAATTCTAGAGTTAATAATAGAGTTTAAACCTAAGAATTATTAGAGCTAGGGCTTAGTATTAAATTAAAACTTAGCGGTAAATAAAAGTCTATAGGTTTAATTAATTAAATCTATCTAATTAAATATATAATATATAAATATTAGCTTATATAAATATATAAATAATAATAATTAATAGTAAGTTAATAATATATTAAATAATAATATTAATAAAAAGAATTTGAAATGTTTTTCTTATTTATTAAAAATAAAATAAGCTTTTAAAAGCTTAAAATAAGCCTTTTATTTTATTATTATTCTCCTAATATTTAGGACTTATTAAGGCTAATAAGAATAAAAATAAATATATTTATTAAGGCTATATTAAGTACTTTAATTTAATTAATAGATTCTTAATTATAAAATTATTATTTAATAATTATAAACGCTTTAAGATATAAAATAATAAGAAGCTATAAGATAATAAGGGCTCTTTGCTATAATTAATAGCTTAAAATATTAGAATTATTAACTTTTAGGTATCTTAATAAAATTCTTAGTTCTTATTTTATTTTTAGCACTTTAGGTAAAAATATAAAGGTATTATTAGAAATACTAAAAAATAAATTAATAAGATAGGTTTATAAGCTCTTTTATTTTGAATTTATTATTTAATACTAGGCTAAGAATAAAACATAACTAATAGCTCATTCAGGTAATTAAATTACATAATAAGAGAGGTATTATATAATAATATATTTCTTATATTAATTAAGTAATTAGTTTTTTATATAAGCTTTTATTAAAGTATTAAAGATTATTATTAGGCTTAAAGGTTGGACCTTAATTGCCATACCTTATATAAGCTATTAGGGCTATGTTAAGGGTATTTATCCCCTTTATTAAATATATTTAAAAGAGTAATACTTATTATATTATAGTTATAATTATTATTAGGTATTAAAAGGCTAAGTAAAAAGAGACTATTATATAATAGATTACTAAGGATATAAAGAGCTTTAACTAAGCCTCTAGGGAATTACTAATAGCTAAGGTTATAATTCTAAAGTAATATATCTTATACTTTAACATAAAGTAATTTATAGAAGGTAAAATAATATTTCTAATAATACTATTAAAAAAGCTTAAAGTATTAATTAAGGAATTAAAAGGCTAAAATTAATAATATAAAGAGTTAAAAGAATAAATATTAAAAATTATTAATAAATATAATAGATAAATATTTAATAAATATAAATTATAATAATTTAAGAAGTACTTAATTATCTTAAAGTAAAAAGCCTTAAGGTTAAAAATATTAAATAAATATTATAATAATCCTAGGGTAAGATACATAAGCTTATAAAAAATATCAACAGGGTGGTGATTTAGGCACTTTTAGTCTAACTAAAGACTAAACAATTAGTCTTAGTCTTAGTCAAGGCTTAATAAATTCAATCACTTTTAGTTAACTAACTAAAAAGTCAATTACCCCTTTAGTCAAGAGGCTATTTAGTTAGTTAAAAAATCAATTAATAGTTAAAAAATTAATAACTTTAGTTACTTTTTAATCACTAAAAAAAAAGGGAAAAATACTAAAAACAACTATTAAGGCTTATCAAAGCTTTATTATATACTAATAAAATAGGCATAAATGACTGAAAGCTAGATTTTATCTATAACTAATTTTATTATATTTTTATATATAATAAATAGCTCGTAATAAATTAATCGAGATTCTGATTCTTAAAAAGCTCTAATTAGGCACTTTTAAAAATAGTAATTTTTATAGGCTTATAACTAAACCTAGAGACTAGATAAAAGTATAAGGATATTATATATAAACTAGAGATATTATATGTGCTTTTGATTACCTGAGAGCTATTTATCTCTATTTTTATTAAGACTAAAATTA
This sequence comes from Fusarium sp. FW16.1, assembly GCA_017654865.1. Taxonomy (NCBI): domain Eukaryota; kingdom Fungi; phylum Ascomycota; class Sordariomycetes; order Hypocreales; family Nectriaceae; genus Fusarium; species Fusarium sp. FW16.1. The sequence goes on from JADNRB010000001.1 coordinate 1,560,899, forward strand.
ACTAAAATTAACTAAAAAATCAGCCATAGACTAACGAAGGTTTAGCCAAGGCCTAATAAAATCAGTCACTTTTTAGTCAGCTCATTAAGAAATCAATCACTTTTCAGTCACTAATTAAAATTGGATTAATTTTTTAGTCATGACTAAGATTGATTTTTTAATTAGTGATTAAATCACTAACTAAATTACCACCCTGGATATTAGACTTAATAATAAGAACAACCTATTAGTTCAGTATAATAACATTTATAAATATATAAAAGGCTACTTAATATATTAAGGTATATATATTCTAAGGTATTAGCTATATAACAACCTATAATTTTTATTACTCTTAGCATATTTATTTTAAAAGATTAGCCTTACGTTTATTATAAGCATATTAAAAAATACCTAGAGTTATTATAAAAGCTAAAATAAAATCCTTATTATTAAATATTATATAATAAAATATATAATATTTATTCCAATTATAAAGAAACTTAGGGCTATAAGGTTAATAATATTATTTTATAAGTCTATAGAAAATTATTTTAATATACTTAAGGGTATTATAAGTAATAGGGATAAATTAAATATTTATAAATTCTAAGTAAACTTAATAAAAGGGGAGTTAATATATTATTAATTATTATTAATTTATTAATTATAGTTGATAAGTAAAGCATAAAATAAATTAAATTCTTAAGAAATATATAAGTATATAAATATATATACTAAAAATAAGCCTTATTAAAAGTAATATAATTATTTGAGGCTATCTTTCCTTATAACTATAATTAATATTTAATTATTAAAGTCTTGTTTTTTATAGCTATTACTTATTATATATTAAGTATATATTAATAGAGATAAATATAAATAAATGTCTTAGGTATTAATTAATACTTAGAGATCTTTAGTTAAGTATATAAATAACTGGGGATTATTAATATTTATATGTTAGAATCTTAACCTAAGCATTATAACGTAAGATATAAGATAAAAATATATTAATAGGAATAATATATTAGAGTATTTAATAAGAATTAAAGGTTTAACTATCTTAAATTAATACTAAGATTTATTAAGGTTAGATTCCTTAAATAATATAATAAATAAGTATATATAATATATAATTCCTTAAACTTTAAAAAAAAAAAAATTAAAAGGCGCTATAATATTAAAAGTATTATTAGAGCTTAAGCAGGGTTTTGATTTAGTTACGTTAGTCTTAGTTAAGCCTCTAACTAATTCACTTTAGTTTAGTCAGACCCTTGAGATAGTCAAGGCCTTTTAGTCTTAGTCACTTTAGAAAATAAGAAAAATTACTAAAAATAGCTATGTAGCCTTATAAAGCTAATATTACGTTATAAAAAGAGCATTATTAATAGCTTAGGAATAGCCTTTATAAATAGCTTACTTTTTTTATTTTTTATTTATTTAATTAGCTTAGAATTTATTATATTATCTTTATATATAAAAAAGGTCTATATAAACGTATAGGCCCGATAGGTATGATTAAGATAATATTAGAGATAGAAAGGAAGGTTCTATATATTAAGATAATTTTAATTTACTAAGGCCTCTATAAGCTTTTAGTAAAAAGAGTTTTATATAGCCTAAGCCCCTTTTATTAGCCTAAGGATTCCCTAGCTTACTAGCGATAACTAGTATAACTTAAATACTCTTATAATTATCCCCTCTCCGGGGAGCTAAATCCCTTAAGCTCTTTTAGCTAATTACCTTATCTCTTTATTTAATATTAAAGGTATTTAAATATATAATTATCTTTTAATAAGCTTAAGCTTTAATAACTTTTTATAATATATTATTAATTATTTATTATTTCTTTTATATTTTTCTTTTATTATAATTATAATCTTTATTATTAATTTATTATTCTCCTTTATAATTAATTAATTATTAATAAATTAATAATAACTTCGCGTTATTAGCTATTAGGTATTAATAGCTTAAATATAATTATTATTGCTATAATTAGAGTTTTTCTATTTTATAATAATCTTCTCTCTTTTATTTTTTTTCCCTTATAATAATAATTTTATTACCTTTTATAATAATATCGCTAAAGCCTTTATAATCTTTATTAATTTTATTTTCTTAAATTATATATAACTCTCTTATTTTCCCCTTTATTCTTATATTACTTATTATTTATTTATTATAAAGCTTTTAGTAAAATCTCTCCTTATTATATATATTAAGGTCTTAAAAGACTTTAAATAATAATACTATAGAGTTTTAATATATAGATCTTAGTAAAGTTTTATCCCTATATATATTTATAATAACTCCTTTATTATTACCTTAAAGTTAGTAATCCTTTGCCTAGATAATTATAAGAATAAGCCTAACCTTAAGGTAAATAATAAGGGTTTTACTAATTATATTATTAATAGTCTTTCTACCTTATATAATTATTATAATAATACCCTTAATATTAGTAATCCTAGCTTAGTTATTATTATTATATTTACTAGGATCGCGCCTTATTAGCGAGGGACTTATAAGACTATAGCTAGCTAAAAGTATTTTTATAATACTAATAATAATAATAGTAATAATAATAACCCTCTAGGTCTTCTTATACTAAAATATTATAGTTATCTCGCTAAGAAGACTTATAATAATACTTATAATAATACTTCTAGTAATATTATTAATTCTTAGGCTATAATAAGCTTATAATATCTTATCGCTAATATATTAGCTTTTTATATTTCTTAGGGTTTTTATTATTATATCTTATTTTTTAACTTAGTTATTTATTTATATTATTTTATACTTATATTATAATATTATAGTAAATATTTTCTTGTTTTATTAATAATTTAATATAATCTAGGTTTTATATTTATTTTTTATATTTAAGTCTTATTTTTATATTTTAATTAATAAGACTTTTTATTATTATGCCTTTAATATATATTTAGCTATACCTCGTCTTATTTCTTATAATCTTTTCTTATAACCCTAAGGTATTTCTTTATTATTACTTATATATTCTCTAAATATTCTTTTAGCTCCTAAGTATTATATTTTATTAGCTAGCCTTTTTATTTAATAAAATAAAAAGTTATATTTTTTTTATTTTTATATAAAATTATTTCTTTTACCTTTTATTTATTAGGCTTCTCCTTAAGTTTTAATTATTCTTATATAATATTACTAATAATAATTCTATTATTAATTTATAGCTTTATAAGTAATATATAGAATATATTTATATATATATTAATACTTTAATAATTTATCCCTAATAATAAGATTATAGCTTATATTTTAAGTTAAAATATTATACCTAGGACTTTAAGGCCTTTTATATATATATATTTATATTATATATAGCTAAGTATTATTAAGCGTTTAATAATACCTTATATATCTATCTCTATCTTTATTAAGATATGTTTTATATATCTTAGGTAATAATTAAATAATATTTTTATTAAAAAAACCTTAATAATAAAATACTTATTATTATTATAAATAAAGGTAATATCTAAGAGTTAAATTATTTATCTTTTAAGTAAGTCTCTTTATATATACTCTTAAGTATTTCTTAAGTATTTAATAAGTTTTTTTTATTTAATTATTTATTTATAGGTAATATATAATTAATAATTAATAATAAATTATTTATATTTTTATAAGATTTATTAAGAATTTATTAATAATTAATTTATTTTAATTATTAATTATTCCCTTTAATAGATTAAATTAGCTTTTTATATATTTATATAAAAGGGCTATAAGCCTTATAGCTATAAGCTTTTTTATTATTAATATAAATAATATAAACCTAATTATTTTATATATAATAATGAGAATTATATTATAATTATTATTATTACTTTAAATACTTAATAAAAGCATAATTATAAAATTATAATTAATTTCTTATAAGAGATATAATAATAATAAAAATAAAAGCATTTTATAAAGTCTATACTTAAGAACTTTAATACCTTTATATATTAAATAGCTTTTAATATATTCTTAGATATCTTTTATATAATATTATATTAATAAAATTTCCTTAAAATAAATTAAATATCTTTTATAACCCTATATAACCTACTTTTAAGTAATTATAATATTAATAAAAGATTTCTATTTTTATAGCTCTTTAATTTAAGATAATTAATTATCTCTTATAATATAATAACTTTTAAGAATCTATTATATAGCCCTAATATTTATTAATAATTCTTTAAACCTTTACCGCGAAATTTTAATATTATTAATCTTAGCTCTATAATTCCTTAATTAATATCTTAAATTTCTTAGAAGGCTAAGTAAGAAATTTATTTTGCCCTTTATAAACTCTTTTATAACTAGGCATAATATATATTATTTTAGAATAATAATCTTAGCTAGAGTTAAGTCTTTAAAGGCTTATTAAGAGTTTTTTATTTACTTAATAGTTAATAAAGCTTTTATTCTTTTTATTTTTACCTTTTAGTATTAAGTTATAATAATAGATATCATATAATAAATAATACTTTTTAGCTTATACTTATAAGAGGGGGGAACCCCTTATTATAGCCTTTATTACTTAGATATATATAATTAATATATTAGCCTTATCTTTAAGCTTAATAATATATCGCTAAGTAGGTTTAAATAGCTTATATATAAGCTCTAATTTCTTAATTAATATAAATAAAATATTTTTATATAAGATTTTTCTTTTTAAATAATTTAGTTTTCTTAAGAGATTAGTAATAAGGTTTTTTATACCTAGGCGGTATTTAATATTAAAATTAAAAATAAATAATTAATATACCTAATAGGTAAACTAGCCTTATAGATCTTTAGCTAATATCTTAATAATACCTATAAGCGCTTAATAATTTATTAAGATTAAAAACTCCTCTAAAAATCCTTATAGGTAATATATCTAATATTTAAGGCTTTTAATAATTACTAATAATTCTTATTACCCTATAGCTTATTATTATTCTTAGTCTTATACCTTTTATAATTAATAAGTAATTAATTATATTAAGATATTAAAAATAGCTCTTATTAATATATTAATTTCTATCCTTATTAAGAATAATAGGTCTTAATATTAAAGAATTATTATAAATAAAAGGTATATTTAAGTTATTTAAAGGCTTACTTAGCTTTTAATATATATAAACTTGCTATTTTTCTTTTTATTTTTATTACCTTTAAATAATAATATAAATAAGCTAATAATTACTAAGTAATATATAATAAATTTATAATAAAAATTATAAAACCCTAGGAAGACTTATATATCTCTAAAGCTAATTAAGGCCTTTTATTTAAAGATAGATTTAACCTTAATAAGATTTATTTTTATTTTTTCTTAAGTAATAATATACTTAAGAAACTTAATATTTTATTAATAAAATTTATATATAGATAGCTTATTATATAGTTATATTTTGGCGAGCTATTATAAAATCTCTTTTAAGTATTTAATATACCTTTCTCTTATTATAAGTAAATAAAAGTATTATTTATATAAGATATATAATATATATCTAATATATTTTAATAAGTAATTAATAAATATATATTTAGAATATAATAGGTATATTAATTAGCCTAAATAATATAATTATATATTAGAAGTACTTATATCTTATATAAAAGGCTATTTTTTCTTAATCTTTTTCTATAACTTTATATAATAATATATATTATAGATATTAATCTTTAAGATTTATTTTATTCTTATAAGCTAATCTAAGAGGTCTTTAATAAAAAGGAATAAATAATAATTCTTAATCATAAATTTATTTAACCTTTAATAATCTATATATAACCTTATTAATTTATTTTTTCTAGGAATAAAAAATATTAAGGCTCTTATTTTATTTATAAAGTAAGTAATCTAATTATTTATTAAATTCTTAGTAAGATATTCCTAGAGGGTATTATATTAAGCCTTATTTATAAAATAAATAATTTATATAATAATTTATTTCTTTTAATAAAATTAATCTAATATAATACTTTTAATAAAAATAATATCCCTTTAATAGCTCCCTTATTAAAAAACCCTTTTAAGCCTATAAGTTCTAAAGAAAATTTACTTTTATTTTCCCCTTTTTTCTTTAATAACTCACTAAGTATAGCTATTTTTTCTTTCTTCTAAGGAAAAAGTAATTATAATATATAATATATAGTCTATCTTATAATTCTTAATAAAATCTTAAAGAAAAGACTTAAGGTTTATAAATATAATCTCTTAATAATACTATAAATTAATAATATAATTAATTATAATACTTCCTTAGCCTATTAAATAAAAAAATAAGATTACATTATATTTCCTTAAGCTAATATTAAATTTTATAAATCCTTAATAAACCTTCTATAGGTTTTTATTATTATTAATAAGAAAGAAAATAAACTAATAAGTATTCCCTAAGTTTATTTTATTACCCCTAAAGGATTTTAGTCCTAGGGTAATATAATTTATTATAGGCTTAAGCCTTAACCTTTTAATAAAATCTATATTAATTAGATTAATCTAAGACCTTATATTAAGAAATATATTTAATTCTTCTTTAGCGAGCCCTAATAGAGCTAATCTCTTAGGTTAACTAATCTTCCCTATAAGTACTTATTTAATAAAGGTTTTAAATAAAGGACTAAGTTTTTTTTTATTTACCTTAGTTTTCTAAGTTATTTAGTTTTTCTCTAGTATAGGTATAATTAACCTTTATTAAAGACTTATTCTTTTAAGAAATTAAGTTTATTTTAATTAATTTCTTTAATAAATAATCTAATACTTTATATCTTAATTAATTATATTTATAATATTTAATTATTATAGGCCTCTTATTATTATATAAGCTATATATTATAAATATAAGTATATTTAAGTACCTTTAATTTCCTTATAGGTAATCTAACCTTATTCTTAAGAGAGGTCTTAAAAAATAAGCTCCCCTTAGGGGCTCTTTTATATCCTCCTCGGTAAGGGGAATAATATCTCTTCGCTAAAGGCTTAGAGATATTTAATTTATATTTTTACTTAGCTTTATTATTTATTTAGGATTAATTCTAGATATATTTTACCTTATTAATAATATCTTTAGCTTTATTTAATAGTTATTTAATTTATTTAAGCTCTCTTTTAACTTTTAGTATTAAATAATAAAAAGGTAATAAATTATACCTTTATTATCTTTTATTTTATTAATAATATATTATAAAGGGTATATTATATATAAAGTATTTTAAGAGGGTTTCTTTTTTCCCTTATATAATAACTATAAATTAATTTCTTACTTATTATTCTTATAGTTTTAGGTTAATATATTATCTCTATATAATATAAGGTATTTCTTTTATAAAGGAGGGTCTATTAATAAGCCTATAATATATATTCTTTATTTTATTTAAAGGGTATAACTAAGCTTTAATTATAAATTATTTAATTTATTATTAGGCTATAATATTAGGTCTTATTTAATTAATTAATTTGATAACTTTAATTTAATTATTAACCTTAATTATATTTATATATTTAGCTAGAAGCTTTATAATTATATATTAATAGCTTTCTATAATCTTTTTAATAAATTAGCGCTAAGTAATTAATAAATTATATTAATATTTATTTTATTTTAATAATCTATCTAAGATTACTTATTATTATTTTTTATTTATTTTATTAATAATATTATTATTCCTTTTTTAATAACCTTTATAATCTCCCTAAAGATAAAAATCCTCTTAAGAATCTTAATAATAAATTTACTTTCTTTTAGTATTATATTAATAATATATACTTCTTAATTAGCGCTATATATAGTATAGGTAATATATATTCCTTAAAAGGTATTATAATTAGGATATAAGCCTTTAGCTATTATTATTTATTACCTAGTAAAAATAATAATCTCTTTTAATTATCTTAAAGAATAATTTCTATATTCTTATAGTTATTAAAAAGATATCTATAAGAGGTATTATAAATTATTTTTTATTTTCTTAGATTAGCTATTTAAGGTCTTTTATATTTATATAGCCTAGGACCCCTAGTCTATATAGCTATATTAATAAGTAATATAATTATTTACCTCTCTTATTATAGCCCTATTAAATTACCTTTATTAACTTAGTATTAAATTAGTAGCTATTATATAATAGGGGTATTTTTATTAGACTTATCTATTTTAATAATATATTAATCTTTTATATAGGTAGAAATTAAAGAATTATAAAGGTATAAGCCTAATAGGTATAATTAAGATAATATTAGAGATAGAAAGGTAAGTTTTATATATTAAGATAACTTTAACTTATTAAAGCCTCTATAAGCTTTTAATAAAAAGAGTTTTATATAGCCCGAGTCCCTTTTATTAGCCTGAGGATTCCCCGGCTTGCTGGCGATAGCTGGCATAACCTAAATGCTTATATAGTCTAATTTAGCTCTTAAAAAATATAAGACTTTAAAAAAGCTATAACTAATAGAATAAAATAAATAAAAATATAAGGTTAATCTTATAATAATATAGATAAAATAGAAATTTTATATAGCCTTTTTAATTATATATAAAATAAGGTTATTTATTTATTATTTAATTAAGTAACTAAGACTATGACTTTTTAGTCACTTTTAGTCAGACTAAAAAGTCAGTTAAATTTTCAAAGTGAATTAATTAGACTAAGACTAAAAGTTTACTGACTTTTTAGTTATGACTAAGCTTAGTTATTTAGTTAGTAAATTAATTACTAACTAAATTACAACCCTAAGCATAAGGCTAAGCCTAATAAACAAGAACTAAAAGAAATAATAAATTATAAGCTTATTAGTAAAACATTATTTTACCTAGCTAAATAAAAAGGCTAATTAATAAAATATAATATTTAAGAGTTTAATTAATACTTAGAAAATATAAAAATAATAATTAAGAGAAATTATTAGGTTATAAAGAAATTATAAGAAATAACATAATATATAGCTAATAGTCTTATTAGTAACTAATATAAAAATAAAAAATATTAATTATAAAAAGACTTAGATAAAAGACCTAGTAATAAAATAAAATAAATTAAAGAAATTAATTATTAATATATTATTAAGTAATATAACCTAAAGATTATAAATTATAAATATAGGCTATAAAAACTATACAGGTATAGCTAAAAATAAGATTTAAAGTATATTATTAATAATATTAAAAAGAGTAATAATAAGCCTAGGCCTTACGACGCTTTTATTTTTAATCTAGGGAGTATAAGTCCTTTTATTAAAATAAATAGAAATAAGGGGTAGTATTAATATAAGCTATAAAATCAGTAATAAAGGGGGCATTAATAGAAATACTAGTACTTATATATTTAATTAAAGGCTAAGGGAAATCTTAATAAAAAATACTTAGAAAGTAATATAATTAATTATTAATAAATTATAAATAAAAGCTAATTAAAAAGTATTAATCAACTTAATAACCTAATAATTAAATAATCTTATTATTAATATATTTTATAGGATTAATATATTAATCTTTAATATTATTTTATATAACATACTTAATAAGCAAGTAAAACAGCACACTGTGCACTAAGAATTAACCTACCCTAGATAACCTAACTTTTTATATAAAATAGTAAGAAACTTATAGCAAGGATTCTTATAGTATTAAATTTATAAATAATCTAAAAAAGATTTTTATATATTTTTAAAAAAATTTCTTTATAAAGAAATAGCTAAATATATAGTGTAAATATAGGTTTCTTATACTACCTTATAAGGAATTTAATTAGATTTTTTTTAAAGATTAATATTAGAAAATATATCATATAATAAGTATAACTTTAATTTTATGCCTATTTTAAGATATATTTTAAATTTTAAGAGTTTTTTTATTTCCTCTTTTAACGTAGAAATACCTCTGTTTCACTTGCTTGTCTGTTTCACTCGCTTATTAAGTATATTAATATTTTATTAATTAAGTTTCTTAATATAGCATTAAATCTTTAATATAATTAATTAAAATACTTATTAAGAGGTTAATATTAATTATTTATTTAAGATTAAAATTATAAATAAAGTTTTAATACTATTAAGCTAGGCCTATAAGCTACTTAGGTATTAAAATAATAAATTAAAGGTAAAATTAATAAGTTAACTTAGAAAACTTATAGTATTATAGTACGAAGAGTAATTATTATAATAAGTATAAATAATTAAGTTAATCTTAGTAATATATATTATATAATAATTTATACAAATCTTAGGGAAGTAATTAAAGTAAAAATAATTACTTAGTTAATTTTTAATAAAGCTAATAGAAGGATTAAATAAATAATAAGTTATAAGGATTTAAATAATAATATTCGGAATAGATATTATAAAATAATATTTAATATATAATTAAGAGGAAGTAAAAGCTAAGGGGAATTTTATATAAAGAAAAGAGATATTATTATAATTAAGGAAATTAAAATAAAAATATAATAACTAATTAACCTAATTTAGCTTAGTATATATTAATAGGTTAAAGCGAGGATAATTACCTATTAAAATTAAATAATAATAATAAAATTAATAAAAACTTTTTTTAATTATCTATATTATAATAAAAGAAAAAAACTAAAACTTAAGTAAAGAAAATATATATTAAAGGGCTTTTATTAAGGCCTTATCGATAGGTTAAAGAGCTTAAAGAGATTCTTTAAAGCTATTTTAATTTACTTAAACATCTTAGGGACTAAGATCCCTAGGGGGGGTAATTAAAAGAATATAAGGTAATTATTAAGGCCGCTAATTAATTAGGAAAACCTTAGCAAGATATTATATATTAATATATATATAAAGACCTTAGAATCTCTCTAGCCGAGATATTATAAAACGCTTAATAAGTCAAAGCTATATATTTAATAAAAACTTATTTTTTATTAATTATTATATCTTAATCTAACTATTAAGGCCTATTATCTTCTACTAAGTAAAACTTAATAGTTTAAATACTTTCTAAACTTTTCCCAGGTTTTAATTATTTTTTATAATTTAAAGAATATTATATATATTTAAATTTATTTTAATTTATTTTAATAATCTCTTTTTTTTATATACTAATTTAATTTATTCATTATATTTCTTTAAAAAGATAATAAAGTCGCGATTAAAGATAAAAACTTAATAATAGGGTTATAGTTTACATATATTACTATAGTAATACTTATAAGTCTAAATATTATAACTTATATAAAAGGCTAAGTCTTGGAGTAATTAAATAAAAAAGAATTAAGTTATTAATAAGGTTTTATATATAATTTATTTATTAATAAAACTATTATTAAAATTATTATTAAAATCATTTTTATTTATATATTTATATATTTATATAAGCTAATATTTATAAATTATATACTTAATTAGATAGATTTAATTAATTAAACCTATAGACTTTTATTTACTACTAAGTCTAGTGCTAATATTTTTTAGGTTTATAGAAACTCTACTATTACCTCTAAGAACTAATCCCTTTAAGTAAACTATAATACTAATAACCTTAATAACTTTTATTTCTTTATATAATTATTACATAGCTAGATCTTAGCTAGCTATAAGACTTCTTTAATCTTTTTATTTAATATTATAAAAAGTATTAATATTAATAATAAGAGTTATAAGCTATATTAAATATAGATATATTTTATTAATAACTTCTGAGCCTATAAGCAATATATATTCTTTTTAAGTTAATTACTTATTTTCTTTAGCTTTTATTTAAGGGTATCTAATAAAGAAAGCTTTAATATAATAAAATAAAATTAATTATTTATATTATAATTAAGTAATAAGAGGCTAAATAAAAAAAAATAAAAACTTATAGCTAAATATTATGAGTTTTATTTACACCTTTAATTTAATTAGCTATATACTTATTAGAATACTTTAAATAGCTCTATATAATATTACCTCTTAAAGCTTATAAAAAGTATTTTTTATATTCTTATAAAGCTTATAGAGCTTTTTAATAAAATTATCCTAATTATAAAAAGGCTTAAGAATAAGTATTAGCTATAGTTAGGGTAGTGATTTAGTCAGTGATTTAATCACTGACTAAAAAATCACTCTTAGTTATGACTTAAAAATCAGTTAGTTTTTAGTCAGTGACTGATTTTTGATTAATTAAATAGCCTCTTGACTAAAAGGTGACTAACTAAATTAGGCCTTAACTAAACGTTAGTTAGTGACTGATTTTTTAGTTAATTTTAGTTATTTTAGTCTTAATAGTTAATAATAAAAATAGGAATAAGTAGCTATTAATTAATAAAAAGTAGATCTTATATATATCCCTTATAAATAATATAATATTTTAATCTTTATATCTTTATCTAATTTTTAGGCCTAGTTATTAGCCTTTTAAAATTACTATTTTTAAAAGAGCCTAATTAGAGCTTTTTTAAGAATAATAATCTAAAGTAACTTATTACTAGCTATTTATTATTATTAAAAATATAATAACTTAATTATAGATAAACTTAAACTTATAGTTATTTTCTAAGATTTATTATTATATAATAAATCTTTAATAAGCCTTAGGAGCTATTTTTAGTATTTTTATCTCTTTTTTTTAGTGATTAAAATATAACTAAAGTAACTAATTTTTTAGTCATTAAGTGATTTTTTAATTAACTAAATAGCCTCCTGATTAATAAGGTGACTGATTTTTTAGTTAGTTAACTAAAACTAACTGATTTTATTAAGCCTTAACTAAGACTAAAAAATTCGTCTTTAGTTAGACTAAAAGTAACTAAATCACTACCTTAGCTATATTAATTTAATCATTTAATTTAAGGTCTTTATACAACATAATAATTATAGTCTTTTTATATTATTAATTAATTAGCTAATTATCAATTAATTAATTATAGTTATTAATCATAATTAAATCTCCTCTTATATAGATAATAAAAATAATTGCAATCCTTTAAGACTTTTATCTCTTTAAGTAATTAAAAATAGTAAGGATAATTAAAAGGTTAATAATAAAGGCGAAAACTATTATAAGAAAAGGTTAGATATTAATCTCTCTAGCTAATTAAGATTAAACGTATTTATTATAAACAAAGCTATTATTAAAGGTATTAATAATTATTTAAATAAAATTATTAATTTAAGCCTATTAAGATCTTAGGCTTAAGTACAAAGCCTTTATTATTAAACCTATTAAGATTTTAACCAAGATATTTTAATCCCCGTTTTAGGTAAAATAAAGTCTAATAATAATAATTTATAATATTAAAAAAAAAGACTTAAAAAGAATTTATTAAATTTATCTTATTTTCTTTATTATTAATTCAAGTTATAATTAAAAATAAGCTTAAAATTAGCCTAACTTTAAAGTTAGATTTTTTAATCTAATTACTAAAGAAAACTAATTCTAGCCTATTTCTTTCTTAATAAACCTACCTAGAGAAGATTATATATTTTATATTGAAAAATAACCTCTCTTTTTAGGTTATTAATAATGAATTCTAAAACCTATTATAATAATTTTTCCTTTATTTTATCTTATTTATAATATATTATTTAACACTTATACTAATTTATTTCTTATTAATAAATAAAAGTTTAAAAGATTTTTTAAAAAATGCCTGTAAAATTATTTTATTTTAATTTAATCTATAATTTAAAGATAATATTTAAAGCTTAGAGACCTTTTCCCTTACTTTTAATATTAAGTCTTTTAATAAATAAATACTTTCCTAGGTATTATTTTAGCTTAGACTTCCTCTAAGTTTATATATAAATAGAAGATTATAAATTAATAGTATAATCTTAATATAGGCCTATATAAGGTTTCATATATATAATTAATTTAAAGATACCTTAAAGGATTTTCTAGCTATTATATAATTTAATATTTTTAAGGAATTATAGATTTTTAATATCTTTTAAAAGTTATTATTATTATTTAAATATAAAGCTATTTATTTAATAAGTAAGAACTCTATTTAATATTTAATAAATAGCTAATATATATATTTCTTTATTAATAAAACCTTAAATAATATAATTAATAATAATTACCTTTTAAATACTTTTAAGGCAGTTTTTAAAATAACCCTAAAAGGGAATTTAACTATAAGATTTATTATATTAATTATATCTTAAATATTATTATATATAATATTTTAAAGAAATAATATACTTAATAAGCCCGCTAATTAGATAAATAAAATAATTAAAAATATTAACCTTCTTATTAAAAATTATAATAAAAATACTATAAGTTATTTAATTAATTTAAATTATTTATTATATTCTTCTATAGATATCTTAATTATTACCTAATAGATCCTTATATTATAGCTAGGCTTATTATATATATTATAATATTAAATACTTAATTTAATTAACTTTCCTTAATTACTACTCCTTAATAATTTAGTTATTACTTATATATTAATATCTATTTAATTAATTACTTATATTCCTTCTTTTATTATTATAACCCCTCTTTTCTATAATTTAATCCTTTTTACCCTCTAGTATTAACTTAATATCTTATTTACCTCTTAAAGATCTTTAATCTTAGTAATTAATAAGATAATTTTATATATAATAGCTTTTATTTTTTTTATAAGGGATTATAAAGCTTTAAGGATTAACTCTAGAGAGCTATTTTAATATTTTTTAATTTATCTTTTAAGGTATTTAAACTAAGATCTAGCCTTAAGTATAATCTTTAAGGTCCTTAAGACCTAAGAGGTAAAAAGTTTAACCCCCTCCTTAGTAGGTATTAAAGTCTATAATTATATATTAAGCTTTAAGATTATAATTTCTAGGTTAAAGGGAATAAAATTAGCTCCTTTAAATACCTTTTTAATATTTTTTTTTTATTATAATAGCCTTTATATTATATAAAAGGCTAAAAAAAATTTAATTTTTAAAATATATATTATAAAGTATTTAATTAATTATTTTATTTCTTAATTATAAGCTTTTTTAAATAGCTTAAAATATTTAATATTAAGTAATTAAAATAAAAAAAAAAAATAAAATAATATATAAAGCTAAATAATTTTTTTTTTTTATAATATTTCTTAAATTTAATAAAATAATAATTTTTATAGCTATTAAGGATTAAAAAATAATAAAAATTAATTAATTAATTAATTATATATTAATAAAATATTTAAGTTATTTAAAATTAATCTTATTATTAATCTAGCTATTTTAAGTTATTATAATAGCCTAATTACCTAAGAGGTTATTTTTTTAAATTAATTAATAAAAATAATATTAGCTTATATTAATAATAAATAATTAAATTACTTAATTTTTTATATTAATTACTTAAATAATTATAATTTATTTTTAATTTCTAAGCTAAATTAATTTTAACTTTAAATACTTTTTATACCTATATAATTATTTTATTTATAATTATACTTATAAGAAAATTAATCTTATTAAAATTATAAATATTATTTAATTAAATATTATATTTTATAATTATATTTATTATAAGCTAAAATTAATTATAAATAATAATTAAATCTTTATATTTAATTCTTTAGTAATTATATTTATAAAAGAAATATATCTTAAGCTCTTAATATTACTTAATAAAGTTATAAGCCTAATATATATTAATTAATAATATATCATAGTTAATAAATAATTAATTAATTATTTCTTTTATATTATAAAGCTATAGGGGAAATCCTTATAAATCTAGATTAAGAATAAAATAAATAAGGATCTTTTCTTTTAGATCTAATAGCTTATATAATTTAAGGATAGTATTAGCTTAGGCTTAGATATTAATATATTAGTCATAGAGTATATTATAGTAAACTTAATAGATCTTTATAATGCGTTAGAGGCTAAGTTTTAGGTTATTTTAATAGGCTTAGAGGGCTAGAAGGATTCTAGCTTTATTATTTAATTAAGGTATATTGATATATAAAGAATTAATTAATTAAATAATAATAATATAGGTTAAGGGATTTTTAACCGCTTTATTTATCTAATTAGCGCGCTTATTAAGTATATTATCTTAATATTAATTTTTCTAGTTTATCTTTTTATATAAATAATTTTTTTATTAAAGGGGATTTAAAAGATAATAAATTTACTATACTTAGGTATAATAAAAAGTTATACTAAGGTTATCTTTTTTAATTTATTATTTATTCTCTAAAGCTAATATTTCTTAAGTATAGTAAAATATTCTTATTATTAAATATAATAATAATATATAAAGGTATTTTTAAAGGTATTAAATAAAAGAAAATTACCTCTTAACTTTAATATCTAGGTATTATTTAGCTATTTTAGCTATTTTTACTTTTATTAACTTTTTATTTCTAATAATATTATTACTAGATATAAAAAATATAATTTCTTTTAAGTAAATTAAATAGTTTTTTATTAAATAGCTAAGGAATTTAAAATATAGAAACAATATAATTAGGCTAATAAATAAAAAAATAAAAATAAAGAGCTTTAAAAAGAGCTAAAAAAAATAAAGAAAAACTAAAATTAATCCTTTTTAAAAATAAAAATAATTATATTTAGTTTTTTTTTATATAATATTTTAATTACCTTATATCCTAAAACTTAATATTATTTATATATATTTCATATTATTTTATCTCTTTTCTTATCTATATATATTATATATTTTATAAAACTACTCTTTATTTTAAATTTAATTATTATAAAATATATAATAAGGTATATTAAAATATAAGAATTTTAAATTAAAAAATAATTAATTAAGAAAATTAATTATAAGTAAAAATAAAATAATAATTTTATTATTATTATATTAATTAATAGTTAATCTTTTAATTAGCTTATTAAATTTAATAAAATAATATATTTTAATTATTATTATTATTATTAAATTTTATTTTATATAAAAAAAGGATTAAAGTATTTTAATTAAAATCTTAATAAGTTTAATAATAAAGGCTTTATACTTAAAGCCTAAGGTCTTAATAAGCTTAGATTAATAAGGTTTATTTATATAATTATTAATACCTTTAATAATAGCTCTATTTATAATAAATAAATTAGATCTTAATTAGCTAAAAAGGTTAATATTTAACCTCTTCTTATAATAGCTCTCTCTTTTATTATTAACCTTTTACTTATTCTTATAATTCTTATTTACTTATATAAATAAAAGTTACTTTTATTATCCTTATAAACGAAAATTTAATTATAATTAATAATTTATAAAAATTTATAATAGCCTATTATAAAGACCTCTAATTAAATAATTAAATTAATATAGCTATTACTTATTAATAGCCTTATTATATAATTAAAATAACCTTATTAAAGAGGTCTATAAGCTTTATAAAAATATAAAAAATACTTCTAATAGGTATTAAGAGGTAATGTTATATAGGTAATTAAATTAAAAATAAAAAAAAAAAATAAAAACTTATAATCTTTAGTTATAAATTTATATTTTTATAGAGTTTAAAAAATAATTATATATATCTATATAAGGCATAGCTTATAATACTTATAATAATATAAAAATCTTTTATAATATTAAATAAAAAAAAAAAGTCTTATTATAATTAGCTAAGATATAGCTATATAGCTATAGGTATAATATTAAAAATTAAAGGTTATTAAGGTTGTTAATATTATAGGTTTATTTAGAGCTATAAATTCCTAGAATTAGTAATATAATTTAAACCTAATAAGTATTAGCGCTAGACTTAATAGTAAATAAACGTCTATAGGTTTAATTAATTAAACCTATAAAATTAAATATATAATATATAAATATTAGCTTATATAAATATATAAATAATAAGAATTTTAATAATAGATCCTAATTATAATATAATTAACCTTTTATTAATATTATAAATATATATATATAATAAAATTTAAACTTATAAAATAAAATAATAATAATAATATAATTAAAAACTTATTAATTAACCTTATTAATATAAAATTAAATAATTTTTATATTATATATTATTATTAAGCTATATTAAAATATATAATGCTTTTTTATATATTATATATTAAATTTTTTTCTATAATTAAACTTTATATATATATATTATTAATTTAATAAGTTTTAAATTAAAATTAAATTAATAAATTACTTAAAGGAAATTTAATAAATATATATATATTTTATTCTTATATTATTCTTAGAGCTAGGATAAAACTTTTAAAAGTAGGCTTTATCCGCGTAGGGAGTGGGGCTCAAGAGTCGGTTGTGGCGTTGGAAAAGATACGTATCTAATGCGCATGCTTCCATATCTCTATAACGGGGCGGCCACCTTGTCAACAAACACCTACCCACTATCAACTGCGCCGAAGATCGCCCAGCTGGATTGGCAGCTCAGACAGCTCCAAGAGCTATCATACTCTAACTTTCCCTTGTTCTCCCCTTACGAATCTCTTCCGGTCCGCAACACAAGCCATCGTATACCCGTCTTTCCTACAAATTTTTCGTCTCCTCATCGCGTACAACCGTTACGATGGACTACGAGACGGCAAAGGAGCAATGGGGCGAGGTGGAAGATCGCGATGGTGTCCGTTTGAGTTGGAACACCTTTCCCAGCTCTCGAATGGTATGGTTCAATGAATCCCTCATCTTTTGTCAACTAACTCTCTTCACAGGAAGCCTCAAGGCTAGTTGTTCCGATCGGCGCACTCTACACCCCTTTGAAGGAGAAACCCGATACTCCTCTCCTCCACTTTGAGCCTGTCACCTGCAAACAGCCTTGTCGCTCGGTGTTGAACCCCTTCTGGTGAGTCTCGTGAAGTACCATACTCTTCTCCTTCCTCTCGCTGACAGCCTCTCACAGCCAAGTCGATGTTCGCGCCAGAGTTTGGATCTGTCCTTTTTGTCTATCGCGAAACCAACTTCCTCCCCACTACAAAGACATCACCGCCAATGCTATCCCTCCCGAACTACACCCCGCGAACACCACCATCGAATACCGCCTCTCGCGGCCTGCCCCAGCGCCTCCAATCTTCCTCTATGTGGTGGACATGTGCCAGGAGGCAGACAGCCTCGCCTCCCTGAAAGAGTCTCTGGTCATGAGCTTAAGCTTGTTGCCTGAGAACTCGCTAGTCGGCCTTATCACATACGGCACCATGGTACGTTATGCACTTTCCCATCTTCGAGCCAGAACTTTAACAGTGATGTAGGCTCATGTGCACGAAATTGGCTATGAAGAATGCGCCAAGTCTTACGTGTTTCGAGGAAGCAAAGAATACACCGCAAAGCAGGTGCAAGAGATGCTTGGACTCTCAACGTCTGGTCTCCGGCCCGGCATGCAGCCCCAACCTGGCCGGCCATTCCCTGCTGGGCCGGCATCTCGATTCCTCTTGCCTGTCCAACAGGCGGAATTTCAGCTGACCAAGGCGCTGGAGTCTCTCCAGAAAGACCCCTGGCCTGTTGCCAACGATCGACGCAGCCTTCGATGCACCGGTGTTGCCCTCAGTGTCGCTGTGGGCCTCATGGAGTCGTCATTCCAAAATGCTGGTGGTCGCATCATGCTTTTTGCCGGCGGGCCTGCGACTGAAGGTCCTGGTATGGTTGTCGGACCCGAACTGAGAGAGCCCATCCGATCGCACCACGATATTGACCGAGACAACGTCAAGTACTACAAGAAAGCCTTGAAGGTAAGGCCAAAGGACCCAGTTGCTTTTTTTAGTCCATAACTCACCACAATGCCATAGTTCTATGACAACTTGGCCAAACGAACGGCTCACAACGGGCATATCATCGACATTTTTGCGGGTTGCCTTGATCAGGTCGGCCTGCTGGAAATGAAAGGGCTGTGCAACTCAACAGGTGGCCATATGATTCTGACTGACAGCTTCACTTCTTCCATGTTCAAGCAATCCTTCGTGAGGATCTTTGAAAAGGATGGCGATGACAACCTGTTGATGGGATTCAACGCTGTGCTGGAAGTTCTGACCACCAAGGAACTGAAGGTCACTGGCCTGATCGGACATGCTGTTTCGCTCAACAAGAAATCCATATCCGTCGGCGAAACAGAATGCGGAATCGGCAACACCTGCTCCTGGAAGATGTGTGGCATTGACCCAAAGTCGAGTTACGGAATCTACTTTGAAATCGCTGGCCAGGGTCCTGCAACACACCAACAAGCACCACAGAACGGCATGATGCAATTCCTAACATACTACCAACATTCCTCTGGCCA
Organism: Fusarium sp. FW16.1; assembly: GCA_017654865.1. Classification (NCBI taxonomy): domain Eukaryota; kingdom Fungi; phylum Ascomycota; class Sordariomycetes; order Hypocreales; family Nectriaceae; genus Fusarium; species Fusarium sp. FW16.1. The sequence goes on from JADNRB010000001.1 coordinate 1,581,083, forward strand.
GTTCCACCTTCGTGTCACGACGATTTCAAGGCCCCTGAGCAGTCCCGCCGGCGATCCCGCCATTGCTCAGTCATTCGACCAAGAAGCTGCCGCAGTCCTCATGTCGCGGATCGCCGTCTTCAAGGCTGAAGTCGATGATGGCCCAGACGTACTGCGTTGGGTTGACAGAATGTTGATTCGGCTCTGCTCGAGGTTCGCCGACTACCGCAAAGATGACCCATCCTCCTTCCGACTGGAGAAGAACTTCACTCTGTACCCACAGTTCATGTTCCACCTCCGTCGAAGCCAGTTCCTCCAGTGTTTCAACAACTCGCCAGACGAAACAGCCTTTTACCGTCATGTACTAAACCATGAGGATGTTAGCAACTCTCTCGTCATGATTCAGCCTACTCTAGACTCGTACACATTTGATCAGGATGGTGGTCAACCTGTGCTGCTGGACTCAGCCTCTATTCAGCCAACCCACATCCTTCTCCTTGACACCTTCTTCCATATTCTGATCTTCCATGGAGAGACAATTGCAGAGTGGAGGAAAGCCGGATACCAGGAGCAGGAAGGCTACGAGAACTTTGCTGGTCTCCTAGAACAGCCCAAGGAAGACGCTCGTGTAAGTCAAGCCCTCCCATGAACAATGAACATGCCGCTTACTCCTTGAAGGATCTCATCACAGACCGATTTCCCCTCCCTCGATTCATCGTCTGCGATGCTGGGGGATCTCAGGCTCGTTTCCTCCTATCCAAGCTCAACCCATCCACAACCCACACAACCGGTCCCTATGGCGGTGTCGGGGCTACGACTGCACAAACCATCTTCACGGATGACGTATCTTTGCAGACCTTTATGGACCACCTAATGAAGTACGTCGTTCAACTGGCTACCGTCTCAATTATTCACTTTTCGCTGACAATACATTTAGGCTTGCTGTTAGCGGAACCAACTAAGATGGTCCAAATAGTCAAACATGAGAAGTACACATCCGTGCATGAGCATGACGGCTCACATTGTACCATCGGGAGAACGTAATAAATACCATCACTGGCGCTGAGAACAAAGATGATCCGCCCTATAGACTGGCGCGGTGATAGTGGTGGACGCGAGAGTTGAGAAAGAGTGTATCCACCGTGAGACGCGGGCTTTAGATTAGTATGAACGGAGTACAAGTCTCGGAACCAAAAACAGCAAGTCAATGCAAGAAACCGCAAAAGGGGGGAGAATGTGAATGCCTTTCAATACCTATCCCGACGATCTCTAAATCCCCTTAACCCAACAAATTCAGTCATGATAAATAAATCCCTTGATGGGTGACAGGGCGGTAATATATCCCGAGAGGTGGGGTCCTTCGATGACTAAGCCACCTTGTCGGCTCCAGGTCAGTTAGGGCACGCTTGTGGGGCACACAGCTTCGCTTCCTTTTTTTTTCCTCTTCCCATTTTTCAGTTCAACAACTTCTTCAACCACTTCTCAACCTTCTCTCACTCTCCTTCCTCGGCACGCAAACCACGAGCCTCTGCCGACCTTAACGACGCCGCAATGCGTTGGTTTTCCCTCCTTTCTGGTCAAGATGTCCAGGCCTGCTAACACTGAGAAAAGCTCCCAAGTTCGATCCCAACGAGGTCAAGGTCATGTACGTTTGGCACCATTGTCCAAATATCTCGAAGATGTATTTTTACTAACGTACCTCAGCCACCTCCGCGCCACTGGCGGTGAGGTTGGTGCCTCCTCTGCTCTTGCTCCCAAGATTGGTCCTCTAGGTCTCTCTCCCAAGAAGGTCGGAGAAGACATTGCCAAGGCCACCGGTGACTGGGTACGTCCCTCGATTGCCTGCCAAAAGACTTGGACTAACATTTCACCCCAGAAAGGCTTGCGCGTGACTGTCAAGCTCACCATCCAGAACCGTCAGGCTGCGGTGTCCGTCGTTCCCACTGCTTCTTCCCTCATCATCAAGGCTCTGAAGGAGCCTCCCCGTGATCGCAAGAAGGAGAAGAACATCAAGCACAACAAGTCCGTCAGCCTCGACGAGATCGTCGAGATTGCCCGTACTATGCGCTACAAGTCCTTCGCCAAGGAGCTCAAGGGCACTGTCAAGGAGATCCTGGGTACTGCCTACTCTGTTGGCTGCCAGGTTGACGGCAAGCCTCCTCAGACTATCATTGAGGGTATCGACAGTGGTGACATTGAGAGTAAGTCAACAAGGCATCATGCTAGTGCACATGTTAACAAATACACAGTCCCTGAGGAGTAAATGTTGGTCATTTGACAAAAAAGAATCGAATGCCTCTCCCCAAAAAGAATTGAAGACAATCACGATACCCAACCACTCTCCCGTGAAGTGACCATGCGACCGATACGAACCAAATCCTTGACTCACTCTGAAATCTACCAATATGCACTATGGTTTTATTCTATTTTTGTGCAAGGAAGAACAAGCGATGTAATCGACGGCCCCTTACTCACCGCGACATCTAGATCCATGGATGCAGCGGTCCATCATCAAGGCCACACTCCCTTATCCCATGTAAACTGTTTTGGATAGTTATCCCCTAAGCCAAGCGAATGTTTTCCACTATCATAGTGCAGGTCTGCCGCTCCATGCCGAGACTGCCCTTGCGCCAACCTGTTGTCAGGTTTCTCCTGCTTGTCCATAAGCAAGACCCAAGATAGTATCAATTCACCACAGTTCACGAAACATGCTACAGATATCGAACACCTTGCACGCTCCGTTTTATGCCTTGACAGTGTTTCAGCCGTGCGTTGTCGACGGACCTGCCATCGATCAGAGCATGCCTCTCTCACGTGTACATGGGGCTGGCGGGATTGTACCTATGCATTTGGTGATCGCCCCAACGTCCCAGTTGCTCATGTCCAATGACTGGAGCATGCTGTACCTCTGAACGACGGATAGTGCGGGTTGCCGATCAAAGAGGTACTTTGCCGACCTGCATCATCTTTAAGGTGCCAAGGATCGATACGCACATACCGTTCAAAGAAAGAAGACCCTCCGTGAAGCCAATCCAGGAAAACTGCCATCAGCGGCCGAGCCCTTTGCCGCATATCATGTAATCTGGCGTCGTCAGTTGGTGGCCACAAGCTGGGGTTTCTGGCTGGCACGGGGTAAGCAGAGACCTGGCCGTTCCTTGTTGGCATCACCCTAGCCCACTCCAGCCCAGCACCCCATTGGGGGAGGGCCGTGGGCGGTGCACTCTTGTGTGGCATTAAGGCCGGGTATGTGCTCCTCGAGCTAAGTACCTCTGGTAGGCACTTTAGCCCAGCCGCCCTCCCGCCCCATTGTGGAGCGTCTGGGCCGTTCCAAAGGTTCCTCCTACCTTCAACCTCCGCCGGCCACCTAACGACTGTCTCAATACCTACCTACATACCCCAACCAACGATTACCTTGTATCTACTGACTTCGTGCCTCCTTCTCTTTTTCTTGATCGCCCAACTCGCCTCTGACCGACCACGCGGCACACCGGAACACGCATACGACCCTGTCACCCAACCCCCACGAATCGATATCCATCATTGAGGCCATGGAAGCGAGCGCCCGATTCAACTGTGCGACCTGATTTTCCTCCGCTCGCGATCGCGGTACTGCCTGTCAGAGGCTGGCCCAAACATCTGACGCCGTCCCTGTTCCGCTGCAGGCGGAGGCCCTAGGGGCGCTCTGCTCGGCTCAAAGCACGACAGTCTTCGCGACATCATCTGGAGCTGGTGGTCCGGCGCTGGCGTCGTCCTCGCCCTTCAAGCCCGCCCAGATGCCCATCAGCAACCGGCTCAACGCTTCGATACCCAGCGGTTCAGCTAGCCATGCTCTTTGACCTACAGGCCATGAATCAGCGCCATCTACCAGTGTCTTTCGTACTGCTTTTCCAGCCCGTTTTGCTTGTTCGCCAATATACCCCGTTGTCATGTTGCCTCTCCTTCAAATGCCCCCTCATGCGGTGACGCCGCCGCCGTCGAATCTCGATACCTTCGCCGCGTTTTCGAACAACAATGCCGCCTCGCTCAACGACCACTACCCTCGAAACGTTACCTCCCCATACCAGCGAACATTCCCGATTCGCACATCCCAATCGCAGCGGCGTGCAACGGGATCTGCCGCTCCCCTCTACCCGTTACGGCCAGAGCACCACCTTCGCCGAAAGACTCCAAACGGTACCATCGATGCCGGCTACGACGGGTCGCCCTCCTTGTTCTCGCATGGCCCACCTCCCTCGAAACATTTGGTCCTACCCCGATCTGCGACTGCCACGGCATTCCCGCCGACAGGGCCTCTCATACATCAGCCCCATTATGCCGCCAGCATTGACCACCATCATCCCTCCTCCGGTGGACATATGGGGCCCGGCGATGATATCCGACAAACTCGCTTGGGCTCTTCGCCCTGGCCCTTTCCAAACGACACATCAGTGCATGATGGGCCCTTTCTTGGAGGTCACCAAGTATTCCCCTCGGCCGAGGGACACTATACACCACATGGCCAGCCTGATGCGCTTGGGATGTTTCCCAACGCATATCAACCCTTAATGAGGACTCATGAATACAACGTTCGGGCTTTTTGTCCGCCCCCAGTGGTGATGAACGATTCATTACCATTTGGCCAAGTGCCCATACACACTCCATGGAGTTATCAAAACCACGCGCGAGTTGGCGCCCTTCCGCCAAGGCATGTCCAGCAGCATGATTTTGGAGCTGTTCCACAGCACCCCATGTCTTTGGCTCATCGACCTTCTTTCACTCCAACAGCCGGCCTCGACCCCCAGTACAATCCCGCTTTCAACCCAAGCCTAGCGATGCAGGCCTATCCTCGGCCTGCAAGCTTCAACAGCCCGCAAGGTTTCCGCGAGAAGGTCCTTTCACAGGCTCACAAGGCTTATGTTGATCTCTTGTCTTACCTCCAAACTATCCGGAGACCTCATCCCACCAAGGGAACCTCGGGGCACAACACATCACCGAAACTTCTTGTATACCCGAAGCCCCCAAAGCCCTCCTTGAAATTCTCTGATATCCCGGATGGAAAGGAAATCACGGGGATGAGGCTTGCGACGGAAGGTGATCGCAGACAGGATTACCACCCTGGGAGGAGCTCGGCGCCACAGCTTCAGGGGGCATTCGGCAACTATCCGTCCATGGGCAAAGCGACGCCCTTCGCAGGAGCAAAATCTTCGTTGGATATGCTGAGCAGTCTTTGTGAACAGAGTAGTTGGAACTGGATTGATGGGATCATGCTCGGAGGATGCCTGCACTATGGGCTCGAGCAATACGAGGAGGCATTAGAATGGTTCTCGAGGATTACGACCCTTGACTCGAGGTAAAACACTTCCCCGGGTGAACTGTCAAGTGGCTGTTCCTGGTGTCTGACGCATTCGCAGTCACGTCGAGGCAATTACAAACAAAGCCGCTACTCTATACTGCCTCAATCGACAAGATGAGGCTGAACAGCATTGGATCCGAGCTGTCAAGGTGCAACCCAGTTATCTGGAAGCCGTCGAGCACTTAGTCGGGCTTCTTTACAAGAAGCGCAGCAAGGAAGCTGTGGACATTATCGACTATGTCCAGCATGCTTTAAGAGTACCATCATCTACACATTTACCGCACGCCAACGGCAGTGGGCTAGCAGCTACTCGCGACGGCTATCCTCGAACTGCCACGACTCGAGATTTCCAGATTACTGACTTGGAGCAGGCGCAACATCAGAAAGTTGGGCCTCACAGTGAAGTGATGAAGACCCACGGGTTTGGATCAAGCGGTTACGCCATACCAGGCAAGGAGAATGGCCGGATTCTGGCTCTGATCCATGCCAAAGGAACCATGTTGTACAGTCTCAAAGAAGTCAACAGGGCATCAGCGGCCTTTGAGGAGGCAGTTTTGATCAGCCTCGGTCGCCGGATGAGCGGCATCCAAGACCTTGTCCGTCAAATCCAGACAGTTTTGTCACCGGCAGACGCCCGTTTACTTCCAAATGGACAACCTCGCCACGCTTCACGGCCTCTGCTATTGCCCCCGGAACGAGCTCGGCATACCGCTCATCTTGTATTCGGTGGTACTGGCGAACTGCCAGGACTGCGATATGTTGCTGAGGGCTCAACAAAGAGAGCAGCTGTGCAAACCACCAGCAACTCGCTCCTGTCCCTAGCCAAGATCTTCCAAGATGCCCTCTCCAGCGGACACGCTGCCCCGGACATTCTGCGGCGTCCTTCTGGCGTCGAGGACATTTTGGCCCTCTACTATCTTTCGCTGTCGCTTCAGGAAAGCCCCTCTACTGCGAACAATGTCGGCATTCTCCTAGCAGGTGTGCAGCAGGTCACATCTCATCCTCCCGACGCAAGCATCGAAATGTTCCCCCAGCCAACCATTCCTGGCATCGTCCCAGGCAGTGGTCTGTCTCTGGCTCTGGCGTATTACCACTACGGCCTGCGTCTGGACCCAAAGCACGTTCATCTTCACACCAACCTCGGAAGCTTGTTGAAAGATATTGGTCAACTGGATCTGGCCATTCAAATGTACGAGCAAGCAGTCTCATGCGATGGGACCTTTGATATCGCTCTGACAAATTTGGCCAACGCCGTCAAGGACAGGGGACGTATTAATGATGCCATTGCATACTACAAGCGCGCTGTGAGCTCCAACCCAGACTTTGCTGAAGCTGTCTGTGGTCTCTCCACCGCCTTGAACTCTGTTTGCGATTGGAGAGGCCGGGGCGGAGTTATGCTTCAGTCTGGAAAATATGATCGATGGCATGTCGACGACAAAGGTCTCCTCATCGATGCACGTTCTGCGGGACATGAGAGTGGCCTCACGGACCGCGTCGTCCGCATCATCGGTCGCCAACTCAGCGAGGCATCACATTGGGGGCGCGGAGTTCTCGGCGATAATATCATCACCACCATTGCAAAGCAATTACGAGATCTTGGCCTGACAGGGTCATTCCCACTCGAAGAAGCGTTGAGAGAATGGAGCAAGAAACCATGGGAGGGTTCGCACATCGTTCGCCTTGTGGAGCGCGCGACTCGAGCAACGCAATGGAAATGGTACCAAGACCGCTATATATCTGGCGCCGAAACAGCTTCCCGATACACACGGTTACGTCTGCCTAACAGCCTCACAGCACCGTCGGCACCGACCGTTCTACCATTCCACACTTTTACTTGCCCTCTCTCAGCGAAGGACATTCGAGCTATATCCCAGCGAAATGGAATTCGAATATCCTGCTCGACGCTGCGGTTGCCATGGCTGCCATCGACAGTTTATCCCCCTCCTCCTCCACCCAGCCCTTACTTGAATGTGGGTTATGTGTCGTCTGACTTCAACAATCATCCTCTGGCTCACCTGTACGTAACTCATCCTGAGGAAGCCAAGACAATACAAGCTGCTAACAGAATCAAACTAACAGAATGCAATCTGTATTCGGGTTCCACAATCCTCGACGCGCGCGTGCCTTCTGTTATGCCACAACAGCGAGTGATCGGTCTGTCCATCGACAGCAGATTGAGCGTGAGGCCCCTGTTTTTCGCGATGTCAGCAGTTGGCCAGCGGACAAGCTGGTAGAACAAATCGTCCGAGATGAAATTCACATTCTTGTCAACCTCAACGGCTATACAAGGGGGGCGCGCAACGAGATATTTGCTGCTCGGCCTGCCCCTGTGCAGATGTCCTTCATGGGCTTCGCCGGTACACTAGGAGCGGAATGGTGCGACTACATTCTAGCGGACAGCACCGCCATCCCACCCGAGACGTTACGCCCCTGGCGCAACAACGTTGGAGTTGAGGGCGTGTTCCACGATGAGACAGAGGGCAACAGGGAAGGCTGGATGTACTCGGAGAACATCATCTTCTGTCGTGACACGTTTTTCTGCTGTGACCATGCTCAGTCCTGTGATGCGGGCGAACGCGAAGTCACATGGGAACAAGAACAGAGACGTCGTTGGAAGATGCGGAGAGAGCTTTTTCCCACCCTAGCTGATGATGCCATTATCATGGGGAATTTCAATCAGCTATACAAGGTACGTGGAGAGGTGGCATTAAGAGGTTCCCGTCGACTAACCCTCGTCAGATTGAACCCACAACCTTCAGGTCATGGCTACGAATCTTGGCACAAGTGCCAAAGGCGGTCCTATGGCTGCTCCGATTTCCCGAACTTGGGGAGGCAAACCTACGACGTACGGCCAAGGCTTGGGCTGGCACAGAGGTCGCCAGTCGATTAATTTTCACTGATGTTGCACCCAAGAGCCAACACATATCACGAGCGCGTGTTTGCGACCTGTTCCTTGACACGCCAGAATGCAATGCCCATACGACAGCCGCAGACGTTCTCTGGTCAAGCACACCTCTCCTCACACTCCCAAGGTATCCGTACAAGATGTGCTCTCGGATGGCGGCATCTATTCTGAAAGGGGCTCTACCTAAATCAGAGGATGGGCGAAAAGCTGCAGCAGAGTTGATTGCTAGCAGCGAAGAGGAGTATGAACAGCGGGCGGTACAGCTTGCTGGCGGTCTCAGTTACACCATGTCGAGGAGCGGATATGGTCATGGCCATGGACGTTTAGCTGAGATGCGCAAGTTGCTCTGGGATAGCAAGTGGCACTGCGGGCTCTTCGATACGCGGCGATGGGTTGATGATGTTGAGACCGCGTATGAGCAGGCATGGCAGCGATGGGTCGCTGGCGAAGGCGGTGACATTCATCTGTGAGCGAGGAGCAAACAGAGTGGTTCATGTCAACCCGTCAAGGCGAGAAACAGAACCGGTTTGGGGTTCAATGATTGAATGACGAGACAGGACGTCCAACGTGTAGACGAGATGGATCGGTAAGCCACCATCGGTGGAGAAGGCTGGTTTGGACCGGAGTCTGGCGTGTCTATTCGCTATTTTTAAGATTTATTGGTGATCTTGAGAGAGGGGCAAGTTCCTGATCGGATCAGGAGTGGTTTCTGTTTCTTTTCTTTTCTTTTCTTTTCTTTTCTTCTAGAGGTGGATGGGGAGCATGAGAGATGTGTTGACATGTCAATGGATGAGCCATGAGCTTGCTTGGCTTCACTGCCATCTAATTCGGTGCTATACAGGATTATCATGGTCGAATCTGGACAATTGAGAGACAGAGGTCTTGGTGGATAACAGCACACTCGCCTTTTCAACCTATCTATTTCTTGTTCCCAAAGCGTCAATCGGCCACTTCCATCCCGTTGTTCCTTACGCATCCAAACAGGCGTGGATACTAAGCGGACGGCGCAGAGCAGAGCAGGTATGTACGGGGGAGAAAGGCATCAATCAGTTATCATTTCATGGCACCGGTAAAGCGACTTGGTTGGCAGGCTTCGAATACCTTGGACGCCAAGGCCTCCTCCCCAGCCATGCATCAAACGGCGCCTGCAGTCAGTAGGTCATAAGCGAACAGCCAAAGGGGTCGTCAGCCGGCCCGTCAGTCTGGTCATGGTTGGTTTGACAAGTACAGACGATCAGCTGGGTCCAGCTGTCAAAACCTGACATTCACTCATCCATCTCCGGGGGGGAGGGGCGTCTATCCGACACGTCAAGGAGTGAGTGTGAGTGGCCTCTGCTATGATGTATTCGGCAGACGCGTTGCACTAATGTACGAGAAGGTCGGCACAGGCGCTCCTGGTTCCGAAAAGCAACCCGTCATGTCTTGGACAGATGCCAGAGGCGGCCAGGCCGCAGCTGAAAGAAGGGCATGGAGCAAGGAAGCGCGGAACAAACAGGGAAGAAGGCGACATGATTGGTCAAGGTGAGCACAACCAGAAGCAGAAGCCAGCTGAGCTGAGCTGAAAAACCGTTGCTCGGCTCGCTTGGCGTGGCCAGGAAGGGTTTAGAACAGCGAGGGAGGCCTGACGCCACAACGGTTTTTGCTTTTAGTGGCCGAGAGCGACTAAGAAGGACTAGGGGCTCCATTACCGTCGGGGCGGAGATGCAGACTATTGGCAGCAGCGTCATCTGGTCGCCCGGGCCTCTCTGCTGCTTTTGTCCTAGTAGGTGTTCCCTGGGGGCCGTTCGCTGTCGCTGGCCGAGTTGCTGGGTGCTGGGCGCATACTGGAAGCATCGACACCACCGGCTATTCCTGCTAGCCAGCTGACGGACCACATGCTCCAGGTACCAATGGCCTCTATCGTCAAGCACACACTGATACAGGGCAGCGAGTTGGAGGCTGCCGCTCAAAGCGTTATCGATCCAGGGACCAAGTCCACGTTTGGCGAGGTTGCGCCGGTCACCGCCTACCGTGTCAATGCCAATGTCACCTAGCGAGGCAAGCGAGTCAGATGTCATTAACCCTTGACTGCTCCCAGGCCGGTGAAAGGTCACTGAGAAGATGGGCAGCCGGCTGTAAAAATATGACTTGTTGATTATTCTGTGCCTGTGCGTTATGCGTTGTTACCAAGAAAGCGTGGGCTGATGTCCGAGCGAGACAGGCTCCCTGGTCAATCTTTGCCTTTAAACGAGAGCGTTTTTGTTTCGTTTCGTTTCTACCGTCCATCGTCATTTCTCAATGGGCCCGGCCCTGTCACCATCCCAGGCGAGGCCAGGCCAGGCCAGGCCCAAGACGGCCCTCTCCGCAAACCTGGGCGAACAGGCAGTGACGTAGCAGAGACGGAGATGCGACAATGGTGCAGCGCTGCGCAGCACTGCTCTGCGCGGGGCCAGGGTCCGTCCCAGCTGTGCGTGCATCAATGAATGCTCCGGCGTACAGAACAGAACAGGACGGGGCAGTACGCAATGCGCTGGGTCCGAGGATTGATTGTCTGCTGGCTGCACCTTGGCAATCTCGAGTCCATCCTGTTTCGTCTGTCGGGCGTAGCATCGTGTCCTCCTGGCTGATCCAAAGCGTGCCTCGCTGATAGGCTTGTTGGTGTAACGACAGGTGAGCAGGCGAGTCAGGTCGAAATGGTTGCTGTTGGCCTGAGGCTTGCAGAAAAAAAGAGGGCAAGAGAGGGTCCGCCAGATGTCGGCTGACGGTGGAAGCTACAGCAGGGCCCGGCAATTCTGCCCATCAATATTATCCGTCAATCATTCCAGCCAACTCCCACGGATGGATGCTATCGTCGCAAAACTCAATCAAGAACGCCATGGGAAAGATGAGGCAGCCGAACGAATTCGGAGAGCCCTACGCAGCAGCGGACTTGCCTTGCGCAGCTCCTGCCGTTGCCCATGCCCATGCACGCGGGCGCAATGCCAGAAGGACCGACGTGGAAGCGGAAGCACCTCCACCGATCAGCCAGCATCTCCTCCCTGCTGACTACGCATCCGTCGTTCACTCCGACGATCCCAACCAGATGGCTCAGGCCAGCAGCCACCCGTTGACGATGATCGCCCTGCCTCAGACCCTGGTCCCGGCCACAACCCCCCGCTCGCCGTCCCTGCACAGGCCCACGGCGCTGACGCTGACAGCGCTGGTGACGGTGAAAGTGACGAGCAGCCCTGCAACCCAAGGGCGTTGCTGGCTGCCCAGAGCTACTCTACAGTGCCTACTGTAACTCCAAGGGCGGCACCGTCAATCACCTGTTTGTGATATCGTGGGTGTAGCACCCACCTAGAGCTACAGCTTGTCTTTCAATCTCTCTCCCTCTCTAAGCTTAACACTCACGAACTGATGTACGGCCGAGCAAGGCCCGCCACCTCGTCTACTGGACCAATTCGATTGACAGGGGTTAGATGACAATTACTCGGTTGGGGGAGAGCTCACGGGCAGATGGATGGACGGATCGAGAGCCAGCGGCGTCGTTGACGATATCGTATCAAACCTTACTTTGCGAGCTCGTTACCCAATGCAACTCAGGGTCGTCGAGAGCAGCCAGAGGCTGGAACTGGGGCAGACTCTGGTGGCTTGTGTCGGCGGCAAGGTCCGGCCACGATGGACCGATGATGCATCTGTTTTCCTTTGATGGAGATGGTAGTGTAGAGGCCGGATTTAGACGACGCGCGAGGCTCGTTGACAAGCCCGGAGGCACAAGGCTCGGGGACCAAAAGACCCACCGCCGTCTGCAGCTCGACATCAGTTCAAGACAGGCAAACAAAGAGAGCGAGCGGCAAGAGTCCAAGGGTGATGTCGCGAGGGAGGCGTCTGCAAGAGGGCAACGCAACTTCACTGCCTGAGACATCTGACAGGTGGGAGGACCTCCGGCTTCTGGGTTTCTGGGAACACCCGCGTTGCTGTTTCGCTTCTCGGATGAGCATCCTCCTAGAAAGTCAGGCACCTTGTCGCACCGAAGAGCTTGCCAGTGCTGCGGCTACGAATACCGTGAAAAGACAGACAGTGTGCATGTCAAGTCAATCATCTACCTGCGTGGCTCCTCGTGTCCTCGTGTATGTGACCAACGTGTAGATGTCGCAAAGCGGCTCCAGATCGCCCAAGTGCAATGTGAAGTTCCCACCCTGTCCCGTCTTCTTCAGGGGCCCGCACCGCAGGCAGGCTGAGGGCATGTTCCTCGTCTGCGACAGCAACGACGGCCCGCGTTCATCAGGGCAAGGGACTCTGTCAGTTCCTGGAGGCGTCGACTACCAGTAGGTGGCTCCAAAAAGGTGGCCCCGACGGATTGGATCCTGGGATTCAGACGATGCACTGGTCGATGGTTGAGGCGAGCTGGGCCCTGGACGATGCCACTGCGATAGCTGTCGGAGCTCATCGCATCCGGTCAAGGTGCCTGCTGAGAAGCTTGGTACAGTAGAACTAAGGTAGCTGGAAGAAGAGCCAACCACCCAAGCCGGGCTCCAGAATCAACACGCCCATCCCCCTCTCGAGAGTCCCGTCAAGTCAGTCAGTGTTGCTTTGACGGCGGCGGGTCGAGACGCCCATCCAATCCTGTTGCCCTGTGGCCCCTGTCCCTGTGGTTCTGTCCTGGGCTTGTTGACACCCCTACCTCACCCCCACCCCCTGCCAATAGCCTTTGACACCCCCGGGTTAGGGTTAGCCTCCACCTGCACGCCCCCTCCCAAGGCGCTACCTGCCCCAAACATCCATGGGCTGCACATCTATCTCGACAGCGGCATCCCGGTGGCAGATCGAGAAAGTTTGTTATTGGGGTGTGCAGGTAATCGGCCTCCCCATCGTACCCCCTCCCGGTGTCACGACTTTTTTGCTTTCCCCATACTACTTTGCACTTCATGCCATAGTTACGTTGGGCCCAGCCGTGCCCCATCCAGGTCTCCCACGGATATTTCATCACCTCACAACCCTCCTTCTGAGTCAAGATCTCTTTTCCAGAGCCTCAAATACTGCCCCCTCACCCACCCATCATCTACATCTACAATCTCAGATCAAAGCACACTTCTTCAACGCTTGATCAAATATTCTCAACTGCCTTCAACACACTTTTACTACACTTTTTAATCTTCCGACACCTCTTCGCTTACGACTTCACATCCTTCCACTTGCCCACTGGGTCGCTGTTCGACTGGGCATCCCAACTCGTAATCTTTCATCTACTACAGCCTACCAGTCTCGCAATCATGTCCATGGGTCACCGGAGAGGTCCTTGGTCGAACGCCGAGGATGCGTACTTGATGGAACTTGTCAACACTCATGGCCCCCTCAACTGGGTACGCATTGCCCAGACCCTTGGATCCAGGACACCCAAGCAGTGCCGCGAGCGCTACCACCAAAACCTGAAGCCGAGTCTCAACCACGAGCCCATCACCCCTCAAGAGGGCGCCCAAATCGATCAGCTGGTGCGGGAGATTGGAAAGCGTTGGGCCGAGATCGCTCGCCGCCTTAATGGTCGAAGTGACAATGCTGTCAAGAACTGGTGGAATGGCAGCCAGAACCGCCGCAAGAGGATGGATCGTCGACGTAACCCTCAGCCTTACGATGAGCAGTACGCCCATTCCCGACACTCGCTCTCCATCTCGACGCCAAGCCTGTCCATGCCATCACAGCTATCGCCTCTGACTGCCACCAACCACCGTCACCCCGTGCCTTGGGTCGAGGCACCTCTTCCCTCGCCCTGTACTTCCGAGTCCGCCGAGTCGGACGCAGGCTCCAACTACACCACCTCGCCTGGACGTCACCACATCCCCCTCCACATGCCACTCGAGTTGCCGCCGATCAGGGACGCTCACCACCTCCACGCCCCAGCTGGCTCTAAGCTTCCCAGCCTGAGCGAGTTCACCACTCCCTCTTATAGAGATCAGATGGACTGCCAGCCCCGACAGCATCAATTTGTTCCTCAAGGGCAGTTGCCTACCGCACCCAACTCGCCTGTGCAGCAGCAAGCGCAAACCCGACAGCAACAATCAGATCAGGACTCTCGCATGAAGCTGACTTCCCTCCTGCTGAACTAAATCAGTCGGTGTACACGCAGCATGGCTCTGGTGTAACTGCGGCACACAAACCATCACAATCACCGATCTGGGGGAGTGCACGCAACGGGGCACAGAAAATCGGTTTTCCTAGGGACGGCTATATATTGATTGGGTGGCCTCATGTTTTTTGGCGTTGGGTTTCCTCCACGATGGTTCGCCAAACTGGTGGTATGACCTGGAGCACAAGGAAGAAGCACTTGGGAATGGCATAAGGGAGATACCAGGCGTTCAGGCAAGGAGCTGGTGACTTGAAGGGCTAGGCCAAGTCTCCATGGTGGAGCAATTGTACAACCGGGGCGAATATGGCGTTTTAGGAGTGTTTATTTTATGCTAGATGAGTGTTCAAGACGAGTTAAACGAGTTGAATCAATACCCCACATGGAGATGTTTCCCCAACCTTCAAGACTCAATGAATCCGTTGCCGGCCGTGAAGCAAAAACCACAGTGCATCCACCCAGATGAGACTTTTTCCAGCCGTTGAGAGCGGCATGTGGCTCCACGAGGACTTGAGCAAACCAGGCGGCCTTGGCGGCTCCAGTTTGGCGTCTGTCGGTTCCAACCGTACAGGGAAGAATTTGTGATTTGTCGTTGTTTGTCATGACTTGTCTCGCGGGCAATCCGATCGATTAACTGAGTAACTAGCTGGGATAAGTGAGACTGGAATGTGGCAGCCGATAGGTAGTAAGGACACCAGCTGCGTAAGTGGGGAGGATGGCGCTCAATGGGGAAGCGGGAGCGAGGAGCATGCCCGGACGCCTGGGACTATGCCCGGTGGGAGAAATCCACAGGACTGGATTACGAGACTAACCAGCTAGCTAATAACAGCATGTTTGTTTGTGTAGGAGGAGGTACGGCAGTTGAGACCAACGAGAGTTGTGCTCGTCATGTTGTTTGCGTGCCAATCTCTCTTCATCACATCTGGACAGATCTCTGGCGTCCACCTACCACCAACCAATGCATCGTCGGAAGCGGGGGACACGGGAAGAGCAGCAATAACCTAATCCGGGTAGAGACAGGATGGAAACATTCGGTGGTGAATGGCTGTTGAGACGCATGCACCGTCAGTTGCAGACGCGGACGAGACGCAGACGTAGACTCGGGCTCAGACAGAGACAGGGAAACCGAGACACGCACGCACACAGGATCGACGTCGATCTGCAGAGGGTCGAGGACTGCATTGTCATGAGCCAGATCCAGATGTAAAATCTCGATTTCGCACCCCTGGTCCGCCATCAAAAAAAAAAAAAAATGGCTGAATCTGGGATCCAATCCATGCGATGCGTCCACAGCCAAGGCCCCCAGCAGCCCAGGCCAGCCCAGCTCCATCAATCCATCGCGCCAACGCCAGCTGCGACCGACCCGACGGTGGAGGAGGGGCGTCAGCTACGTACGGGCTTGGGCCTCCAAGCAGCGTCGACGACGATGTTTTTTTTTTCCCCTTTGCTTTGCTTTTCAGCAGGGTCTGGCTTCCCAGACAGCGGCCCTAGCGGTAAGGAGAACGGCGGACTGGCGCCCGGAGCGGCTCGGACCCAATAGGGACCCCTTCCACCGGGGATGGCGCTTTGATTTGCTGCTTAGAGTGCTGGTGTGGCATATTTACGCTTCGCTGCTAGCGGGAGGGATTCCTGATTCCCGGGCCAGGCTTGTTTGTCTCGGTGATGTTGGGTGGATGGGTCCCCATGCGTGCGTCTCGTCTGCTTGCTGTCTATTGCATGTCAGGCTTACTCGACTGGCTAGAGAGTGTGAGGGGAGGATTTAGTGATGACTGATCGATGATTGATGGGTGCATCTACCGGCTCGACAGCGTCCCGAACAAGGGGCTCTATTGCTCTAGGCGCTGATGCTAGTCCAGAGTTGGCAGACGACAAGGCCCAACAGGGAAGTGCAGTCAAAACGAGGTGACATCGCGGGCTTCTGACGATGATCCCATCCGTCAACGCAAACCGTTCTTGGGTGCCCAAGGGCGCGGATATGGAGGGGAGGGGGCATTCGCTGTCTCGCGGTGGAGAAATCGGGGAACCGTTACCAGCCCCGATGTCTACTCTGTATTGGATCTCTTGTGTCTCCCTTCTATTGGGGGCAATAGAGGCCTTCCCTTGTTTATTGTTCTCCTCTTGTCTCTTCAGTCCGCCCTGTTGCACCCGCCCCCTGTGCCTGCTCGGTTGCTTGCTTTTCTTTTTTTCTTTGCTGCTCGTTTGATTTGATTCGATTGGACATTCTTGATCATCGTTGCTTTTTCACGCTGAAAAACACCCCGACCCAGGTCTAAGGGTCTCCCAGCCTGGTCCCGGTGAGATGCAGCGCGGAACCGTCGACCGCCACCGATGCGAGCTGCAGGTGCGCATCACGACCGTTCAGAGACAGTAAAAAAAGCAGCCCAAGGCAGGCCAGCAAATGAGGTCTCTGACTAGTGGTGTTTCCTTTGTTTGGTCGCAGTCGATGAGTAGGGCGGTTAATCTCACGATTCGGCACTCGACACACCCACGGCACGGGAGTCAACGGGCCCTTGGGTTGGGGTCTTGGTCTTGGGTCTTGGGGTTTTTGCTTTGACCTGCCTCACCCGCAACGTTGCGGTCCTCTTGGCCCGATCCGACGGATGGACCAGGGTAATCTGGATGTCGAATCTTCCGAGAGCTCAGGATCCAATCACGCTGCGGGATTTCGGTCCCGGCGACCGCACGATCCATGTCTTGTCAAAAATGGCGGATCTGGTTTGATGGGGGATCTACATGTTCTCCTCCCTTCTTGTCGATGGCACCTTTGTAGCTGTAGAACGGCCCTTTGTTATGACGTCCCCGTGCGAGAATGAGAATGACTGTCCGAACAACTTCGGAAAGCCTTTGTCGATGAGCTTGACGCAGGTCAGCGCATGGTGGTTTCGAGTTCTTGGCTAGGCGTTGCACCATGCAAACACATGCGCACGGCGTGTGAAACTCGTCGTTGTGCTGTGCTGCTGTGTTCCCCTCCCACCGAGTCAGGCTGCACACAGCTGCTATTTTCTGCGTCCTCAGTTACGTATATATTGCGACGGCGATTCCGCCGTGGGTTCGATGCCTGTTCGGGCGGTGCATGCATGTAACGCTCGAGATCCAATGCCAGCCAACGCCGACGTAGCCTCGCACATCCTCAACGGCTGCCAGGGAGGGAGGGGCTACGGGAGATGGAACCCTGACGACCTGAACGACGGGGATGTCCTGCACTCAGGGAGGCGTGGATGGGCAGCTGCTTGGGTATTTCACAGAGGACCCTTGCCAGGATACGACGTCGCATTCATTGGCCAATAGGTCGAGTTTGGGGTGCCAGAGGCAAATGAGCGACATGAGTTAACCGGGGCTAGCAATGAAATAAGATGATACAGCAGCGAAGAGCGCAACCAAAAGGAAAGATGGATAGGCATCGCAATCAAAGACGACGCCAGCCTCAAATGAAGACCTGCTAATCACATCACGAGGACTCCCTCGGCCGGCAAAAGATGGGCGAAACCAAGGGGACCTGGAAATTTGGTGCGCATACAGGGTAGTATCACCGATGAGGCTGGCTTGCGAACTGAAGCTGAACAGGCCTAGACAGGGATGTTGGTGTGCAGTCGATGACATTCGGGGGGGTCTCACATGAAACCAAGACGTTTGCCGATGACGACCGCGAAACACGGGAGGGCGAAACACCAAGAAGAACCGAGCCAGTGTTTCTACGCACCAGATCGACATAGGGGAGAAAAAAAAAGGTGGTGAGGGAGAACATGAAAATGGTGTCGCAAACGTGCAACCACAAGGATAAATCTGCAGATACGTTTTGCTTCTCGTAGCATGCTGGCAGAGCATTTCCATCGAATTGTCATGTCAGGTCAGGACCCAGTGGGAGAGCTGCTGCTGGTGCTGCTGTCGTCGCAGCATCATCACCAACAGAGGCAATTGCAGCCTCGATGACGACAATCCCTGACAGCATCTGTAAATCGCATGCACAAGCGACATGCGATTTTTGGGAAACATCGGCCCCTTTCGCACTTTCCCTTGTTCAATTGCGATCTTCAACTAAACGAGTTTATTCTCTGTCACCTAAGCTCTGCAAGCATAATCCAGCAGCTTCTGTTTTCGTTCATGCCCTTGCCCTGCACACCCCCATCCTCGTCGTGGTCGGTCGGTCTGTCGTCGGTCGCTCCCAAAGATCGATCCCCATGACGATGGCGCGCCGACGAACATCGCTCAGAGTGCGTGACCGAAATTCCACGACAGGGGATATGACAAGGGGGCTGCTGGCACTTGCATGGGGAGAAGAAGGAGAGCGGTCTCAACGGTTTCTTTATTTTCACGATTACTGATCGCCAGGGGCCTTCCTGGTTGCAAGTGTCACGTCACGATGGCAGCCCGTGTCTGGGGCTGTTTCCAGTGCCCGAAGAATTTCGGGCGCCCGTTGCGTTTCGGCCTCGGGGGCTGCCCCTTGTCTCCTTGAGTCCTTGTCGCCTTGTGTCGCCCTTGGCCTCCCGCCCGTTGGGACCTCTGATTTGCCGACGGGCCAGAGCAATCGTGCCCTGTTCCCTGTCGGGCTGGTCGTTCCTTGTCTCTGATTGCTCGCTGTCGTCCCCTGATCCCTGTCGTCCCCTGTCAAACCTGCGCTTCCCTGGTTCTTCCACCGTTCTGGCGCCTGTGCTGGAGACGCACGCTCTGGCTTGGGGTTTGCTGTCGATGGGCGATGGCCGTTGTTGATCGGATCCATTCTGATGGATGGATCGGTCCTGTCGTGGGTATGCAGGTGGTGTATTGGACGTTTTGAGAGAAGGCTCGCCTCCCTGCCGGGCTGATTGACTGGCTGGCTGGCGGGCTAGTCCCTCGCTACTGGAAACCTTGAAGCTGTGCGCGACTCAGAGACCCTTGATCAGTCATTAAACCAACGTCGCCGTCCCCTCGAGGCCCTGGGCTGAAGGCGAACGGTTGAAACTATTTGAAAAACTGTCTACAACTGCTCGACTGCTTGCGGCTTAGAACATGCCGCTATTTGCTCCATCGGGGCCAGCCACACACGGGTTATTTTGTCTCTGGGCGGATGGGATGTCCATCCATGCCAATGTCTTGGATCAAGAGCATGGATCATGGATCCGGCTACGAGGTCTAGGAGGTCCACTGCCGCTCCCGCTCACGCTCACGCACCTCTCACCGTTGGCTAAAATCACTCCCCCTCCAGCATCGTGCTCTAGTTGGACGACGGCCCCTGGTTCAATCTTGAACCCCTCCGAGGCTGCATCGTGCTACCCCGTTTTTGTCCAATTTTCCTCACGGGCAGGCTAGCTGGGAGGGTCGCTCTGGCAAGGCCCGTTGCGAGGGTCTCAGACCGAATCTTGGGTATCCAGGGAGCCTTTCTGTTGCACCTCATCTCATCTCAATCGTGCGACCCCAAGAATGCATGTGGCATAGTACGTACCCGTATTATATCCCGACGTCGCATCCGTCCCTGGTGCACCGTCGGTACCAAGCCATGGCTGTCCTTTTGCGTCACGACGACGTCGCAAGCCGCTGCGATCTGGTTGCCGCTCATCATTTCCCTCTGATCGTGCGTGCCAGGAGGGGGGGATTAGGTTGGTTGGGACCGGTGGTACCTTGACGGCTGCTTGCGTGCTGGATCCTCGCTCCTGACGATACCATCGCCATACCTTAATTTTTTTTGACTTTGTGCTGCGTTTTCGCGGGTGGTGGTGTTGCTGATGAAACGGTCATGGATCGACGAGGCGAAACTACCAGCGAAGCAAAAGAAAGGAAACAGAAACTCAGTTAGCGAATGTGATGCCATGCAATGCACATCCAATCCATCCATCCATCCTGAGATGGGGACAAACATCGAGACACGGCAACTCTTCCCTGTCTTGCTCATTTCAGCAGGTAACCACCTGCCTCGAGAACGCGCACGGCTGGGTGCATTGTGTCGCTCACCCTCACTGCGCAAAACCTTGTGCCCCCCATTTGCGTGTAACCAACATCCATCTCCATGCCTCACCTCAAAATCAATCAATGACAAATCTTTGTATGCTTCCGGGCCCGAGGCGTCTGTCTAGACCCGCGACAAGAGGCAACACGCGCGGCGCACGCATTCCGCCTCCCTTTGGTCCCCCATTCTCATTCTCATGCCCATTCCCGTTGTCGCGTCCGTCCGCCGTCGTTCCCACAAAACCGTCTGCACTTGTTGCTGGGACTGTCTGATCCCCAGCAACGTGGATCGCATCCAGCCCCAACAGCCAAACCCGACAACCTTGCCGAGCCAGGCGCCTCAATTAATGGTCGTCGAGAAAAAGAAAGGACGGGAAAAGTCAGATCATGGTGAACCTACACAGGTTGCTCGACGGTTGAAGCGATGGCTCCTCCATTTCGATTGCCCTAACCAAAGGCAGGAAGGGGTGCGATGGGGGGAAGCAAAACACAGAGGGACGGGAGCGAGCCTCTCGCGACGAATATGATGGCTCCCGTCGGACAGGAGGTGCAAGACCCGGGGATCTGGGTTCAGCGCTCTCGCTTATCGTCGTTCGGGGGGTCGGGGAAGGGAAGGGGAGGGGCGCCGCGCGATCCGCTGCCAGCTCTAGGCACTAGTTAGTCATCACCCCATTCGAGGTGCCTGGGGCTGTCAAGGCACCCGACGCCTTGATTGGGCAAAACTAGCTCACACCCCCCCCCCGAGCCGAACCTCCACTCGACAGACGTTGGGGCTCGATCGCTGCTAGTGAAGCCATCCCCATCCGTGTTCTCACACACTTGCATATTGGCCCATTGAGCAACGCATCAACCGCCAACCGTGTCCGTTTTTGAGCGTTCAAACTGCTGCCTCCATCAACATGCGGGCTCGGCAAATTCGTGCTCAAAACGCCGACAAGGTTCCTCTTCCAAAAGTTCAACAGGAGAAACCCCGAAAGCAAGGGAATGTTACTTTCTTTGACTAGTCAGATAAGGGGTAGGCGCAGGTGAAGGAAACCAGAATGTGCACGAATCATGGATTCCACTTACCTCTCCACGATCCGTCTCGCGCACGACACCAGACCCTATCAGCCTACCAAGCTCTGCCAGCAGACGAGCTGCCCTAGCCTAGCTGTTCCCGCCATCCTTCAGCCAAGGGACAAGCTCGCTCAATCTTCCCGTCCTACCGGTGGGTTCCTTGAATAGTGGCTGTCACATTCCTCCCTTCCCGCTGCCGATTCACCAACGCTCGATTCAGCACACATGGAAAACCAACGCCAACAGCATTCCTGTTCTCGAGTCTACTGTGCGCCACCCTAGAGCCGCTCCAAGTTTAACCTTAATTCTGACGGTTGTCAGTACAATGAGCCTCATCTAAGGTTCGGCACCGGCGTCTTGTGCTTCATGACAGGCAGGCCCGGGCTTGTCTAGCCTATCTCCTCCGCGTTTTGCTCAACGAACAACCTGTCTTTGTCTTGTACGGCTAGATCCCGTCTCGCCCGCTGTGCCCGTGTCACGTCCGCCATCACACGCCTTGCTTCTTCCGTCGAGCTCGTCAACCCGACGCCCCTCGGTCTTGCCAAACCTGCCTGCCCCGGACTCCCCATTGCGGATACCCGTGCCGTCAGCTGTCAGGAACATCAGGATTCACGCTGCCATCGTCCATCGCCGCGACATCTCTCGGGCACCCCTCCTGTGAGATGGGTCCTCCTCGGCCTCACCCCTCGAACAAACTTTCACCGTTGACCACTGTGAGAAACTCTGTTCTCGCTCGGCAAGGCCGCATATCGATCACTCACTGGACGCCAAGAATGCTCGTCCCAGCCTCGTTGTCCGGTTTTCTCGACTGATGGCCAACTATTCTGCTCTACGGAGTCGAATTGCTCTAGGTCCGGCTTGAGAACGGCACGAGACATGCTCGCTGGGTCCTCCAAACTCCGTGGGCCCCGGTGGTACCATCAGTAACCGGCCGTAGGACTCCTCCTGCCCTTATCCACTCGGCCGATCTCGACCTCCGGTTTCGTCGAGAGGGGTAGCCTCGGTTGATCATCCAACGCTGCTGTCTGTTCGGGGTTTTCCTGAGCCACTGCGGTATTTCGTGACGCCATTGTGCCTGCCAGCCTCACTGCCGCCCCATCGTCTCCAGGTACAAACGAGAACTGGCGACGATGACCACGCGCCCGCTGGTCATCGTTCCTGGGCTCACGTACTGCAGCCTTGTCGTTCTGCGACGTCTGCGTTGCGGCCTTGGGCTGGCCGTCAATACCGGCACCATGTGATGCTCTTCTTTCGGCGGAATGCCGCTTCTTCTTGGCTTTGCCTTCCTGTGGCGGTTTATCACCAACACCGGACGAGCTTGTACCCGATGGGGAGCCGGTCTCTCTCCGGAAAGGCTGTTCGGCTCGGCCTTGCTCGTCGTAGGTCTCTCCGTGATTGGCACTCTCTTCGTCTACCCGGCAAGTTCCCTCAGCACGCTTCTTCAGGGCAATTTTATCCAGCCGTCGGAAACGCCTGCTCAGCCTGACCTCGTTGCTGATGTCTATGGTTTGCTTTCGTGTTACTGTTTGTGACACATCAGCATTGACTTGTACAACCGACTGGGCGCCGATAATAGATACTTACGGATTGTCCCAGGCCGGCTTCGTAATCCGTCGTGTGATACTTCGTCTGAACTTTTGTGCTGCAAGCCCCCATGGGCTGATATTGTAAGTGGTTTGCACATGTCATTTTTCATGAGAACACTTCGTGAACACTTACTGCTGCCTGGAGAATAGTCATCGGCTGCATCTCCTCCTGGCGCTACCCCCTCCTGAGATAGAGCTCTTGGCTTGTTTCTAATCAGGCTGCCGGCCCTGGCCAGTGCTACAGCCTGCAGGCCTTTGCCTGATACTTCGTGAATGATCAGCTCAAGACGCTTGACTTCAGCCTTATATCTCGCCTCTTGAACCATCCAGTGCTCCTCAATGGTGTCATGTCGCTGAGCTTGTTTCTCAAGTACATCCTTCGTATTCCACAAGTCTCTCTCGAGTTTAGCAATCTTGTGGTGGATGTTGCTGTACCCCTCTAGTAGGTACAAGATGTGAGGGCGGTACTCAGCAGAGAGTGGCTGGTTTGAAGGATTCGTCATTAATGCAGCACGTAAAGCCCCTGCTATCTGATCCATCGACGGATTGTGCCAGACCTGCTGACTTGCGTTGATGAACAGCTTGTCCACATCGTCTGCCTCGATGACTAGGGGCTCAGGAATAGAAGCACTCGGTGTTGCTTGCTCGGCGCTGGCCAAGTCCTGCCAGCTCGCCATGCGTGTCATGCTTGGCCTCTCGGGAGGGGCTTGCACTTCTGTGTCTCTTTGACTCATATTGGCAAGATCTTTGAGAGCAGGTTCGGACCGAGGTGAGGATAGTCCATGGGCGCGAGATTTGTTGGCCCCAAGGAACCGTAGCAAGCCGGAGTCGGCCATGTCGATGGTGTCGTGATGTCGGCATTCACTCCTTGCTAGGGCCCGACAGGTGAATGAAGGTTTGTACAAATGAACGGAAGGGAGGGCGTCACCCCAAGAAAGTACGGAGAAGGAAGCAGGAGCTGTCAGTTGCTGCCAGCTGTTGCCAGCAGGCTGCCAGTGTCAACCAGAAAATCAGATAAACAACGGGGAAGTGACAACTACCCTGAAAGCTAGGTGAAGTGAATCGTTTCAGTTTATTATCATTAGGGATTTTTTTTTATTTGAGCGCTTGCTTGAGATTCAAGCACTGCATCTAAACCTCAAGATCATTATACATCCTTTACTCATACAAATGTGCATCGTGACCATAACCCTTGCTAAGGAAGCCCATGAACTGCCAGCTGTTCGCCTCCTAAGAGTTCGTTTAGCTCACGGAACGAAGCGCAACACCCCCTACATATCTCTGCCATGTCATCAGCGACCCCTTTTCATCCATTCGCCTTCACTCAAAGTCCACTCGGTTTTGAAAGATTGCTCTGTCTCTGTGACGATGGACTTGATCTCGGATCCCAGCTCACTTTGAGCTTGACACCCCCGATTGTTTCTGCCGTTCGTGGACTCTCGTGGGGTCTGGCCATGATCTAGGCCGGGGGTCTTGATTGGAAACCCCGACGACTTGCGAAGGGTTGGCTGCATTCTTTCTTTAGGTAATGACAACGGCTCTGGACGGCTTCCAAGACCAGCGAGCTTGAATGGTCGGGGCCTGTTGCCGCGAAGAGACTCGGATCGTACGGGTATCGACTTTGCTAGGCCAATCTCGACCTCCTCTTCCACCTCGCTAGGCTCTTCCTCAATATATGGCAGAAGAGATGGCGTAATAGAAGGTGTACATGATTCGAAAGATTTCTTCAGTGTTGGCTTTTTAGTCGGGATTTCTGGAAGAGGGCGAGCAGAACCCCCTGGTGGTGCCAACTTGGGAATCTCTTCGCCTGAGAGTGGACGACCTGGTGGTTTGGGTGGTAGTGCTAGCCTTGACAGAACATCGAGAAGATCGTCATCGCTATCAGTTTTCGCATGTTGGTCACAAATATCTTCGGATCTGATCGACTCCTGGCTTTTTGTTTTATGATCACGCGAAAGACCTGATGTGACTCCACGCGGGCTTTCCTGGATTAAGAGAGGGAACTCGCCCAGTTCCGTGAAAGCTGGTGCCAGATTCAGCTGGCAAAGATTGAACCAGGAGCGGTAGTGAAAGTGGAATGAGACAAATGGAAATTCCTTGGGGTCGATCAGAATCCAGTCGTAGTAGCAGGTGGTTTCAGGGGACTCTATAAGCCCCCCTGATGGTGTTCTACCATGACGTTAGTCCGCAAACTCGGAGATGGGCCATATGAAGACAAACGCTATGCCATAGGTATCCTGGTTGCGGTGCTTTCCCAGTAGAGGCGACCTTCTTTTGCGGCCCTTGGCTCGAAAGACCTGAATTTCGATGAGACCGCCGTCATCTGCTACGGAGGTCCTGCTCGAAGTCGGAAGGAAGTAGAAGCAACGTGCCTCGATACCCTCTCTTTTGTGCAGTACCCCGTTCTCTTTGTAGTGCCATCGGTCACTAGGCTCACAAAGAGAGCGTGTGATGGAGCCTGAGACCTGGGCAGCAGGATTTACTCCACAGTTGGTGACATTTCGGCCGTTCATGAAAATCTTGAAGTACAGGTAACATGGTGGTTCGGGTATCTTGCTGAGCGAGTAATGAATTCCAAATTGAGCGCCTACAACTGGTGTTAGAGGCCCCCTGCAAAGTCAGAGTTCAAGGGGCGACCGGCCTGGGACGGATGGGACATAAACAGAGACCCGAGGGCTGGCTTTCTGGATATGCGGCGAGTCTGTGCCAGGGGAGGACGAGCCAGCGCCGGTCGGATTGGAAGAGCGATCGACCGGTGGCAAGATACGAACTGAAGAAGCGTCTGAGTGAGGAAACTCTGGGAGCTTTTTGGAACCGGGTTGGGCGGCGATGGAGATGTCGACACCTCGAAAGCAGGGCATCGCGACAAGCCTGGCCAATCGAACCAACCCGTAAAGGGGAACAAGGGCAAATCGAGGCTATACAAATTGACCAAGGATGACTTGAGGAGCTCGCCAGTATGCGAAGTAGATTGAGAGAAGGAGAATGTGATGGCTAGAAAACGTGGCAGAGCTTGGAGGAGGAACTGACGACCAGCTGCCACCAGCCGTACATACACCACTTCCTGCCCACGCATTGCGCA
Organism: Fusarium sp. FW16.1; assembly: GCA_017654865.1. NCBI lineage: Eukaryota > Fungi > Ascomycota > Sordariomycetes > Hypocreales > Nectriaceae > Fusarium > Fusarium sp. FW16.1. Next base: position 1,607,024 of record JADNRB010000001.1, read on the forward strand.
CTCCGCCAACAGGACTGGAATAGGATAGGCAAGTTACACACTCTCGAGCAAACGCTGTGCTTGAATTCCCATATTACTGCGAGCCAGTCAATCATTTATATGGTTTTGTAGACAGCATTTGGCCTCCTACGGCGGCTTTCATGTATATCACCATCCACTTCCTGGATCATAGGATAATGACCTGAGAACCTTGGATGGCCCATCTCGAAGTTCCTTACCGTCCAAGAAAGGTACCCATTGGGGTTTAGACCGGACAACTTTGGGGCTGGGAAGCATCACTAGGTGGGTAGCGAAACAGCGTAACGTATCATATTCCAGCAAGTATTGCTCTCGGCACTCGTGATGATTTCAAGTCGTCGGTCGTCGGTTAAGACATATCGGGCTGGACCAGGTGAATTGAACCAAGATTTATTCCATCATCATATACAGGCGATGCGGGTCACACACTGAAAACATCAGTGGCTCCCACATGCGCTTATCGGATCTGCCTCATTCCGCCTCTAACTCTGCCCCAACACCTTCTTCGTGTCTTCTTCCTTGTCGATGAGTCCCAGGTTCCGTATTTGCTTAACGCTCGGCGCGTCGTCTCGGGCAGTCGAAGACTCGGTTCTGGCGTAGGCGGCCTGGATCGCCAGGGCTCGGGCGTGCTGTATGCCATCGTCAATCTCCTGTCCCGCGATGCCGAATGCACCGGCTTCTCTCGGTCCCTAACTCACCTCCTTCTTGTGGTGAAGGCACTCGTAGTAATCTTCGAGGGCGAAACCGCACTTCTTCTTGCCCGAGTCGTCAGTGGCCGAGGTGTTGACGACGTAGCAGCCCATAACCTCCTGCCAGAAGGGAAAGCAGCGGCCGACGCCTAAAGACCGAGGTGCAATTGTCAGCTCAAGCCCGCTCGAAATTGGATACCGGTGTCGCCATGTCGAACTCACCGCCATTCAGACCATATCCCGACGCCATCTTGAGCCAATTGAGTATGTATCGAGGCTTGTTACGGGTCGGGCGATGTGTTGTCGTTAATTCGCGTCCGTCCGACGTTGAAGTGTCAGTCGTCAAGTGTTCCGGCACATGAGTTCACCCGACGAGTGTAGCAAATCGCTGCGCGGCGATTGGATGAGTGGGTAGGCTGGGTAGATAACTCGAGATACTTCTTACTATATGATGACAGCACTAAAACCTCAGTAGCGACTGTTAGTACAGCCACCCCGGAATTACCTCAGCCATCCGTGGCGCATGGAGACGCAAAACCAGGGACAGCTTGGAAGTAGCGTGTGGCTGGAGCTACCTGTCCCACCACGTCTCTATCTTATCATTACACCTGCCACTTTGTTAGTTGTCGCCAACCATATGACGACGTCGGATTCAATGCGAAGGAGGCTTCTTCTTCTGCCAGTACGCCGGAAACCCTTGCGAATATAACGGATCCGACACCATTGGGGACTTCTCAGGCTTGAACAAGAGGCACATTCCGATTCTCGCCATGGCCGGTCTCCCTCTCTCTCCTGCAAAGGTGGTCCTTCTGGCGGTGCATTTCGCGACCATCGCCGACCTTGAAAGCCTATCCTCCCTCACCACCCAACACGGCACTATTCTGCGCCAGGAACTCATACTTCGAATTCTTCTCACATACCTTCCCGAAACCGTCAGCCCTTCGATTTATGCGCCTTTTGTGCATGCCGTAACCTCGGGCGAGCCTCTGTCGCAAACAACACCCGACAACCAACTTGACACTTCTCCTGTCGATACCCTCTCGGACGAGCAAGCTTCAAGAAAGACCAAGAAACTTCATCTACTGCCACTCAAAGGTCCCGATGTACCACATGATACCGATGCCGACACCTTGATCTCCTTCCTATTCTCAAGGGGCTATAGGATGGACGAAGAGGCGGGCATGCTCTCTCTGGTCCCAGATCTACTCGTACCGTTCCTCGACCATGACTCGTCGATACGCACCTGGATGATATCAACAGTTCTACCGCTACTGAGGAGGAACCATCTATACTACCCCCAAAAGCAGGCAAGATTTTCGCTTCTCGAGTTTGAGAATCTTCCAGATAGGACCGCTGTCGAGTACCTACTTGCTGAAACTGGCGCCGCGGATGATGAGTATGGCCTTATTGGTCGCGATTTGAGGGGCTTGATCGGACCATGGCTTTACAATGACACGAGGTGGAAGCGGGATCTCTTCAATGAGGACACATCCAGCGAGTCTGGTGCAGCATTAGAATTGTCCTGCCCCGGCTGGGAGCAAACTCTCGAATGGCTCATATCGCAGGCTTCATGCTCGTGGAAGATAGCGCTGAGAGCGATCGAGTCGTGGGATGGCCCGTCAGATACCGACCTGGGAGAAGAAACCAGTGCCTGGCTTCAGGAGAATCAGCAGCAGTACCTTGACCGCACATACGCCAAAGCTGTGTTGGCTTCAGCATACCTTGTCCCCGACTCTGAGGTTGATGCACTAGAGGGGGCATACAAAATGTGCAGCAAGATTAAAACTCTCCTGGACGAGGAGCCCGAGGGCAACCTTCAGTCGACAGTAGCGGCTCTTACGCCTGTTCAGCCTTTTGACGCCAGCGGCTTCGATGGAGTAAAGGCTTCGGCACACTTGCGGAACGATCTATTGCAGCCCTCAAATCCGTTGACAACACCCAAGGAAGAGTCAATTGACCTCCTTACTGTCTTGATCCAAAGTGCCTTCCTCTTAACGCGGTCCGGTCTACCCTGCACAGTCCGAAAGGCCGGAGATCTCGCATTCATCCAGGACGTTCAGGACCAAACGTCCGAACTTGGGCGATTGATACGAACACTCTCTGCCCGTGCTCCCAAGAATGACGATGAGTTTTGGATTAGAGCACGACAGGAAGTCCTCTGGCTACACAGTTGGGGAAATGAGCCTGGCCCTGTAGCAAATGGTTCTATACGGGGCATCTTTGGACATGTCCCTGTCGAGTATATCGAGACGGAGCTTCTAAAAGCCTTGCTATCGAGTGGACGTAAGTCGCATAAATACATCCAATTGACAACTTCGTTTTCTAACGCTTCCTAGGATACTCCCTTGCAAACTCCCTCTACGAAGCAACACCAAATCCCCCTCTATCGGCGTCAATAGTACTCAACACCGCGCAGAACTCTGCTCTTGGAGCTTTTGACAATGCGTCGAATCCCAATCGGACGAGAGGGGGGTTAAAGAAGTGCAATGAGATGTAAGTCGTGCAGCACATTAGATCAAAATGGTGCTAACAGCAGAATAGTATCAGCGCGTTTCCCAAGACGATAGACAAGACTCATCCAGCGAGACAACGAATCGAGGCATTGCTTAGGGCTACACATGCTCTCAGTGATTACCGGCTTGTGCTCAAACAAGGCGAACCCTTCAGTCCGGTTGTGCTCAGGGTACATTCTGATCCAGTTTCCATCATTGGAAAGGTTCTAGAGCAGAACCCCAAAGCATATACCAGGCTACAAGAGTTTGTCGAGCTTGGCAACAATATGGCCAATGCCGGCTTGCCTACATATACTATTCGGGGGAAGCAGTCACCAACACTCGATGACCAGGATCTCATCCGATCAATGGTCGAAAAGCGCATTGTCGCCATGTGTATAGAAGCAGCTCTACGTGAGGATGACTTCGAAACGGCATACTCGTATGTGGTCAGTCGTCTTGGAGTCACACATGGTAGCGAAAGCGAATCCCGGTCTTCCATTTTCAATGACGAATGGTCATGGAAGGCAGCACTAGACGCTGGAAAATACGTTCGCACTGAAAGGTCCCAGAAACCAACCCATCTTGGAACGGCGAGCGGTAACCCCGAGATCCGCCATCTTGAGCAGCGCATTGAATGTCTGGCCACTGCTCTGCGCATTGCACCCCCCCCTCAGCTTCAAGAAGTACTGAAAACCTTCCGCCGTTGTGAAGAGCAGCTAGATGCGGCCATCAAAGAAGAGGCTGCGAAGGAGGACGCGTGGAATGCTGCCGGTGATCTATCCGGCCTCCCAGGAGCATTTCAAACTCCAGACCCAGACAAAGCATATCCGCCCCGCAACATCACCGCCAGTGCAAGCGCTCGTCAGGCTGAAGAAGCACCAATGTCCCTCTTTGATCTCTCACGGGCTACAGCTCGAGTTGCGCAGAGAAACTTTACCTCGCTGTCTAGCTTACAGGGCTCCCTACAGAGTTCCTTCACTTCAGACAAGACAGCACCGGAGCATGAGGCATCGGATACGGAAAGTCACGATCATAACCGTGTGAGAAAGCGGGACCAGTTGAGGGAGGCCGCGACGGGTACCCTTGTTTCTGGTGTTGGATGGCTTCTCGGAGCCAATCCAACTCGATCCGGAAGTAGCCAGCAGTAGCCAGCAGATAGAGTGCCACATATGCTCTTCTAGCGATGATCACGATATGGGGCGATTCGAGTGGGCGTGACTTGAAGACGGTGGAAGCTGGTCGTAGACCCAGCTCTCGAAGCTTCAAGGGGACGCTATCTATGAAAGAAAAGGATTTACCTTCATGGCAGATGTAATGATCGATGAGTATCAACGTAATTAAATGTACTAAACGGTGGTTTTACGCCGAGCGCAGTTGTCGCTACCTTTTGACTTGGGTTTGACATTAATATGTAGTGCAGTTCTCCCAAGGTGAGGCCTTGTGTCGCAGTCAGTTCCAGTTTACATGGTGGCAGTTAGGCAAGTCGATCAAATCTAGGCATACATGGACACAGACAAGCAAAACAATGCGCGCCTCCATGGTAGTAGCTCAAATCAACAATATGTCAACGTTATAAACGAGTCCAAAGCACTTCCAGGTTACCTCCTGCTTCGATCAACAAGAGGTGCAAGTATGAAAGGTCAAGTCTGACTTTCCACAAGACTCAGGCGGCTCAATAACATTTGATTAAGATTATCTTGATTTGGAACTACTATTAGGCAAAGGATCTCAGTGTCTGATTGCATCACTTGATGCAGCAATTCACCGTGCAGATATACAGCTACTACAACCAAACACTCGAGACAACAGGCAGGTGGAAGTACATGACGCCGCCTAATTCAGGAAGCAAAGCCAACCACTACTTCCTCTGAGCGATGGAGGGTGAAGAAATGCCCAACGAACCAGCCAAGTAATCACCATGTCCAAGTCCACCATGTGCGGTGAATCGTAGAAGGGTCGCACTGTTTCGGCTTCGCTGTCGAGGGATTCTCCCTGCCACTAAAGTCAGTAAAGTCCCCGGCCTGCAGACCTTACCAATTGACATGTTTCCAGCTACATCTCGATGGAATGATTCAAGGGAGGTCCAGTGTTTGTCAAGATCCAGTGCAGGAATACTTCAACGGGCCTCGGTGACGTAGAGTTGTTGAGAAACCCACGAGCACAACAATAAAGGACTCGCCCTTTTCGCATTTTACCCTCACCGACGAATGACTCCACCTATGGCGTTGTTCAAAAGTATTTTAAGGTTGCATGGCGTCAAGTTGATTACAGCGATAGGTGATTGATTGGCGATGGGCGACATATTTACGGGGTATGTCTGAGACAAAAAGAGGATGTCAGTCAAGGCAAGCAGGGCAGCATCCAGAGCCAAAACCCGCTTAGAGTTGCGCCGCCGTGACGACTCGCAGAGCCCATTTTTGTGTGTTTTGAAGACGGCACAGGGGGCTGCGAGTAACGGAAACCGCATTCGATGTATGTTGTGTTTATAGATCCACGGGATTCACCGATGAGGCCGACGTCGACATCTGGTTGATGCTGTGCTGCCAATGCTATCAAGTAGTCGTCGATAGACGCGATGGATGACTGATGAAGTGTTTGATTTTGCAATGATCCGGAAGCTGCCAAATGTGGTCCTTCTGTGACCTCGTCGCCGCAAGACTGACCAGCAACAAGAAACTCAAGTGACGCAGGCCGAGTACCCATTTTTGATTCCAATCCCTTAACTGTCGCAATCACACGAAACTCCTGTGTAAGCAGAGCTTGATTTTAGATCTGCTGTCGTCCATGGAAGGAAAAGAAAAACGAAAAAACAGTGAAACAGAAGAAAGCGCACGAGCAAAACAGTGAGGTTAGGAGAGGTAAGGAGAGGAGTCGTGACTCCGACGACTGATCGATCAGTCAGGCAATAGTAAAGGCTGGTGATGCGATCACTGGATGTTGCGGTCAGGGGCGCCTGGCAGGATTAGCGGAGACATACAAGGCAGCACTCAGTAGTAGCCCGAACCTCCATAGGCGTCGCGCGTCTCGGAACGAGAGGCAGACTCGCTGTAGCCGGCAGCTCCAGCGCCGGCAGCTGGGTCTCGAGTTCGGGGGGCGTCGCGGTCGCCTTGGCGGTCGTATCGCTCACGTTCGTAGCCACCTGAGGAGCCGCCGCCAGGAGCACCACCACGGGGGCCGTAGCGATCCCGATCCTCGCGGCCGGCATAGCGGTCCCGGCCATAGCCCTCATCGCGGTCACGGCGCTCATAGCCGCGGTCGTAGTCACGGCCGCCATAACCACCGGCACGGTCTTCGTAGCGTCGCTCTTCACGGTAGCCACGGTCGTAGTCGCGACCGCCGTAGTTGCCGCCGCCACGCTCTTCGTATCGTCGCTCGTAGTTGCGCTCGTAACCACGGTAGCGGTACTGGTCGTCGCGGCCGTAGCCGCCGCCACCACCGTAGCCACCACGTCGGCGGTCGTCGTATCGGGGACGGGGCTCTGGTGTCAAGTCAACAAAATGCAACGAAAGATAGACCATGCAGTGATACGAACCTCGCTTAGGGGGGCCAAAGTACTTGCCGGGGGTCGGGGTGCGAGGACGAGCTCGACGGGCCTTCTCAATGCTCAACGTTCGGCCCTCGATCTGCTCGCCCTGGAGGCCTTCCTTGGCAGCCTCGGCCTGCTCGGAGGTGACCATCTTGACAAATCCGAAACCACGGGATTCCTTGGTGTGAGGGTCGCGCATAATCTGGCACTTCTCGACATCGCCGTACTTCTCAAACATCTTGGAGACTTCAGCCTCGGTGAGCTTGGGGTGGATGCCAGTAACGAAGAGGTTAGAGCCAGGGTTCACAGCACCATCATCATCGTCTCGGGAAGCGGAAACATCCTTCATGTTGCTGCAAGAAGAAAAAAAAAAGCACTGTCAGCAGGTGTCGGTATGTTGGTCGAGAGAAGTGAGGGAACTAACCTGTCGCCATGACCGCCGGGCGATGCAGAGCGACGGCGGCTTCCCTCGTTGTCGTCACGGGGACGGGGCGAAGCGCTTCGGTTGTCGCGCTCGTAGCGAGGTGCCTCATCTAAATTTTGGGTCAGCTATTTGTGAGTCATGGCGAAGCTGGTTGATCGATGAGATATGAGGAAGAATCGAAATGATGGGCGATGGGTGGCGGTGATGCAATATGGGCAAGCGACGGTTGTGTGGTGCGGACGCGTCGCCGCAACGCGCCGCAGGGACTGCAACGAACCTTCGTATCGATCGCCATTAGCAGCCTCGTAGTCCATAGCGGTGGTAGCCATCTCGACAGACGTTCTTGAAGATGAGCCAGGTAGAAGATCGAGCCGAATATGGGTTAGGTGCGGTGGCTGACGATAGCTCAATCGCAAGCCGTGTGGTGGGAGTGAGGTTGAAAGAAGAAGGGAGAAAAAAAAAAGTCGGCGCTGGGGAGAAGGGGAAAAGGAACGGCTCGGGAAGGTGCAGCAAGCCTAATATTAAAGGGCGTGAGCGCGCGGTAACAAAGAAACTCGCCGGTTGCTTTCTAAATGAGCGGGCGCGTTGTGAGAACAAAGAAAACCTGAAAGGCACACAGTTAAGGGCCAGGTGATGACGGATGGCGAAGAGAAAGCTCGAAATGGGGCATGGGGGAGAAGGATGAAGGGTTGGATGATGACGGCCGCCTGGGGAAACAGGCAGACAACTGGCGAATTATTTCGTTGGTGCCGTCAGCGAGGCGACTCTGTAATGGTACCTGAGGATAGGTGGGGGCTGCACTGCACTGTAGGTACCGACTTCGTAGGAGATGCTCAGGCCTGGCCCACATGGTGTCTCCAGTCAACACAGGTGCTAGGGCCAGCCAACCGTCAGTGCTGTGGCTAGTGCCAAGGTGGCTGTGCCACTCTGTAACCCGGTTACGAGCTTCCATGCTACGGATTGACTAGCAGACTGGTTGATGACTGCCTCGACACTCAGCTTTGTTCTAAAGCCTATCATTGACCTATTCCTTATGGATTCCCTCTTTGTTTCAGATACTAATCTGCGTATGGGTGGGCTTATCTCCGGTTCCTTCACACCGTTGTTGACTCGTTAACTTACAGATCGCTCATGGTGTTGGACGCTTGGAACCACACCTTCACGTTCACCTTCGAAACCGCAATTTTAGTAAACTGGAAGAAGTTAAGAGTGACCACACGGAAGCCACAGCATATACAGGGGGAGAGGACAATGTGAATTCAACCAGGTCGTCTTTGTGTCAGCTTCCATAGACCTCGTCATGCCTACCCTAGAGACACAGTGATTAGCCTAATATCAACTATGTGGACCATAAGGGAAACGGGACAGTGATAACAAGGTGCGAATTGCCTCACGAGTATATACGATCTTCCAAATAGCCAAAAACTGTCGTCAGGTACTGTAGTATATGGGATTGGGTACCTCCAGTCTAGACCAGGAACCGTCATCCAACTAGCCATGAGCTAGGGGCAGACCAACCGTTTCCTTCGATATCGCCGATGAGGACAACCATGTGCCGTGTGCGACGGAGACCGGTAATGCGTCCATATTATCCATTGTCTATCCCCCAATCAACCTTCATTTATTCCTGCGGGGGTGGCAGCTCGGGTACCAAGGGCCCGACCCACGAATCCCCGGCCGCATATAAGACCGAATAGAGCGAAGCCATCCCGCACATCTCGCCTCCTACTTTGACTACCTACCAACGAGTGTATTTCACCACAAGCACGCCACAACTCTCAACAGTGCCCTGCTCCATGTCGCTCAAAGGGAAGGTCTATGCAATCACTGGCGGAGCCAGTGGCATCGGTCTCGCAACGGCCAAGATCCTCGCGCAACGAGGTGCTACTGTGAGTATCGCTGACATCGACCCCGATGCCCGAGAGAGCGCAGCTTCGTACTTTAAAAAGCAAGGAACCCCTTTCTCAACTTCCCGGGTTGATATATCCCAGCGAGCCGAGGTCGAAGACTGGCTAGATGACACTATCAAAAAGTACGGAAGACTTGACGGTGCAGCCAACGTGGCTGGTGTCATTGGCAAGCATCACGGTGTTCGACCTGTATCCGACCTTGAGGATGACGAGTGGCACAAGATCATCAACATAAACCTGACTGGAACAATGTATTGCCTGCGAGCGCAGCTGCGCAGGATAGTGGACGGAGGATCCATTGTCAATGTCTCATCTATCCACGGTACCAAGGGTACGCCATACCAGTTGCTACACAACACCTGTCTCCTCCTGACTTAGAGTGAACAGGATTCGCCAAGCATGGCGCCTACGATGCCAGCAAGCACGGCGTAATTGGGCTGACAAGAGCCGCCGCAAAGGAGAATGGCCACAGGGAAGTGCGCGTCAACGCTGTCGCCCCAGGTGCTATCTATACACCATTGATGAAGAAGGCCTGGGACATCCACAGTCGACCAGATGACGCTGCGTTCGACGAGCCGAGCGCTTTCCAACGCCAAGGAACCTCGGAGGAATGCGCCAGTGTCATAGCTTTCCTCCTTGGCCCGGAGAGCACATTTGTGAGCGGGAGTGTGTATGAAGTAGACGGAGCCTGGCTCTGAACGGCCTTGATGAAAGCTACGTCCCGGCACCTTCACGATAGTCCTGGGAAAAGCTGGCGTCGTAGGCAGGAGAATGGCGTATCGAGCCTGATTGGAATATCGGGAACGGAATATCGAGTATCGGGTTGCGCTTACCACACATCCTCAGGATCAACCACATGGTTCTCTCCGTCATCCCGAATGTGTTGATGGTCCTTGTCTCGCTTCATCGGCTTGCGCATGTCGAAGGCATCCTCGCTCGACTGGGTAGGGTCAGTCGCATGGTCCACATAATAGTCCCTGACCACGCGGAAAACACTATAGCCCAGACTTTTGTAAAGCTTGATGGCGCGCTCATTGCTTCTCCGGACGAATAGATCCACGAACCAGGCGTTTTCTGCATCAGCCGCAACTTCCAACTGGTCGGTCAAAATCTTGGCAATGCCAGATCTTCGCGCCTCTGGGGCAACAGTGAGGGCCGTTATGTGGGCGTGCCACGGTAGGTAATGCTCGGAGAATTTGTAGGCATCTGGCGAAGATTCAACCTTTCCCATGACTGGAAATCAAGATTAGCATCGAGCTAGCGATCTAAGACGCCCAAGAGTAATCCCACTGTATCCGACGATATTCCCATCAATGTCCTCGCAAACCTGGAAGAGTGACGGCCATTTTGCATGATATTGAAGATAGAAGTTGAGCTCGTATGTTTCGGTGAGCGGGTCGAGGTTGCACTTTGAGAACTTGTTCACATCGTCGGGTCGAAATCGGCGAAATGTAGCCATTTTGACAGGGGAGGAGTTGCCGGTTAGGACCAACCCTGCGTGCTCCCAAGCAACTGAGCGTGATATGGGCTGGGAACAGTCCGTACTTAGGGAATGTATAGGTTGTTGGAAAACTGAACCTCGTGCCTTCGTGTTTCTGTAAGATGGTAGTGGAAAGAAAAGCTGCCCCGCGAAAGTGCTATTTTGTGTCATGTGGCGGTGCGACCAGAGTTCGCATTAAAGCCACAATGAGCAGGGGCATTCAGGGAACAGGCTCATGGCAACCTAGCCAAAGCCGATACCTGGGTTTCAAGTCCCTGCACTTCTAGTTCACACAGTTAATGTACCTTTTCGTCATGTATGTTGACGCTAAAAGGGGCCCACCACCCGTTTTCGCTTGCCAGCATCACGCCGCCACGACAACGTTGAGCGCCTCAGTCATTGTGTCAATGGCATGAAGGGGCATATCATATCACCCTTCTTATGATCTTTCCACGTGTCGATACATACAAGTTCTTCTGACTTGACTCCTATGCTGGGGAGATCGGGTACTTTTTAATCTCCCGGAAGCCCGGTCTTTTCGCTCCCCCGTCCTTTGTGTACTGTTGGCCGCCATTTTGGTGCCATCAATAGTTAGTACCTAATAAAGGATCCCTGGTCGCCCAAGCCAATATCATTTCGAGCAACGCCGACTCTCCCTCCCTCGACACCCCCATTTCGAAAGGAGACCATCCACCCCGCGGCATAGATACACGAACGAACGCTGCGAACGAACCTCATCGAGTCGGTCCCGAACAGCCATTGCAGCAATACCGTCCGCCTCTATCCGCCTTCCAGACCGCATCTATCGTATTCAGCAGGGCAGTCACAAGCTTGCGAGGTTAGACCATCTAGGTCCAGGGAAGCAACATCCGCATATCCCGGCTCCGACATACGAAAATGCCATCCTCACCGCATACGCCGAGGCACTCTCGGAACTCGTCCGCTTTCGATAGCTTCTCGGGCTCCCCACAAGCTCGGCGGCTCTCCAGATCGTCAGCACAGGACCCCTCAACTTCATTCCGTAACAGCTTTAATCAACAAGATGCTCTGGAGCTGAACGGGAATGGCATGGGTAACCTGGCGGACGAACTGGCTGACGCCTTTTCGGACTCGGGAGACGAAGGTGACTACATCGATGGAGATGGCGACAGTGAGATGCTTGGCCTGGAGGGAGATGAGGCCCAGCATGGGCATTCAACTGAGGAGGAAGAGGAGAAGGTGGGCGCCAGTAGTCCAACAAAGCAGAACGGCGACAGATTAAAAGCTGCGAATCTGACGATTCTCTCTCCACGCCGGAAACACCAACGACAAGCGAGCAATTACGATGGCAGCGAGTACGGATCCGAGTCTGATTTGGACTCTCCTGGCATGCCGCCAGGACTGGTTGCCAAGATGGACGCTGTAGAGTCGCTGGCCCGGCGGGGGACAGAGAATTATGGTGGCCCAACAGACGACGTATTCAAGCGAGTCACAAATGCGTTGCGGGATCTCGGGTCCCAGTCCAGTGTGGAGGCCAGCGCTTCAAGGTTTGAAATACTATCTAATTGATCATGAGGAATCTGGTCAAGCTAACAGAGACGGCAGATTGATAACGGCTCATCTTGCGCTGACCACTCACCTGAACCATCAAACCCGTCAAATCCACAACCTCACATTTCCTCTATTATCGCCTCTTGTCGCACCCCCGGATCCCGAGACCATCGACGACTTGATCCCGCTGCTCTTATCGCTCTCCGACACGATGCCACGACCTTCGACATCGGCATTCAACTCGTTGACAGGCCTGCATTCAATCACCTCTGACTTGGTACAAACCCTGAACTATCTCTCTGACACACTGCACATGTCCCGGCAGACAACAACAACAGCGACAAGAAGGTTGAGGAGTGCAAAGGAGATCGTTGCCGAGATGAGGAGAGAAGAAGAGCTTAGGGAGGAAGGCGAGCGCTGGCTTACGAGGGGTAACTGGGGGGAGCGACTGGAGAAGAGAGAGTGCGCAGGCGTATGCGGAGAAGTGATCGGCGGATTCGAAGAGGTCTGCAACGGATGGCGGGAGAGATTGCTGGCGCAAGCAGAAGCACAGGCCTAGGTGACGGAATGAGTTGAGGGACTCGTATTAGGCGGTGCAGGACATCACCCGTGGCCAATAGTGCCCCATCATTATCTGGTTTTCTTTGTCTATGGGGAGATACCTGATATCATCCTTTTCGTTTCTTTTTCCTTTCTTGCACACAACCCCTTGCGATTTCTTTTGTCTATTTCTGGGGCGGCTTGATCACATGCTGGAGAGAACAAAGCCACAGCGAGGCATGGATGTATGTTGGGAGGATGACCCTACAACTATAGATAGATAGAAGTAGCTCTTGTTTAGAGACATCGTCAAAGAACGAGCACAAGAACGAATTATGACTGGATAATCCTGAGTGTCTGATACGCATAAGTGAGCGAGCGAACGAGCCGAAAGGCAGACTCACGTCCGGACTCGACAATGCAGAGCAACACGGCCTGCAGGTGGTCGAGTTCATTGGACACGTGTGTGAGGCCATCGTATCGCGACCTGCTGCTCCTCTGTTATTGCAGCCATGTTCTCCCCGGGCCACCATGTGGTAGGTAGATTGGAGGCCACTTGTAAGCGGCCGCAGGCCAGGTTTCTTGTCCTGCGGCCCAAGACCCGGCCAAAACATGCACTGGAATTCAGGTGGGGGAGACAAAAAGGGGGCAGTGAGGGGGAAGACGCGCGCGACTGAGACGCGTTGAGTGGCGTTTCGTCGCCCGTTGACGCGACCCTCACAATTCCCGTCTCCAGGACCTCGTGTTTGGGACAGTGCCATTTCTAGTGTCACTGTGCAGGCTCAGCATGCCGCTATCGGGAGCCGGTGTGGCTGGGGAGGCAGATTACAACAGACACTGTGCGCGATGGCCGGCTCGTCCCGATTGGATACTGACACGCTGGCTGAATTCTCCACGCCAGGGATTTTGAGTTGACAGGCCAGCGAGAAGGGACTCCAAAACAAGCGACTGGATGACTGGCAGCTGGATAACCAATCGAGTCTGATGGGCTGGCTTGGGTGGGAGGGGTGATGCTTTGTTTCTGCCGCACCACGTACCGCGCATCACGTTTATCACGCTTACCCTTACGCGCGTGTCCTTGCCCGCAGCGCAGACCAACATCTTATCCACTGGCGAATGCATCATCACACCAGACTCGCAGCAGTCCAAATACGGAGGACGGCTGCCCTTGGGCACGCTCAGGCACGCACCGACGTCCGCACTTTGGCGCTCACACCCTGACGATTTCACATTGTGTTGACGACAGGGCAGGGCTGCGGCTGCGGGTTGAGAATCTGAGCTAACTGCGGAACGTCCCGCTACTGTTTGATACGGCGTTGCTGGCCAGTCTTGTCAGGAAAGGGATTGGAGGCATCCTTAGCTCGAGAGTGGTTCTCACGCTGATACAGAGGTAGGAGATGAGAAGAATGGCAACGGGACGAAAGGCTTGAGGAAAGTAGATGACGCTGGTCATGTCTGGACTGAATCACTTCAGATAAATAGGATTGAGAGGGCGAATCGCTGATTTGTTAGGGTCGTGGACGTCGGACTGCCAAAAAAACACACACAAACGCGCACTTACACGACCACATACCAGGTTTGCATGGATGGATGCACAACTCACATCAAAAACAACAAATATGCACGCGGGCAATGCCACAAAATGGCGCGCAAGACACAACAAGCGGTGGACGGGACACTTGGCAGAACACTAAACCAACTGAGACTTGCTAAAATGCTATGGCCGGTGCCCGTATTTATTTGTTATGGGAATAATAAATAGACGTCCACACCAACTATCTATCTGAAGCCATGCTCTCTTGGGGGCCGTCATTGACTATGACGCCGCTCCAGTAAGCAGACAGTGTGCCCTGTTCCATATGCGTGCTCACGTCGGCAGCTACCGAGCTCTTGGACACGGGAACTACCTCCAAATGGAAGTCGGCAGTAGAAAGGCAGAGACCGCGACCAAGCAGGTAGGGGTCTAACGGGAGCTGAAGTGCGGGAAAAACCGAGAACCCGTCAATCGGTCCATGTTTGCAACGGGTTTGGGAGAAGCATTGGAGGGGAGGCAGAGAGGGAGGATAGGATAGGTGCATGCATCAGGTACAACCAGAATGAGCAAAATAATGAAAGGTTTGACACACAATGCTGGATGCAAACCAAATTATCCAGCCCCTCGATTCCCCTTCAATGCCATTCTCAGGCTCGATTCATGGAACAACAGGGGATCACGGTCCTCTATTATTGTGGTGGTTGTTGTTATTGACCCGCGCGTTTCCTGGCCGTCCGCGGTCTTCCTTGTCAGAGCCCGCCCGGGCGCAGGGGGGGTCCCATCCTGGCGTTTTAGACCGCTGATTGGCCACGCGCCTGTTAGCGCGCCCTTCTGAGTCCTAGGTCAACCTCCCTCCAGCAGCAACATCCCTCACGAACCTGAGCCCGCGACCCTCTTTCCCGCCACCCTCAGCGCTCCTCTCAGCGTAAACCCGGCAAAGCCCAGTACCGCACCCGCCCACCTCGACCTCTATCCTGCTACTTGGATCTCGCACATCACGTCTCGCATCGCCAGCTGCCGCGTCTTGCATCGCCACGAGCTTCCCCTCTCTAGGTTATTCTTCTTCTCATCGCGGCTTCGGATTATCTGCTGCGTATTTCATCTTTTGTCGACTACATCCACTTGGCCAAACGAGCGCCCTCAGCCGAGCACCGTGCCCGACAACCCCCCCAGTTGCTGGGCCCTTGCGAGATCGAGACGATGCGATAGACGCCTTCCGAAAAACAAAGCCGAGATCTGCTGGACGGTGTTTGGGATTGCGCCCTCACCGTCTCGCCTGGACTCTCCCTCCGCCCTTGCCGCCTGTTGACCTCATCAATCAAGCGTCGCCTCGCTTGCCTGGCAATCCTCCGCTATCCTCTCGCGCCGTCACGACCCGTTCTCCCCACCGCTTCCCCCACGATCTCTTTAATCACCTACTAGGAGTCGCAACCCGACCGCGTCTCAACCATGGCGGCACTTCCTGGAGCTGCCGGCATCACTGCCTCGAGTCATCATCGCTCTAAGCGAGCCATGGACGAATCCAAAAGCCATACTGCCGCTCCTCGCGCATCTACTCCTCCTCCCCGCTCAGATCGCGGTCGCTTGGAGCCCAGACAGACCCTCGACAATGGATCCAATCGGTCTCTTCGCAGCAACGCAAGGAAAAGCGACGCTACCCGTGCGAGCCCGTTTGATGTCGACGCCGTCGACAATGCTTTGTTACGCGAGTTCCAACGACCACAGCGAGAGAGCACACCGGGTGCTAGTCCTCATCGTAAGCGGCAGCGGATAAACGGTGATCGGTTGGTCAACCATGCAATGCATCAACGTTGTCCTTTGCTTACCCTTCAGTAGATTCATCCCGACTCGTTCCGGTCAAGACCTGCAAGCTAGCTTCAGTCTACTTCATGAGGATGGATCACCTGCTACCCCCTCTAAACAAAAGAAGCGTACTCCTCACGGTGAACTGCACTTCCAAAAGAGTATGAACCCCTCCTGTAGCTTCGTAAGTGCTTGATATACTGACAACTATCATAGCGGAGGAGGCAAACCGTACCTTCTCACACCTGCTTCGTGCCGAGCTCTTTGAGAACTCAGTACCCCAAGCAGCAACCCCAACTCTCTCCCCGAACCAAGCTCTCCCCACAACTTCTCACATCCCGCCAACGATGGCACTCGGGCTCACACACCTCCACTAATGCTACCGCCTTCATTGCCATCTTCATTAACGCCGTCAACACCTCATAAGAATCTCTTCTCATACATGTCACCACGCCAGCACAGCAACGTCGCTGGACATCCAACTCCCTCGAAGACACCACAAAGCCGCCACGGCCCCAATTTGGATACTCGAGCTGAGATATACAGCCTATCTCCAGTACGATTTGGCAGCCAACAGATGCTGCTCAGCCCTAGGCGCCAGCCGAGGGCTGTCAGCAAAGTGCCCTATAAAGTCCTTGACGCCCCCGAACTGGCCGATGATTTCTATTTGAACTTGGTGGATTGGGGGAGTGCAAACATTCTTGGTGTCGGCCTGGGTTCCAGTGTTTACATGTGGAACGCGCAAACCAGCAAGGTAAACAAACTTTGCACGTTGGAGGACGACACCGTGACAAGCGTGTCATGGATACAAAAGGGCACACACCTTGCAATAGGGACTGGAAAGGGTCTAGTGCAGATCTGGGATGCGGAAAAGGCACGAAGACTACGGACAATGACTGGTCACACAGCGCGTGTGGGATCCTTGGCTTGGAACACTCACATTCTTACCTCTGGATCGCGCGATCGACTCATCTATCACCGCGACGTGCGAGCTCCCGACCAGTGGCTGAGGAAACTTGTTGGCCATAAGCAAGAAGTTTGTGGCCTCAAGTGGAACTGTGAGGACGGGCAGCTGGCGAGTGGCGGTAACGACAACAAGCTCATGGTCTGGGATAAGCTCTCAGAAACACCGCTTTGGAAGTTTTCGGATCACACCGCAGCTGTCAAGGCTATCTCATGGTCTCCTCACCAGCGCGGCTTGCTCGCATCTGGAGGTGGTACTGCTGATCGCCGCATCATCTTTCACGACACCGTCAAGGGATCTGTCATCAACGAGATTGACACGGGCAGCCAAGTTTGCAATATTGCTTGGTCAAAGAACTCTAACGAAATTGTTTCGACTCACGGCTACAGCCAGAACCAGATTGTTGTCTGGAAGTATCCTTCCATGACCCAGGTGGCCAGTCTGACAGGACACACCTATCGAGTGCTGTACCTGGCTATGAGCCCGGATGGCCGAACGATTGTGACTGGAGCTGGAGACGAGACCTTGAGATTCTGGTCGACATTTGGTCGGCGGCCAGGAACTCGAGAGGATGGTGACAACGGAGGTCGACTTGCTGACTGGGCCGTTATTCGATGAGCTTCTGTATTTGGAGGCAGTACATGTTTTCATTTGGTTGCCACACCATCGGACTTTCTGAGCAGCTTGGATTCTTCACGTTGACGACGTGTCATCTGTACACTTGAACGGCCGATTTATTACATGCCGTCCATACACAAAAAGTTTGGGCGTGGAGAGCAAGTGGTTCTCAAAAGTCGCATCTCACGCATTATGGAAGAATACCCTGAGGGATATCGCATCATCTGCATTAAACGGCGTCGCATCTGGACTTTGGCTCTCCTCTGGCTTAACGGAGGGCTTCACGGTGGTGGTGTTGGTCGGGTTGCTTTGATTGGGAACATTTTGGGACATTGGAAGGGGCAGGCAGGCAGGCGGATATGCCCCCTTGAATGAATGGACGGGTTTGATGAGGGATGATGATCTTGGGCGCATTGTTGGTCTGGCTGGCAAAGGCAGAGCAAAGCAAGCAAGCGAAACAAGCTCTGAAGTTATAGCAATTGCTTTTATCTACACTTTTGTTGTTCGTCATTTGGCCTGCATAGCGCAATGGGGCTGCTTAGCTAGGGCACAAAGATGCCACATGAACATAATGGACGGGTTGATACCCTTCCTTGAAGTTGAAGCGTCATCTTTGTCCATACATGCCGTGATATACAAACAAATTCGACATGCGAGTCTTCCAATGGAGACAGAATCCTATCAAACCTTCGGGAGGGGCGCGATGGTCATAACACGACACAGTCCTAGATCACATCATAACTTGTAAACTACCCATGCCTGGTCTCTCTGAGGTGTCTGCAAAACAAGGGGTATTCTCCGTGCATATTGGTTGTAATGAACGGTAGGTTCTCATCAACTAAAGAACCAGCAAGACTTGAAACGCTCCGTACACCTCCAGCCAAATAAAGCAACAAACAGCCAGTCAATCATAATAAGCGCCCAAACATCATGCCAAAGTGAGATTGCAGGAATCATCAGAATAACAAGAACGCAACAAAGCCCAGAACATCGACCGCGCAGTCGTCTAACAAAAGTTTAACATCAAGCAGCGGGTGTCTCACCAGACTTCCTCTCCCGAGTCGTGTCGTTACGCTCCCCGTCAACTCCAGTACTGCTAGAGCCCCTTGTCTCATCGAGAAGAGGGATTTTATCCACGCTCACTGGCCGAGCGGATTCATCTGTGGGCAGGGAGGTGTCGCCCAACATGTCCTTCTCGCGGGCTACTTCGTTCGTCGATGGGATCTGGCTGGTAGATGCGGAGCCAGTCGCTCCTTTGTGAATCTGGTCAGGAGCCGAGGATCCCTCCGGCCGAGGCCCCAAGGGAGGTGATTGTGGCATGTGTTCTGGCGAGTTCTGCCATTGAATCACCTCGGCCTTCATAGCCTCCAATTCCTTCTGGAAACGAACACCAAATACGTCAATGTAGTATGTGGCACCGTTGTAGATACTCCATGTAAAGACGGCGAGGAGGAAGGCGGTGGAGGCCCAGCGGCTCAAGAACCAAAGAGGGCAAGGAAGCATGGTGAGAACGGCGTAAGAGTACTGAATCATCATGAAACAAGCTTCCTGCATGCGTTCAGGTCGTCCCAACACCAACTTGCCGATCCATGTCTTGGAGTACGACTTTCGCAACCAAGTGAACGAAGTAGGTCGGCCGGCAGCAATCTTTTCCTTCCGACGGACCGTAATGAAGAAGTAGTACGTAAGCTGCCAGATAGTATACGGGATCGTGCTCCAAGCCAGCATGGAGACAACATTGGCATATGCCGTGGGTGATCCTGGAGGCGAGGTCTTGACGGTCCAGATGGCCGGAAATCGTTCCCTCTGCATTTCCGGAGACAGCAGGTGGACGATGCAATGTAAAGTTGCACAAGGCATGATGTGGATGAAGAGGGAGGTGACCTTGTCGAAGCTGTGAAAGACGAGTGAGTTGCGCCACATGATGATAGCAACTGCATTGTTTCCAAACGCGAGGCAGTAAGAGGCAAGGAAAAGCCGCTTCGAACCTGGGAAGACCCAAATGGAGAGGAAGAGCAGAAAGTTGACGAAGTAGCATAGATCGGCTAGGAAGTAGTGGTAGCCGCGGCGATGATAGGTGAAGTAGCGGATAGGCATAAAGTACAATAGTTGCACCGTGTACCACAGGTGGAAGTACTCTGGGAATCCGCCGATGAGGTATCCACTGACGAATATGTTCATGACGCCGAAGATAAAGGACACCTTTTCCCGTGCGCTGATAACCTTTGTGTCGTTCCAACGCTTTCCTAGCTTGTCGACACGGCGTTGCATCTGCTTGCGGTATCGATCGAGCTGTTCATCAGCCGAAGGAACGCGGCGTCGCCATTCCTCAACCATGCGATCACGGGCGAGCGCTGTCTTGGACTTGATAGCCTCTCTCGATCGCCTAACTTTGTCCGTCTGAGCAGAGATGCCCTTTTGCAGCTTCTCAAGCTGCTGGGGCAACGCGAAGTTGTCGAGTAGATCGAGGACTGTCAATCGATCGAGAGGTGGCAGAGCGTCCCAATCTTCATGGTTAGAGCTGCTGCCAGAGAAGGATGGATTTCTCGAGTGAAGCGAGCTTCTGGGTGTCGTGGCACCTAACATTGGTGTATCAAGTAGGGAAGAGTCGGCGGGTAGAGAGTTGGGAGAGGCAGGAGCTTCGGGTCCGGGGGTAAGGACGGGATCGCTATCAGTAGAGATGTTGTCGGATTTGAGGCCGTGGGAGGCACCCAAAGGTGCCTTGGTATCGTCATCCATGATGCCGTTCTTGGTTGACGTCGTGCTTGATCTGCGCGTCGAGGGTTGCCGTGTAGGTGGTAGCTGAGCTCCTAGCTATCGGAACGAACGTTAGCAATCATAAATAACCAGCAGAAAGGCAGAATCAACGTTGCCAGGAACAAGAAGAAATACTCACAAGGCGAGGGATGCAGGGGCTGCTCTAGCACGGACGGGGAAGGACGGTGTAAGGGAGTGCAGCGCGAGTCCAAGTACTTATACAAGGCCAGCTGCACGAGCTCCAAAGGCAAGGGAGGGAGGGACCTGGTTAGAAAGTCATTTGTGCTCTGCGAGACCCTGAAGAAACGGTGACTAGGAATGGAGAGGACAAATAAGACAGACGAAGAAGATAAAAGTCAGAAAGAAAAAAAAAAGAAAGGAAAGAACAAAGGGGACAGAAAGTGAAGGGGAGCACCAGCGGTGACGGAACATCCACGTGGGATTGCCTGGATGTTCAAGTCCCCAACACCTCTCAGCGAAGCTGGACCCCAGACCCAGGCTGCCTATGATGAAAGCGACGGGCTGAAAGCTTGCTGGGGTTAGTGTGGCACACACACTGCCGGAAGAGCTGGGTAGGTATGGAGTACTTGGTTGATCCGTAGCTCATTCTCGTCTAGATTTCGCATGAAACACTTGTTTGGTATCAATATTTGTAGAACAATATCTCTTCTATTAACTAGTCTCCTTCTTGACGAATATTCCTTCATACTGAGACTACGGATTAAAGTCACTTCATGGCTCTAGCTCCAGCTTCCTTCGACTCCGTTAGTGGGGTCAGGTAGCCACTGGCACATGCATTTGCGCCACAACCTGGATATCAGCTTGGGATCTTTCCATCGACTGGCGATCAAGGGCCGTTTCAGGGCACAACTTTGCCGTCATCGTCCAGACAGGAATCGCTTGCATCATACCTACTTGAGGCCACCAAGCAAAGCCTTTGAATCCAGATTCTGCTTCGTCACCTCGCCTGCAACTGCATGTCACTCATGCCTTGGAGTCAGATGCACTCTAGTTCCATATGTGTTTCAAAACCAAATCCACTGCGAGTATCACGATACCCAAACCCATCATGTGAATCCTTGACCCAGGCCAGACCCGTTCTATTATTGGTCGTTTTGCCAAGTTGGGATGTACGTGTACAGTCATTGACTTCTTACTGGTTGGTTGGGTTTGAACGTCACTCTAGCTCTCTTGCTGTAGACAACTGGTGATTGCTCTGTTTATTGAAAGGCACAGTACGCACGCAATCGTTCTCCTTATTCTGGTTTGGTAGGTTCCGTCTTGATTTCTTGCCAGACTGCGGAATGATGCAAGCCACCGTTGCTCGCCCAAACTGAGGTGGACCTGGGCCACCTGGGTTTAAGTCATGCCTGGGCGGTACGGACTGCTTATCGCCAAGGCCTTATCCACAGTTTTTTATTGGATGGAATTGGCGGCACCCAGGCACGGGCCATGCCCCAAGCTCGTCGCACTGAGAAAAGCCCCAAGAGGCTCCCGCCTCAGGTACCAACCAGCCAGCCTTGGTCGTCGCGCGACGCGTTATCCATCATTTTCAAGCGTCGCAGTACGGCAAACGACATTCATCTTTACCCACCCATTCTCACCGTCGAGTATGCGTGCTCGTCACACTGAATTGGAAGACTTTGCGGCATAGCATTATTCGGTCTCCGAAGGTAGTCTTAACGCGCTTCCTTCCTGCTCTTTCTTTGCGCGACTCGCCGGCGCACTGGGTCCCCGGCCACTTGACGCGCTCTCTTCCTCCGTCGCATTCGCTTCGCGACCCGTGATACCCCTCTAAACCAACCTCACTCTCTTCTCACACTTCCGCAAACCTCCCCTCGACCACTGATACCCGGGCTTGTTGCCCACCGACGCAACCATGGGCAAGCTCATTCGTCTCGAGTTGTTCAGTGCGTTATTCCCTCTCCCTACAGGTTGAGTCAAGCGACGAAGGACACCAGAGCTAACTTGCGCACGACAGACTTCAAGTCCTACAAGGGCCACCATACCCTTCTATTTGGCGATTCATACTTCACTTCCATCATCGGGCCCAATGGATCTGGGAAATCTAACTCGTAAGTCGCATGCTGTCGTCCTCGCGCCGCCCGCTTTGCTGAAACTCGCTAGTATGGACGCCATCTCCTTCGTCCTAGGCATCAAATCTTCCCACCTGCGCTCCGCCCACCTCAAAGATCTCGTCTACCGAGGGCGGGTCCTGAAAACCGCCAAGATCAACGACGATGGTTCTGCTCAGACCAATGGTGACGCAAACGGTCATGCCGACGGAGACGACAAGGCTTCCCGAGGCGATCCCAAGACCGCATGGGTCATGGCCGTGTACGAGGACGATGCTGGCGAGGAGCAAAGATGGAAACGCTCAATCACCAGTCAGGGCGCCAGCGAATACCGCATCAACGACCGCGTCGTTACCGCTCAGCAGTACAACGAAGCTCTCGAGTCTGAAAACATCCTCATCAAAGCCCGAAACTTCCTCGTCTTCCAAGGAGATGTTGAGGCGATTGCCTCACAGTCTCCCCAGGACCTCACACGTCTGATTGAGCAGATCTCAGGCAGTCTGGAGTACAAGACAGACTATGAGAAGACACAGGCTGAGGCGGAGCAGGCTGCTGAGAACCAAAACTACCAGCTTCACAAGCGACGTGGCATTAATTCTGAGATCAAGCAATTCCGCGAGCAGAAGAAAGAAGCCGACAACTTCCAGAAGAAAACAGATGATCGTGATGCGGCCATCGTCACGCACAGCCTATGGAAGCTGTACCATTTCCAGAAGGCTATTGACGATTCATTTAGCGCCATACAAGACCACCAACAAGAACTCAAGGAGCTGCGCCGCAACGTCGAATCTTTTGAGAAGCGTCTGGAGGCTGCCCGGAAGGAGCAGGCCTCAGCAAGTCGTCAGGTTGCTCGCATCGACAAGGACATCCGGGCCAAGCAGAGAAGTATTGAAGACAAGGAGAGCAGTCTTGTTCCGATTGAGGAAAAGATTCATGAATCAACACAACAGGTTGAGGGCCTACAAGCCCAAATTGCCAAGGTCACAAAAGAGCGCGACCAGCAGGCAGAGATCGTACTCAAAATCCAGAAGGATATTGAGAATGTGGAGAAAGCCCGAGAAGTCTTCGAGAACGACTATAAGGAGCAGATGAAGAAGCAAGGGCGAGAGGTCAGCGACGAGGACCGAAGGGAGTACAACACTCTTCGCGCCCAGGTCATGGCTCGCTCAGGTCCAAATCAAGCCAAGCTTGAGAATCTCGAGCGACAGCGAAAGGCAGACGAGGTCACGGTCAATAACCTCAAGGGAAAAGTCGACAGTATTGCAGCAAGCATTGAGAAGATCGAAGCGGAGCTCACAAACATCGATGAGAGGAGAACCGCGGCACAGACTGCCTCCAAGGAACTCTCACAGGAAATTGATACCAAGAAGAAGGAGTTCAACCAACTTCAATCAGAGCGTGTCAGAACTAGCCAAAAACGAACCGAGCTCGAGGAGAAGCTCGAGGACGTGGCCCGGAAGCTCAGGGAGGCCGATGATGGCAGGCGGCAGAGCGCCAAAGACACCCGGATGAAGGAGATGGTGTCTGCTCTAAAGCGCATGTTCCCTGGTGTCCATGGCCGCATCGGTCAACTCGTCAAGCCGAAGCAGAAGAAGTTTGACGAAGCTATTTCTGTCGCCCTTGGAAGAGACTTTGATTCAGTTGTAGTCGACACAGAGAAGATCGGTGTCGAGTGTGTTCAGTATCTCAAGGAGCAGAGGTTCCCGCCCATGACCTTCATTCCCCTGGACAACATCAAGGTCAATGCTGTGAACACTGCAGTCAAAGGATTTCCTGGAGCCCGGTTGACCATTGACACCGTCGAATTCGATTCAGTTGTTGAGCGAGCTGTGTCTTATGCATGCGGCAGCTCTATTGTGTGTGATACCCTCGACATCGCCAAGCACATCTGCTACGACAAGAAGATTCCGGTCAAGGCTGTTACGCTAGAAGGTTACATCATCCACAAAGCAGGTCTTATGACAGGTGGTCGTGGTCCTGAGTCAAAAAACAAGAGACGCTTCGAGGAGGCTGATGTTCAGAACCTTCAACGGATGGCCTCCAAGCTCAAAGATGAGATTGAGCGGTTGCCAAAGGCTGACAGACGTGGCTCACAAGAAGAATCGCTGCAAATCGATCTGGCTGGATTGGAGAGGCGCCTAGCAGCTGTCAAGGACGAGCTGGCTGCTTTCAACAAGAACCATGCAAGCAAGAAACGTGAGTTGGACAACCAGAAGAGGCAGCTTAGGGAGCTGGAGCCCAAATACCAAGACCAGGCGGCACAGCTGGAGAATACCCAGAGGACATGCCAGGAGTTCCGAGATGCTATCGCACAGGTTGAGGACCAGGTCTTCGCGGACTTTTGCCAGCGACTCGGCTACAGTGATATCCGGGCTTACGACGCTTCCCAAGGCAAGCTCGAGCAGGAGGTTTCGGAAAAGCGCAACCAGTTTGAGGTCCAGAAGCAGAAACTGTCGAGGCTATTGACTTGGGAACAGTCCCGCAACAACGACACAATTGCCCGGATCAACAGACTGCAAGGGGTCATTCGACGCGTCCGTAACGATGCCAAAACATATGTCAAGGAGAAGGACGAGATTCAGAACGCGATGCGAGATGAACAGGAAGAGTTGGAGGCTCTCCAGGAGACACTTGAGGAGAACAAGGCCGAGCTTGCTGAGAAGAACCAGAAGGTGTCCGAGGCCAAGGTTGAGGTGCAAAAACGCAGCAAGGACATCGATGAAAACCTGAAGGAAATCAGTGCACTCGAAACGACCCTGCAGAAGAACAGTGCCAGCAAGTCAGCACTGCTCAGAAGATGTCGCCTGGAGCAAATTCGCATACCCCTCGAAGAAGGTACCTTGGATGATCTGCCGACCGAAGACGATCTCCTTCGTCAAGATCCAGATGCGATGGATCTAGATGAGGATGACGAGGACATGATGGACATGGCAATGGCGACCTACGGAATTGCAATCGATTTTGACAGCCTCGACGAAGAGCTTAAAGCCGTGAGTGACCCTCTGGGTTTCGTTTGGACGATTTTACTAATTCCACGCAGTCGGACGATGCCAGCGTTGAGGAGAGCCTGTCGGACAAGATTGCCAGCCTGACCTCTGAGCTGGAGAAGCTGAATCCCAACATGCGAGCAATGCAGAGATTGGAGGACGTGGAAACCAGACTCAAGCTCACAGAACAAGAGTATGAGGACTCCAAAACGGCAGCACACGATGCCAAGGAGGCCTTCAACGAAGTCAAGCAAAAGAGATTTGAACTCTTCAACAAGGCCTTTACCCACATCCAGGAGCAAATATCGCACGTCTACAAGGATCTTACCCGATCCGAGGCATACCCCCTTGGTGGTCAGGCGTACCTGGACATTGAAGAGGATACGGATATGCCGTATCTGTCGGGTATCAAGTATCATGCGATGCCACCGCTGAAGCGCTTCCGAGACATGGAACACTTGTCGGGAGGTGAGAAGACGATGGCTGCACTCGCGCTTCTCTTCGCTATCCACAGCTACCAGCCAAGTCCCTTCTTCGTACTTGACGAGGTGGATGCCGCCTTGGATAACGCCAATGTTGACAAGATCAAAAAGTACATTCAGGACCATTCGGGACCTGGAATGCAGTTCATTGTCATCAGTCTCAAGGCTGGTCTCTTCCAAGACAGTGACAGTCTCGTGGGTGTCTACCGTGATCAGGAGGTGAATAGTTCACGCACCCTTACTCTAGATGTAAGTTGCTCCCAACCCACTTGGTTTTCTGTTCGCTTGCTGACTTTGTATACAGTTGAGAAATTACGCATGATGAGAACTAAAATTCTGAATCTTTTCTTTCATGGAGCATGGGTGGACTCGAGAGTTTTTGCTACAACTTTGAGTATTGAGCCTTGCGAGCTCTGCACGCGCTGCGTCACATATGAGTTTATGAGTTGTTACTGCGCTGGGAATTCATGTAAAACTACACCGAATACGTAAATCATGCAGCGCTTGGCGGATTGAACACTGATTAGGCGCTATTTGTTCGCTACCTACCTACTTAATCACACTTGATACTATCGTGAAGCTGCATAAGGCTGAGAGTTGGGGCTGAGGTGAGGCTAGGCTCATGCAGGATGAGTGGGTCCCATGCAGACCAAGCCACACCAGATCCCAGGCAACTGGCAGCCTGTCTCGAGACAAAAGAAACTCCTCCAACCCGACATTCGATATTCCAACTCTCCCCCATCAAGAATTCAAAGGCGTACTAGGACCTCTTTGCGCCCCCGCGCGAAGCTTGGAAAGTCTTTCAATCGGCTGCATCTTCTAGGCCTCCTCCCCCGCCATGTTCGATCGCTCATGAAATGGTTGTTGGGCCACGCTTTGTTCGAGACGGCAACCTCTATCGCATTCCCATGCTCTTGTCGCGACGAGCCGCAACGACCTGATCGGGACCCGCGCAATCCCCTTCTGCTATCTCATCCTCTCGAAAAGCTTCCATCATACTATCGATTCGATTGAAATCCCCGATACCATCCTATTCTTCGTCTGCGCAAATCCTTCCAGTGGCGACCATCCTGCGATTCGCGACCGACACCATGGATCTCGCAGTCACTCTTATCAAGTCCGTGATGCGGGCTTTCTATCAAACTCGCGACATACTTGTCATCGATGCGCTTATCCTTCATGAGGCGTATGTCTCTCGATCTGGAGAAGTGTGAGGCTCCTGCTAATGTGGTGTGGTGGCAGGCTGAGAGACGATGATCTGGCCTACCTGATGGCCATCAATACCAAGGACCTCCACAAGATCTGCGGCAAGCTACGTGAAGATAGATTCTTGACTGTGTATGCGTCCTCATGTCTTGAAGAGAAACAAAGCCGCTGACTCTTGGTGCAGGCACACGCGATCAGAGCTACGAGAAGGAAACCCGAGACCGAGCAATCGAACTTGGTACTACATCAATTATCGAAATACCATTGACGCGATCAAATGGCGCGTCTACACGATCGACAAGGAGGTGCAGGGCACCACGCAAGTGGCCAGCGAGAAGAAGGAATACTTTTGCTCGTTCTGCAAAGCGGAGTGGACAATGATGGAGGTCTTGGACAACAGTGGTCCGGATGGTTTCCTGTGCCATCGCTGCCACCATACGCTCACGTTTGAAGCAGACCGAACTTCGACCGGTCACGAGCAGTCGACTCGCCTCAACAACCAGTTCAAGTTCATCAGCGAGCTCCTGCCTAAGATCGACGCTGTCCACATCCCCGAATGCGACTTCGATCGTGCCTTTGCCAACGCTCGCCCGGTGAAGCGAGATGCGACACATCAGCGTGCCCAAACCGTCGCGGCGGACGCCGGCGCAAACCGACCCATGGCGGTCAAGGGCTTGACAAATACTGGGCCTCAGTCTATCGCAGTTAACATCTCGACTTCTGATGGGCCAACAGATGCTGAAAAGGCGGAGGAGCAAGCGCGCAAAGAAAAGATTGCCAAACAAAACGCGCTGCCATCTTGGATGTCAAACAGTACAGTCACTGGAGAGTCATTCTCGGCAACTGGTACACCAGGCACTACCACGACTATCAAGAAGGAAGCCGCTGCAAACTCATCACTTGCTACTGCGCCTAACACCAAGGCCACCACTCAAATTGATGATATCTTTGAGAAGCTCAAGGCAGAACAAGCTGCGGAACGGGCTCGGGAAGAGGACGAATTCGGATCTGAGGAAGAAGACGAGGACGAAGATGAGTTTGAAGACGTGCCCCCAACCGGCAACGTGTCTAGCCGAGACACTCCCGTCACACCGGCAATCAAGCGGGAAGCTACTACAGACGGTGACAACTCGGATGAGCGGCAAGCGAAGCGAGTCAAGGTCGAGCCCGAACCAGTGATCAAGAAGGAAGAAGAGGAAGATGAGGACAGTGAAGAAGAGATTGAGTTCGAGGATGTATAGAAGGCGCAGATTTGCACACGCCAATGGGGTTTTCCTCCTTTCTAGAGGCTACCAATGCTCGCCATGGGCAGGCTGGCTTGATGTTTTAATAACGATTTATTCAGGGGGTATGGATGGGTCTGCAGGACTGGCAAGAAGAGATCCATTGAAAGGGGAGAGAACCAAGCAGATTGGTATTCAAAAAAGCCCGCGAGGGTAGGCACACGATAATGTGTTGATATGATTGCAAAGGGATACGGCAGAGGGCGCAAAGACTATTATAGACAATATGAATCAAGGAGTGACAACTCCTCCTTCCACCTTGACAAGACGAGACTACTGACCCATACGACGGGGATTTCAGAGCATTCTATTTACACTATATCGTCTGCCCATTCACGATAACGTGCTTTCAAACAGGAATAACCCATAGCTCTATACAACCCTATCATGATTCTGCAAGAGCTCTTCGCGGTTTATTATCGTATCATGATGGTCCTCTTACAATCTGTAGTAGGGCGGAGGTTATGTTGTGTTCCTATCCTATCGCCAGAACGTTATCCTAACGTGGTGGATGTCGAAAATCTCGTGGCCTTCGAGCATTCCCCGCCACATCTTCAAGTGCTCTCCCACATCGGTTCCTTACAATTCTTCCCAGCTAACCCTCCCCAAGGCAACATGATAAACCTGTTCCAGGTGAATTGTCTCTCCTCGCTTGTCCCCTGGCGCGAACCCTTGGTGAGTGAGTGAGAGAAACATCTCCCGAGGAGTGACGTGCATCCTTCAGAGTGGGTTATTCACTGGGGTCCAGATATCCTTCCTCGTGGTCTTCAATACATATATGCTTTGGTGTACAGATGCCGTCATGAAATGTTGTCTCTCGCTGCTCTTCCTGGGTATATGTAACATATGCCTTTCATCCACTCACAGTAGTGGAAGACTCCATCCTCAACGTTCATCGTAAGCCGAGACTTGCGGTATAGCCCTCCCTCCTTGTGGTTCAGGAGGGTAACATCTCATGTGATTCAGTTGTTTCACGATGAATCCTATCTCAGGAGCTGTATTGGCAAAGCTGTATCGCTTCGGATCGCAGAACTCAGGAGGGATTAGTTCCCCAACGACAACAGCCAGCTCCTCTCCACCCAGATTGGCAATGATAACTTCAGTTAGAAGTCATGATACATGCTGACAAAGGTGTGTCACTTGGAGTTCCCGAGTGCTTCAGGGTTACTGCCCTCTGGGTTGAATAGGTGGGTAAGCTCAAGAGGGCGTTCTTGCTGTGAGCTCTTGTGACGCCCTTGGGGGCACGTATCACCAGTCTTCATCTTCTGTCTTTTATACTAGTACTAAGAGGAAGTATACAAAAAGAAACCATAGAGGAAGTATGATAAGAGGAGTTGTGCTTGGGTGGAGGTAGACTAGGAGGAAGCGTGTAGACTGTATAGGGTACAAAAGCGTTGTTTGCTTTTCTTCCCTTCCCCTACTGCTACTTGATAATGGTAAGCAAACATAGCAGATTTTCATTACTAAGAACTTGACAATTACTGTTGCTGTCTGCCAGTTCGCGACGGTTGCCAAGCTTGCTCTCTGCCCACATCTTGCACTTCCTATATTCTTTTCTTCTGACAACCTTCTTCTCGGAAGCTTTTCAGTCCCTTATCACGACATCCTATGTCTTGACTCGATTGTTTACTCGATGCCTCGTGACTTAAGGGGGAGGGAGTATGTGAAGGAACTAGGACAAGAGACCAGCCGGAATGAGAAGGAAAGCCACCGTCGCCCTCAAAGAGTCATCAAGACCAACGGGAGTAGGCGTCTTCTCAGCTCATATTCAGATTACTCAGAGCTAACAATATCCAGGGACAGGTTCGGAAAACAGCATGCAATGAGGCTCAACAAGGAGACCAAACTGCGCCTCCAGCCAACCATGACCCGCCATCCAGCTCCTGTGGCAACCAAGATTCCCTTGATGGCATGTCCGAGGTCCGCTCCGTTGAAAAGTCGCCCGATGCCGACTGTATCAAGTCTTCAAGAGGCGACGAATCTGGTTCTGCAGTATCAGAAGACTCTTACCCAGCTTGGAGACACAACGTTGTCGGACGACTCCGGCACCACCCATCAGGAAGCCACTCCCGAGAGGGACGCTGATGTTGATGTTTCCATGGACTAGTGAGAGATAGTTATGACGACTCAGGTGCTTCCCTTCAGGTTTGCTCTATATATACCCAGGTAGATTGAACAAATATACCACAATCGCACCCATGGAGTGTACTCCGCTCCACCGTAAACCAATGCGTCTTCATGTACCCTCCGTTCCGTCTCTATGCTCATAATCAGTCTAGACTTGCCATTTCCCCTTGCTAGGCCCGACTCGCCTGCTGTACAATGACATCAAGAACAAAATGGTGAAAGATGGCGGCCACGGAAGGCTTCGGGCCATCATTAAGCTGGGATCTTTGAAAGGGTCCAGGCAAGTTCCTGACGGACTGACTAATTTCAGGCTATGCTGGTCAGCTTTTCATGTGTCAGACTCGACCCTCTTGATGGTTTAGGCTATTTCTGTCGGTGTAGTTTCTCGTTCGAATTGGGAAGATCACATCGACAACCTCCTCTGGACCCGCCCGACTTTCTAGTTTTCTGTGTAATAGAGGGGTATCAATAGACAATTCAAATAATTACACTACAGTAAACTCGCTACTGTTCAAATAAGCCAACGGATTCTATCTCGTAGTACTTGACTTGTCGGACTTGGTTGGCCACTTAGATATTCACCAACCACGCGGGTTCAGAATAGTAAAGATGGTTAACGAACTCTTTTCAAATATACCGAGTAAATTTGTCCTGACTATGACTAAAGAGTACTAAAATTGCCATTGATTATGGTATCTCTTTGAAGATTTCATCTATTTTACTGTACATCATTGATTGCGTTTAGGGGGTGATAAACTGGCATGTGTGCACTGGTGTCTTGTTTTCCTTAACCCAAGTCAACCGTCACCGGGGCCTATATCGAAAATTATCGACCTGCTCAATCACTCTACTTATGCCAAGGACCGCGGTGTTACGCAGCAATATATTAACCACGTCGGTACAGCCTGAGTGGCGCAACTTGAAACGTCACCAAGTACATCGCTTCGTTAGGGTAGGGATGATGAACGACATAAGGCGCAAAAACTACTATGGATAATATGAGTGAAGGAGCGATAATGATGTTCTGTGCAGATCATTCTAATATTCTTTTCAAATTATCACGATAATTTTTCAACAGGTTCTATTCAATTGCAAAAAACACATTTACTGGAGGGGGAAAAAACTCTACAGCGGCAGCTACCCTTGCGGGTGATTGGAAATGTGATGACCAACAAAGGACAAGGCTCCCATGGACCAACCAAGCATTTGCACTTTCTGTTTACTACCCGTGAGAGGCCGTCACCAGGAGTATGACGATTGTTTGCTTTTGCTCAGACACCTGTTGGTTCGTCTTCTTCTTATTTCAACGATCGCCACGGTTCTTTAGCATCTGCACAGCCCAACAAGTTTCTCATTTCGGTGTGTGAGCATGCCATGCTCCCAATTCCTTGTTCCACTACTGGAAGCATGCTACACGTCCATTTTGTCTTCGTTTCCATTCCCTGAATTAATGTCGGAAACCGGTTTCTATTTATTATGCGGGATACCTTTTGGCGATCAAGTCGCGCGCCATGACCATGAAAGGATATGTGAATGGATACACACCATCACTGGGGAGGGGGATCTCCAATCACACCAAGGGAGGGGCACCTTCTCACAACAGAGGGACAACTCCTCCTCCCGCCTTGACCCGACGAGCAGTTCGCACCACAAAGCTAGCCACAGCAAAGAATCCATCGACACTTCTACCGCCCAAACAACCCTCCCAGGTGAACAACAGCAGACCGGCCTACAATCGTTGCCGAGTGAGCACCCAAGCACACACCATAGAAAGCCGCAGTCGAAACTAGATCTTAGATTGTACCGTGAAAGCCTTGATGAACGAGCAAAACGTCTGGAGAAACGGCCAGCCGTCAAGCATACCCCTCCGCAAAGTGTTCCTAACCATTCTGAAGCAAGCGCCATCAATCACCCAGAGCTCTCATTTACATCCCCCATCAAGCTCGACCAGAGCGGCACCAGCAGCTTTGTCATGGCCCCCGAATTCCCACGCATCTTTTTGCTTTCGACGCATCTCAGTGTCAACGAGTTACACGAGCTCGAGAATCAAACCCCGACGTTGACATATGATATCAACGAGGCTGAGGTTGTGGTAGGCAATATCTCGCGAGCGGAGCGCGCCAAGTTCGAACTGAGGAAGGCCAAATTCGAGACTGTACCTATCGAAAGCCCGCAGATACGCGACAACAAGTCTCAGCAAACGTACGCAACCACCGGCACACAGGAGAGGGACCCTGAAGATGCTCCCAGCTCAAAGCGGAGAAGAGTTGCTGAGCCATCGACACCAAATGATGGTGATATCATCAAGGTTGTCAAGCTGGCATGGCTGAAGGATTCTTTTGAACAAGGAACTGTTTTGCCCTTTGAAAAATATCTCCTGTACCAAGGCAAGAAGGTCCCCCCAAAAAATGCGACGCCAACATCAGCTACGGTCCAGCATTCTTCAACAGCAAGCATACTAGAGCGAGCCAGACAAGATCAACAAGCGCAACCAGCGAGCAACTCACCTCGTGATCGACACAAACATCGTTCTCATACTTCAGCAACCTCAACTGATCATGTACCCAGTTTGCTTCATCAGACAACTTCGGAGCATGATATCACATTACCCCCAGTCCCTGATTTCCTTGAGACGCCCTATTCTTGTCAACGGCCTACGCCGATGAACCCACCTAATGAGGCCTTTGTTGAGGCCTTGATCGAGGTCAGGACTATTCGTAAACTTCAGGGCGACGAGGTTGGTGTCAGGGCGTACTCTACTTCTATTGCTACTGTATCGGCGTATCCACACAAGTTGCAGAACACACATGGTGAGTCTCACCCTGCCAAGGAATATTGCACAGCTAAACACCCTATAGAAGTGGAGCGATTGCCGGGCTGCGGTGCTAAGATTGCCGAGCTTTGGCGTGAGTGGAATGAGACAGGGGAGTTGACAGAGGTTCGTAAAGCTGACGCAGATCCTATGGTCTCTGTACTCAGGCTCTTCTACAACATCTGGGGAGTTGGGGACACGACGGCACGCGAGTTTTACCGTAAGGGTCAGTGTCTAAGGTATAGTTCCTGAGGATTAGAATCGAAGGTTGATGGACTATAGGATGGCGAGATCTAAACGACCTTGTCGATTTTACCTGGGACTCGCTCAGCCGCTCCCAGCAGGTTGGGGTCAAGTTCTATGACGAATTTCTACTCAAGATCCCACGAGCCGAAGTTGAATCTATTGGAGCCGTCATACTGAAGCACGCACGTGAGATTGACGCTGGCTTTGAGATGATTATCGTGGGAGGATATCGACGAGGCAAGTTGCAATGTGGTGACATTGATGTCATCTTGAGCCACCGGGACGAAAACAAGACACTGAGAGTTGTGAACACGCTGATTCAGAGCCTTGAGCAAGCTCAATTTATCACGCACAACCTCGTAATGTCGCTCCACAACAGCGAGCGAGGACAGCGGCCAGTGTCATGGAAGGGTGAGGGCGCACGCGGGTCGGGCTTTGATACCCTGGATAAGGCGATGGTTGTATGGCAAGACCCGAACCAAGAGGATGCACTACACCGACGAGTCGACATCATCATCAGTCCATGGAAAACGGTAGGATGCGCGCTTTTGGGCTGGAGCGGCGGGACAACGTTCCAACGAGACCTCCGACAATACTGTAAGAAGGTCAAGGGGCTCAAATTTGATAGCAGCGGCGTCCGGCGTAGGTCTGATGGGATGTGGGTGGATCTGGAAAAGGGCCCTGCTGGAGACGGAGCTCCGGATATGGAGACTGCGGAACGGAGGGTATTTGAAGGACTCGGGCTGACGTGGCGACCACCCGAGGAGAGATGCACCGGGTGAGACGGGGCCGATATGTGGGGCCCCGGCGCCGAGAACTCGGCCGGAGTCAGCAAGAGACACACAAGACATTTAGGCGGCTATTTGAACTCGTATGTTTGCCCTACACTCTTGGTTCCTAGTTACTCTGTCTCACTCTTATTAGATCATACTATTTCGCCTCGTGTCCTGTGCCTGCCTGCATGACTCGTGAAATCGGGCATGAATAGTGCGGACTTTGAGACGGAGTTGCGGACTTTGACTCGAGCCCGCCGCGTAACAGAAAAACAGGCGCCACAGAATAAATCGGGAACTTGGCCGGAATTCAGTTAGGCCGTCGGCACAACCTTGCCGCTTCCATCAGGGGGCCATTTTGGAAGCAACCGTGTGGGATATGGCGCTTGGCGCTTGAACCCCCCCCGCCAGAGCTGGAGTTGAGAGGAGTTGGCGATTATCTTAGCATCCGAATTCCTTTTGGGGCCAATCGCCGCTTACATGATAGCTGAGTAACAAGCCTTTCTTCGGGTTGTTTTTTCCCCAGGCTCAGGTCATGATCATGATCGGGGCATCGGGCGGAGCGGGTCTCGGGCGTCGGCATCTCGCCCTTCACCCCCTTTTTTTCATAGGCGACGATCCGACGACGTATCATCCATTGCGGCACGGAGCAGGCTCTGATACGACGCGTAGAGCAAAAAAAAGAGTGTTTCGTGCATGTACCGAGTAATTCCTAGCCAAAACATTGGCCAGCCTGCTCGCAATTGACCCCCCGTACCATTTTATGTTGCTTTACCTTGGTGTGGAGCTTCCCGGGGCTGGCCCGCTCCGGGCAGATCTTGGTCCACGCGGACCCAAGTTTTGCAAGCCTGTTGGCGAACATTTAAGGCTGGGAGACCACGTAACTATCTCGAGTCTGTTTAACCTGTACACACAACTTTCCTGGAACAACAATCTTATCTCTTGACGCTGTAGAACCCCGCTTCTTCTTCAACTAATAACAACTATCAATCGCCATCATGCCTCTCACCATCTCACTTCCTGAGGAGTACGGGTAAGGATAGCTTCATCTCAAACAGTAAAGCAAACCTCAACTAACACGGCTCCAAGCTACGTCCTCGTCGCCGCCACCTCCACCTTCTTCATCAACTCTCTCCACGTGGTGCTCACAAGCAAGGCCCGCAAGGCCTGCGGTCTCAAGTACCCCGTCCCCTACGCCAGCAATGACTTGGCTGAGAAGAATGACCTCGCCTACAAGTTCAACTGCGGTACGTTGTGGCAAACTCTTACTTCTCATCGTGAAACCCTCCTACTGACGTTTCTCTAGCCCAACGATCTCATGCCAACTTCACTGAGAACCAAATCTCCTTCCTCGGTGCTCTCCTCATCGCTGGCCTACGCTTCCCCGTGGCTTCTGCTGCTATCGGCGCCGGCTGGGCTCTCTCCCGTGTCGTCTATGCCATTGGCTACTCTGCGGGTGGTCCCCAAGGAAGAATGCGAGGATCCATTGGAAGCTTCCTCTGCGACACCATTCTCAAGTTCATGGCTGCGTACACCTCCATCAGTTACGCTCTGGGCCAATAAGCAAGGGAGGACTGTTGCAAAAAAGAGACCATGGTGTTGTTTCAATATTACTTGATTCCGTGTAAGAATAGGCCACCCACAATATTCCTGCGCCATTTTCCCCAAGTCCTGCCTTGTGTAGTGACCAATGGACGCCCCAATCTTTGTACCTCGTAGCATGATATAAACAAAACCGAGAGTTCATGACCTATAACCAACCGCCCGTGTCCAGACCCATACGTTGCACATCCGTTCCCCTTGAACCAAGAGATCAGTACAGTCTTACCATTATCTCCGCATCCTTCTCCTCCTGAGCTCCTGACTAAATTGAACATCTTCCTCGCTGGCGGGCACGGCCTCTTTCTCATTCGCCTTTGCCCTGTGGTTCTTCTCGGCCTCTGGGAACCACTCGATCCCATTGTTTCCGAGCAGATAGTCACCGTAGTACTTCATCGCGTTGAAAATCTCCTCTCCTGTTGGAATAATGTGTTCCTTGGGCAACAGAAAGCCGTAGCTACCTGTATCCCGAAGCTTGAGTTGGTAGCTGTAATGAGCCCTCATCTCGTGGTAGAACCAGTCGACGGCGGATCCGCCACCGGACTCGATGCGAGACCAGAAACGGCCTCCGCTGGATTCTCGTGCTGATACAGCACCTTCGCATGCTGAGGTCACTGTATATGACTCTCCGTTCGATAGCCGGATTGACTTGGCAATGCCTGCTGCGAGCTCCTCGAGGTTCTCCAGGTTTGGTGGATCGACCGAGCAGGTATAAGAATAGGGGTACAGAATCTGCTGGGAGTATGAATGCAGATCAATCAGGCCGACGAATCGAACGTTGTTGTTCCACGACGCATTACGCGCCCAATCAGCAATCTGGACAGCTTCCGTCGCTTGGAAAGGCTTCTCTCCTCCGTAGCTCTCAGAACATGGGTCGCGCTGAACCCGTGAGCCATCCCATTCATATCCATAAGCGCGGTCCAAGTCCAGTCCACGGCAAAATTGGAGGTTCGTTTGTTGCCTCGTCTTGCGCCAGAGCCGGTCAATGTGCCATGTGTACTCGAAGCCATCAGGGTTGGCGATTGGCAAAAAGACAATGTCAAACTCGTCAAGTAGCTTGGTGATCATCCGCTCCTTGCCGTAGCTTGTGATGAAAGACCAAGCTAGATAGTTGACAGTACTGGTCGAGATCCACTCGCGAGCATGAGAGCCACCCATGACCATGATGGTCTTCCTCCTAGGCGCATCAGGTTCAAGTACTGGAACGCCGACACGAAGAGCAGGAATGTCGCGTCCCTCGTAGGACTTGCCAATGTTCATATATTCCACATATGACGGGAACATGGCCTCAAGCAGACGCATCCAGCGAACCACCACCGCCAGCGGCTGGTAATCCTGGAAAAAGAGATTATCACCAGGCGACAAATTAGTATTGATCTTGGGGGCAACGGTCTGAGGGTCGGAGCGCGCAGGGTTGCCATCGGTTGGGAGTGAGTTGTAGACCGCGGAGGCCAAGTCGGGGATCAGAGTAGAATGCGAAGTGTGAAGCGACTTGGGGAGTAGGCTGAGCAGAGCGCCGACCTCGTCGGTGTGCATTCGGATATCGACGTAGTCTTCGGTAAACGCCCATACATCAAGGAATAGTCGAGCAGCGGCATCTGCGAGGGCGCCTTCCTCGTGGGAAGTAGTGACATTGAAACGAAGAACGAGCTGGTTGGCATACTGGGCGCGATATTGGTTGAGGATGGGCGGTTGGTTGCTATCCTTGGTGGGGTGTCGCCCGAATATGAACTCGATCGCATTATCGCGAAGCTTCGTGAGGAAAGGAAACAGTCGAGTGTTTGTCTTATCGGCATGGGAATTAAGGCTGGCCCGTTGAGTATCGATGCCGGCGGCGTCGGAGGCCTGCAACAGCAACAATGCTGCCGCGAGGAGCTTCAACTTCATCTTTGACACAGGGAGCGCAGTCGGCGCAGCCGATTGGTATTTCTTAATAAAAGTACCCGATGCTGAGGATTACCGAGCCCTCGGCAAGGGGAGTGATAAGTTGGATATGAGAGGCGAGGATGATCAAGTAATGTCGTAGTGGAATTGGGGATGGATCGTGGTCGCTGGATGCACAGCCTCAAGAGCATGTGCCTCTGCACAAGGGTGGAATAGGCACAATGCGAGATTGACCAGAGCTACGGGACCTGCCCCTCTGTAAGCGCTTAGGTCCGTCGTTGGTCCTCTCCCATTCTCTCCCTTCTGCGAGTTTCCCACTCAGGAGCAGGAGGAGAACCAACTGGCATGATGCTGTCGTCTGGAGAGCGGGGGCTTCTCGCTTGGGCTCAGCTTCCTGTCCCGCTTAGGTACCCAGGTGGTGGTGGTTGTGGTGAAAAGAAATGGACGTCTGGATGATCACCGAGACTTAAGATTGCTCTGATCTCTGACGACAAGCTAAGTCCTAAGCGAATAGTTTCAACAGCCTCATTAAAATGGCGAACAGCACCGTTAATGTCAACACAAGCGGCAGCTGATAGGCACTCAAATTGTCGGATTCCTGGGACGTGGACAGGAATTCTGCTTCGGACACCAGCCAAGCATTCTTTGCTTACTGTTGTCAACCGCTAAGATTGCACGGAGACGCGCCATCATCAGGCCCCCAAAAACGCTCGCCCTAGCACACGACGGCACGCATGCACTGTGCACCAGCCACATCAACAACCTGAGGGACTAGCGTGCAAAAGCCTTTTACAGTGGGCCTTTCAGGTACCTCCCAGCCACATGGGATCCAGTGGGCTGGCACTGTACATGGGAGTCTAGCAGGCGTTGGGCCAATTGAGGCTGTAAAGTGGCCCAGCCCCTGGGCCTTGGTGGGAAGGCGCTGCATCAGGGTACCAGAGTGATCAAAGACAACTCGGAGCATCTACGACCACGAGCCTCGCGATCCCGCCCGCACTCGTCATCTCTCCCCTTGCTATCCGCACTTTCCCATCAGATCATCGCCATCAACGCGCTGGAGCTGCCTCAATGATACCCGCCGCGCCTGGGTCAAGACTCTAGCTCGGTAGGTCGTCAGACGCCTGCCGCCCTGCCACGCTCCCGTCTCTTGCCAAACGCCGCCTGGATCGATCTCGACAACGCCCGGGCTGGCCGCGTACCATGAGCAGTCGCCGCCATGCCTTTCCTACGCCGCCGCGGCAACATGGCCAGTGAGACCGATATACGCCGTCATACCTACTTTGCGTCCAGCACTTCCGGCGACCTCCCTCCTCCGCTGCCCTCCCAACCCGAACAGACCGGTGATGATGATGACGGTCCCAACGAGCAGCATCTTCACCCCCAGCCTGCCGACGAATCAGCCAACAACCGCCCAGAAAGCCGCTCCGAAACCCGTCCAGATACCCCCCCGATCCAGGAAGAGAATAGCAAGCATCGTCGCTTCTCTGTCCTTCGCTTCCGCAATGCTTCAGACTCCCAGCTGTCTCTCCGAGCGAAGCAGCAGGCTGAGAAGCCCCCTCCACTACCGCGACGTAACCATCCCTCCTTCCTCTGATAGATATAGATATAGTTGGCTGACGTTGACCTAGCACCCGAGATCATCACCACTGCTCCTACCAACGACTTCAATGGACCAAAGAAGAAACCGTCCCGCATGAGCCTGGCCGCCAGGTTTCGCCGTTCGACAGACATACCCCGTGATGATGACAGTTCCGACCGTTCTTTAGGGCGTCAGAGGACACTTCGTAAATCCTTTACAGACGAGAGGCGCCGTCCTACGCTCGAGACACTGGAGGAACCAGAGTCCCCCCGACCCTCCACGACGGCGACGCATAGCAGTCCTAACGGAACTGTGCTGACGCCTCCGCCAAACCGACCATCCGAGTCGTCACGATCGGATGCCAGTTCCAACGATCGCCTGTCCCACCAGAGTTCCTCGTACCAAAGTCCCGAGACGACGCCCAAAAAATCCACTGGACGCTTCAAGTTGCGGAGGGCAAAGAAGCCACCGGAACCGCTCTTCCCCTTTGCGCATCTCCAACAGAGAGGAAGGGCACCCCCTGGGATATCCTCCGTGTCCTCCCTTGGTATCTCCACCACTCCGCGCCCGGCATCCGCCCAGAGCGGCGGAACGGCTGGGGGAAGTACCGCCAAGGGCGAACAGAGCCATCGACCAACCCAGTCGCCTGGGGGGAACTTGTTTGCGCCCGGTGCAGATCAGTCAGGACATTCCTCTCCAACTAGGGGTAATCTTTTGCGAGGCAGGTCCTCGACCATGAGTTCCATGGGCCGCGACTCAACCGATGATCATCTTTTACCTCCGACAACTCGCACATCGTCTTCTACTGGCCGAAAAAGCTTTGGTGACTTGTTTGGGTTGAGCCGCTTGCGCCAGAATTCCGAGCTCAGTCGACAGGGCACTCTTACACCAACAACTCCCGGGTCCATTGGGTCAAAAAACAATTCATTGCAACTCGCAAGAGAGTCATTCGTCCTTCCAGAGCGTCGAGAAGACGAGTCAGCAGCCAAGTATCTCGTCCGTGTCGAAGATGTTGCAAGCCGAGGCATCATTGCCGCTACTCTTTCGAAAAGCGCAGACACATTCATGACATCTGTCTTGAGGAGTTACATGCGCAGCTTTAGCTTCTTCGGCGACCCCATGGACATGGCGATTCGCAAGCTGCTCATGGAGGCCGAGTTGCCCAAAGAGACGCAGCAGATCGACCGGTGTCTGCAAGCCTTTGCGAATCGCTACCATGAGTGCAACCCGGGGATTTACTCATCCCCTGACCAGGCCTATTTCATTGCATTTTCCTTACTCATCCTTCATACTGACGTTTTCAACAAGAACAACAAGCACAAGATGCAAAAAGCGGATTATTTGAAGAACACGCACGGGGAGGGCATTTTTGACGACATTTTGGAATGCTTTTATGACAACATCACTTATACCCCCTTTATCCATGTCGAGGACGAGTTGGACGTAAATGGCGACCGCTTT
This sequence comes from Fusarium sp. FW16.1, assembly GCA_017654865.1. Taxonomy (NCBI): domain Eukaryota; kingdom Fungi; phylum Ascomycota; class Sordariomycetes; order Hypocreales; family Nectriaceae; genus Fusarium; species Fusarium sp. FW16.1. Next base: position 1,647,826 of record JADNRB010000001.1, read on the forward strand.
GCTTCACACAAATCGAGGCGAAATCCTCTTATCTCATCGACAAGCAACGACCCTACTAAACGGGCCATCAAGGAGCCCATAGATCCATACACAGTGATTCTAGAAGGAGCCATGGATGCCCTGAGGCCAAACCTGAAAGAAGCGATGGACCTGGAAGACCACTACAACTACCTGGGCACTGCAACCAGCCTGAACCTCAAGGATCTCCAAAAGACCTTCTTCAGGACTGGTGTGCTACAGATCGTGTCAGCTCGATCCCGCCCGGATGCTTTCATGACGGAGCAGACAGCGACGAACCCCGCAGAAGCTCACCCTGGCATCGTTGATATCAAGGTGACCAAGGTCGGCCTCCTATGGCGCAAGGATGCGAAGAAGCGCAAGGCACGCTCTCCTTGGCAAGAATGGGGTGCCATTCTCACAGGGGCGCAGCTCTACTTCTTCCGTAATACAGGCTGGGTCAAATCTCTGATGCACCAATACGATAATCACATCAAGGCCGGCCATGACGGCATCCCGCTGATATTCCAACCGCCACTGGAGGAGTTCAAGCCGGACGCACTGATGTCGACTCACGGTGCCGTTGCTCTGCAGGATGGGACATACAAGAAACACAAGAATGCGTTTGTCTACGTGCGACAGGGGGGCTTGGAAGAGGTGCTCCTGGCAGATAATGAAGAGGAGATGAACGATTGGCTCGCCAAGCTCAACTACGCTGCGGCTTTCCGCACAACGGGAGTCAAAATGCGGGGGGTCATCGGTGGGAATTATGACGGACAGGGCCGAAGAGGCATGCGACGGCTTGACAGCTCTGATGCTGCCACGCTCATTCAAACACCGACAGGACCTGTCTCGATCGCTCGGAGCCGGATAGACCATAAGATGGCGGAAGATATCTCGGCTGCTAGGCGAGATGTCATGCGACAGAAGATTGCCGAGGCGAATGAGAGCCTGCAAGAGGCCCAGAAACAACTGGACGATCAGCTCAGAAATGCGCGCCATCTGCAGATCCTTGCGCCTATCCAACCGAGGACGAGAGAGCAGCTCCTGTCTGCTGCAGCTCGCATGTCTGCACAGTTGAAGTGGACTCGCCAAGAGATCTGGAAATGCAAGTGTCATCGTGACATTCTGATCCAGGATCTTGAAGAGGAGCACCCGACCCTGGAGTATACTCCAACCCAACAACAGCCTAACCGGCCTCCTCAAAGGACGGGTTCGCCTACTCCACGCTCTAATACTACACGCAGGGGATCGCGGGGAACGCATCATTCCACAAGCGAGGCCAGCCCTCGAACACCAACAGAGCCTCAGGCCGTCCATGTTCCCCTCCCAGCTGAAGTCACGGAGGATGCGGACTCACCCCTGGACCAGGTGTTCCAGACGCCCCCTCAAAGCGCCACTCGCCGTCGCCACAGCTCGCGGGATCTCACATTTACTCGATCGGAAGCTGGCAACACAAGGCACGGCTCTATCTCGAGTATTGCGCAATCCCCTGTGAAATCACTCCCCTCAACTCCACAAGCGAAGCCGCCGTCATCGCATGATGAACGACCTAGCAAGACCTCGCGGTCGTCTGAGCACGGCAGCCAGCACGACCCTGACGCTGATGAGCGAGATTTCTTGGAGCAGGCTGGCCTTCTTGAATCGCGACCCAGTCGTGACCCTTCGGACAAGGCAACCATGTCGACGGGTGCAGACGGAACCGTCGAGCGTGGGACTTCTATTGACAAGGGTGACAGGAGCAAGATCCGTCGAAGTCTTCAGCGAACCCTTAGAGAGGGCGCTGGGCATCTCTCGCACCATCGCAACAGCAGGCGAGGCCGAGAGGTCACAGGATCAGCAGAGGAGTCGGGGCAGGACCAACAGCTATCCAGAGGCACAGGCAGCTTTGTGGTCCACGGCAAGAAGGCATCTGTCATCAATTTCGGTGATGGACTACAGAACATGTCCCAAGACGAGAAGATCCGCGCTCGAAAGCAATCGCAGCAGCAGGAACCGCCATTGTCGCCTATGCCTAGTGGTCCTGAGGATGATGACTTTTACTCAGCTGTTGGCGTGCCAATGGAATCACACGAACGGAGAGAGTCAGTCGCGAGTGCAAGCACTGCTACTGCCAGAAGCTTCCGAGAGCTTCACAGGAAATATTCGACCGCACAAGCCGCTAGAAGCACTTCGGCTGGCGGGAGACTGACGATCCCCTCAGACACTGAAAGCGAGGTTGCAGTCAGTTTCTCTGATGGGCGGCGAAGCCCCCTGCCCCCCATTGAAACAGAAACAGATGAGGAAGGTGATGATACCAGTGAGGAAAGAGGCCGGAGCACCAAACGAGACGATCTGGAGAGTCGTGGCTCGGACGCGGAATCGCTGCAAGGCCTAGAGCAGCGATCCAGCCAGCCCCTTCAGCCCGTCAACGCATGATGTTAGAAAAAGGAGATAGCGGGAGGCTCTTGTGTGACATGTACTTTGTGTGTATTTAGCGTTCTTTCTTTCTGGGAATGGGCTGTCAGGGGCATTTTGGCTTGGAGCTTTTCCTTCGTTTACCAAGGGCTCAAACAAAGATGGGTGAAAAATGAGTTATTACCAGGGGAGAGACGGCCTTGGTCAGGGGCTCGGTGGTTTCTACAAGATGGTGGACGCCGAGCCGACATGATGAGGATTCATGTGTATTTAGATATTGCGGTGTCCCTTGAGCCCGTGTTGTTTTGCTTTGTCGACTGTTGAGCGGGCTTCATGATCTATCTTGGCGGAGCACATATAAAAAGTAAGCGTTAGAATTCCATCACTATCCCCCTTGCTGCATTTACATATACTTGGGTTATCGGGAGATGTCGTTGAATTAAGGTAATGTTCAAGAGTCAAAAGAGTGTTCGAAAAGACGAGTGTTCATTGGTGTCTTGCTATTTCCCTTGACATCGTGACAATGTTGTGAATCAACATAAATCATTACAGTCATTGAAACGAGATATTCTACTTTCTACCCTTCTTCTTCTTCTTGGAGCTTTGAGGAGGCGCCTTTTCCACCTTGACGCCTCCTCCGCCTACAAGTTCCAGTGTCTCTTCCTCCTTGACAATACCTCCCTGTGTCTCGCCAGCCTTCTTCTTGCCCTTCTTGCCCTTGGGTCGGTATGAGCTCCGGTCGCGCAGCGGCAGCCATCGCTCAGGGTCAGGCTTGGTGCCCTCAACGTAGTTCTTGGGCAGACGGATCTTTCTGCGGCGCTTGCGCGTCTTCTCGGCTGACTCAGGAGCTGATCGCTTGAGGGACTGCGAAGCTTTGCTGCTCGCGGTGGCGACACCAGCACCGAGAAGGGCAGCCACGTCGATGCCTTCGATGAGAGAGTCGACTGCGGGGAGGTTTCCGAGGTATTGCTCAACATGAGAAGGGTTGGAGGGAGCAAGGGATGCCACCAGGCCAGCAGCAGCAATATCTGAAGCCTGTTGCTCGTTGATGAGTCTCTGGAACGAAGAACCAGCGAGCTGCAGGTCTTGAGCGTTGGACGACTTCATCAGCTCGATACCAGCCTCCTCAAGTAGCGAAGTGGCAGTGCTGTGACGAGACTGCCAGTGTGTCGCCGCCTTGACGAGCTCAGCCTTGGCGGATGACTCTCGGCTCTGGGCTCGCAGGAGTGTGACGAACAAGGCGACAAGGCCAGGGCTGAATCGGGTATCCAGAGCCTCGGGAGTTTCGATCTTTTCGAGGCGTTGCAGGAATGACTCCAGGATCGACAATGCCGAGCCGGTGTGACCGTTGTCGAGTTGTATTTGAACCAGAGTCAAAGCGAGACCGACATCAAATGGTCGCTTCTTCGCTAGGTTGTGAATATTCCGTAGAAGTTCCTTTCCAGTGGTTCCTTGAGAGCTTGCGGCAGCATTGAAGACAGAGAGGACGCCTGCATCGGCAGAAGTCGTGGGGTGTACCACGTCCTCGAGGAGAGCCTCGGTGCGGCTCTTGACACCAGGGGCCTTGGATGCTTGAAGATCGACGGCCAGCTTATTGCGCCGGAGGATATTGAACTGTTGCTTGAAGAGCTTGGCGTGCTCTTCTTTTGCTGCCACTGATGAGAACTTGCGTTTGAGCAAGTGGGGGTTCTCGACGTTGGGTTCCAGAGCTACCAGGTTGTTGTCGGTGATCAACGAGAGATCAACGTCATCGTCGCTTGAGAGATGATTAGTTCTAGGTTCACGACTTGTACTTAAGTTTAGAAAACCCACCTCGAGCCTGGTAGTGAGTTGTAGAGATCAAGGGCCCCCTTAAGTTTGCCCAGTTTCGCATAAACAAATGCCTGTTGAGAGAGAATGGGACGCATCTCGGCCTTCTTATCCTCCTGAGTAAGATCATCAGAGGCGTCACAGAGCCTGGCAGCACGTTGCAAAAGCTCGGCGGCAGTCTCAAGAGAGCCCCGAGCAATATGCGCACAAGCAGCATTGTAGCAAAGTTCGAAACCATCAGAGTCTTGAACCGTGAGGGTATCCACTGACGAGTAGCCTAACCAGTCAGACTGCGCAAAGGTAGCTCGAATGTTAATTCCAAGATCGTTCTCCTCATCAGAAGCATCAGTGTCGAGGAGGCGGCTGTACAAGGAGCGTGCTTCGTCGAATCGTTCAGCTCGATAGGCAACTTGCGCAGCAACGTGCTTGAAGCTCCGGCTGCTCTCAATACCGGCAGATTGCAAAACCTCGGTAGCCTCCTCGAGCTTTCCTGTCTTATAGAGCGCGTATGCATGTTCGAGGACACATCGAGATAGTAGGGCGGTGCTGCCTTCTGCGATGGCGCGCAGGGCGTCGTCGAAGCGATCGAGCTTCAGTAAGGCAACAATGCGGGTGTGCAGGCTGACGACGTCGTTCTTTTTGGCCTTTATGGCAGCGTTGGCGGCTTTGAGCATTTCATCGTGGTCTTCGATGGAGGCCTGGCGAAGCAAGGCGCTCAGAGCGGCGGCAGGATCTGGAGACATGATGGCGGCGCTATAGAGACGAATGCATGTCCGGGCGAAGAGAGTTGATGACGATGTCAGCGACGAGGTGGTCGGGACGACTCGAGTAAGTGATCCTTCTGCAGATCGTGTCGTCTTCGTCACCGCCTACCGCCGTCTTCGAGTGGGTGGTGCGCAAAGGTAGGTCGTGGATAGCTTCAATATGGTGTCGTATGTCCTGTCGTGAGGTTCTGTCCGTGGCGGGGCACTTTCATTGCTTGGTGGCATTTTTGGACTGCGGGGCTCGCCAATTCGAGCTGTTCTGTGGCAGCCTTGACAGTGTGACTTGTACAGTGTAAGTTTCTATTTGCACTGCCACTCAGATATGTCCTTGAGTTGGGCTATCCGGCCTCAATCTTTGTTTGGTGGTGTTTTCTCAAGGACGAGATGACAGGTCTTTTACAAGTCTTGAACCGAAATCTCTTCTTAAGATGAGCCTCTAAACGGGTTCCACCACTTCTTTCGGCTTTGCACCTCTTCAGCATGGGGTGAACGAGGCAGATATGCCGTCCTCCACACATCTTGATCGCCGTGCCCCTGTCTTGACCTGCGCCGTCTGACTTCCCCCAGCTTGGTGGAAACCGACGACCTGGTTACGATAGAGATGCGGTTCCGGTCTCCGGGAGCCTCCGGGGTGCGTTCGGCTCCGGGAGTTTGTTGGCGATGCCGATCTGCGGACCGCATTCCCCGCCGGCTTGCGGTTGCGGATTTCCTGCTCCTTGTCTTGTCTCGCTTGGACCGCCCTCCTGAGCCTTTTTGAGATCTGATTTCTCTCTGCTGGTCATTTCGGCGAGACTTTTGCCTCCCCCTACTAACCACGCTGCCCCGGGATCTGGAGCTTACCGTTGAGCCGACTCTGCTCGACAGGTCGTTCATGGCACGAATGGCATCTAGGCTCGAACCATTCGACAACGCCATGAGGGATTCGTAGTCGACCGGCTGATGCTCATGTCCTCCCAGGGCATGTACGACATTGGCCAGGGCGGTGGTGAGCTTCTTTACGATGCGTCTCAGAGCAGATCGCGCAGGAGCTGGGGCATGCTTCAGATCCACGGCTCATGTGGTTTCACAAATATACACAGGCATGACTCACCATCGCCCTTTTCAAACCGAGCACCATTCTGCGAGAGGCGCGAGGAGTATGCTCGGCGAATTCGGGCTCGGTCAGAACGAAGCGAGCTGCTCAGCTCGGAGCGGGTCTCACTGGCAGCTGCTTCATGATGATTGCTGCGGAAACGCTTGAGGAGAGACAGGCAGTCTGTATAAGTGTCGAGCAAGGAGGCAACAGTGGCCCCAAAATTGCCCATGATATGGTGTAATAACAACTCGGCTCGGCGGCGTGGCGTATACTGTACAGTAACAGCGACAACAAAACAAGACCCGAAACTGCTCCGCCAGATTGCATAAGAATCGCGAGACGACGTCAAAGGGGCCCGCCACAGGGGACTGCACGTGGGCGCAAACAAGTTCTTTTGCAGGCTTTTGCAGGAAAGGCGTGCTGTGGGTGTGTCAAGGGACGAGGCAGTCAGCGGCCCACAGCCTCCCACTCCCAGTGGCACTCCCGCCCACAGTCATCACCCACGACCACCCACCCTGATGTCCGTTACGTACTGCGCTTCCGCTCGGAGCTTTCACGGATGGGGATCATGATCGATGGCGGGTTGGGTTGCCTTGGTCCAAGCTCTCGTGTCCACGAATCCGCACACAAGAGAGATTGGGGATTTTACACCGTACCGAGTCCAGCCGGTTCCAGAGGGAGATCCATGGCCATGGATCCATGGAGGATGGAGGGATGGAGACAACAAGACTACGACGTACGCATTGCAATACCGACTTCGGAATGCATCCCAAAGAGACCCGCTGATGCGAACCTTGGCGGACGTGAGCCCAAACGAGCAAGTTTGTTTGATAACCCTGCATCAACCATGGCGTCGTCGATAACGGCGGCATTCGAGGAGCCAAGGAGCCAAGAGTGCAGGCGGAAGGGCAGAAGGGAGACTTTAAAAAGGAAGCAGAGTCAAGAAATAACGCCTTTAGGACCGACTCTACGAGCGACTGAGTAAGGTACAGCGCAGTAAAGTTGGGCGGGCGTTGGGGGGAAGTGTGACAGGTGACACACCGATGACGGCTTCGCCCTCCCGTCAATCAGGTCCCGCGATACTACGGAACGGGGACCGCGAGAACCGGAGAGATCAACAGGCGCAAGCGGGTGCGGGAAGAGCCACAAGAGGTCAACATCAACACCAGGAGCAGGAGGCCAGGTCAATCTTGGCATCCAAAAGGGTGTGGGGGTGGACCATCCAGAGAGCGTCTGCTAATCAGCTCAAGGCGGCCCGCCCTTGTCGTCTCTTGTCTCGACCCAAGCGTCCCATCAATCACCAGCGCAATCCCGGCCACGGATCGCAACTCATGGTGCAAGAGCCCTGGCTCGAAGAATTCAACCCCTTGCGCCCGTCACGACCACCACCGCGTGGCCGCCCCCAACTTGCACGCAACCACCCATCCATCCTCCATCCATTGTCCTTTTCTTTGTGGTCCCCCAAACACACGGGAATACACATGGGACAAGACACACAGGCACCCAGGGACCGAGAACCAAGGACCGGCAAGGGGCCAAAGGGTCATGGGAGCCCAGGGGGGGGCGTCGGGGGTCGGGGGGTCCAGCCAAGCAAGCGTGAACGGGTTATCAATCAGTGCCAGGTGTGGGTGGGTGTCCATCCGAGGGAAGAAAGAAAATTTTATCGCCCTTCTGCCCATCAATACAGAGCGTGCACGCGCGCCCAGGGTCTGAGGGTCCTGCGGGCTGGGACAGTTTTGGACCAGAGCTGGCGCGTCGCAGCAAATCAAGACGTCTGCGCTATCTGGGTCTTTGCTGGGGCTCTACTGCATCCCCTGAGTTCCCCGTGCCCCTAGCTCTGCCCTAGATCCCTTCTTCTGCCTCTGGTGGGTGTTCTCTCGGCGTTCCGTGGGCCCTTCCCGGCCCCTCCAAAGCCCTCAAGGTCCTACCAACACGTCCCCGTGGTGAACTTGACCGTGGGTCCCCTTCGCGTGGGCCTGTCGTTTGTCCCTCGCTGCTGTCGCGGGCCTTTCTTTGCCTTGCCTGGCCTGGCCTGGGGCTGCGCTGCTCCGCTGGGCTACGTACTGTACTGGGCTCTCCGTGTCCTGGCCGCGTCCCCCCACCCTCGTCGTCGCCTGTGGTGCCATGGCCCTGCGGGTCTCGACGTGGGAGTTGTGATGCCATCAGCCAGCCAGCGGGCGCAACCGGTCTGGGATTCGTGGGTTGCCCGTCGACGTTGATGGCGAGAGCGGATGATAACGTCGCAGCAGTGGATCCCATTCACCAGCACCCTTTCGGGTCCGCTAGCGAGATACCTCTCGCAGCATTTCGCAATCGCTCGCAATCGCCCTTCTCCGTCGTCCTCTGCCCGCCTCGACTCGACATTCAGTCGCCTCGAATCGCTTGACCCGCAGACCTGGCCCGCGTACTCTGCTAACACGGTTGGCCGGAATCGCTCAACCCAGCATCCCTGGGGCTCGAATCTCGACATCGCCCTGCTTTATGATTAGAGCCGCCCGCCTGGTGCCCTGTGGGTTTTCCCTTCCGTGCTCCATCTCATATCTGGCTCCCACTGCCGCCGAACTTTCCATGGACGACGTATCTCGCCCTCGATCCCTCTCATCGACGCCTAGGTTCGACGAACCCCAATGTCACCGCCTCCCTCTCGCTCTCCCCCACCGGCCTCGACGCCGCAGCTCGACGAGTCTCAGCTACCAAAGGGACAATGTCGCTACATCCTCATGATCCCCGAGCTCAAGGGCCAGCGGTGCGGCTGCATGGGGTTTGACCACAACAAATCGCTTCCAGGTGCCACATGCCACTGCGGCCATCTATCCTGCTTCCATGTCCCTTCGGCGGACGCGCCTTCGCCTATCAAGAACAAGGCCGAAATTGAACTCATCAAGCAACGCGTCCGGGAGATTGAAGAGAGCCTGGACAGGAACGACCATGATCGCCTCTCGGGCTTGATCTCTCGCATCAGCGAGTTGGAGGAGACTGTTGAGAAGAACAAGGAGGAAGCTTCAGCCGAACTCAAGGGCTCTTATCGCAATGCCTCGGCCGCATGGCAGCTCGTCTCCCAGTTGGAGCAGACGGTGAAGAAGCTGCAGGAAACCGTCCAATCGCATGACGAGCAAATGACCAAGACGGGAATACAGGTGGACGACTTGGTCAACCGTCAGCTGGAATTACTCGATAGCGACGAAATGATGGAGGAGAGAATCGAGAAGCTGGAAAGTGCCGAGCCCTTACTATCACCGCCCCAAGATATCGACTCTGCCGACACACCTTTTGAACCCTTACACCTATCGCCCACAACTATCAACACTCAACAACAAACTATCAACCCCCCACAACCTAACCAGACATTTCGATCCCCAGCTATTGGACCCTTGAGACCGTGGACCATCCATGTCTCCCTGATGCCCTCCAGAGAACAACCATTTCCATTTGAAAAGGACACCACCTCATACAAGAGATGTCTATCCCGTGGCTTACACCGGATGATCGCAGTGGAAGGTGACGATGCCCACGCCTTCACAACCGCCGTTTCGCGGGCCTTTCAATCCCTACTCAAAGGCCGGCCGTGGATGCCTCTGCAAGCAAAGCTTTGCGATGCTGAGCGTCTGCAAGGCTTGCCTATGCTTCGACAACTAGAACCCTCTTTCATGCACGGTCAATACGACAGGGCCTTCCTTCGACAGCACTGTGCCGTGCTCGACGTAAGTGGCAAGATGGACTCGTTGTACATTGCCATGGAGCACGACACGCTGTCGTGGAACTTCCTGAAGCGATCGCCCATCTACCTCGAGGGGCTTGAATCTGCATGGGAGCACGACGTCGTGCTCGACCAGAAGGACGACCAAGACCCATCATCCAGGGATCACTATGGTGACGAGGGCGGTGATGAGTCACCCCCTGCCGGCAACATCGTTGGGGCCTTCAAAGGGCTGAAGCGCAGCATGTCTGAAGTATCATGCTCATCAAGCCTGGACGATCCAGAAGGACCCCTCACGAAACTGCCACGGACGTGCAAGTCGTCCCGACTAGAAATGAGACGCGGAGTCGAGACTGCGCGATAGGATGAGGAGGGATCAGGACGAGAGCACGGCACCACCGACAACTAAACACCATTTTGCGATTTCATTCATGGGCATTAGAAAAGGGACACCAAGGGATTATGAAAGCGACTGGTTTTCTCTGCACTGGGCATATAATTGGGGCGTTCAGACACTTTTGGGAAACTACTATTGAGATACCTCGGGCACTGCACTGGCCCGTCTTTGGCAGAAAAGAAAGGCTCGCTCTTTTTCGGGATGGTATGGCTTAGGATAAAGGGACTTGGTTTTTGGATTCGGATTTGATTAGAAGCATAGACGAAAAGAGGCTGGAATATCCATCCCGAAACATGTACATGTACACATAGGAAGAAGAGGATTCCTGATGTTTGAGCCTTTGCTTGTTACCTACGCTACGCTACGAAACGATAACGATTCTGCCACGAGGGGCCTCATGTTTCACAAGCAGAGCCTCACGAGTGATGATACGAGAGATGACGGTGTATCCGCCCTGGTCCAAGACATGTGTTGGAATGATATTGGTCTCCTTTGTTTCCTCTCACCATGGCGACAACAACACAGCTTGGCTGAGATGCTTTGACAATAGATAACGCCATACCGCCCCCGGGTGGTATCGCTTCCACTCAGCCACCGGTGTCAGATAGAACCCCTGCACCGCAGGAATGAGGCCTCATTGGGCCGATTAGATCTTTTTTCTTTCTGAGGCGGCATGAGGGCCAAGGTGAGATTCTCCCATGTTCGCCCGCCCGCCGTCAAACGGGCCCTATCACGGATGGTGGGGGTCGGTGAGCCTCAAACAGAGGCGGTCATGGCTTTTTTTTCAGTCGCGTATAGTTACAAGGGTCAGTCCCTTTGTACCCAAAGAACTCTAATCAAACTGCCGTGTTGCTTATCTCGGTTCCGGAGACCCGGATGGGCATCCCGTTTTTTGTTCATGTTCCCAGACCGCCTTATGGCCGTTTGTATTGGATCTACCGGCATGAAGTTGCTCTCGGCCATGACGTCGGGCGTAAACATTACGTGCGTGCACTATGTTTGTTTGTTTGCATTAGGGCTATGCCAATATATCCAGACACCTCGGCGTGTCTGTCATGTCAGAAAGGCCCTGGACATCTGAGGCCGACATCTAAGGCGCCTAGGTAATCTTCTTCGTCACGTGTGGCTGCAGATATGTATCCAATGCCCATCATCAAGGGGGTGATATCTGGCCATGAAGAGACATGGTGACTCTTCACACTTCTTACTTGCTGGCTCAGGATCAAGCCTAGTTTGTTTGCTGACGAGTCATCATATGCAATCACCCACCATGTCAAAGTGTATCTCAACCGTTCAAAGTCCTACAGCCTTGTAAGATGGTGAGGGAGCCTTGTCGTTGTTTCATGTAGTCAGAGACGATGAGGCTGAGATCAACATGGCATCCCTGTGAGGGCATCGTCACAAGGCAGTCTGCACTATCCAAACTTTAACCAGGGTGTTGAGGCGATCTTTGAAAAGCCAAGAACCGGTTCTTTCATCCCATCTTTTGATCGTCAACGGCATGGCATTGGATCCAATGGGAAGTGTTTGTTTGTGATGCTAGAGCATCAACGGTTTGGACGTCCCAAGTTGTAGCGGCTCAGCGGGTACCTACAGCGCGGAGTGCGCCTGGAAGCTTAGCGGCGGAGAAGCCGGGCTCTTGCTCCGATCGGCCCATTTGGGACAACCTCCAAACGGGACATCAGCCTCAACCTTGGCCTTTTCACATCCGTCTTTCATCTTGAATCACAGCCTGTATAATAGATTTGCTCTCGACAGTTAATCACGCACTGCAGAGCGAATTAGCCAATGCTCCTTTAGCTTGTTCATCTCTTCTCTCTTCAGCCACAGCTCATAACTTGCTCCTCCTCCGCGTTCTACATCCAACACAGCCTCACCACCATGGATCTCGATATCGAGATGGACGACGCCGTCGACACGGCCCCCGACGCGCCTGTTGCCGATCTCGGTCGCGATGATATCCTGGTAAGACCGAACCGCTCTGCCTCCCTGCACGACAACAGGAATTGACCCCCATCACCAGCAGCCTGACGAACCTGAGGAACCGGGCGAGGTTGCCGACGACGAGCCCGCGACCACGGACGACTCAAAGACTTTGATCCCGAACAAGATCCACATCCAGGGCGTCGATTCACTGCACACCTCGGACATCAAGGCCTACGTCAAGGCCCATTTCGGCGACGTTGACAGAGTCGAATGGATCGACGACTCGTCCGCCAACCTCCTCTTCCCCTCCGAGCCCACGGCACGCGACGCCATTGTCGCGCTGAGCTCCGTCCCCGTAGCCGACGCCACCGCCCTAGCCATTGGCGAATCCCTCCCCGCAAAGCCCGTCGAGGGCAAGCCAGAGATTTCTCTTCAAGTCCGCTTCGCCGTCGCGAGCGACAGGAAGCAAGCCGGCGCTGCCCTCCGAAGTCGATACTACCTCCTCCATCCGGAACACGACCCCGAAGAGCGGCGCAGACGCAACCAGGAGAACCGTTCCAGGTATAGAGACCGCGATGGTGATTATCACAGGAACGGTGGAGGCAGACGGAGACGCAACTCGGACGACGAGGTTGAAACTTATGAAGCCAGCATGTACGACGACGCGCCCCGACCGGAACGGAGAAGGCGCGATTCGGACTTGATAGATGAACGACCGCGCTCATACGCTCGCGAGAACCGAGGAAAGGAGCTCTTTACCGGCCGAAGGTCACAGCGAGATCGGTCTGCTTCGCCGGCTCGCGACGGTGACGGTGATGACCTCATGGGCGAGCGAGCCAGCTCCTCCGGCAACAGACACAGGGCGCGCGCGCTCAAGGATCGCAGATCAGCAGACAACGGCGCCAAGGAGCTGTTCCCGGTCAAATCGTCTATTAAACAGTTTGGCGGAGGAAACCTGGACCACCTCGAGGCAGCCATAGGATCAGCAGGCTTGAGAGAAGAGGACCGCCCCAAGATCGTTTCAGTACCGAGTACAAAGTCCAGCGGCAGCAGCGCGTTTAACATACGCGGCATGGCGAACCAGCAAGGCAGCGGCGAAGGCTTCTCCATCAAGGGAGCCGCGGGAGCCAATGCTCGAGAACTGTTCCCTTCTAAGCTAGGAGGGAGCAACGCGGGCAAGGAGCTGTTTGGTGGTGGAAGGTCCAAGCAGCGGCAGAAGGCTGAGGATCTCTTTTCTTAGGAGGATGGGGGGCGAGGAAGGGGGGGGGCTTTGGGTCAACTATACGGATGCATTGAGTTGGGCTGGGCTGGGAGGTGCAGGCATGCATATTGATGAATAGATTGGTTTTGATACGATACCACGGCGCAATAAAATCAGCAGCCATAGTCTGGGCAGATTGTCTCGTCTCGTCTTTGTCTTGTCTTGGTTTCTCTTGGTGTTGCCCTTCATGGATAGCTTCCATCTTGATATTTCGAGTTAACCTTTACACGATGTAAACGACTTTATCCCCTTTGTGATCTCAAGTCTACCACCACTTCTCTACCAGAACTCGTCTCTTGTCAAGTCCTCCCTCTCCTGTTAAGCCTTCAACAAGCTCATCCGTCATTCCCTGAGGTCCACACACATACACAAGTCCTTCGTCCGGCTTCTCGCCTACAGCCTCTCTGATATCCTCAACACCAAACCGTCTAGTCAGCACCTGGAACTCAGCGTTCCCCACCTCCTTGTTTGCTCCTCCCGTTGCAAAGACCTTTAACTCACCCTTGAGCTTGCCTTGAGCAAACCAACCCGCAATCCTCTCCAAGAAAAGAACCTCCTTGAGCCCTCCCTTGGGCACCTTACTAGCATATAAAACCCTCACATCAACGTCATGTCCTCCATCAGTGATGTGTCCTATCATGCTAACAAGTGGGTTGATACCAACACCCCCAGCAACAAACACCACACGACGTATCCCATCCATCGACACATCCTGCGGTGGAAAGACAAAGCTCCCCCCAACTCTCACTTGGAGCGTCGAGCCTAGGATTTCAGATGGCGGCTGCCACAGCCATGCGGCGGGCGGGTTCTCGGGGGATGCCTGCACGGCGAGGTCAAAGTACGGCTCGTCTGCGGAGGAGGCGTTTGATGGCCGGGACGTGATGGTGAAGCCGCCTGGCTTGTCGGCGCCGGGGACATATGTGTCGAGCCACTGACCGGCAGAGAACTACATACTATAAGCGAGGTTCTTCATGCGTGCGTATCTGATGCTTGGCTTCAACTTGCCTTGACCGGTCGAGGGAGCAGCAGACGGAATGACCGGATCCCCTCATTGACCTGCTCTATCTTGCTGAGCTTTACAGACAGAAGGCTCTATTAACTGCATGTTAGCAATCAATCTCTGTTGTAGCGGGCATCCCAACCTCATCGCGAGGCTCTTGAGCCGTTCGCTCGATATGGGTAGTCCGGTTGGTCGACATGGCTACCACGAAGGACTTGACAGGACGGATAGTTGAACTTTGATACAAGGAAAGCACTCGTCTATACGACAGAGGTATCTTGAAAGGCATAAGTAGAAGTTGTTGCAAGTGATAGTTGTTCAAACAACAATGGTTGGTCTACATGCAGTCTTGTGTCACTGACTGTGGGGGTTCACAAGTCATAGACTAAAGCCAATCGATGGTCAGTCAAGCTGAGTAAGGCAAGAAACACCATAAACACCAAGGTTTAATATCAACAGTGCTCGACATTTCAAACGAGTTTAATTATTGAAATTTTGTTGCAATGAACAAGAATTGATGCTTTACCGTCCGTTTTAGGATTCTATCTCCCCTCCCAAAGCTCCAGCTCCTATAAGTCATGGCCCCCGCGAGCCACATTACCTTGTCGACATCCAGTGCCCGTCAACTCATACACACAGACTGCTCCATGCTCAAGATTCTAAGCAGGCTCTGTCCAGTTAACCTGCTCCATGACCTGTCCAGCAGCAGGGTGTGTATATCCGATCCTCAGACGGAGTCGCAGAGGCTACAAAGACTGTTAGCATATTCATAGCATGGTATAGAAACTGTATAGAACTTACCCCCTTGCTTCCAGACACCCTCATCATCTGGGTGGCTTCAGCTCCAGGTGCGATGTCCGAGGAAGAGATGCTCAGAAGCTGGAGCTTCTGGGACTTGGGAACGGCAGCCTGCAGCGACACGTTGGACAGGCCAGCCGCGCCCGATGTGTTGCGGAACTTGGCAGTAGCCTGAATGAGGCCTTCAGCGTTGCGCTGGATCTGGAACGTCACGTTGAGATCGTTGTTGTCGTAGCAGGGGATGCCAGCAGGCGCTGCCGGTGCCTGTGGTTGAGGAGCCGAGGAGGAAGCAGCAGACATGAGGTCGAAGCTTGATGATGCAGGGGGGGCGGGAGACGCGGTAGCAGATCCAGGAGCAGAACCGAATAGATCCATGATGGATGAAACATTGGATTGCTGAGGAGGTGGTGAGGTTGAGCTTGGAGGAGGAGAGGTGGTGCCGCCAAGAATGTCAGCCAGCAGATCAGTGTTGGTCGTCGAGGGGGCGTTGGACGGCGTGGCAGCTGGCGCGTCCATGATATCAAGGAGATCCTGTTCCGTCGGCTTAATGACTCGTGATTTCCGGTTGGCAGCCTTCTTCTTTGTGGGCGCAGGTCCAAGGACTCGCGACTCCTCCTTGATCTGGGGAATGGGCATCTTCTCAAGAACACCCCGTCGGATCTGGTCAAAGCTGAAGAGGTTGTTGTACTCAACCACTCGCTGCTGGATCTCAACATCAAGACTTGTCTGGTGATATTGCAGAAGTCGTCGAATCTTTTCAATCTGAGCGGCATCGGTGAATCGGGTCGTCAACTTCATGAGCGCCGTCACAATGTACTCGGTAGAGACCTGCGTGGCATAGGCACTGTTGAGGATAAGGGAGAACAGGTCGACAACCTCGTGCTCCTTGACCTCCTGAACAAGCTCCTCCTCCTCATACTGCCCACCCTTGAGGAGGACATCCGCGTACTCGCCGATGCACCAGGCGCCAGCCTGTGTCAGACTCTCCTGGGTAATGTCCTTCTTGAGGTTGATGTACAATTTTTGCACCGCATAAGTCTGGAGCTCAGGGGTAGTAGCGACCAGGCGGACGAACGACGAGAGGATCTGCTCCTTGACGTAGTTGCCGGCCAGCGACAAGACACGAAGCATCGTGTCAAAGTGCCATCGCTTGTTGGGCGCAAACTTGTCAGCGGCAATGCCAATCTGGCTTGTCATGGTCGGCTTAAACTCGTTATCGGCAACCTCAAGGAAGGCCAATAGCTCCCGGATTAGGACTCGGACATTGGTCTCGTTGATCAAGGTAAAGCTCAGGTCCAATGCTCGGCGTCGAATGCTGATATCGGGGTCTCTCAAACATTCCAGAATCGTATTTCGGTGCCTCTGCACGGCATTGGGCTCAATGGCGACCACCTTGATCAGGGTGTTGAGGGCCACGTATCGGATGTTGTTGTCGCGGTTGGTAAGGAACTTGCCCAGGATGTTAACACCCAGCACCCTCAGACCAGAGTCGGCTTCGATGTCGAGGATGGTTCGGACCGCTTCGTAGAGAATCGAATTGCCGACGTTCTTGGACGATTCCGTGTTGGTGGCGACCTGTGCTAGGATATCGTTGATCTGCTCGCTGGTCTCGGCGTCGCCAACAGCCAGGACCCTCAGGAGGTGTAGAATCTTGACCTGCAGGAAGGGATCCGTAATGCCAGTAACATCATGCTCGGGTGCGTAGCCTGAAGTCGCGAGGCCCTTGAGAGTCCTGACGAGCCCAGGGACAAAGGACCTAAACTTCTCAACGATTCCTTCCTCTCCGCCCTCCTCCTCATCCGCCTCGCAAAGACTAGTAACCAAGGTCAGTCCGCAGAGCAGGACACCGTGGTTCCTATCCGCCAGAAGCTGCGTCGCCTTTTCGAGGAAGTGCTCCTGCAGGTCCGGCACCTTGCGACATATCCTCATGGCGCAGAGGGCAGCCTTTCTTCGAATATATGGGTTGGAGGTGGAAATGAGGTTTTCGATTTCGGGGAAGAGATCTCTCGACATCTCGATCGAAGCAATGTTTCCCAGCGTACAGAGCGCAAGGCCGACGACATATTGATTGGAGTGTCCGAGGTCACTGGGCCAGAGGTTAGCAGCCAGTTGGCTACATCAGGGGTTACGGCATGGGCCTACTTCTTGAGCGAGTTGGTGACAAGCGTCAGAACCTCCTGGTTCTCATCCAACAGCAAACTAGTAGCAAGGTGTCCTAGGCGCTTATCGGCGAATCGAGGCGAGGCCAGGAGCTTCAGACATTCAATCTGTCCAAAATGGGTTCGCTCTCCGAGGGTGAAGAGGTAGAGCAGCTTTGCGACATTGTTCCGACTATCCCAGAGTCAGCACTACAACGCCCCAGGATAGCATTGCTAGCCGGCAGTCCTCCAGGCTGCACACAGAACCCACCGAATGTTATGATCATGGCTCTCCTCTCTGAAGCTGGCGCGGATTGCAGCGCTCTCCTTCTGGATGACAGCTCGCTCGTCGGCAATGGTCTTGGCCGCACGCACGTTTCGAATGAACTGTTTCACTGCGCCAGGTAGAAACACAAAGTAAGTCCTTGTCCGATCAAGTCGCGGGGGGATGGCTCGTAGAGCAGGGACGTCGGCGCCGTACGGGAACTCATCTTGAGGAAAACGACCCAGCGGTTGGGCCGTCTTGTCGATGCTTATCCAGGGGTCGTCGAGAGAGCGGTTCGAGGTGGTGGCTAAAAGCTCAATCAGGTCCAGCAGGGAGCAAATATCCAGATGAAGCCTTGAGCAGGACGACAAGAGGATGGAGGTCGAGGTGGTTATTTGCAGCCTTGCTGTTGGCTCAAGGCAGCTGTTTAAAGAGAGGGTAGGTTGCGCCGTCACGGGTCAGTGACGGTGTGTGCTGCTGTGCTGTGCTTCTGCTTGCGTTGCGGCGACGGACACCTTTCAACGTGGGGCACGGGCTCCACTGCCCCCGAGCCTGAACCCCTTGGCGACGTACTCCGTACCTTCGTTAGTCATCCGCCATGAGCTTAAAGAAGGTATCAAGACGGGTCGATGAGTTAAATGTTCATCTCTAATGGGTCATAATGTCGAATAGAAAGGCGCAAATAGAATCAATGCCATGGCTCATGACTGCATAATTTCAACATGAACAAAAAAGACTAAATTACACGCCAAGTCCACTGTTATAGGATCTCGGCCGTTCCCATCTTCCTCTCAAACCCAATGCCTCTCATTATCCATCTCCATGCATGTTCCTCCTCCTGATATTCATTTCTCCTCGCTGCCTACTGTACATCCGGGCGACTCAGCGGGTGCGCTTCCGTGTTCAGCACCCACTTGTCCAGGCTGATTACGTCGAACTCGCTAAAGATGAGATAGAAATACTTGAGCGTCTCGGCCAGCCAGAAACTCTCCATGCTGTCCATCTTGACCGGTTCCGTCTTGGTCACATCGTCCACCGCCGACGCCGCAATATCTGTTCGTGTGACCTTCTCAATCGTCTCGAACATGGTCCACGCCTTGTCCATCCAGCTCGAGTCACCGGTAATTCGGTACATGATGAAGATGGACTCGATCGCCTCGGGTCTAAGGATATATCGTCCGTCAGTCACCCCCGTCATTCCCTTGGGGATGTTATGCTTCTTGACGATGTCCTGGACGGTAGGCTTCTTCCACTCTGATGCTCTCATCGGTGGGGGGTTGAAATCAGAGGCATGTTGCTCCTCAACGGCCTTGAGCCATCTCTCCTCACTCCAGACACAGTCGTTGGTCGCTGGTGTATCGGCATTCCCGCATGGGATAAAGTGGAAGATTTCTGGGCCAAGTCCAGTCTGCGTAGCATGGTAAGACCAGACGCAGCCTTCTGTGAGCTGTGTAGCAATCTCGAGATCGGCTGGGCGGTTAAAGATGCGACTAGCCATCGCCACCATGCCTCCAGCAAAGCAGGTCAAGTGTTGGCCTCGGGGGACTGAGCTATACTTGGGCTGTTCTCCAGGCAGATCTGTAACCTGGTAGTCACCCGAGATGATGATAGGCTTCTCCCATGGGGTCAGTGCCCTCCTGAACAGATGCTTAATGGCGACGGGAATAAAGTTCTCATATAGTTGCCGCGGCTGGTCAACTTGGCCGTTGAGAAGCAGATACTGTTTGGGCAGATACTCGTACAGTGAGTCTGACATGCCTCCCAGGGTGAAGTCGGTGCCCGCATGGAAGGTAGGCGTGTAAGCGTCAATGACGACAGGCCACATGCCAGGGAGACGAGTGTTGAGCTGCGTAGACTCAAACTGGTCACCAATTCGCTTCACCGCATCATAATATCTCATGTCGTTGGTGAGCTGAGATAGTTTGGTGAGTTCCAGGCTCAGAGAGCCAAGCTCCGAAACGAGAGCTTCTCGTGAGGCTGACTGCTGCTGTCCATATGCAGCCCTAAATCAGGTGTGAGAAGATGAACAAACTCCATGGGCAGGGGCAACTTACTTCTTCCACTCCCATCGAGTGACGGGCATGTGATTGGGAGTATCAAAGGCGCACATAATCAAGTTGCCAACCTCGATAGCCTTCTTCAAAAGAGTGGCATGAGTCCGGCCGCTGAGTTCATAAGCTGAGAGAAAACCTCCCAAGTAACGAATGGTAGTCTCAAAGATGTTGATGGAATTCATCGAACTCTTTGTAAAGTCAATTCCGTCTGCTGCAGCGACAGCCTTTGTGAACTCATCCTTCATGTCCATGATCCATAGCGTGTCGAGAGAGTCGACAAGGGTGGCAGCCCATCCACCAAAAGGATCCTTTGACTTGCCGGTTAGAGGGGTCACTTCATCGTGCATCCACGCGTAGTTTGAGTAGCCACTCCAGCTGTGCTCAAAGCTCTTCTTGACAGCAGCCAGACGGGTCAGTCGAAGCTCCTTGGCGACGGCGTTTTCGGTGGGCGGGACAGCTTGGATCTGGGGGATCTTGACATTGGCGCCGCCCTTGGGTAATGTAGCCAACTTATCGGTCGCGATGGGATACTTTGCAGGTCTTCGCGTCCAAGCATTGGGACCCTTGCCCTCGAGGGGATCTTCCTCGCTGAATAGAGTAAAGGAGCCCGAGTTTGACAAATACCAAAAGCACAGGATCCAGACGCACGCGACACCAAGCCAGAGGCGCCCACGACGAAGAGGGCCGACCATTTTGCAGTACACGGGCAAAACCCGCGAGAGGCGACGCAGGGTCAACAAGAGAGAGTGAGGCGCAATTCAGGACCTCACATGGCAGGCCCAAGACGGGAAAAGGCTGAAGAAGATGAGGCGCGGGGACTGGTACGGGGACGTTGCAGTTGCAGCTGTCAGAAAAGTTTGGGCTTTTCGCGATGCGATGTGTCTGACTAGGAGCAAAGGGACGGGAATCAGAATCAGCCTCATCTAACTCGAACCGAGCCTAGGCAGCTTAAGTTGGTAGCGGCTGAACCTCGCGGCTTTTCCTGCCGGGAGCTCGTATAAAGGGAAGGGAAGGGCAGCCCAGGCATCCTTCTTCTCGCAGACCGGGTCTGTTCTCGCCCAACGCCAGCCATGCCATGCCATGCCATGCCATGTCTGATGTGCCAGTTCCAGTGTCTGTGGCTGGTGGCTATTGAACACAAATTGCGACGAGCTGTCTAACACGTGCAATGGAATGCACAGCCTTTGAAATACGACAGGGCCATTCATCAATGCTCGCTCATACTGCCCTTGCTTGGCGTCCATCCTAATATTGACATCCATGCCGAGGTGCAGGACAGACTTGGAGGACAGGTTGTCAGCTAGAATAAGCTGCTACTGCTGTATACTGTACTTTTTTTCTTCCCTCTCAGCTCGCGTTGTCAGCCTTCAACAGCTGGAGCGGCAATCACTTCAACTTCAACTTCCACCTGCGCCATCACATACCTTGTAATTACAGCCTGCTTCACGAGATCAACTCGTACTTGTGGGGTCAATCCCAGCTCCTCCCTTGCACCATGGACTCGCATCCATGGAGCATGTGTGGGCATAGCGTCCCTCGTAAGCTGACCCGGCTACCTGCTCCGAGCCTAGCCAAATCCCTTTAGCAAGGAGCGCTGTGAGCTGCCATCCACTAGGCGCCCCAGATTCCTCTCAACAAAGGGCTCATCTGGCCCCCTGAACAGGAGCACCAGCACGGCGCCCTGCGACTAGCCATTGAATGCCACGTAGGATGTTGTCGAGACGTATTGCACATCAAGATAAGCACTCAAGTCTAGGCCCCGACGATACGGCCAATTTGCCGAACCCCTTATCGGAGAAGGCTTAGGTGGGCTGGGCTGTAGGGCTGAGAGACATCCTCCTCAGTGCATGCTGAAAATGGCCTTTCTGACCGCTCGCCGCCCCTCATCACAGTGCCTCAACAGTCTTGCAACATGAGGCTGGCTGCACATGTCAGCCGTCAGCGTGTCACAATTTCAACCTGGCAACACACATAATCACACTGCAAGGCCCAGATCAAAGATTATGTGGAAAAATTGCTCTGTTGTCATGATTCATGAGCCATGTAGATAAAAAACCATGGGACAACAACAGCCGTGGAGACATGAGTAAACACGGAAAGCTAGTCACTCCTCACAACTTTGGCCCAACTATCGAAGATGTCCTCCGAATCGCTTGCAGTTTTGCTATTAAATAAAGAAGAGTACCCGTGCTCCCTAGGACCATGCGCACTCGCTGCCAGCGTTGGTATGCAAATGGCATGCCTAGGGATTCGGTTGTTCAGGTATCAAGCAGGTCGTTTATTTTTGCATCATGAGCTGGACAAACTCGTTGTCTATAGTCGTGGTCAGTATTGGAAGCTTCGCTGGCAACTTGTCGTCAGTAGCGACGGAAGAGACTCACAGTCGATTCGGCCATCACCGTCCTGGTCAGCCTCCCGGATCATCTCATCAACCTCGTCGTCGGTAAGCTTCTCGCCGATGGAGGTCATAACGTGTCGGAGCTCAGCAGCAGAAATGAAGCCGTTGTTGTCACGGTCGAAGACCTGGCGGTGAGTTAGCACATCAAGGCTTCAGCCAAGCATGATCCTGCCAACCTTGAAAGCCTCGCGGATCTCCTCCTCAGAGTCGGTGTCCTTCATCTTGCGCGCCATCATGGTAAGGAACTCTTGACACTATTGTCAGTCTTGTTTTGTCGACCCAGTCTTGCCAAGTTTTACGCACCAGGGAAGTCGATGGTGCCGTTGTTGTCGGCGTCGACCTCGTTGATCATGTCCTGAAGCTCAGACTCGGAGGGGTTCTGGCCGAGGGAGCGCATGACGGTACCCAGCTCCTTGGTGGTGATCTGGCCTAGAACGAAACGTTTAGTTTACCGTCTCGAAACGATTCGCATCGACTGAGGAGCAGTGTGCGCATAGAGGTTCGGTGCATCATGTAATTCGGGAAAAGAATCGGGCTGAGACCGACGAGGGGCTTTGCGAGCAGGAGGGAGAATCACTCACCATCGCCATCCTTGTCCTACGCAAGAGGTTAGCGACAGCCTTGCCAGAAGATCGCCACTCAGAGCAGCGACAGAGAGTGAAAACAACTTACGAACAGGGAGAAAGCCTCCTTGAACTCAGAGACCTGCTCTTCGGTGAGGGAGTCGGCCTACAACGACAACCTACGTCAGTCTATGGTCTTGAAAACATGGCAACAAAACCATCAGCGTGAGCCCCTCTCATCAAGTCGCCGCGGGGTCAATGCCCATCGGCAGTAAGGGGAGAGGGGACAAGGCGGTAAACAACAATGGATGGCGACCACGTCGCGCAGCCAGGCGGAATGAGTAGCGCAACTCACCATGTTGGTCGTAGGTGATAACAAAAGACGTGATAGTAAAAGTGTGGGTGTCGATCGCACGAGAAAGGAGGAGGATGACTTGGACAAGTTCTGAGGTCGCGGGGTTGTCGAGCCAAGAAAGTCGGACCTTTTCGCTTCACGGGTTTGGAGCTTTCGTGGGGAGTGTCCAAGGTCAGGGGGAAATAATAGGTACCTAAGGCAAAAAGTACAGGACGGCTGGAGAGGGGAAAGAGAATGCACTGTGTTTTGCACGGCCCGGGGGCGATTATGGAGGTGCCCCAGGGGCCTCGAGGGGGCTTCCAAGGAGCTTGTTCAGTGGCCGGAGCTCTGCGAAAGGGGCACATGGGGCGCCATAGCGGCGGGGACTGCCGAAGGGGATGGCGTGTGCGGAGCCTCCAGATTGCTAACACTGTACGGCTCCCTCTCGTTTCCGTTTCAGCAGTTCCCTCAGCTGTCACTGCATGGCAGGAAGCTCCCGTCTGAGGTGAGCCGCGACACTGGGTACGTACCCTCATCTCCCAGAAGGGAAAGGGACACTCCTCGGAAACCCCTGTCGAATGGGACTCCATCCTGTGTCGTAATGCTCCAGTCCAGCTGCTCCCAGCCAAAGCCAGCTACAGATACCACCAGCCTCAACCCGCATTCGACTCGGTTCGCGATCCTCGCTCATGACGACAACGACACCTTCATTGACCGTCCCATGACGCTCTCCTGGCAACTCGCTCTACTCGATCCAATTTCGCATTCTTGTTCGCTCTGACGGTCGTTCCTATCCCCGTCTGCGTCCGCCATGTGGCGAGACCGCACTAACCTGTACGAGGGCTCCCATTGTCAACTCATCATTGTTCGCTGTGAGGGCGGAAGCTGATTCTCCTGGGCATCAGATACATCTCCTACCGGCAGTCTTACGCGCATCATCCCACCCCGCGGAGGCCATATGGACCCGGCGCTTCTGCCGGCAGCGCCCTTGCCGACGCATACACTCCCAGCTATGCGAACGACGACCGTCGCGGCCTTCTATCGGCCGGCGCATTCGAAGACGATGGCGACGCCGTGATTGAGATGGACCTGCTCCCCCCTCGCTGGGCCGATGTTTCCGATGAGATCACAGACTTGCTCGCCAACATCGCTACCAAGGGTCAAAGCCTCGAGAAGCTACATCAGAAGCATGTGCTACCCGGCTTCAACGACGAGGACGCCAAGAGGGCGGAGGAGGCACAGATAGAGAGGCTCACGCAGGATATCACCAAGGGTTTTCATGATTGCCATCGCTGTATCCAGCGGATTGAGCAGATGGTGCGCGAGTCTCAACACTCCAATACCATTACAAGGGCCGAGGAAACCATGGCCAAGAATATCCAAATCTCGCTCGCCTCGAGAGTTCAAGAAGCAAGTGCCAACTTCAGAAAGAAGCAAAGCGCATATTTAAAGAGTTTGTTATACCCGAATTTTGGCTCGTCTTGATCTAACCCTGTATCACAGAGCTTCGCGGCATGGGTGGCCTCGGTGCTCTCAGCCCTGTCGGCGAAAGATCCAGCACTCCCCAACCGGGTTCATATTTCGATCCATCACTCCAAGAATCCGATGCCGACCGCTCATTCTCGCAAACTACCCTCCAACAAGCTACTCAACAAAGGGTGCTTCACTCTAATGATGCCGCCATCGCCCAGCGCGAGCGGGAGATCGAGGACATCGCTCAGGGTATCATTGAACTGTCGGACCTGTTCCGCGATCTCCAGACCATGGTCATCGACCAGGGCACAATGCTCGACCGCATCGACTACAATGTCGAGCGTATGAACACCGACGTCAAGGCTGCCGAGACGGAACTCAAGGTTGCGTCGGGCTACCAACGGAGGACGACCAAGCGAAAGATCATCCTTCTCCTAATTCTTATCATCTTTGGCATGTTTATTCTGCTACTGATCAAGCCCAAGAAGCACGGCTAGAAGGAGTCTGGTGATTGACAATGTCAGGGATACCCGCTGCCATCCAACGCTCTGCGGTCATGTAGTGATCCGGGGTGCTCAAGGAGGCAGCTTTTACTACACGGATGTACCAATACAATGTAAAGCAGGTCATGAGGGTCATGTCGCCGAAGTACTTGGAGTCACGGTTTTTTGTCTAATAATATTACACTGGCTAGATTTAGCTTTTATTATGCGTTTCATGGCCGATAGTGTGGGCTATTTGGCCGTTCATATCTCCTCATCATCACCTCCGTCTTTATCATAGGTCTTCTTGAAGAGCCTGGGATAGTTCTTCCACATCTTGGGCTTCTGGTTCTCAATCTCTTTCGATAACTGAGCAACTCCAGGGAGAATCTCAGAACCCCATGCCTCATCCACGAGACGCTTCATGTTCTCGGGTGATAGCTCCCGATTGTCCCTCGCCCTGGCTCTCGCTCGTCCAGGTAAATGTGCCACAGCAATACGCTTGATGGTAGCACTCCGCACAATCTGCTTATCAATAAAGACGCCCCTGTCACGTAGGAGGGCCAGGAGGCGAACTCCATACGCCAGGTCAAAGTCTTGAGCCCCTGCTTCCTTGACCTTCATGAGGGACAGTGTCGTCGGCGCCTGAGCCAACGTCTTGTCGAAACCCCATCTCAGGATTGCGCGCTGGAGGCTGTTGTCAAAGATCTTTTGTACTGGGTGCTGTCTGTGTGTAAACGGTAGATCGGCTGGTATGCGAAACACTTTTTGAATCTTCTTGGTCCGTTTTTGCCAGCCGTCGTAAGTGTTCTCGTCCGGCTCGGACTTGTCGCCCTTGAGCTCTTCCTCTGTGAAGCCCATCTCGGCTTTCCAAAACTCCTCAGGGAAATGGCTTCGTTTGCCTTTCACTGGTTCTTCAACTGGGGGGTCTAGTAACAACTCCGTCTTCTCAGATTCCTTGTTTAGAACTACCCCCGGTTTAGGGGGCAGGTCTCTCCAGTGAACCGGGATCAGGCCCCCATACTCGGGGTTGTATAGTTCGCAGATCTCAAAGCTCAGCGCCTCGAGCTCACTGAAGCGGCCGAGGCGTCCCAGGTTGTAAAGGAGCATCTGCCAGTACCGGATAGGGATACAGACATCGTGGCGTGCCACCCGCAAGGCAAGGTTGATAGCCCTGTCAAGTTGAGGATCTCCCTGGAGCCCGTAAAACTGTTGTTTACTGGTCTTTGGGTGGTACCAGATATCCTTGAAAACTCGACGTAGCAGCGCGGCGGAGTTATTCTGCCACAGACTTACATGGGATGTGTCCATCTCATCAAGGACCAACCTCACATTGTGGAGGTCCTCCTTGGCCAGCATTGCGCGGAGGTGATTGTTGAGTTGTTTGGCATGGGAATATCTTTGCTGAGAAGTGAAAACCTCCAAAGCTTCCACCTCTTGAAGAAGCCGTTCTCGCCCCCAGTCCTGCTGTCGGGCGGCGGCCGCAAGCAGCAATTGCCGTGTTTCTGGGTCGTCGAACTCATCAGGGTGAATGTCACAATGTAACAGATCCCTGAGCAAGTCATCATTGCCTCCCTGAGCAAAAGACACGATGGCTTTGCAGTAAAGTTTAGGGGCAATGGCAATCCTCAGTTTCTGAAGCTGGGCGAGGCGGTCTAATACGCCACGGGCGTCGTCTTCTCGAAGGGCAACAGACTGTAGTGAGAGAGGCCCAATAGTCCGCAAGCCAAGCTTGTGCATGAGATTGATCGCAAACTCTGAAGAAGTCCAGGAGCTCGCAAACCATCGAGCCGTGAACTTGTCGCTGTATATGCCCTTGGGCTGGTCTGATTGGGAGTCCTTGGATGTCGAATCTGCCAGGGCGCCTTGATCGCTACCAGCTGTCCCGAGGATTTTCAGCTCCTCTTGAGTAAGACCAATTGTAGGAAAGTACCGCGAAGTAAAGTCGAGGAATGGCCTTGACTTTGACGACGTTGGATAGTCGTTGAAGAGAATGAACCTTTTCCTCCAGACGCGAGCCGGATGGGATTGACCCGAGCGAAAGAGGGCCGGTACAATGTAGTCGTACAGCTCACGAAATGGACTGAACACATACATCCTCGTCAGGGTTCTCTGGATATCGGGAGAGAAGTCAATGACGAAGCTGGTCAGGAGAGCGCCGAAGCTATCCAGGTCAGGACGAAAGCCCGGCATCAGCTTCAGATGCCAACGAGATGCAACGTCATAGTCGCTTTGGCTGAGGTAGAAGTGAATCACTTTCATATACAGCTCTGGCCAACTGAAGTCGTATTCGTCGCGAAGTTGTTCGGCAAATGCGACAAGTTCCTCCATTCGATCTGCGTTTGTTAACGCTGCTTTCAAAATATTATCACGCAGAAATTCTGCTCGACGTGCAGTTATAATGTGCACCTCTCCAGCCTTTCGGAGCTCCTGGAACATCTCCCATACGGCTGTGTCCCCATGACTGTGACGAGCCGTTACGATTCGACGCTCCCAGTCAGACACCTCGTCCAGCACAGGATTATGCGCAGACAGGTTCAATTTTCCGCCCCCACGAAGCCTTATACCCAATGGTGTAGGGACTCTCGCCTCGCGTGACCCTAATGCTCCATCCTCATGGCGTATTCTCAGCGACCCAGACGTTGTCGACCTCCATTTCTTCTGCGTTGTTGCATTCTCAGCAGCCGAAGAACATGTGGAGTGATTTAGCAAGCTTGATGTCGCTAACGGAGGCACGAGAGCTGGGCACCGGGATCGGAGTCGAACGGCGATACTCAAGGACCGGGGGCTTGAGACGGACGGAATTCGTGCTGGTGTCGGTGCATTCGGGAAGCGTTGAATGCGCTTCAGCATTCGATACATAGCCGGTAGTCGAGATCACCAGCTCCAGTTGGATTCACATCACCGCATTGAGTCATGTAAAGGTCGTAGCAGCAAAAGCATAGAAGCTTGCAACGTCAAGAATTAGGCATGGGTATCCAAATCTTTAACCCGGAGCTCCAAGACTTTTTTGATTCGCGCATCAGTGACCTCGCTCGCGGCAATGGATGCATGGGTCCCGCTAACACGTGCCCACCAACGGGAGCGCTGAAAGCTGTGCTGAGTCATGTTCTGATTCCGGCTCCAATCAGGTTATGGCCTCATTTCTTCTACCGAGCATCGACATCCTCCGTTCACCACTCAACCACCCCACACGATACCAACCATCGGAATCTCCCACGCCTCTCAATCAACCTCTTTCAAAATGGGGTACGTGCAATTGATCCCCAGCCGACTCTCGCGATGGCCAGAACCGTCTCCTTCGATCCCAATGGCCATTGCCGAGCCCGGACAGCACCGACCATAACATCATACGAGAATCCGTCACTGACATTCTCGCAGCCTCGTCGACGCTAAGAACCAGGTGCCTCAGCACCAGCGATTCTACCAGAACGCCTACAAGAACCACACCCGTGTGTGGAAGATTGTACGACCCGAATTGATCAACTCGCTTCCCGCCGACCTTCCCGCTGACCGAACCGATAGAACCCCCGCAGCCGCGTCCTCCTCACTCCCTACCTCATCCTCCTCTGGGGTACCTTCGGCGGTGAGTTTCCTACATTGAATCCGAGATATGTGTTGGAGTCTGGAACCCCGGTGCTGACCAACATGCAGCCAGCGTCTACGGTGCCGGCCGCAAGGTCCTTGGCTACAACTCCTACTTCTAAGCGATGGAGCTGGGCCGACTTGTCCTATAGCTTGCGAGACGATGGATGGTCAATGTGACTAGTAGAGTGTGTCAATAGATGGAGATGGACCCAATATGATATCCCCACGGAGCTGTCATCGTTTCACTGTGTTCTGCTGGTGCTCTGAACCGTGTTCATCTATTCACACGTGATTGCCATTAAACCTGGACTCCTAAATTCTAGAATACAGCACGGGAAAAGCCGGAAAACGGCATATATCAACGATGGTGTCTAGTGCTCTGCACCGACCAGCAACTGTCCGTTGAAAGATTGGGGGGTTGACAAACAAGCGAGCTCTCTCTAGTAGCCCGTGGCGCCAGGCGCCTTCTCGTCCTTGCGCAGGCTCACGAGCAGCTCACGGAAGCGCTCCTTGCCGGATCCAGAGGCACCACCCTTGGTACCCTTGCCGCTGACATCCACCAGCTTGGCGATACGGTCCCAGCTGGTGCCACCAGAAACGGTGTCCTCCTGGTTGGCCAGGAACTCCTCGGCCTCCTTTCGTGTCTGGGCAATTCCCTTCTCCTTCTTGTTGTTATAGTTGTCATAGAAGTCGTCGATGTTTTGCTGGGCCTCCTTGATTGTCTCCTCTCGTTGGGCGGCAAATTGTTCAACACGCTTCGCAATCTGGGCATCCCGTCGTTCGCGCCACTCCTTGATAACCTCGGGCTCCTCCTCTTCCTCAGCGTAAGCCTGGTATCCCGAGTTGTAGCTGACAGAAGGTCCGGTGACGGCGGTTCCGCCGGGCGTAAGTCCAGTACCCTGTATCCGTACACGTATCAGCATCTGCACCCACGGCCCCTTTGGAAGAGGCAACTCACCGCATCAGGCTGAGTCAAGTCAGGGAACTGGGACTCAAATGTTGACTGCTCATTGCCGCCGGAACCGAGGAGATCGCCTTCGGCATCGACAAAGGCAGCAGCGTCATCGTTGGTCGCAAACTGATCAGCATCGTCTCCGAGAAGAGCCTTCTCGCGGGCGAGGAAGTCATCAGTCGAGGGATCGGCGGATGGGTCCTTGATATCGGTTTGCGCTTGATCATTTCACATTAGCCCCTAGCTCTCTCATACTCAATCGTCATGGACTCACCCCCCGAATCAAAGTCCTCGAGAGATGGGAATCGGTCGGCCATTTTATCGATGCGCGAGGGTTTTGTTTTGTCGCAGGAGATGTGCGCAGTTGCAGAAAGGTAAAGGTAAGATGGTAACGAGCGAGGCGACGACGTCAGAGATTCACTGCTGTTGTTGTTGCGATCCTCCTATTCAGGTACCGCCTGCCAAATAGGCCATCCTAGCTGATGATGTGGAATCTGCCGGGCGGTGAGAGGTCCAGTTCCAAAAGAGGATTAGCGGGTGGGTCTCTAATACTCGATAACACCATATGCTCACATGAAACCATGCATGTAGAAGCTATTTTCGCATTAGCGGAGCCAATGTTTATTTGGATACTTGCCCAAGCTCCTGTTCTATAAACTCTCCTGGTTTTACCAGAGAAAACTTCATTTCATCGCACAACTCAGTCACGCATCACTTTCAGTCATACGACAAACATTCTCAGGTCAGGCGCAGCGCAACCCGTTCCAACTGGTGCTGTTTTCGTGAGGGAGTCGGTTGGCGCGAGCTCTGAACAATCTCCCTGCAAGTAGCTGTCGTAGACGATTCAAGTGGTACCACAGCAACGACTCCAAGTTGGCTCTTAAATTGATACCCTACGCCACCTCTTTTATTCGCTTGAGGCTGCGCTTCTCTCCATCCTCATCCATTTCTATTTCTCGCTACAAGGAGGACTAGCGCAGTCAACATGGCTTACAATGATGATTCTGTGCTGGCGCGGCTCTCATCGCTCACTGAGACCCACGACAGCATTGCAACTGCTGCCCAATGGATCATGTTTCATCGGTATGTCTGCTTGCTTGACGGCTTGGACGAGAAGTAATGGACTAATGCAAGTCTGTAGGAGACATGCAGAGCGTACAGTCCAGCTCTGGTTGCAACGCCTCAAGGACTCGTCCAGCACCAAAAGGTTAAGCTTGATCTACCTGGCGAACGGTATGTTTGACACTGGTCATTATGAGGTTTCCAACAACAGCTAACAAACATTCAACAGAGGTGGCGCAGCAGTCCAAGATTCGACATAAGGATGACTTTATCATAGCCTTTGCTCCGATCATCGCGGAAGCTGTGTCTATCGCGTATAAGGGCGCACCCGCTGAGCTCCAATCGAAACTCAAGCGCGTGGTGGACGTTTGGAAGGACCGGACAATTTTTGAAACGCCCATCCAGGCCGCTGTTGAGGCCCGTATCGAAGGTCAGTTATGCAAAAACAACCTAGGAAAGTGAGTGCTAATCTATGGTATAGAGCTTGACAAAGCTCGTGGTACAGCCAAATCCAGTTTTAAGAGCTCTCCCTTTGGCGGCGGCGGCGGCGGTGGTGCAGCTCCCATTCCAGCCGAATTTGCACCGCTGGTGACTGCTCATCAGACTGCGACCAAGCTGAGCATCCCCTTGAAGGCCACGGTCGCTTCAGCAGACCAGGAGTATGAGAAGCAAACCAACTCTTCAACCCCAGTTACTTCGGCCCCCGTCTACGCTGCTCGTCTCAACGGTCTCCTCAAAACCCTTGCGAATGCTGAGAGCGCAGTTGCCGAGTGTGTGAAGGCACGAGAAGACCTTATCTCTGGCTTGGAGAAGCTGCTTGGCGCCAATCGTGCTGCTTTGGAGCAAGACAAAGCTGTCGCGGCTCAGTTGACGTCCCGAAAGACGGAGATTGAGGAGAAGAAACACGCGGTGGAGGTGGGCATCATGCGAGCCTTGGGTCCGGCCGACAGCAACGGCACTCCGGGAGAGGGAGATGGTTCCGGTACACCACCAGAGCCCAACAGGCCAGAGATGGAAGCACTTACTCCCCCTCCTATGGAACCGTTCGGCGCGCCTACCCCTGAGGCATTGACTCCGGAGGGTAACCCGCCTGCTACAATGACTGTAGCTGAGGATGAGGCACCATCCTACCAGTCGCTGCCAATCTCGACTAACGGATCCAACAAGCGGCGTCGGGTCGACGATGGTGACGAATTTCCGGATCTGGGAGGAGATGACGGCATTGATGCTGATGTTGCTGAAATGCTCAAGGAAGAGTCCAAGTCATGATCCAGCATCAATTCAGGGGAAGTCAGTATTATGACTCCAAGTTCCTTTTGAAGCTCGGTTGGAGGACACTAATGGACAATACACGGGTTTCTTGGCAAGATTTACTGTATTCTTAATATCCCGGCAAGGAGAATTTCCTATTTTCCAAGAAATGGAGGAAGATTGGATCCGTTGTGGTTCATGGAAGACATAGTTATGGAGGTATGGCCGTTGTAAAGTGGTTTGGTGGGGTATCCTGGGTCAGAAATTGAGTTGAAGCACAATGTGCTCGCCTTGTAATGGACCAATTTTCTATCCACGCATTGACTGAGAGACCCATTGACAAAAGCGAAACAATTGAAACATGCAATATGCAGTCAATGCCGCCTTCAGTCGGAGTTATACCCTTCACGTTCGGACAGAAACCGAGTTCATTCGGTCAGTCGGATCGGTCGGGAACATTGAGCGCGTAGCTCCGACCGAGGGACGCCACAGGCGCGATGGAGGATAGAGGGGCCCACTCAAATTTTGAGCCTTGACGGACAGAGGTTTGCTTCGTCCGTCGCAACATCGGAAGCTGAGAAATGCCGCGGCGATGACGGCATCGCAACCTCCTCAACTTTGATTTTTCCACTCTTACGTCCCTCCAACATACGAATTCCTCACGGCTTAGCTCGGTCTTGCTCTGATCTGCCCCTTTGCTCTGGCAAACAGCGTGGCCTCTGAACATGCTCCGCTGAGTGGGCGTCTGAACAATCCCCCGCCGTCATCATGGTTTCGGGAGTAGCACGCCGGGTGCTGCTCCCACGCGTCGCCGAGACCTCCCCGTTACCCTTACAAGTGTCTCTCGCTGCATCGCGAAGTTCATGGTCAGCTTCTCCCTACAAGTCCGACGCTTCTCCGCTCCAGGCGAGGTTCTTCCACGCCTCTTCCACCCGCCAAACCGCACTGCCGCCCTTCTCTATCGCCGCCTTCCGATCATCGGCGCTCAACACCCAATTCCGTAATCCGCTCTCCCAGCCGCAAGCGCAGAATCGACCTCTTCAGAATGGTTCGGTGACTGATGCCTTGCGCCAATTCTCTACGGTGCCTCGTCTACTACGGGAGATCCAAACCAAGGCCGAGGAGGGCGTCAAGAAGTCTGTCGAGGTAGAAGCTCAGCAAGAATTGACGGAGGAGCACGAGAAGCATGAGTTTACCAAGAGCGAGAAGGCTGCTCGGGCTGCGCAGGTCAATCTATCCGCCAAGTTGTCCAAGGAAGGCAAGGTGCATGCCAAAGCCGGCCTGGACGAAATCTGGCGGCTGATCAAGATTGCGCGCCCGGAGCTTCGGTGGCTCGGTATTGCCTTTGTCTTCCTCGTCATCTCTTCTAGTGTCACCATGTCTATTCCCTTTTCCGTCGGTCGAATCTTGGATCTTGCTACCAAAGGCGACGTTGAGGATATCCGCCTGTTCGGGTTGACTATGAACCAGTTCTTTTTTGGTCTCGGTACGATTCTGACTCTGGGCGCCATGGCCAACTTTGGTCGAGTGGTTCTTCTCCGTATTGTTGGTGAACGCGTTGTCGCCAGACTGCGATCCCAGCTTTACCGACGCACATACGTTCAGGATGCCGAATTCTTCGATGCGAACCGAGTGGGAGATCTCATCTCCCGTCTGAGCTCTGATACCGTCATTGTTGGCAAGTCGGTGACTCAGAATCTGAGCGACGGTCTGCGAGCCCTTTTCAGTGGAGGTGCCGGTTTTGCTATCATGGTCTGGACGAGCCCCAAGCTCACTGGTCTCTTGCTACTCATGTTTCCCCCTATCGCTGTGGGAGCCTTCATCTACGGCCGAGCCATTCGAAACGTCAGCAGGTCCATTCAGAAGAACCTGGGTACACTGACCAAGATTGCTGAGGAGCGTCTTGGCAACGTCAAGACTAGCCAGGCCTTTGTTGGTGAGGTTCAAGAAATCGGCCGGTATAACCGACAAATCCGAAGGATCTTTGCCCTTGGCAAAAAGGAGTCCCTGATCGCCGCTACTTTCTTTGCTTCGACTGGTTGGGCTGGTAACATGACTATCTTGGCCATGCTGGTCGTGGGAGGCAGCTTTGTGCGAAACGGTTCCATGTCAATTGGAGATTTGACCTCATTCATGATGTATACGGCATTCGCAGGCTCCAGTCTGTTTGGTCTCTCGGGTTTCTACTCGGAGCTCATGAAGGGAGTTGGTGCGGCCAGTCGACTATTCGAACTCCAGGATCGCAAGCCTGGAATCCACCAGACCGTTGGTGTTCGAGTCAAGTCGGCTCAGGGTCCCATCAAATTTACCGATGTCTCCTTTGCTTATCCGACGCGGCCGGCCGTCAAGATCTTTAACGGGATCAACTTTGAGATTCCATCTGGCAGCAATGTTTGCGTTGTTGGCCCATCAGGAGGAGGCAAGTCAACAGTGGCCTCTCTCCTACTCCGGTTCTACAACCCTACTGATGGAATCATCACCATCAATGGCCAAGATATTTCCAAGATGAATATCAAGTCTCTACGAAGACGGATTGGTATGGTCTCACAAGAGCCTGTGCTCTTTTCTGGTACCATTGCCGAGAACATTTCCTACGGAAAACCCCGGGCGAGCCGCCTCGAGATCATCTCCGCCGCTCGACGAGCCAACTGCAACTTTATTAGCGATCTGCCCGATGGCTTGGAGACCCAGGTTGGTGCCCGTGGTTCCCAGCTCTCTGGAGGCCAGAAGCAGCGCATCGCTATTGCGCGAGCCCTTCTCAAGGACCCTGATATCCTAATCCTGGATGAAGCTACTTCTGCCCTGGATGCCGAGTCGGAGACTCTGGTCAACGAGGCTCTGGCCGGTCTCCTTCGCGGACGCAACACAACCATCTCCATTGCTCACCGTCTCTCCACCATCAAGCGATCTGACCAGATCATCGTTCTCAACAACGAAGGCAAGGTTGCTGAAATCGGCAGCTACCATCAGCTCGCGGCGGACAAGGAGAGCGCGTTCAGCAGGCTGATGGAGTGGCAGATGAGCGGTGGTGATGTTCCCGAGAAGGGCAATGCTGCCTCTCGGGCACATATCACCGAAGCAGAGGAGCTCGAGGATGACCTGGAGAGGCGAGAAGAGGAGGATGATATGGATATCTTTGAAGAGGAGGAGAAGAAGGAATCCAAGGACGAGGAGAAGCGTCCTTGAGGTGACGCGCATAGCATAGAGCAAGCACCCTTTCTCGTCGCAAGGATGTAATACCACAGGCTCAACTCTTGGTCATTTGGGGGGAGAACAGGTTTTAGACGAATCATGTACATTATATATCCCGATATCTACGTCTGGGTTCTGTGGCAGATGAGATGATTCTGCTGCCAGCTGCTGCAGAGAGAACTCCACTCGACAGGTACCCTACTTTCGTTGGCGTCGTCGGTCCGGTCTGTTATTTAATCCCAAAAAATGGAGAAAATGGATCAAGGGGTTGGGGGCGGGCGGGCGTGAATAGAAGGCAGAGTTTCAATATGGTGTTTCTTGGCCATGGGCCTCGCCTACTAACCGACATAGGTGCACAGTAATGGATCCATAGCAGTTATTCGTATATGAGTTGACCTGCATCAAATACCGCTGCAAAGCATATCGATATCAACAATATTCCATGCTCGAAATGATGACAATAAGCAGATTTGAGTGGTATTCTTCTAGCGCGACGCCTCTCAAGCCTCGTTCATGGCTGAAGCCAATAACTATATCGCAGGTTGAGTTTCTCGGCAACGGCTGTCACATGTGACCCCAAATGGATCAAAGACAAGCGGCATGACCCTTACCTAACGCCCAAGTTTAATCTCAAGGCTCCAGCGCAACACGATTTCCCACCTCGAACAGCTTTATTCATTAGTAGAAACAAGCTTGAGCATCTCCTAATCTATTAGATCCCAGTATTTTTTGCTGCATTTCGCTTCTTCGTCAGCTCTGTTACAGCTACCCCAACAAGCAAGCTCCATGTCAACCGAAACCGAGGGTACGTTTGAGGTGGGGGATGCCAGCCTGTACACAAAGACGTGGACAGTAAGTAGAACCATCTGGACGTGAGGTCGAGGCAAGAGAGGTGATGCTGATGCTTGGGTAGCCCGAGGGACCCATCCGGGCCAAGGCTGTCTTGTTGCATGGCTTCAGTGACCACATCGGCTGGTACAACGACGTCTGCCGCGTCCTGGCATCCAACGGCATCCAAGTCTTTGGCTTCGACCAGCGCGGATGGGGTCGTAGTGTCAGGAAGCCCTCTGACAAGGGCAACACCGGTCCGACGTCCCAGGTCACTGCCGACATCGCCGCCTTCCTGCAGAGCAAGCTGCCCTCGGAAGTGCCGGTCTTTGTCCTCGGCCACTCCATGGGCGGCGGCGAGGCCATCACGCTCGCGGCTGACCCGCAGTATGCCGAGCTGGTGAGCCAGGTGCGCGGCTGGATACTCGAGGCGCCTTTCATCGGGTTCGCACCTGAGGAGGTCCCCAGTTCGCTCAAGATCGCAGCCGGGCGACTGATGGGCAGACTTCTCCCTCATTTCCAGTTGAAGCATGTCGTCACACCAGAGAACCTGACGCGAAGGCCCGAGATAGGCAAGGGGTTCCGGGACGATCCGCTGTGCCACGATACGGGCACGTTGGAGTGCTTGGCGGCGCTGCTCGACCGCACCGCTTGTCTGCAGTCGGGATCCGTCAAGCTCGGGAGCGAGGTGAAGGCACTATGGCTTGGTCATGGCGATGTTGACATGGCGTGCAGCTATGATGCGGCCATCAAGTACGTGGAGAACCAGGACATCGCAGACAAGGTCATCAAGACGTACAAGGGCGGGTATCATGCGCTGCATCTGGACCTGTGTCAGGATGAGTTTGCAAAAGATGTCGTCAACTGGGTCCTAGAGAGGAGCCCGGATAACAGCAAGATCGAGGCAAAGCTATAGTGTAGCTGCGCTGGCAACGGTTCTCGTGCTACCTTGATGGAAACCAAGGGTGGGGAACCTGTGATGCAGAAGAGCCACTGGGCTCTGGGGTTTCGGGCACCTGTACGATGTGAGCGATGTAGTGAAGCATCACTTGATGCTGTCACGCCTGTTTCGTGTATTTTCAGAGAAGCTTCATTTATTTCAGAGAGCGATGAGGTGAGATTTTATATGGACGTCAGCACATCACCCTGTGGCTAGCTGAGTTATCTGACTATCGATGGCTAGACCAGCATCTACCCCAGATTTATTACCGTTTCTTGACAATGCAGCAACCAACAGACCAATAGATTGAAACGCTGCAGCTGGACCGTTCTCACGCTATCGATTTGTGATATGGAGTTTCCGCTGGTGAATGAACGTTTCCCGTTGCGTCAGGGGGCGGGGACCCGGGTGGCCAGTACCTATCTTGTTCCGAGGACGCCCGAGACCCAGGGCGTTTTCGAGACGCCCGAAGCTACGGGACGCGGAGCTCAGCCCCGGCCGCTTTTCGAGGTATTCTCGGCGCCGTTGTGGACTATAATTGAACCTCATCCGCTCCGTAATTCAACGTCGTCTTTTGCCCTTTTTCTTCCACCGTAATATCAGCCATTTCTCTCACCTTTTCCACGCCGCTCGGAGACGACCCTCCGCCCCAAGCGCTCAGGGCGGGGGCTCACTAACCCCTGCCGGACCCTCGCTCAGGTACCCCGCGCCCTTAGCACTATCGCTCCTGCAAGTGCAGCTACGTGGTTCTCTGTTAAGACGCCCGTCGAAAACGACATTTTACTCTTCGGGCGATCATCTTCCGGCGTGGGATCTTTGAGGGCCTTGACGTTATTGACGTAAAGACCCAGGCCGTTTGTATTCGCTTCCTCTCCTTGCAATCATGCCCAACCCACGTGGGCGGATCAAAAGACATGGCTCGTTGGCCAGACCGGACCGGGTATGTTTGTTGTGGTGTTTATTAATCGCTTTGCTATCAACCTCGCCTCTCCTTTTGGGGTAGGGATCCATTGGTAGGGAGGGCCAAGAAATTCATATGACTGATCTTGGTTATTGGTGACGATGGTTTTGGCTCATCGCAACGCTAGGGAGGGCTTCTCTGAGGAGGAGAGAAATGCTACTCCGCTCTTTAGGACCTAGGTATTCATTCTCCCACAATATCTTGACATCTTGATTCTTGTGTTTTCCATCCCTCTTCTTGTGTGTTTGCACTTTCAGGAGTCTCGTTGTCTTACCCGGTCTTCCGGTCTCCTGCCACATCAAGAAGCTGCATTGTGTCGGTCTTCTCTTCTGGGGCAGCTTCCCCTCAAGCTCGTCACCTCACTGACCGCCATCCTCGGCACTTGGATATCTCCCGTTCGCTCGCGTGACTCCTCACGAGCCCTCGCAGCTTCTCAAATTCCCCTCCTCACAGCTCCCGAGTCGATTGAAAACTGCATTCGCCCATCATGTCTCCCGATAACTCCAGCACCGTCATCCACCTCCAGTCCATCGATATAGCTCGCAGCAGCTCGCGGAGCTCCAACAACCGCCATGGATCTAGTACCGCCTTTGAGCCCGTGACGGCGGACGACAACGAGACCATTGCCCGGAATCCCTCTCACATGACAGATGTCGAAAGCCAGGTCACCGCCACGGGTCGCCGACATCCCAGTTGTCTCGATCCTGACCCATATGGCCTCTCACGGGCGTACAAGACGGATTCGGACCTGGACGAGATCAAGGCCAACACTTCAAGAAAGCGCGATGGCGCCGTTGGCCGCAAGTGCATCCCCGACAAGGTGGGCTCCAAAGTCAAGGCGCGCAAGCTCCAGGGCTTCTACAAGAACCAGAACGCGGCCATTGAGCGGATGCTCAAATCTGTCGAGGAGCATCGAGACGAGGCCCGCCAGGAGCATGGAGATGATCAGCCCAAGTTCCGCATCGCCGTCTGGGGCTCCTTTGCTGCCAATGTTGTCCTGTCGGCCGTCCAGCTCTACGCCGCCATCTCGTCGGGCTCCCTCTCGCTCTTCACCACCATGGCCGACTCAATCTTCGACCCTCTCAGCAACCTTACCCTCATCCTCTCTGCCCGAGCCATTCGCCGCGTGGATCCCCGTCGCTTCCCCGCGGGCAAGGCCCGTCTCGAGACAGTGGGCAACATTGTCTTTTGCTTCCTCATGATAGCTGTCTCTCTCATTATCATTGCGTTTGCTTGTCAGGAGCTGGTTCAAGAGAAGGATGACAAGAAGTTCTACCTACCCTCTGTTGTTGCCGTCTGCTGCGCCTTTGCTACCAAATTTGCCCTCTTCCTTTATTGCTGGGCTCTCAAGGACAAGTACAGCCAGATCAACATTCTCTGGCAGGATCACCGCAACGACCTTCTCATCAATGGCTTTGGTATCT
The DNA here is from genome assembly GCA_017654865.1 of Fusarium sp. FW16.1. Classification (NCBI taxonomy): domain Eukaryota; kingdom Fungi; phylum Ascomycota; class Sordariomycetes; order Hypocreales; family Nectriaceae; genus Fusarium; species Fusarium sp. FW16.1. The sequence goes on from JADNRB010000001.1 coordinate 1,686,852, forward strand.
TGACATCCGTCGGTGGTGCCAAGCTCCTCTGGTGGATTGACCCTATGGGCGCCATCCTCCTGTCGGTGCTCATCTCTGGTATCTGGCTGGGCACCGCCTTTGGAGAGTTCCTTCTCGTCGTTGGCGTTACGGGCTCTGTCGAGATGCAGCAGCTCATCACGTACGTGTGTGTCACTCACTCGGACGCCATCCAGGGCATCGACACGGTGCGGGTATACCACTCGGGCCCGCGTCTGATCGCCGAGGTCGACATTGTCATGGACCCAACCCAGACGCTGCAGGACAGCCACGATGTGGCCGAGGCGCTGCAGTTCAAGCTTGAGGATCTTCCCGACATTGAGCGAGCGTATGTCCACATTGACTACGAAACGACACACAAGCCAGAGCACAAGTTCAAGAAGGATTTGTAGTTCTAGCTGCGGAATGTGTTTTCAGGGGATGAGGGCGTTTTGAGAGTGGTTGAGGAGTTTAAAAAGCTCGTGTTGGGTGTTGAAATGTGGTTAAAGGGGTCATGGTGGCTTGAGACATGACCCAAGAGAAACAGGAGAGCTGAGACACTGCAGTGGAACACATTGGCAGATTCAGCTCTAGAACCCAAGTGTAAGATGGGGAGATGACATGCCGACAGCAATAGACGCGGCTCTCGAACAAGTCAAAGTCAGCTCAATACTAGAGCAGGCAAAGTGTGTAAATCATGGAGCGACGTTTTGGGAAACAGGAAAGAGATACCATCATTGATGCAACTCTAGCTCACGTGGACCATGCAAGTAAGATCGTGTGATGCGCAAAGATCGACCTAATAGGTAGATGAAACAGGCATCGTCAAGATATCTTTGATGCGGGTATGTGGGCGCATTGCAGATCTCGGCATATTGGGGTCCGGGGTAGCTTTGAGAACGAGGCTTCCCTGTCTGAAGGAAGTGAGATGGACTGGCATTGGCATGGGCAAAGGACGCCTCCTCTCGGATGTACTTGGCCCGATTAAACATGGGATGTCTCGGAGAAGAGAAATCTCACGCGTGGCGCAAAAGACCTCAGGGTAAGATGTCCATGTCTGCAAGAAAGAGACGTCACAGCATTTCGACTGACATATAAGAGGAGATTGGATGTCTTTATAAGGGATGAAGAGAAAGAGGGGCTCTGCAGCGCGCAGTGGTCGTATATGCGGTGTTAGCATCCAATCTGCAACATTGATCAAGGGAAAGACGACTAGGAATGGTTGAGATTGCGTATCCAGACCGGGCAAGCCTTGTTGCTTGATGCTAGGGCGCGTCGCATACTTGCAGCGGCTTACAAGGGGAACATGACCAGTTTGGGATGAATGCAGGAGACGGCTCAGACCGACTACGCCATGCTGTGTATGATGTGAATGCATCAAGAGGAATAGCGAATTTGCAAATGGACAAGTTCCGTCGTCTACTCCGTCGTCCAGGATAATTAGTATGCACATCAGATGAAAGGAATTCCATCATCGTGCAGCCGTTGAAATTAGTGGCGATTTGCTAGAGCCGCTGCCACTGGTCAAAGCCCATCTCGGCCGGGACTCGAGCCTGCCAGGGGTACTGTTACCTAACCAACATATCATCCATCCACTGCAACTCTACTCTGTATATTTTTCACAGACGCACTGCTACCCTCAGACTTTCACCTCGTCGGCGCTTCTAGAACGCCCCTGTAAATAGTGGCTTGCAGCAGAGTTTCTGGTCCCTGAGGGAGAAAAACTTCGCTGAAGCTTGTCCAAATTGCAGGGAGCGGTTTGGCGTTCATGCCTGCTTGTGGGGGCTGCCTGCTCCACTAGAAAACGGCAATCCCTGCGCCTCTGCCCCACAGGAGCTCGCTCGGGTAGCAGGCGCAAGGTTCCTAGCCAGGTTCCCCCTCCAGGGCCATGATCGGATCATCACATCACCATCCATTGCTGCTGCTGCTGCTCTCGTTCCCTCTCTTTACCATCCTCTCTGTTATCACGTCACGTCTCGCTTCCAATCTTATTCCTCTCTTTTCCGACAAGAGAGTCCACCCGTCGATACGAGGGCATTTTTACAATATTCTCAAACGCACTAGTTAATTCGCTAGCTTTTTTTTTTTTTTCTCCTACCCAAGTCAAAGCTTCCGAGGGACGTCCTCTCTGCCTTGACTGACGACGACTCCTCGGCTTCTCGACGCGCTCCGTCCGTCAACCGCGACACCACGTCAAACCTCGCTCCCTCCGACTCCCTCTCGGCATCTCCTTCTCTCGAGCTTCTATCCATGCGTTGCTGACCGGCATATTCAACCTGTAGCTGACCTGGGCGGATTGCTCCCGAGGTTTGTCTTACAGCCAAGGTCAACTCAGTCGCAATGGCCGCTTCAGGTGCAGGCGGGGAGCAGATCTATGCTACGGTTCGTCCCCTATCCGCGCCCTCCGAGCTGTTCGGAGCTCTCATCCGACTTGGATATTAGCAAACTGACTCTCAAATAGCTTCTTCTGAGCGATTCCTACCTTCCTGGTCCGTCAATTACTTTCAATTAGCTTCCGTGCCCTTTCGACATCTCGCTAACCTTTCTCCAGGCGCCCTGGTTCTTGCGCACTCCCTCCGTGATGCTGGAACTCATCACAAGCTGGCCGTTTTGGTCACGCTCGACTCTGTGTCTGCTGACTCCATTACCCAGCTAAAGGTAAGCTTCCAATGCCCTAAGTTTTCCGGATTCGCCGATGCTAATGAACCACCCCCTAGGCGGTTTACGACTACATCTTTCCCGTCCCGCGCATTCGCAATGACAACCCAGCCAACTTGTACCTTATGAATCGAGGCGATCTGCATTCAGCCTTTACCAAGATCAATCTTTGGAAACTCACGCAGTTCTCAAAGATTGTCTACATCGACGCCGACATTGTCGCATACAGAGCTCCCGATGAGCTCTTCAATATCACCCACCCATTTTCTGCCGCCCCCGACATTGGATGGCCAGATCTCTTCAACACGGGTGTCATGGTCTTGACGCCTAATATGGGTGATTTCTATGCCATGATTGCAATGGCTGAGAGGGGTATCTCTTTTGATGGTGCCGACCAAGGTCTCATCAACATGCATTTCGGTAACCAGTACAACCGCATCAGCTTCACCTACAATGTCACTCCGTCTGCCCACTACCAATACGTCCCAGCGTATCGGCACTTCCAGTCCAGCATAAATATGGTGCATTTTATTGGCGCCAAAAAGCCATGGTTTACTGGTCGAGACGCCCCTCGCGGGGCCGATCCCTTCAATGACATGGTAGGACGGTGGTGGGCAGTCTATGACAGGCACTATAGGCATCAAGTAAGTTGTTGACATTTTGTGAGCCGCAGGATCTGGGTTTGCTAACATAGTTATCTAGGAGTCTGCTCCAGAAAAGGGGCCCCCTGCTCCCGAGTATGTACAGTACTTTACCAAGGGCGAATGGCACCCTGAGCCGACACATGGGCAGCCAGCTGCTGGCGAGCACCATTCCCATGACCAGCAGGGCTCTACTTCTGGTGGGCACCATCCTGAACATCAACCACATCATGGCGGGGATGATCATGGACATCAACACCACCACAAAGATTCTGGGCATCATCATGAGCAGCATCATGACCAGGGCTCTCACGGTGGAGCTCCAGCTCCTGGCCCCCAGGGCGAACAAGCTCAGCATCAACACCACTCAGAGCACCACGGTACCGAGCATCACCACCATGAAGGGACGCCGCATATGCACCAACATACAGAGCCAAAGAATGAGCCTCCCCCTATTACGATGCACAGCTGGGATGCTCAAAGGTAGGCATAGTGTTTGCAGCCCTCCAGCCCCCGAGTGAATTGCTGATCTTGTTAGACAACCACCTCCCTCCGACTCGAAGCCTGAAGCGATGAACTTCCCATCAACGCATTACGAGATGTCCCAGGACACAACCCCGTTCGTCCCACCCGAACGATACCCGAGTCCACCAAAGAATATGTGGTATGAGGTCCCCAAGGAGCCTCCAGCGCCACCCACCAAGGAACCTTCTGAGATTTTCCCCTGGGAGCGCAACCGACCACCCCCGACAAGAAGCTTTGCGGAGCCCCCTGCACCAGAGCCTGTACCAGAGCCTGTCGCTGAACCCACGCCACAACCTTGGGTAGAGCATACGGGAGGACCTTCACACCAACATCCAGGCCAACATTCATGGCAACCCTCCGGAGAACCTTCAGGGCAGCCCTCGGGACAGCATTTGGTACAACGGCCAAGACACCAGCCAGGACAACTGTCAGGACAGCCATCTGGAGAACACTCCGGAGAACCTTTGGTGGAATCTTCGGCAGAATCTTCCACAGGACCATCTGCAACAACTGAGGTCCTTACTGAATCCGCTGGCGTTGCTTCGTCCACAACCGAAGCAAAGAGTGAACCATCCACGCCAGTCACGCCAACCGTTCAGATCATCCCATCAGATCCCTGGACGTCATTCACACGTGTCAATGCCTGGGATGAGGTCCCAGAGATTGAACGTTACGTCGATGGTCTGCGCGGCCACCGACGTGGCAAGAGTTCGGGCTCACTTGGACGTATCAAGAGCCCATCGACTGCCCCATGGAGAGATGACCGGGGTGGTGTGAGGCTTCGTGGTATGAAGCTCACTGATTTCCCCAGCGCAGCGGAGCGTCCGAGTCTGCCAGTGACACCAGCGCCGATCCACCGGCAGTCATTCTGGTCAGGAGATGATGGGGAGCATGGGGGTCACGGAGGAGCAAGGCAGCTTCCGGAAGCTGAGGGGGTGCCGTCGCAGTCTGACTGGGTATGTGTGCATGGGAGACGATGGGGGCCTGCAGACTGCCTGTGTGAGTTGACTGACTTGGTGCTGCATCACCAGGATCCATTGGCACAGCTTCAGAAACTGGCCAAGCAACACGATGTGTTGCTGAAGAAGCTCGGTGGTGGGGATGAAGGTGAGGAGCGAGAGAGCGGTGAGGGAGGTGTGAGTCGCGAGATCCCATCACGCCCATTGCCCTTTGGTTCCGAGGATATAAGGTCACCTACTTATGTTGCGCAGTCGGCCGCAGGAGTGCTCAGCCCCCAGCCGGTGAAAGGCGAGAGGTCGGCGAGCATCCTGCGGGAGATGAGTAGTAGCAGCGGCCTTGAAGCCACGACTTCGAACCCGTTATCGATTCCCGAGCCGAGCTATTCAGGACCCGGGGCAGCATGGGAGAGGGGAGAGGACTTTTTGGAGCGCGAGACCCCATTGCCACCGAGGGATGAGGACTTGGATGTGCTCGAAACATAGGAAGAGGTGATTTTGGGGTCGACTAACATTCTTGGACTGGAAGACATGGACGCCTCTGGAGATGAGATGGAATGATTAATGCGCACCGTTTCAACGGACAAACATGGGAGCAGGTATAGGTATAGGTACAGGTACAGGTACAGGTACAGGTATGGCGGAATTCTTGGGTAACCGTACCGCGGATACGGGGGTTTTCTTTGTCAATTGCCCTCTTGGCTTACCTTGGTCACCTTTCTTTTTCTTTCTTCTACTTTGTTTCGACGCTCATGGTCACCGGTGGAGGAACAGCAAGGAGGAGGAGGAGGAGGGTATATTTTGTCTCGGAATGTCGACACTATGGAAACGTCTCTTTAGGAGTCATCAAGAGCAGGAAGCATATTTCCCTTTGAACCGCTGCCTTCTGGATTCACTCGACTCGCCTGTTTTCCTCCTTCATTGCATCCTACATCTCTGCTGTGTGTTTCTGTTTTTTCACTTTGGTATGTATGTTTCGATGCATTGTTTGTCTTTGCCCCTGACCTTCCACATTTGCATCATCTCCTTTTTTTACTCATCAATCAGCATCCCGTCAACTGCAACGACCAATGGCATCCATCATCGTCATAGGAGTTTCTGGGTCATGTCGAGACTTGATGTATAGTACGGATTACTTTCGCATGGTCCAGCGTTGGAAGATGTACAATATTCGATTCGGCAGTCACAAAGCTCGTATTCTTGAGTATTGCATTATACTATCCGTTCAACCAAATCATGTCAACTCATGATATGTGATGTGACATATACCGTCAGGTACAAAGAGTGAGTGACCTGATGACGCTTCTCATTCTGCTATTTCTTGTCCTTGATACAACCAATATCCATGTTTCTACAACCCCATCCATCCATCATCTTGACTACTGTTTAGTCATGTGTGTACACAACAAGCCCCCATACAATCAATCAAAGAAAAATCAATATGAAAAAAGGACGAAAAAAAAACTCCCCCAAAACGCCGGGTTCATGTCGCTACTTGGAGTAAAAGATGTGAGTTTCAAGCTCATTAATGAGCCAACTGAGTATGTATGTATGCATGCAGTGGGTATGCTGTTGTAGAGAGAGAGGGGTAAGGGGGGAAGCGCATCTAACTTTTTCAGCTCAATCACCATCTAATCCTCCCTTCGCTCGCTGCTGGTGCCCTCTTCACTTCTAGCCATGCCCTCCTCATCATCAACATCCTCAATGGTTACAGCTCGAGCCTTTCCCTTGGCGGGTTTCGTCTCTGGCAAGTCATCCGAGTCACTTGACTGCGCCGACGAATCGTCTTGCTGCGTCTGCTGGTGAGACTCTGCCTCCGGGTGGGCTAGCTGAGAGGATGGATCAACAGGAGCAGGTTGGCCTGCAGTCACCTGTGGCTCGTTTCGGGATACCGGATCAGCCTGATCCAGACGAGCGCCGTTTCCAAACAGTTGAGCCGATCCTCCCCAGTTAGGCATGCGAGGGCTAGGTGCAACTACAGTCGGAGGGTCCACGGCGCGCATAAACTGAGAGCTGAACTGAGGGGGTTGGGAAGAACGAGGGATGGTAGTCTCAGGGGCAGACACCGACGAGCTGGGTTCAGTCGAGGCCTGGGCGTCATTGCTTCCACTTCCACTAGGGGACGGCTGTCTGGCAGTAGGTGTTGGTTGCGGTACATTGTTACCATCAGCCACCGTCGCTTGAGGCCCAGCCTGAGGCGAGGGCTGGGTCGAGCTCTGGCCCCCATCGAGTCTATGCAAGGGCAACAGAGACCAACCAGGCGGGATGACAACACCCTCTGGGAGGTCGGTGCTTCCAGCGGGAATAGGCACGGCATTGGCAGGTGCGCCATGCCGGGCCATGAGAGGGCTCGAGTTTCGTGGAGGGATGGTGGGGAATGAGGGGAAACCGGGTGGTTGGGTCACAGCCACTTGAGGATGCATCTGATAGTGGTGGTGGTGATGGGGGACCAGGGGAGGTTGCGTCGTGGGGAGAGCAGAGGAGGGTGCCGACTGGGACTGGCCACCCTGTGGTTGCTCTTGAGGCTGCTGATGTCTTTGACGGAGGCGTTGAAGCTCAGCTTGAAGCAGATGGACGGTTTGCAATTCTTGCTGGGCAACCTGAAGTGACTGAAGCTCGCGTTGAATCATCATATCCGCTTGATACAGCAGAGTCCCAATATTCTGAATGTTGTCTCCTGTGAGCGGCTGAGGAGTAGCCGGACCAGTCTGGACAGCAGGGTTGGGAGTAGCAGCGGCTGGTGTAGGAGGGGCCAGGCCTTGGTTAAAGGCAGCTTGAGGCATACCGAACTGCTGAGCAAGCTCTCGCACTTGCTGGCCGTTGGCTCCGAATCCTATCCGTATGGGACCAAAGTTGAATATTCTCGGCCCTTGTCGCTGTTCAGGTGCGGCTCCATCCCCGTTCTGCTGCCCCTGAGCTGCGGCGTTTCCAGCATCTGCTGGGGCTTGTTGGTTTGCAGGACCCCTAGCTCCAAGCTCAATCCGAAGTCCGGCTGCTCTGTTCTCGGCTGCTCGAGCATTATCGTTGAGGCTAACGGGGCGACGACAGATGGGACAGGCTTGTTGGCGTTCGAGCCAGCTCTTGAGGCAGCCAAGGTGCAGAATATGCCCACAAGGAAGCTTCTTGGGCCGGACTCGGTCAATCGTGTCTGGGTTATTTTGGGGATCCCAGAGCTGCATGTCCTCGCGGCAAATAATGCACGTGTTCTCTCTTGCCAGATCCTCCTCGGTAGCGTCGGGATATCGATTCATCTCTTGAACGGCCTTTCGGTATCGCAGCAGAGCTCCCAATCTCTTGATAAAGTCCCTTGAGGTCATAAACAAGTCCCTCATAATGTGGATGGGGAGACCATAGAAAGCAAGGAGCATAAAGAAGAAAGCCACGTAAATGCCCAGCTTCATCATATCTGCTTTCGTCAGTATTGCAATTGGATTATAGACTGACAATTCTTACCGCTGATGAGGTCCAGCCAGAGCACGAATTCTCCCTTGGCTGACCATCCTGGCACCTCGATATCCATCTCTTCAATGTCGTCTGGGTTGGGCAGAGGATCATCAGACACCTCCTCGCCTGCTGCCGCCGCCGCCTGCCGTTGCTGCACGATAGTATCCCGTTCCCTTTGAACCTCGGCCCTCCGCGCAGCCAGACGCCTGTGCTTCTGTGTCTCTTCAATGCGCTGCTCCACCAGGGAGAGTGCGTAGCGGGCCGAAGTCCGCCATGAGCAGGTCGCCAGGATGGCAAATTCAAACAGAAACATAAACATCATGTTGGGTTTCGCCTGCTGAATAACCGTGTTGACCGTGTAGCGGAGGATGAACATGTCGTAGGCGAAGCTCAGCAGCAGGGACGCGCTGAGTCGCAAGTGGAAGAGGCGAGGATTCGGAGGTGGTGCCTGCTCGAGCAGCTCGACCCGCGCGTCGCCGATCCATCCCCAGATCTTGCCCGTAACCAGGGCGGTAAACATGACGAGGAACCAGGCCCCAATCTCGTCTCGGAAGATGGTCATGGCCAGGCATGTCTCTGTTATCGCAAACCAGGCTCGTTCGGTAAGTTGCTCGACCTCGACGGCGCGGAGGGGGCCAAAAAAGAGGCGGATGAGTCCATAGACGATGCTGCTGTACAGCAGTAGCGAAAAGTTGACCAATACCTGGTGGTTGTGAGGTCAGCATGGGATTACGCCCACGATGAGGGGAGCTCCGGTTTCCGGGATCGCGGGGGAAACATACCAGCAGACAAGAGTTGCTCTGGGCCAAATACACCATGGCCGAGTAGAAATTGGCGCGCTGGTAAAAGGCCGAGAGCACGATAGTGCCCGCGAGGGCCGTCGAGGCCTGGATGCACAACTGTCAGCGTGGGTTCTGGGTGATCTACCATAGCTCCAGATAGCTTCCCCAAGCTTCCATCAATCAATGGATGGATACTCACCCCAGCATACCAGCCCAGCCGCATCTTGTTGGGCATGGAATCTCCAGCGATAGTGGGATAGCTCTAAAATTGGAAGTGGTAACAGATCATTCCCGCATCCCCATTGTTGAAAACCGCGCGTCGCTTGGTGAGTGATTCGACAAGAGTTACAAAGGTGCCTCTACTGTACTGTACTGTAATGTGCTTCTTGATGCCACGTTAAGCAGAGCCAGAGCCACACGAGCGATGACGCAGGGGTGGCGGGCCGAGGCACGTGATGCTTATCGCACCTTCTGAGTTCGCTGTGAGGGCTGCCGGTATTTACCCGCTTGGTCATCAAAATCTGCAGGGACCTGGTTGATTGTGAGAAGCTTACCCTAAAGCCGGGGACGAAGAATGAGTTTCTGACAGGTTGAGCAGAACACTTCAACTTCAACTTACATACTCAGATAATCCATTGTCTGGTATGAAGTAAGCTGAATCATACACTTGTATTGTTATGTGAGTCGAGTCCGGATTATCCGACCTCGTTTTTCAATGGCTGATTCCAGTTTGCTGTGCTTCGTCTAAGTGAGTTCTGTCGGCAGAACTTCATACAACATCTGTCATGGCAGCGCCGATACTCACACCAGCATTACTTGCGGCAATCAGGAAACAGCCCAATCTACCTAAAAATACGTGGTACTTTATTGCTGCCACGACATTGTCTGCGCTCAATCGGCCAGATGAATTGCCCAATGTCTACAAACATGCAGTTGAAGCAAGTCCTGACATAGCCGAGGCTATACCAGGGCGGGACGAGCAGTTAAGCATATCAAGGCGCATTCGCGAGGCCCTCCTAAAAGCATCTGCGGTTGGAGGCATGCCAAGAGTACGCAAGACGGGAAGTCATAATGCCAAGCACCGAAAACTAACTTCACACATAGACCATCAATGCTCTGCTGACACTCAAGACCGTGACACCAGAGGACCTCCTCGATGCAACCCCTGGGGACAAACCCTCCCCTAGGTTCACGGACATATATCAAACACCGCCATCGGAGGTGCTGGAGCGCGGCCAGACCTTCTTCAATCAGATATACGGCAAGATTTCTAGGCGTGTGATGGGACAGATGGACCGCTCGGGAGCAGAGGACCTAGGCCTGATGGCGAGACTGACGTATGGCTACGTCCTCAGCAACACAGATATCCTCACGCCAGCAGAAACTTCATTTGTGCTCATAGCTAGTCTTATACCACAAGACGTGAGTGAGAAACTTCTCATTAGACTCCTCTTGGCCTACCTTGTACATTGTACTGACTGGTCTACCCTAGGTCAACCCTCAACTCAAGGGCCACTTGCGGGGAGCGCTCAACGGAGGAGCCAGTGTAGAGGAAGTGAGGGCAGTCAGAGATGTGGTGATAAAGATCTGTGAGGCATCTGGTATGAAAAGGCTCAGTGAAGATGCTGTCGGGGGATGGGGCTGGAGAAGTGAAGTCGCGACTGTATAGAGGTATACACATGAGACACCATTGGATATGACCACGGCTTGTTCGCATGTATACGACATACCCTGAACCACCCATCATGGGTGTCATAAATCGACATGATGGGCCAAACTGCCGGGCCAGTCACGTTGGGCGTACAACCCCAGATGCGTGCCATGATAATAATGGAAGTGTTATATGTCATGCATGCAACTTCCCGTCGATCATAATCGATCATGCCCCATCTCATTATCGCAAGCGACAACCTCACGAATGTCCATTCCAGGAAATTCACTGCGCACGTAACACATACTCGCTCGGAAAGAATCTTCAGTAAGCATAGGGTTCCATTCTTCACACGGGTCCGTACGATGGATAGCGCTCCGTTTCATGTGCAAAACGACCGCAAAAAAACGTCCGTGTCTCTCTGCCCCTCTGTGGAGGAGCGATGGCAGTTGAGTTGCCCTGCTCCCCGGGCAGTTGGGGCTCTGCTCGCCAAAGTTTGCTGGAGGACGGAATGTTTTCCGCAGTTAGGCGAGCCTGCGCGTAGATCTAGGCGTTGGAGTTCCGAGGTCACGCGCCTAGCCCAGGGTATCGACCAAACGAGTTAACTGCAATGAGGAAAGGATGAGCTTGCGAACCGGGGGTCGGGGGACCGGAGAGTTGGAGAGGGGCGGCGCCGGGGGTGGCAGCCGGGGCGCGAGCCAATGTCCAATGCCGCTTGCTACCCGCAGATTCGAGGCAATCGAGGCCAGCCATGGCCAAATTCGGGCGCACCATGGTTCTGGTCTGATGCTGCTCAATGCTGGTTCGCTGCAGGGGACCCTCGACATCTCATCGACAGGAGCTTCCCGTGGCCAAAGGCAAACTTTCAACCGTCGGGGGTTGAGACACTGCTTGACGAGTCGAGACCAAGAAGACGCCTGGGGAAAACAGCGGGTCGCCACGTCAGACTCTCCTCAACGGCCTGCTGTACTGTGCTGTATTGTATCTGCCGGATGTATCTCATCAGACTGAGAGGAACCCCACAACACCCGACTCGACCATATGGTGACGGATGTGTGCGCCTAGGTCGGCTGTTGTCGAGATGGGTACCCCAGGCACTTGGTACAATCTCAACCAAAAAAATATCCATCTGGACTCCGTATGCCCCGACAATTGCTTTCGCGACAAAATCTGGTACGCGGAAAGAATCCTTCGTCCTGTCGATCTCGTCGGATCAAAATCACTTGATCCCCGTCATCGTCCATGTATCATTGTTTCTAAGTCCATGGGTTGTTCCCTCTGGCAGGCAGACAGCGGAACCACACCGATCGGCCGACCCCAGCGCTCCTGATACCGAAAAGGGAGCCTCCCCTGGTCCAGCAACCCAGGCTCCCCTTGCGTCATGCCGACTCTGGGCGGGCAGACTCAGACTCCCAAAGACGAGAAAGCCTAGATGTGGGGAACCGAGGGCCCTTGAAGCCATGTCACAGCGCGGTCAAAGGAAAGGACTCAGTGGGACGTCCAACCACACCACAACCCTCTCAATCGCTTCAAGACGACCAGACAAACAACACACCAGAGCACATGATGCAGGGATCGCTCTGGACCCCACGGCTCGTCGACCAGCCACACCCTCTTTGAGACTCTGGTTGAAGGCCGATAGTGTTGCTCTTAAGCGAAAGCGGCAACTGGGAACCTCCAATAGAGGCAACCATGGCGACTATTTGAGGATGAAGCGTAACATTCTGGTCGGGGAAGGGTCGCATTATTCTCTTGGGCTGCAGGAAGGCTAGGATAAACTGGTTGAACTGCAGCCAAACACCAGGCTTGGACCGACGTCGACTTGCAGCAATAATCTCGGATGCATGGCTGTCCGAGGCTGTCACACACATTCTCTTTGTTCGCTGAGACCAGCGAATGGCCAGAATTGGCCGGCCATGACAATCGCCAGGGCCGGGGTTTAGAGAGAACCTACACTCCTCCGAAGGCCTGGTAGTTGGATCCTCGTCCCCCAGCAGGCCTTGTTACGGCTTTCGCCTCCAGAGCGTCTGGGTTTGAAGCCGACAGGGCCCCCAAGGCGCCTTTCATTGCCAAGGGGCCCATCATCCATCTCCTTGTCGATTGATTCTACACGTGGCCAAGGGCCAACAAGAGGGGCGGGCACGTCAAGCCCCGATGCTCTATCTTTGACAGGGGGGACCGGAAGCGGCAAGGCGCGCATCACCCACTGTGTCGGGTCACTCAGGACGAGGTTGCTGCCGACGAATCGACGTGAAACGAACCTCTACCGCCTAGTTCCGCACGCCTCTCCAAGCGCTGTGGACACGCGGGGCCTACCCAGGCCTACCCAGGACAGCGCCCATGGTCTTGCGCCGAGTCTGCCCTCAGGATACCGAGCATTCTGAAGGCTCGAGCTCGCATTGAGTTCAGATACAGCCCGCGCGCGATGGAGCATGGTAACATTCGGTCTTGGTACCCGTAGGATGAACCCGAACCGCAGATTGTAGATCACTCGGTGTTAAATGCGGCCGCAATTATGTCGCCGATAACCAGCGGAAACAGCTTCTCGCAGAGAATTGAGGTGCTTCATTGAGCACACACCTTCCGAACGGGTTCACTGTGGCAAGAAGCCAACGATTGATAATTCTCGCCAGGTGTATCGTGTGCCTTTTCCCTGAGACATGCATGTCATCAAAGACACGATTAGAGCCCAGTCACACCGTTGCTGCATTTGGAACCGTTAAACCGCGGCTGTCTCGCGGGGGATCTCGCTCCATCACTTTGCTTCTCAGGGCCTTGCCTCAATCATCCGACAATTTGGGTGTGGCTTTTATGGCGTTCGACCCGCCCCCTGCTCCTTCACACCATAAAGCATTGCTTGGCCAAGATGGCGTTGAGATATCGTGGTAACAAAGCAACACTGACCTGAATAGGACATCGTTCGAGAGCCTTGATGTGCGGAGACGATGCGACACTATGACCAGGTGACGATGTCGTGGTTGAATCTGGACCGAGTCCCAAGTTCCTGGAGAGTGGTACTGGCGGCCCGACAAGAGATGATTACGAATAGCCATTGTTCCTTTCCCATCTCTTCAGCGTTCTGGGCCTCGATCATATTCCGACGCGATTGTGATTTCCCGTTAGCCTGACAGTTAGACTGGTGGCGCTCGCGTAAGGCTAGTCCAGTCGATGATGTTGGTCGGCAACGGGTTTTCCATGTTGCAAGGCTGTCCCCTGAGTGACGAACGCCTAGACCGACGCTAGAGACCAAAGTCGAAGCTTGAACAGAATCGCGCTTCAACCTCGATCTATGGGCGTTTCGACAGACACCAAACTTGCACACGGGCCACGCATCACAAAGGGGGGGCCTGGTGGAGTTTGCGGTGTTGTCATGATGGATGGGGTCGACGCCTTCCTGCGCCGAAAGGCTGAATCTCTTCTCGCCGAACACCGAAAAAATTATGGTAGTGGGTCTTCCATCTCCAGTCCATGCCTCATGCTCTTTGTCAAGAAAGAGGCGGTGGGCTGCGGTTGAGTTAGCACCGTCGAGAGAAGTTTGGAGAACGAGGCGTGTCCAATTCTCCGAGTTAACTTGCTTTTGAGCGGAGGATTGCGGGAAATCAGTTGTCCCGCTGTCCAGACTCTCATTTATGATATGACGAACGAAATCAGGCTGGGGCAGTGGGGGCAAGGTGCAACACCATGATCGGTCTCTGGGCGGTCACTCACTCTCATGGCTCTCCTGGACCATGTATTATGTAACTGTAGGAGAGTAAATGTTTACCACAAGGTCAAAGCCCATGATCGACAGAGCTTGACCGTGCTTGCAACCCCTCCTCGCTTGTGAATGTACGGAGTACCCCAGGAGGCGGCACAGTCAAGCAAGCCTATGGAAATCCAGACGAGTGGAGCCTCGGTGTGCATGGGAGAGGAAGCATGCTATCGAATGAGGAAGGATACTGTCTCGAGGTATGAGTATCCGTACCGTAACCTGTGTCGTGCTGCTGCTTCGCGTGACATCCTCTGATGTTCAATGATAGATGGGGGCGGTGTTTCCACATTCTTCAGAGTAAAGCCCGTGCCGGGTTCGTAAAATGTGCCGTGCCTCGTGGATGGCTGCTAAAGCGTGGTGATATAAGGTTAACTGACATGTATGGCAGTCACCTTTATTGAGCTTGTTTCTGCCGCTTTGGGAGGCGACTGCGAACCCATTAGGCTTGTGATCCAAGAATGGCGTGTCGTTTGGGCCTGGGTAATCACGCCCGGGAAGTCGGCTTGCAGGCGGTCAACCGATGCCAAGATTCAACACAGGATTTTGTCTTTGGCAGCGCAACACGAGGTAAACGAATGGTGATTCTTGCCGAAGCAGGAGCCCGGAGACATTACGTCTCAGACAAGTGGTGATAAACACGGGCGATACTCAATGCAGCCTAGGAATACGGAGTATTACCTGGTGGAGCAGTTCCGACGTTTGATAGGACGCCCAGTGATTCCTTTGAGTTTCGGAGATGGGTTGTTGCAGTCTCGAGCCCATATCTGAGATTAGACGGGTCCTTGCATCTCGCAAAGCGCGTAGGGCAGACGCCCAAGTTCTGCCCCTAGCCGCTGTCATTAGGGATCTGCAAAACACCCGTCGTCCGTGATGAGACGGGTGGTGTCCTTGCGGGACAGCAGTGGTCTGATTTCTCAACTACTAAAAGAAACGGCGCGAGATCTCAAAGGCTGGCATAATTGATTTTTCCCGCATCGTGTCGTATCGTTGGTGTCATATTGTCTCGGCTAGGGGTGGGGGCCATTTCGTTGTCTGTCTGAAATGCTGGGCCGTCATTCTACCTGTCTGAATGAAATCAACCCTCGTCTTGCTCAAGAGGGACAGACTCGCGCCAGGGTGGACTGATGAACAGCCTCCTCCATTTGTGATGCGGTGATGATGTATGTCCCTCGGCTCCCTTCAGTCCCAATATGGAAGAACCCGTGATGAAGTCAGTTCTCAAAGAGGACGAGGCGGAGGGCGGGCCACGGAAATGGCGGCGCCGGACGGTGCGGGCAGTCAGATTGATGGCTGGTTAGTCGCATCGGCGAGGCCGAGAGGTCTTGGCAACTTTATCGATTTGCTAGGATGGCCGCGTCCAATGAGAGGGCGCTAAAGGACAGGGTAACGGCGCCCAGGGAGCTTGCTCGGGCGGCCGACTCTGGAATGTGTTTCCTGTGGGTGTGCATGTGGAGGGATGGATAGGAGCGCGGGTGCCGAGGCTCTGAAAGCTGTCCCACAGTGTTTGTCTGGCGCGCCGGTGACTGGGATGCCGGAGATGTTGCTTTTGCGTAGCTCCGTATTTCCACTGTTCTCATCGACATGTTTTGCTTTTTCCCTTGCTTTGCTGGCGTCGCTTTTGCCTTTCACGGGGGCATTGAAGGATGCATACCTTGCTTTGGTGTGAGGGTCCTCCAAGCGCCGAGTTTGGCAGAAACTCCGCGACGACTAGGAGCTGAGGAATGCGTCTTGACTGAGGATTCTGATGAGATACAGGCATGTCAGACAAGCGACATCATTGCACCGCCAATGATGTAAACAATCTCGACAGTCAACTCACCGTCTCAGGTTCTCCGTACCCTGAGGTATCATCGCTTGGGCTGCAGGCCGAAGGTGATGGTTGCTGTTCAGCCTGACATGGGCTTGGTCCTATGTGGATTTTCATGATAGCGGCAGATGACAAGCGACATCGATGAATGGTGGGCGGCTACGGTTATGGCGGTGATGCGACAGAGGCCCCCGTGGCATGCTGTCCTCACAGACGCGAGACAGACAGACAGACAGACATGCGGTTGGCAGATGCGCTGCACATTACCACTTCGAGGCGCATACTTTGCTGGATGGATGAATCGGACGGGGGACGACGCCGTGTGGGCTTGGCATCTAGGGTTGAATGAGGACGCTTGGGCTGGCCGCTGGTCTGAGGGCGGGAAGTCCTTGGGGAGAATGGCGGAGGTTACATGGGTCGTAGTCCATGAATGAATCGAATCGCTGGCAGGCACAGCCTGGGAGTTCAACTGCAGGGAGACAGATGGACGTGGGCAGGTGGGGAGGCAGGCAGGTACGTACCGAGCGGTACTGCCGGGCTTGTTCAGATCGCGGTACCGCAAAGGGCAGCCACATGTACCGTCCATACCTGCCCGCCCTGTCTGTGCTCAGCCCTACACACCGGCTCGCTCCCAGCAAAGTGAGGAGCCCGGTCACCAAATGCTACCCTTTATTATTAGCGTCATCAGCCACGCCTAGCGTTGCCGTTCCCGCCAGCCCACACCCACTCAGTGTGCGGCAGAACAAAGCCAGAGCAACACCATCGAAGAGACGGTGAAGGCTGTGTCTCTCTGCAGCGAATGTCTTTTGTTAGCCATTGAGGCATATGCATTACATCGCTCAATAACGGAGAACTCGTGGGAGCCCACGACACATAATCTCATGCAAGAGATAAGCAAATGCAGCGGTGCCTCCGCCCTTACAAGACAAGCATCAGCCTTGATGATGTTTTCGGTCTGTACTTTCCATATCGGGCAGGAAACCCATGATCCAGTAACTGCCGGCATCATGATGGCGCCGTTATGTCGTCGAGCGATACACGTCCTGGTCCCGCGTGGTCTGGAACCTCTCTCTCGAATGTCATGCCGTGTCTGGGACGAGGCATTGATTCCCCAGCTCAACAAACTCTCATCTGATGGGCTAGCATAGACGAGCCACCATGTGGCCATGACGACCTTGTCACGAAACGTGGACAATCTCGCTGGAAAAAGCATCGGGATAATGTGAAATGTGACTAGAAAACATTCTGATGACGCCAAGGCGGATCCTTGATGTCTTCTGTTGGTGATGCCCAGGGTCGTCCTCTCCTCCGCCCAAGCCTCCAAGCAGGGGTTAGGGGGAATAGCACGCTTTTATAGAATAGGACTAGTCGGCGGAGGGTGTGAGTTTGGGCATTGACTGTTTGGGAAACAAGCTCGGTCCATTACTGGACCGTGCCGCTCGCATTCGCCAAAAAGCGCTCTGGGCAAATGAACGCCGCGGAAAGCCACGAGCGGAATCGCGCCTAAGCAACGAGACGAGTGGTCGCCCAAGTTCTGAGCCGCCAGCAACGGCACGACTCAGACACGCGAGGCTCCCACGCGTTAAATGTTGAGGTAAAACCAGCGGCCGCCGGGAACAAGACGATGGATCAGACCCGGGGTCTTGTTGAACCTGTGGCTGTTTCTTCCCGATGCTACGATCAATGGACATCGGACACTAGAGTCGGCTCGGACGGGACAGGGGCAGGCGACCGGACTGTTGGTGTCTCTCCGTCTTACTGCTTACCTTGTTGATGCTTTGATGGCCATTCATGTCCCGTATCGATGATATCCGTCAGACAGGAAGTAGCCTCGGCCGTATTTGCTCATACACCATAATACGGAGTGTGGGTAGCAAGTCAGGTATCGAGATTGATAGGGCTGAGTATTTCGTACCTCGGTGCCACGTCGTGATGGCGGTGCACCCGTGTGCAAGGTTGGTGCACAGCGACTGCGCATAGCCGATAAACGGCCAATGGGTATGCGTGGCTATTGGCTCAAGGTCGTGTTCGTGGTGTGCGTCGTCGGCTGGTGAGAGGGCACCGGCGCAGGGTCTCATTCGGGAGCCCCTCATCTGCATGCTTGGGTTGCCAAATCGCTGGAATAAGTTAATTCGGCCTTGACCGATGCACTTGACGCATGCTGACGACGGGTCTTCCAGTCAGCCACAGAACCGGCCAGCAGGATTCGATTCGACCCTGAGCGATCGGGGGAAGAAGACATCGAACCCGGAGATGAGGATCAGACAGCACAGGAGCAACAAGAGCAAAAGAAAAAAATGTGAGATGTGAGAGCCAGGGCAAATTATGCCAGCCAGGCGATGTATGGGGTTAATTGTGGAATGCGAGAACAGAAACTGCGTGTCTGGGTGGTGCATGTAAGGAAGGATCATTGCAGTAGCAAATGAGCGGCCAGGCCGCTGTGTTGGATCTTGAGGTTCGTTTCTCGTGACCCACTTTTTAACCCCTGCAAGTGCCCTTCAATGTCTGCCCCTTCCACTTCCCGTTCACCATGGGAGATTTCTCCGAGCGAGAAAACTCGTCGTTCATCATGATATTTTCGTTGGCGGAGCATTTCCTCGCATCGTTGCTTTTTCTCGCTTCTTGTTACCCAAGTTATGGCCCTGATATTACTTCTCTGCCTATATCATGATTTCTCTGTACCAGGGTGTCGGATCATCGTGAACTAGGACATGGCACCCAGGAAGTGTCACTGCAAGCCGGGGGAGGCATGGCCGTTGGCAGCCTTGGCGTGCCGATATGGGTAAGCCACGTCAAGGATGGACAAAGTCTGGTTGTGCACAACGTATCAGGCTCAGGAGCTAATCTGAAACGATTGGATGTCAGTGCCCGAAAGGTCGCCGAGGGTGACAAGGCACCCACATCAGTCCCCGAAATCATCATCATCTCCCCGTTTATCAACCTTCACCACGGCGTCGAAGTGTCTGCATGTAATAGGGGACAGTCAGTTCGAGTCGCGACCTCCTTGCCGTGTGAACCAAAGACTGACCACCTGGTTCTGGCCATCTTATTGGATACACCAACACCGCGGCAGAAGCCATACGCCATTGCCCATTCGATTCAATGACTCCCTGATCAGCAAGGTGTTACTCCCAACCTCTGACCGAGAGATTGTGCACTACTCAGTCCTGGGATCTCAATGGAACCGTGCTCCGTACCCAGGCAGCAATCCCGATGTGACCTACCTGGGTAGGCAGCCGAGTCTGCATCGGAGAGACGGCTGCCTCGCCCGACTGCAGCATTTGAATCGTCCAGAAAGATTGCCCAGTTGGGTAGGTGAACTGCCTATCCCTTACTACGCCTTTCTTGTGCTCCATGTACCGAGCACTGGCCTGCGCACCTGCCGCCTATGACGTTGGAGTTTTCACAGACGCTCGATATGACAAGCGCTAATGGAAATGCTTAAGCGGAAACGCGATGCGATGAGATGCGACGACAAGGCGACCGACCGCAAATACTGCAAGGCCATGGATTTCATTACATCCATACATCCGGTACCTCCTAACTCGCTAGAAGGGAGGAATGCATCCATGAATGGCTGGTAACAGGAAGACTCTCGGCAGGATGTTACTGACGCCCATCATTCTTCCTACATGAACTTGCCTAATGCTTCCCTAGTTGGAGTCCTCTCTTAGGTGCGCAGCATAGGTATTATCGAGGATTGATCGAGCGAACTACCAGACATGCGTTGCACAGCCATCCCGCTTCTTTTTTTAAACCTCAACCACTTGACTGACAGCCCCTCCGCCATTGGGTGGATGCCCGGTGGGCGAGGGGTGTTGGCGCACGGCATCCAACAAGAGGCACATGCCCGTCGACAATGGCTCAGCCCGCGCTAGACCGGTTGCGGCTCCGAGACTCGAACCATCACCGCCGCCGCCAAACGCAGGAACTCTGCACAACATGCGGTGGGAGGACCTGGTGGGGGATGAGGCTTGGGATTCAACCTTCTCAAGGCGTCTTTTACCGTTTCACCTCGAGCTCCAGCACGCAGTGCCGGACATGGCGCTGGGAGGCGGGGGCATCTCCGACCTCAAACGGTGCAAGCCCCGGCGCCACAAGGGTCTCCGGGCGAGAGGATTTGCATCATCTAATTGCTGTCTGAGAGCCAACAAGTCGATATCTCAGCATTGGCAACTCCTATTGCGTCCAGAGTTTGCTGCAAGGCATGGAATGTGGCTTCTACCTTCTACCTTCTGAGGCCTTTGTGCTATTGTGGGCGGCCGCCTGCCTGTGAGAACAAGCTTGACTCAACTGCTAGCACTCACTCTTGTGCTCCGTGTCACATTCACTAGGAGAGTTCCCTCGAATGACTCTGGTGAAACGATACGCCTTTGGTCAAACAGTCGCTGCTCTTTTGCAATCTGGGCCGGAGGTCGATATGTGGACCACCACGGTGTAAGCCGCTCTTGTTGCACTAGAGTGCGAGTGCGCAGGCCAGTCATGCCGTGAAAAATCTTACTGGGCGGTCTTCCCACCGACAAAAGCACAGGAAGGCTCGGAAATGCAGACATTTGGAGCCCATTTCCCTGATTATTCCCATCATGGAGTCCTCAATGGCTCGTCTCCACCACCTCGGCCGTTGGGATTCCGATATTTTTTTCGTTGCGCGCCGAGTTGAGTCGGCACCATGTGGAGAACGCATGTCGGCGTCATGCTAGGCGGCCGGACAATTTTGTTCGACAGAGCTTCTGGAGTGAGATGGTGAGATGGAGATTATGGGGACAATAGCTCAGGATGAAACACGCACCAGCAGCAACAACCACAGAGCAAAGGCGTTGGATGTTGATAGAGATCTGGGGGCGTTCGACTAGTTTGGCTAAGCGCAAGGAGATTGACAAGCATGTCAACCGTCATCAAAGTGCAAGAGATTCATATGGGGCAGTCATTGACATCAGTGATCTTCCGGGAGCGCAAAGCCCCAGACACGAGTGACCAAATTGGGAATAGCAGAAGGATGAGGACAACCCCGAGACGCTTTCCCCGGGAGATTCGACTGAGGGCCAACGAGAAACGAGCAGCGACCAGGCGGCCACCAGCAACGGTGATCAGGAAACGTTTCGACAGGGGGGATGAGGGCAAGAGGGAGCAACAGGACAGGGGCAAGACGGGCGAGGCCGGGCTGTGCCTCTGGAGCTCGGGGCCGATTTGGGCTCCCTGCAACCGAGGCATCGGATTGGTCCCAGCGATGGGAGACATCTTGCACAGCACCCGCGCTTGCATATCGGCAAGGACGAGAGGCACAGCACAGCACACCGCAGCAGTACAACGCACCCGTCGAGCCCTAGGACAGGGGGCTACATAACTTGGGATCCATGGATAAAAATATCCCCTCGAGCTAGGGCACCAGAGCCTCCACCACCTGGTGGGCAAAGCCTCCTTCACCACGTTCTGGGGAGGGGGCTTGCAGGCGCGGGATGCGTGATACTTACCCTGAAGCCGATTAGAATTATGTATGTGTAAGTTGATTTCGGGAGAGTGAGGAATGCTGCGCATGTGACGTTGGAAGCAGCGCAGTCAGAGAATGGAACAAAATGTTGTGCGTGGCTAACGTCAGGCCACAGTACCTGGGACTTCAGTACAGACTGGTCTCGTGGCGGCGACACACTTGCAACGCCAGACTTGAACGGTTGGCCGATATAGACGGCAATGAATGTAGCATCGCGGACATTGAAAAGTCAATTTCATCAATTCGAGACTCGATACCTGGCGCTCACCGACGGGCTGGTCCATGTCAGATTAGATAGATAGTCCATGGACAACCGACGGGGGGACCAGTTAGAGGTTGCATCAGGATGGGGGGCAGCAGAAGGGAGGGCAGGGAGGGGAATGAAAGACTATGATGGTTGATGATGACGGTGAAGAGGAGGAGGAGGGGTCAACAAAGGCAAACACCAGGCAAGGCAAGCAAGCAAGCAAGCAAGCAAGCAAGCAAGCAAGCAAGCAAGCAAGCAAGCAAGCAAGCAAGCAAGCAAGCAGCAAGCATTAGGCGGATCATGGCGAACCATGGAGGGTGGACGAGGGGAGAATGTCCTTAAGGTTTGAGCTCCATCCCGCCCTCTCTTCATTCTTTGATTTGGGTTAAGCTTCTATCCTAACTCAACTGGGCCAAATACTCGAATTTCCCTTGCTATGGCGGTTATTCTGACCGTTTACCAGCATTCAAACAGTGCCATGAATGAGCTTGAGAGACAACAACATCCCGCAACACGCACACCCACGGAAGGCGGAAGACCTGGGCCGGCAGGAGACGAGAGGTACCAGGCGCTCGACGACCAGGTACCTGCCATACAAATTGGGCCGCCCGTGACGCGGGATTGACTTGGAGACCCCTGAAGATGGAAAAGGCGGCTGTGGGACCATCGACTGCGGATGGAGACAGTCCCACTGACAATCGATTTGGGCGAGGATTTGCTGTCCGCCCCCCTGGTCCGCCTCTGAGAAGTACTTGCTTCTTTGTACTGAGACTTTGGCAGAGCGCTCCCGGCCAGAGCCATCGCCTCTATGAATCCTTGCGAGTTGCCCTATTAGAGAGCCAAGCTGCGGCCCTGGTCTGCCGGGAGGCCTGCTTGTCTTGTACCGGTACCTGAGTGGCAGGTCTGTCCACCCTCCATGGGCAGATCAATTGTGTCCGCGGCGCACGCCTCGGTCGTCAGGGCACACACCCCGTCCCCGTATCCATGGGTTTCTCTTCTCTTACCTCGCGATGCTCTGTAACATCCGCCTTTTTCGAGATGCTCCCCTTTGGAATGGCCTCAGCCGGACGTCGAGTCACCAGAAGTAGGCCAGCGGCGCAGGGACTTGCTGTCCTGGCAGACGGGTTGCCATGTTTCGACAGAACGAGTTGATCTCACGAGTCTCATCAGACAGACGACAGACAGACAGACAGACGGGAGGCGACACGCCTCAACCTCCTCCATGATTCTCCCGAAACCCATGTCAAGGACCCCAGACACTACTGTCATTCAATACCGAGTCCGGAACTGACTTGAAGGCACGGCATGGCATTCTCATGAGTAACTTTTTTTCTGCAACTAAATGTCTCTGTACGGATACCCTGGTTCCTATTTCGAGGCTGGCGCTGTCTGGCGCTGGGCCTCTGCCACCACTTTGACCTTAGTTTTTGGCCTTGTCTTCTCACTCAAGTCACCCACACAACTCTATTATTGACACGGCTGTGCCCCTGCAACCACACACACACATGCACGCATACACACCCTCGTCGCCTGGGCAGATGGGCTGTCTGGCGAATGGGGCGTGGGCTCACCCTCCCCCCTGACCCCTACATCCACTAGGCCCTGCCCTACCAGTGTACCAATGTACCAGGCCTGTCCGTCTCTCTTCTGGGCTCGTCTACCCCAGCAGCCTCCTCTTGTCGTGGGCTCAAGCTCGTCTCCATCACTCCAACTGGAGAGAGCCGATCCGTTGCGGACGGGGCCCGGATGCAGGTTGCAGGTGGTGCCTTGTCTATATCTACTTTGGCAGCCCCCAACCCGTTCCTTGGGTCTAGGAAGAGTTCGTTGCTTGATAACCTCTACCGATCCCATCATCACGACATTGTTCTCTACGAACAATACTGTCTCTTGACTCTTACACGTCTTGACGACAAGAAGAGATAAAAGAGGTTCCCTCACCACCAGTGTTCCTCTCGTTTACCCACCACGCTTCGCCCTCACCAGCGCAGACATACACTGTTTTGCTCACCTATTCACTTTGGTTTGAGCAACAGGATTCCAAACCGCCAAGGTCGTCAACTGGATACAAGTCCCATCAGTCGACCATAACAGGTACATTGTCCGTTGTGTCCACGTCCACGTCCACATCCACATCCATCAGAAACATCTTGGACCCTGCGAGACGTCGACTCACACCAAGCCTCACTCCGTCACTGGAATGCGAAGTGCAGGTGAGCTTCCCCGGGAATATGACATCTGATCCATACTCTGGACACCTGCAACATATCCTCTCCTGCTCTACCTGGAGCTCCGAATCTGACATTTGCCTGGTGGTGCGAATCTAGATAAAGGTGATCGCATCCCGAGCTTGAGCTTCCGTCGCTTCAAGCCCGTCTTCGCCTTCGCCTCGAACAAACCCACATTGGGTCTTTCGCCTATCCCCACGCTTCTATATCTCGCTTCTTCGATCAACACACCATGACATCCTTGACAGAACAACCCTTCGCCATGTTTGCTCACCAGACCGACTCCTCGGACGAGTTCGTCCGGTATCCGGACCACTCTGGCCAAGCCGTCTTCACCACGGGCGCCATGGACGTGAGCATCCCCGCGGATGCCTTTAGCTTTCAGCAGACTATGGGCTTTGTCGAACAGCAGCCTCTGTACGCCGAGGCTTCCAATTACATGCTCAACAGCCGGGCTTCACCGGGCATGTACACGGACGAGTCGGACATGAGACTCTCTTCGTCTAGCCTTTCGACGGCCTCTGCTCCCTCGGCCGCATCTTCGGCGATTGGATCGCCCCAGTCCAACCACGGCCAGATGGGTGCTGTGCCCGAGTGGGCGCCCCAGGGCCTCGGAGTTCAACCAGCTATTGTGGGCAGCGACTTCATGGCCGGAGCCGACTTCGGTTCGTTTGCTGGGCCCGGCATGGAGGAGCTCAACTTTGACTTCCCTGCTACTAAGGGCTTCGTCGGTAAGTTACCATCATTATCCAATTCCTCGCTTGGAAGCGCTCGGCGCTCCCGTTTCCCTGCCTCGCAAGGGCATTGGCAGACCAAGAGGGACAGGCACAGGCAGAGCCCCAGCCCGAGGCCTCATGTTCCCCACCACCACCATGCCCTAGCTCCCTCAGATCCCTGCTCTCTTGGACATGCCGGGTCGACGTGTCGAACTGCGTCTGTCTCTACCACGTCGTCGGCTCTCCAAGCGGTGCAAGGCGAGCTGAATGGTGTCGATCCCCATCTTGCCCTTTCCTCATCCTGTCTCTTGGCCGTGTCGTCCCCTGCCTCTTCCAGCCCCGTTCCCTCCTCTGCAGCATCCACATCCCCATCCACATCCACCTCGGTCACATCATTGTCGGTGCCAGTGTCAACGTCTTCTCCGTGCCTGGCCTCGTCTTGCAACCGACGGCGGCTTAGCCCGTCGCCTGCTTGTCCAACTGAGACATTTCACCCATCAACCCAATCGGCACTTGACAGTCCTGCTCCGCCGCCATCGATACGCGACATTGCTTGCTTTTCTCACGGCAGTGGCCAGCTGGAAACCTCGTTTGGGCTTAGCTCCAATGGTTCCCAGTCCAGGGTGCTGCAGCTGTCACCGTCCCCCCTCTCCTACTCCCACTCTCGCTCTCGCTTTCACATCAACAACTCCACCGCAAATGTTTCTCAGTCTCACACTCAGACTTGGATTCTGCTTGCTGACCATGCATCTTCCATGATAGATCCTACTACTCTCATTCAGCCTGAGATTACCCGACCTCCCATGGGAATCCCTTCCTATGATACTCACTTCCAGCAGCCCAACCACACCTATCCCACCTCTCCCTCTGTGTCTTCCTCGTCCCCACAGCCTCATATGATGAGGACCAACAGCTCCTCGCCCTTCCTCCACAACGGTACCTTCCAATCTGCCTTCCCCAGCAGCCCATACGGTGCCCCCATCGACAACCACGTCCGCGCCCCTAGCATGAGCCAGTTTGTCCCTCCTACGCCTGGCGAGTACAGCGACAATGAGTCCAAGGAGAAGCAGCGATGCACCTGGCCCGATTGTGGCAAGACCTTCAAGGACCTCAAGGCGCACATGCTCACACACCAGAACGAACGTCCCGAGAAGTGCCCCATCCAGACCTGCGAGTACCACACCAAGGGCTTTGCTCGCAAGTACGACAAGAACCGCCACACCCTCACTCACTACAAGGGCACCATGGTCTGCGGCTTCTGCCCTGGATCCGGGTCAGCCGCGGAGAAGTCGTTCAACCGTGCCGACGTCTTCAAGCGCCACTTGACTGCCGTCCACGGTGTTGAGCAGACTCCCCCCAACAGTCGCAAGAAGTCTTCGACTGGTGTCAATGCTGCCAAGAAGCTCACCGGCTATGCTCCCGATGCCACTGGCAAGTGTAGCACTTGCTCCCAGACCTTCTCCAACGCCCAGGACTTCTACGAGCATCTTGACGACTGTGTCCTGCGCATTGTCCAGCAGGAGGATCCTGCCGAGGCTATCAATGCCAAGCGCCTGGCTGAGGTTGAGAACGACAAGGATGTTCACATGACTCTGGAGAAGAACAACCTCCCCACTACTACGGAGGCCGCCATGGCTCAGAATGACGATGAGGAGGCTGACACTGGTGATGAGGACGAGGACTCGCCACGAACCAACACATCTCCCACCACCCGCAAGAAGGGCAACCCTCCCAATGGTGTTCAGAAGTCTCGGGGTGTCACCCACTCTCGAGGTGGTGTTACCCTGACGACCAAGACTCGCAGCCGCAAGAACCGTCGCGATTATCCTTCTTCATGGGGCTTCGATAAGGGCCAGATGACCATGAAGAAGCGAGTCATGGCTGTCTTTGATGGTCCCCGTCGCCTTGCCAAGGACGACATGATGCTCTCCACCGACCACGAGGTGCGCATCCCCTTGTCTGATGGCAAGTCCTACGTCACGGATCTCGACGTCCAGACCCTCAAGCGAGCCGCCGGCTTCCACGGTGCCACGGATGAGGAGAAGGGCCCCTGGATCTCTGATGACCCTACTGCCGAGCAACTCCACGAGATGCAGCAGATGCTTGCCAGCAGCACCACGACCGTTTAATGACCTCGACACATCATCTACTCACTTGACGAAATCAACAACACTCCCTTTCTTTAAGCACACGCAACAGAAAACTGTTTACAAAAAAAAGGCTAGGCTTGGCAAGGCATGGCAAGGGCGGCGCACGCGAACTGTACTAGAGCAAAGGAATATCCGGACGGCTTACGGACTGGACTGGACTGGACTACTATTTATGACGGGTTCTGGATCGGGACACATTTTTATTCATGACAATCGGGATGGGATGACAGGAAAGGGAAAGACACTCCCTTTGGATTATTGGGCTTTTGTTTGCTGCGCCGGGAGTTGACGCATCGATACCCCTGTTTTATTCGTTCTTGTCTTTTTGGACTTTTTCTTTCTTTTTGGGACTGGCATCTCCCGACAAACCCGATCTGATGGCTTGATGATAATGGACGATTTTTGACAAATCACTTTCTGAATGGACCTGGATCTTTGTTTTTTGCATATGTTGTTGTCTGCATGGCTTCTAGGGGCTTGTCTGACATGACTCTTTTTTATGCATTGCTCGGCAGAGCTGGAACGCAATATGGGGTGTATATTAATGGAGGAGGAGGAGGACTTGGAAAGGAGTTGTGATGGAATGGGAACCACATATCGGAGGGAACAGAAACCTGATATAGTGATGAATGATAATGTACAATGCTCAACACAACTTGGTTCATCCATGTGATTCTTGGCGACACTTAAACTGAGTATAAATGTATTGTTGAGCTTGAGGTTCTTCAAGGTAAACTATGCTCGTCGGCGAACCGAGGTAAACCAGGTGATGCTTATTGACTCTTTGTAAGGTCTCCTGATAGCCTTGACCTTATGCAGTAGATATTTTGAATTTCATAAGAAATCATAGCATTTAATCCAATTGCCTCAAGGCTCAAGTTTTGTCTCCATTCACACCAGCTTAGTGACGCATGCATGGACGTGCCTGGGCGAAGTGTATGTATCCCGACCCCTGAGAACAGCATCGATACAAAACATTCCTGTTCCCCACAGCTTTGACTATAATACCGAGGCGATTTGTACTCCTTGATATCGATCATCCCCTCACAGACTGGTTCCCACATGATAGGAGGTGCATATTGTAGGCGTCACCTGGCAAGCTTAGAGTTCATGGTCGTTTACCATGATAACAGAGAACAAGTCACCCTCGCGTGACCATGAGACGGCCAATTTCGCCGAGAACATGTAATTGTATATCAGATAACATCCTTGCTGACCAGACACTGCACGATCTCTACGACCAACTCTTCTCAAACCCCTCAGAGATATAGGCGATGCCTTGTTTAGAGAATCTGGGGTATGGAGAAGGGAAGCGTTAGAACGCGGAGTCGACGAGGATAGTTGATTGGGAGTTCAATCTAAGCTTTCTAACCTGCATGTCCCCTCTTCTCAGTCAGGAGAAGGCACATGATCAGGGCCTCTTCTTATTTATCACAGGGGAAAGCATAGGAGATTGCGGAACAAGGTTCATTGAGGAGGTAATGGGCGTGCATGGTGATGCAACTGAAACCCTTCGGACATGGTCTTTGGATGATAAGGCTCAGGTATAAAGATTCATGTCCGACGTTTGCTGTCATGTCTGCCACACGGATACATCTCCTTAGTCGAGTCTTGGTCATCTTCTTTCCCTTGATACAGGTGTCTAAATAACAACGCCACGCTTCCATAGAGTACAACAGCCCTTTACTACATGATATTTCCAGCACAATGAGAGGTAGCAAAGAAGACACAGAGGAGGGACTCGCCACTCTGCCTTCCGGAGCGGGGGAAGTCGACAACGATGCTACACTCGGCCACGACGCAGTCTTTGGAAACATTACCGAGAAGGGACCCAACTACCGCGACGTGAAATCTCCATATTTACTATCCCTTGACAAGAACTAATGGATAAATAGGTCGGGTGGCTCGGCTCGGCTGCCCTCATGATGAAGTCCCAAATCGGCCTCGGCGTCCTCTCGATCCCGTCTGCGTTTGACGCGCTGGGCATCATACCGGGCATCATCTGCCTCTTGATAGTTGCTGCTCTGACAAGTTGGTCGGATTATGTGATTGGCATGTTTAAGCTGAGACATCGAGAGATCTGGGGCATTGATGATGCTGCTGGACTCATGTTTGGTAGAGTTGGGCAAGAGTTTCTCGGCGTTGCGTTTGTTCTGTGTGAGTTTTAGAACCATCCCTTGAGTTGTATGACTGCTGATTAAGTGTAGATACCATCTTTGTTGCCGCGTCGGGGATTCTTGGCATCTCGATCAGTTTAAACGCCATGTCGACTCACGGAGCTTGCACCGCCGTATTTGTCGCCGTATCCTCTATTGCAGTCTTTGGTTGCAGCAGTATCCGAACTCTGGCAAATATAAGCTGGCTTGCCTGGGGCGGCGTAATCTCCCTCACGATCGCAGGCAAGTAAACCCCTCCCATAACCCCTGATACACTAATGCCAACTGTAACTCGCCAGTCTACATCGTCACCATCGCCACAGCAGTCCAAGACCGTCCCTCGGAAGCCCCTCAAGAGGGGGTTTGGGTATCCGACTACAAGCTCTCCAATAACCCCGGCTTTGCTGACGCCATCTCTGCCATCTGCACTTTCGTGTTTGCCTACGCTGGCACGCCGCTCTTCTTCCCCATCGCGGCCGAGATGCGGGATCCGAGACAGTACACCAAGGCGTTGGTACTCTGCCAGTCGACTGTCACTGCTACGTACATCATCATCGGCATAATTGTGTACTACTACTGTGGTTCTTATGTTGCTTCGCCAGCTTTGGGTTCTGCTGGGCCTGTTATCAAGAGGATTGCTTATGGACTTGCTCTTCCTGGTCTTCTTGCTGGTGCAACCATTAATGCCCACGTACGTAAACAAGAGTCAAATTCTAAGGGGTAGATGCTAAGAGTCACAGGCCGCGAGCAAGTACCCGTTTATCCGCATCCTCCGGGGATCGAGGCATCTAACCGCCAACACATTCACTCACTGGGTATGTTGGCTCGGCTGCACATTCACAGTCTCTCTAAGCGCCTACGCAATCGCCAGTGGAATCCCCATCTTCCACGCTCTCGTGTCCCTCGTGGGAGCTCTCCTAGGTACGCTCATGTGCTTCCAGCCGATGGGATGCATGTGGCTGTACGACAACTGGAGCGCTGGCCGTTTCGGGGGAAGGAATCTCAGCTGGACTATCCAGGCCTGTGTTGCTGTGTTTGTCGTCGTTTCGGGAATGTTTCTCACAGTTGCTGGGACGTATGGGACTGTTGTTGGGGTTATCAAGGCTTTCAAGGAGACGAAAGGGGCGGCGGCTTGGTCGTGTGCCGACAACTCCAACTCTGTATAAGGTATGTATACTACTGTCAGAGGTCCTATATTACGAGAGAAAAGGATTGGTTACGATTGCTTTAGTTGCATCGTTTGAATATCAAGAGTGGTTGGTTTGAACACTGAAGACAGGACGTTCCCTACACAAACAACATGTTTACTCACTCAAAAGACACACCAAAGCAAGATAATAATTCAACACCTTAATTAAGCAGAAACTCGTTGGTCCGATTCATGTTGGCATCCGTGTTACTCATTGAAAAAGCGGTCGGACTTGGCAAATTTTCTAGTTCCATTGATGGAAAGGTTGCGATTTGCCCCACCAGATCGATCGATAACCAAGATATCTGCCCATACTCTACAAACTCACTCACTCAACTCTTGCACTTCAACAGTCGCAACTCATCTCTCTTTGAAGATTTCTCTAGTATCACACTCGGAGGACTTACTTGTTCATTCTAGAGTCTGTTTTATGAGACCAAGTGGTTCTTGGGGAGTCTTCAAGGTGCTCGCGTGAGCTGGTTAGGCATCAACACCAAAAACATCACATCTCATAAAAGATACACACACACGCAAGGCATATATCATCACAAAATGTCCCTCACCTGGAGAATCTCCCTCAAGGGAGAAACAGCCGACGAACCAGAAGACTACCTCTCCACGGCCCTCGGCGTCATCTTTCCCGACGACATCACCAACCAGCATGGCGACGCAGAGCACTCCCTCTCGTACGCATCGCCGCACCTCCCCAAGCCTCTTGTTATCGACCTCGCCGACCCCGTCAAGGAAGATGACCGAAAGCTATTTTCTCACTACCTCTGGAACGCATCTCTCCTGCTCGCCGAGTTCATTGAAGCTGACTCGTTGGGAATCCCCCTCGAAAAACCCTGCGAGGCGCAGGATAGTCTTTCGTTTGACGTCAAGGGGTTGGATACGCTCGAGCTCGGTGCTGGAACTGCGCTTCCTAGTATCATGGGAGGGTTGTTGGGCGCCAAGAGAGTCGTCGTGACCGATTATCCAGCTGAACCCGTCCTCAAAACCCTCCGCACAAACGTCGCCCGCAACATCCAACCCTCCTTCTCACCATCCCCCGAAGCAGTGACACCAACATCATCCATCGTCGTCGAGGGTCATTCGTGGGGAGAGTTGACAGATTCCCTAAGCTCTTCCAACCAACACGCTTTTGACCGTGTCATCGTCGCCGACTGTCTCTGGATGCCTTGGCAGCACTCCAACCTTCACAAGTCCATCGCCTTCTTCCTACGGCGTACACCTGATGCTCGTTGCTGGGTCGTCGCTGGCTTCCATACGGGTCGGGAAAAGATGCGTGGCTTTTACGCTGCCGAGGCGTTGAAGGAGGTCGGGCTCGAGGTCGAGAGGATCTGGGAGAGGGACTGCAACGGCGAGGAGAGACCATGGGATACCGACAGAGAAGACGACGTCACCGTGAGGAAGCGTTGGCTCGTTGTTGCTTCACTTAAGTGGATCTCGACATCGTGAGGACGACTCGGTTCGTCAAGTGGTGGAATAGCGAGAGAGGAAAAAGGGGGTTGAGAGGCTCATTTATACCCACGACCACAGACCCCTCGCAACACCCGGAACCCTCGGTATCACCCGTGGCGGAGCAAGACAATGCCGTACGGCCTTCTGTTTGTTAGCCCAGGATGATTGGTTCTCTTCCCGCTTGCGCGTCTCACTACCGCCCGCAGCATTGGGGCGGAGCATGGCGGTCGTGAGGGGGCGTAAGATTGACCCAGAGCACAAGACGCCATGGATCGACGGAGGAGTTAGACTAAGCGTAGTAGCTGGGCCATGTAACAGAGGTAGAAAGATGGTGTAGGATTGTAGCTAGACCTGAGCATGACCCGTCAATGTATCGTAAGAGATCAAAGCAAACATCATAGCTGGACAGGAAATGGCCGTTGAATGGGTTGAATATACCTCGACTGTACACAAATCCGCCCAGAAATCCTTCTCTTCCACCCATCACATCATATCATCTATATTAAAATGGCTGCCCATCTCTGCAATTGGCTCATCAATTGGGCGCCTCAACACTTGGTCCCTTCTCCTCTATCTTGACTACAAGATCATAATTCACTCTCAAGTTCTCTGCCCCGCTGAGCGCTCTTGTAAGCATAGTCTCGCGTCGCTCGCCGACAAGACGCTTGAGTGCTCCAACAAGGAAGCCTGAAACGATATCGACCGACCAGTCATCTGGGATGAGTCCCAGGACCTCGTCGATCTCAAACCACCCACCGAAGCGTTCCAGCAGAGCACCTGTCTGTTCTACACGGTCGCTGGCATCTTCTATCGCGAGGAACTCGCGTAGTACAACATGAAAGAGGCGGTGTTGCTCCTCAATCGAGGGTCGCTCAGCAGGGGCGGCGCCCGAGGTTTTAGCTCCACCTCGGAGGCAGTACGAGACGGCTGTGTCGTAATCGCCGAGGTTGTGGATCAAGAGACGGAGAGCGTCGTCATGTTTCTGTTCGCGGCCAGCGAGGATGATGGTCTCGGGAACGAGCAGGTCATCTGGTAGACTAGAGATGCGATCTCTGATTGCCGCAGCATCATAGTCATGTGCATCTCCCAGAAGTTGTAGCAGCCGCAGACGGCTATGCCAAACCTCATTGTCGTCCGGGGCATTATCCCGAAGGAAGTGGCTGTACGAAGGCTTTGGGGCTTGGAGCGCCCGGTATGCCGCGTAGGTTGCTCTCACGATGTCTCGGCTGACAGACGAGGTCTCAAGGTCCGTCACGACGACGTCGAGATAGTAGGCCATGAGGTCGTTGATGTAGGTGGTATGCCCTTTGCCAAATACCAAATGTTCAAGGTAGTACTTGACTGCTTCTGGCGCTTCTTCCCGTAGAATCTCAACCACTTGTGCCGGCTCAAACTTGGGTGCTCGCCCCTTGTCCTCGGCAAAGACCTGAACGCCGAGCTTCGGGTTGCGGTTGGCCAGCCATACACCGTACTCTTGGACGAGAGCCTGGTTGCTAATCTTGGTAAGATATTCGCGAACTCGTTGCTCGCCGTCGCGGAGTTCCTGGCCAACGTCTGCCTCCCCTTCGATAATTCGCCTCCATGTAGCAAGCACATCGCTAGACATCTTGCGGCTCTGGTACAGTCGACTGAGAACGAATAGGCGGCGGTAGGACTCAAGCAAGCCCACGGCACGGTCGAAGCAGTCGACGCCCTTGTCCACCACTTCGTACAGCTCTGAACGGACAACGCCGCCTTTACCCAGTCCCTTGGGGGAATGTTGATCGATCTCGAGCAGAACGAGTAACAAGGCAGCATCAACTGTGTGAAACACCTCTCGTTCATCCGCAACGCTACCAAATCCCTTTCGTTTTCGCCACGTACCGAGGTATCGTCGGAGGAAGTGCATCGTCATAGGTTCCAGAGTTCCAATGCCGTCCTTAGCTGTCACCTCGAAATCTCTGCTTCGTAGGTAGGCATCCGCTGTCTTTCTCACACCGCCGCAGATCCAGATTCCACGCTGGCCTTCGACGATTTCGTTCCGGATGCTGGGGATCAGTGATAATACCACTCTCGGGTCAAGGCTGCTCTCAACCAGGATCTCCTCAAGCGCCTTGATCTCTGGCTCTGTAAACTTCCTGTCATCAGGAGACTTGAGCATGTTCACTAGAAGTAGGATTCCGGCCTTTTGTCGTATATATCCCAGAGTCAGAAACTCCAATTCCGTCCGGGCTTCCTGTCCCCGGATCTGATTGAGAGCAACCAAGACAGCTCGCTTATCCAAGTCACATGGGCTAAGCACCTTTCCTGGGCATGCTGCCTCCAGAGCAGCATCAAGTTGAATGAGCAGAGGGTTGCGGATCGCCCACCAAATTCGACTCCCACTCCAGACTGCTATTCTTGCTTCAGCTTTCGCGAGTTGCCGAGTAAACTCTTCTCCTTCTGAGTTGCGATTTGCTTCCCACTCTTCTGGTAGTGATTCTTCATCTTGGGAGTCGATATTTCTTTCGAAAAGCTCCTTCTCTTTCGACAGTTGTTCTATCGATAATGCTGTCCTCGAGTCCACAGACTTGATGGAGGCTGAAGCTGGGTCAGGGGTTGACGGAGACACAGAGAAAGGGGTGTATCTCCTTTGGCATAACCTGTCTACGATCTCTTCAAACCGTGTCTCTTCGCTGCCAGCCAGCGAACGGATGCCGTACACAGCATCGTGGCCCGCTTGGGTGGCTGTGAGCCAATACTTCTGTGGATGTGTTGCCGAGCCTGCATCAAGTCGCTGGATTTCAAGTCCATGGAACAGAGCATCGTCCTGTTCTTTAGTCATTGAGGCCAGAACATAGCCTTCTTCTTGTTGCGGCAGGCCTGACTGTGAAGAGGTCAAGTCTGTTGACGGGCTATCAACGACGATTTCCCTCGGGTATCTAGCGAACTCGAGTGTTGGGCGAGTAGGGTCGCCATCAAGATTGACAAACATGCCAATTCCAGGTTCCAGAGGACTGGTTCCGGTGACGATGAGAAACTCATCTGGGGTCGGAGAGGTTATATGAGGCTTCAAGAAGACTGAGCCCGGTTTGGGTCTCGGATCTCCTTGCGGGACAGGAGTGCCGGAAGGTGAAGGCGCAGCAGGCAAGGGTTTATCTAGTGATGGAAAGTTCGGCGAAGACATCCTTTCAATAGGGGGTCTAGGACTCGTCGATGGCTGCGGTGAAGCATTGCGAGAAATTGGATCCTCACTCTCATTGCCGCGTTGATCTTGTCGGCGTATGCTTCCCAGAATTGAGCCTCCCAAACTCGTGCTCCGACTATGACCTGGCGCCTCTGATGACGGGCGACTGGCGGCAGAGGAGCTACGAAGGATCCCACTTGATGTATCTGCGGCAATGCTCTGGGCATGTCCGATCTCATTGGGTGGGGTCGTCTCTTCGAGCGACGAGATACTCATCAAGGGGATCTTGAGTTGTTGCTCCACATCGATGAGCGCATAGGATTGGAGTCTGCCACACATGCGATCGAGTCCCGGCGCACTGACAGAGTGCTCCCCGAGAAGTCAATTTTCTAGCACATGTCAGTAAGGCCAACGTTAGACACAAACCGCAGAGACGCACTTGAAAGCACGAGCGTCTTCGCCAACGCGAACGACCTGAATCTTCCGCATAAGAGAGAGGAGGATGGTGACTCCCGAGCTCCTTTCCGAGCTTCCATCATCAAGCAAAGGTTCGTTCAAGTCGATACCACCAATCCAGCTACAGTTCTTAACCAACGTCGATCCAAAAACGGGGCTCAACTCGGGGAGGGAGTAGAAGGTGACGGTCCAGTTGCATAGGATGCATGCCTTGCCGACGCGCGGCAACAACAAGATTTGCTGAACACCGGGTCGCGAGGCTGGTGTGCCTGGAGTTTCCACATATTGGGGGCATAATCGGGAGGCTAGGATGTATACGGGTTGTCCGGACTTGTCTTTGGGGTCGGGAGGAATCTGGACGAAGTGAAGTAGCTCCGAGGCCGATGTGCCGACGTACAAGTTCGAGTCTGTGTATGATCGCATTAGCAAGGAGATGGCACAAGAACGGATAGCATAAACACTCACCTAAGTAGTCGACGCAGTTGATCTTGATGTCGTCCTGGGTGCCATCCGCGGAGAGCGGTACCTCATCAAGTAAGGTCCGCAGAACGTAGGGACCATCTTCGCGGGTGTTCAGCGCCAGGCTGGAAGCTGGAGGCCCGTCGCCTGGGCCATCGGATGTCATAGCGGCGGTCTTGTCGGCAGCATCATCTGAACAAACTCGGAGTAACAAACAAGCTGACTTGTTGTGTAGACAAGATGCGAGTCCAAGCTGCCCACTCTAGGCTGGCGTAAGTTGACATGAGTGGATACAGTACGTAGCTGCAGGTGCTGAGCTTCCAGAAGTGGAGTGATAAGAAGTGGCTGAGCTGCAAGGCTGTGGCGGGATACAGCGTACCCCTGTGGCGCCGGCCTTGGCATTCTCAGCCTGACAGCTCTCTCAGCCAATGACATTTGATGACGCGCCAGCAACCTGGCCCCAAGTTCAAGGGAACACACATTCCTTCAGCTCATCAGAATCACCCACCATCTCATGGATCCAGTTTGACCACGTCAACGGCGACTCCTGACGACTAGTTACTAGAAGCACCAACTGCGACACACTCGTTCTGATAGCACCGTGGCGGTAAAGGCTATTCACTCTCTGCGCTGCCCCTGATTCTCCACGATCGACAACGCCATGACGGACGCAGCCGTAGAAGCCGCCCTGGCAACTTCCAACGAAGCCCCCGCGGCTCCTACTTTCGAAGGGGAGAACAAGTTCCAGCATGCTATTTCAGCATGGAGGAGTACGACATCAGAGTCCTCAACACACAATGCATGATACTAACTCTGTTGACAGCTATCGACCTCACCACCCTCGTCTCCAATCTAGACAATACGGCATCCGACATTGTAGCCTACCAGCGAGACTCCACGGTACAACGTAAAGAACTGGCGCAAAAGACCAAGGAGTTCCGCAAGCTCGATGATGCCACCAAGCTTACGGAGATCAAGGGCCTACTAAAGTGTACGACCCACATGTCCTCATGATGGGATTCTTCTAATCAGATGCAGCCTACCAAACCTTCATTGACCTTCTTACGAACCACTCCAAGTCTGTCAACTCGGCATTCTTGCAGACATACACCTCGTTCTCTGACGCCCCCGATCCATATCCACTCCTTGAGGCTTCGGTCGACTCGATGCTCCTCTCTGAGGACACCTTGCCAAAAATTACCGAAGAGAACCAGCGTTTGCAAGAAAGTGTCACAGATCTCACTACCCAGCTGGAGGAGACCGAATCAAGACTACAGACTGAACGAGCTGCCCGAAAGGAACTGGAGGAGAACCTCGACAGCCGAGTGAAGGAAGTCGAGTCATCATGGACTGCCGTGCTAGAGGAAAAGACGGACAACTGGGAGTCCAAGGAGGAGGCGCTGGAGGATAAGCTGGAAAAGCAAGAACGATTATTGGCCGAGATGCGAGCAAGCTACGAAGTCAACCAGCGATTGGGCAAGAATGGAGATGACCAGGAGGCTCAGCGTAACCAGGTCTCAAGCGCCGAGCTTGAGATGCTTCATGCCGACCTTGATCGCACAAGCTCTCGTCTTGCCGAAGTTGAGGCCCGAAATGAGCAGATGAGGCTGGAGCTGGCGCAAGCCAAGTCTTCAGTTCAATCACAACCTGAAGCCTCCCTTGAAGATGACCCTAGCTATATGCGCATGAGGTCAGAGAACCAGTCCATGATTCGCAAGTTGGAAGCTGCACGCGTGGAGAAAGAAGGTCTCAAGCGAGACTTGGATGGCAAACTACGATCCATTGAGAGGGAAGTGAACAAGTTGAAGGGCGAAAGGGACACTCTCAAGGCCAAGGTCCAGAAGTGGGGCGACTATGATGAAATCAAGCAGGAACTTGAAGTCCTCAAGAGCATCGAGTTCTCTACGGGCGACGACGACGAAGTACGAGAGCATCTTGAGTCAGGGGATGCGGAAGGCAACTCGCTGGAGAGGCTTCTCCTGGCTCGAAACAAGAAGCTTGGCGATGAGCTGACAATTCTTCGTGTTTCGCACAACGACTTGCAGAGTCGCCTGGAGAATCTCCAGGAGGAGTTGTCGAGGACAAATGCTGAGCTAGAACGGTCTCAGAATCTCAACCAAAAGTTGGAGAGTGACCTCGAGAATCTCCAAGAGGAGGGCGCCAATGCTTTCCCGTCAGGAGCCTCTGTGGCTGGCACATATGTCACCCGAACAATTGGTCGCAAGAGTGGCAGGATCTCGCCGACCTCGTCCATTATCAGTGGCATGGACCCCCGCATGGGTGGTGAGCCAGGCGAGCGAGTATACGGAGGTGGCTCAGGCATGCTACCCATGGTCACGGCTCAGCGTGACCGCTACAAGAAGAAGAATACGGAGCTGGAGCAAGAGCTTTCGGACACGCACAGAACAGTCTCTCAGCTTCGCCAAGAGGTTGCAGCTTTGCAAAAGGACAACCTGAACCTGTACGAGAAGACGAGATATGTGTCGACCTACAACCGAGGTGGCGGCGCAGCTACGTCCTCCGCCTACGGGGCAAACCCGAACCCCTCAACGGTGTCGATTGGCGAGACAGGAAACCCCGGCATCGCTTTGGACAGGTATCGCAAGGCATACGAGTCCAACATTTCTCCATTCGCGGCATTCCGTGGCAGAGAGTCTGCCAGAGCGTACAGGCGGATGAGCCTCCCGGAGAGGGTGGTGTACTCGCTGACGCGTATGGTTCTCGCCTCGCGTACCAGCCGAAACCTGTTCGCAGCATACTGCGTAATGCTCCACCTGCTGGTCTTCCTGTCCATGTACTGGCTCAGTTCGTCAGATGTCGACCGAGCCGCTCACCTCGAGTCCGCAGCGGCGGCGGCAGCAGCAGGTGTGGCCGGTGGTGGACTTGGCAGCCCAATGGATGGAGCTCCCAAGGATCCTGCCAAGTAGCCGAGAGGCGAGGCCCGTTTTGGGTGTGTTTTGCGTGTACTGCGTATAGGATTCAAGAAGGGAATGGGAATATATGTCTTGTAATACCACCGTAAGCTTGGAAGGGTTTGGGTTGAAGGTAGAGTAAATGACAGCTCGGGAACTTTGCGCCACAGAATCAATGGGTTCACCTATAAAATACATGTTGCCTACAAGGTATTTGCTTGTCAAAATGAACTTGACAGACACGTCAAGCAAAGAACAAACATGTGAAGGAGGACTCGCGGCTATCTCTCGACCATCCATCCACTACAGATGCAAGTCATGATGGACGGAAGCTTGGCTCTAGGGTGTCCGAATGCCCCGTCCCAATCAGAAGCGTCATTGGACGCGCGGGTCCAGTCGATGCTATTTTCTGCAGCCGCTGGCCGCTTCTCGCGGCCCGTCGAGAGGCGCATGACAAGACCCGCGGTGTCCAATCACAGCATCAAAGACGGGCGGCAAGATGAACAAGGACCCTGTAATCCATCGTTTGGAACGTTTTGGACATTGATTGCTCGTTACCGCGGAGAAACTTTGTTTCTCGTCTCGGCGAAGCTTGGCTTCTTGATCGGTTGGTTCGTGGGAGTGCGCCGAGATATCTTGGGATCTTGATCCGGGTCTTG
The DNA here is from genome assembly GCA_017654865.1 of Fusarium sp. FW16.1. Lineage (NCBI taxonomy): Eukaryota > Fungi > Ascomycota > Sordariomycetes > Hypocreales > Nectriaceae > Fusarium > Fusarium sp. FW16.1. Next base: position 1,726,327 of record JADNRB010000001.1, read on the forward strand.
GCCGATGGGTTAAGACGGGCGGTACGAGAGATTGGAGGGTAAGCGAGACGTTTTTAGAATGTACAATTGAGCAACTGAAGGGCCGTTTACACCTGGACCTGGTCAAGCAAACCCAGCAATGTAACAATCAGTCTAAATGGCTCAATGGCTGATGAGCAGATGATGACGGACTCGTCCATTAATGGACTCTTTTTGTTTAACGAGGACCCAGATCCCACATGGCAACGACCGAAACAACCTGCGCACGCATACAACTCTCTTCCTGGCAGCGCCCATCCATAAACGCCCATGCATATGCCGACGCCCGAGACAGGCGCTTAAATCTCCCCCATGCCACCAATCACAACCCAGCATACCCCTACCGTCTCGTCGATCATTGGACATTGCTCATCCATTCTGCTTCTCAGTCACAGAGAGCAAGCGAAGGGGGAGGGGTTGGTGTTGTTCTCGCAGACGCAACCCGTTTAATGGATGTACCCGGCGTCATCAAACCAATCAATGTTGATGTTTCTACATGCTGCGGACCAAGTTGCCGCTGAACTTGCGCAACCGAAAGAGAACGCGTATGACAAGGGCTTGCTTGATGGAGGGTGGAGAGAAGGTTGGTTATAATAAGAGACGGTTCGTCGCCGCCCCGTCTTCATTGTTGAAAGTGAAGAGGCAGGAAAAGACAATCCAAATCTCAATAGTAGACTTTCGGGACGCTGGGCGTTCTTTTTCCTTTTTATTTTTCTTCTGTGTTTCCTTATTTCCTTGAGTACTCGAATATTCGTGTTTACTGTTATCACGCCCCCAGTCGAACAAAAACCATTACTCTGTGTATCTGGACGCTCTACTTTCTGTGGTTCTCGGGCCTCTCGAGTCAACGACGATATCGACACATACCCGAAACCAAATCACCTCAATCATCTTTAGCCCGCACGACTTCAAGATGCAATTGTCAACATTGCTCGTATCTGCCCTGGTGGCGATTGTTTCTGCGGCGCCCACATACCCCGAAGTCAAGGCAAAGGATGCTCGTTCGGCCATCGACTCTCTAGGCTCCTTGTCCGAATACTTCAACTCTCTGGCATACAAAGTCAAGGCGGCCAAGGTTTCTGGAGAGGTTCCCGTCTGCGACCTTTCACAAGCCAAGATGCCTCTGAGTATGTCCAACTTTCAGCCCCGTTCCGGAGGTCCAATTACTAACCTGTGGTCAAAGACGGAGCACTGGCCGATCCCGCCAAAGGTCTCACCCTTAAGCATGTTGCTGTTGGTCGTGGCACTCAGAATTATACCTGCGACCTCAAGGAGCCCTCAGTCGCCCCCAAGGCCAACGGTGCCGTGGCTACCCTGTTCAACGCCAGCTGTGTCGCGGCCCTATACCCTGACCTCCTCGAGCAAATCCCTGGCATGGCCGTTCACTTCCCCCTGACGAATGCATCCAGGCTCGGCCCTGCTGAGCTGCCCGTGTCGGGCCACCACTACTTCACCGCCGACGGAGTGCCCTTCTTCGACATCCGCACCCCGGGTCACGACATTGGCGAGGCTCCCTGCGCAAAGAACGACTCAGCTCCCGCGCCATCGACTGCCTCGGTGGGACAGAAGGGAGAGGCTGCCGTAGCTTGGCTCAAGCTCGATACCATTGACGGCGCCACCCACAAGATCAAGCAGGTGTACCGTCTCACAACGGCTGGCGGCAGCCCTCCTGCCACTTGCGAAGGAATGAATGCGCAGTTCCAGGTTGAATATTCGACAGTGTAAGTGAACTTTTTGTTGAGTGATAACGACTTCAGAACTGACATGTTGATCAGATACTGGTTCTGGGCTGGCGACATTGAAGAGGACGAAGAGTAAGGATAAATGAGGAATTGAAAGGGAAGCAAGTCACGATCTGGTCGGCGTTGTTGGGGGATGGAAGCAAAGCTCATGATACACGTAGTAGTATGGTTCGTCACGTAATAATATCCCCGTCATGTTGTTGTTAGCGCTTTGTACTGTAGGCTCATTAATTCGACCTTTGTCTATACCTACCTAACCAGCTACCTACCTTTACGACAGTTTCCATTAAAGTCATGTCATGTCTTGCCATAGATCATGTCTTCAAGTGCGGATCCTCGGCATGGCGCATCAACCCTTGATCCCCATCGAACATCACCTCACCGACGCCCGCAACACCCCGAGCTTCTCCGCGTCTTCGGGGGTCCCGTTCCCCCACGGGGACACAGGGCTGGCCCCAGCAGGAGACCCTTGGAGTTCCAGATGCCCGTAGCACTCGCTTATTCTGGGACTGGGGAAACAGAGATGGGCAGCTGCCTGTCATGAGAAGCGGTGATAGATGAATGGAGGCTGAGATCTGGGATGAAATCTGGGCATGACATGTTCTGTCGTGGGGTTGTTTTTGGCGGATGCTGAAAGAGATCGACTTTCAGGTTTCTTTCAGCTGGAAATAAACAAAAATCTTTCTGGACCGTCCCCACTATCTTTTAGGCTCCTCAGCGCTGACTCCCACTGAAGCTGGGGTCATGCCACTCACCGCGACTGCTTACATTTAGCAGGCCCTGCAGGCATTGACCGAAGAGGTACTTGGACTCCCGCCTTAGCGCAGGTGCCACGGAAGTACACTTCCATCCATCCATTGCGGGACGGAACCTGACCGTACGTACCTTGCCTTTCCCCCGCGCAACCACTTCCCTCGCTCTCCGTCTTTCGGTCCCAAGCGTGGGCCTTCTCCAAACTCAACCTTAGCCATCTCCAACATCCATCCACTGCAGCCCGCACGCATCATTTTACCCCCCCGTTGGATCCTCCTTCTTGTCACGTCGGAGCCGCAATCAGACAACAACTAATACCCCGTCGCCCAATTAGACCCGACGCACGCGCTGAGAGCAGCAGCAGCAGCAGGAGGACGCTACCAAGCCGTGGGAGACGCGGGCCTCCCGTCTCTGTCCCCGTTCCCCGCCGTCCGCGAACCTGTTTATGCCCTCTGTTTCTACTTCCCCAGAGGTCGCCACAACTCGCCGCGTCGACCCGATCTAACCCGCCCATTCATCCTGCATAACTCTGCAGCCTGGCTGCTGTAACTTCCGGACTTCGCGACCAACCTCTCTACGACTTTTTCGGACCAATTTCCTGCGAATCATCGTTTTGTCGACTCAGCTTAATTAGACTTTGAGCCTCTTTTCGCATACTCATCGACTATTTTAACTCGGCAACTTCTTCCCCGCTCCGTCGCTGTTCCCAACATCGATAAACTCATCAACTCCGTCCGACCGAACGAATGCCTACGAACTGAACCAGTCAGCTGCGCTGCCGCATTGGTTGGACCGTCACTTCTTGACAAAAACTCAGTTTCCCTACCATAGTCATGTCCGATATGATGATGGTCGATTCCACTGGTCTGGTTGATGCGCCTGCCTTTGAGGCGGATCAACGGACTCCAGAAACGGCGCCGCCATCCTGCGACGACGACGCTTCCACAAACGATGATGCCTCTGACCTGCAAGCTTGGCCCTACGACGCTCCCTCAATTGTCTGGCCTCGCGACCGGCTGCCCGTCGAAATCTTCGAGATCATCACCACCCATCTCACCAGGTTCGAAGTCAGAAGCCTACGGCTAGTGTGTAGGGAATTCGAAGCCAAGGTGTCGGCGCAGTATTTTCGAAATGTCGTTGTACCTTTCAAGTCGGAGCTCTACAGTACACTGGGTCACGATAGAAACGGCGTCCTGAACCGTACGTCGTCGGCTCTGCTTTCAAATGGCATGCGAATCTTTGAATCTTTTGGCCCTCACATCTGGCGCTTTGCTCTATCGCTCGAGCTTGACGAGGATGCCTTGGCTTACCCGCCTATAAAGCCTACGCAAGAAGCCGTCCCGGCTTTCTGGGGCTTATATCGTTGGCCACACACCACCTATCACCGGTACTCAGATCTCGAGGGACTCGAACAAACCGCCGATGAAACTGGGGCTATGAAGGATGCTCTCAAATGCTTGTCCAAGGTTAGAAATCTCGGACTTTGCTGCGACGCCGGCCTAGGCTTTCTCTCAGGACCCGATCACATTGCTCGCAATGCAACCACTCTCCATCCCGTCTTTGCAACTCAAAACTGGCGCCGCGCGGGTTCGGAGCCGGATCAGCGGAAGCGTCCCATCGTCACCGTGGGTGAGGTGACTGATCTCGTCAAAGCCATGAAAAAGCCCGTCTTTGAAAACCCAATCAGCTTTAAGAAAACTGTTCTACAGAAGATGGTGACCGATGCTGGGTTCGAGGGCACTCAAATTAACGAGGCGGTGCGCATGATCTTGGAGACAGAAGATTCCAACCTGGCGGCGATTGATTTCGACGAGAGGGCGTCAATGCTCAATAACTTTGAGGGACGACGACCATTCTCGCCTAACAGGCTGCTGGCTGATTTTGAGCCCTCCTCGGACACTACGAAATACCCACTGATCCCCTCTAGTCTGACGACGGCGCAGAAAGAGATGCTCCTTGAACTCGAGTGGGCACACCGAGCCATGATTCAATCCTACGTTATAGGCTTGATTGACAACGCTCGCGACGGTTGAATTACTTACTCTCACGATTGCCAAGATCCCCAGCAGCCATGTGTACATTTTCAACCGCCATGACCTCTGGCAAAACCCCTCAACACCCATCAACGTTGATTGGGTTGATGGCGAGAGTCTCTAAACCAGCTCCTGGTTGTGTTGGAGACAGACCTGTTTCCCCTGTCGAGGCGGTTGAGAAGGTATATCAGCTCCTCAACACCTACATCGGAGCCCAACAGAACATCGAGAGTCTTCACTTTGAATGGATTTGCGGTGGAGAGTTTGCACCTGGAACGTACCAGCGAAACCACTATATCCTCCCAGCCCCTTTCCTTCCAATGACCTATCTCATGAGTGCGACGGACAGCCCCAAGACTCACGGAGACTCTATTCTGAGCCTTCCTTTTGTGAAGCACTTGTCGCTCAAGAACTGCTGGTCATCTCCACATGTGCTTCTGCACATGATACGCTTCATGGCCCTCTCCTCACTTGAGAAGCTCGAGCTCGAGTCAGTATCGCTCTCTGGTCCTCCCACAAACCAGACCCAGGCTCCCCTTCTTCAAGGCGGAATGGGACCAAACCCGAACGCCGCAAACTTGCTAAATCTATTCCAACAAGTGCATCATGTACCCGCTGATCAGACAACGCTGCCGCACCAGCAACCGCAGCTGCAGCCACAAAACCCGCAGCAGCCGGCCTTGGGTGATATTGGCATTGGGGCTCAACCAGGCGGGAACTGGGCTGCAAACATGATCCAAAATATGCAGCCCCTCGTACAGCCACAGCAGCAAGACGAGCATCAGCAAGATGACCAGCAAGATGCACAGCAAATCCCCCCTCTCAACTTGCTGAGCCAACTCAACACTTTGATCCCAGACGCGATGCCTGCGCCAATGGAGACCCTCCACCAACCCGAGTGGCTGTCTTGGGCAGGTATCATTGAACATTTCTCTCCCGGTATCAAGATTCGAAACATCCTGGCAGAACAGACGGGCTCGACTGGTGCACCAAATGAAGACTCGTGGTTCGATGAGTTGATTCAGTTGGATCAATACCTGCCATGGATAAACGCCCTCGAGGTTGATGAGAAGTCGTATTCTCTGAAATGCCTCTCATTCAAGTCATGTGGCTACGTGTCGGTCGACGCACCCTTCCTCAACACGAGGGGCATTCTTCCTCATGGCGCCCAGGGACTTGGCGGTAACGCAAACCCCCACAACCAAGATCTGACTGCTCTCATGCAACGATGTCGTGATAAGATGCTCGGCCGTATTTCGCCCTACATCTCAAGCCGCGAGCTGTTCCAGCTCATCAACGCCTTTGGCATGGATATCGGCTGGGAGAATGTTTATGATAGCAAGACGATCTCTGATGCTGTGGCTGACGGCGTCGAGAGCCCTGGGAGAGGCCGCTTCTCGGGAACGATAGATGCCGACTATGCGGATCGAGGTGCAACCGGGCACTTGGGCAACCTTTCCAACATGGAAGGTCTGGGCTCGTTCTCATAGGACGAGGATGAAGACATGGCTCCCATGGAGGAAGAAGATGAAGATGAAGATGAAGACATGACCAACACGGAGGACCAAGGTGTGCCTGAGGTCGAGGACGCAGACATGGACACTGAGAGTAATTCTGATACTGAGACCGAGTACGAGGACGAGTAGCAAGTTGATGGTGTTGCTTTTAGTTATTCTCCTTTTGTTTTGTAAAGGCAGGAAGGGCTTGAGGACATGACATTGGGCAAAACAGGACTATACAACCTCGCAATGGACACGCGAATGATGATGGATGGGTTTGGTTTGGGTTTGGGTTTACAGGGATTACGATACCGGCTCAGGAGAGCCCATGTTTATATGTGTATGTCAACTGTTGTTGGACAACATTGATGTTGGAGTACAGTAAAGGCTCGCGCTGAATAGCTTACTTAGATGGTTTTGTAGCCTTGAGCACAAGACGAAGTGAAATGCAATGATCTTATGACTTTGGCATGAAGGGATTGTGAAGGTGAAGGTGAAGGTGGGCGGACGGCATTATGGCATGAGCTCGTCATATCAATGGCATTGACTGACTTGCATACCTTACCGTGTAGTCACTCTTTACGTCAGGAAGCATTGGACATCAGTAAGTAGGTAGTCGTGAACCCTGGGTATTATCGCCAACACCAATCGAGGAGCTGCTCGTCATGCACCAGCATAACGTAATCTCTGTTCCATCACATCACATCACACACAAACCAGGACTCATGAGGACTTGATTGATTTTATTTCGTCAAGAAAGCCTTGCGAATTTTTGCATGCGTTTCCCTTTAAAAGCCATGCTCACCGTAGCCTGCCATACACCAGGAGATGAAAAGCCACGACCGCCCCCGCAAAAACCCTTAAAACATTGTGGAGTGCTTTGTGTTGTGCCTTGTTCACGTCACAAGAGGTTCCTCCCCCGAAATAACCAGTCTCGACCAGCGCTTAACAATTTTTGTCTATTGAGAGGGCTCCCCCCAAGAGGAAATTGGGAAGAGAGCTTTCTCTACTTAAGCGGCGGTGATGGCCTTGCGGAGACGGGCACCGCGCTGTCGCGAGCTGAGGTGCTGGTCACGCTCGGCGACGGCATCAGACTTCTGGACGACCTCCTCAGCCTCGGTGAGGATGAGCTCGATGTGGCAGGGGTTGGACATGTAGGGGTTGATCTGTCTTGGGTCAGTATTTGGCAAGCATGTCATCCAGGGTCGAGGTTAACATACACGACCGTGAGCACGGTATGTCCGTCGTCGCTGCTTGGGGGCCTGGTTGACCTGGATGTGCTTGACGATCAGGGCACCGGTGTCGAGACCCTTGGCATCAGCGTTGGACTCGGCGTTCTTGAGGAGGCCGAGGAGGAACTCGGCGGACTTGACGGGCCATCGAGCCTTGGAGACACCGAACTGCTTTCCTGTTGAGAAAAAATCCATCAGCATCTTGTTCCCAACGTAATCCCGTGATTCACACTCTCCACCTCTCCATCTCCAAGTGTTTCGCATGTGGGGGAATATCGAAGGTCGTACCTTGGGCGGTTCGGCCAGTGCTGCCGGCATATCGTCGCATGGGGACAGCCTCCTTGTGCTCCTTAACGTTCTCGAGGAAAGCAACAGCGCGCTGAAGCTTCCAGCCGTTGATGGCCTGGGCGGTCTCGCGAGTGTTCTTGAAGGACACTCGGAGGTAGGCACCGCGGGCGCGGGCCGACTTCGAGGACTGAATCTCGGTGGCAGCGTATCGAACCTGTGTTGCGAAGAAAAAGCCAGTCAGCCGTGGCATGTTCCAAGAATATTCCCATCACGAGGAAAAGAAGGACGCTGCGAACACAAAGCACGAAAACTCGCTCCCGACGACATGCCCGTCGTCGGAAGCATTAATTCGTGTCCGTCTCGCGCGTGTATTCCTCCTCTTTCTAATTCATCGCGATCGACGGGACTGGGGGCGCATTGGTACTCACCATCTCGGCGACTTGGGTGGTGAGTGACGGTTATCGACGACGACGTGGGTTCGGGCGGGCTGAAGTTGAGAAATTCTGAACTTTTGCCCTAACAGGTCGGGAGGGACCACAAACTCGCTTACTCAATTTGGGTGGTGAGAGGTCTTAGGGTTTGGCTGCCCTGCTGGTGTTAGGTGCGAAAAACGACGTAGAAAATCGTAAGAAAATCGAAAAAATTCTGAAATAGTCTAAAAAGAGAAGCAAAGGTCTAATTGACTGTCAGAATGAATTTGGAATGGTTTTATCTCTTCCTGTGCCGTGCACGAAAGGAATATCAAATTCAGACTGATGTGCACCAGATCACCTGACCCTGCCATCCATCTGCACGTGATTTCCAACTTTTGCACCTTGCCTCGTCCGTCTCATCCCCGGAGCCCACTCCCCACTCTCGGAACCGGAGAAACTTGCTGCAGCAAAGTGGATCTAAGCTTCAAGAGCTTCAAAAAATTCTTTCTCATCAAGTCCCCCAAACGCCCAGCGTTCCCCCAGGCAAGGCTACACAAAAGACAAGATTGGACTCTGATCCACGTCCGCCTTCTCTCGACGATCTCTCCTCGCTTGGATTCCTCCTTGATATTGACTTCTCTGTCATCCCTAGTTTCTTCAGTCCCTTTCAATTCCTTCCCCAGGGAAACTTCCAAATCAATCCGATATCATGGCACCTTTCACCCCTCGAGGAGGCGCCCGTGGTGGTCGTGGAGGCGGCGCTCGCGGAGGCCGTGGTGGTTTCGGTGGTGATCGCGGCGGCTTCGGTGGCCGTGGCGGTGCGCGAGGTGGCCGAGGTAAGAAGAATTGCGCTGTCGCGCGTTCTCGTCGTGTTTTGCGTCTTGAGACTGACTGTTCGCAAAGGTGGTGGCCGTGGTGCTCCCCGTGGCGGTCCCCGCGGTGGTGCTCGAGGTATGAAAGACCCCTCCTATCTAAACTCTTGAATAGAAACTGACAATCTCAAAAGGTGGTCGTGGCGGTGGTCGCGGCGGCTTCGGTGGCAAGCCTGGCCAGAAGGGCGGTGCCAAGGTCATTGTTGTACGTTTACGCGATCCTGGTCTTTATCAAGGTTGAAAGTTTTGCGATCTAACACCCTTATCTAGGAGCCTCACCGCCACCCCGGTGTCTTTGTCGTCCGCGGCGGTAAGGAGGATGGCCTTGCGACTCGCAACCTGACCCCTGGCGAGTCCGTCTACGGCGAGAAGCGCATCTCTGTCGACGAGACGGTCCAGAACGACGATGGTACCACCACCACCACCAAGATCGAGTACCGCATGTGGAACCCCTTCCGAAGCAAGCTTTGCGCTGCCATCGCTGGTGGTGCCGATGAGATCTACATCAAGCCTGGATCCCGCGTCCTCTACCTCGGTGGTGCCTCTGGTACCTCGGTGTCCCACGTCGCCGACCTTGTCGGTCCCACCGGCTACGTCTACGCCGTCGAGTTCTCTTCGCGATCCGGCCGTGATCTCATCACCATGGCTTCCAAGCGACCCAACGTTGTCCCCATTGTCGAGGACGCCCGTCAGCCTGCCCGCTACCGCATGATCGTCCCCATGGTCGATGTCATCTTTGCCGATGTTGCCCAGCCCGACCAGGCCCGTATCGTCGCCATGAACGCCAACTGGTTCCTCAAGGTTGGCGGTGGTGTCCTCATCTCCATCAAGGCCAACTGTATCGACAGCACTGCGCCTGCCGCCGAGGTCTTTGCCAACGAGGTCCAGAAGATGCGAGCGGAGTCCATCAAGCCCAAGTTCCAGCTCACCCTGGGTAAGTTTTCTTATACGTGACAATAATCCAGCTCAACTAACATTCTTCAGAACCCTTCGAGCGTGACCATTGTTTGGTTGCCGGCGAGTACCAGCGCTACAAGTCCTAAATTGACATGAGCGGCTAAGGAGTTTTCGCTTGGAATCAAGATGAGAAGAGATGGTCTGCTTTGTCATGCGGTTTCCCAGGTTTCTCACGATCCCCGGTAGACATTTCTTGCGCGTCTTCAGCTTGCATCAGGGAAAAATGGTTGACGGCTTTTCTTCAACAAACGGCGAGGGGCGTTCCGGGTGGGTTGGATCTGTATACATATCAAATGTTGTCCCAAATCATTTTTTTGGTGTTTTACGGCTCCAAGAAATCTATAAACAGTTGATCACAAACCATAAGTACCAACACCACCCCGGGGGACGCCCTTGATTGAGCGATCGGAGACGAATATGGCACGGGATCAGACAGATGATGGATGCTTATGTGGCCAAGCAAGCAGTATGGTACACGTCTGCCCAGCCTACGACTTCATGATACCCCCATACGATGGCCACGCCTGGCGTCCCTGTGTTGTGTCTTGTTTATAGAGGATAGTTTAGGAATGCAATTTGTAATGTTTTGACAGTTTACCTTGAGCCGAACGACTGCTGAGTGACGCTGTTATCAAAATCAATGAACCATAGATTGATATGGTTGGGAGCCATTTAAGCTTATTCTTTGCATGTATTCATCTATTATCGTGATGTTTATCTATCTACAACAGCATGGTATATACTAAGTCATCAAGGTCTATTTCTGTTTCGCTCATACTGCCAGTGACCGGCGTCGAAATTCGAGCTCTGCATCTGGAGAAGGCGCCTTGGTCATGACCATCGCCATTGGCATTGGGCGATTCTCGCCCTTCTTTAGACGGATGTCATAGTTGATTAGCAAATGTGCCAGCACAAGCTTGATCTCATTGCCAGCAAAGAAGCGTCCAGGACAAGCATGCTTTCCTGCGCCAAAGTTGATGTTTGTGTCGTTGAGGGATGTGAATTGCCATCGATTACTGGCTTCATCTGACTCCTGTCGGAGATTGTAGAAGCGCAGGGCGTCGAAGCGTTCGGGGTCGGGGAAGTATCGCTCATCGACAGAGATGCCTGCTTGGGGAGCGAGAACTTTTGTTCCAGGGGGAAGCTGGGTTCCGTCGGAGAGTGAGATCGGTTTCATGACTTTTCGGATAAAGGATGCTGAGTTCGGTTAGCTAAGCGGAAATATGAGGCAGAACTTGAAACTCACTGATGTTTCCACGAAGGCGCTGAACTTCTCTCATGAAACTGTCCATCTTCTTCAGCTTGGCCATGTTCTCCTTTTTCTCCCACCCCTTCTCCACTTCTAGAATACGGTATGCCTCCTCGCGTAGCTCCTCTTGCACCTCAGGGTATGCTGCCAAGTCGCAGAGGCATTCGCAGAGCAGATTGTTGGTCGAGTGGATGGATGCCGCGGCAAGAATTAACTGCAGTTCGGCCTGAACCGTAACGTCGGCCTTCTCCTCCTCAGGCAGCCCTTCAATGAGCCACTGGATCATGTCGTCTGGGGCATCCTCAGATCCAGGCATGTCCATGTCTCGTAGCCGCTCCTCGAGGATGGGGAGGAGCATCTCCTTGGCCGTCTTGATATCGTTGCGGATCTGGCCCAGTTCCGAAACAAAATGTTGGCCAAGGGGTCGAGCCCATTCGGGGAAGAGCTGAAGCTTCACACAGGCCGTGAAGACGTGAATAGCAAAGTTGATGGTAGTGTTCATCCACTTCTCATCTCGGCTGATGGAGGGTCCGACAAAGGCTCTGCCACTCATGCGGGCGACGGCGCGGAGGCCAAAGGGCTGCCATTTCACAGGCGTCCAGTCCTCACAAGCTGGGAACTCAGTAGCAAGAATGTATTCCAACTCTTGCTTCAACTGAGGCATAACTCGGGTGAGATTCTGCGTCAGCTTTGTCCGCACCAATAGCGCGAGCATGTCGCCATTGTGACCGGGTGTAAACTTGGTGTACTTGGTTTGGAGGGCCTGTTGGGGGATAAGTATTCGGTATGGCATGACTCTATGGGGGAGGTATTACATCTGATACAGCCTCGGTGGCACTCAGGACATCCTCTGGCAGGACCTTGAGCTCACCAACGAGCCGCGCTGGTACCAATACTTGTACTCCCTCAGTAGCCTTGATCTGGTATACTCGATCGCGGAACTAACACAATATCAGCACGTGTGGTGTAACGTCATACTCTTTTGCAACAAACCTTTGTGTAACTATCCTTGATCAACGTCTCGGCATCAAAGATCCATTTCGTTTTGGGGGCTTTGTAGAAGGGGAACTCTAGTTCCAAAGGTTTTCTTCTTGACCGTATTAACCAGACGGCTAGGAGGACGATGGCGATAGTGATGTAATAGCTGGCACGCTTCCCTCCAATGACAACTTGAGGTAATTGGACATCGACGCTTATAGGTGAAGCGAGGAGGCTCGACACGTTCTCCATGACGGTCGACGACATGGAGGGAAATCGAGTAGTGATGGATAAAAAAGATGAACGGATCCGTGGAAATCAAGGACCCTTTGAGATTTGGCGTTTTCTAGATTGACAAAGTAATCCGTGGTCGTAGCGGGTTATAAGTCGTCTCCGTATCCGACAACAGGGCAGGGCCGTGTTGTGTATTAGATCGTGTCTCTGCAGCGTCGGGAAAGGACCCTAGTGAAACCCAATGATTCGTCAAGGATCAACCGGTTCGGCGAGACTCGTGGCTAATAACACAGCACGAGACAGGAAAATACCCGATCCCAATCGGAGAGAATGATCGAGTTGGTTGTGGAGGGCAGGGCTGAAAGAGTAGAGGTAGAGGAACTGCACCAAGCCGTACAGATGACCTCAAGTTACATCACGGGAGCCATCAAGTGCACGAGGGACGGCCTGCTTTTTGAGACCAACCTGTAGAAGGCTTCGATGCTCCGGAGCACGCTCCATGCTGACGGAGGATTCGTTGGAGGACCGTCTGTGTGGTGCCGTCTGAAACAAATTGGTTCCCAGAACAGCGCTCGGGATGTGCCACCTCCGGATCTTAGCCTGCCGCTGGGGTACAGGTAGCGTGTGAACATGGTACCATGGCGTACAAAGTACATGCAGGACTGCCCGCCCTATTTACGACGATCCTGATTGCCGATGGAATGGAAGATGGGATTGATGAGCAGTTATCTTGACGAGATGCGTTAGACGGGTGAGAAAAGGCCATGCTTTTCGTCAGACGGGAGGCGATCTGCTTACACATTGGCACCTGCCCTGGCATCACCAAGTGCCGTTTCCAGAGGAAGGAGCGACCCCGAAGGACAAAAATTTCACCAAATGCATCTAGAAACCCACCAAGATTATCCAAGAAACACCAACAGGCGCCTCACCGACTTCAATATGCACAGACTGGTCGAGATCAATGTCGGCAGCATGGCAATCATTCAGCGCAAATCCGTATTTGGTGCCAATCGCGAATTCCTCCAACTGCCCTCTAGTCTCTCGGATGTCAGGCCTTCCATTCACTAGCGCCATTGTCCAGCAGCGGAAACATCGTCTTCCGTCAGAGGTCTGCGCGTCTGGGACATTTCGATCTGCCTTGCGACCAACGACAGGCCGTACAGCTCCTGATTACCACCTCTGACCCCTCAGCTTGCGGGCTTGTGCGCCTTCAACGCTCCAGCCAGCCATGCGGTTGGCTCTTCTCCCAGAACCCCTCGGCAGTGCGGCAGCCCCAAGCCTCAGACATGAGACTCGATCCAGCTCCCTGCAGGATCCCAGGATCCATTGCAACGCATCGAACGCAACAAGTTTGTGGCGCCCACTGTTACCGCAATCACTCCTGAATCACCCTTCAGGAGCTTGCCGTTGTCAGCAGTTACTGTTCGAGAGCTGATGGCATTTACATCATGGTTGCCCACCGACATAAGCAGCAACGTCACCAGATGGCAAGCGTCTAGTCCAATATTTGATTCAACTTGAAAACTCTGCCCCGAGTACCAAATGCCAGCTGTCTCAGTCCATGTTGAGAGGCCCAGACCCAAGCCCCAAACCTCACCGCTCAAGTTTTTCCACTTCCTCGTCGGGCCACCATCACGAGAGGCTCGTTTGATTAGCCTTATCACACGTATGCTTCATGAACATAAGCTTAGATGCCTTATGCTCATCAAGTGCCGATTGCCGACAAGTTTTTCAGGGCGGCATTTCGAGGCCTCAAATTCTAGCCATAGGCGAAGTTTCAGTATCGAAGAACAGACACAGTCGGTTTTGGCCACTCACCTTCACCATGTCCTGCCAGTTCTCGTATGAGACAATCAATAAGTCTGATGACTTCTCAAATTCAAATTTTAACTGCAGCGAGCCCCATCAACTCAGGTTACACAACCCAGGCGAACAACGCTGAACGGTTCGCCCGCTTGGCATGACTGTTCCACGATCCGATCCGTCCTCATCCCGCTGTACCCCCACACGGTTCCTGGCACATCTGCAGTTTCAACCCAAAGCAATCTTCAGACACCAATCATATCTGCCAATGCTTACCCCAGACGCCCGTTGTTGAAAAAGTTTTCGCATCATGCTTGGGGAACCCTGCTATCAGAGATCCTCTGAGCCTCCTCTTTGGCTGACTGGAGTTCATAATCACCTGTGTCTGCCTTGCCAGGCGATGGCACCACCTCAAGAAAGGCAGCCGAGCCAACATATGTTGACTGCAAGGCCAGTCGGGCGGTGCTTGGCTGCGTTGCGAGGATGATCGACACTGAAAAAAACCAGAGGGAACCAGCTGCAGAGTGCAAATTTTTCTCTTTCCTTCAGGGGCTGTGATAATCGAGGTGGCTGTTATCAATGCCTGAGTGTTGAGGATGGCGAGTTTATATGTGAGAACTTGCACCTCTACATGTGTCTTGCCAACTTCATTGCCAAAACTCTTCCTTATTCTCTCAACGTCACTTGACTTGCCCATTCCTTATCCAAACTTTGAAAATGTCAGATTTCCAGGGCCTCGGTGCGAAGTTCGAAGAGCCAGATGCCCAGGGCTTCCAGAGCTCTGTGACCGGTAGCACTTCAAGTCCAAGTCCAAGTCCATTTGTGGTAAGACTGTGAGCATATGTGTTGTCTCGCCTCTTACTCGAGCAGCAGGCTTCCGATGCATCCTCGCACACTTCGCTATCTCTCACTTCCAACGTCTGTCTTCCCGCTTCCACGACGCACGATACAACAAGATCGCAGCATCACATGGACGACCTCGAACGCTTTGTTCAAGATCTCCAATCGGTAATGGCAGCTCTGTGTTCAAGAAAAGTAGGTTACTTACATGTATCAGTCCGCGAAGAGGGCGTTTCCCAACTCTGCGTATTCTCGATACAAGGAGGTTGAGGTGCTGTTGATTCGATGGGAGGAAGACGAACTCGAGGTGGAATGGGAACTCAACGAGCTACACAAGATCTTCCGTGACCTATATGGGTTCTCGACCGAGCAGTTTCTCATTCCAAGTCAAAACTCCCACCGGAAACTCAACCTCAAGGCTTTGAGTTTCGTCGAAGAGCACGAGAACGAAGATACTCTTTTGATCGTATACTATGGTGGACATGGAGTCATCAACAAAGCCAGACAGTCAACTTGGTCTTGGTAAGAACAAAATCTGTCATCGATTGCAAGGGCTCACTATTGTATAGCAAACAGGACAAGACTTACGCAACGGTAGAATGGTCTGCCATCCAGACCTTGTTCGAAATGGCGAAGTGCGATGTCCTCCTGCTTCCCGACTGCTGTGCTGGTGCCAGTGCGGCTCCGCTTACTGAGCGGCCGACAAACATCAAGGAAACAATCGCAGCTTGTGGGTTCGAAACATGGACGCCACGCCCCGGGGCGCAGTCGTTCACTCATACATTGATCGAAGTGATGAAGGAGTGGGCCTCTCAACTCCCTTTCTCCGCCGCCATGCTGCATAGCGAGATCCTGACTCGACTCAAACATGCGCCGCCTCACCGGTCATCTCAGGGAGCATTGGTTGAGTCGAGGAAAACACCAGCTTACATCGTCTCAACGCCTGACCCACACACAGCCTCCATCACTTTGGGCCGTATGTTTGAAGAAGAGTCTTACTCTCTCTCATCGTCTCAAGCCGTACCCGGATCCATTCCCGGAAACCTCTCAGAAAAGGTGCAGTCAGACAGTTACGTCTCGAGCGAGGACCGCATCCAGGCCCTAATGGCGGTGGACGATAAGGGACAGCGAGCGGCTCCACATGTTCTCCTAACAGTTGCGTTGGAGGAGGACCAGGTGCTCGATGCCGCGAGCTGCGCTCGATGGCTGAAGCAGTTTCCACTTTTGGCAAAGTACGTGAGTGTTGAGGGCGTATATCGCAGTTACTCAACACTTCTGCTGTTGTCTGTGCCCGTCGTTTTGTGGGACTTGCTGCCAGATCATCCAGCAACGCAATTTGTGGGATACGTCAAGTCCCGCAACCTCGTGCCGAGGGAGGTGATGCAGGACCGGGCAGCTACGCCAATCCCTATTACCAAACACTCGGCTCGAGACCAGGCAGTTGATCCCTTTGATTGCGTTTCTCCGCTAAAATCGACCTCGGGACTGAGCAGCCTTGATTCCGGATACGACTCAAGTATTCCGCGGCCAGCAACGCTGGCAGCATTGAGACGCACCCGGCAAACAACGGATGGCATGGCTGGTTCTCTGGCTAGCCAGGTACTAGCGGGCAACAGACGAAACAAGCTGTCATCGACGGAACTTCTAGGCCCGGATCGACCAACCTCGGTGCCGGCCAACACAGGTTCGGGCTTACAGCAGGGGCTTGTGTTGACCAGCCAAAGACCAAAGCGTCTGATTGTGTCTGTTAGGGAAGCAGACTTTGATGACGACAAGCTGGGCGTGACCTGCGTGCTTTGCTACGGGCACAATGTCCAGCGAAGCCAGTTTGTGAGGAGAGCGACGTCAAAGCCGATCTGGTGAGTCAATTAAGTTGAGGATGCCGAGTCGCTCGGACGGTGGAGGTCCCCGGTTCTGCATTGTCATTTCTGCTGGATCGGACTGGAGCCGGCTGCCCTACCACCCTGGCTCTTCTGGAAGATTGAATGGCACATGGTTACTAATGTTGGTCTAGGAACGAAGAGTTCCGCTTTGAAGTGCACAACTCACCAATGTTCTATCACATGAGGCTCTCGGTGTGGGGAGACCAGATGCTGGAGCTCATTGGTGAACTGCACATTGACCTTTGTGAGTTGGTGCTAAAAGGCCAGCTTCCGGACCTGGATGAATGGCAGAGCCTATGGCGCGATGGAAAGAAAACGGGATCGATCCGCATCAGGTTGCAATACCTAGACGTGAGCGAGGATGAGGAGCGACAGGCAGCAGAGACCAAGGCGACGGCGGCGCAACGGCAACAACAGCGACAATGGCTGGAACGGCAACAGAGCGATGACGGGCAAGCTCGGGTGCAGCAGATGGATTTTCAGGTCTGGTAAGGGGCAACAAGACGGCGTCTGGGATGACAGGGAGCCAAGAAGCGGTGGTTCAGGTCCGGTTTGCTCAACGCCATGGCTTTTGACCAGGGAGGATTCAAGGAAGAAAAGAGTACATGGTTGGTACACAACGGGTACCACAAAAAGACGGAACTCAAGCGATCGAATCGCTGCACTAGGGGAATTCGTTGACAGGAGACACCCCTGCCTGGCAAAGGGGTCGGTACTTGGAGGAGCTGCGCCGTCTCTCCACAAAAGAAAAATTCCATCCATCTTATCAGATCGTGGCTTACTGCCTGACCCATGGGCCTGGGCCGGGACTGAGGCCGGTGTCGTTTTTATGTGGGACATGTCGAGGGTGTTGAAAAAGGCAGTCAATTTCGACTATCCTTGCTCAAACGGACGGCGGCCTTGGACGACGTAACACTAAGCTTGTCGGTGAAAGGGATCCTTGAAGCTGGACTGACCCTGGGCTTGGTAACAGGTAAATCAGGGAGGCGCAGAGATGACACAGGCCAACTCACACAGGCAGCGTTAAAAGATGTTATCTGACTGCATTGCCCGTATGCGACACTCTCCAATACCGCGCCCCTAACAACGCAGCTGCAGCATGGCTATATGCAGAGTTGCAGAAGCGCCGGCGAGGCAACTCAACAGGCTGTGGGTTCTTGAGACCAAAAGGAAATGCTGGGCGAAAAAATCCCAGACGAGTCACGGTGAGGCAGGTTCCGAGATCGGTGGGCCTACTAGACTACGTGTCCCTACTGTACGGGGATCGTCGTCATTAATAGGTTGCAGCTCATCATCCAGCCAGCAGAAACAGGGAGGAGGTCCGAGATTAGATTGGATTGATAAGATTTTCCAGTCTTTGCATCTGATAAAACAATTGGGTGGTCAAGGCTGAGGGAGACGAGTCAATTGAGCCATGCGATTGGTCAGGGCCCACTGACTGGAACCCTGGGGAAAGAGGAAAGAACGCCCGGGAGCTGGCGATGGAGCAAACGCAAAAGAGAAGCTAACCCAAGCCCAGGGGGGTGTGGATGAGATGGATGCCAACAACAACAAGAAGGCTCCGCCCAATTTGTACTGGAACTTGCGACTTGATTACGAGGATGTTCCCAGCGGCTTCAGTTTTGAGTCGTCTGCCAAGAATTGGGTCCTCGGGTTGTTCAATCCCGAATCTTTTCCACATTTCGGTCAGCTGGAGACAAAAAGCCTTCAGGTCTCGGAGATACACTTCTTTGTGAGCCATCCAATCGATCTCCGAGCGGCTGTCGATACCCAAATCCTTCAGGATGGGTGTCAATGAACAAAGGCACAGAAGGTGAAGCACTTGGCTATCTAGGTAGAGAATGGTGTTGCACTTGGTCAATGGCAGCACGAGTCCAATGGTCTCGGACGTACTTCACCGCCCGGTTCAGATTCCAAGCTGGGAGTAGTCGCACAGGCTACCAAGAACTAGCATGTTAGTTGACATGGTCTCCTGTATGTCATGAAGCCAGGGTTCAACTTGTTTCTCATCCGTGTAGCCGGAAGCAGCAAGGTTTGGCGTATTTCGTTTACTTACCAAATCCTGACTTGAAGAGATTAAAACGAATGGGTGTCAAATCCACGATCATCTTCCGTGGCTGTCCAGCAAGTTTACCGTGGCAGAGGCTTCGGTATGTGTCGTCTGGGCGCTCGAAGTAATTTTCTTATGTTTGTCTTGAATAGGCATACATTCTCTTTGCATGTGGGCTAAGTGCATGCATGTTGGAAGAATTCTAGTACTTGATATTGTCTACCTCGGCTTGTGAGCTTCAGCCAAGTTCTTATGACATGGTCGCAGATGCGAGCTCATTGGTTTGGAACAGGTGTTGTTCTGCTGCAAGTTAATTATTTGGGTATTATAGGTGACACCCATTGGCTCGTTAAAGTTGCCTGCATTTCTCTTTTCCTTTTGGCAAATTGATGTGGTGCAAGTGTCGATCACAGGGTTGTTTCGTCAACCGCTGGGCTTAGATGATCCTAGACTCGATAGCGCAGGCTGTGATGTTGGGATCCAACACTTGCCGTGTTGAAAACTTTGATATGCCAACTTGAACATGAAACCTAATGTTTACACACAGAATACACTCGCCAGACTAAAATTATTACTGCAAGAGTGTTTCGAAAAGCAGGCACACCAACACTCATCAGTTGGTCTAAGATAACCTATACCACGTCTCCAAGCTACTAGTGATATACCCATCGTGCCATCTTAGTCGACTTCAAGCCCCGTAGAGACTGTCCAAATCCTCTAATGGAGTCGCGCCAGTTCTCTTTACCCTAAGGCATGCATGGGCCTAAAAGGTTGCACGTTGGTTTACTGGAGGTCTTCAAGGCACTCTCTCAACCTGGTAAGGTAGGGATGGGTCGAATCGACAAGACGGACAAGAGTCCCAGCCTAGCAGTCTGCACGTAATAAACGCCAGCATTGCAACCCTTCAATACATCTCAAGGTCAAGCTGGCCAGCTCTTGCATGGTATGCGCGATATTATTGCCTGTCTAACGACCTGACGTCTCCCCTTGCAACATTTTACCAATTTACTGTCACAACGACGAGGTACATTCAGGGAAGCACCTGGCGGCTTTACACAGGAGCATGAATGCATCAGATGCTGACGTGTGGTCGGAAGCAATGCCCGCATCTGTCATCCTCAGTGCTTGTAGATGCCCAGCAGTCAAAGATGGGGTAAGGAGGAGCGAGTTGCAGTTTTGGGGCAATGAAATGGCAAATGTGACAGGCTCCCACCAACATGAAGAAGCATCGGCTCGGGTTCGGAAAGCGAAAGGAGGGTGATCGGACGCAGGGTCAGAAACCGAGAGTGGGAGATAGAGAATGCGGGGAGGATGGGTATGGATGGAGGTGGGGGAGGCAAAGGACGCTTGTGCCGGCAAGGACAGTAGTGCTCGATTCGATGGATTCGAGAGCAAGAGCCGGAGATGCTGGTACAGAGCCCGCGATACGGAATGTCGCCGTTATCGAAGGCCCGCTGGGATTCCCTTTTCCCCGGGGAGCCCGCGGAAAGGCTCGGTTCGGGGACCGGAGCTGATCCGGGCCAAGGCCATTCTTTCTTTTCCTGGACCCCGGATGGAGACCTGCCTTGTCCTGTACGTCGCGGCTGTGCCTTTTACTGTACATCCATGAATTCATACATGGATAACCTTCTCGTTGAATTACGTCCCCGTGCCGGTGACGAGACAGTGAGCTGACTTTGACTTTTCCCTGCCTCGCCATTGGGGACTCGGTGAGTGTCAGGGGTAAAAGGATCAAGGGCTTCCGGTTGTTGGGAGCAAAGAAAAGGCCACAATCGCGGGAATAGACGGCGCCTTCGAAAACGGGACGTGAGAATGCCGCGAGTGGCCTGACCTGAGCATGCCTTGACTCGGAAACGGACACGGTTAGTGGTCGGTTGATGGACCCGACCGAACCCCTGCGAGTTTTCCCCTTGGAGAGACCATGATGGTGATGGGTGACGTGGTGTGTCTGTCCCTTTTTTTTTTTTTTCTTCTGGCAGAGCCTCATGGAGAGGACTCGACTCACCGCTGCCCAACAGAACAGGATGAAACCCGTGAAATAAGGAGTCGTCGCCTGCCAATTGATTGATTAATTGACAGCAAGGATTGGTCTCCGAGGGCGCACCGGAACGAGACTCGATTAGCCTGTGCGACCCACGTGTTGTCTTTTACACAATGAAAGGGAAAATATTGCTGATACTGCGGGAGGTGCGTCTATCTAGCATCGTGTTACAGTGCTGACAACCACGAAACGCTTGAGCTCTGGCGGGCTGCTGGGTTGAAAGACCGTGGCCGATAGCCGGGCGCCTTACTGTATAGACAGCCCAGGACAGGGCACCGTCCATACCGGTAGCCGGTTATGGTAAAGCACGTGAATGAAGATTGGTGCAGTGTAGGATCGCTCATCACACTCGGGCGGACCGGGTACCTATGACTTGCGCATTTTTTTACTGATGAAAAAAAAAGGAATTGTTTATTTCGTACAAGTTGGACATTGACGGTGGCGGTTAGTGGCGGCGGATATTCCTTTCTTCTGCTGACGGTGGTAGGTCACGTTGCGAGGAAACAAGACAGTTGTCCTGCTGACCAGATGCACAAGAGAAGAGCTAGGAAAGAGAAGCCGAATGGGAGGAGCAATTCCTGTCTGTCTGTGTTGGCAAAAACTCCTCCTCGTGAGGGCTTCCCCTTCTTCCCCATTTTTGGTGCGCCGAGACCTGGTGACGTTTTGTGGGTACTGCCGAGGGCATGTACCGAAGGGTTTAGCAGGTCATGATTTGTCCTGCTTGACTGGACACAAAGCGGCGGTCG
This sequence comes from Fusarium sp. FW16.1, assembly GCA_017654865.1. NCBI lineage: Eukaryota > Fungi > Ascomycota > Sordariomycetes > Hypocreales > Nectriaceae > Fusarium > Fusarium sp. FW16.1. The sequence goes on from JADNRB010000001.1 coordinate 1,747,958, forward strand.
GTGAGTGGTTGATTGATAAACAGGGTGGCCAATCACATGACGGGAACGTCAGGGCCCGTCCAACGCCCGGTGGCAGAGTGTCCGGTCACTGGATCGGCAAATCATTAGATCATCCGCCGTCATTGAAGGTGGAAAAGAGAAGATTTGCTCGATATGGAAACAGATAGCAAACAATGCATTGGCGCACACCTCAAAGGCAACTGTGTTTGCCTGCGAGAGGGGGGGGAACGGTTCAGAGGTTATCCGGAGAATGGAAGGAGAAACCGAGAGGCGGCTTTCCTTGTCCACGTGCATTGATTGATTAAGTGCCACGATTGATTTGATTCGATTGATTAAGTCATTGATTGATAACGAGATTGCGATAATGACAAGCCCCGACAAGGCTCCTGTCTCGGACACGGACCCCAGGGAGGCGTGTCTGAGAGTCAAATTCCCAAGCAACCGCGCGTGTGCGCCCCTTTCTCAATCATCATCGGCAGCAATCCCCAATCAATTACCCATCCTTCACTCATCAGCTTCCATCCTCGATCCCAGCCGTTGGGCATTTGCGCGAATCGTGTGTGTGCGTGGGTCCACATCCACACTTTCGGTCCAATGTTTCGAGGCGGGCTTGGGGCTGGACCTGGGGCCCGGCTTAGCTGAGCGGAGAAGAGCGACGAATGGTCTTCTCTCCGGGGTCAGGCCAGGTCATGAAGGAGGAGCTCCTCAGTCAGTCATGGAAGCAAAAGCAACAGAGCCAACATGACTCCGCATGAATGCGTGTTTGAAAGCCGGGCGACAAGGGGAGGGTGTGTCGTCGTCTGCTCCTCGAATTCGGGTTTCTCATTCTCTCCCTGGTTGAAAAGAAGCAACAGCAACAGCCCTATCCTTGCATGTGCTGTTTAGGTTTCTTATTCACAGCTTAGTCGTAGCTACAAAGCAGGCAGTGGGCATTCTTCGGGATTCCGACTGCAGAGTTCGGCCAGCCGAGGTTCAGGAAAAACAATCAAGGCATTGAGACTCAAGACACGAACCCGGACAAGAAAACCCTGGGCCTTGTCTGGCATATTTTCCACACCTACCCGTGTGTTAATGCCAGCAATAATTACCTAGTGAATACACGGAGAAAAAGGAAAAAAATCCTGGCACAGGAGTGCTACCGCAAAGATACCTTCGTTTTTCCCTTCTTTTCCAACAAATCCTCGCCCCGTATATACCCACACCCCCCTTTGACCGACGCACACACCACTCCCTCCAGGAAGCCCCGCCGAATATCCCCAACCCGCATCGGGGGGCGCGTTCCTTCCATTTTTTATAACCTCCCGCCATCGGCCGGACTAAGTCATTATTTGAGTCTTTGCCCCCTCCAACCTTCCTTCACTTCCTCCTTCCCACACAAACCTTCAAAACCTTGTTATCGTGCCTACAGGATCTTATCAATCGCATCTCCTGTCCTTTCTCTCTATTGACTTGTTTTTCATCCTTTCCAGGGCATAGCATCATCCTTGCTGAATTGGTGTCCCCTGCGATATGCCCATCAGGTTCTGACGTCGATTTCCCACCTCTACCAAGAAAAACCACCGTCACGATTCTCCCAATTCGACGGGCATACCAATACCTTCACCCAACCCTCAATTCGCTCAATAACCACCTTCTCCGGGCGACCAACATACATCTCTGGCCCATCATGATTGCCACCGCGTCTCCCATCATCCGCATTGACGGCATCGTCAACCCCGCCGCAAACCCCACCGAGCTGGCCATCACCGAGGGCACTCCCTCAATTGCCCCCTCCCTGACCTACTCGGACGAATCCGATGACCAAGAAGATGAGCCCGTCATCCCCCTCGAGCGCCGCCGCCGCGCATCTACACGCCTGATTGCCCAGAACGCCCGTGACATCCAGCGAATCACTGGAGAGTCGAGGGCCGAGTTTGTGGGACGCTGCTGTGGCGGCGCCTGCTGCATGGGTGACAGGGCCAACGTCGAGTATGAGGACGTTCCCCTTCCCGACAACGATGCCTACAAGTCTCTTGGACTCCGACTTGGAAACATTCCCGCTCATTTGACTGGTGTCATTGAGATGCCTGAGAAGACTGTTTCTTTCACCTCAATCCCTCGACCAGTCTCTTCTCCCACCGACTCGGCCATCTCCCTCGGCTCTGACACTGAGCCATCCTCCCCCACCACCAAGTTCCTCACCCCCGGACCTGGCTATGAGGCCGTCGACACCACAATTCAGCCTCCTCAATTCGTTCAACCTCACCCTCCTCACCATGTCTACCCCGCCAAGATCCACAACACTCGTGAGCTGACCGGGCCTGGTGCTGAGAAGCGCACCTACCACTTCGACCTTGACGTCACCGACTACCCTCCTGAAGAGGTTTTCGACTTCAGAGTCGGTGGTGCCATTGGTGTCATGGCCCCCAACGATGAGATCTCGGTCGATGAGATCCTTGACACCCTCATGATTCCTCGCTTCCAGCGAGACAAGCCCGTTCTCATGAAGACCACCAAGGGTCGCTGGCCTACCGTCTGGGGTGACGAGAAGGCTCGTGAGCTCGTCACCACCCGACGTGAGCTCCTCACTTGGACCACCGACATTCAGTCCTACGCACCTACCAAGGAGCTTCTCCGTATCATTGCTGAGCACGCCTCGGCTGCCAATGAGAAGAAGATCCTCATGTACCTCTGCTCGAACGAGGGAGCTAGCATCTTCTCTGACTTTCGCGGTGGTCCCCACGTCACCCTCTCCCAGATCCTCAACGCTTTCCCCAGCTCTCACCCTCCTCTGGACGAACTCCTCTCGATCCAGCCTCAGCTCATGCCCCGATTCTACTCTCTGTCCAATGACCCCACAGAGTCGTACGCCCTTCGCGACCACTCTCAGCGTCGCCTGATTGAGATTGCCGTCACTGTCCACGACTCCATGGACTGGCGACGTGGTTGCCGTGCTGGTGTCGGTTCCGGCTTCTTTGAGCGTCAGGCTCACAAGTTTATGCGAGCCCAGGCCGCCGGTGAGAAGGCTCCTCAGGTCTTCATCCCCATGTTCAAGGGTTTGATGGCGAACCCCTTGGCCAAGCAGTTCAACTCTGACGGCCCCATGCTTCTGATCGGTGCTGGTGTTGGCATTGCTCCCTTCCGAGGCTTTGTCCAGCGTCGTCTGAAGCAGGCCAACTGCGCCAACAAGGTCTGGGTCCTCCAGGGCATTCGTGACTCGCTCGTAGACGAGATCTACAACGGCGAGTGGGGTGTCCACGAGGAGGAGGTCAAGCGAGTTGTGCAGAGCCGAGTGGGCACTGGCAAGTACGTGCAAGAGGAGGTCCGAAACCAGGCCGATCTCGTTTGGTACATCATCAACAACTCCATCGACGGCCGCATCTTTGTTTGCGGTAGCAGCAAGGGCATGGGCGAGGGTGTTGAGGAGGCCCTCTGCGACGTCGCCATGGAGAAGGGCAACCTCGAGCGCGAGGAGGCTCACAAGTTCTGGCAACTCAAGAAGGATGAGGGCAGATACATTGCCGAGACATGGTAGATGTCTGCCCATTGTGGTGGAAATTACGACGACGAAACGATCAAAGAAAACTCGAAAAGTTATATTGACGGGTGGACAAAACTTGTGTTTTCTACGCGAGGGGATGAGCATTGTACGAGAGGAGGAACATGAGCCGACGCATTCTAGATGGCCGCGGCGCAAGCAAGAGGGACGAGCATTCTGCATTTTGAGGTGAGAGGAGCATTGGGAACATGGAACAAGGCGTTGAGAGGTTGAAGCATTTTATACGGTTTCTGTTATTGTCTGTTGAGCGATGGAAAAAAAGCCTATGGGCACCTCGCAAGTGGACGGGTTTCTTTTATGGAAAATACCCCAGCGGCGATTTGAGACGGACCATGACCATTAAGGACTTGCTCTGTCCAGGCTGGGAAGTCGAGTTGAATGATATATATCTGTTCACTATATTTGCTCTTGTGTGATGTTGAGACGTATTATGTGATTGGTTGGGTTTGGTGGTGATGGTTGAGATTACACTACACCGTACGAGCAACTCGATATTATTATTTCATGATACTTGATTGGTATTGAATAGTTTGACAGCATGCAATAGGTTATAGATCCATTAATGTGGAATATCACTTTGGAATCACACCTCTGCATCTCTTTCAAAGTACGTACTCAATCGCTGACACTCTGGAATCACTCCGCATTATCACACTTGGCACATTAGGTCGGGGTTAATGACGCGCAGGAGAGCTGAAACGAAACAAGACATGTCGTATCCGTTTCCGGGTCTAGCTCTCACGTGTCCGGTCAGCCCTGTAAAGTAACGTTGATTTACGTGAGCGAGGTACATACATAATCACCCTCTCGTTGTTATCAATCATTGCGAGCTCCCGCGCGCGGTTTCACGATAAATCAGAAACTGGAGGGGGAAAGAGGAAAAGGTACGTACCTTTCCCGTGGGGCCGACCCGCTCTGAATCAGCGGCATGTAATCGGACATGGCACCACTTGTAGCGTAGAGCACGTGCGCGCCTGTTGGTAGCGAAAGCCGAGTTGCCTTTGAGAGGAGTTGTAGGGTAGTGTGCATTTGGGATCGTATCATGTTGGGGCAAAAGATGAAATAGGTCGTGCCATTGGGTTCAAGAGTTGCGAGGTTAAATCGTGCTGTCGGCATTTGAACGGGATACGGTGGGATACTACAGCTGCAGTGATGTTGGGGCACAATGCAAGATACAACAAGATTCCAAAGAGCAACACACCGCTGAATCAACTATTGAAGCAGTAGACATTAATTGTTACAGATCAACCACTCTGAGACGGGCAACCCGTCGAATGGAAACAGTTCTTTCCATCTATTTCCGCAATTCCGAGATTTCGCTCTCTTCTCTAGGGTAACGTCCGGAACTCTAACCCGATTCGGAATTTTACATCCGCATTTCTTTCGCTGATCAATCTGACACAAGCGGCCGGGAGCCCCACTCCATCGCCGGTTCGATACCAGAATTTTACGGCGGCGGGCGGTAGGCAAAACGGAGCCTGTCTACACTCCGGGGGCAATGGCCCGCCCGCGCTAGCCATGACAAACCCAAGGGGCCGAGTAACCGCGCGCGACGCTCGCAATTCTCCCGAGACCTGCATTAGTCAGGTCTTTGCAAAGATGGTCTCGGTGGGGTCTTGGGACTCTGCGACATTCCGTCAGGGTCTTGATGTGTTGTGACATTTGGCGGGGCAGGAGGGGTTTGTTGGTGAACGAGTCGGTGGAGAGATTCGGTATATATTCGACGTGTTTCCTCTTGAATTGCTTCTTCTTTTTTCTCGACAGACTCATTCAAACTTCTATAGCTTCTACCTACAGCTGCCAACTCCAACTTCTCTACTTACGCTTACACTTTCAACCACAAACAACCTTCACAATGGCTGCCAAGCTCTCCGCCGACCTCCTCCTCCAGCTGGCCAAGAACCGCCGCACCTACTACGCCCTCTCCAAGGACCTCCCCGTGACTGCCCAGCGCATCCAGGAGATTGTCAAGGAGACCACCCTCCAGACCCCCTCAGCCTTCAACTCCCAGACCAACCGTCTCGTCGTCCTCTTTGGCGCCGAGCACGACAAGCTCTGGGACATCACCTCCGACTCCCTCAAGGCCATTGTTCCTCCTGAGGCCTGGGAGACCACCGCCAACCGCATCGCCGGCTTCAAGGGCGCTGCCGGTACCGTCCTCTTCTTCACCGACCTCACCGTCCAGGAGAGCTTCCAGGCCAAGTTTGCCATCTACGCCGACCGTTTCCCCCCCTGGGCCCAGCAGACCAATGCCATCCAGCAGTACCTCCTCTGGACTGCTCTCGAGGCTGAGGGTCTGGGTGCCAACCTCCAGCACTACAACCCCCTGATCGACGAGAAGGTCGCCGAGACCTGGAAGCTGCCCGCCACCTGGCAGCTCAACGCCCAGCTCGTCTTTGGCGCCAAGGCCGGCGAGGCTGGTGAGAAGGAGTATACTCCTGTCGAGGAGCGTGTCAAGGTCTTTGGTGCCTGAACACGCCCGGGCCAGAAGCTATGATTAATCATGGGAAAGCGTTTTTGGAATTGCATTTAGCGGTAGACTACTAGAAGCTTGAAATGAGCCGGCATTGCATAGTCTAGACTTGACGAATAAACTATTAAGAAGTACATCTGTTTATGAATGAATGTGATATATCTGTCTTACTATTGAACTTGCCAACTAGCTGGTTACTAGAGCTATCAATTGGCTCTCATAAGTTCCGTCGACCATAAGCACTTGGCACCAAAATGTAATACAATTATACATTTCTAGATATCCAATGCTGACATCAAGTGCCGCCTTTACTTTTGTTTATACAATGTCTCACTCAATCACTCGTCCTAATGCTTGGCCCATCTTGACCGTCTGCCCCTTCTCTACAGCCCATGCCCAGCCTCTTCGCTCCTTGTTCTCATCCGTCTTTTCTGCCGGTGCCTCAAATACTAGTACAACCGTACTTCCCAATTGGAAACCACCCATCTCCTCACCACGTCGGAGTGCGTGGCCTCTGAGAACGGGGCTGGCCGACTCGTAAGTTGCCTCAGCAAAGCCCAGATAGGGCTCACCGCGCTTGGCCGCCTCCTCAGCTGCCCGGTCGGCAGCCGTGTCCGTCAACAGGCTGTTTGTCCGCAGTTCCTTATCAAAGTTGATGATAATGGAACCCACATTGGTCGCACCAACTGGGACGTAGCTGAAGAAACCCCAGCGCCACCGACCCAGAAGCACCACACGTTCGTTGAGAGTGAAGAGACCAGGGAGGGTTCGCTGAAGATAAGGGGACACGCTGTACAGCTCTCCGGCAAAGTGACGGCGTCGGTCAACAACCCAGTTGGTGGGAGAGTGAAATCGGTGGTAGTCGCCAGGAGCCAAGTAGATGACTGCATAGTAGAGAGAGGTTGCCTTGTCGTGGGAGAGCATATCGTACCAAGGCCGCTCACCTAGCGCGAGTTCAGCCCGAACCTCGGACTCAACACCAGGAGATGCGGGCATGGCCTGGTCCTTGTCTGAGGGACCTTGCTTTCCAGCACCAGAAAGAAGGTCAGGCAGTGTGTACGCGATTCCATTGACCTGGGCAAATTCCTCATCCTGCTTCACAAGTTCTTCGCTGCCCGAAATTTCGGTGAGTGTTCGTTCATCGTCTGAGGATGACAGGCTCGAGATGCTGGGGGCAGGTGTGTTCTTTCCGAGGAGAGCGTCGATGCTATAGGTCATACCCTTGACCTGCTCAATGTCACCGCCTTCGATTTGGCCAAACTGAAGAACCTTTCCGTCGGACGGGCAGAGCAGGGTGTGGGGGTTAGGATCGAGAGGACGAGCACCGGGCTTGAGACGACGGTAAAAGAAGGATGCGAGATTGGGATATACGTGGAGGTCGGGTTCGGCAACTTCGTCGAGGCTGTACACGTCAGTATAAGTTCTATAGATATGGGCCGATTTGGGAGACCGACTTTACACCAAAGACGAGCGAATAAAGCTTGAAGCCGGGAACTCGAAGATAGTAAGGAAGGGTCAATTCATTGAACCTGCCCCAAAGCCTGGAGATGGCCTTGAGAGGCAGAGTTGACATGACCTGGACTTGCCTGGAGTTGAATTAGTATTGAGGGCATCATGGTTGGATAGGGGCGGTGATGGGAATTGCGTACCAAGGACCGTCAGGACGCACTCTAGGCCGCCTCTTGGGGGCTTTGGTGCTCTCCTGGCCATCTTCAATCTCTCGGCGCTCCTTCTCCCTAGAAGAGACCTTGTAGAACTGGACGAGGCCTAGAAATCCGATACCCAGACCGACAGGGATCCGGTACCATTGGATTTTGGTGTTTCGCATGGCCTCGCCGAGGCGTTGTGAAAATCTCGGTCTCTTGCCCGAATTGGAGGCAAAGGTGCGGAAGGAGGATAGTGAGGGCCTTGGCAGGCATCGCGACCTTGTCGTCGAGTTGAGAAACATGTGTCGAGAGGCAGACGGTGAGAAGCAGTTTGCGCAGCGAGAGCGCGCGTAGAACGAGCAGCGGAGCATGTGACTGCCGACCTGGGAGGAGCCAGGCCCAAGGGTTGGTGCCATGGCGGCGGCGAACGAACGGACGGATCCCGTTCTTTAATTGCACGCTTTGATTGCGCAATGCGCGATGGGGGTTGATAAGGGGAACAAAAGGCCCTCTTCTAGATGGACTCAGGATTGACGTCAAGAGGACGATGACGCTGAGTTGAGGCTGTTCCTGTTCAGCCGTTAGCCGCACCCTCAGCTTTGTCTCGTGGGTGGGCGGGCTGCAGCGTCGGATGCAAGAGGCGCCGATATCCCGAGGGAGGAGTTGACTCTTTCACTCAAACGTTGGACTTTGGGAAAGCGGGAGACGGAAGGAAGGGACAAGCACAAACGGGCAGGACCGTAGGGGCCGATCCCAGACCGGACCAATCATATGCCCGCCCATCAACGGGAAGGTGGCCAGAGCTCAGAAGCGACTGCACAGAAGGACAGAAAGAACACCTAAAAAAAAAGGTACGTACCAATACCGCAACTGTTTGTGGCCTTCCAATGAGTGCCTGTCGCAGGTTGGATCCATTACAAGGCCCCAAAAGGCCACCTACCCTGACCACCGACGTCCGTCCATGTTGATGAACGGGGGGAGTATCACATCTTTCACCTCTCTTTTCTTCTTCCATCGATTTTATCGCCTCTCTAGGGGCATATATCGATTCTCTGGCACTTGCTTCAGCTTCGCCTCACTCCTTTTTCGCGCCCTTGTCCAATATATCCCATTGCTTTAGTATCCGTCTCCAGATTGTTGGACATGCGACCCGTCCCGTGTTAGTAAGACGATACCTCTGCGACCCGACGTCAGTCAACAAGTCGGTGCTTTTTCTCAACCAAGCTTGACGCGAACACCTTCATACGTAGCCGTATCCGCTGCCGCAGCCACTGCAAGGGCGGGAGTGCTAGCACTCAACTCTCGATAACCGAATTATCCATCTCCTAGCTTCATCTTCGTCATCCCTGATCCTTCAACTCTTCGCCCCCCGAGCTCTTTCCTCCCCGTGCTTACCAACCCCGAAGCTATAGCCTGGTGTGGCATGCTCGTAGCTTGCCCATCATGGCTTCCAAGCCCCCCACTGCTCGTCCCAACGATGAGGGACCGGATGATGCCTCCTCTGGCTCCTCGGTAGACGACCAGACCGTCAACCTGCAGGTCGTGTCGCCTTCGGTCGGCGTGAATCGACCTTTGCTGTTCCCCGGTATCGCTGCCAACACTACCGTTAAGCAACTCAAGGAAAGGATTCGCCAGACTCTCCCTTTGCGACCTTCGGACGAACATCAGCGACTCATTCATCGTGGACGTGCTATTGTTCGCGAGTCAGATACCTTGTTGGACATCTTCGGCGCCGATGCGGTAAGTTGCTTCGATACCGGACTTCAATTGCCCCCATCTACACTTTTGCTAACTAGCACCTCGTCTTTACAGCTCCGTACCCCCGAACAACAGACCATTCATCTTGTCATTAGGGATACCCGAGATAGTCAATCATCTACTCCGACAGTGCCTCCCGTCACCGCTCCCGCTCCCGCTCCCGCTCCCGCTCCAGCTCCAGCTCGCGGCCCCAGTCCAACTGCTTCCGCTCCCCCAACAAACGTCCCCCGCCAGCATGTTCAACATGGCCACGGCCATGCCTTTGGATACCAGACTGCGCCAGGTTTCACTTGGAGACATTCGATGCCTCCAACCTCCAACCCGTTTCCCCAGCCGCGCATGCCGTCACCGTCACCGTCCCACACACCCGAGCAAGCCGCCGCCTTTCAGCATCATCACCAGAACATGACTCAGTGGTTGAACAATATTCAGCGAGAGGCTATGGCGAGGGCATTGAATCAGAACCAGCGGACCAGAGCTCAGATGGGTATGCGCGGCGTTGGGGACACCGCAGCTGGGAATGCTCCTGCAGGCGACAATAGCGGTCGAGCGAGCCCTGCTCCAGGTCACACCATTTACCGCGAACATGTAGGACCCAACGGACACACTTACCAAGTTGAGACTGTCGTTCGCACCTCGGGACAAGGCAATGCAAGTGGAGCTATGACTCCGGCAGATGTTCAGAATATCATTCGGAATGCCGATGTTAATCAAGCAACACTGGCAATGACGAGCGCGATGCAGCGCAGCGCTTCAAGCACTTCTCTTTACAACCGTTCTCTGGCACAGCCTGGTGTGACCACGCCAGCCTACCCTACCCCCAGCTCAATGGCTGGCAGCGGAAGAGGAACTCCGGACCAGTCGGCTGCTCGACTCACCACCACTGGGGCTCCTGGAAGCTCCCAGTCAAGACCAGGTTCCGAAGTATACATTCTGTCATCTCCTGAAGGACCACGGGCATTGCTCTTTAACAACACGGGGGCTGAAACTTACTATACGCCGCGACTTCGAGGCCAAGCGAGTTTCCCGCAACTTCGAACCACTCCTACCCTTGGCACCTCGATTAACGATCTTCATAATCAGATACGGGCTAGGCACCATCACCATCATCACCATCATCTGCGCCCTCAGACGGTGCCACAGCCGCTGTCCCAAATCCAGCCTCAAGTACCGCCTCAACCCCAGCCGCAGGTTCAACAACAGCAACACAAGCAATATGCGCCCCTTCAGCAGGACCAAGCACGCCAGGACCAAGGTCAACACCAGGCACAAGTTCAACAGGACCAAATGGCAGCTGTGGCCCCCTTGATGCATCGTGGCAACCCTCCTGCAGCAGCGCTTCCACCTCTGCTAATGCAGCTTTGGCCGCAGATGTGGCTTCTGTTCCGGCTCACCCTATTTGTCTGGTTTTTCACTTCTCCCACTGCAAGTTGGTCGAGATGGTTTACCATCATTACCATTGCAGTGCTCATCTTTGTTATTAGCACAGGTGTTTTGAATGGTGTTCCGGATCATATTTGGCGACCTCTGGGACGGCATCTGGAGAATCTGATTCCCATGGAGCAACCAAGGCGCCCACGCGCAGGCCCGCAAGGAGCTCCACAGAGAGGCGGTGACCAGAATGGCCAGGATCGACAAGAACCAAACCCAGAGGACATGGCTAGAAGACTGGTGGCGCAGCATCAGGGTCCAGAGAGTTGGATTATCTCGCAAGTGAGACGGCTGGAGCGAGCCGGCCTCTTGTTTCTTGCCAGTATCGCCCCGGGTGTTGCAGAGAGACACATTGCCAACCTAGAGGCAGCAGCGCGAGCTGAGAGAGAACGTAGAGAGGCCGAAGCGGCGGCGGCGGCAGCAGCAGCGGAAGCAGCAGCGGCACAGGAGAACGAAAACAACGAAAACCAGGAGACATCAGCTCAAGGAGAAAATGCCGATACGGGAACGGGACAAGGTGGTGAACAGGCGGAGGGGCAGGGAGGTGATGAAATACGTGAAGAACGAGGAGTTCCGGAAAATAATGAGGCGAATGAACCCGTGGTTGAACAGCTTGTCGCGGTCTAGGCACCGGGCGTGTTCCGCTTTGGGTTTGAGAGGAGGATATGGTAAAAGGGGAACGAATACGGATGAATGCGATGGATGGATTCAAGCGAGATGATGTTGGTATGAGCGGAAAAGTTTAGCATGGGCAGCTTTGCCACGGCAAGTGTCTCAAGGATGGAAGGATCAGGGAGTTGGGGGTTGTTGTGTTTCTCATCTTGGGGTAATATTCTTCAAGGGGTATCATTTTTATTCTTCTTCATTTGCAAGACGCTTTCCTCAGAAGGAAGCTGGGCGCAGGCCCTTGTATTGATTAACCAAAAGCGACGCAGTCAGATGCGAGCTCTGCTTCTGGTATTGTTTGGGTTGATGGTTGAGTTGAGCTGAGTTGACTTAGTACGTATTAGACAGTTACCAGCGGTACACTTGACTCTTTGTTCAAGATGGAATACATGGCATTTTACATGTAGCTTGCTTGTCACTGTCATTATCATGTCAACCCCTGTTCCTTGTCCTTATTGAGAGCTGTCGTCGTCGTAGCTGTTGCTGCTGCCTCGAGGGGTGGCTTATCTTATCAGTAGACAAAGTGGCGGATGATATCAGAACGTGGCTGCGAGCTCCGTCCTTGCTCCGAGCTTCAACATTCGTCATTCACCTGGTCAACCTCTACTCAATTTGTCCCGCAACAGGCCAGTTGAGCGACTGAGCTTATACTATCCCTTTTTCTTCGGTATATAGTTCCCCACCAAGAAATTTCTCATCAGAATCTGTCAGCGCTGGCTTGGAATTACCGGTCACCGCTAGGCCTGTCGCAATCATGAGTGGTGGATGGAACACCAGTTAGTACTTTCCTTGCCTCGTATGATGAACCTTGGACTAACCCGAACCTCTACAGTTGAGTCCGATGCGGTACGGCATAGATATATCTCCTAGACGTGTACTAGAGCTGACTGTAAGCTTCTAGGGCGTCTTCACCTCGCTCATCGAAAATCTCGGCGTCAAAGACGTCCAGTTCGAAGAACTCCTAACACTCGACCCCTCCGAGCTCCTCACCCTCCAGCCTGTCTACGGCGTCATCTTTCTGTTCAAGTACCCGACCGACCAGCCCTATGCGACACCCGAGGGCCCCCGCGACGGCTCCTTTGACCACTCGGCCTCGGAGAACATCTTTTTCGCCGCCCAAACGATCCAAAATGCGTGCGCCACGCAAGCGCTGCTGAGTGTGCTGCTCAACAAGACGGACGACGTCGAGATTGGCGAGAAGCTTGGCGAGTTTAGAGAGTTTACTATGGTCCTGCCACCCGAGTTCCGTGGTGAGGCCCTCAGTAACTCGGACCTCATTCGCGAGGTGCACAACAGCTTCGCCCGTAGCAGCCCCTTTGCCGACGAGACGGACAAGACGGGCGCTGAGGCTGAGGATGCGTTCCACTTTATCGCCTATACGCCCATCAACGGCACCCTGTACGAACTGGACGGCCTTCAACCAGCTCCCATCTCGCACGGTGCCTGCACGTCAGACAACTTTGCCAGCCGCGTGGTCGAAGTGCTACAGCGCCGTATCGCTCGCTATGACACTACTGAGATTCGCTTCAACCTCCTTGCCATGTGTCGGGACCTGCGACAGCGCGCACGTGACTTTGGCGACGAGGAGCTGCTGGCACGAGAAGAGCGCAAGCGACGAGACTGGGCATTTGAGAATGCGCTGCGGAGACACAACTTTGTGGGCTTTGCAGGCGAGGTTCTCAAGGGAGTTGTGCGAGGCAAGATCGCTGAGGGAGGTGATGAGGCTTGTGAGAAGTGGGTGAAGGAGAGTCTGGAGAGAAGAAAAAATGCTGAGCAGGCCCTGAGAGGTAGAGGAGGAGGAGGCGGTGATGGCGATGGCGATGTTGATATGGGAGTTTAAGTGATGGCAATGAGGATTAAGATACCATGTCTCACGGCCGGTGAAGGACAAGCTAGAACTTTCTGATACCACTTATCCATGATGGATGTTTTAACGGCTCATGAGATGATTCTTAGACCCGAAGAAACGGGGAGTTGTATGGATCATGACACTTGAGCAAAGCATTCAAGAAGGCGTACATGATTTTGATTTCTCATTTCTAAACTAGTTACATTGCTACACGGCATCTATCAACCCCGTCAGTCGTCTCGTCTCATCTAGCTCTCTGTCTCTCTGGTGTACTGTCTGTCTCTCTATCTGAGTGGATTCTATTCCGTTGACATGACGACCCCTTCTGAGCCTCTCAACAGCTTGTATACATCATTATGCAGAGCAAAATCTGCCTCTCACAAAGCCAAAATGAGATGTAGTCTCTCCTGAAACGACCGCTTACATAGGTAGATGCGAAGAACATACGAGTATGGTGCTAGTTCACCCAGTGGGCAGGAGGAGAAGCGTGGCGTCCAGACTTGGTGACGGGCTCTTCCTTGCCCGAGGAGACGGCGGTCTCGGAGCTGCTGTGGCCAGGACGGTCGATGTAGTCCATGGCAATGTCGGATCGGCTTTGACGGTCGTCATCGTCGTCGTCGCTGTCATCATCGCTGACACGGCGGCGGATGGCGCGAACGAACCAGGGGGCGCGGCCGGATCCCTTCCAGGTCCAGTACTCCTTGAGGTCGTACTCGCGGGGCTCGAGCTGGCCGCGGGAGAGGAAGACGACGATGGCGATGAGTCCGTTGAGGACGGTGTAGACAAAGACGCCGCTGAGAATATTGTTAGCTGGGATCTGACAGGAGGATAGGGGGAGCTTACGCGATGAGACCGTAGGCGACGCTGTAGCTGAAGGGGATGAAGGTCATGACGACAAACGAGGGGAGGACATCGCCGATGTATCGCCAGTTGATCTGGGTGATTTGACGGATCATCATACAGCCGACCTGAGAAGAGTTAGTTCTGGGCACAAACCTAAGACGAAGGGAACCTACCAAGATGAGGGTGCAACCAGTGGCCCATGGAGGAACAGATGCAAAGATGGGGGCCAGAAACACAGAGACGATGAAGCAAAGCCCGGTGACCATGGCTGTAAGTCCAGTTCTCCCGCCCTCTGCGATGCCGGCACCGCTCTCAATGAAGGCCGTGACAGGGGAACTCCCAAACAAAGCGCTGATAGAGATAAAGGCAGCATCAGTGCAGTAGGCGATGGTGGAACGAGGAAAGTCGCCGTCACTGTCCCTCATGACGCCACAGAAACGGACCATGGAGTAAAGAGTCGCAGTGGCATCGATAATGTCGACGTAGAGGAAAGTGAACAGAGCGAGTGCGAACTGAGAGGCCGGAGCTTCAAAGGCCCAGTCGAGCTTGTTGAGAGTCTTTTCCATGGGGTGGAATACGACGATTTGCTTGAAGAAATCGAAGCGGGAGTCGCCCTCAGGGGTGTGAGGGAAGTAGGTGATGGGGGTGTTGCGGCTGATGAAGGTTAGAGTGTGAAGAGGAGAATAGGGGAGTGGACTTACGGCCAGGAGAGCATGGAGACGAGGGCGATGCCGATGATGAGGGCGTACTTGATGCGGAAGGCCATGAGGAACGCGGTGACGATGCCACCGCAGAAGACGGCGACCCAGAGCTACAATAGTGAGTATTGACACCGCTTGGATATAGGGAACACTCACCTTGGGGTTGGACATTTGACCACCAGCACACATGCCCGTCACCTCATCAATCATCTCGATAGGACAACCACCCAGAGCCAATGGCGTAGCCGTCCAACCACCAGTGATGGCACCAATACCCGCTGAGTACGATAGACCAATCTCTGTGAGGAAGAATCCAATACCAAACACAGTGGCAGTCTTGATGGTGGCGGGTATAAGCTTGACAAGCCACTGTCGCATGCCCGTGAGGGCGAGAAAGACAAAGATGAGACCTTCGACAAAGACGGCGGTGAGGGCGAGACGGTAGGGGATGGGACCACTGCCATTATAGCCGACGACTTGGAAAGTGAAGTAGGCATTGAGACCCATTCCGGGGCTGGGATGGGGTTAGTATAAGGGATTGAAGGAGATGATAGGAGGAGACGTACGCGATGGCGACGGGGAGGTTTGTGAGGAGGCCAAACATGAAGCTTGCCATTCCAGCGACGGCGGCGGTAGCGGTGACGAGATCTCGTCGAACATCTGATGATTCGTCAGTTGTATCTTGTGAGGATCTACTATTGACTTGCCTTCCTTGCAGGCGACGTATTCGTCAATCTTGTCACAGGCTTGTCTGTCGGCCAAGTCGCAGACGCAAGTACCGCCAGTCTGAGAAAGAAGCGCAGCCTTTGATCGTTAGCTAGAAATAGAGACTTGAGAGTTGAAGGAGACATACGTTGACGGCAATGATGTATGCCATGGTGGCAAAAGTAGTCAAACCAGCACGAATCTCTCGAAAAAAGGTAGACCCAGCAATCTCGTCGGCCTGAAGAGTTAGAGCAGAATTAAGAATAGAGTTGGGATTCTTACGTGTCCGCTTCCAGAGAGACGGAAGAAGTAGCCCAGACGAGAGGAACTGATGAATCCGTCGACCTTGTTGAGAAGATCGCGGGCGCCGCAAAAGCGAGAGGTTGAGGGCGCGCCTTGGTCGCGGTTGGCGTTTATCATGCCGTGAGGGGGCGGAGAGGAGGCCATGGTGTGGTGCTTTGTCGGGGTGAATGACCTGAAGGTGAAGAGATTGAAGGATTCTTGACCGTGAAAAGAGAAAAGAAGAAGAATTGAAAGGGAAAAGGAGAGAGAGGCTTGTCTGGTGACGCCAATAACGCCGTGGAGAGGATGAGGGTGACACTGAACGAGGGAGGAAGAGTGTGACTCTAGGAAATGAAATGAAGAGGAGAAAAGAAGGAGCAGACCAGAGAAGAGGGGAAGAGGGAAAAAGTACAAGGTGATATGCACCTCGAATGGTCGACACCTGGCAGCCAGCTGCTCCAACTGTCGATGGCTTCAGACTCAAACCGTGGGAATCACACAGTTTACCGAACAAACGGTTCTTGTGTGTAGATAGACTCGAGTGCTTTCTTCGAGTCCAAGTTGCGAGGCACAGGCACGACGTCAAGTTTGCCCTCCAAAAGGGGGGACATCTCGTGGGAAGAGGTGTTTGGGAGTCTTTGTTGGAGTTACAAAGGGGTGGGTGATGTTTCTGCGGGCCGGCTGTGTATCACCATCGTGAAGAGGATAAAGCAGCTAGAGATTAACATGTATATCCACGCTGACTGGTTGTAGTGACCATGGCCGGAGATGTCAAGGTCTATCAACATGTAGATGATATCGTAACATACATCCAACCCTTTAATTACTCGTCCCTTATCATTAACCTCCACCGAGACACGAACCTATACCTAAAGCCCAGATATCTCACGACCCTCAAGTAACACAAACCTGTAACACGACCTGCACCTCCCCGGCCTTTATCAAGCGAGAAGGCGTCCAATGGCGCATCCAAATCCATCTGTACATATCCGAACAGGAGTAAAGCCACTATTCTAGAAGAGGGTAAACTTGACTATTGGGTCATGGTTATATATCTGTGTGACTAACGCTTGACCTGAAGAGACTGTTCCTCCGTTTCTTTATATCCCATATCATGCCAACGCATTCTTGGCCTTTTATGCTTGGGGCTCTGGACTATGCCTCGGCCCATTGAATCATCATTGACGTTGCACGTTGTGTGTGTATGTGCACTAGAAAGCGTGTCTGCCAGTGCTGGCAGCTGGCAGCGGCCGTCAACGAGACCGAGCCGAACGGTGCTGAGAAATAACTTTCTCTGATGCCTGATGTGATCTCTACAGCTTCATCTCTTTCTTCTTCATCACTTCAATCACCACCTACGAGAATAGACACACTCGACACTCATTCCACCTCATTTTTGAAGATCATTTCCAGACTCCAAGAGATTTCCACTCCTTAAATCTCTTTCGCGATAGCTTCATCGCAGCCATGTTCGACGTGATATGGACCGATCCCGACCGCGAACTCGTCGGAGAACACCGCGCTCGAAAGGAAAAGAAGCGCGAACAAAAGCAAAAGCAGAAAGAAAGAGAAAATTCCATCGTCAGACGTTCTCAATCTATTCACAGCGGTCGATCCTCATCTGATCATCCCTTTGGCTTCCTCTTGGGCCGGGGTTCAAAGAAGGATAAGAATAGTATACGCTCGAAGGATTCTAATACTGCTAGCCATCGAAACTCGGGTTTGTCGAATGAGGTTTCTAATGTTGAGATTCAGGCGACGAGGGCGAAGAGGTGTTTGGGTCAAGAGGCTTCGAGGTCGGAGACTTCGAAGCTCGTTCAGCCTTTGGGACCGGCTTCGTACGTCACAAAGCAAACAGAGGTCTCATCTGTCCCTCGAACCTCTGGATCTGAAAATCATGATGTTTCTTCCGAGGTCTGTATCTCGTCCGAGCCTGATACTGGTCAGCCTGTGACGCCGCCCGAGGAAGATAGGTAAGATACCAAACCCTTCTAGAGAACATCCACTGACAAGAAACAGAAGCTTCCCAGCGCCGCTTCTTCGACCTGATTCCCCTTCCAACGTCATCCCCGGCCTTAGATTCGCTGCTCGAACAAAGGTACCCATGAAGATCACATTCAAGTCAAACGGCGCAGACAACTGGCGTCCGCCCGAAGAATGGGCTTGCCTCTCCGAAAAGGACAGTGAAGACATGAAGACTCCAACACAGACTTTGATCAAGACGAGTCATGATATTGGAACCGACTTGGACACGCTACACAGAGAAGTCAAGCGTATGGCAGCTGCAAATGCCTCCGTCGTCCTCTCGCGGATTAAAGAGGTTTGGAGCACTGTTGATGAGAGTCTTCACTGGGAACTCGTCTTGGAGAAGAAGCGATGGATGTTGTCTACTCTGTTTCACCTCGATCCTATCCCACAGAGCCCTGTTCGTTCTCTGCCACCTAGCAGTGATGCTAGAAGCGTCAAGATTCTAGCCCTCTACGAATCTCAAGGTAAAAACACCATAAGAAGCAACAAGTCAAGGTGCTAACGTATTTAGCGATGGCTTCATACCTTGCAGCGCTTTACCCAAGCAAGAAAATTTACCATCTATCAGCAACACCGCTTTCAAACGCCAAATTCCCAAATGTCAACCCTGTACTGGTCCCATCTGTCTCTCCATCAGCTTTCCCCGTTGCGCCGAATCTCTTTGAAACAGTCTACTCACTCTCTCTTCCCGCTCTCTGTCCATCATCAGACATACCTGCCGTGCTTAAGAACATCTGCAAATGTATACGCCAAGGAGGTTCTCTACACCTGACACTCATTGATCCTCTCCCCTGCGCCAAGGTTCTCGGAAATAGAATGCGTACATGGCTAGAAGAGCATCTCCTTCTCAATCTCGAGCGCAACTTTCGATGCACGAACCCAAGCAAGCTATTCGGAGACTGGATGGGCGAAGCCTCCCTCCGCGGCTACGGAAGCACCATCACATCAACAAGATTCTATGCTGTGCCTGAGAGCGTCAAGAAGAGCCGATCATCCGAGGAGAGCAACGACCCCTTTATCGACAGGGTACGGGACGACAATGAGATCAAGGCGGAGCTTAGGTGCCTCGTCGGGCGGATGCTGTGGATGGAGGTTTGGGGGGACAATGTTACCGGCGATACGTGGTGGTGGGAAGACGAAGACTGTGTTAGGGAGTGTCTTGAGCTGGGGACTTTTTGGGAGTACAAGATGATTGAGGGCTTTAAAGACAAAGACATCTAGAGAGATGGACCGTGGGAGAGTTGGTCTCTTATCTCTTTAGACGCGGGAAGAATGGCTTTGTACCCCAAGAGAAGACAGGCGCTTGGCATTCACGTACAGAGAGAGAGAGAGGACCGGAGAAGAATATTTTGTTTCTGATGAATGGCCGTGGAAGAGGTGTTACTTGGTTCAACTGTACGACGAGATGGTGTCACGAGTTTCTGTTCCAGGCCTTTGTATTGGCTGTTTATAGCACGAGATATCAGTTGTAAAACTCAGAACGTGGCAGAAATGCCAAAGATAATTGTAATAAATTGATATAACATGTGCTTATAGCTATATAGTAACTATCATGTTGCAGCTGGTTGACCGTATTATCGAATCAATACCCAAACGCCTCCCATGAAAGCCCTCGTGTGCGCTAAAATAGGAAATCCAAGTGTAGTTTGGATATGAACAATCCTGTACTTTTCATGAATCGCCTTGAAGCGATAGTTTCCATGTATCATGCCTGATCCCAAGACTCACCGCACCGAGGTGGATATCCCATCCATCAATCTTGGAATCTCCTCAACGTCAGACTCTGCATCAGAAGCTTGATCTTCACCCGCAGTTGACTTTTCATCGTCTGAGTCGTCGACTTCCACAGCCTCATCCATCTCGTCGTCTTCCTCTTCCTCTCCCTCGCTCGACACCACCTCATCGTCATACAGATAACCGTACTTTGAAGGTGTCTCCCACACAGGGGTGGCCAGTTCTTCCCTCAGATCCTTGAGATAATCCTCGACATCATCCATGGCGAGTTGCCACTCCTCGTGCTGTATCCTCTTATCAACAGCCTTGGCCCAAGCAACATAGTTCTCGCGTTCCCACTCTTCCTCCTTCTTGATCAGGGGCACTAGTCGCACACGCGCCATAGGACCGTCTCGTGCCTTGAGAAAGCCCAACACTTTCTCAAGGGTCTCAATGTCATCACGTAGATTTCGATCTCGAATACCCCCATACAGCCTCATGAATGAGCTCTGCTCCTCATAAGTCGGGAGACGCTTCGACCCAATGTCTAGCCAATACGGGGCATGACTGATCCAGACGAAGCAGTCCCAAGGGGTGTAGCCGCCCTCGTTTCCGTGGTAGGGGTTGAGATTTGGGAGGTCTAGCTCGTTGAGTAGTTCCAAAGCCGGCAGGGTGGAGAATTCTGCGGCGAAATGTAGAATGTTTCGAGAATCATAATCAGTGACGGACAGGGAAGCACCCGCGTTGATCAGACACCTCAGACCTGACACTTGATCATACATGAGGGCATCAAGCAGCGGAGTAAACCCCAGATCATCAGAGAACTCGAGGTCGGCCTTGGCTAGGAGGAGCATATCAATGACCTTTGCGAGATCGTCAGGAGTGCAAGCTGATCCCTGAGCTAGGTGGTGAAGCGGAGTGCTATTCCGCTCATCACACCCCATGGCATCTGCACCAGCGGCTAGTAGCTGTGCCACCATCTCGGGATAGTGGCGACGTACAGCAAAGTGGAGGGCTGCAGCACCATCGTTTTCAGTTATGTTCGGGTTGCAGCCCGCTTTGAGGATGACTTTGACCGTGTCAACATCGGCGCAGTTGGCAGCAAACATGAGAGCCGTCCGGCCATGGTAAGCCTTGATATCAACATCGACACCCGCAGCGACAAGCATCTCAGCGTCTCTAGTACGGTTCATCCGAGCTGCCAAGTGAAGCGGCGTGGAACCAGTGCTGTCAAAGGTGTCAATGGCCCAAGGTTCTTCCTCGAGGGCAAATTGTAGGCCCCATCCCTGGCGGACGGCAGTATGAACCTGGGTTGTTGTGGTTTCGGGCTG
The DNA here is from genome assembly GCA_017654865.1 of Fusarium sp. FW16.1. Taxonomy (NCBI): domain Eukaryota; kingdom Fungi; phylum Ascomycota; class Sordariomycetes; order Hypocreales; family Nectriaceae; genus Fusarium; species Fusarium sp. FW16.1. Next base: position 1,768,922 of record JADNRB010000001.1, read on the forward strand.
ATCTTTGACGAAAGACTTGACCTTGTTGAGGATGTAAATTTCGTGGTCAGTGAGGAATTGGTGCTGCAGAGCGGCATTTGCCTCGTATAAAACATTCCTAGGCTGGGTTAGGGTTGCCTTTTACGCGAGTAGAGCACAGTAAACACCTACCTGGGAAGTCCAGATTCTGGCAAGACGTTTGCCCATTGGCAGAGGAGAGCCTCGACACCGTTGTAAAGTCGACGACGAATTGCATACTATGAGAGGATTAGCACAAGGCCAATTAATTTGAGGTTCATCACTAACCTCCATGAGCCCTTCACCAGAGACATCATGATCATTCGGATAAAAAGGCGCCTTGGTCAAAGTCTTTTGGGTGATATGAATACCAGCCCTAAGATCACCCCAAATATCATGAGTAAACTCAATCAAGGTTAGTGGTCGTAACGACCAGTTGAGTCCTGAAAACTGGCTATAAGCTGCCTGAAAGCTAAGAGCCCCGGAAAAGAACCATGTAGGAACCTGATACTGGAACTGAAGGCGTGGCGAGCGTTTTTGTCGACAGCAGTTCGGGTTCGTGCACTGCTTGGAGTCATTGCTACGGAGAAGCCACGAACCTACCAAGGACCGCGTCCAAGGTGCGCTCTGGTAACTGCTCTCGTTAAAGTGACATCGACATTGGCATGTGTGCGTATAAGTCATTCGTCGAGCCGGCATGGCAGATCTTAGCTGTACTGAGTTGTTGTATGCCCATGGCGTTGAATATTCGTCTTCTTTGGATCCTGGAGGGTGGACAATTCCTCGCGCATGGGTTGGTACTAGACCGATGGACTTTTCTCCGAGATAGTCTGAGTCACTGTCAAGATCCTCCACACGATCATCGTCGAGTTCCTCTGGTTCTGATGTTAAGGCATAAGATGGCGGTAGCTCCTCAGCTGGTTGAGGTCCTGGCAGCTCCGCCTGAATCCCCAATGCTTTAGTTTTCGACTCCAGCATGAAAAGGTCCATGAATAGCTGGAAGCGAGCTCGGAATCTGCTTTCAGCATCAGCGAGGGGTGGTCTTGGCGAAACTCGTAGGTAGTGGCTGACTCGGCCTCGCTGGATATCCCGTGCGACGTCATGGCAAGATGCAGAGTACCCTTTGCGTTCTGCAGCTTGCGTTCGAGCTTGAGAATCCTCTGCTCCTCTAGAAGCCACTTTCTCTTTTTCGTCTTCCAAAGCTTCTTATCAGTTTCGTCGGTCCCGCGAGCGCAGCTCTCAAGAACCTTGTTCAGTTCACCCGTCACCTCGTTGACCTGCTCGGTTGCCTTGGCCAAAAAGTCCTGCTCAGGTGAGTTGGATGGGATCTGCTGAGCGACCTTGGCCATGGCCTCAGTCAAGTCCAACTGGATCAATTGAGTCAGACGCTAGTAATCACCGCCAAGCAAAGGACCAAGAACATACCTCTTTAATAAGGCCATCGAAATCGCCTTGTATCTCAGGAATCTCGCGTATCAGGCCGACAGTCTTACGGACGGCTTCCAGAGCCTGCACGATGGCGATGCCACTGGCGACTGTGCCGAATACCTCCATTTTCGGACTTGCAGCGGCTGCAAAGGTTGTATTACGCGAGGAGAATGGGGAGATTGAGAGAACCAACGGATCCGTCAGCTCACGCAGGCAACGAAGCCATAGAAGGGGCTCTTGGTGAGGGCTGAGAGGCCAATCAGATGGCGAGGGGACACAGCCTCAGCGCGTAGAGGGTAGTGAGAGGCGGTGCATAGAGAATCTGCCATGATGGGAATCTGCCTCGCTGGTGATGTAGGCTGAGTATGGTTGCCTCTGCTATTAATATTGCAGCTGAAGCTGTTTCAGGGAGAAGATCTGTATATTCTCTTTTGTTGAAGCAAATGCTCTTGATCAATTGAAGATGTTTAAGCCACCGACAAGCCACAGTCCACTTGCCGCTCTCTCCACCTCCACTATTCTCGGCGGGGACGGGACGGGAGCTTCCTTGAGCAGGAAATAGGTAGCTCACTGGGCCCCCCGACTCACGTGAGCTCCAGTTTCTCCATACCTAGGATTTTAGCGAGAGCGACCATCTTGGACTTGTTTCTTGGCTACCGTTCAACATTTAGGAGCCTGGTTAGAGTGTTTGACTTACTGGATAACCTTATCCTATGAGTTGGCTGCCTCTTACTCACACACGGGCCTGTCCGCTTCCTCGCTAAACACGGTGCGTGCTTCAACACCATGAAAAACGTCTGTGAGTGAACAAGGCTTTGAGGCAGCCATTTTCTGTTGAAGCTGGGAGTAGTCTTGGCGATGGCATAAATTGTTCGTCTGCACAAGTTACTCATAGTGAACTGTGCATTACTTTGTGCAGATCTGGCGTACTCACTCAATGCTGGAGCTCGATGAAGCCATCAAGACATGACGCTCCAGATAATATCCTCCACAAGGATCGGGGCTATCATGATCTGCCTCTCATCATGATCATCATGTCACAGTGATGAATGAAACATTCATAAATGAAAGGTCTCAACTCACTCACCAGCCTGCACACTCGGACCAAGACAATCATTACCAGTTCATCCCAAGTTTACCGAACAAACCGCCCAACACATAGCCGTGAACCGAGGTTGCAGACGATCGGATGGACGGGAGAACGATCACCTCTTTCCCGCAGATGGCTTGTTGGTGAGGAGAAAAATGGGTGATCTTTTAGAAGATGGCTTCAAAGGCCAAGCTCTCCCCCGCAAAAAAGAGCCAGCCATCTCGCTCCTCTCTCTTTTCCCCCGCATTTTGGTCTTTGTCTTGGCAGAGAGCCGGATCCCCTGACCCTGTCCTTGGTCACGCTCCTTCTCTGACCATGTCTGTTTGGCAGCAGCTAAAGCGGAACAGAGAGAGTCGGAGGGGATAAAGAGCGCCACTTGGACTGTCAACGGAAGAGGGCATCGCAGCCCGGTTAATACTGTGCCCCCCTCACGATCTGCATCTCCCAAGGTCTAGAAGCTCTCGCTTTCGTTTCACAAAGACTAAAAAGTCCATTCTATTAGGACCTCGTACACATGATGCCCATGTAATGAATATCCCCGGCGATGCTGTCCAAAAGAGGAAGCTCAAGACCGTGGTCCAAACTCCACTTTGAGAGAGACCATTTTGAATTGCCGCTTCGTCAATCTTCTTCCCCAGGATCTCATCTACATACGTATCTCTTGTCGAAAAAAGGGGGGCTGGAAAAAAAAAAAAAAAAGAAAGAAAAACGAAAGAGAAAAAATGGCCCACTGATATGCCCATCCCCCAGATTTTCCCCAGATTTGCTCGTGTGCTTTTGTTTTGCTGTTCACGACCACCTCATTTTCTCATCCCCTCTTCTCCGCCCTTTTTGCACAAAATAACCCCCTCCTCTCTCTTCTCCAACAAACATATCAGAAATACCCAATTTCTCCAAAATCCTTCTACTCTATCATCACTCCCTCCGGACAAGCGGCTACACGCCCCTTTATGTGACAGAACGCGCATCCCCTGCCCACCGCGTGGTTTATCACAGAACACCACGTTTTCTCCTCGTGCACCGGATAAAAGCCCTCATCGTAAAGGAGGTCCAAGCGTAACCTGTATGCAATCCACGAGGGGAAAAGTTCTGTGCATTCTTCCTTGTGCATCTAGACCTTTTTTAAAAACTCTGCAGACCTCTTTGACTTCTCCCCAACCACTGCATGTGGCGGTCAAGGATTCTCGGTTCTTTCGCTTCGTTAATCGCTCGCATGAATTTGACGGGAAAAGTAAAAAGGGGAAGCGGGTTGCATGTTTCATAGAAAAAGCAATAGGGAAGAAAAACCAACCAAAATGTGATGCATCGGTTCGACAAGAGGCCGGGGGGGGGGGGGGGGGGGGCAAGGGAACTCGAGCAAAAGCAATGCTCAATCGATAAGCTTAGATGGACCTGATGTTCGATTCTGGGTTGCAAAGCCTGACAAAATCTTCACGTTGAGATTTTTGGATGAATGTCAAAATAAACGCTCAGAGTCTCCTCTGATGCTTGTGCAAGTAAATGTATGTACCGTCAACTCCTTATCTCCTATGTACGACCTCTCATCCATCTTCAACTAGCATCCTACCCATCAGATGCGCAACCCAAGCCCCTAGGCTTTTCCGTAAACATATAATCAGTCGCGACACGAAACTGGGGTATCCGTCATATCCGTTCGGCCAATCCTCCACTGCCGTCCTTTAATGTGTCGCTATCCAAGACGCAGTCCATCCATGGAAGCCGTGTCTTCATTATACAAGGTGATACAAAAGAAAAGTATGTAAAATCCACTCCTCCAATCATACACGATGGCCTCATACGTGAATGTTATCTCGCCGTCCGTCGTCCGAGGTTGGCCTGCTCTCGTTGGCCAGCTCCGTCATACTTTCCGTCTCATACTTATTTGAGCGTGTGTTAGCCCGGAACTGGCTAAGATTATGTCGGTGGTGATGATGATGGTGCACGCTGATCTCAGGCGCCATACCACCCACCAATTCGGTCACGTCTGGTCGTCGACCCATGCGTAGGTCGCTCAGCAGGCTCTTGCATGCACCCCACGATGTGACCATGTAGATGAGCGCGTTCCAGAAACCCTGCAGCGGAAGCACAAAAGCGCTCATAAACTCGAGCGGGACTGACGAGTGCTTGGTGTGGAACACAGCATAGACACGGTTGGCGCTCGACGGGATCCAGGTAATGAGGATGGCCGTGAAAAAGAGGAGTGCACACTTGGTGTATTGCCATGCTGCGTTGTTGAGCTCGCGATTTCTTCGTCGAGCTGGGTTTCGCTGAACGGGGGGCACCTGCATGCTGGTTCGCGTCTGCTGCTGCTGGATCGGGAGTACGACATCGGCAACATCCCCGGAGCTTGCGTCTGCCGAGATAGTGACCGAGTAAGCCCCGTTTGTATCCTGCGGGCTGTTGACGTCTGGAGCTCGGCGGCCCATGGGTTGAAGGTGGATTGCATTTGGGGACATGACTTCGGTCGTCACCGAAACCTCGGTAGTCTTGATCGTAGCGAGAGCATCCCCAAGAGAGGTGAGATCCTGATCAGTCGAGCTGAAGTTATCGAGGTCTCTTCGCTTGCGATAGATGGTGTGACCAGCGCGGATATAGATGAAGAAAGTAATGGCAATGACGACCCTGTGAATGTCAGCATTGGCTTTGGTTCCGGCTTGAGTGCTACTCACCAGATAGGACCGTAGAAGGTAATGATGCGCCAGATATCCCACTCAGGACTCACCCAGCACCACAGAGTTGCATCACCATACATTCGCTCGCCTTGCTTGTTCTTGATGAAGATGTAAACAAAGGCAGGGATGAATGGGATTCCGTAACAGCCGACGAGGTAGGGGATTTCCATCTTGCGTAGTCTTCGGGCGTCAAACTTGAAGTAGAATGTCAAGTACACATTGATGGCCATGGAAAGAGTCCAGAAGGCGTCTGCGGGCATGAACCTGCTCATGTTAGTGTCTGATTAGGAACAGCCTGAAAGGCACATACATCTGGATCAAGAAGGCCTGGAACTGGCATCCCACAGAGGAAGGGGAACCCAGGTATTGTCTCGACATTAATGTTCCGACATTGGTCATCATGTTTCCAAACGAGGCGTAAAAGACGAGACGATTGATGGGTTTATGAAACGCCTTGGATGATACAAACGTGCCAATGACGAACAGAGACCCTAGCAGGGAAAACACCGAGCATACTCGTTCGATAATGCTTATGGAATTGAGCTGTGACGCCGTGAGAATCTCTGACGACGACATGGCGACGGAGTTGAAGCGCGAGGCCTAGGATGATGATTGATGTAGTAATAGTATCTTGGACGTCGGGTAATTGGGTCGTTCAGTCGGAGTGACAGCAGGCGATGTCGTCTACCGATAAAGTATCATTCTCGTAAACACAATTCGATCCTTTGGAGAGTTGTAGGAGTTGTTCAAGACGTGGTAAGCTTGTGGCAAGTCTTGTGAGGTTGCTTAGACGAAGGCAGGCCCAGCCCAGTCTTGAAGTATAAAACCAGGAACAAAAGGCAAACAAGTCAAAGCAGGCCAGGGTGATTATGATGTACTCTAGCGTGATGACGGATAGGCGAGAGTGAATGAGGGGAGGACGCAGATCATCATGGCAGGATGGCAAAGAAGGAATATGGAGGGGACGATGATGATGGGTGTGGTGGGAAAGACAAGATACAAGTAGTCTTGCCCAGAAGCAGCCAAGAACCCGGCACAAAGGAAGACAAGAGGTGTGTGTAGATGGGATGGGTGTTGCAGGGAGGGGCAGGAACAGGATTCGAATGGTTCGAGGGACGATCCTAAAGAGGAAGATGAGGCTGCTGCTGCTGCAACAGAGGAGGGGGAACTAGAAGAGCTAGAACAGAGACTACGACAGAGAGGGGGATAAGAGGACAGGTGAGGAGGGAAAAGGAAGGGTCTAGGTCACGGAAACCGTTGACGAGGGTCCCCTGCGAGCATGGACGGCTAGCTTGATGCGCTGGAGATGCGAGTGGGCTTCCTGTCGGACGCATCATTAATGGAGCCCGGGGAACAGGGCAGGGAGACTCCATGGTGTCCACAGGCACAGGGAGAGACTCGAGATGGAGCTCCACAGGGTTGGTTGGCTTTGACGTAACAGAGATCAAGGGCAGCTGTGTCGACGGATATCTCGGTGGTCAAAGTAGCGGAGTGGCGTAACTTGGTATGACAAGAGTCAGGAAAAGGAAGAAACGGCCTTGAACGCGACAGCGGGAGGACGATTAAGCCTCAAAGTCAAACTGGACGGTAGATAGCACGGGGAGACAATGGGCGATGGCAGCCAGAGGAATGGCCATCCATCTCGCATTAGGGCTGTATGCTCTACCACAGACAGGCAGCGTCCGACAAACGAGACCTGTTGTGGCCTAGACAGCTCGGCCAAGCTCTTTAGGGCCTTGTCGTCGAAGTAGGAACGTGGATGGAGAATGGCATGGAGAGCAAAAGGTGGCGTCGAATCAACGGCGTTGGAGAAGGGAGCAGCTGGGCAGTTGGACGCGGCGACGAGCCAGCGGGCCTGTTGTGCTGTGCTGTGCATTTCCAATGGGTGGTTGATAATGGGTGTCGATGGTGTGTAGAGGTGTGAAGGCAGAGATGATGTGTGTGGAGTTTGTGGAGAAACCTGGTGAGCAAAAGCCCACATGCCTGAGGATCTTGGGGTTGGTCAGCCCGCGCCTTCCCCCGTCTGTAACCCGTTGATACAGAAGGTGCAGTGGAGACCCTTTACTGAAGGAAGGAGTGGGTAGGTGGCGCAGGCCCGCTGGAATAGCCCTGGAATGGCCTCCTCTGAGCAACCAGCGGCACGTAAAACAGATCCCCTGGAAGAGCACTGACTCTTTACTGCTGACATTGAGTGGTCCCTGGCTTCATCTCATTACTCAAAGATCCTGATCCTCCTTCTCTTTGCTGTCATAGTGTCAGGAACGGCGCCCTCCTTACGGCCCTATTCTTACGCAACATGTCGTCCTCGGCCCCTGAGCGGCCAGATAGGAGCTTCATCTCCTACCAAGCTTTTCCTTCAACTGTCAGACTCGGCACTGGAAGCCGTAGATTCAATGACAAATGCCCCGAGAAACTCGGCCGCGAGACAGTTGAGAGCAATGATCTTCACCCTCCCGAGACAGAGCTATCGAATTTAATTAAAATTCGTCTTGTCTAGGCCTCGGTATAAGTCGCCAAACGTCGGAATCGGCATTCCCAGAGTTTTGCTCTTCATCTTCACGTGGGTGCTTGTTGCTCTCCCTCCCTTTTCCCAATTTCCCCAGAGCCAAGCCCATCGTGACCCTCCCCCAGCTTTTCTTCCTCTCAGCTCGAACAGCGCCCGCTGGAGAAAAGGAGCATCCAATTGACCGCGTTGTCTTGGTCTTTCCCATGTCTTTGCTTGGCGCGGGGTTTTCTTCGCCACGACAGCTCTTGGCCAGCCACGCCCAGCCCATGGGACCCCTGTTGTATGACGGGGCTTGGCATCTGGGGAAAAGGAAAAAGAGCGAGACGAGAGGCCACGGGTAGAGAGGGGCGATGGGGACGGCAGATGGAGAGGATCCGGGGAATATTCAGCAAAGGTCAGCAGTTGATGGAGGCGTTTTGCCTTGTCCTGATCAACACCATCTCTTTCGTATCCAGACGATATGCTTTTCTCACCGCTTCCCGATAAGCTTCACTGACTTCACAGGCCGTACACAGCATCTCCTTTTCATCATCCAGAAGCACGCGGACCCATGATCCGTCAGCCCTCACAAAGCCCAAGTGGAACCTTTCTTCAGCGTCTTGTCCCCCCTCCGCCAAGCAGTTCCACGACTCAACTTGCCGCCTTGTTCCCTCTTAAACCCGTTTCCAAGTCAAAGCGCTCAAGCCGTGGCTGTCCAACCCCAGACGCCAACTGCGTTGCTGTCGTTAGGGCTTGCGTCTTCTTCTTCACCGGACCTTGTGGTAGCTACCGCCGACGCGCCTCATCACGCCGTCTCTCGTCCTGGCGCGATGGAACATGTGGTAGAAGAAGCGGCTACGGTGGTTATCAAGATTGCCTCTCACAATCAGACCCCTTTCTCTGCGGGCGGCTTTGCTTACGGGATCGACTGCCGCCTCTTCCGTAACTCGAGTTCACGTTTGGCGCTGTCACTGAAACCCTGCGGCTTCATCGATGCTGTGACGAATGAAGCCTCCATCGAGGTTTCAGTCCATCTTTATCGACCGTGTTCGCGCCGTCGTCTTGGCCACGTGTGTTGACCGCAAATCATTTCCCACGAGGGCTACTTTGCTCTGGATGCCACGCGGGAGACCAGGCTCACGATGCCACCAGTATCGTGTCACATCTCGGGGCGCTCTGCTCCTCTGCCTTGCACCGATGGACGCCACATACGCAGCGGAAACGACCTGAGACGGTCGCTCTCTTGAGAGGTGTTATATACCACGTTTATTGGATGCAGGATGCAACGGTCTGGGCTTGGTCGACGGCCCTTGAAGGTTTTTGGCTTATGCATACCTGGTATATGCATCCATTACAGATGCTGCTGAGCACAATGGTGGTGCCATGTCGATGCACACTGACGGCACAGTCACCCAATCTTGGGCCTCGCTTCTGCAACACCAGGCCCATGGGAAGCGTCATGATGCCAGCTTCCCCAGCTTCTCGTGATGCCACTCGTTCGACTATCTTGACGCCGAGTGATCAGATCCCATTGTGAACCCAGAAAATCTCGCAAACCCCAGATTTTCTCCGGGGGCTGGGCGATTCTGGGGTAAAGACGGAGAGATCTGGGGTATTCTTGGTCTGCTGAGTATGCTCACGATGGATAAGCTGCGACTCGATGGAATAAGAATCGCGGCTCTTGGCAGATGGAATGATTGCGAATTCTCGTCCCAGTGAATCCTCATCGTCGGGCCACACAGCCAGTTTAGTACCCGACCCCGCGGACTTCCATCACCACCACCAAGGCATCGCCAATGGCGTCGTCACTTGGCGCATCCTTCAGCACTGGAAATGGAGGGTAGCCCGAGTAGTCGGGTTTCTGTTAGCCCGCGCCCAGACTCTGAAGCTACTGTGAATCTTGATTATTGACCTAGTATCATCTGAGACAAGAGAACAAGGAGGACGGGCTTGTCAAAAGCTATCGGTCACTTTTCTAAGCCTGCCATTTGCTGGCTCATTATTGCCACAGCTAATTCCCGCCGCCAACGAAGCCATCACCAACCCCGCGCCAGACCTTTACTCTTGGCAATGGCACCATGGCTTCAACAGAGTCATCGTCGCTGCACGTGCCATTGTCTAGGTCCTGATAATTATCCATCCCATGTCCTTTCTCCTTTCCCCTGGTCCTTGCAGGGCAGGGGAAACTACGCCCGAGTTGTCTGAACGAGAGCTCGGTCCTCCTAGCATAAACCGTCTGCCTGGAATCAAGGTCCCCTGACACCTTGGCGAACCTAGATTGTCGAAGACCACGGCTGCATCGACAATCTTGGTCCCTGTGCCGTTAATACTTGTCAGATCCTGACGGCGTATCCGAGCGGCGTATCGTCTCTTGTCGCGTGATCCTCTGAGATGCTTGTTGTGTTGTAGTACAGAATTCGAGCTACAGTCATTGACTGAGAGTTCAGTATCATTTAAACGCCCCTCTTCTAGGCTGTCGACGTCGGACTGTCAAACAACCAAGATAGAGCCAGCCACACTAAAACCATGGCAACACCAGCTCCAGGCCCCTTGCCGTACTTTGTCGAGCCGTTTCGTACGCTAACCCGGTAGCCCCTGAATAGCTTCAGATTGAGCGCAAAGTCCGGCGTTCCGCCCCCAAGGTCTCACCGGCTTGACCTCAACTGGGAGGCGTTTTCCGGAGCTATTCCCGGGAATTGATAGACTGGACATGATGGTCTGGTTCTAGAACGAGCTTGGGGGATGGATGTTATTTGTTGGAGATAGGCCAAGACGGATTCCTCATGCTGGGACACGAGTCAATGTCGAGTCGAGCTGTCACTTCTCGTAATAGCCAGCCGACCTATGGGAGAGTCTTCTCTCCTAGCTCGTTCCTGGGCTTGGGCTTGTCAACGTCATTTCGCGGCCGGGCATATGGCTGGCGTCTTACCTCGACCGTACCTTGCAGATGCATCTCCATTTCGACTCGAGAGATAGCCCCCAACCCTATCTATCCGAGCCTTCATTCCCCGGCTGGTGTCTTGTGTTGTTCACCTCGGTCGGCATCTCCTGAGCAGGCACTTCGTTCGCTGGCATCTCAGCTTCAAAGGCCGTGTCAGATGAAGAAGAGCCTGGAGCTATTGGTGCTGACCCTTCTAGCTCGTATGTAGGACGAGGGACGCAGTCTGAGGGTAGCTGTGCTTTGTACTCGGCTTCTGGCTTTTCTGAGCTGCCAGCCTCAGCTTGGGCAAGTTTCGGTTCCTTGGTCTGCTTCTGTCGTCGCTTCCACCACCAGACACCGAAGAAGGCGGCACATGCGAGGAAGACAAAGGATGGGATGACCGATCCGACTATTATAGGTATGTTTGCATTCGAAGAGTCGTCTAGTTCTTGGTTAGTTCGTCACTGTCAACTATGAGATGTATTGGACATACCATTCGAGTCAGACCCTGTGTCAGCCGTCTGAGTGACCTTGAGGGTGCGCGTCACCGTGAAAAAGTCTTGATCATGATTAGCTCTCATCCCGGACTTGGTAATCTCGACATACTGCTTAAAGAAGCTGTCGCAGCTCCTGTCTTGGTCCCCAAAACAACCGTGATAACCCCTCCCGTGTAATCAGTCAAAACTGTGGTCGCGCACCCAGCACACGAAGTTGTCTGTATGACATTCTTGTTGGGTGCTATAGTGGATGCACTTTCGGAGTCTTTACACTTGTCGAGAAACTTCTTAAACTCGTTTTGGATATCGTCGTTTACGGTGTCTTTTGTCGAATCGCTGTTTTCTTTTACGCAGTCTATGCAGATGTTGTAGACCTGCATGAAGGAGCCGTTCTCGGCACATAGTCTGTCGGTCTTGTCTCCGTCCGAGAGGCCAATTTTGTATGCATTATCTAGATTGGGTCAGTTACTGGACAATCATTGTCAGAGAAGTGAGGCGTACTGCAGTCATCGTAGCATATTGCAGGAGTTGTGTCTCGTCGAAGATGAAGATGTTCAGTAAGTTTACTCTGAACAGGGACTTGAGGTTGGAACATGGACCTCCATATCTGTCCAGCATATTGGAGTAAAAAATCCATCTTCAATCGTATAAGCGATGTATGAGCACGCCAAGGAATCAAGGGAGGATATAAGAGGGAAATGCAAAGAGGCAATATTTTTCGGCTCGTCGGCAATCCCCTTCTTTTCACTTATTTTAAGCATCTTCAAAATTGTCGATCGCCAAGGCCAAGTTTTCCAACCAAAAACACCGCCTTGATCATCTCCAACGCAGCAACACAGCCTGTGCGATTTAATCAGTGGCGTCGACGATCTTCGTATACTACCGCCACGGAACGGAGAGTTCAGCAAAAGACGTATCTGAAGGGATTCGCCCGAGTTCCTAGCGCTGATGTCGATCAGCCCTATGCTCACGCTTGACGTTATGGTTGTCGATCATTGAGGCTTGAACGTGACCCTTTTTTGGCAACGTTGTAAATCGGGAAGAGTGCAACGTGAGAAAACCTTGGGCTTGGCGAATTATGTTTTGTAAATGACATTTTTGGGGTATCAATGTTGATGTGTTTGAGTTTCAGACTTTAAGAGCACGTGTAAAAGAGTAACAAGCATTGCTAACCTGTCGCTTTCTCGACTACATTTCACTTGAAAGCGCCTGCGCCGTTGCTTCCATTCCCTGGATTACTTTCATCAGCCTTCTTCTCCTCGCTTTTCCTTTCTCCAGCCTTGGTCTCTTCAGCCTTGCTTTCTTCCGTCATGATTTGCCCCTCTTCGCTCTCGCCAGTCATTCTCTTCCCAAGCTTCTTGTCTGTCGGCATCTCGTGAGCAGCAACCTCGTTTGCAGCCATCTCTGCCTCGTCCGGAGAGGTAGGATCTATAACGATGGGTGTAGAGCCCTCCAGCTCATAGGTTGGCCGAGGCACGCAGTCCGAGTGCAGCTGAGCCTTTTCAACCTTGGCTTCTTCGTCGGGCTGAACCTGGGCTTCTTGATCCTTTATCCGTTCTCTCTTCTTGTACCATCGAAAGCCAAGGAATGTTAGGACGATGAGAAGTACGACTGAGGGGACGACGGGGCCAATGATGGTGGCAAGGTCAGGGCCGGACGGACTATCTGGTTCTAGAAGCATATCAGTACATGCTGAAGGGGGGAGGGGGCAATGCTTCAGCCATACCGTTAGGCTCTCTCTCCGATGCCGCGGTTGGCGACGGTTGTGCTGTTACGTGATGAGTAACATGAAGCGTCTCCCTGACTGTTGAGTAGAAGCTCTTTGCTTGTTTCACAGTTAACTCAAGTTCAGGCAACTCAAAGCAGATGTTGTGGGATTACCATCAAGAGAGGAGGTTGACGCCTCCTTCGTACCCAAAACGATGATAATCGTGTTCTTTTGCCAATCTGTCATGACGGTAGTGATGCATTCATCACACACCAATTCTGTAGTAGCGGTTACTGTATCCCGCCCTTCACAATAGGTGATGAATTGGCCGAACTTGGAGTCGATATAATGCCGAACGTTGGATACATCTTGTCCAGCATTTTTTTGAAGGCACTGCACGCAGGCCGAGTATGAGGCCATAAAGGAGCCGTTCTTGGCACATAGTCTATCGGTTTTCCCAAACGACACGGCGATCTTGTATGCGCTATCTACGTAGACGTCGTCGTCAATCATGCTCGTAGACCAAAAAAGGGGTGTTTAGACTCACCGCAGCCTTCAAAGCACATATATGGCGTACCGTCTTGTTGGCGAGCAAAGAGTTGCGAAGGTGAGTCCCTCCACGCCCGCGAAATCCCTTCAAATGCTCGCCAGAGAGGCCACAGTCGAGGTTCCATCCTCAAGTCAATTGCAAAGCATGCCTTGGAAGAGTATCCTATCGACTGGTGGGGGATGCACGGAGAAGAACGACGAGAGAAAAGAAAAGGGTTGTAACTCTCGATTCTCGCTACCCACTCTGGTTGAAGCAAAAAGGCGGGTGATGATACCAATACCCTGGCATACATATCATGCAAGCCACTTCTATCCCGTGCAATACACAGCCCAACCGCTCTTCAGCTGGATCCTACGCAGCCTGATTTGAGCCGCTCCCCAGATAGCGGGGATCCCCCCGAGCACATGACAGGTTCAAGAAAAAGCTTCTTCATATCCAGGAAACGATCTAGTAGAATGCTTTGAGGAGGTTTGTGAGTAAGTCAAAGAGGTACGGAGCTTACTAGTTTATAGTGCAAGAGTTGCTCTTCTCCTCATCCACGGCCTTGGGGGTTGTTCCACAACAGCATCCAGCCTCGCTCAAATTGAGGGGGCGGCGACTTTCTTATGCACCGTGGCAGGCCTCCAGTGGACAGAGGGAAGCCATGCATGCCCGGCCTCTTTGTCAAGCTCTAGATCGACCATTGCATGCTTCTATTATCCCAATGTAACTATCGTCAATGCCAGCCCCATCAAGTCCAACTGAAGGCGAATACGTAGGTGAATCAGCAACTGATACTTTCTCTCATACCCAAAATGTCTCTTGAATCCTCGACTAGACTAAGATAACCTCCACTTCGTGAAATACACACCATTCTTTTCCCAAGATGAATCAATGCCAACCTAGGTCATTCCTCCCATTAGACAAAAAGTTGCGTCGAGGCATGATACTGAAGCACCATTCTAGTGTGTCTGATTGCCTAACTTCTAGCCTCCCCTTGTTTCGCCATGTTGCTGTCTTTTGTGTCTCAAACGTGGTCCCCTCAAAAAATAGTTGGTTCCCTGCGCGGCGAATATACAGATTGTCCCTTATATCAAGTGCAATCGGTTCAGTGAGCCAGTCAAGACGGACCCATCCCACAGACTCGCGACGACCGTCGGCAAACTCGACAAGCAGACCGATGAGGGTTTGGTACCAACGGCTACTGACAACCCCATCGACACAAGGGTAGATCTTGGATGCTTCTCTCATGAAGCATGACGTGTATCAATACTTCCATCCGTCGATGCTCTTGAGGGAAGGGAGCAGCCGGGATTCTGGTAGAGTCGGCAGAGCGTCTTGGGGAGGAGGAAAGGGGTGATTCTTGTCTCCTTCAAAAGCAATAAACCGGAGCCTGAACATCTTTTCCGTATGCTCTAGTTCGTTGATGAAGACACGACACGGCTTGGGGGGCACTTTAATAAGACGTTTGATGTTGAAAGCCTCAGGCCGAGATGAACCAAAAGTGATGGTTCGCCCTCTGTCGGTAGAGAACTAAGAAGGATGGTTGTTAGCCTGATATGTAAGACTAGGGAGAACCATACAATCTTACCGATATACCAGCAAGCCTAAAGAAGCTTTGCTTCTTAACCATTCCATAAATTTCTGTTATGCGTTCGTCTTGATGCAAGGGCATGAAGACCAGCGACAACTCGGCCGGGCCTGTGATGTCTCCCAATCCCGGCACTAAAGGAAGGCTCGGTTGGCTCGTCCCCTGATCCCGTTTATGAGAGAATATGGTTAGAAGATTCCCTCGTTGATCGAGTGCCACAGAGTAGCCAACGATATCGGGCGAGTTGCACTCGAAGAAGCGCATTCGAAGACAAAGGTCCAGTTTTGCAGGCGGTTTCTGCATTGTGCCGAGGTCGGTGATCGCGGGAGGGTTTGCGATCGGGATCTTCCAGTAAATCTTGTGTGGATATTCATCGATTGGTCTTAAGAATTTAGTGAGATACCACCAGGCACCTGGTATGGTAGGATGGTTGCGACACCATGCTTCTCGCTGACGGGGGGGAGACTGGGAATATCTGCAGAACCCCGAATGCATCAACCGCAGCAAAGTAATCTTTTCTCTTACCAAGTAGCGGCAATCGGCATATGAACTCAGACTTGTCTGAAGCATTCCTAGAAGAGCTTGGCAGGGTGTTGAGGTCTTCCAACGATGGCGGCTCCTTCCGGATGTAGTGCCGACCATCAATATTGACGAAAGAGACGTAAGTAGGATTGATTGAGCCATGATAAAGTAAATCTAGAGATAGAGGCTCCACACAGTCTCGCCCCATGGCTGCAGTGATTGCAGTCTCTCGGACAAGGTAACTGGCAATCATCCGCCAGACCTCCCAGGGGAGCTTTCGTGGCCAGCTTCCATGGTAGAGCAGCTTAGTTGATAGAAGATCCACGAGGTAACGAGCTCTGCGTCTCTGATGGCTGACTGAAGGTGTAAAACCGCGTAGCATTTGATCACTTCGCCTTGATGCGATGGCTGAGGAACAGCTCTGTCGATAACATTGAAGATGCAAACAAGGCCTCATCAACTTGCCTATTAAGAAAAAGGCCACGGGCCAGCGCCACATATGAGATTTGGAGGCTTACTCAATACAGTAGCAACTTCGGACTTTGTGGAAAACAAACGCCTTGGAGAAGCCGTATTCCTCGAAATCTAGAGATGTCCAGATGCCCCAGTCAGCAGAAGCACCGGGCATGCTGGTGAACCCTTACCCGCGACGATCTGTTCGCCTTCAACAAAGTCGAATTTGCACATTAAGCATTGTATATTATACCAAGCGATTTGGAATTCGATCGTTTTATCGGATCCATCACGAGGCATAGTAAGACGAAATGTAGATATGACAGGGGCAGGCTTGATCTGGAGGATCTCGGGACGAGAGAAGTTGGGGTTTGTCAGACTCAGAAAACGAGGATGATGGAGGAAAGAAGTGGGAATGAAAAAGGAGAAGAGATGGTGTTTTGATCCCAAACACCGGCGCAGGACAGGGAAAGTGCCACACAACATCCATTCCCATGTTCAATTGGCTAACTTGCCTACCTAGAAGGATACATCACGGCTGGATGCAGCCCTCATCAAACATCGTCACGCCCAACAAACAGAATCTTGCAGTCGATACGCATCCAGCCTCTCTATCCCACCCTCTGTCTGTCTTCAGCCGGCAGCTCATAAGCGGGCGCCTCATTGGCTGGCATCTCGCCATAAGAATACGAATGAGCATGGCCTTGGTCGGCAGGCAATGTTGTAACTATTTGTCCGGGGCTGGGTCGAGGAATACACTCCGAATGGAGCTGAGGCTTGCCAAACTGAGTCGTCTCTTGGTGATCTGGAGGGCTTGACGGAGCTTTTGGTGTCCTCTTGCGTCGTCTGTACCACCAGAAGCCAACGCCTGCGAGGATCAAGACGGCCACTACCGCGCCGACAACAGGACCGGCAATCCATGCTTGGCTTCTGCCTGAGCTGTCTGGGCAAGGGTCAGATAATGTACGGAAGAAACATTGTCTACATACCGTTTGCCTCTGAAGCGCTACTCGAAGTTGGTGGATCGAGTCGATCTGACTCGCCCGTTACTGAAGGAGCATCTACTCCAGTTAGTCAAAGACAAGGAGAGAGCATCCAAGACTTACTATTAGAGGTGGCAGTTGGCGCGTTTCTAGAAGTTGAATCATCTGCCTCATCAGTACTCGCCGCCTCTGTGGCAGAACTTTGCTCATCCTCGGCGGTAGTCGCCAAAGTCGCAGAGGCTGTAGCTGAAGTCGCAGAGGCTGTAGCTGAAGTCGCAGAAGCAGTACCCAAAGTCGCCCAGTTCGTCAACGATGTAAAGCTAGCACAATAGTCGACAAACCGACCCAACTTCGGCTCGACGTATTCTCTGACATTGTCTGTATCGGTCTCATCCTCGATACAATTTGCACAGGTCTGATACAAATCGTAAAAAGCGTCGTCTTCGCACAACTCTTCAGTCTGTCCAGCAAGACGTGCATACTGGTATGCACTTTCTGTGTATCATTCGAATTAGTAATTCACATAAAAACAGTCCAGTGAGGACCTTTGGCCTACCACAGTTATAACATTGCGCTGGAGTACTTTGCCGACGGACCAGTGTCAATATGTCGCCAGCCATGACTTTTCGATATGCCATTACCCGCAGCCAAACAATTCAAAGAGAAATGAAATGCAAACAGAAAAAAAAGCCGCTGGCAACTCGGAGGTCTCGGACGTTTTTGACAATCGCTTTGGCATGCCAGGCCAGGGATGCAGACGTGCCAAGACTGCAAGCTGTTCAGCTGAGAGTTGGGCGCGATCCTGATTTGCTGCATGCCTCGGCAAAGTGAAGGGGTGATGAAACGGAAGCTATTAACCGATGCTGCATGTTTGGAGCTTAATCTAACTGTTGTTTCTTTGGGTTTCGAAGGGAGTCGGATGAGGCTGTTGCAAGTTTGTCAATAAATGGTTGTCAGACAAGCTATGCAGTAACTCGATCAAACCCACAGGTTTTAGGCCGTAGGATTCTTTACATAGATATCGTGTCACTTTATAGAGTAAATCAATCTGGGAACTAATGAAGCCTTTGGCGTTGACCCTGGTTGAGAGCTGAGAGCTGGGGTCTTTAGGTGAAGATGCAAGCCATGTCACGCGCGAATTTCTTCAAAGATTGCCAATGACCCAGTTGGTCTTCCTTATCACCTCTCCCATTTTCCTTTCGATGTGTAAGTGGCGGAAACCTTTCCTTTCAAAGAACATGGTTCCTTTGCACAACAAGTTCTGACGTTTGCTCGCTCAAGGCTAGTTCCCCAAGCACAACTGCACAGAGTCCCGTTGCCCATTGCGCCGTGAAGTAAGAAACACCACGAAATACCAAGGCATAAGTCACCGTCCCATAGTATTTAGTGACCTCTGTTTGATGTGCCCAGCGAGGCCTTTACCTTACTGCCTACCTTTTCCTCACCATTCACTCTCAACCCGGAGGCTTCGACTCTTTGCACTCAAAAGATCAGCAAGAAACAACATGGCAGTAATAAACTCTCCAAAACATCTACTTCCCAGCGGGGATCATGAAACTGGTCGACGGGAACCCACCCTGGCTACCTTAATCACATCACCACAACTTGGAGATACTCCCATCGCCGGCATCCATCTACAACATGTCTCGCAGAAACAACCGTCGGGCGCGATCCGCAAAGCCCACAAACCATACCACTGAGAGCCAGTTGACAATCCCCAAGTCGGCCAAACAGATCAAGAAGCAGAAACGCCGCTCGCGACGCGAAGCGAAGCGGAACCAGGAGCGAAACCGCATGCGAGAGCAGACCGTTGACAGCGACGGCGACATAGACGCCATTTCCGAGTCTGATGCAGAGTCAGAGCAGGATATTCAACGCCGAAACACCCACCAGGAGAAGATGAATCTCGACCGACCTGGACCATTCGATCTTCAGAGACTCCGCACTGCCGTCACGTCCATTATCAAAGAATGCGTCGAGGAGTTTGGCGTGGCCAACATGAACGACTACATGGATTGGCAGCCAGAACCGCCTACACCTGTTTATCTGGTGCTGTTGAACGAGATGCCATGTTATCCGGCTGAAAGGGTCCGCAGATATTGAGAGGGGGTCTTCAGGGCCTGAAACGTGCGCTGACTATTGGAGTCAGTTTGTGGGTTGCTAAATATGAGTGACGATCTGAGATTGATATTTGATGTATTTGGATGAGAAAAAAGTGGTGGGTGATTGGGATCTTTGAGGTTGATAAGTCGGGCGTTTTGGGTTGTTAGACACGGGAGTCATACCAGTGCCAGCTCTCGGAGTACGATATCGCCCCGAGTTTGTTACCCAATGATGGGCTTTTGGTTTGGTAGATGATATACGAAGAGAACTAATTTATCCCACGAGCTCATAAACAAGTGCTGTGTTCGCCGCTCGAATCAGCGGCTCATGTGTGTGCAAACATACCCTGAACTCATATCACAACAAGAATGGATCAACGATAGTACAAGAGAGACACGCTTGAATGGCCTAGGGTAGAAATTTGAATTTATTAAAGATTTAAGGGGATGTTGGTTGATCCCTTTGTAGAAGTGGAAGGGCGAGAGATTGGCCGAGCGAAGAGGCATACAGTGAAGCCGCGAAGGATGTTGCCCGCCACTCCTTCTCTCGATAACATTAACCGTCTCAAGAACCCCGTGCAAGTGCAACTACTAAGGTAAACATGACCCTCAAACTTCCTGCTCGATCAGTCAATCCAGCATCCTTCAATTTCCTATAACTCATCACCACCAAAACCAGTCCTACACCGACTCTCCTCATCAGCTGTCGCCAGCAATGGATGCTCCCATTTAGCAGTTTCACTTTTTTTCCCCTTCCCCTCTCCCGAATTTGAATTCATTATAATCATGACGAGTAGATTCCTTTATGGTGTTTCTGGAACGTGCGGCTACTCTGGAAGCTACGGCTACAGCTACGGAACCCTCACCGCGCAGCAGACCGCGCAACAGGCCGCCCACTCCCGCGAGGCATCAAGGCACTCGGCTTTGTCTCATCCCTCTTACCCGCCTTCGGTACGCTCAAGGAAGAGAACTTCAACCGACGAGCAGCATCCTAGACACGAGTCGTCTCCGCATGCCCACACTCGCGAGTCCTCTGCCGTTGGGAGGAGGTCCTCGGTCGAGGATGAAGGTACACACGGTCATCGCAGAAGACACAACGAAGTCAGACACTCTGAGGAGACTCGGAGACGATCTATCGATCATCAGAGACACTGTCATCACTCGCATCAAGCACATCTTGGTGTCCCTGATCCTCATCACCTGCATCATGCGCATCACACTCCTCATTGTCACCATTCGCACCAGCGGTACGATCCACAGACAAGGCAGTTCCAATACTCCAGCAGCGTTCCCAAAGACACCAAGTTTCCCGGGCTAGTTCAAAGCAAGGTGGTGGCGGTCAAATCCAAGAACAACGACATGTCCTGGCGCCGGATCAGCCAGAGCATGGGGTTGGCCAAGGCCAAGGAGCACAACCGACTTGGAGAGAAGCTACCTGGCCCGGCTGTGCTCAAGGTAAAGAAGAAGAAGAAATGGAAGTGGTGGTGGGGTAAGAAGAAGGAGAAGGATCCCGTTGAGCCAGAGCATCATGATGTCTACAACACACCAAAGAACAAGGAACCTGAGATGATCTCTCGACCGGAATCAAGACCCGGCATGTTAGAGTGGCTCGGCGGCGAGTCTCTACCCGTTCAATCACCACAGGCTTTGAAGGAACTATTCGAGCGGGAATACTGAATAGATGGACTTGGTACTAGATCAGCATCGGCTGGGTCATTGGTTGTTACGGGCAGGGACAATGAATGTTGTTGAAGGATGACCACTCTTTCTTGTTTACCCAGAGCAATATCCATTTCACTACAGAGTAGGTCAAGTATCTTATTCCTATTAACCTGAATATGGCCTCCTTTCTCGATGTCTAAACTCTTCCCTCCAAGACGAGAACGGCGAGTGAGCAGTGTGAAACCATTGGCACGGTATAAGCGGCACCGTCCACCTTATCATCAAGAAACTAGTTGACTAAGAACTAGTCTCATTATTATGAATTGAATCATTCCCTATCTATGCTCGTCGGGTATCAAAGGTACAACCCGAGATGCTGAACCACCATGATGGGTTCAGTCGGCTCAACCCTTTCCCACAAAGATGACCACCCTTCGATAACAAGATAAAAAGCAAAAAATACACAACATGGCGTAGAACCCAAGATTCAGCCCTTTGGTTGATAGTGACATCACAGGCTTGCACAGATGGCTTTTCACCCCCCTCCCTCTTTTAAACGGCTGAACGCCAATGCGGATAACCTCATATTTTTAACGCTAGGTGGAGTAACTTACGGTGAACGGTTCAAAGATTCGAGAGAACAAATAAGAAAAGAGCAGAGCCTCAATGATTTCCTTTTTTGATTTGGATCGACCGATGAGAAAATGTAGAAATGTGCACATGCAGCCCCCCCGGGTCGGCTTCCCCGTTGGCCCCGGGTTTCACAACATCTTTGCTTAAGGCAGGCTGTCAAATGTGAAGCTTGCGCCGGCGCCTTTTTGTCATTTACACACCAGGATGCATGGTCGTTGCCTATGGGCGCATGACGTCCCGCGTTGTGAAGATCCCCCACGGTGTGTGTGGTTTCTCTGACATGTGGACTCTCCCGCGCGGAAACTTTATGGGATGATAAAATCTGGGGTATTGAGTGATGGGCTTTAAACACCATTTTTTTCTGTAGCAAGCCGTATTTGGAGTCGTCTAGATAGCTGTGATATAGCTAGGGATTATCCATGTATATTCTCATCACCCCATGGCTCAAGTTATCATGTCTTTTTGTCTACGCATAAACATACATTCTTCACTGTCGTCATCTGCCGTGTCACTTGCTACACTTTTCAACACCATCTCGTAGAATGACTCACCCCCCTTTCCAAAATCACAAAAATGCAAACAAAATCCTCCTACAGCCTTGCTTACTTTACATCCCCGTGCCCCCCCTCTACACTAGGCAATTGTATTTCTGGCTCAAAGTGCATTCAGCATGCATGTGTCTCCTGAACATCCTTTTTGGAATTTGCAAATATCGCTGTGGGGTGATGATGTCGCCTTCTTACGCGATGAAGGAAAATTACAAAAAAAGAAGAAGAAGAGAGAAAGGATCCATATGGGCGGCAACACGAAGACACACACCCCCCCGGCAAAAGAGAAGCCGCGAAAACACACAATAACAAACAAGAGCTCCAGTTAAAACGAAACAAAATCACAGTCACATGCCCGGCTGCAGAAGAGGACCCAACCTTTCCCGCAGGACCCACGACTACTGCACACTCCCCCTACCCTTCTGGCGAACCGAGGACCCTCCAAGATGGTTTCTCAAGTACAGGTACTTCCCAAGGATCTCTCACACACATACAGACACAAACTCCGACCCCCCCGCTGGTGGATCCCCGCGTGAAAGGCTCGTCCCGAAGCCCCCCTCTCTACCTAAGAAAGGACCAGACGACACCTCCACAACGGGCACGTTTTTCCCAAGGTCCCCCCCCCCCCGCTCGACGGGAACTAACGCTCGCTCTTTTAGCGGTTCAAGTGGAGAAATAGTTCGAGACGAAGCGCATGGCAATCACATCCCGAGAGGAGATCGATCCCGGGGAGGGGGGGAACGGGACTCGACGGATAAGGTCGGCCAACTTCCATTCTCGACATCCCATGGCATGGTATGCTCTTTAGACGGAATCCTGCTCACGGCGCCACTCTGACCGTCTCGTCATATGTGACAGCTGCTTCTGATTCAACGGAGTGATGGGTACTATAAAGACAGCCTGCCTGCAGCTAAGCAATGGGGACATGTCGGGTATGGCTGGCTATAAAGAACCCCCCCAGTATGTATTGATCAGTTCAGTGGATGAACGTATCCGCAGCCCATCCATTGTCTCACCCAGTCCAGTCCAGTCCAGTCCAGCCCAGTCCGCTTCAGTCTCCAGTCGAGCAGGTGTTTCCAGCGCCAAAAAAAAATCCAGATCATTTATTTTCCCCGTCAAATCCTACATGGAACAATCAGACAGCACACGAATCCAATCCTCTGAGCCCCTGTTCAGAGGGCGGAAACAAATTGAGCCCTTTGGGTATCAGGTTTTGCACCCACGACGCCTTGCCTTTCGCACACAAAAAATATCGACCAAAAAATACAAAAAAAATCCATCCCCAAATCCCATAAAAAGCTTCAAGAAAGAAAAGTCGTTGACACCCTAGGCTCGACCCAGGTCCTGTTGCGACCAGTCTGGTTCTGGTTCCGGTCTGGTTCCGCATCCATAACGTATCCATGGCTCTCCTCTCTCCATCATTCCCAAACTAACCATGGCCATCGTCCCCATCTTTTAACAGACAAGCAGATCAATAAAACAAGACAAAAGAAGCGAACAAACAATAACACACAAACGCATAAAAAAAACCGGTGCCAGAGGCAGAATGTGGCAACATTGCCGACTCACATCAGTGTGGGTGCCACCTCTCTGATGGTGAGCCGACTCCACTGCCCCGTCTGTCCTCCTCGACTGCTGGCTTGTCCTAAATTTTGAGTCATAATCCGAGCTCTCACTCGTTGCTCGGTTCGACTCTCGCCGGCTGCCAACCCACCAGTAGTGCAACACATCACGTTGCCACCGCAGAAGGTCGCGAATCTTGAGCCCTTGGCTGGTGGTAAACGTTACGTAGAGCAGCAGCGCCTTCAGAGGTGACAGCCTGAGCTGATGCAGAAGCCACCGGTTGACAAAGTCTGTCTTGCCACCTTCGTTGTGCGCAATGATGAGCCGGTCGATGGAATATTCTTTTGAGGCGAGCTGCATCCGTCCACGCTTGCTCGGGTCGCTGTCTGGCAGCTTCGCTGCAGCCTTCAGCGCTCCACCAGCAGTTGTCGGCACTTCCTCCAAGAGATGTTCCGGCTGGCTGAGTAGCAACGAGAATCTGGCATGGGCGAGGCTGTGGGGAGACTCGTCCTCGGAATCAAGGTCGATATCCTCGTACCCTTGGTGAGGGTACAAAAGATAAGCCACTTGTGACGACAGGTGCTTCTGCATCACCCCTTTCTCCTCGCACAGTTGCCGGAGCTGCGCTACCTTGGCCTGTAGCTTGGACACGCTATCAGTCATTCGCCTCTTGGTCCGCTGGGAAGTCGGCAAGAATTCCTTCTCGGTATCGTCAACTCCATGTTTGCCGTAGCTTTCATCTTCAGCTCCTTCTCGTGCTCTCCCTTTAGGAAAAAGAGTTCATCGAGGTCCTCCTTGGCATTTTGAAGATCGCCCACAGCCGACATGAGCTCTAGGAACAGTGGGTGAGGGTCATCCGTAGGGCCATTGGGAGAAATGCCCCTGAGCAACTCTGGCGTGTCCTGCTGTGGTTCAGGCTCCTTGGGTGGCCGTATAGATATGGTATTGCCCACCGCGAGCAAGCTGAAGAAGTTGGTTTCCAATTTGTTGAGCTCTTCTTCCTCTTCGTCCAGGCTCATTTCTTGGTCCTCGTAGTCACGCTCCAAGGCTTGATATTCGGTCCTCAAACGCTGCATCTCTGCCAGCCGGCGATCGACACGATCGACACTGCCACGCAACGTCGGAAGTGAACCATTTGGATCGACAAGCACAGGCCGTATGATAGCCATGAAGGCATTGTCAGCCTGGTCTCTGGCACGCCGCAACTCTTGGAGCCTTTTTCTTTTTCTCGACATCTGAGACTTGATATCATTTAATTTGGCCCTTTGATCTTTGAGCTTGGTCCAGAGTATCTCGACTGCATCCTCCGGAGGTGCAGGTGTCTTGGAGACATTGCTTTTGCTGGCATCATTTACCTCTGGCACAGCATCAACCCGCGCGTCAGTACCGGACCAACGCCGCGGGGTACGGCTCCTTTCGTATTGAGAGATCCATGTCGTGATCCGGTTGGTCATGGACGCCTTGCGGCGGATCACTCCTGGGGTAACAAGAGGTGCCGAGGGAGGCAGAGGTGGAAATTGTCGGGTGCCAGTGGGTTCAGTATGCTCGAGCTCCGATCCGGCGTCGAAGGAAGACCCCGACCATGATTCCGAGTCCAAATCAGATGCAGAGTCCGGGTCCAAATGGCCAGTCCGATCAACAGGATTGGGGCTCCGACCCCTCGACGGACTACCGTCAGCCAGCTCGATGGATCTTTCGTGAGGTGTTGAAGTGTGTGCCAGGGATTTCGTTGCCGAAGCCCCGGGGCCTTCCGGCGTCGAGGCGGCCGGTGACCGAGGAGGCGGTGACGGTGGAGCCTCGCCCGGGAGCGTAGCTTGCTGGGGCCGAGACGGATCGAAGGGCTGTGGCAAAGACGGCAACGACGTGGACAGGAATATCGGACGAAGGGACTCGTGGCTCTTTGATACTGGTGGAAGCGAACGTTGACGAACAGGACGAGGTGTTAGTTTCTGCGAGGACGATCGGGACAAAGTTGGTGGGCGTGTTGGTGAAACGGAGGCCGTGGGCGCTGGAGTGGAACGCGACACGACAGTGTCATCCAGCTTGGGGATTGGAAAGCTAGCGGTTGGGAAGCTAGCAGGTTGGAAGCTAGAGCGTGAAGCAAAACTGCCGAGTTGCATGGAGTATTCGGATGCGGATGTGCTTCTAGAGGAAGCATCTTGGACCGAGTCAAGAGCCTCGCCCTCAACCCGGACCTGGGTTCGAGGATACGCATCAGTCCCAGGCGACGGCACAGGACAGGGCGAGGATTGATCGTAATAGGGATGATGACCTTGAAAGGGTTTCGTCAAGCTGTGGTGATTATCGCGTACCACAACGCCGGCATCCATGGACAATGATCAAGATAACTATGGCAAGGGAGAAGACCTCATGGGGGCGGCTCGTCCATACCTGTCCCAAGGTGGCATCGATAGATGGGTGATGACGAGAGTGTGATGGATGGATGGAGCTTGAGCTTGAGCTGGAACTGGAACTTGGAGCCGACAAGGCAAGAGGCGGGCGATCAAAGGTCGAGGGAATGAATGACAATGCGGCTCTGCAGCTTTGCGGGGATGAAAAGAGAGAGAGCAGAGGTGAGCTTTCCAAGTTTGGGAGATTGACAGCTGGAGCTTTTCGACGCGAGGTCCACGGTAGGTGTGCTTCATTTCTTTTTCCCCTTCTCTCCCTTCTAATCGCCGGACACGACGGAGACGAGATAACGGTGACACTAAGGGAGGGCCCGTGTCTGGGGGACCGGCCACTAACGTAGTAGATTCTAGCGAAGTGCTAGCCCTGTTTTCGGGGAAGCTTGCCCCGGTTCCTGGATGGCCTGCTCTGATTCATCGAGGCGCAACACAATCAACATGGACAATCTCCTGCCTATCAAGTAGAAACATGGCGTCTCATGTGAGAGGGCCAAGCCATGACAGCTTTGAGATACTGTGTGAGGTGGACGTAAGCCTGCCGGACTGCATAAATAGCCCGTGAAGCCCACTGGATGTCATCCCTGGCTTGGTCTGTCCAAGGAGCGGCACGGGCATGCATCCAGGCAGTTTGATGGCCAGCGGTCCCCCGTCGATGCCGCCGAAAACGGGGCTACGGGACCCCCTCCTCCGGGGCACCACTCCTCCTCGTCGGAGCCATGAATAGGTCCACTTCACCGACTCGGCTTCGACTTGTCCACCGTCATCTCGAGATGACTCTTGAGGCTCTGTGGCTTCGATTTGAGGCCCACGAGGCCTGCAGCTGTCGTGGACTGTGTAGCGTTATTCACTGGAAGGAAGCTGGACAAGCTGGACAGCCACTGTACGAGCTCCCGGCTGATACATCTCCCGCACTGTACTATTTTTGACCACTCATCTTGCTCCATCCCAGAGCCTCGTTGACATTGTAACTCTACATGGTCACCTAACAGCTTCAAGCTGCACGGGTTCCCGATGCCTCAAAATCGCTCACTCCCCTCCACTTCGTCTTCGTCCAATCAATTTTCTCTCCTGTATGTTTCGTCCATGTCTTCCCGCGCGCTGGCTCCATCCGGAGGGGCGTGTGCTTTCACCCGTCGGTCCCTCTCTTCGGAACCTCCTCAGATGGGCGCCAGTGTGTGGTGCTCTCCAGCGAGCGCCGGGTTTATCTCGACCTTGGCCGGCTCTACTTCTCTCGCTTCCTCCTTCTCTGGTCTCTCCCACAGAGAATGGCTAGAGGTCGTCATGCGAGCCTGCATGTTGACTCCTCAGTCCCCTCCTTGAGTCCACCTCCTCCACTTCTTCTATCCCCACTTGTCCCCCGTTCTACTACTCGCTGGGTGATGCGCGACATAAGAGATGCTGGGCTGCATTGTAAAAAGCAACTGATAAGCTACGGCTGCCGCTCTGCTGTGCACTCTTCTCTCGGCCGTCCGGTTCTGTCCCTTTGTCTCGTCCGATAACCTCCTCGGGCTGGCGGGACTTGTGAGACTTGTTCTGGCTGGAGCCCGTTGACTTCAGTCTACACCACAACCGTCTGTCTTTTTGACGCAGTACAACAGCTCTTACAGCTATAGCTACAGCTACAGCTACAGCTACCGTTGCTGCTTCTACTTTTGCGGCTGTTTCTGCAGCTTCTTATTGCTCAGCCCTTCCTGCGATCATCACGGGCAGATGCCGCTGCCTTGTTCCACCACCACCACACCTTCGAACAGTCCACCATCAACTACCAACCCCAGCTGCTCTAGGATATCAAAAGACCACCACTAGCTGACGCCCTCAAGCATATCTTATGCGTCTTCTCAAGTGGTCATCCTAGTCTTGCAGATACTCTGACCTCCCACCGGCTTGCATGCATAGGGACACCGCTTCCACCTCAACTGAGTTGACAGGAGAAACACGCAACAAGTCCCATTCCTGCTTTGAAACAAAAGCAAGACAGATTCCCCGCGGCATTCGTCAAGTGCAGTCATTTACACCACTCCCCCTCCGTCTCGATACGTCGCCAACACATCCACGACAGGGACCAACGGGAACCCCGACCTCCGTCCCCGTGCAACCAAGCCGCAGCCTCAGGTCCGGCTTGCACCTTTGGGGAACAGCTGAGCCGCAAGACTTGGTGCTATTCCGGCTCTCCTCTCTGCCCTCTGCTCTTCCTACTCCCAGTCGTTGGTCTATTTCTACATAAGCCCCCAACCCACCATCTTCATGTTGGTGCTTTTACACTTCCAGCCTTAAATCCAGAATTCCGGAACCTCGAATCCTGCACGTTTACAAAGCCTTGGAGCCTTTCGAGGTGTTGGGGCCAGGCTTTGTGTTTCGATATTTGCCCAGTCGTCACCTTGATCAGTTTCAACGTTGACGTCTTCTCCCACCACGCTGGTGGATCTTTTCAGTCGCTCTATCTTTATACTTGGGCGACCTTGTTAACTGTTGCACAAACCAACCAGATTGCTCTCCATCTGGTTGTTCTGATTACTTTATCGTTACTTCGGTCAATATCCTCTTCAAGTTTGCGCTCTGCGCTCGGTGCTACGGAATCTTGATACATGACTCCCCGCGCACAATGCCATCATGTCTATGTATTCATCAAGCAATGTACAATGGTCTGAATGGATCTGGGATCCAACCTATGGCCAGCACTTTCGCTCGGCTATAGATGCCAATGGTGCGTGATCCTTCTCCCAGTCTACCCCCTTTCGTCCCAAGAGGATACTCAACTAATCATGACGCCCATAGGCCAGCCTCTGACTCAATGGGAATCTGAAGTCGCCAATGACCCTTCCACGCCTCGCGAAACTGACGAGGTCCCGGACGTATCGGCGCTTACTCTCCAAGACCCCTCATCTCCGGGCGACGGCGACCTAGCCAGTACGTAATACCAGCCTGGGCAAGCTTTTGGCTATACCACTGCTATACGCCTGACTATCTGACGCTTGCATCTCAATGTCAGTCTTGGCTAACGTCGAGCCCCGATAGATTATACTACCGAAGCCTCGTCAAAAAGCAAGTCCAAGTCCAAGTCTCACAAATCATCCAAAAAAGAGTCGAAGAGTTCAAAATCCAAGTCCAAATCATCGCATCGAAAGGGAAAGAGTCGTGCCCAAGAAGAAGAAGAAGAAGAAGAGCCAGATCCCGCTCAGGCGAGTCGCGTGTGTGAGTATTTATAAAGCCATATTCATCCTTGAGTGAGTCTGACTAACTGAAACAGATCTCGATCATCAGACAGGAGAATACCTACCTTACCCAGAGAACGATCAAGGTGTGTTTGACGGAAACCTAACGTTTATTCGAGTACCTACTTATATATGATAGAGCCAGGACAATATGGTACTGGAGATGGCGATGATGCAGAGCTCGAGGCCTATCAGCAAAGCCGGAAATACAGCAGAGACCAATACTCTGCCGGTGGACCTGCAGATTCTGCCTATGGTGGTATGTTGCCTAGTACTCAACAACGAGCCTGCCAACTAATACATGGTATCATAGCCTATGAACCCGCTGAACCCGAGGAGCCGCCAGTTCGCGCTGAAGAGCACATCACAGGCACTGAGGGTGACTACGAGATGCTAGACCCCCGTAAGTCTTGTGTTTTTCGTTAACGTGGTTCAGTTCTAGCTAACGACATTTAGGGTATCAGGTTGTGCACTCGAGTTACTTCCAACCTGGCGAGGTGCGTATATCTGCCGGTCGTACTCCTACACACCGCTAACTACATTTGCAGGTTTTCAAGGTCCTGTGGCCTGAGCCAGCTGGATCAAGAAGCGCACCCATGTCGACTTACGCTGATGGATCAACAAAGGGCGCAGCCAGTGTGGCAATTTACCCTGATCAATATGGCGGCCAGATCTTTGCTCACTTCCGCCGCTTCATCGTGATCGCAAATGATTATGGGCACTGCCAGTGCGTGTAAGTCATCCATCACGCACTTACTTGATAAGAGGCGAGCTAACTGCCCAGGCCCATCTCAACGTACGGCAAAAAGGGCTGTACAAAGAGCGGCGCCAAGCCCTCGCAACACGGTATTGTCCATGACATGAGGTCCAGGCCACATCTTCTATCACATGAGCCTGAGCTTGGGTACAGTCCAGTTCGACTCGAAATCACGGATCCGAGCGAAAAGATTTCCAGGGAATCCCGGGTCAACTACGCCAAGCTGACGACTGTCGAGCACAATGTCAAGGTACTCTTCGTCGGCCGAGTGATACCAGAGGACCTATCAATCGCCAAAAATGCGGTCGATGACTGTTGGCTCAAGAAGACCCATACCCAGGAGGCAGCATCGTAGGCAATAACCTGCCTACAACTCGCCTCAACAACACGTTCACGGGACCCAAACGGGCCCCAACTTCACGGTGTCATGAACGGCACTAGCATAAATACGTTCACCAGAGGCGGTGGTCCTGTCCACCGGCACATCTGCGAAATCGGACTGAGTGATTTCGTTATCATCGAGTCCAGCTTGGGAGGAGCCTCGACTATGGCCGATGCTACCTGAATACCCAGGTAGCTTTTTGAGTACGTCGACCGAAGCCCACCTGCGTCAATCAGACGTTGGGGTTGATGGACGTACGCCTTGAGAGAACACGAAACATGACCTTCAACGCACTCTCTTTTTTACAACGTTTGAGTCTAATATTTGGTACACACGAGATTGATACGTTTTCCTTGGATACGAATTCACGCCGGGGCATTGCCACATTTCACTTGGATACGGCAGGAAAGTTAGGTGGAACAGGACTCACCAAACAAGTACAGTGCCTCACAGGCGAACCGGAGGCTTTTGGAATAGACTCTGCTTTCCTTTGTATGTCGTTATTTGGGTCATGTTGGTGGATATCTGTTTTTGCACGTTGGCTTATGAGCAAAGTACGAGCAAGGAACATGAAGATATATGGGCAGATTGTTCGGAATGGATATCATGACATGTTATGACACCTTTACTCTCGTTAAAGACCATCAGATACCGATTCACTAGTCAAAGTCGTCTTTCCGTTGAGCAAACTTGTTCGTGCAAGTCTTTGTAGTATTGCGTTGTGTTATACCTACCTACCTAGAGATGGGTGTTAGTGATGTATTGCCCCCCCCCATTACCCACGTAGGCACGGCTCATCAGGCCCAACCAACATGTCATCGCCATCATGACAAACGAGGATCAGATAATGCAGTTGCCTTTTCTCCCCCGCAAAAAAAGAACCCCGGCACATGTGCTCCAACCACTCTCTCTTTTTTCGGCCGAGTCGTCTTGTTAACGATCCAGGCCCAAATAAGGAGCTTACCGAGAGGAGACCCACTCTGTGGATCCTGTGCCTCGGCATCTTGTTCCCCGCAACGCGGCCGAGACCGACCCCAGTCGCGCCCTCAGAGGAAGCTCCGAGGCCGTGGAAGGGGGGGATTTGCCGTCGGTTTTGGTATTTAGGATTTGGATCCTTCATCTTTGGGGACTGAGATTTGAATCTTTAAATTGAACTTGTGAATCGGCTTTGGCGTTGGATTACTTCGAGAGTGAGCTGTCTCAGTCAGGTCAACACTTCCATCACGAGCAACCATCTCCAATTCAAGCCTTCAACTGTCATCTTGTTCTCCCCTTCATCAACAACAAACGACTACACAATGGCTGAATCTCACCTCGAAGACTTTCCCTCGCTCTTCTCCCTCAAGGGCAAGGTCGCCGTCATCACCGGCGGCTCTCGCGGTCTAGGCCTCCACGCTGCATCCGCGTACGTTGAACCCTCCTCCCTTTACCATATCCCTGCTGACATCATACCCCCCACAGGTTCCTTCAAGCTGGAGCTTCCAAGGTCTTCATCTCTTCCCGAAAGGCCAAGGCCTGCGAGGAGGCATGCAAGGCTCTCAACGCCCTGCCCAACCGCTCCCCCGGCGCGGTCGCCATCTCAGCGCCCGCTGACTCGTCCACGATTGAGGGTGTCGAGAGTCTTCTCGCGCAGGTCAAGAAACACACTGACCGCGTCGATATTCTCTTTGCCAACGCCGGCGCCACGTGGGGCGAGCGCTTCGACACGCACCCGGACTCGGCCTTTGCCAAGGTCATGGATCTCAACGTCAAGGCTGTTTTCAACACGATCCGGTTGTTCACCCCTCTGCTTGAGAAGAGCGCTTCTATCAAGGATCCCAGCCGCGTCATAATCACCTCGAGCACCGCTGGTCTAGGCGTTGGCACGATCGGCAAGCAGGGTACGTATGGTTACTCTGCCAGCAAGGCCGCTGTGCTTCACCTCGGCCGTAACCTGGCCATGGAGCTGGGTCCCCGACACATTACCGTCAACTCCATCTGCCCAGGCTTCTTCCCTAGCAAGATGTCCAATGGGCTCCTGGAGATGTCTGGCGGCGCCGAGCAGATTGCAAAGGCGAACCCCATGGGAAGGCTGGGTCAGCCCGAGGATATCGCTGGAGTTGTGGTGTACCTTGCAAGCAGGGCGGGTGCTCACGTGAATGGAGAGTCGATTGCTATCGACGGCGGTTCACTATGGCAGCGGGGAGAGCTCATGGCCGCAGAGTCGAAGCTGTAGTCATGGTGTTTAGTAATGTATGATAGACATAGAGTTGGTGGTATCTCGTAGTTACATTCAATGAGTTTATTGATGCTTCCGTTTTACGCTATGCATCTACTCTATTCTTTCCATTGCCTCATGAGCTGCCTGCATCAGCTGGTTTGCGAGCCACCCAAGTGCTCGCCTTGTATATCGTTTGTAGTAGACTTTCGCTGTCATGTATGTATGGTGCTTCAACACCAGTCTGATGCCACTCGACAACGAATCCCATTTTCTCAAGAAGAGCAATAACCTCATCGTCCGACAGCTCAAAGCTTCCCGGGTCAGCAATACCCGATGAGGTGTTGTGGTCATGTTCGCTGTCTCCTCCATCGCCCAGTCCATGGTTCCCAGGAGCGTTATTCTCAAAGTGCCACAACAAGGGGCCGACGTTGATGAGTACACCTCCGGGTCGGAGGCAGTGTCGGATGACCTCGAGGTATCGAATCAGGTTAGGTGCTGTATCGAGGAAGAAGACGCTGGCGACGGCGTCATACTGCTCCTTGTGATCTTCGTCTGAGTAGAGGCAGAGGAAGTCGGCCGCACACATGGACATTTCCCCAGTATTGGGGGTAGCAGCCAAAACCGAAGCCGGGTGAACGTCTGGTACCTGGTAGCTTCGGAGGTGGTTGGCCCGGGTGAGGTGGTTTGAGAAGGAGTGAACCCAGGGGTAGATAGAATGATGCTTGGCTTTTGGACAGTTGTTGAGGATGTAGGAGGAGGCCAGGAGCTGATGGTACGAGATTTCGTTTCCCTCGGCTGTGTAGCCGTTCGCAACAAGGTCGAACACTAGTCGACCCAATCCCGCACCTGGCACGAGCACCTTCAAGGGTGTTCGTTCGGGATGCTTTTGCTTCTCTGTTTCAAGAGCCTTCATGACGGGGCCGTAACTAGCCTGTCTCTCGGCAGCTCCAGCCTCAGTCCAATCACGATAGAACTGTCGGATGGTGCTCCTGGCCTTGTCGACATCAGAGTGCTTGGCTACTCCGTTCCACTCCGGAGGCATGCTAGGCTCTCCTCCTTCAGACTCTGCTGTGATGGCCCGGAAGGACTGGAGACCATAGCGAGCGATGGTACGGGCAAACTCGGCATTCTCATCGATGGCGTCGTCCACCCTCTCGAGGGTGTCGAGAAAGTTGAAGGGAGGTCCTGCAAGGAGTTTCCAGTGGTTCTGGGGAAGGGCGTAGAAGGACTGGCGACGGAGATGGGTGATGTTGAAGTGAGAGACTTTGGCGTATTGGCTGTGAATCTCTCAGTATAAGGAAACAGTCGAGGTAAAGCAGCCCTCAAAAAGAGAAGCTTGTATGATTGAATACGTTTTTCTGATGGTGAATCGCCCCTCGTGGCCGCCCATACTCACAAGAATGAATCCAAGGCGCAAAAGATGACGCGAACCTCCTCGGGGTCCTCCATACTGTCCTCTACTCCACCCCAGGCGCTGTCATCCGGGACTATTTCGATGTGGTGGCCATCTTCGGATCCAGCCATGGCTTAGAAATATGCTCGTGTGTGTGTTGATGTTGTGTGTGTATGTTTGTCTCAGTAAGGGCTCATGGCGGGGTAGAAGTAGGAGAATGGCTATGACGATGTCTGGGCAGGACCTTGTCTTGAATGAACCGGAACTTGACAAATTTGAAAAGTTGATATGAAGGGGGAAAAAATATCAAGATAATGTTCAAGCTCAACTCATGCTCCATCCCCTCCTGTCAACTCGAACAGTCATTTTTGCGGAGCTGGAATGACCATTTGCCATTCCGTGGGGTTTTGGCCAGATCATGTGATTTGGGGAAGCTCAACAATCAACCTACAGACTCTGTGGATAGCGACGACAGCTGCGTGAGCTTTTGTTTATGCCCAAATTCTGTCAGAAGCTCTATTTGTCTGTTTATGATTGATTATTATGATTTTTCGAATGCCAACGACATTCTGCGGTGCCTGCTTAAACACCCAAAGAGAACCCCGCCACCAACATCCCTAAGCCTCCAACCCCGGTCTGATAACTCTCCGACACACTCACCTCACCAACGACACCACCAATAGAAAGCACACCTTAATCTCACTTCAGCCTCATCAATACTTAGTCTGGTTCACTTTATCGCCATGGCTACAGACGCAGTCGAGCTTTCGGTGCCCCTTCCCCGCTCTCTGGACACCCGCATCTACCTCCGCCTATCCACGAAAGCCAAGTCAGTCTTGCTCAACCTGACGACAGCTTCACAAGATGAGCTCGCCACCCCAACATCCATGGGCTCGTTCGTTTATGCCCTACCCAACGTAAGTGCAACATTTTGTTCACATGACATCCAGTTGCTGACATTCTGTCAGAGGCTCGACCCCGTACAGCCACTATCCACGACGCTCTACTCGTCAGAGTCGTCGGTTGAGTTCACGACCCGTCTGGCCAAGTTGCTGGCCCGGAGAACGCAGCTCCCGGTCTACGTGAGCAACTCGATGAGCTTTGCCGATGCCGGTATGGGTGGCACGATAGAGGAGGAGATGGAAGCATTCAAGACCATTGTCCAGATCGTCTTGGAGAAGCTACAGCCCAGTGCCAAATCGACTACGGCTTGAGTTGAGGCCGGGCATGGAATTAAAAATTCTGTATTCACCGGGGCTTAACTATACCAGAGATTATCACCTGGGTTTCTTCTTATGGAGGTCCCAGCTTAGAGCCCCAGCTTGAGCAGGAGAAGCCGGAGCTACATTGTGCGATCAAGAAGCATAGCTCCTCGGACGTTTGACGTGATCACCTCGCTTATGACAGAGCTGTCAGGGCGATATTGAGCGATTGCAACATGGTCGATGTACTGCTCCGGACCATTCCGCCGTTATACACGCAGAGATGGGTGGCTTAAGACAGGATGTTTGTCATCTCACGGGAACGCGCGTGTAGCACAATGATGCCCTTGTCGGTCGAGACGGGCGATGGCAGATTATTCGTCTTGAGTCTACGCCTTGAGAGATTAGGTATCTAGCCCGGACCAGACAATGCATTACGCTTCTCACTCGGCCTGGGCCTTGTTCGGGCACCATGGCTTCAATGTCTACGCCCACTACTGCTGATCGACGAAACTTGGCTTGCCAGGTTAAAGACTTGAAAATGTCCACCGCCAGAGGTTGTGTAGCATTTGTGATACACGAAATGAAGAGTGGTGCAACAACGCATCGAGTGGCACTCAAGCCAGTCGTGAGCTGGCAGTGATGCATTGCTGTGAACAAGTCTTGTTACTAGGATAAATGCAGAGTGCGACGGGTTGAGATGAAAGAGGAAGGCCCCCTGCTTCAGGCATCTTTCACACGCGGCTAGCCACACTTCAAATGCAGGGAGGAGTCAATATTGATTGAATTTCATGATCTCTTGGTGGTTGAGTTGTTGTCGAGCTCGCACTGTTGCCAACAAAGAGGAGAATGTCTCCACGTAGGTACGGAACGCTGCAGAAGCGGACGACTTGGGGAGAATGAGTTCAAAGGATTCACGGTCAAACGGTTTAAATATTCCATTTATAGCCTGACAAACAAGCAGTATCTCATCGTTTAGAATAAACCCAATCAATGATAACAATATTGAACCTGCAAACAAAGACCTGATCTTCAAGGGCATCAGCGGCGACCCCCGCATTCAAAGAAAGAAAAAAAAAAAAAGACAGACCTTCTGACCCGCTCATCTTTGGCGGGTTATCGTTATCGCACCCCGCCACTGAATAATTTTTTTTCCCTTCTTTCCCTTTTCTCCTCGTCTCGGGTCGTTTGGCACCGTGCTCCAATAGCTCGGATGTTTGTTTCAGGTTGCATTTGGCTGTTCCTGCATGGTGCCAGATGGACCGTGCTTCTTCCATCTCGCCACGGCTAGCCCCAATTTAGCAAGTCACTGCCGCCCACCGGTCTCCGTTTCCCCCCCCTCCTTCGCCTGGTCTGGCTGGGCCTGGGCTGTCCTCCCACTTTATTACTGCCTACACCAAAACCTCCTTCTTTTGGTGGGCAGCTTGTGCTGTGCTGTGCTCTGCTCTACTGTGCTTCTTCATCCCGACCTAGGTCCGCTGGAGCAATCGCCTCTTCCTTTCCATCCATCTTCTTTCTTTACTTCTCTTCCTCCAAACTTCGCGACAGTCGCCGACCTAGTCGCAGTCGCAGCGGGGACTCTCACGCCTTCTATCAGTCCCCGGCATCAACCGCAGACTTGACAAAATCCAGCAGTAACCTAGGAGAGAGTCGGGTACGTTCGTCGAGCTCCCATCAACGTGTGGCCCCACGACCTTTGCACATCCCTGCACCTGAGGGGCACCTTCGCTTCTCGCCCACTACCATCCCAGCCATATCCCATATCCCATTATCCCATAGCCCACCGCTCGGTCTCCTCCAAAGCCTGTGTCCTCCTCCAGAGCCTCATTGTCCTGCTGAGCTCTGCGCATTGCTAACCCTCGAACCGTAGAAGCTGCGGACCTTGGCTGATGTGAAAGTCGATCTCGAACTCGCCATCCCGCTTCTGCGCGCCTCCACTTAGCTACAACCACCTTTTTCTTTTGCGAAACTCAAACAAAGACCCTGCCCGAACCGAACGACGGACGCCTCAGCAGCCATGTCCTGGCAACCCGCACCCGAGTCGCTGCAGCAGCTTGCTGCGTGCCTCAAGGACTCCCTCAGCGGCTTCGACAAGACTGCCCAGAAGCAGGCCGACTTGGTGAGACGACCCGTAACTGTCGCAATTG
This sequence comes from Fusarium sp. FW16.1, assembly GCA_017654865.1. NCBI lineage: Eukaryota > Fungi > Ascomycota > Sordariomycetes > Hypocreales > Nectriaceae > Fusarium > Fusarium sp. FW16.1. Next base: position 1,806,003 of record JADNRB010000001.1, read on the forward strand.
TTGCGCCAACCCTAGGCTAACCATGTTCCTCTCCGCAGATGCTCCAGCAGGCCAAGAACTCGCCTGACATTAACAACTACCTCGCATACCTCTTCTCCAGCTCCTCGCCTCCCGATGGCCTCCAATTCTCCGAGCAAGACTTTCACCTAGTGCGGTCCGCCGCCGGCATCATGCTCAAGAACAATGTCCGGACCGAGTGGAAGAAGATTCCCGAATCCAGCCTCCAGCTCATCAAGATGGCCGTTCCCATGTGCCTCCAGGACAAGAACTCGCAGATTCGCAACTTTGCCGGAAACATCGCCACCGAGGTTATCCGCTGCGGTACTCTCTTGGGCTGGCCCGAGCTGCTACCTCAGCTTCTCGACCTGGTCGGCAACACCTCAGGGCAGACCTCGAACGAGGGGCAGGAGGGTGCCATGTCCGCCCTGGCCAAGATCTGCGAGGACAACCTCGGCCAGTTGACCAAGGAGGTCAATGGCCAGAGGCCCCTCAACTATGTGCTTCCCCAGCTCATTGCTGCCACCAAGAGCCCGTTGCCCAAGGTGAGAGCCAGTGCTCTGACGGCAATCAACGTCTTCACCCCTCGAAAATCGCAGGCCATGCTCAACTCGATCGACGACCTTCTTCAACACTTGTTTGTCCTGGCCAGCGACGAAAACACAGATGTTCGACGACAAGTTTGCCGTGCGTTTGTTCGACTCGTCGAGGCCCGACCCGACAAGCTCCAGCCGCACATGAGCGGACTCGTCGACTACATCATTTCCCAGCAAAAGAGCGACGACGAGGACTTGGCTTGTGAAGCTGTTGAGTTCTGGTTGGCCGTGGGCGAGCATGAGGACCTCTGGAACGCGCTACAGCCCTACCTCAACAAGATCATCCCGGTCTTGCTTGAGGGTATGGTGTACAGCGGCGAGGATATTGCGCTGCTCGGTGGTCAGTCGGATGATGAAGAAGAGGAAGATCGCGAGGAGGATATCCGCCCCGCTTTCGCCAGAAAGGCACTTGCGCGAAAGGCCAATGGTGGAACTTCCGAAACTGCAGGCCAGGCTCAGAATGGCGAGGGTTATGAGAAGGCTGGTGACATGGATGAGGATCTTGAGGAGGGAGAGATCGACGACGACTTCGACGACGGTGATGATGCCAACCCCGACGAGAGGTGGACCGTCCGCAAGTGCTCCGCCGCCGCCCTCGACGTTTTCGCTCGCGATTTCCGAAACCCTGTCTTCGAGGCCATCTTCCCCTACCTGTCCCAGAACCTCAAGCATGACGACTGGCCTCACCGAGAGGCTGCTGTCCTGGCTCTTGGTGCTGTGGCCGAGGGTTGCATGGAGGTGGTGGTCCCTCACCTTCGTGAGCTAGTACCATACCTTATCTCGCTGCTCGAGGACCCTGAGCCCGTGGTGAGACAGATCACCTGCTGGACCCTTGGTCGATATTCGTCATGGGCTGCCAACTTGGAAGAAGAGGAGAAGGACCAGTACTTTGTCCCTGTCATGGATGGCATCCTGCGCCACATGCTGGACAAGAACAAGAAGGTCCAAGAGGCGGCCGCATCCGCGTTTGCTAACCTCGAGGAGACGGCTGGCAAGATCCTCGAGCCTTACTGTGGTCCCATCATCCAGCAGTTCGTCCGATGCTTTGGCAAGTACAAGGATCGCAACATGTACATCCTCTACGACTGCGTTCAGACCTTGGCTGAGTTCATCGGACCTGTTCTGGCAACCCCTGAGCTGTCAGGCCAGCTGATGCCCGCCCTTATCGACCGATACAACCGCGTATCCGACCAGTCCCGGGAGCTCTTCCCTCTGCTAGAGTGCCTTTCTTATGTGGCGATGGCACTTGGCGATGCGTTTGCTCCCTACGCCGAGCCCACGTTCCTGCGATGCGTCAACATTATCCACGTCAACCTGGAACAGACCCTGGCCGCCGCCAGCAACCCGGCGCTCGACCAGCCTGACAAGGACTTTCTCGTGACGAGTCTGGATCTACTGAGCGCTGTCGTTCAGGCTCTGGATGATGACAAGGCAGCCACGCTTGTCAAGAGTTCGCAACAGTCGTTCTTTGAACTGCTCAGCTTCTGCATGGAGAACCCCGCCGACCAGGTCCGACAGTCTGCATATGCTCTGCTGGGTGACTGCGCCAGATACGTTTATCCCTTGCTCCAGAGCTACCTTCCCACCATCATCCCCATCCTACTCAAGCAGCTCGAACTGGATAATGTCCTGGACGAGGACATTGATAGTGGATTCGGTGTGGTTAACAATGCATGCTGGTCGGTTGGCGAGATTGCCATACAGCACAAGTCGAACATGGGACCTTGGGTGCAGGAGCTTCTCGAGCGATTTGTCGAGATCATCACCAACCCTCGCGTGCCCAAGGGCTTGAGCGAAAACGCCGCGATGGCTCTGGGTCGACTTGGTCTGGATAACTCGGAACAGCTGGGTCCTGCTCTGGGAACATTCTCCGAGGAGTGGATCGGCCTCATGGACGAGGTCGAGGCAACCGAGGAGAAGGCGACGGCTTTCAAGGGATTCTCTATGATTGTTGGACGAAACCCTCAAGCCATGGAGAAGGTGTTGCTCGACTACTTTACGGCGATTGCCCGATATCGTGATATGAGCCTGAAGAGCCCCATCAGGCAAGAGCTGCACGATGTCTTTCAGAACGTGAGTCTTGGCTACTGGTGCCCTTTTCTGGTTCAAGCACTGACATTTACAGGTCATCAACATTTATAAGCAAATAATCCCCCAGTTTGGCGACTTTATCGGCCAGATGCAGCCGCGAGACCGACAGGCTCTGGAAGCACACTACTCTCTATAGGTAGCGAGGACAGACGGTCGCTTCCGTGAGCGGGTGAATGAATGCCGTCGAGGTGGAGGACGTGGAGGGAGCAGCAGGCTCGATCGAAATTTATTACATAGTTATAGATAGCACTGATTTCAACCGCAGTAGGTAGCATGGCATGACATGGTATGGGTTGCATGGCGAAGTTTGAGCAGGCTGACCAAAATTCTGGGGATGGATTTGATGTCCGATACGACGGGATGAATTGATGATGGAGGGCTGCAAGGCAAGCAAGGCAATGCAATCATTATTGGGGAAGGGGAGGAAAATAACTATACCTGGAAGGCTTGGGACTGAACTGAAGGAAACGCATCTCGTTTGCAGTAGATAGAAAACCTCGGGAGGGTGTGATTCATGGGAGGAGTCGATGGGCATTCATTTCATTGGGATCCAGCTAGATAGATAGGCTTAGGGTAGTTGTTGATGAGAGTTGCAAGCGTTGCCATTTCATGATGGGGTTTTAAGGTTGGTGATGGTGATGGATGGTGTTTTTGACTTGGGTCGACACCACCGGGTTATCACCACAAAGATATTAATCGGCTCTCGAGTTTGACTTGACAATCTTGTACCCGTAGTACTCTCATTGATCTGATAGCTCAAATTGATGATACTTGTTGTCTCTTCAGGTGCAAACGGAACGATCTTTTAGGGATATAGGGTAGCTGGTCAACAAGATTCACTCCATAGCCGCCACCACAGAAGTGTAATGATATCTATGCAGAGGTGTTTCAGGTCTCTGTTTGAATTGAATTGTGTGTCTAAGCCCTTATTTCTTGTTGTTGTGACTTGTTGTCTCCTTTGAAGCCATAATGGTGGTAAATTACCAAACACCGAAATTCATATCCCAACCACCCAGCTGAACTACCTTGACGCCCTGAGCGAGTAGATTTTGCAGTTTGAATCCCCAAAAAGCCTGTAGAGAAGGAAATATTGACTCTTGATACCTATGAAGCAGCTACTAGATCATGTTATTACAGCCACTGGGCTCTCTCACAGCCGTAAATAGGGTCAATACACTTAGATTCGGATCCCAACGAGATATCTGACTACCTGCACATCCCGAGGAATTAGATATTTATTGATTTAATACTCAAAACCTCACATAGAATAAGTCTTCGTTTTGATATCTATCAAAGTAGGCACCGGCCCTTGTCATCATAGCTACTGGCCTCTCTTGAAGTTGTGAAAATGATCAATACCCCAACACCGAGATTTAGATCCCAACCAGACAGTGAAGCCACATGGGCCTCTAAGATATTATATATCTGTGATCTAAGTACTTGAAGCTATATAGAGAATAGAAAAACTTTATTGCAATAACCGTCGGTTCACATTGTTCGTTATTGTGCTTTGTTGAAGCTGTACTGATGATCATCGCCTAAACATCAAGATCCGCATCCCAGCCGGACAAAAGCTACTTAGTCCCCAAGAGATATTGGATTTCTGTTATTTAAATACCTGAAGCCCATTCAAGAACGAATTCTTATCCTGAATTCCATCAAAAAGACCGTCGAGACGCTGGAACGTCTGTCAAGCTATGGAGTGACGGCCATGTCCAACAAAGAAGATAAGCTTCTATTAAACACACCAGGGGGAATGCAGCCTGTAGAACACCCCAAAAGGACCAATATTGAAATAGCCTCAAGCTAGAGACCGATTTTTTGTCGGCTATAGTTGCCCATCCCCCCTTTCTCGTATAGAGTACGAGGCAAGGGAGTAAATAACGCCAACATCACCACATCAACAACATCAAAACCTGATTTCCAAGATGAAAGAAACACAGATTAATCATCTTTTCCTTTTGCTAATTTCCATCACATCCGAGGTCTATCAACCCTTCGTGAACCCTCATGGTGCTTCTAGACCCCTGGGAATAATCTGTTGACCAAGGAACCAACGACATCATCACCCACGCGGAACCACGCCATCACATCAACCTAATGCAATCTCCATCACATCCGCACAAGTCACAGAGAAACGGACTTGAAAATCGTAATGAAACCCACTGAAAGAGTCCACCCATCCAATTACCTGTAGCCCATTGTGATCGTCAATCCTTGCAGACGCGCGCGCCCAAAAAAACCATCATCACACCAAAGAAGCCCAACATGAAGCTATCAAAAAAAAAGAACGCGGAAAAGAATCCGTTAGTTCTTTCTCTGAACAACATACGTTAATGACGTCTTTTAGTGCCCGTCATTTATCAGTTCTGCTAATCTCACTTGAATCGCAGAGCTATTCCTCCAAGGCGTGGACGTGGCTGGCAATGGTTTGAATAGTGAATACGAGGTTTTCATCAAACTGGCCTAGACGGGCCTAAAATTCCACAGAAACATGCAAAACACGCCAAAACAAGCGCGTAAAGCTCGATAAAAGTAGAATCGCGTTTCCAGCGCAAAAGTCTGGTTGTGGAGTTTCAATCATGCATCTCCAGATGTCGGCCCTCTGCAGCAAACCAACCCGCAGCGATAGCAACCGCCGGCGCGTAGCAAGCTCGCGATATTGGACCAACACATCGAAAGAGACAGCTAAGCCTCAACAGTCGCGCTGAACAGCCTCACGACTGGAAAAGGGGCCGAGGATATCAAACACTGCCAACCACTCGTTTAGCTACCAAGGTTGTTAAGCGCCGTCGTCTATACGAACATCAGCAAGAGTCGTATAGCAACAGACAAACTGAATTAGCATTCTTGCAACGTGGAACATGTCCAACCACAATAGGAATGATGAAAAGGGGTAATGGACATTGTTGATGGTGTAAGTGACGACAACTCGTCACTTCCATAGACGAGACCCATCGCGGCGGGGAATAGCTTCACGAACCCCTTTGCAAGGGAAATGACTATGAGCAATTAATGATTCAATTCCAAGGGGTAAAAGACAGAACGAGTAATTGAGGAGCCGGAAAAATAGGAAAAGTGAAACTTAGGGCGTGAATGACATACTCCAGTCACAAAGGGACCAGAAGCGTCAAGTGAAGCAGACGTCAGGCATATGGAACGCTTCAGACAGACGATATGCATGCATGGCATTAGCACGCTCCCTCAAATCTGTGACAAAAAAGTTGGGGTACTGGAGCCATATCGAGACCTCAAACACAAAGCCTGAGGCGATCCCAATTCCAGGGCGCGGGTCAATACACCGATGAGACGAAGTGACAGCCAAACGGAGGCCCCGAGAAAGCTTCTGTCCCCGGGGAACTTTTGTGGCGAAACGAACCGGCGGGACGGATGCATGTCATGGATGTCAAGTCAAGTATGCCAGACCAGGCTCAAAGAATGATCTGATATCAACCCGTCATGAAACCGGCCAGGCCATCCGGGAGGGAATCTCTCACGCCCCCCGCAAGTAGCTAGTCTTTGGTTGACAAGCGTCCCATCTCTTCAAAGTTGTGCCCCTGCTGGTCATCGATCCCACCGAACGAGGGGACGAATCTCCCCTCCTCCTGGGCCGAGGGAGGGCCCCGTCCCATCAACGACCCTTAACACACCCCCGGATACAGATCCCTTGACTTCCTGGTCTGGTGGCGGGAATGTGCAGAAAATAGGGGTCTTCCGAGGACCAGGGCTGTCGGTTGGAAGGCTATTATTATCCTGAAAGCAAGCCACCTCACCTCGGCAGCACTCTGCCAGCCAGAGAGAGGCCAGGCCATGCCTCCGCTTCGGCGCATCGACCCGTCTGAATATGGGATGCCGCCGTCAGGACCTGCGAGCAAGTCCGGTCCCTCGGATCGGAGAAGATAGTTGCATGACAACGGGATTGCCGGCCGGTCTCTAGCCCTGCACGTGGTCCACATGAGGCTGATGGAGTGGTTGTAGGTATAACGCCGTAGTGTGCAGACATACCGCCTCGTTCATCGACATGGCATCTCGTTCATCGTCAGAACCGTTGAAACGGACACACCCTTCTTCCGCCGACGTCATAGTCAACCAGCCAGCCCAGAATGGGCGGAAACGGAAAATAGCCGCTTCGGCCCGACAGGAGCTGACTCCCAAGCCATCTTTAATGGCTTCATCCATCGCTGACAGTCTCGGTCCAGGCTCATACCTAGGCGCATGAACCATCAGCCCAGCAAGCAGCGCAGCGCCGCACACAAAACATCAGCCAGCAGAGGGAGCATTGCTGCTGTGCCGTTTAAGCTTTGGCACTAGGTACGTCGGTGGTCGGAGGGGGCCGGGGACTTGAATGTACGGCTGTCTTGGCGGTGATGCATGACCCCTGTTCATGTCACCATTAATAGCATAGCCACCCTGCTTGCTGGACGCTGCTTGGTCCATAGCGGACTCCATCTTCCCCATCCTGGCTCCATGTCCCTTGCCCCCTGTCCTTGGCCCTGTCGGCAGGGCGCCGACGCCCTGCGAGTAATCGCCCGGTCCAGAACAACGCCCTCAACCTCAGTGGCTGGTCCGTAACAGGTGGGCTCTCAGGCGAACCTTACGGGGCTGGAGCGGCTGGAGACAGCGACAGTGACAGAGACAGACAGAGTAAAAAAAGTCCCTGTGTAGTCTCTGAAGATGGCCCGTTCGTTGCTTCGGCGGCGCGACCGTCCACCTGTCAGGGCCAAGTCTCTCGCCATCATTCGCCCGCTACGGTTAGGCCTGGGGGTTTGTACACTGGCGCGTGGTCCAGTTGGTACCAGACGTCTCAAACCAACCCACGACAATTGGTGCTCAACTGGCCATTTGTGTTGATCTGACCTGACCCGCCACCCTGGGACAGTCTTTGGTGTCAGAGGTTGATCAAACAAATCTTCGAAAATCCTGGAGCAACTCTTTTTGCACCACACTGCAATGCACGCTTGGTTGAGTTTGGTCAGGCGCTGCCGTCGCGTGCCATGCCATGCAGTTGTCGTCGGCCCGCATCCGTGGCTCCTCCTGGGTGGCTTCAGCCAGACGAGTCAGCACTCAGATCTAGGAATGATACGTTACTGTAAGCCATTAAGAGACCCTTGCTCGAGGTGTTCGTCGTCGTGAGGACCCTGAAAATGCTGTTAATAGAACAAACAAATGCAACTATGTCATTGCCGGCTGGTCCATCTCACTGGCTAGACCCATCGTCATGCTCATGGCTCATGATTCGCGAGCTGCACTCATGACGGGCCTCGTTAGCCTGCACGAGTCGAGCCGACGGCCAACTCAACATGTCCGAAATACCATCTCGATGGCTTCATGAACCCGGTGTTGACTCGATCAGCACTGTCCAGTTCTTTCCTGCAAATCGATTGGTGCGCAAGTCGACCTCTCCTTGAGAACACCCATTTGGTCCCAAGTGAGGGACACCGCCGCAGATCTGATACAGTCCGCCCAAGTCGATGCCCAAATTAATTTCTCCACGCTTGCGAAACATGAAGAATAGTACGATAGAGGCAAGATCGGCGAACTGCAGTTTGGTGCCCGAGTCTGTCATGTAAATCCTCAGATCAGCCATGATGAATTTTCACACCATGGTATCCGTACTTGTAACGTTAACAGTCGTCCACGTTTGCTTGCCCTCTGAGCTCAGCTCAGCTAGAATCAATAAGCGATGACGCGAGACGGGAGCACCAAACTGCCCGACAAGCGATGTCGATCAACAAGGAAGACCACATGACATGCCCTCCCTAGACAGTTATAGCACAGCTGAGATGGTGATCATATCTGTGATCGCTGCGCGGACCCGACTGGCTCTGCTGCACTCAGCTTTGAGGGCGCTGCACTGACTGACCGACTGACTGGGCGCCCAACTCCATGCCATCCGGAGATTTTTTTCTGGACTGTGACAACATGATGTGTTGCACACCCCAAGAGCACCGCCTCCAGCCTTGACCGATGAGCTTCAGTCCAGGCGGTCCAACGCACCCGTTACGGTTTGACCATCAATAATGGCCTCTCGTTGAATGCAACAACCCGCACCTAATGTCTCATTCTCGCTGACGGGTTAGCGGACGCTACAGACGCATTCCTCCTGTGCCCAAGCTCATAGCTCTGCGACGGTGAAGGTGAGCGACAAAGAAAAAGAAACACAGGCGCCATGCCATGGGTCTGCATACGCAGCCAGACCAACAAAGCGGTGCTGCTTGCGAGTTGCGTTGCTTTGCTCCGTCAGGTTTCGGCCAAGTCGCCAATCTCTGCACGTCCAAAAGACTCATGGAGATGAGAGTGGGTGTGAAGAGGGTCGCCCTGAAAATCTCTTCTTGCAATAATTGCCTCTTGACACAATCCCCGATCCATCCCAACCCCCCTCGCTTCGGTGGGTTGGCATGCAAGAAGAGGTTCTTGACAGAAATCCATGGTCATGATCAACACTTCTCCATGCCTCGGCTCCGAACGCTAGAGGACATGGCATTCTGGCGTGTTGGGAAAAGAACATGTCCAAAACAGGAAGTTCTATAAATAAAATGCCTCGCGGGGCCGACCCTCGTGGCCGAGCCAGGACGAATCAGAGCAAGGCCAAGAGACCCGGCATCTGAGGTCTCGCGCAGGCATTTCGTCACCGTGGGTTCATGCGTTGAGCTGCCGTGTCTGTACAAGACCTAAACACCGACCGTTGAATTCTTCTTTCCCTTTATGCAAGGGTTAGTAGCTTCACGCATCTTCTTCCTTCTCGTCCCAGGGGGACATCAGAGGCGGGGTGGTGCAGGGACTTTTTGTCGTGCGCAATTTTGAAAATGCTGATCAAGCCTCGAGACCCTCACCCTCTCGGCAGACCTGCGGATCCATGCGGGGGCCTATCGTCTTATCCCGACCTCCCCGTCCGCTTCAGGCGAATCGTAACCACGCTCGAGGTCCAACGGCGTGGTAATGTTGACCCGAGTCGAGCATTCCCCGCAGCGCGAGCTTGCATGGGCTGATGAGATAGAGCGTGCTTCGAGTTGCTGTTTAACCGGCCTCTGGGTTTGGAGACAGAAAGGAAAGGCGCTCGCTGCTTGATACCCCCAAAGTAGATTGGGTGTGCGGTGGGGTGATGGACCACGACCAGGGACCTTCCACATCCTATGATAGTCACGTCGCTGTGATTGTTGGAGCAACCAGTCCGGCGCGGGTCCCCGAAGCGATCATCGGTCTGTCTGCATCTCGATCTCCCTGTCCCTCCCAGCTACACGGGACGTGCTTCATTAGCGTCTTCTGAGACAGGTGGTGCGATGCACAATTTCAGCTTCCCAGGCACGCCAGAGCCCTTAGCCGACCCAACCTCACCGCTTCCGCTGTCTGTTTCTCGTGGGGGAGCTCAGACTGGAATGTCTAGGGTCCTTCATGGGTCGAGTCGATTGGAAGAGGTCATGGTCAATTCCCCATGCCGCTGCTTCTGGCTGACGGCTAGAAGATGAACTCATGGCGAACCTTTAAGAATAGCAACGCGCTAGTGCTGATTGCGGCAAAGAGCCATGCCCCAGCCCGCAGCCTGCACGTCGTTGCCAGCCTCAGCAGCATAGGAGATTCGATCTGTTCTTCCTTATGCTTGGGCCACCGCAAATCTGAACGGAATAGACAAGGAGGCCATAACGTTGATAACGCAGAGAGCACTATTGACTGTGTAATTTGGGATGCTTCTTGCTCGAGTCAGGCTCTAGCGTCCCCACCTCAACCAGCAAGCGACCAGCCTCCCCAGTCAGGTCGAGTGTGTGAAGGTATCGTGAACATTTGTTGAGCTGAGCGAAAACGAGCATGCCCAAGTTGTTGCAAGCTTCCGTATTGAGCACCTGGATGACAAGGGAGTAAGCGAATGCAGGGATGAAACCTCTTGATCCCACGATGTGAACAAGAAGTTCCATAAATGGGAGCGTCCTGTCTAAGAATGGTGGTGAAGTTGAGCCGTTGGTGCAACGTGGGCGTCTGGGATCCTAGCGTCATGGTCATGGCACGAACGAAATATGGCCCGGGTTCTGATGGGCAATTGGCGAAATGCCCTATCTCTAGTTCGACATGGGTCAGGGTTGGCAGGGAGAATCCCATTTTGGGACACGAGGTTTGCGGTTTCAGCCAAACAGAAGCGTCAGAGGCCTGTGAATCAGATCTGATCCAGGGGCAGGGGTCCTTGTCGTTTCTAGACAACCTTTGGACAGCATTGGCTTAATGCCGCCTCAACATCTCCGGCAGGCGTAAAGAGACGAGAGAATATTCCATTGACCGCGTCCAAAACACCTTGCCGCGCGGGTCGACCTGCCCCCTTTGAGACATGGCAAGTCTTGACATCCGTTTGTCTCAGATACTTTTCAGACATGATCCACTCGAGGCAAGGGCATGTCTGAGGGCTATCGGCAAGGCCGGCGCACGCAGTAGTAGGTTGAAGACGGAAGAACCCTCGGGGAATGGCGAGTGCGAATATTCGTAGCCTAATGGCATATGACCTCATAGCGGCAGGACTAGGCCTAAAACCTGGGGCGATCTCAAAAAATGGCCAGATTTTCTCAACGTCGAGTCTTCAATTTTTCGGTCTTGGGCCCTTGCACAGCCAATGATAGGTGACCGTCGACGATATGTCGGCCGAGATGGATTCATGGAGCGGAAGTCGAGTTTGATGACCGTTTGTTAGTCACCGGCGAACTTGGAGGCTGGTTTCAGCTGTGGGACCTAGGGCGGAGAACCAGGACCCAAAGAAGAAAAGAGCTGTCCATGTGATGAAACCGTCCCATCTGAGGGCGGCCGCGGAGTGTGAGGTCATGGCTCGCTCTGAAGTTGTGGTCCGTGAAGAGATTAAGCTGGCTTAGTCCATTCTTCGTCTGGTCTTTGCAGCAGAACGTCTGCTCAAGCTCGGCACCTGGAGCGGTTCGCTCCACCTACGGGCCGGAAGGCTGGGCTCGGGAGAGCTAGGGGCGAGTTATGGGGACCGGAGGGCATCTAGACCACGACATGAATCAGTTGAAGGTTCAAGAAGGGCAACTCGACGGTGGCCAGGGTGACGGACGGCGGCGTCCATAGCTTCTCTTGGCCAACCTTGGGTTGTCCTCATTGAGGTTTGTCCCCCGTCGACCACGACTAATAGAACCCGATTCTATGACGGACAGGGAGGAGACACCACTGGTCCGGCGATTTTGGATTGCTGGCGCACGGAAATGACGCTGGAAAAATCCGGTTACATCTGCGAGATGGGCTCTTCCGAGCCGCCGCTTTTCTAAATGGCCCCATCTCTTGACGGAAACTGACCGCAATGGGGGAATGGGACGGGTCAAGAATGGAGCATGGAGATGGACATGGATGATTGGGACCTGATTGCCGGGCGTGTGCGACTTCGGGACGGTCGAGGTTGCACAGGACAAAATGTGCTCGTGGCTCACAGGCCGGTGCCAGGAACCTGCTGATCATTAAGTTTCTATGCGAGACCGTCTTCTGCATCCCACGCTTGGCTTGATTGGAGTACTGCGCATTGGTGCCGAGGCGATAGGCGTCTTGTTGGGCTGCTGTACTAAGGGGATCGGGGAGAGCGGTGTAAGTGGCGGCGACGTAGACTCAGATTCCATCAGTTGTGATGGCGATGGTGGTGATGATGATGATGAGTCGACGAGGCCATCGTTGAAGGAGTGAAGAAGCTGGTTGGCTCAATGCATGGGATGCACTCCTCGTTGGTGAATATCACATGGCAACTGTCAACGGGATTGGGTCTGAGGAGATGCAAAGTCGGAAGGCACCTTGGCAGGGCGTTGCTTCCTTTCCCTTCGCATGAAAGAGAATGCGCCTGTACCCAAGACCCAAGGCAGGGCAGGAGCTCTCCAGCTGCATGCTCCATCCGTTGACGGAGCCCAGGGCAGACCCTGCCTTCCCCCATCCCATCCCATCAACGTCGAGGTGGACTAGGTAACTGGCCTAGTCTATTTTTGTCCCAGTTTGTAAGTGATAAGATGCTTCATGACTGACAAGCGTTGACACTCCCTGTCCCTTGCCCAGCCTCATTGTTTTTGGTCAATGTTTTGGAAGAAATCAGCGAGATTTGCTTTTTTGGAAGAAACCTGCACTTTCCTTCACCGGGGAGACCTTGCATGGACCTGGGCGTGTGCCATCATGCGCGTCCTCTGTAACATCGTTGACAGCCTCAAACCTAAAGAGAAGGCTGTGACAGCACACCAAAAGAAGAAGAAGATCGTCTGGGATTCCGAAACTGCCGGAGATCGCCTTATGGCTCCGTGCTTCCGTGCTAGATCCTGCCAAAGGCTAATTATGATGAGAATGCTCGTGTATTGTTGATTAACGAAATGATCCTTGAAAAGGATATTGAGTCGAACAAGTCCGATCAATTTCCCAATGCCCCGGCGAGCCCTTGCCCCATTGAGTAATGGGGCTTGGTAATTAATCGCGTGCCTGAATTGAACCGCGCCGGTGAGGCGCCCGCACAACTTCCGGTCCCCGATAGGGCATCGGCCGCCACAGCCAACGCCCAACTCGGGCTGAGGAACCCGCCAGCGGAATCAGTCGTAGCTGGCTCCAAGCCGGGAACCTGCAGGACATCTTCTAGGCGCAAGTGGCTCGGGGTACACGGCCTTTGTGTGTGCTGAGATCGGTTACTCGGGCAGTATTTCAGAGCCGATGAAAACTCTGTTGAGGAAGGTTGTCAATGACACGGCGATTTTAATTACATGCCGAGTGGGATAACAAGTGCTCTTCGAGCCTGGGTCAGTTATAATAAACTAATAAAGCATCTTTGTTCATCCTAGGCATGGGTGCTCAGCCTTGACATAGCTGTCATTGGCTGCCTTCCATGCCAGTTCTAGTAGTTTTCTGAGAAGCCTTGGGCCTAATCAATCTGAAGCATGTCGAATCTCATACAAGGTTCAAAGGATTCGGTTGACGAGGAACACCCAGGGGCCTTGGGAATGCCAAGCACTTGTCTCCAACCTTGTTTCCGCTCCATTCGGACGGGCTGTCAGCCCGCGTTTCTCCATCATGTTCCGTTTGCCCCCGGCCGTTGCTTTTTTATGTCTCATGCCTCACCCGCCGAGGGCTCCGTGCCGGCCTCAGATTTCCCACCGACCCTCGCCCACTCAATGCCGAGGACAGCTGGACGGGTGCACATTGTAGTGCTTGGCACTTGGCCCTTTTCCCAAGGGAGTTGGGCAGTCTGCTCTGTCGGGTTTGCAGGGTGCAGAGTGAGGATGGCTATTTTTGTGCAGATTGCAGATCACCGGTCAGTATCTGTAAGATGCAACGGCGCGCTCAACGTGATTCGCACGGAACGTTCGATTTCGATACTTTTGTTGCGCTATTCACCTCTGGCACACTGAGGCATCCTGTGACAGCTCAATTCGCTTGCCATAAACGGGTATAACTGTCACCCATGTCATATTTAGAGCAAGGGTGCTGGGCAAAAAAAAGGCGAGCAAATGAGGAAGAGGCCGAGGTATGGCAGACATAATATTACCATTCCCCCCGACCGCTGACCCCGAACGCGAAAACCCTCAAGGTTGATGGTTGGATCTGGGCCGTTAGCACGGGCACCACGGTAGTATCAATTCCCATGCTTGGGAACACGAGTCCGAAGGGGCAAGAGGAGACGGAGGGAGACCAAGCGAGGAGGGAATAGGAATAGGCCCGTCGAGGTTGGGGGAATCATGATCATGGGGAGCAAAACCCGTCCTGGCATCAGATGATTTGCAGCTTTCCCCGATCATCCGTGCTGAAATGCCAGTGACCAACCTCGTCGCCCAGTCAAGTTGCGTGCAGACTGCAGGCATGGCACACGCAGGGATGAGAGATACCGCCAAAAAGAAAAGAGCGCCGCTATTAACGTTATGTCATGGCCGATGTCGCGGTTGGAGATAGCCTCACCATGATGGTGGAGAGCATACTTTCCTGGCCAACGACCCTCCTTGCGCTCCATGCTCCCTTCTCTGTCTTCTGCCCTACGAGGTGTTAGCTGGAGCCTCGCGGCACACACCTCGGCCGCCAAAGGCCCGGGGACCCGGTCGGCTGTGGCACCGCACCAGGACCAGGAAGGTTGGGTGTGTCGAAGACATTACATTCAGATGGAAGCCCTCACAGAATTGACCAGGGCAATGGCCGGCTGAGGCGGGCGAACGATCTACTGTACAGTACAGTACAGCTTAGCGCACCCGAAGTTGTCCCGTTCAGGCACATCGAGGCCAACGTCACAGACAGCCCAGCCGTCTTGGTAGGGTTGGACAGAGAAGTGCTGATGGGAGAGTGGAGAGGGGGTGACAAAGGAAAGGGTGATGAGTGATGAGGAATGATGACGCTCCCAGAAGGATGGATGAGACAGATAGACAGGCCCGAGAAGGGAACGAGCATAGCCCTCTTTGATGCTGCTGTACAGTTACTGCTACTGCTACCTTGGGGCCAGGATGCAGAAGTCGAGTCAAGTACGGCCGTCAGCGATGGAAGGATGGAATGGACGGATGTCATGATGCTGCTAATAATGATCAATGCGCTGGGCTACGCTGGGATGCGCTGCATGGCACGGCGGGTGCAAACTTGAGGCCATTTGCTCTCCGAGCCGTCTGAGTGGCCATTTGTTCCATGTCTCAGCTGCGAGGCAAGGCAAGGCGACGCAAAGCAACGCAGACCAAAGCGCTGGGAAAGCGAACCAAAGCAAAGAAGGGCCCTGAACTAGAAGCATTCGGGCGGCCATGACGGTGGGCCGTAGGTAACGTTCCAGCTTCCCTCGTCCACGACTTTACCAGCTGCAGTTAGGGCAGTGCCTTTTTTAGATGCGCCTTCTCCATATCTCCATCTCGAATCAAGCCTCACATCTCTCTTCTGCGCCGCTTCTGGAGCGATCCCGCCACTGTGAGATGGCGCTTGGAGGGATTGGACGCTATGCGATGAGATGCGGTGCAGTGAACCCCAGCCTTAGCCTTGGACCGCCTGAGGCATTGGACGATGAGGCTGGACTGGAGAGACCTCAAGGGTCAAGGGCCTGGCCTCCATGGCCTCAAGCTCAACTACCGGCCCCGGTTTGTCCGTCCGTGACGCATCCCCACCGCCCACCGTCCCTCCACCGCCGCCGTCAGAGCCCGCCAACAGCGCCCTCTTGGCCATTCGGCGAACCACGGTCCAATCATCTGTTAGAAAATGTCGGCCCCCGCGGCCGACGGACGAATAGAAGGGTCGGAAGGCCGCAATGAGCCGTCAACCCGACTAGACAGCCTGCCTTACTAA
The DNA here is from genome assembly GCA_017654865.1 of Fusarium sp. FW16.1. NCBI lineage: Eukaryota > Fungi > Ascomycota > Sordariomycetes > Hypocreales > Nectriaceae > Fusarium > Fusarium sp. FW16.1. The sequence goes on from JADNRB010000001.1 coordinate 1,821,932, forward strand.
GGCCCTCGCTGAACGGCGTTGGAGCAAAAGGAGCGGGCGGCTTTTGACGACAACGACCACAACCTGACGACCCTAGGATGGAAGAACGAGCACGGACTCGAAAAGTTATTTTTACTCAGTTACGTAGGGTTTTTGTCACCCACCCGCTCGCAGCAGCATTAGCAGAAGCAGCTCTGCTTTGCCTGGGGGGAGTCTGTCCGACCGATAGCACGCACCTACGAACTGAACCTGTTCGCTGACTGCCTGCCCGTCTTGTCGTGGGCTTGGCTTGGCTTCCATTCGCTTCACTTCGCTCACAGTTTTTACCAATGCTTTCTCTTCAACTCTCAGCTTCTGCGACTCTGGTCCCCCCGGCGGTCGCAGAACGGGAAACGGGCACTATCATTCATCCATGACATTTTGATCCATCCCCCTTGGCCCTAGCCATGTGCGTCATGCCCTCCACCTAGAGGCTACCTCGGCCGCCGTTTTTTTGCTTCTGCTCCCGCGTCTCATGGTCATGGCTCTCTCACTCGCCTCTGGTCAGTCAGTCTGCTGTTTGCTGCAGATGCCGGCCTGTCCGCTGACCATCCCGGCCTGTCGCCCCAACCCAGCCCACTGGAGATGGCTCTAAACAGGCTCTGGAGGTTGCCCGCCCGCCACTGTCTCCCACTGTAGTCCTCTGTATTTGCATTTGCATTTGCCTTGATCCCCTCCCTTCTTAGCCAGGGCTGGGCTGGGCTGGTTTTCCTTCCCGCCACCACCACCACCCACCGGCTGGAGCGGCGGTGGACAGAAGAAGCGGAGGACAGCCCACATCCGGCCCTCATCATGCCGTCCGTCCACGTCCAGTCCAAGCATTACCGTCTCGGTGGTCCTGTAGAACCAGACAACGAGCCAGCAGAGCACAAGCCAGCCAGCAAGCCAGCCCGGCTGCCCAATAGCTCACCTCCAATCTTCTGCTCCCCAAAATAGCACACAGCAGAGGGCACGGTATGGATCGATGCTATCCTCAGGTATGGACCCGTCCTACCTTGCCTTACCTTGCCTTGGCTTGCGGGAGCCGTACAGTAGCAAGCAGTAGCATCCATCTCCAAACTGATCCGTTCCCCGACGACGTTAACATGCCCGCTTAGCTTGGCTGAGCTACAGCCAGGCCAGAATCAGAATCCTCACGCACCCCCTCCCTCCCCATCCTGTCCTGGCCTGGGTTGTTACTAAGGTTATGGTCTGTGATGAATCGACACACCCATACCGTCCGTCCCCATTCCCAGCAAACCCGCACGCATGGGTGGAGGATGGATGGGGACGGGGATGGTCTACGACTATGACAGATGCCCAGCCCAAGGGACCTTTTGGAGACAACGGCCCTTTCTGATGAGGCTACAGAGCGCCCCCCCCTGTTGCACCTGTGGCACCGGGCACACCCCCCCATCCTAGCGTGCTTGTTCTCCTTCTGTGGCCCAACGCGGAACAATGATACAGACATGCTCTTTTCTTCTCTGCTCTGCTCGCTCGGGGTTCACGGCCATGGGTCATGGGCCAGCGTCCGATTCATGGGGGATCCATCCATTGCTGCCGCTGCCGTAGTCCCGGAGCCCGTACTCCACAATCCACAAGTGACCTTGGCCCTAGCTAGCCCGAGCTCGCCTGCCATGCCATACCAGCCTCTGGTCTTGACACTCCCTGGGCTCATTCTCACGCTTTGCTTTGGATTGACGCTGTAGGAAGAAGAGGAGGTGGTGGTGCTTCTGGTGGGTGTGCCGTCGGGTATCTCTTTTTGGGTCTTGTCTGGCACCTGCTCACACACTTGTCTGCCCCCCCAAGCACGCACATGGCACCCTCTTACTCTGGCACACAGAAAACGTACCTGCCTGACCTTACACAGCCTTCCTCCCAAGGTTCCTTCCCACTCCCCGGCACCACATCCACATCCACATCCACATCCGCATCCTCACACTCACACTCACACTCCCACTCTTACCCCCCCGGTTGCTCCTCCCCCGGCCGCTCCTCCCCGGTGCCTGCTTGTATTTAACAAAGCCGCCCTCCCCAGCTCCTTCCCGGATCCCCTCTTCGATTCCTTTTTGGTCAACTCCAACAACCATCATCAACGTCTCTCCAAACCAACAACACGTTCGCTTTCCTCCCTCCTCACCTCCCCCAACTCTCTTAGGAAGTCCTCGTCGACTCCTGTCACTCGCTTTTTTTACTGGTGCTTTGGGTTTCAACGACCCCTTCTTCTTCTTTTCAACCAACGATACCTTTTCCCCAATATCTCGGGGTATTCAGTCGCTTCCCGCTGTGGATCGTTAACAAAGGAACAATCGCTCTGTGCAAAGACCAATCGACCAGATAAGGACAAGAACCACGCTAAAACGCACACCCCGGCCCCGAACTTGACCTGCCAAACGGATTGCCTTCTCGTCTCCAAGTAATACGAGCTCTCCAAAATCTGCAGCCCTCATCACCCCCGGCTCGCCCTCGCCCTCGGCCCCGCGTGTAGTTGATATCTTTGTCTCTGCATATCTACGCTCGCTTCCCTGAATCCGCATCAAGCTGTCTTGAAAAGGAAAGAAAATCAAACAAAGCCACCAACCATTCGATCGCTACCACCAATCACGGACAAGAAGGAAGACTTGGACACGGGCAACCTGACAGACTACGATACCGAATTTTTTTGAGATTCCCTATCCAGCTCATCTAGCCGAGATCACCGCAGCTTCGTAGAGCTCCTCGAGCATTCCAGTCACGCTAGAAACTTGGAATTGCTTCCGTATCAGCTTGGTTCCTCGACTTGCACCTGAGCCCAGCTCATCAAGTCCACCAGCTCTCGAACTGCTGTCCATTCTTCCCTGAGTGCCGATCTTCGCAGATCTCTTCTCCGGAATACCCTTGACTTGATTGCCTCAAGTCGGTTTCCAGAAACAATTTGGCTGGGTAGATCGCCAATTGCGCCCTTGTCTCTCCAACGCTCGCTACTCGTCCACAGGCTTGCCTTTGTGGACACCGCGTACGTCTCTTTAACTCCCATTTTGAGTGATCGTGTTGTTTCTTACAGCCCCGACAGGTCTTTCGCTACACTTTCACCTTCATCAATTTCACAATGGCTGGTCCCGGTGGTGGTCCTCCTCGCCGCAGCCACACCAAGTCCCGCAAGGGCTGTGACACCTGGTAAGCTTCATTGAAGTGGAAATATGGTTTTGCTCAGTTTCACCCTAACGGCTTCTCTGCAGCAAACGCCGACACATCCGCTGTGACGAGAACTTCCCTCAATGGTGAGTTGGTTCAAAAACGGCATCTCGATGCAGCCTCCCTTGCTGACCATACCGTAGTCGCAACTGCACCAAGCACAAGATCCGATGCCCGTACAACGATGTGCAGGTTCCCGACGCTGAGCGATCTACCACTCCCGACAAGCCCGACCTCATGTGGACGCCCCAGATCGAAGCCGCCATCGCCGAGTGGCAGAGGACGGGAATCTTCCCGCTCCCGAGCCTTGGTCTGTATCCGGCTCCCATGCCTCATCTCTATTCGCTCGAAGACCTCCGATTGATTTACCACGTCGCCACTCTGTACTACCAGCTGGCCACCATCGATGCGAATAACTTCACCCTCTGGACTCGCCACATCCCAACGTAGGTCGCACAGATCTGGATCATGCGTTGATGGATGCTAACATTGGTCTAGTCTCCTCCGAATCGGCGCCACAACCCCCTACGTGATGCATGCGCTGCTTGCCTTTTCCGCCATGCATATTGCTTTCCTCACCGACTGCCCTCTGGTCGGCAGCCTGGCATATGAACATCGAGGCATTGCTCTCAAGGGTCTGCAGGAGGCCATTGGCTCTTTTTCTCGAGAGACGTCCGACGCCATCTTGGCTGCGTCTCTTGTGCTCTCCTGGCAAGCCACCGACTGGTAAGTGTTGTAGATTCTGCAGTTTGTGACGGCGGCTCACACTATGATTAGGCGCAGCTGGACACAGCTGATGCAGGGCACCTCCTCGGTGAGTAACCAAACCTCAAAATAACCCGAAACAGCTCTGACTTGCTTGCAGGTGATTGACGCAATGGACGCTTGGAAACACGAATCCCAGTTTGGAGACTTCATCGCCGAGAGCAGCACCTTTCCCACGGCTCCGCCCTCCCCTGGACAGGACCATCGTCCCAGCCAGCCGCGACCCGAGGATCTTGAGGCTTTCCAGCGCACGCTCGAGCAGGTTCAGAAGGTGGAGGCTCATCTCAAGCACCACAAGGAGGACACCACTCAGATCCAGCATCTCATTGGCTTCCTCCGTGGTTCTCGCAAGATCAGCCCCACGCTCTCGATTGCTCAGCAGTTTGAGAGGCTCCGGCCGCTTCGGACCTGGCTCTTCTGGATGCCCGTGAACTATCTGCAGAACTACCATGGCTCTCCCAACTCCCTGGTCGTCATTGCTCATCTGTACACTGTGGCCCTCCTCATGGAGCGACTCTTCCCTGAGATTGGTGCTGCCTACTTTGGCAGTCTGTCCATCTCTCCCGTTGAGGAAATTGCTCGGCGTCTCATGTCCATCAATGTCTCTGGTGCCAGGGGCGAGCTCCAGACGCCTCTCACGCTCATGGAGTTCCCCATTGACACTATCAGTGAGTTCCGATCGCGAATGGGCTGGCTGCACCCGGAGAGGACTCCGTCGTTCCCGCAGTTCAACCCTCCCAACTTCACTGTTCAGAGAGAGATGCCGAGCAACGAGTACCTGTATGGGAACCCTGCCTTCAGCTACAGCACTGAGGAGATGCCGATGCTCAATGCGTCTGGACCACCACCTTCATCGGTGAGCCCTCTGGTTCTCTCGTCGCCGTACCCAGCGCAGCAGTACCTCAATGTTCCGTCTCCGGCGTACACGGGAGCCTACAGTCCAGCTTCGTCCACCTTTGAGGGTTCCGTTGCGTACAGCGATACCGAGGAATACAGCACCTGGGACATGAACGCCCTCCAAGGCGGACCTCCCACGATGCACGATTCTCCTCACAACTATGGCGTCGGGTTCGTCACTCCTGTCCAGACCGTGTGGATTTAGGCTCCTCGAGGCGGCCACCGGGTCTTTTGCGCGAATAAGAATAGGGGATTGACCGTTTCCACCCAGGATGAACACCACACCAACATACCCGCCTCCAGAGGACCCATCTCCCTACATGGCCTCGCTGACGAGCGCTCCGTCTCCGTACCTCAGCACGGATCAGTTCGGCATGCTTCCACTCCCCGAGTCTCCTGTCACCTCGAGCACGCCGCTCCCCCGACACCGCCACACCTCTTCGATGTCTTCGGCTCCACACCCGCCTTCGCCCCTTGTGCAGGCCCCCCTGATGCACAGCTACGAAGACAACGCCCGACGCCGAGCGACTTGATGTTTCTCGGCTGGCCCTCCAATTCTCTCTCCAATCGCTACAACCAATTTGCCGTCGATTTTGTTTTGACTTTATGTTTGATCCCGCTCGCTGCTTTTTCGAAATCGACGCAGACGCCATGTATACCACGTTCCTTCGACGCTCGCTACCACAACCACAACCAACTGGATCTGGGCTGGGCCTCCCGGCCTCAAGATCCTTACGACGCTCCTTGAGACAAAAGATTAGATTACGCTCCCTACAACGAACGAAACTCGCACTATTATGTGCTGTACCACTACCTATTTCACGGTCCTTACGATACCCAGCAAAGAAACGACACTCCTTCTTGAATACCACCACCAATGATACCCGATAGACACTCCTTCCTGACGACTTAATGACGACTTCATCGGTTATAGAATTCACTCCTTACGGACTCCGCCAACGGTGACGGAAGCACCGTATCCAAAATGCATAGCGACTGTTGTTTGTGTTTTTAAACGCGCTCAAAAAGCTTGGTGTTGATGGGAGTTTTTTGTTTTGCTTTGATTTGATATGGGAAAGCATTTGCTCGGCGCTCTTGATAATGTTTTGTGTTTATTGATATTGCTTGATTTGTTTTGGTTTGCCGCGCCGGATTCGACTCTTCGCAGAGTTGACGGCAGCGAAGGGATACTACGGGACAGAAGCATGTTTTTGATGTTTTTTGCAATGATTTTACCTGATTTCGGATGTTGGGACCAACTGGCTCTATGAAAGATGCCACGGGGATATATGTATGCTTTGGAACGAGGAGGATGATTGACATACGCAAGAGATATCACGCGAGGATAAGGATAGACTGTTGCATTGTTTTTTTTTTTCTAGCGCCTGGAATTTTCAACTGCTGAGGAAGACTTGGAAGTCTGATGGCGGTTCGAGGACGATCTGCCGGGAGATTAATTGACGATCGACTGATTGCGCGCCACAATAATGTTCCTGATGAAGCCTGATGAAGTGACCCTGAGTGACATGAGTGAATGTAAGACCGTTGGAGGTGGGGTCGAGTCTTGGTGACGCCCTCTGACACTGCCCTGTGCCTGGGCTGAGGGGTCATGGTCGTACCTCAAACTTTAAAGTGAGCACATTGGTCACGGCTCCATGAGGTAGACGGTGGTATCAGGCACATCGAGGGCAGTGGCTTGGACTTTGGTGACCGGTTGTGTGAGATGATTGAGGCCGACATGCTCTATGACTTGGGATGAAAGTCTTGCTCTATGTGGAATCATTCAAGGGCCTGATAAAGGGATGCTATTGGGTTACCTGCATGTGTTATCGTCCTGTCTTGGGATGAAGGTGTCCCGGTTGAGGTAATGTTGCGGGTTCGGTGATGCGGGGGAGATGGCGTGAGAAGCTCTGTGAACCTTGAGCATGGCAAGCACATGCCTGGCTATTTACTGGACTGTTCCTCTTCATCACAATAAGACAAGCACAGAAAGTGCGGTAGGATAGGTGAGTTTGTATTCAAGCCGTGGCTAATTCAGACCCATCAACTCCGTCTCTTTCCTTCTTTCTGTTGGTACACACACACGCACGCACAACATCTCCAAGGCGTAAGAACCAACACCACCACCACCAGATAGCCATCAGCGAAATAACTCCTCATCCAGACACCTAGCCTTGAAGCGGTCCTATAGTTAGAAACCGAGGGGGAAAAAAAGAGCAGAAACCATGACAAGAAAAAATGAGCGCGCGCAAGTCCGTCAGGTTGTTTGTTGTTGTTGTTGGTATCACTATTCCCGTTCAGGCCCAAATAAGTGTTTGTTCGTATCCAGCCGAGCTTCTTCCCAAGACGGGACCAGGTTTCCTCCGTCTAACAAAATACAAAAAAAAAAAAAAAAAGAAGGGGGCGTTTGAACGGCTATGGAAGAGTCTCCCATGCCGTGTGTTCACCGATGCTAAAAACTCCCAGGCGCCTCTGCAAAAAAAGGATTGAAATGGATCGTGTATGGTGATTTGTTCCTGTCAACTCCGGTGTCATGGTCGTTGATGCCAATCTCTCTCTCTCTCTTCCCGGGCATCATCGTTTCGTCTTCAATGTCGCTACGGTTGTTGTCGTAGCCAGCGATATCCAGTCGCATCGGGATCACCAGCGTCACCCTCACACTCAAGCAGACGTACTGCTTCGAGGCCTGTTGGATGACGGTCGATCTCGCTGGGGTAACCGCGCACTATCGCTTCTGTCACGACCAGCACCTTGTCGTAAGGCATCGCTGTAGCTCGGAACCGGCGGATTTCGATCGTTGGTATATTGTCGTGGGGGAATCACAGTGGCAGCAGAGTTGCCTCTGCTTCGGTTCATGACTCGGATCAAAGGAGTGTTCTCCTCGCTGTCTGTGCTGTATCGGCGACCATCTTCACTGCTGGAATGGTCGGGACTTTGATATTCGGGTGGGGGGTTTGTTGCGTCTTCAAGATGTAGGTGGAGAGGGTTGTGATCGTGGGTCTCGTGCTGAGGTCCGGCATTGCTACCTTCACCGTTCTCCTCGTTGGGTACAAAGTGCGCCAGTGAGATATCGGTTGAACTTCTGTCTGGTCCTGGACTCGTCGGGGGAAGAACGCGGAAGTTGCCGCTTCGTGTTCTCCCGTGCTGGGGGTTCAGGTTGCTGGTCGGAGGGCGTGTGTTATAGGAGCATGCTGTGACCGAGTGACTATGTTGTCGACCTTGAGGATATGTGGCGCCGCTGTCGGTGCCTGTTTCCAACAGAATACTACCCTGCTCAGATCCGTACGGCGGCGGCGGCGCGAGGCTACCGGTTGCAGGAGCCAGACCCCATTTCTTGACATTGGCCTCGATAAAGACGAACCCGGCCTGACCAAAGTTGACGTGGATCATAGCAGGACCGTTGGCGCCAATAGCGGGGAAGAAGTTCTGCGACTTGAGACCATGGACCACCTCCTCGAGCTTCTTGCCGTTGCGAGTGAAGAAGATGGCACCTGTTCGAGGGCGGTAGCCCACACCGACGACATCGCCCTGCACCAGCTGGGGGCCGTAGGGAGTTGCGCCGAAGGGCTGGTTGTAGCGACGGGTTCCGGTAGACTGGTACCCAACCGAGTACTTGTGGTATCCTGGGAAACGAGAGTAAGCAGGTGACGGCGGCATGAGGAGGACAAGAGGTATGACAGGCACTCACCAGGTAACCGGAAGAGAGGGTAAGGCTTGGTGGCCATGCCGATGCTGAGGAGGGTGGTCTCGGGCTTCTCGTATATCTTGGCCTCCCAGTAGTAAACGTCGTTTTGCTTTGGGACGGGGAGATTGCTCATGACGGTGCATTCCGAATCAAAAAACTCAATCTCAGTGCGGGCTTCGACAAAGCAGTTGGCGATCTCGAGCTCGGGTTCAAACTCCCAGGCGGAGACACCCTTTTCCTGGATGGCGAGATATTGCGATAACGAGATGTCTGTCTGCGCAGACTCTGGAGTGTTGGCAGTAACCCAGGCTGGTGCAGCGTACACGCGTCAGTACAAAATAGCGTTTGAGGGGACGTGCAAGGCCCCAGAGAGGGCAGAGAACCCAGCGACCTACCCTTTGCTCGTAGATATTCCTGGCGGGCCATGTCATCCATGACCTCGAGGGCCTCAGCCTCATCACGCGCGAATGCTTGCTCATCATCATATTCGCCGGGTCGACCGAGGCGATCGAGTATGATACGACCAGTACTTGCGCAGCCCGAAACCCAGAAGATGAAGATGACGAGGGCGATAAGGACGATGGAGCCAAATGATGACACGAGGCCGATGACGACGCCTGTAAAGGCTGACGAGGGGGAGGAAGATAACCCCATGATGGGCTTCCGTCAAAGGGAAAAGAGGTCTCTCTTTTTCTCTAGGTTGGCGTTTTTGAAAGGACAAGGAATTGCTTGCGTTTGCTTCGAGTCGTATCGTATTCGTCGGTGCAATCGGTCGGCCGGTCGGATACGGGAGAACAATCAAGTCACGACTCTTGGCGGACGGCGTCACCGCCGCGAATAGTGCATCCAAGAATCAATCGCGCGGCGAGGGAGGGAGACGCTAGTCGCAACGAGAATCGCAAGAGGAAAAGGAAGCGCCGAAAAGGAGAATAAAATGATGGTCGAGGCGAGGAAAACAAAGTACGAGAAAAGTGAAAAAGGGAAGGAGGAGAAATGACGAGAGGCGATGGGAGAGAGGGTGGTTGGTGGTTGGTTGGTGGGATCTGGATGTGGAGGAGAAGCAGAAGAAGCCCGGAGGAGGAGGATGGAGGCTCGGGCCTTGGCCCACGCGATGTCGCCACACCTCACAGATAGGCAAGTCCTTGGAACAGGCAGGGGCCTAGGCACACGACAGTGATTGACGGAAGGAAGGGGAATAGAAGTAGAATATGTTGTTTGATAAAGATGAGTAGATCAAAGTAGCAAGACACAAAATAAACCTCTGTTGTGCCTGTTGTTGTGCCTGTCAGCAACCGGCCGCTGACCGGGCCCTTGCTGATGCTGACGCCGGTGGTGACGATTCCAGTGGGTGACGGTTCCTGTCAGTGGAACCCGACTCCAGTTGGATAGCGGATGCGTCCAGTGGCTTTTCTTGGTGCTTCCGGCGAGGATGGGACCCGCCCGCAGTCCCTCTGGAGGGGTTTCTGACGGAACCGGCGGGAGCGGCCAGGGAGGTACATCGCATCATGTTAGCGTCAGCCTGCATTCAAGTGCATGAATCTTAACGCTTCATGTGGGGATCTTAGTATTTCTTTCTACGTGGGCCCGAAATGTCCGGATCGCCCCGAGGCTGAGCAGGACGATCAAAGTGGCTGGACGGGGGACCGCTCGGTCAAGGATTGGCTAAGGACCCCTTCTTCGATTTGAAAGACGGGATCCTGGAAGGGGAAGGGGCATTTTGAAAGCCTGGATGAGGCAGGGCGTGACATGGAACAAAAAACCCGTGACGTCGTCATTCACATTAAAACCACCAACACCAGCAAAACCTCCAATATTGCTTCCCCCTTTCCAATACTTCCCCCCTTGCAATATTAACAATAAGCTCGTTCTGCATCCTGCAACATCCATCCCTTACACACCACAGCAAACAAAATAAACAACTGGCCGTCAGTCCCTCTCGGCCCGGCGGCTATACGCTCCAGCTGAGGCGCCCCAGGTTTCATCTTTTCCAAGCTAGCGCCGCATAACTATTTTCAGCTCTTCTTTCTGGCGATACGCGCTTCACTTTGCATGATGATGGGGGTTTTTTTTTTTGTGCACATCTCAATTAGAGCCCGCTGAGACAGCTGCAAATCTTCAATGTAAACAGGTGAGACATGAGAATTTTGTCGGAGCAACCGACCAGGGATGGGATTGATGCTTGCGTCTTGCATGTTGGTCGCAGGGAGAGAAACCCGTAACGCAATGAATCTATTGGAGCTAGACATGATATTCAAGGGGTTTGTTGGGTCCGAGTCTTGCTAAAATAAGTCGCCTACGGGCAACTACATGCGGCCGAGGGTCCGGGTGAGTCGTCAATACCACCACCTATCAACGAGGCACAAACATGATACTCTTACTCTATACATACTCAGTCTATATATCACTGGATCAAGTTCACTTGCCAACACAACTAATCCCTAACGCCTTTATTCATTTACTGCATTGCCTATCTCGTATGCTAACAATCTCAAGACATGAATGATGATGACCTCTGTATCCGTAAAGCAAGCCGTCCGTGACCCATTTCTTACAATCATACACAACATGATGCTTCCTCGCCGTGTGCAATAAAAACAAAAAAAAGCCCAAAATCAACCTTCTTTAACCTCCCTTCATTTAGTCAACTCTCTCCTGTCGGCTGCGTCGGTATCCACGCTCCGCCCTGCGCGCACGACGCTCCTCCCTGGCCCTCTCCCTCTCGAGCTCTCGGAGCTCAGGCATGGGGTGGTGGTAGCTCTTGGTGCCGAGGTCGCTACCCGAGTCACCAGTTGTGCGAGTCACCTGCGATCCATCCAACAGACTCTCGGTGGCCTGGCTCTCGGCGCGGGTGTAGCTCTCAGCTCGCTGGTAGTTGTAGTCTCGGCGCGCAGCTCGGCCAGCCTCACGGAGACGACGGGCCTCAGCTCGCATGCGCTCCTGCTCACGGTCGGCGCGGCGGTCAGCGACAGAGTAGACCTTGCGGATACCACCGCTGGGCTTGGTAGGTGTAGTTGTAGGTGTTGTCTGGCGGTCAGAGAGAAGAGTTGTAGAGACGTTGGATTCGGTAGGGTTCGTAGATCCATCCCACTGGGAACCTTCGCTTTCCTTGTTGATGCCGCCCACGCGAGCAGCTTTTTCATGTCGGTAGCTTCGAAGTTCCTTTTTGGCAGAACGCTCAGCATCCTCATCCTCGACACCGTCCTCGCCAACAAAGCGATGCTTGGGCTTCTTGCCCTTCTTGACGCGCTCGCGGTCACGCTTCTCCTGCTTGCGACGTCGCTTCTCGCGCGAATAAATGTCACTCGCTCCCGCTGTGATGCCGCTCAGTCCAGTGGCCTCAGTAATGACAGTCTGACCATCATCATTGTGATCAAGGTGGGTATCATCATCTGCCACGTCCTTGTACACACTACCACCACCCAGGTTTGTCGGTCGTGTTGCGTTGGAGAGGATTGTGCCGTTGGGGCCCGTTCGGCGAAGAACAGTAGACTTGTAGTCATCCCAGTCTGTTTCTCTGAAGTGGAAGCCACCGTTCTTGGCCCAGAAGAAGAACCAGATACCACCAGCGACGAAGGCGACACCGATTAGTGCAAAGAGAAAGAAGAAGCCGGCGTTGCTGATGTTGTGAGGGTCGAAAGAGCCCGAATCTGGGTCGATGGTCGGCTTATGTCTATCGCTCTTGTCGTCATCCTTGTCGTCGTCGCGGGCGAGAAGCACCTTCGAAGCCTCGAGTAGGTGGCCCGAGACTGTGGATATAGCCTCGGCCGCACGAATGCGGATGGGAGCGGGCGCCATGATGATTGTTGTTGATGGAATGTAAAGGTCTCGGTCGGAGACAAATGTGTGTTCGGGCTGGGCCTAAGGTCGCTGGAGCCCCAGCCGAGCTCAAAAAGGTGATGCGATATTCCCAGGTGCAGCTGTCGTTGTAATCGACCCGAACGGAATTGTTGAGTCGATAGTGGCTGTCGTTGTGTGTCGTGATATGGTTTGGTTGAGAGTGTGGTTCTGGAAAGAAATGGAGTGAAAAGAAAGAGTGACGCGCAAGTCAAGGTGTGAGAGCTTGTGCTTGGTTAACCCAGAAACGAGGCCCGAAAAGCCCGTGGCTGGGGTGTGCCCAAAGAGGTGGCTGGCGAGTGAACGTTCAACTCACCTCAACAGTCTTGAAAAGCTTCCAAAATCGACAGACTAAGCTTTTCAATCAATTTAAATGGCCCGATACACAAAAAGAAAAGGTTCAATATCGATTCTTCTCTTGCATCCGCTCTGTGGTCGTCAAAATGTCTCTAGATCAGCCATCTCGAGCTCTAGAAAATGACGTCGAAGTAAATAATCCGCTCACTGACCCGGCAACCACGAACTGCGCTCCTCCCTGAGCAATCCAGTCCAATCAATGCTGTCCACGACTTGTACGCTCCACTTCAGCCCGGAATGGGCCCACACCACCTGCCAAAGATAGGTTTTACTGAAGCCACCCCATTTTCTATGCCCACACTCCCTCCGAAGCTCCCATCCCCGGAGACCCGAGACAAGACCCCGGCCCAACCCACGGATCAAAGATGTTGGAACGGCATCGAAACATGTGTCACTCACGAGACAAGCTTCATGTTGTCCGGCTGAATACCCATCAATGTGCCCAATCTTGCCCCATTGTTTAGTGTTGGCCTTGTTCATGCTTCAGAAACATGAGACTTCCCCTGTCCCGTTCAGGCCCTGATGCAAGCCCAAGAGACCTGTCAATATCGCGATCATGACGGCATGTCGTCTGAACCATGGCACTGGGAGCGATATATCGGTAACTGTCCTACCAATCTGTGGATAAAAGGTGACCCAGCAGATCAATGCTATAACTTTCTCACTCTCATGCATTGTAGAAGAGTGCATTAATCAACGACAATTATCAGATCGCTAGTGTGTCAAGTGCGTAAGACTTGTGTATCTGAGACAAGGAGTAACGAAACATATAACTTTCATGCTAACATCAAACATTCCTAACCCCGGGAATCCATGACGGCCACCCACGCTTGAGAAAATCACATTCCTTTCCAGTCGCCTCCATCCTGTCCATGCAAACTAATGCTAATGTCCTTTACCCAAGACCATGCCTCCTTTTAGTCCTTTATCCGTAACCCGTAGCCTTTGTACCCCAAACCGAGAACCAGACGTAAGAAGGGGAACCAGTCTGAGGAGACACCGTCGTTCACCTCAACAGTCAGATTCCCACGTGATGCAAACAACAGAAGAGAGAAGCGAAACGTAGGTCATGCCAGTCGTAACAAATGATTATTCTCTGCAGGGCAGCTGATGAAGGCGCGAACCTCCTTTGCCCGTACAATCTATCGTTCTGGTGACGCGGATGGAATAAGCGGTCCAGCCAAGTCAACTTCCTCCTCTTGCGCCATGCTCAACAATGCGATACACTAGCCGCACCCAGTACTATGGATCACGTAGCTTCCCCCAGGGACGCATCCAAGTCCGGTTGCAATAAACCAAAGAAATAACCCGGCGAGCCTGCAAACTTCCAAACTCACCCCGGTCCAATCCAGGGGACAGGGGACCATCTTGATGAACCAGGTAGCCCCAAACCTTCCGTCAAATAAACGTGTCGGTAAAGCTCCAGCCAATTGACAATCTTCCGTCTCCATGGATAGGACATCCTTGTATCCTTCAATACACGAACCAAACTTGGACACTCCTTTGAGTGTACGTGGCTTCCAAGACAGGACGGCCTTCAATAAGCGCTGTTGGTATATGCGAACTGACGTGGAGGAGGACGAGGCCTAGAAACATGCCAACGTCCATGCCCTTCCACCATCACCGCTTTTGGGTATCAACTTTTCCTGCCATGAGGCCAATGAGTGGGCTTCAACCCACAAACAAAACCATAGGGATACAGCCTCAATAAAAAGTTCCATGCTCAAATGAGAAACCGAGGAGCTGCACAGCACACCATGTCCGCCAGAGACCCATCAGAGAGACGGTCAAGATTAAAGGCGGACACTGCCGATTGCTGTGACAGTCCAGGCACAAGGAAAAATAGAAATGAGAAAAATAGAAATAGATCAAAAACAAAATCCAAAACAGTGCACGCTGATATCATCAACCGTATCATCTCTCATAAGCACAAATAATCATCAGTAAATGTAGTCGTCGTGGGCAAATGTCGGGTCGTAGGGAGCATGGCTTGGGGCGTAGTTGCGGTGCGAGTCTGACTGACTGGGAGCGCGAGCCCTGTAAGGCAGAGCCTTCTGTTCCGGCCTGGCCCTGACGTCCTCGATCTGGTAGATGGTGCTAGCCCGGTCACTACCGACACGAGAGCCGCCACTTCGGCTGGTAAAGGTGATCTCGCCTCCGTCAGCGCACTGGATCTCGGCACCCGGCACTCGCACGACGGCTGAGCCTGAGACTTTGATGGTGAGGTTGTCGGTATCGCTGGATGAGGACCGAGTGAGACCAGTCGTGTTGCTTCGTTTGTACTCGCTCTCATCACGGCTATCACTGCTCCTGCTCCGTGTCGAACGGCTGCTGCCACCAGTAAGACGAGGGTTGCTAGCCTTGCGCAGGGTCTCGGCAGTCAGGGGCATAGCTGGGCCACCGTTGATGTCGTCCTGGTACCGTAAGGCGTCCATGTACTTGTCTTCCTCAAGGCTCACGCCACCACCGCCCAAGGCACGGTCAGGACCGGGTCCATAGAAAGACTCTCTGCGACGCCGAGCAGGCATGATGTCAACACCAGGCTGCTCGTAGGCGACAGAGGGACGTCGAGTACGGGTCAAGGCTTGGCTGCGATGGTTGTAGTTTGGCTCAGGTGACATGTCTTGGAACAGATCGGCGTTGCTTGCAAGATCCTCGTCATCGAAACCTCGGGATCAAACCCAACACGGCTACGAGTGGTAGGCGGAGGCCGCGAAGGAGTTCTGGGCTTCTGCCGAGACAACATTTGCTGAGGAGGTGGTCGGAATGGAGTAGTCGGCGGCAATGCCGACTTGGGCCGCGGGATGGCAGCAGGGGGTGGCATAGCTGCGGTCATCCTCAAGTTGCTGTTGCTGATGCTTCTTGGATCGAGAGGCACGTCTGATGAGGCGAGGGTCGGGCTCCTCCTCGGGCTCCGGCGGATATCCAAAGGCGGACGGTGGTGGGGGCTGACGGAAGCCAATGGACGAAGCAGGTCGATCAAAGCGACCCTGAGGTGTGCACTTGCAGCCCCTGAAGGCATGTCGAAGAACCCAGGACCGCCATGCTGAGAACCAGGCGAGGGTGGCACGCCGACTACAGAAGGAGACGGTGCTCCGGGATAGACGGGCGGTGGTGGGAAAGAGCCTGTAGGGAAGGACGGCTGAGAGTGCTGAGCATGATGCCAGCCGGCGTGGGCAATCGGAGGAGTGCCGGCCTGGCCGGGATAGTAGCTGTTGGGACGAGTCTGAGCGCGGGGCCGGCCTGTGACGGCAGGCTGCTGGATGCCGTAACACGAAGGATCTTCGACATGGCCTCGACGGTATTGCTGAACGACAGGCTCAGTCCGTGTATGACTGAGAGATGCGGGACGTTGCTTCCTGACAGGCTTGGGCTCACGTTCCTTGGGTGGTTTGGCATCGGCGCGGACTTTTCGTTGCTGTTGCACGGCTGCTTCCTTCTGCTTCCGCTCCTTGCGACGTTGTTCCTTGTTGCGGTCCTCACGGTCAGGGTTTCGGCGTGAGCGTTCCTCTCGGCGAGGGTAATCCTCCGAATCCGTTAAACCATCGCTGGGCGACGAGTCGGATCTCCGGTTGTTGGAGTACCGCTTGTCACCACGGGATTTGCCAGTGTTGGGACGCTCCTTGTAGGAGGAGCTGACAGGAGCCTCCGAGACGGCATAGCGACGGGTTGACTCAATACCCTCGACGTGAGAGCTGCCAGAATCCTCCTCGGCGTCCTCAACATAACATACGTGATGCTTCGACGATGACATTGTGGAGTTGGAACACGGGGTGGCGCGATCAGAGTTTGGTCGCCCTGTGAAAGCGTTTGATCAAAGAGGGGGGTCGTCAGTCTCCAGGAATGGCCGCACTAGGGCGGGACGGGACGGCGAGTCTATGCAATCGCAGATGCGGGTGGTGAGAATGTCGACAGCGGCGACGATATATGCAATCGCGTAGGCGGTGCTTTAACGTCCCCTTCTGTTGAGTCGAACGGCAGACATAGGAGAGTTGCCGGGTTCGTAGTAGGTGAGAGCAGCGCAGGCTGGATAAGTTGCGAGTAAAATATTGCTGCAGCTGAGAGGATGGTTGAAGAAGGCGGTGACGATTGTGGCATAGACTAGGGCGTAATGGTAGAGACACTAGTGACGATGCCGATGAATGAAGCTGGAGATGGTCAAGATAATAAGCGATGCTCGACTTGAAGCGAGAGCAAGACGATTGAGACGAGGAATAATAAGTATGTTTAAAAGACAAGGTATCGAATTGTCATGGGGGAAGGGAAGAAGAAGGAGGGGAGGAGGGGAAGAGTCGATGGGCATGGGATGGATGGGATGGTCTGTTTTTAATAAAAGTGGTGGTAATTTCAGGGCAGAGGGGGGTGTGGGGGGGCGTGAGCAATCCTGCCCACCCATCCAATGCCTGCGCTAAGGACTATCCACAACTTACCTATCCACTGTCGTGGTGCAGAGGAATGGCCCAGCGGTACCGGTAGAGCACCTAGAGCCCGCTAACGTCCGCTGTGGCCTTTGAGGCCTGTCTGCCACGTTGAGTCCAGCTCAGCAGCTCTATGACTAACATCACCAAGAATATCTCGAGGCACGCCTCCGTCGTCTACTCATCAAGACGTCCATGCCAGACTCAGAGAACAACAAGGAGAGTGAGAGAGAAAATTTGCGTGTGTGTGTGCGCGCGTGTTTCGTCAACACAGACACAGCAAGTGCGGCGAGTGAGATGGGGGAAGCGGCAGGCGTGTGGGTTCAGGCTGTGGGCGTGTGAGTGCGAGAATGGGCAAGTGCGACCCAGCAGCACCGCAATGCTGCAACACAGCACCAGCACCAGCACCAGCACAGGAAGCAAGGGGGAAGGAAGGAAGGGAGGGGGTGCACCTAACTCACGGGGCGATCAGTCAAGCGACTTCAACGCTGGAGCCAGCACAGCACTGCACGGCCTGTCCTGCACCTCCATGCCGCAACCACGTCAAGTCGACGAGGGCAATGACGGATACACTGACACAAAAACAGAAACACACGCAGAGAGACGCAGAGATCTAATCTCTTACTCGCCCATGACAGCCGTGATACTCCGTCCCAGGCTGCCTCGATTCATCAGCGAGCATTGGCACCAGCGAGGTCAGAGCCAGTGGGGGAACTCCCTCCAGTTCGCACTTCATCCATCCAGCAACGAACGACGTCTGCCAGCGCCTATAGCAACTGTGCAGCACGACGTCTCTCCTTATCGTCCATCCCGGACACCAGCCACAGGCATTGGTCCTCGCAAGTCGCGATTGTATTCGTCAGCAGCAGCAGTTGTCAACAACAACAACTCATGGGACAGGGGAGTCTCGAGAAACAAACGATTGTCTCTCGCTACGGCCCGCCTCGGCAGACCGTCGTACTCGCGTTCTTATTCCCCCTTCTTCACTTTGCTCAACTCATCGCTATAGGAGTCATTCTACTGTCAATATTCTTGGTTATAATTCCTCCTCAGCCTCCCGAATTCTTTGCTCCCGCAACGACTCAGTCGTGATGACCAGAATCATGCCAGAAATAAAGAGGTGGGGTGCATAGCGGCAGCTTAGAGGGGTGTTTGGACAGGGGCCTGCAGCTCCGTCTGGATCTCTGCGTTGGCTGTCTCTCAAGGGAATGGATTATGGATCCCATCCCGCCCAAAACCACCAACAAGCAGTGAGCTGGACGATGGAGCTGCCGCCGAGACTCATGACATCGTTGGATTCAAGCTGGGGTGTGCCTGGTTGAGTCAATGGCCAGACCAGCCCTCGGTCGCACGCGCCGTTTCACTCGCTGGCGTTCCTGGACGAAGCCTCCATTCATCCCGTTTTGACCTATCCGCAGAATTCTCTAAAGATATGGATCATATCCAGCACAAGTCCGGGCTGACTCCCTCTTGCATCCCGAATCCCAGGGGATAGCCGAAGTCCACCTCGGACAATTGGCGTTTAGATGTCCCACGGGTTGCATTCATGGCCATGGAGCTGCCCAGCGACAGGTGAAACCGTCAAAATGGGCGAGAGGGCGAACGAGCAGACATCAAGCGGCACGGAAGAAGTGAGGCGGTTAAGCTGGCTTGCTGACGATGGCTTAGCGGCTAGAGGCCCCGGATCCCAGATCCCAGAGACCCAGTGCTTGCTGTCAGGCTACCCACGAAACCGCGCCGCCGAGAATGGATCTGATCTGTCGACGCAACCCCAGATAGTGTCCCGAAGGCCCGCAGCTGGACGCGTTTGATAGGCTTCCCGGTCGCGCCTCGAGCTTTGTTGAGAGCCTTCCAAGCGGGTCAGGGTGTTGTCTGACAGGGAAGTCCTCACAAGGCCTGGCGCCGGTTGCAAGCACGCAGGCCCAACTGTGGAGCTGTCTTCCGGCCGCCTCATCCAACGATTCTTTCGAAATTTCCCTCGCCTTTCCCCTCTCTCGGATTTTTCTGCGCTGGTCCAGCAAGTTCTGTCCTTCCAGTCACGCCAGGCCAGGTCATCCGTCCTGCCTGCCAGAAGCCTCCACCATACACGCCCCGGTGAGGCTGTTGCACGCCCTACTCTTCCACTTGGAAGGCTGACGTTGTGCCTCACTCTCAGTCATGAGCTTGCAAAAATACGGCACACAGGGAAATGCGAACGACCAGTTCTGAGGAAATGCACATTTCGAGCCCTTGCCCTAACCCATGCCCCAACTCTTTGTATGCCGTACTCTTCTTACACCAACGGCCATCCTAGTCGGAACGTTGGAGGAAGCACGGGAAGAAGCTTCGCTTCAGACAGGGTTCTTTGAGACAAGGAGCCATTAGCCGGGCCGCCCCCGCGACCTTGACGAGAGTGGCAGATTGATTGACGACGCCGGCTATCTCGAATCGATGCCGCACAAGATTCTGACAACCAGGAGGAACAATTGTTGAAGCAAGCTCAGGTCCTCTGCCCGAGGATGAGCATGCCCGGCACAGCATTCTAATGCCGGCCTCAAAATGAACGAACTCCTCCCTCTGCATAGAGACCAGGACACTGCGACGATTCCTCGTGGCAGGGATGCTTTCGCCGTGCACAGCAGCCAGGCAAGCCTCTCTGCTATTCTAAGCTTGCCATCGCGTGGCACCAGAGCTTGATGTGGTAGCACAAGGCCCATAGAACGGGATGACCACAACGGACTTGCCAGGCTCTAGCAAGCCCAGACACTCTTTGATACCCATGGACCGTTGGGTACATACATGGCCGTTTAAGGCGCCGATATCAAAAGCTTGAGCGATCGAGAGGGGCGCGTGCCCACAGACGATTGGAGAGTCCAAGGACCTGCCCGCTGTCGCCCCTCCTGTGCCGGGTTCTGGCGTCTCCATTGATCTACACCTCCACTGAGTGCCGTGCTTAGGCCGCTTCCGGGCTTCACTTTTGTGCCTAACTGGGCTGCCCTTTGCCAAAGTTGGTCCCAGTCCCTGGGCTCAGGTATCAACAAGGAACCTAATCGACGTCAACTGGAAACCACAGAGAACTGAAACGCGGGGTACACGTGGAATACAGCAAGCCCGTGACACTATGAACCTGGTTGTGGCATGCTATCGAGTTATCCTGAGTCTGGGGTCAAATCCACAACTTGACAGCCACGGTTGAGACTATGCGAGGAATAGCTTTGACTCATAATTAGGACAACGAGAGGTATCGCGATGAAATCTCACCACGCCCCATATCTCAGTCCAGGTTCGTCTCCTCGAAAAACTCCAAGAAGTCCCTCTGTTTCCACACCCGCCCCCATACCCTCGCCATCGTCTCAAGATTGCAAGAGGACAGCTTCGAACCGACCCAACTCATTCCACGAGTCTCTTCGCCGCCAGCTCTTCATGCACACGCCTGTTGCCCAAAACCCAACGCCCCTACTCGGCTAGGCGCGCAACCCCAACCTCAGTGCTCATAGGTCCAAGCCTACCATTCGGGCTCGGTCCTTACCCCTCTGCCCAGCCCGGCCTTTGGACCCCGTTTTCCGCAATACTTCTCGGGCGGCCGCATAATTCTACTCCGCCGGGTACAGGCGATTCGGGGAGGGTCCCGTACGATGGAGGCCATGCTCGCAGCCATCGACACGGCATGGACTCGTGTCCAGCTTCGCGACCAGTCCGGCTCAGGATGGATGATTTCAGCTCCGTGTCCGGAAGTGACTCATCTCCACCATCCTCCGGTCCGATCTTCTCTACTGGCCGCTACTCGCCCGGAGGCTGACCTCCGTCTCCTCCGCCCCAGCATCAGAGGTCAGCTCTTAGCCGTATCAGTCTGAGGGCTCCTCGTCACTCCCGTTGGGTTGGTAGAGTTGAGCTGTCACTTTCATTCTTGTCTCTAATCGATCACGCGGGCCTCGGCATAAACACTCTTGAAACAATGCCTATGTGGCCTCCTTGAGATTATCAAGCAACCGGACTTGTTGGACATCTTGCTTACCTGCCGAGGCAATGGTTTGTGCATACTGGCAAGATCATCAATCAAGGCCCGCAGTACAAAGCATCGACCAAGTGACATGCCGAGTTTCCATCAACAACACGCTGCAGGTCGTTACTCGATCTATATCTGTCCAATGGAGCTGTGGCCTCGAATACCAGCCCACCCACTCCTCTTTGCCCTACACCCTCCCCAAGGTGAGCATCTTGAAGGACTTTGGCCACCTTAATCTTGCACGTCTGGACACCCACTCACTATTTTGTTCACTACCTCGGCCTTCGACTTTTGCCAGCGAGATGGACTTTTCGGTAAACTCAGGGTTCTTGATTGGCTTTTACTGTGCGTCCGGACGGCCCGTTGTCACGCGCTGTACTTCCCAAGATCTCAGAGCTATTACAGTCTCCTACTGTGTTCCCTCACTCTGCCTATCCGTCTCCAGCAGGCACAGGATCGAGTGGATGGGTGGAAGTCGTCAATGGGCCAAGGGTGGTGTCTAGCTGAAGCTGACGGGAATATCCCTGCCCGCGGTCTCTCGGATGGCTTGCTTTGGCGTTCAGATTGTGGGGGGATAGGCTCGACGTGCATCCAAGGCATTGACGCATCTACAGGGTGTTGGGCAACATGAGTGCCACACTCATCTGAGCGAGCCACAACAGGACGGTTCTCGTCCTTTCTGGCAATCGCCGAAACATGTCGATTTGGATGCGGCTCTTGCGAACTAGCTCTCACGGCTTACATGGACGACATGGGAATAACGGAAACCGCAGAGCATTTTGATCTGACAGAAAGTCAGTGAATGAATGTCCTTCAAAGGGTTGACGCGTCCATGGACAAAGCTCGTCCCCCCTCTGAAAGACGGACCAGACTAGACCGGAGCTACTGTACCCAGAGCTACTAGTCGCGGGATGACAAGCATACCTGCCCTGCAACCATCGTGGACATGGACAGACGGACTGGGCCGATGATCCAGGCTTCTGTTTCCTGGGGCCGTGGGCTTCCAGCTTTCAGTTGGCTTTGCACAGTGAGTGACCATTGGAAGGCAAAAAGATCAGCTTTGTTTGTTACATGCTGCTGCACGCAATCGCAAGTTGCATAGCACCACCCAGAGATGTGGCCACCTCCTTTCGATGGCTCCCACCCACCCAATCTCTATTGGAACCCAGCATCTCTCCGTCCACGCTCAGCCTGCCAGCCTCTCAGAGAAGCATCACTGACATCGTGTTTCCGGATTCAACCGTGAGAGCTGATGGCGAGTACACAAAGTGTCGGGGTCAGTCCAAACCCCTCTTCTCCTCCACCATCTTCACTCACCGCTCTTTCAAGTCGCCCCTCCACCTCCATCTGGATGCCTCTGTTCTCCTCCCGAAGAGCCTCAAGTCCCGAAAGTTTCCATCCGCCACCAAAGGCTTTGCCAGCAGGCAAATTCATGCGAGATAAGATTGCGTAGAAGCGGATGGAAATCGGAGAGGCGAATACGCCGTCTCACGTGGATAGAATGACTTACTTCGAGCCGAGTCCAGGGACCAGCAAGTTTAGTAAGATGCCTGTTACTGCTCAGGTGCTTTGCCCTCGGCCGGAAGGTGATCAGCATCGTAAGCCCTTTGACGTCCCTCTTCTCTTGTTGATGTGCCTGTTGTATCTCGCGTCTCCTGACAGATGCGCAGACAACATCTGCCGATACCAACGGCCCAATCGCCCTTGTCGCGAGCTTCATGCTGTGTCCTGCGGTGATCGATTCCCTGTTTACAAAAGCACCACGACACTGGGTAACTTGTTTCATTGACACTCTGGTTGCACTTGTACGTATTGTGGCTGGCTTGGTACAAAGACCTGTTTTCAAAGAGATCGATCGTGATGGTGCTTGATGTTCCCAGGTCCATCAATTTGCAGACTGGCGCCGACTTATCCCGCACGTACTCCCAATATCAATGCATGGGAGACTTGTTAGAGATTGCGTGCCTCAGACAGAGACCAGCCATGCGAGCCGAGTCTCAGGTCATGCTAGCTGGTTCTCCTCATCATGCATCACCCTGCGTAGTACCCAGGTTCATATCCTCTTACCCATCCATGCTATCCTATCCAATGACGGAGGCCTTGCTCGAGTAGAGAGCATTGGCTACCCAGCCATGTTCAAAGATACCGTCCGAAAGTCTCTCGTCCATCCTTCATCAAACCAGGATGTCCAAGTCTGACACGACAGGCCGGTGATCAGATACACGAACATCGTCATCAAAGAAATTGGCCAGGACACCAAAGGTTTTGATATGGGCTGTCCGAGGCTCCTGAATGAAGAGAAAGTCGATACGTGCCTCCTCCCAGCCTTCTCCAGAGCTGTCATACTTGCCGAAACTAGTGTAAGTGATCTGATTCCCGTAGTGAGAGCTTTTAGGCAGTAGGTGAGAGATATCAGACATGCCCGAGTCAGGTGCTGTCATGATCTTGTACCCGCCGTCATTGGGAGAGCTGTTAAAGTCTCCCCCGACAAGGACGGCCGACGGAGAGCCCACACCTCCGGAACCCCACTCCCGGGCGAACTTGATGAGGAGCTTGGCGCTGTTTTCCCGGGCCTTGACGCCGATGTGGTCAAAATGGGTGCTCATGACGATGACGCGCGTCCCCGTGCCTCGGTGCAAGAACTCGCCCATGGTGACGATGCGGTTCAACACAGCGTCCCAACCACGCGATGGCTCAAAAGGCGTCTTGCTCAGCCAGCGTACCTCGGAGCGCTCGCAGCTCCAGTTGTCGCTGCGGTAGAAGATGGGTGAGAACTCGCCGTCATGCTCTCCGGAGCCTCGGCCACGACCAATGTGCGACCAGCCATCGCCGAGACGTGACTGAATATCCTTGACCTGTGGGTACAGGCATTCCTGCAGGCAGATGAAAGGGCTCTCATGGCCAGCGGTGATGAAGGATAGCTGGTTAACCAGCTTGGGACAGCGGACGTCCCAAGGCTTCTCATGAGGCTCAAAGTTGGTCGTCGCGTAGCGGACATTAAAGGTGACGATTCGAAGCGGCATCCGCTCGCGGGTAGATGAGATATCCATTCTCAGCAATGCGCCCGTAGGGATGTCGCCGACTTTGGTCATGGTGGAGGGGTTTAGGTGTTGTCTGTACGAGGTGGCTTGGCTTATTAAGATGGGATCGTCAGCAAGGCGGAGAAGGCTGCGTCTGCTGAGGGGTCAAGCAAGTGGGACAATCAGAGGTTCAGGATGAGTGTAGTAGTGAGAGATTGTTTGGATGTTGTTGTGAAGTGATGTGACACGAAGGCGTTGGTCGTCCAATGAGGTCATCACGTGGCTCGAGAGTATAATGCTGAGATAGGAATAGGCCATTTCCCCGGATTTGACAAGGTTTATCATCCATTCATCATAACTTAGGCTAGAATCATCATAAGGAGGAGGCTGGGGTTTCATGAGACTTGTATTAGATTAGGTAAACTCGATTGGGTGAACTCATGTTTTGGCATTGTTTTAACTGTGCAGCCATGACCGAACCATATCCATATAGCTACGATCGAGGTCGGGCCATCAAAATGTGTCAACAAGATTGAATCCATTAGTCGCAGTCCTTGGGATAGCAACTTGTAAAACCTTGGCTAATTAACTAGACCTTGTCAACATGTTCAAACTTGGACTCAGCTTCCCCCTTCGCAACTCTCTCTGCCTCGAGCCGAGTAACGCGACTAGGAGTAAAAGGAGCTCTGACGTTAGACTGCGAGAACAGTTCATCCATATCCTCCAAAGCAAGTCCTATAGGGTCGTCAGCTAGATATCCGATAAAGATTAGGTAGGGGATAACCCACCCTTGGTCTCTGGCACAAAGAACCAGGCAAAGACAACCATAGTGAAACAGAACGAGCCGTAGACAAAGTATGTTCCGAATCCACCGCGTCCAAGAGTTGCAAACATGCTCGGAGTGCTCTTGGCGACGACAAAGTTGAAGAGCCACTGACTGGCCGTGGCCATGCCCATCTGGAGGGCACGCATGCGCGCGGCAGGGATCTCCTATACTCAAGTCAGTCCCTGCAACAGCAATTCCGTCTCTTTATGATCAACTTACAGAGCAGTATGTCCAAACAACGGGGCCCCACCCGAATTGGTACACGGCGGCGAAGACGTAGATAGCCACAAGGGCGACATATCCAGCAGCGCCAACAGGAGAGTTAGGATGAGGAGGATCAAAGCGTACATAAAACCCGACATAAAAGAGGGCTAAGCCTTGTACAATTCCGGTCCATAAAAGACTCTTTCTTCGGCCTAGGGTGTCGGTCACAAAAAAGATGAAGATGGCGCACGACACCATCTTCACAACACCATAGATCCCCGTCGCGAATAAACCAGCCGACGACGACGAGAGACCGACGCTCTTGAATATACTCGGAGAATAGTACGTCATCGCATTGGTCCCTGTAAGGTTGCTCCACATCATGAGAGTGATGCAGAGGAATGTTCTTCGGCGGTAGGACTTCACGGTGAAGGCCTCCTTGACCAAGGTGAGCCCAGAGCTGTTTGCAGCCAGGGAACGCTCTTCCTCTAGCTGCAGAGAGATGTTCTCCATTTCGTCTCGTACGTAGGGATGGTCTTCGGACAGTCCTCGAAGCTTGGCCAGCACGGCGAGTGCCTGGGTGGGATCGCTCTGGGCGAGGAAGCGGGGGGACTCGTTGGCGAACATCATTCCGAAGAAGAGGATGACGGCGGGGAGGGCTTGGAGAGCAAGAGGAATAATGTATTGAGCATGCCCTTGGACGTGGAGAAGGCAACCATAGTTGATCCAGAACGCAAGCTGTTGAGTTGTCAGTTTACCCCTGAGGGCAGCACGCCACCCATGACAGTGACAACTTACAGTCAAACCAGTGACAATTGAAAGCTGATAGCAACCTGTTAGAAGCCCCCGGATACCCCTTGGGGCATTTTCAGAGACGTAAAGAGGGTTGACGGTAGAGGCGATACCAACAGCGATGCCAGTGATGAATCTGTCGCATGTCAACCCCAATCCAAAAGGCCCGAAGAGTTTTCCCTACCTTCCGACATACATGGCGGCCAGATGACCGCTAGCAGCAGCTTGCATGGCAACACCGATAAATACTAGGATGGATGCAGTCATGAGAGATAGTCGTCGACCGATATAGTTGGCCAGCCACATAGAGATGAGACAACCGAGGAAGGATCCGGCCTGGATAGTTGAGACGATATTTGACGATAGGTCGGCGAGGACTGTCGCGGGCTTATCGGTGAGTCCGTACTGTCTTTGCGGCTGTTAGTACCTAGCAAGAGATAGTGTTCGACCATAGTCTCTCACTCTTTGAAAGTTTCCATGGTAAGAACGCCGCCCATAACACCCATGTCCATCTTGAGGCCATGTCAGTCTTGCTACTTTCCCATTCTAAGGGTAGATTCTTACTCCAAAAAGAAGTGCACCGCCGCATGCCTGAGTATCATTAGCACTCGTCGCTATCATACACCGAACAGCCTTGGGTAACTCACTATCAGACTGACCACAACAGTCCTGAGGTTGTAAATCTCAGGAGGGTCCGTCTTGACGGCGTCATTGCGAACAAATTTCTGCAAAAACATGATGTCGACGAGATATGAGCGATGAGATAGACAAGTTTATGCTAATCGAAATGCATCTCAAGAAGGGATATATGTTGTTTAATACCATTTCTCAACGACCCGATCGCGAGTCAGTCTCCGAGTGTCTGCTAGCGACGGTAATAGACGGAGCCTCTTCGTCGGTCGAGCCACCCCCGCAGAAACTTTAGCTAGAGCCATCTCAACAGGATGACAAGATGCCTCGCTAGACCCCCGCCTTTCTCCGCATACTGGATCTCGTCAAGTCCGGGGAAATGGGGCTAACCCAGTCGGCTTGTGGGCCAGCCCGCCTGGGGGTTCGGCTGTAGACGGGGGAAACATGGCCAAGACACATAGATTGCGGAGGTGACGAGAATGGGGAGACGGTGTGTTTTCCCACTAATCGTGAGGTTGGAATATGGCCTAGGCAGTTGGAAATGACATTGGAGCTTGTGGGTAGGGGATCTATTGCCGTCTGGAACCATGGAGATGAGACCCCATTTCACACATCAAACGTTCTTCCTGGAGGATAGTTGGGGGATAGGTGATCTTGGCTTTTGGGGGTCCGATCACGAATGTAGTGCCAAGCTTAAGACGTGAGTACTGGCCGAGTGTTTCGGCCAGAAGGAGGTCAAGATAGCCTCGGTCTCCGAATGAGCAAGGGCATCATAGTCGTGGGTGGATGACATGGCATCATGAACTGTGTAGAACTTTCCAAAATTACCAAAATTACAAAGTACTAGATGACTTAACAGAGATGCAAGGTTTGTTGGTGTTTGAGTACACGACGACCTCACCTTCGTTCGTCCTGCCTCTTCAACCTGATGTATTAAAAAATAAATTGACACGCGAACCTCGGCATTATCTACAATAGTAGAGACAATACTTATTAAACCTTCTCCTACAGTTAAGAGGACCACTAAACAATAGTCATCCTAAAAGATAAATGAAGTCTCTAAAATCGATTCTGAGTCTCTTCTAACTTTGGTATATTTATAAAGATACCAGCTATAAATATGCCTGAAGATCTTTCTCAACGGTCATCTTTAAGCTTCTCACAGCCGCCCTGATAACTGGACGACCAAAGGAATGTATCCAACTTCCTGGGCTCCGGTTCTATCAAGATGGGGTCAATCCAAAGCCTCCGTGGCACACTGTCATGGAGATCGCCCATAACGTCGCCAAAATCAGGTCACTTCCCATTGAAATACTATTTACAGGACTTTAAAGAGCAGCTTGGGTGGAAGTGACACCTGTTTCTCGTGTTCGAATCACTATCCTACTCGTTGCAACAGCAAAAATCCAAATCCTTTACAATCCGTCCAGAGGTCTGTAGACCTTCATCCAGCGCTACAACCATCAGTTAGCAACCATCCAATCTCTGGCTTCAAACCACTTACTTTGTCATAGGGCTTCTCTGGGTCGACAAATCTCACATCGGTGGCGAGGCGGATCTTGTTCTCGGGGTCCCTGTTCTTGCAGCTTGCGTGCACCATGTAGGGATTGTGGAAAATGACATCGCCAGCCTCATACTCAGCAATGAGCCACTTTCTACGGGCCTCCTTGCCGTAGGCCACGGTGTCTCGGCTCAAGAAACCACCGTCATTCATGTTCTTATTGAAGGCGCTGATACGCTCCTCGTCGGTAAGGTTGTGAGCGTTCTTGGCGAAATCGTCTTCAGTCTTCTTGCCAATGTCTGTCGAGCCCTCCAAGTACATGAGGCCGCCGCCCTCGAGGGAAACATTGCCAATGGGGTACCAGGCCGTCAAGCTAGTAGGGGGGCCAGCACGAAGATACATCTGGTCAAAGTGGACAGGGGTGAGCTCGCTTTCAGGCACAAATGCGCGTAGCATAGTCCTCTGAAGCATCTGAGGATTCTTCCATCCTGTGAAGCGGCTGACAAAGTCGCGCAGCTCCTGATTTTTGCAGAACTCGACGTAGAAATCAGCCTCGTGGGCTGAGATCATGAGCTCCACGTATTTGTCGCTCTCTGGGTCATCCTTGAGGCCAAATAGGCGACGAAGGTTTCCGGGTGGGAGGTATTTGCGTGTGTCGGCGCCTGAAAAGATGCCTTCGACTGGCTCTGTGCCTTTCTTGAGGAGGCCGCTAGGAGCCATGTGTGTAAAGTAATCGCGGCGACAGGCAAGGGAGGTTTCTTTGCTGATGCACCCTTTGATCTATTGGTATAAATTAGTTGGTTGCCAAGTTGGCGCAGAGGCAGAACACTCACGAAGAGATAGCCGTCTCTCTCAAATCGCTCGTGCATAACCTCCAAAGGAGTGTCGAGAGAGGTAGGTTGGAGATATCCGACGGTGTCGGGTTCCATGGGTCCAAAGTTGGACTCAAGGCTCAAGGTGTTTGGGTCGGTCGGGTAATAGTGTCCATAGAGATCCTCAGAGGGTGCTTGTGACACCTTGAGCTTCTGGGCTGAAGATGTTGTGTCCGCGGGGGGAGACTCGAGACGGCTAGGAGCCATGATGATGTGAGAAGCAAGTTTAGTCTTGAACGATAGATATTAGAACAGACTGTTTCTGTGCACAAGAGTCAATGATGAATATGTGACTTGAGAAATTGATGTTGGTTGATCCAAGCGTCTTGGCCAGACGTCTTATATCCTTCTACCGTGACGTTTTGGGGGCGACAAGAGAGAAATATTCCCCGCTTGGTGCCTCCATCAAATCCACTCGACTCATATCATTCGGTCCAATGGCTTTCTACTCACACATGCTTGCTATAGCCGTAGAATCGTCAAGCCCAATCCCCTCCCCCAAAGTCGCCATGAGCCCACGGCCGTCTATAGCCGTCTACAGCCTCCCCCTGTTTTTGCGGGGGTCAAATCCGTCTATTACCGCCAAATGTCTGGGGCAAGTTCCACTCTGCTTCATCATCCCCAGCCAACCCCGGATTCTCCATTTCACCCTCTGGCGGCTAAAGACGAACTTGTATGTCCCTTTGCTTCTGACATGACCAAAGGCCAGGGTATCAGACAGTACCGGGCCTGTGTCAGGTGCCGTTCGCGCAAGACGCGCTGTGACTTGTGGGTCCTTGTCCTCCCCCTCCCCCTGAACAGGCTTCATCTGACTTGAACTCTTTCTTCTTTTCTGTAGAGGCACTGTTGGAGAACCTGGAAAACCTCCTTGTGCAAAGTGTCTTCGAGAAGGCGCCGAATGCGTTCTTGCTGGCTCAAGACGAGGAGGTGATTTCTCCCATCTTCGTCGTCCCCGCCAACAAGCAAAGAAGCGGCCTGGGACGGCTCTCTCCGTCTCTTCGAGCGATCATGTATCGCCCAGGCAAACCAAAACCGGCGAGGAATCGGTCCATGATAAGTTGCAAAACCCTAGCGATGCTTTAATGATGCTCTGCCATGCCGCTGGCGAGCAAGGTGAGGATGATGCTTCGGATGAGAATCAACACACTCCAAACGGGCTGATGGACGGCTTGTCGAATGGACCCGGTGTGACGCCCTCGGCCTTTTCAATACAGACACCTCGCGGATCTGGCCACCTGCGCCCCAATTCAGGGCCTCTGAGTGAGGTCACCGTCGACGACTACCCGCTGGTCAAAAATAGAGCAATTGACCCTATCCTCCTTATCCAGCTACTACGACAGTGGGTTATGTTCTTCTCCTAAGCGAGAACCACCATTCTTCAAATCAAGTCCCGCTAACAGAGATCAGTTATGCAGACAATTATCATCACTTCTTTCCTATTGTCCCAACAGACGTGTTGCGACCCGAATACATCCTCGACACGATAAGAGACGAATCCTTCCTACTAACAGCCATCCTTGTCGTGGCCTCGAAAGACCGCCCTGATCTCGCAGATATGCACAAGGCCATATGGGATCATATGCGAGGGCTTATTCTTAACGTCGTCCTGGGCATGGCCAGTGTCCGCAAGGTCGGCACCGTCGAGGGACTCCTGCTTATGGGCGAATGGACCTTGCACAATCAGAGCGAAGTGAACGACGGAGACGAAGCGTCAGCATGGTCGATAGTTGGCCTCGCTGTGAGACTTGCGTACCTACTGCGCTTAGAAGATAGAGGATTCAAAGGGAACGACGCCGACCTCGATTCGATCCATCGAGAGCGGCTGGCCTGGACTTGTAAGCGTCTCTCCTGTAATTAGCATTGACACCAAACTCACATTTCCAGTCACCTATCTCTCAGATCGTCAAATATCCATCCGCATGGGGCAAGCCTTTTGGTGTAGAGGCCCAGCTCTCTCAGCCCGCTTCATGGCCCATGACTTTCCAGGTCTACAACCCCGGCGAGCCCGTGATGAGGATTTTGCCTCGTTCATCCAGGCCCAAGTTGAGCTGACAACACTCTTTGGTAACGCCCACGATATCCTCTTCGCGTCGAGGTCACGAACGGCCGAGCTCATGACACGAGGCGACTACACAAAATACGTTGACGACACCACAAAGGCTATGCACGCGTGGCAACTCGCGTGGACATCGCTCGGCGTTTCACCGCACTTGAAGAGCTGTCTAAGCCTCATGCAAGAATACCTCAGGCTCTATGTCAACGCGTTCGCTTTCCAGGCCGTCATCTACCGTGCGTCTGTTGCCGACACCAATTCCGATCCATCAAATGGATCTAGGCCATCAATAATATTTCCCGACTCGGCCATGGCAAGCCCTGATGCCCGACATATATACGAAGCTGCTGACGCGGCAGAGGCTTTGATTCGGATCGTGACGGACGACATCGATCCTGTGAAGCACCTGCGATACATGCCAGCACGCTTTTATCTGTGAGTCGCCATTGGGCAGATGCAAGACATTCCAGCTAACCCTGTCAAGATATGAGATTCACTCTTCCGTCTTCCTTTACAAGGCCCATGCATGCGGGGCTATATCCTCGGGCAAACACGTCCACACAGCGTCACTCATGGAACGCTTCATATCCGTGCTCAAAACAGCCGCCGTCGATGAGAACCACATCGCAGCGAGATACGCGAGACTACTAGACAGACTATGGTTCCGCCGGGCGCACAGACTCGCCAGCGTCGACGACTCACGGAGCTCGAATCCGGAGCTGAGGAATCCCGGCATGATGGTGGACACACTATCGACTCTAGCTGATCTCAATGGGGGCCAGATGCCGCTCTTCGATGACCTCGGCTTGCAGCCATTCGACTGCACTGATACCATGGATGGGTTGTTTGCCATGCCATCTGTCGTCTCGTGGGATCCCTCGAGTTTTTTGAATACCATGGCTTAATCCACCGACAGTATATGGTGTATGAATAAAAAACCTAGTGAAACAGCCATGCGCTTGCTTAGGTACAGCGAGGGGACAGTGGCAAGGTGCTTCACACGTAACAAGTTGAGTGATAGATCATACCCCAATACAAGATAAAACGACCTAGAATCATACGACTGTATAGAAGGGTTTATAGCATTCCATCTATACACCCTATCTTGATTCTCTAATTTATTACCCTCTGCTTATATCGTGCGAGCGACATTCCATCCTCTCACTGTGACCTGTCGGACTGCCAAATGTGGGTCTTCCGGTGAGCGTCCGGGACCGAGCCCACAATTGCGGCCCGCGAGCGGAGGGGCCGTTCCGCTCTGACGGGCGTTTTCTTTTCTGGGTCTCGTCTATCGACCAGATTGCGTTACGGCTATCGACGCCTCGGCACGGGGCACATAGTCGCTCTCAAACAACTCAAGGTCAGAAAGGTGACATTCCCTAACCACATCGGCTCAAGTCTGAGGGCGTGTTATCAATCAGACATTTCCCGCTTGCGCGAGAATGACGATGTTTCTTGGTGAGGGGAAATGCGTCTCGGCCATCCTCCTGCCGGACGAGAAACGACCGGAACGCTCTATTTCCAGTCGAGACCAAGGGCCGTGGCTTGCGTACCGTACAGTAGGTGTGGGTGGTCCCCTCCGAAACCAGGAAAGATGGTCATGGGATCAGCCATGAGACAAACCACGGACTCAGGTTGAAAGAAAAAGCAGGATTGACTTCTTGGAATCTGGGGGAGGCTGGCTGGGCCCTTTTTTTTCCCTCAAGTCAGGTAGCACGGGGGATGGGCCAGAGGCCACCATCAACATGGAGGGGGGAATAAATTAGAAATCAGAGAGGGCCTTTACGAGATGGTATTCACGGCACACACACACATACCACTCATCTTCTGCTTTTGGCCTTTTGGATGTCACCCTTTCCTCGTTGGGAAGCAATGGCCTTACACACGTAATATTTGATGATCCCGAACAAGGGTCGAAGGGTTTACCGGGACAATACCAAGACGGATAAGCCGTACCCCGGTCAATTTTCCACTCGATGATGACGATGGAGGCTCCGAACCTTTCGACTGATCACTTTGTCCCGGGTTTCAAGAAAAGAAACGACCTCGTGGCTTAGACTTGCGACCACCCCCATCAGACTAAGGCACTGTCTTCCAAGGCCGAGCACATCTGGGGATGCCCTCGCGTGCTTGACATATGCCCAAACGTGGGCCTAAACGGATTCACGCTACAAGGACCAGACGTGCTGCAAGGCACCATGCAGGAGACCTCTGGGGGCCTCACGGCGATCGATCTCGCCTCGAATCCTCGATCGCAAATCCGAATCATGGCCAGCTCCCAAGGGGTTCAGCATGACTACCCCTCAGAAGGACCCGGCCTGGCCGGACTATGAAGAGGGGAAAACACAGTCAGATGGTCACCTTGGAGTTGGGAGATGGTGTCGTCCGTGTCTCACTCTTTTATGAAAAGAGCAACCCCCAGCCACCGCGACGCCCGTAAACACGATTATTGCTCATGGTGGGCGAATGTGAATGGCACATTGGGACCGTATCGTTGCAATGTCGATCACTACTCATCCTACGCCCTTTTACTGGGCGGCTGCCGCGTTAGCTTCGAGGACCCTGCGTGAACCCGTTCATCCCACAACTGCCTATCATTCCCCCATCCCCAGAACAAGTAGAACGAAAGCTGATATCGTCAGCCACCAACTCCTTCAGCTCCTCACGAACCCGCTAGCTCAAAGAACCCATGACTTTCCATTTCCAGCACCGCCGAGCCCGTCTAGCGTACCGCCGTCGCGGACGCGTGGCGTCGTCGTCGATGCCTCATAGGCTCGACGGGCTGAGGGCTTCACGTGCGACGGCAGCCCTGTCCATGACCACCATTCGTCTTCTTCACAAGGCCTCTCGGGGGCTTACAGGAATTCCAGGATGTGACTGGATGGATACAGCTGTGACTGATTGCCAGCCCTGTTTCTTATCCCCCCCCTCCACCCCTCCTTCTCTTGGCCTGCGCGGCCTCGTTTTGGGGTGGGCGGGCACGGCTGATTGTCTCGTCTGCCTGTGTCTCGCAGGCTGCCAAAAGGTGTGTGTGAGTGTGAGTAAAAGTGAGCTCGTGGTCGATGGGCAACATATATAGGTGAGGCCGTATCGCCTCTCCTCTCGTGTTTAGCCTAGAAATCATCAGTTTTGTCTAGCGTTTTACCCATCCTTCTTGTCAGGTATTCTCAGTCAAGGACTTTCCAAAGTGCAGAAGCCTTCGGTGTGTGACTCTCTTGGTCATCCCATGGAACAATATCAGGCTTCCACTTTCTTCAGCCTCGACAGTCCTTTTTCGTTGCGCCGGCCTAGCCGGTAGGGTCGGTTTGCCTGGTTCGCGAACCTGTCTTTTCAGTCATACATCGATCAGCTGTGGTGAGCCCTTCTCGTGCCGCCCACTTATAAAGAGCCCTCGCACGCCATCACTTGCGGGACTCAACAAACAACCTATTCATATCCAACCCACTATTCGCATGTCCTTCATGCCGACCGAGTCTGAGATGCGGTCTCGTCGAGACTCATGGCCACCTACTCAGGTGCGCCTCAAGCCAACTGTTTCAACAAAGGATGACCCGCTTCCATCTCTGGATGATATCGACGATGATCCCCTCACATACTTTCTCACACCGGCGCCAAACATGGATGACGATGACCTTGATCAAGTCATGATGGACTTTGACGCAGGCATCGAAGACGCCAGCCAACCTCGTCCCATCGTCCGCAGTGTGAGCCCATCCACCCTCGATGGCCTTCGCAAGCCAGGTCTCCGCCCTATCTCTCCGGACACAAGCTCTGATATCTCAACATCCAACAACGAGGACGAAGACGACGACGATGAGGAATACATCAGCTTCTCGCCCAGCAAGCATGGTCTCCTTTCCCTACAGGACATCTTTGCAAACAGTCACCCCCCCGTGCGTCCCAAGAGTCCCGCCTTCAACCAGTCTTCCAACACGACTCACCTCTCGCCGGCCTCCTTCTCCAACTCGCAGCTTCGCGCAAGGGGCCGAGGCCGCGGGCGGCACGGAGCATCATCCCGGAACCTCACTGCCCGACGCCGAGCGGCGGCGGGTGGTCAACTGTGGAGGGAGCCAAGCCCTGATGTATGGTCGATCGAGGAGGAGACCGAGGAGGAGATGATGAGCGACATGGGGAGCAGCGTCGCTGCGCCTAGCGATGTCGGCGATGATGAGGTTTATGGTGGTGGTAAGAGGGCTTTGAAGCCCAAGAAGAAGGTTCGATTCATGTTGCCGGCGAGGGAGGGTCAGTGATGGACGGATGACATGATCTTGCATAACACGGTGTTTCGGTGTTGCACATCTTTTTTCTCTTTTCATTTCCTTTTCTCTTTTCCCTTGCCTCTTCATCTGCATGGTCGGAGTTACGAGGCGGGACTGCATTCCCTTGGATTAATCAGTCCTGGCTGATTCATCAAGGAGACTATCATGTTGTGCTTTTGGGTGGACTTTTGAAGCGGGATACACAGCATGGGAGCATTTTTATTACATTTCTATCGGAGCAATCCGTTTTCTGATACCTATTTGGATTTGGGTCATACCTTGGTTTTGGGCAATACACTTACTTATAACTCGCATGAAGATTTGACATTGTGCATTATGTACTCGTAACGCATTCTTCAGTGACGCCCTGTTTCACCGTCTCGGTTGTACTTACAGCTTTGGTTACACAATCACGAGAAGACACCTGTAACCTGTCATAAATGCCTTTTAGACCGGGATGCATGTTGACCCCGGTATGTGCACGAAAACGAGAGCCGCTCACGTTGGCCAATTGGCTCTAGGGTGAGCAAACATGACCGGGAATCCCCTCATCAGGACGGCAACGTTCCAGGGTCCAAGCTCGGGACAACGGGCACGGCATGGTCTGGAAGCACAAGCTTAAACGGTTCCCGAAACATTAAATGTCCAAGGGAGCTGAAATGTCAAAAAATCTCGTTCGATCCCGGTAGACGGGAAGACGAGAATAGCAGCGCCACCATTCCAGTTCCTACGAGATCTGAGACTCTGTGGGCGGGTCGATCAAAGAGGCGGTATATCCCATCATACATGAAAGTTAAGAAGCGAGATCCATGCTGCGAATCGTGACTGGACAAGAGACGACGAACCACGGGTTAAAAGAAGCCGCATGCATGTAACGCGCATAGTCGATGGATGCCCAACGTGCGTATTTTTGCCAACACAGAAGCGCAGTGCAGCGCATGGCATTTTTTTTTCAGCCATCCATGGATTCTGAGAAAGAGGGCATGGCTGCAATCTCTCGGGCAGAGATTGGATGGGAAGTCTGCTCCTTGTTTTAGGCGGTTGTCGTCAGCAACGAGGGGAAAAACAAGGCCGAAGCATGGCAATTAGCGGCTGTCTGGTCGGAGTGTGGGAGGGTCACCCATGTCGATACAGGATGCTGTGTTATTGTTGTTGATGCTTGATTCGCTGCCATGTGTGGTTGCGGGACGTCTGGCAGCTGTTGATGAGGAGGAGGAGAGAAGAGGATGGTAGAATACGGATGAGAAGGAAATAATGAAAAGATGAACAAGATCGCACAAAGAAAAAGAAAACATTCTCATCTCGCCGATCCATCTCATGGCGTTGGACAAAATTGGCCGAGATAACTTACAGTAGGGGCATCTGGGCATGGACCGGAGATCGGGTAGGTCGCCCAGACGGTGAAGCCACCCGCTAGAGCCCACTGGACCTGCTCCACTGAGGCCCCCTGTATTCCATCGCGGCGCCACAGCTGACCCTCGAACCGACGTCCCTGATAGGGCGGGGTCTCCCGTCTTGTTTACCAAAGGTGGGTCCCATTTGGTTACTGGGGACAACCCACGGCACAAGCAAGCAAGCAAGCAAGTCCAAGACGACAGGACGACCTACGCAACGCAACCTCCAGGGACGCCCAATCTCTTCGACGTGGATGGCACAACAAACCCGTGTCTTCCTTTGGCGGTACCCATTCTGTATCGTCTCTTTCGATTCTGTATTGCGCTCTCCTATTCATTGCGTCACGGCTATCCGTTCATTACAATACATTACACCATACACGCATGTGCAGTTCAACGGCTGCTCCGTCTATGCCGCTTCGTCACCCAAAGCTTATTGGAAACTTTGCCGGACTTTCCGATCGATACACCGCTGGATATATTCGAGAACCGCTTGACGATATAGAGACGACTCGCATCGCATACACAAAACACAACCTGATTACTGGATCCTCTCCTGAACAACCGCTCAGCATGTTACCAAGCTCAAGGTACGTTCGAGTCACACATCCCCTAAGCGAACCACGTTGCTTCCCCGCCATTGCCGTGCCATGAACTCACTCCCCTCTCCTCTTAGGTAACTGATACCATGTCATCAACAAACCTTACCTCTCCAGAGGAAGCCGTATTAGACCCCGAGACTCCTACACCATCTGCCACCGCCTCCAAAGATGACAAGACCAAGGCGACCCCCAAGTCGGCACCGGCTCCGGCTACGGGTCGCACTCGACCGCGAGCCAAGTCTTTCAAGCAAGAGCCGACCCTCCTCCACGATTTCCTCATGGGTCGACCGTCGCCCGCCCGAATAGCCGCTGACCGCCAGAGGCGAATGAGTCTCGAGGCTGTCAAGGCCGAGCTGCGTCACGAGATGAAACAGTCACAGGTCAAGCGGCTTCAGCCTCCCGGCGGAGTAAAGGATCGTGTAAAGAAGTGGCAGAAGGCCAATGCTGCCGCCATGGTGGATGGGGACCCGGATGATGCGGCGACCGAACCCACCGACGTTGCCTTCAAGGAGGACGACTTTAGGAGTGTGACGGAGGAAGACCGAGTCCGAATCAAGATGAGGAAGAAGGCCAAGAAACCTAATAACAAGACGAAGGAGAGTCTCGTCACGGAGGATGAGAAGACACCGGAGCCCACGCCAGCAAAACCGCCGCCGAAGAAGCGAGTCGTTAGCGACGAACATTGGCGCAAGAACCGAAAGAGCCTCCCCAAGAAGGCCCCCGCCGAAAAGTTCTCGACTCCTGCTCCGCTACCCAAGGACTTTGTCGCACGCAATTGCGCCAACCCGTCTGTCTCTAACAAGGTCAAGGCGTGGGCAAGCAAGGTCGAGGTCCCTGACACACCGCCCTCAGGAAGCCACAGGTTCTCCAAGTCAGTGGGGTCCAGACCTTGTTGGGATACTGATAGCGAATTCATGAGCGACATGGGAGAGACAATTAGCGAAATGACACCGAGCAACGTCAACAGCAGTCGAGTGACGACCCAGCGAACCGCCAAGTCAGTGTCGGGGACCGACGACGGCATCCGAGTAAAACCTATGCGAACTTCCAAGTCGGTAGCAGGGGATGATGGTATCAGAGTAACGCCGATGAAGAAGAAGTTGGACGACGACGGCATTCGAGTGACCCCGATCAACCCGGACGACGATGGAATTCGGGTGAGACCCATGAGCGAGGTATCATCCAATGC
Source organism: Fusarium sp. FW16.1 (assembly GCA_017654865.1). Taxonomy (NCBI): domain Eukaryota; kingdom Fungi; phylum Ascomycota; class Sordariomycetes; order Hypocreales; family Nectriaceae; genus Fusarium; species Fusarium sp. FW16.1. The sequence goes on from JADNRB010000001.1 coordinate 1,860,386, forward strand.
TGGAACCTCAAGGCCTGGATCAATACGAACTGCCAGGTTACGGTTAAAATCTGCTCCAACATCTCGACGGCCTAGTATGCAGTCTGAGAGGAGGAAGCAGCATTCAGACTTGTCCAGGACGGATTTGACAGGGGCGTCATCCGAACTGTCAAGCAGGGTTATTGACAGTGAATCCGAATTGTCAAAGACGACAAGAACGGGAGGCAAGTCCGAGCAACGACCCAGCGTGTTGGATGATTCGATGGTAGACACGCCTACAAAGCGCCGAAGCGTATCAGGGAAGAAGCCTCGGCCCAAGAGTTACCACCCGGGTACGACGACTCACAAGGATAAAGAAACATGGGTCCCTGAGGACGAGTCGACTCTGGAGTCTTCTCAGCTGGATGGATCCGACCTGTCCTCCAGCATTCTGGCCAAGTCCATCGCCGATATCCCTGGGGATATTCCCTGGGGAAACTCTGCCTTTACTGAGCTCGATCTCCCCCTAAGAGCACGCGGTGGACCTCTTCGTAGTCGACCCAAGCGCCCGGCGCGCCCCAAGGTCGAGAGAAACACCAGTTTCAAGTCGATGCCAAAGGTGTTCAAGAAGGTTATGGAAGAGGGCAAGAAGATCATTCATGAGATGAACGAGCCCCCGAGACAAGCCGCACCAAACAATCCCCCGAGCATCGAAAAGTGGCTTAACAACACTGTTGATCCCTTTGTCGAGGAGCAACAGACTGAGCCGGCAGCAACCCCCCTAGAAGAAGCTTCCGACATGCTTTCTTCTCCAGAGACAGTCAAGAGCCGCCGAAGGTCCTCTCGTGTTGAGAAACGGAGGGAATCGGTTTCAAAGATGAACAAGCCAGACTTGGCCGAGAAGGCTGCGTCAAAAGAACATCTGGCACCCGCACCAGAGCCGGCCCCAGTCCCAGTCCCAGTTCCAGTCAAGGAGGAGCCTCGCCCGGAACCTAAGCCAGCTCCAGCACCAAAATCTCCTGCACCGAAGGCTCCTGCGCCAAAGGTGGAACCTGTGCCTGAGCCTGAGCCACACATAGAACCAGAGCCCGAATCTGATCCAGAGCAGGAGACGGTCAAAGAAACATCACCAGAGTCTCGGTCGCAGCCGAAACCCAAACCGAAGCGACAAGCCACAAAGCCACCGACCAAGACACCGGGCGGCCCAGGCCTGAAAAGAACTCGAGCAACGAGAAACACAGCCTCCCCTGTCAAGACCGGACCAAAGGCTTACCTCCTGGGGATGCTGAAGGAGGCCTTCCAGGGCGAGTCTGGCAACCATCTTCCCAAGCCAAAGACCTACCAGAGTCAAGAGGAGCGACAGTATGACGCCGAATCCGAGTTCACGGATTCCAGATATGACGACCCTCGACATGATGACTCTCGCTATGATGACTCGCGATACGACGACTCACGATATGATGATTCCCGCTATGACGACTCTCACTATGACGACTCCCATTATGATGATTCTCGTTATGACGATGAATTGACCTATGACGATTCAACCGAGAACTGGACGGAGACGGAGCTCTCCAAGCCCCCGAAGGCCGAGATGTCGGGAGCCCTAAGATCTATGTCTCCCGAGGAGCAACGTGAACGACCTCAGGAGCGAATTAACCCTCAAGAGCCAGTTAAACATCAGGAGCCAGTTAGCCGACAAGAGTCAGTCAACCGCCAGGAACCGGTCGCTCGCCAGGAGCCAGTTGACCGCCAAGAACGCGTCATGTCTCCAAATCGTGATGACCGTATGGACTTGCCATCAGCTCGAATGGCAGGACCTCGACTCCGACCGCCAACGAATGGACAATATGAACTATCAACAATCTTGTCCGAGGAGGACTCCAGTGTCGTCGAATCGGATATGACCTCGGACGTTTCCCACTCCACCCTCACCCAATCGACCGTACTCACAAGGGGGAGCTCACGTTCCAAGTCCCAAAAGCGGGGCTCCAGTCTCAAGAGACGACTGACGCGTCACTCTGACCTCGTCTCCGTCCTGTCATTGCCTGATGACAACAACATTCCCAATGGAATCAAGAGCAACCGATCACGACCTAGCATACGCAAGAGCAGAGGCGGACCCAACGATGTGACGAATGACGACCTTCTCAGGGAATTTGCCGAAGACGAGAACCTATATCTTCGCGAACTGAAGACACTTGTTGACGGTGTCATTCCTGTCCTCCTTTCCCAAGTGGTCAATGGCGACAATGCAACCGAGCTCTTTGGCTCTGCCGCTCCAACTACAAGGACTGATGCTGTCTCAAAGTCGGTGGTCCACATGGGTGTCGCCCTTGAAAAGCTCCGAAAGGCACACCACAAAGCCCCTGTCTCGGATATTCGCCGTCTGGCTCTTTGGGGACATGGCGTCGTCCCTATTTACCACAAGTATCTCGATGCTTGGAGACTCGGATTCCAGGACCTCGTGGTCAACCTTGCTCCCGCAGTGGGAGCGCCTGAAGACGAAGACTCGTTGATTGGCGCTATGCCTAGAAACGAGTCTGGTGATATTATTGATGCCACAGGAGAGCGAGTAGATGTCGCTCATCTCCTAAAAAGACCTGTACTGCGACTGAAGCAGATGGCCAAGTTCTTCAAATGTGTCGACTCTATCATCGCAACCAACGACACGTACGATCTGTTGAGGGACTTCGAGGACCTGCAAGAAAAGGCCCGTCGTCGTCACCGAGAGGAGATGGCCAGACTGACGGATGAAGATGCATCAACACACACACACAACAAGAGCGCGTGATCTTCGAACACTTGGCCCCATGGAGGCTGTTTACATCGAGCCGAGTCGCCAGGTCAGTGCCAAGGACTTTTCTCGCTTGACCTGTCGCACTCCAACGGCCAGCGACTGGAATGTCAAATTGAGCTGGTGCACCGAGACAATTTGCGCCATCCCGAAGACAAGGGAGACATTCTGATTCGCGAAAACGGTGTCAAGGGAAAATCTTTTCTTCTTTTCCCTCCTGTTCCCGTTGAGCTCATCTCTGCACGGACAGGAGACAGCAACTTTGACATGGTAGTCATGATTCGGGGATCACACAATGACAGGCCCTGGCATGAGTTGCTCACACTCACAACAGACAATGAGGACCAAATCCTGGATTGGCTGGATATCCTGCCTGTCAAGCCATACCCTCCGAGGGAGCCGGAGCCCAGCGTGATTGGTGATGAGAGGGAACCATCTTCTTCGAAGCCCGACATGCTGGATGTGCCAGTGGGTGTACGAGGATCCTCTCGCAAATATTCATCTCATTCATCTCGTCACTCTTCTTACTCGGCTCGATCTCCTGTTGCCGAGTCGCCGCCAGCCAGCCCAACAACGCCAACTACACCAACTGGCAAGCGACCTCTTCCGTCCAGGTATCGACCTCGCTCTGCGTCGCCAGCTACACCACCTCCCATGCAGTCACCCGAGAACTATGATTTCCAGAGAACACCAACCCAAACCGACTTTCGATATGATGATAGACAGGTGCCCTTGTTTGAGAATTTGCAACCTGATCCTCTCAACATCCGCAAAACTTCTAGCGGTCCGTCTTATCGAAATGATGGTGCACCTGCTCCACCAGTTCATCGTGAGCTCACACCCAGCCCTGGGCCTACATCCAAGTCACAGTTCGCCAAGCCACTCATCGAACTCCCGCCTAGCAGCCGCGTCAAGCGACGGACATCCTCTCCTCTCAAACATGAGTACCTGCCCTCGGATGGATCGTCTGTGTCTGGTACGTCCTTGACGGAAAGCTATCAAACCGAGGACTACACAGAAACCGAGTCGGACTATGAGTCTTCCGACGATGACATGGAGAGTGTAGATCTTCCCGAGACCGAGCTGGGCTTCAGCATCAGGGATGACCTGCCAGAAGACATTCCTGAAGAACGCCCAGAGGATCTGATCGAGGAACTGGAATCATCCCTGCCCAAGCCTCGAACTCTTGTCGACTCTGTTGTATCTGGGTCATCCGTCAGCTTGACGCCATCCAACTCTGCATCCCAGGCTGGCCTCCATGGACAAAAGATGGCACCTGAAGATGGCGCCATGCGGTTCATCGCCGCCATTTCAAGATGGTCCGACAAGGGCATGTGGAAGGACATTTCTGCGGACAACTGCTCTGTCATTGTTACACCTGGCATGATCCAGGCCTTCCCCGTCCGCAGCGAACAAAACGAAGCCCCCATTCTTGCCCTGGACCTCACTCCTCTCGTCCTCATCCGCCAAAGCACAGCAGTTGACCTAGAGATCCGCTCGTCGGTCAGGTCAGACTGCCAGCTTGCCAATTCACACGGTGGAGGTAACTTCCGCTTCCGATGCCAGAACGGCCCCGACTGCTTCAACCTCTACATGTCCGTTCACCACGCTCGCCTCAACAACCAAAAGTTCATCCAGCTCGAGAATGAGGCTCGCTTCAAGAGCTTTGGTGAGCGCAAACCCCCGGCTGAGAACGATGACACCAGCAGCCGCCGACGAAGCTGGTTCGGCCGTAAGAACAGCTACCGCAGCTCAGTCCGTGCCCCTTCTGCATCCCACGACGGCGCGAGCACCACCCCTTCATCCACTCTCTCGGCCACCAGCTTCCTCAAGAGACTCACAGGAGCTGCAAACCTGCCCTTCAACTTGGCTCGCTCCTCTGTCGACAGAAACAGCCGTTACGGCGCAAGCCTGAAATCACCGGGATCCTCATCCTGGGGCGGAGCTACTCCACGTTCGCCCTCTATCAGCGTCGAGAACAGCGGACGAGGCCCGGCCAACTTTGGCACCGAGGACATCAAGATCCGACTACATCTCCTCGTGTCGGCAGCCAAGTGGGAGGACTATGGCAACTGCAGGCTGTCGATCCGACGACCGCCACCGGGCTGGCACCAGGCGCTCCGAGCTGATCACGGACTGGAGAAGCGCGTCACAGTCAAGACAATCCCGCGCAAGGACTCGGACCAGCCTGTTGTACTCCTGGATGCAGTCCTGGGCAGTGGCTGCTTCACGCCCATGGGCAGCCGTGGTATTGTCTGCGGTGTCTGGGAGGAGATGAAAGACCACAACGGCGTCGTAGGCGTCGTCCCAGCCACAGGCCCTACAGGTGGCAACGTCAAGAAGTGGTGCTTCCAATGCGCCAGTGTCGCCGAGGCAGGCTGGGTACTGAGACTCGTCCATCAAGAGGTTGTCACCGCTTAAGTGTCTTCCTCTCACTCCGCAAAAGAGCCTTTGTCTCCTATTCTTTCTTCTACTGTACCTGCATTCCAAGCATATTCATATCCGCACTTCTTGTTGCATCATTATCTTTTCCCTTTTCTCAAACTTTTTGATATCCCCCTTTGGTGTACGCACCAACACACTTTTCTTGACCTCTCTTCTCACCTCTTATGAGCGGTGGAAAGAGAAACCCAGCGATACCAAACCTTTTCGACTTCTTTTTTTTTAATTGTTTGCATCTGTGTATACCGGGGGTTGCTTCCCCCCTTGTTTTTCTTGCAATAAGCATCTAACAAATGGATGGTGGTGGATGGCGTCTGGATGGAAGGGAGGGTCGAACGGGTGTTGGGGACTGGGATAGTACATTGAGTCTTGTCTTTTTTTGGCCTTGAGATGCTCATGAGGAGGGTTTTTTGTTGATTAAGAAGGGGGGAGAGGAATGGTATATAGCGGGAGAGGAGCAATACACGTCTTGTTAAAGAGCTTTTCCGTTGAACCTTGGCACATTGTGAGTAAAGAACCAGACGTTTTCTTTACCACGGAGGTTATTGTACTCCTTTTCGTAAATCCTTGTTGGAAATCTAGGTGATCCTTAGGGTAAGAACCAAAGGCATAGGGTAGGATAGTGAACGAGAGTGGCATAGCAAAGAGAAGAACCCATAAATAGCCCAGGCAGATAGATAAAAAAGAACCATGTTACTTCACCACCCTGGAAAGCTTCATGATACCAGTTATAGTCTTGTTTGCATTGACCATCCCATAAAACCCAAGTCACAATCAAAATCACAAAATAGTGTAGGGTAACCAAGAAGCCGAATAGTATTCATGTCGTATCAAATGCGGCGCCCAAGAACAACTCCTTCCAGAACAGAACAGAACCGACGCTGTGTTATGCCATCGTCACCTCTTCCCACTAGTATACAAAAACAACCCACCGTATTCCAAGTGCTCCTTGATGTCACCCAAAGACGCAGTTTTCGTAAAACAGAAAAAAAGGACCACCCCATTCTATAGACGGGTAGCGACTGGCTCCAACGACAGCACACTGTCCCAAAACATGGATACAAGAAAGTGTATATAAAACGGGCGAGATGAATCCTCGAGGTGCGTCCCAGAAGAAAGCAATGCGTCGTATACTCATGAAGGGTTGGGCTTGGCCTGGGCCTTGCCACCGTCGACAATGATCTGCTCGTCGATGCGGGCAGCGATGTCACCATACTCGAGCCGTTTCCAGGTCTTGATGCGAGCTTCGTTGGTGTCAACCTCGAAGAGACGCACACGGCGATGGTAGCCACCGTAACCAGCATAGCCGCCGAAACCGGAGCCACCAGCGTAGCACATCCACAAGGCCGGAGTCTTGTTCTCTCCCTCGCCTGTCAAGGAAAGAGAGCAGTAATCGTTACAGTGGTCACTAAAGCTGGGTTAGCAATCATTCAGATCAACATGTTATCGGGGCACTCACTGTCCGGCGCTGACCATGACGACGCCCTGCTCAACAAGGGCGTCGCGGAAACCAGAGTTGTAGACAGGGGCAGTCACGCCCTCTTTCCACTCACCCACGCGGGGCAGAGTAAAGTCGGTATACTCAGTTAGGGGAATATGGATAAAGGCGATATCCATATGCCGACCAGTATATCAATCATGGTTCTTCTTAAGGCCAGTAGCCGTCTTCTTGAACCACTCGATCTGGTTGGGCTTGACCCAGTCGTAACCGGGGAAGTTGCGCTCATCAGGCGTATAAGCGTGCGTGTCGAGGAGATAGATGGTCAGGGCAGAGTGATCCGTCTTGCCTCGAGCTAGAACCTCAACATAGTAGTTGCCGACACCATCAATCTCGGCTGGTCCGGCTATAGAGAGGGAGTAGGGAAGAGACTCCATGATAGCCATCTGGGCTTCGCGAGACATGGTCTTCTCATCGTCATGGTTTCCGAAGATGGCAGCGTAGGGGATTTTCCGCTCAATCAGGATCGATAAGATCTTGAACATAGCCTAGGGCATGTTAGAAAGGGACCACGGGGTGGAACAGGAACACTCACTGTTGGCGCATCTGGCGCCGTGTCACCGTTGACTTGGTCACCGCTCAAAACGACCAAGTCCGGCTTCTCTTCGTCAAGGACACGGCTGACAAAGTCAAGAGTACGGGGATCCGCCTCACACTTGCCGCCATTGTATGTGTTTGGAACAGCCTCGCGGCACTCGCCAACGCCGGTACTAAGATGCAGATCACCGATCTGCATGATCTTGTATCGACCGTCATCTCGGATGCGGGGCTGGGGCTTCTTGATCTCGTGATGGGGGCCTCGGCGCACAGTCAGTTGCACGCACGGCAGGGTACCACCTGTGTTGAGAAGGAGAGGCGTTCCAGTGATAGTCCAGCCGTCTCTTGCCTCCACGGCATCATCTCCAAAAAGAACATCCAGGTCAGTCACGGCCTGATTAGAGTCGCTGGCCTGCTTCTTGGCTGATCGCTTGAGCCAGAGTCCCGCGGGACGAGACTCCCATAGATCCTCTGTTTCTCCCTTTGGTGGAGGGTGAAGCTTGCCGACCATAATATCCACGACGACGGTGTCATCCTCGGTGAGGTCCTCCTCGTGTTTGCGACTGACGTATAGGTAGGCGGTGGTGGTCCATGTTTTCCCGAGGTATAGATCCTTGTCGACTCGGTGCCATTCTTTAGCGTCGAGGTCGCATGACGAAAAAGGGTTGAGGCTGGAGCAGGTGACTATCGTAGCGTCTGTCACGACAAGACCTGGGTGGTGGGAGGGCATGTAGCCATGGAGAGAATTGGGGAGGACACGGTAGTTTCGGTCGAGGAAAGCGATGATGAGGAAGGCGAAGATGGCAGCGCCAGTAAGCTGGGCAGCCGTCCGAACCTGAATCCATGGATGGAGCGGTCAGTTGATGGCCTGTCATACGAAAGAAAGGTGAGACGTACAATTCGTCGAGTCATGATGTGATAATTGAACAAGAATTGAACCCAACTTTTTGGGGAGAAGCTGCTTGATCAAGCAAGGAAGAAAGATGGACCACGAGCTACTTCAAGCAGCGGTAGCCAAGAAACGGGAAACGGAACAAGCATTCGGGAGCTGGGTCGCGGGTTGGATTATTCGCATCTTCCGAAAGGGGTTGTCGGCTACTATTGCATGGTTCGGAGGGGCCCAAGATCGAACAAGACGTCTGTGTGGAGGCCTCGGGAGTCTGGGATGCGACGGTGAGAAGCGCGTTGCGGTCGCTCGAGGGTGTTGAAGCTATCGTCGTCGGGCCAGTTGCCTCTGCGTTCCAGGCCGGTCGTCGGAAGCGTCTGGAGTGTCGATAAATAGGAGGCGATTGACAAAAGCGTGGAGACGAAGAGAAAGGTTAGAATGTAAGGATGAGGTTGGTTTGGTCGTTGTTTGAGTTGGCGGGCGACCAGGAAAGAGCATGTGGCGAGCTAATACCTAAGGAAGGCCCGGCAAGGAGCCAGGAGACAGGGGGAAAGAGCTTTCCGTGTGTCAACATGCATGCGCCTTACAAAACCTTGAAGAAGGAACGAACGGAGCGGGAGTAAAAAAAAAAGCCAAGACTTCAATCTATTACGATGGATGCTCCGTCTCCGTGTCTCCTCCTCCTTTCCCCTGGTTATGGTCATGAGGGCAAGTGGAGCAACATCGGCTAGGACCCGGGAGTTGGGGGGGTTTAGATCTAAAGGAGGGAGGCTTCCTTCAATTCAAGTCAAACATGGAAAAGTCTGGGGAATTGCAACTTAAAACAAGCCATCATGAATGACATTATTAATGCTTGTCGATGGAGGACACACTAATTTCAACGCCAGTTTACAGAGAAGAGGAGCGAGAACAAGCCTCGAATCCCCCTTTTACTCTCTCCATTTTCTTGCTGACCCTTTCCCCAGCGCACAGGCAAGGCAACCCCAAGTTGGATGTTACATGCGCTCGAAATGCGGCCACGTGAGACCCTCAAGTTAATAATGCGGGCTCCTCTTTCGTGCTTTTCTAATTACCTGGCACTGACTTTTTTCCTGTTGGCTACCTAACGTTAAGTTGGTGACGGGAAAGCCACATGAGCAGTGTCCGTCTTGTCTTCCCTCGCACGATGCGGCCAAGCCTCCGTCACTACTTGTTCGAAAATGACTGGCAAGGCAGCGTCGCAAGATGAGGCTGGTTGCGTGCGTCGTTTCCTTGAATTGAGGCCAACCACATGAAGCTTCTTTCAGAAGGCCTTTCGACCAAGTACTGTAACTCACAGTATGAAAGCGGAGCTGAGCTGGGCTGAGCTGAGATGAGGGGAGCTCTTCTGGAGCTTGCTTGCCTTCACTTCCACAGGGCAGCCATTCAGAAGCCTTTGTGGCCCGTGCGCATCTCCCTGCGAACAGAATTCAGCCAAATTTGCCAACAAAGAAAGGAAAGAGTGAGAGCAAGAGAGCGCGTCCCGCTAACTAAAATCCACATCCACTCCCGCCCAGCCCATCCAAGCGTCATCCCTCAAACCGCGTAACAAAGAAAGACTGCTCTCTCAACCTTCTCATCGTCGCCCCATCTCCCCTTCTCCCCCATCGAAAACCACCGCAATCGCAATCGCATACGTCTCCCCTATCAAATCCATCTCTTCATACCGCTCCCATTCCGTCGCGCGCGCCATGGCCGAGTACTCTTCGCTCAAGGTGCCTGAGCTCAAGAAGCTCCTTGCCGAAAAGGGTCTTCCCCAGACTGGCAACAAGGCAGACTTGATCGCGCGACTCCAGGAGAACGACAAGAAGGCTGAGGGTGAGGCGAAGCCTGGTACGTTTATCGAATCCTGAATATGCGATCGACTTGAATCTTTTCGCGCGCGCAAACCCATCTATCGAACTCGACGGCTAACTCCATCCTTAGCTGAGAACAAAGAGGACGAGATCAGCTACAGTGACGACGAGGCCCCTGTTGAGCCAGCTGCTCCCGCTCCCGCTGCTGCGACAGAGCCTGCACCTGCTGCTGAGGCTCCCGTCACCGAGACAGCTCCCGCCGCGACCGAGGCAGCTGAGGAGCCCGCTGCAGAGAAGCCTGCCGAGGCAGAGGCGCCTGCTGAGCCTGAAAAGTCCTACGCCATCGGTCTTTCGTCCACTGCCGCTGATGACGAGGCTAAGAAGCGTGCTGACCGCGCCAAGCGCTTTGGTCTTGAGGAGGATGAGGACGCAAAGAAGAGGGCTGACCGAGCGAAGCGATTCGGCCTAGACGAGAAGGAGCTCGCATCTACCCTTGACTCGGCGCTTCCAGAGCGCTCCCGAAAGCGAGGCCGTGACCGTGGCGACGGTGAAGGTAACCGTTCCACTGAGAACAACCGCCCTGGCAAGCGACAGAGCCTTGACCGAAGGAATGACCGACGAAGGGGAGGCCGCGGTGGCCGAGGTGGCCGTGGCGGTGCTCGGAATGAGTCGACCCGCGAAACTCGAAGCCGGGCCAGTATCCTTGATGACCCTTCGGAGAAGGCCAAGGCGGAGAAGCGCGCTGCTCGGTTCGCTGGGAACTAGACGAACGACTCTGAAGCACAAACACGCGGCAACGGCGACATGACTTTTGGTTGAAAGGAAAGGAGCTCGGAAGGGGTGCGACAGGGCAGATCAGACTACGTGAATGGACTTTTTCAGTTGTACAACATTTCTTGGTTTCGTTTTTGTTTCCATCTTTTCAAGCGCAGATTATCGAGGGTAAAACGAATAAAGAGGAAATCGGCGTTACGGGCACTCATCGATCAAGATCCGAGTACATTGTGTGTTTGAGAGAGTGAGGTAGTCTGGACGATATCGAGGCATGGGTAGGTATCCAGCATCTACCTCGAGGGTAGCTGGCATCCCTAGTCTTGTCAGCGACAACAACAAGAGCATCACTTACCAACATCATACAGAACTTCATGGGGACCAACAACCTCCCCTCTCCTCCCTCCTTTCCTCATTGTCGCCAGTCGAACACGGTGGCCTCTTGCAATTCTGATCGCCCCTTTGATGAAAATTCTGATTCTCAGGGGCGCAGTCGATATCCGAGATCTGACTTGGTGTGCACTAAAGCAACTTGCATATCGGGGAGACATCTTTAAACCATCCGGCCTCGATAACTTGGACAGACCCAGTGGACCGCGAATAGCCTCGTCCACCCAGTACCACCGAGAGGCTTCGGAAGACGAACCGTGAAGGGGGCCAAAGGCTAGTCACCCACACTGCAGGAGATCCCCCCTATCTCCAGGAACCACTGAAGACAGCGATGAGCCTCGATACTTATGACGGGGAAGGCTTCCTCGACTTTTAGACTGCGGGAGATGGGTGCGCCGTTGCACAAGCTTAGGTTGCCTCGACTGCCGAGCCCACGAGTTTAGTGTAACAACGCCCCCCGTCTGTTGTCCGAGAGCCACTTGGAAGCCGCGCCGCTACCCTACCATACACTTAGATGGCTCAGCCATGTTGACTATATGGAGGGATGAAGAAACCTGGCAATCAAGACATGAAATTTTTTTCCATCCTCGAGTTGCAACCTAAACTTCAGAGGGCCTCCAGGGCTCGCGTGCTTAGCGAAAGAGTTGGTTGGTAGAGGATGGGCAACTCTCGGAGTCGATTCGTCGCCGAGGGACTTCAGCAATGTTGGACGACGCCTCTTCTTGATTCTCGGTCCTCTGCTCTAGGCCGGCTCATACGAGGCCCGTCAGAGTCACAGCCCTATCAAGAGCAGGGGCCGACCCAACTGCCGACGATTCGCAAGGGCTTCGGACCATCAAGTCAGAGTTTTCCCGACGAATCTGCATAGGGGGTTAAAGAGTCAGCCTGGTCTTGGTCCAACACTCATGGACTAAGCAGCACGCGATAGATAGCCCAAGAGCCTTTGCAACCAACGAGAGACACATGCTGGATGGACGCGCTAATCCCGCATTCCCAAAGGGTTTATGAACGCAAGCCACGGTGCCCATTCTCGGATGATGTCGCTCTCCTCCGAGCCCGTTCTGGGCAAACGTGCTGTGGGAGCCATACCTCAATGGCCGGCGACGACTCGATCAACGACAACAACACCCACCAGACGAGATAGCCCACCGACACAGGTGAGATACAGCCATGACCAACAACTTGGTCGCCTCTAGCTCGTCACGTTACCAGACGCTATGCTCCGTCCAGTCTCAGCGGGCAGGCCAATCCAGGCTGCGAAACCCCTGCGCACGCGACGATGCGACCCTTGTCGCCCAGCCGTCTGGCGGCTACGATTGGGAGAGGCGGCTAAGCAATTGGACCATTCGACGTCCCCAGCGACTCCAGCGACTCCGTCGCCCGTTCGTCGCTCACAGCCCGTCGTTTGCGGTCGAGTCTCGTCTCCTTCTCGGGGGCCCGCTTTGATCGCCCTACGAGGGGGAAATGGGCTCGCAGTGAAACCCCATCGGAGGCTTGCGCGTGGCCGGCTGGAGAGAGATTGCAGCTTTGATGAGTTGGCATCGAGGCAGAGCTGCACAACGGCGTTGTTTCTCTGGCTCACCGCTCGCCCAAGTACCGAGTACTTGGATCTGGAATTCGAGTGACTTTGCAGGGGCGTCTGATGGGCAGGGAACAGACGAAAGAGGCGCCGCTCACCCTCCTAGCCCATCTGCCATTCGCTCGGCCGGCAGAACAAGCCACATCGACGATGCGGCTAGCCTGACGAGGCTTGATGCTGGACGGGGTGGCCAGCCACGCGCGAGGTGCCACGTCAGTTGCAGAAGCGTTGAAGCAGGGGCACCAGCCTCACCTCAGAAGAACCCAAGAACAAGCTTGTGGCGCCGTGGGTCTTTTTCTGTGGCGGAGCAGACCGTGGGATGCCTCTTGGATTTCCACTTTTGGAAATCAAGCGCCGATTTCACGGGTTCCCAAGCCATGTCGGTCCTGCAGCAACGATCTGAGACTATCGAGCATTTCTTTTTTCAATGTTGCCTGGTTTTTCATCTCACTCAGATGACGACGTCATGAATCTCCATGCCAGCGCATTAACCTCGCCACCGTCCAAGATGCGGGTTTCAGCTGGCCTGGACTTGGTCTCCGTCTCCGTTGCGCGGGAGCTTGTTCTATTCTAACTTTCTGGGCCGGGGCGGGCCTAGCCGTGGACAATCAATGGCCCATTGTCCTGTAGTCAAAGGTCACCTGGAGGCTCAAAATCTCACCGAGCGGTCGGGAGCGGTCCTCGTGATGGGCCAGCTGGGATATGGGATTCCAGAGAATGCCTTTCACATTGGAAATGACGTCGTGAGGCCAGGGTCTCACGTTTCTTTTGACTGCCGACCGTTGGATCCGGCTTCCTTCTTTGGTCGCGTGAGAGTGTCTTGATACTAAGGCGCTCGTCACGGGACTAACAATGGATGGCGGTGAACTTGAAGTAGCCAACAATCCGCCATTGCGCAATCGATCATGGGCAAAAACCGGTCTTTCCAGTCATCTCTCGACTAACAGACTTTGTCGAACCTCCGTTACGGACTCGCCTCGCTGTAACCCCTGCCCCTCGTTGGTTTATACCACCCATGTCCATAAGCCTCACCAAGACTCCATAACTGCGCGACGACTGACGGGCAGAATGCAGCCTCCGCGCGAGGATTGGCGAACTGGTTCGGTCTCGACACGGCGGATAAGATGGGCGTTGTGGACTAGTCGTCCATTTCTGTAAGGATAGACATGCAGGAGAAAGGGTTTGTTGACTCCATCCTGATGGAAGGGGGAGTGAAACAACCGATTGCGACTCCACGACCATCATTGGTAGAAAATCGTTGCGAGACGGCCAATGGGATCATCAAGAATGCCTCGACGATGGCCAGTCCCAGGCAAGAAGGGCGCTTTGCGTGGCCTTTTCAGCGAATGAGAGATGGATATTGAAAGCCTTTGCCCGCGGAACAAAGCAAATGAGACAGCGGGATGGCTGAACGTTGAGGACGAGTTTTTCTTCTGGCCGACCGCAAGGCTTCGGTAGACATTCCAATTCTGGTGTGATGCTCGACACGGCTGGAGGCCAGCAGCATCACGAACAGGCGAGTGCCGAAAAGCGTCGGTATTGTCGCGTCTACGTAGACGCGGGACCGCGCCAACGGCCTCCCAAAGAGAAGAAAAACGCCTGATGATACTATTCTTGTCGCGGCATCGCTTGTTGGCTGCAGAGAGGCTGGATGAAAACTACTGCAAGCTGCGTGCAGATGGTCCGGGGCAGGGTGAAGCGAGAGATGCAGGGAACATTGGACCGTCCACAGGGGAGGATCTGGCCCCAGCTCACACCCCCAGACTCGCTCAGGATAACCAACGGCGAGTGCGCCCTGTCATCCAGGATGTTGATTCGAGGTAATTGGAGATTTGGATGCTCACTCTGCGTCTGTTTGAACGTAGATAGAATAATATTGGGAAGAAGAGGAGCTGATGGTGTTATCAGATCATTTAGTTCTTACTGATGCGGGGGCTACAGTACAATAGGTTAGGAAGGAGCCGACCGGGTCGTCACGACGGGCGACTTCCACTTTCTGGATGCCAATTCAAGTGGAGACGGGAATCATCAACGTTGGGAAGGATCCACGTAGCGCCATCGCCACTTCAAGCCTTCAACTCTGTTTCCCCATTGTCTAGATTCACGGGCGGCCGACACAATCGTCTCTCGTCTTTTGTTGTTGTTATTGTTGCTTGGGCATGATCGCATGCTACTGCTGACACTCTCCATGATGGGACTAGGACCTTGGGCGAGACATACAGAGACATATAGCCGAGATCGACCTGTCGGAGAAGAGAAAAGTGAGACATTCCGTATGCATGTCTAAGACATGCAGCAGCCTAGCAACGACTTCAGTTGCTGGGCTGGGGATGGAACGACTGTTACAGGTAGTGACGGCCGCTCGGTATTCCGCAACTGTCCAGGCTCGGAGACTGTCCTGGCTGCATTCCACACATCACACCCTGTGTGCTTCCGCGGACGAGGCTTTATCACAACACCATATAGGTGCAAATGCCAACGGGTTTCCCATCACAGACAGGCATTGCCCCTGAAGCAGAGAGCGAAAAGAAGACGAGAAAACATAATCAGTCAGTTGCGAATATCATTTTTTTTCGCCTCTCGTCCACCTCTATTACCACTCACAACGGAGTCTACCAACATCAAGACACACTAAATCCAACTCCTATTGACTTCATCCCCTGCACCCGCATTGGCTCTTGGTCAGGCTTTTTTCTCTTCTGCCCGTATTCAACACTCATTCGATGACTTTGTTCGCTCCTTCGCCATGTCCTCTCCACTCTAGTTTCTTGATAACCCCCTCCATGACAGCTTCGCAGCACCGTCGCAGGCCAGATTTAGCCTTGGCCAACGATCCCGGCCATCGGCCCATCCCTCCCACGGCCCACCCACCCCACCAACGGCCCAGCCCAGAAGTCAACGAGCCATGATGGACAAACCACAAACCGTTGTCCAAAAACATCCCCTGGGA
The DNA here is from genome assembly GCA_017654865.1 of Fusarium sp. FW16.1. Taxonomy (NCBI): domain Eukaryota; kingdom Fungi; phylum Ascomycota; class Sordariomycetes; order Hypocreales; family Nectriaceae; genus Fusarium; species Fusarium sp. FW16.1. The sequence goes on from JADNRB010000001.1 coordinate 1,876,008, forward strand.
GCCGAGCGGCCCCGCTGAAGAGTCTCCAGGACCCTCTTAATGGCTCCCGGCTCACAAGTCGAGCGGACCCGACGGGCTGCCAGTGGCAGACGATGCTGTTGCTCCCAGAAATGCGTGCAAATCCCAGCCAGGGCTCGATGCCCAATCAACGGCCCAAGACGCCTCAAGGCCCGTCCCATAGGACCATGGGCCATGCACCCCGTGGGAGAGGTGCGGCGCAGTGCGCACAACGGCAGACGCTTAGTGAGGAGGTCCGCTGGCAAGGCTCGCTGGCCAAAGAGATGACTCAAGCCGTGGCCCTTGGCCTGCCATCGATATCGGCGACTCCACGCAGATGTCGACGCCTCAACAGGCACACACTCACACGCCCACACCAGGGTCTCGATGGAGGGCTCCAGGGTCCCATGTCTGCTGCCCAGCCAGGGTCGCAAGCGCCACAGTCAGAATCGCCCATCCTTCTCATGTACCCTCGTCTCTTGACCAAGGTACTCATGTACCGGCTGCCCTCGTCCAGTCATGATTATGCCCCGGAAAGTCGTCCATCACCTAAATACTATGCTCCCGTCGCCCTTTCGGGCCTCCCCGCTGCTATGTCTTCTACTACTTCTATATCCCGCTCTCTTCTTTGCCACCGCAGTCTGTTCCTGCGTCTTTTTCTTTTCCTTGAGTCTCAAATACCCCCATCCCCACTTACACATCAAACAAACGTTCGTACACGGACATCATATCGTATCGTCTTCACGACTCAGTCAGTCAGCCATCACATCGACGGAAGCGCCAACTCTACGACTTAGACGCGGGTTCTCTCACACCATCACCACCGAACTATCCCTCTTCGAGTCGATACACCCTTGACAGCCCGAGAACGGTTTCAGTCCCACACCACTCAAGCCAACCCCCTCCGCACTAATACCGACGACTTTCTGCTCGCTCGATTCACAATCTCGTTCGTTTTGGTTTTCATATATCTCATAAAACCCTCTCCCATCTACCCCCGCTTGTGAATCATGGGCCGAGATACACAGTTTCGGCACTGAAGGTTGGAAGATGGAATCTCTTAGAGCGGGGTCTGGTCTACCGACCAGGCCCGTGGAAGGGTCTCGCAGCAGACGGTTGGCCGAACCCGGAAGTCTGCTGGGCCCGACGAGGCCGTTGAACAGAACAACCAAGAGGGAGGAAGTTCCGCGATCATTACCGAGGCCTTCTTCGGGCTCGCGCCCAAGTGCAGGCAGAAGCGTTTCCCAGCCTTCGCCTTCTACTCGACGACCTTCGATCCCAACACCAACACCACGACCCGGCCTGAACCACCAAGCACAATCATGGGGTTCTACCAGCACCTCATCAACTGTCCGATCAACTGCTAACAACCGCGGAGGCTCGGGATCATCTTCTTCAGCAAGGCCTGCTGATAGTGCCTCAAAGTCTAATCCCAATGTCCTTCGAAGGAAGAAGTCGTCCCTATCCCGGGATGTTACGACAACTCGCAATGGATCATCTCGAACGAGCTCCTCATCATCCCAGCAAAAGCAACAGAGCTCGCTCGACCCAGAACGTTTCGGAACACCACTGGATCGAGAACTCACCTGCAGCCCAGCCGAGATCCAAGTTGCAGAGGTTATTGAGGTAACGAAGCCTGGAAGGTCATCTGTCATCTACCCTGAGCTCGACCGATATCGAAACTTCCGACGACCTTCAGATAGCTCGGAGACCCATATTGAAGTTCCATTTCGATTAGCGACACACGACCTCCCGCCTCCTACCCCGGCCAGTTGCTCTCTTTCCGGAACTAGTGGTAGTCCTTCGACTAGGTTTTCGGAATCTCCTGGACCAGGCCCTTACAGCCGTGACACCACACCGACTTCGATTGCTTCTCAGTCGCCTTGCCTGATTGTGCCTCATCGCAGCAACCCAGTCAAAGGCCGATTGCAAAGCCCTTCTATCACTAGGCCCCCGGTTACTAGACGAAGGGCTGGCAGCATCCCGAACGAGGTTGATGCTATCACTGCTGATCCTCATGGATTGGCGTCTGTCAGAGAGTCGCTGGCTTCTTCTTCCTCAAACTCGACCGTGAGGGAAGCCACCATCAAGAAGCACAAGAAACTGCCACCACCGCCCCCAAGCCCTCCACCACGAAAGTCTTCACAACACTTTAGGGAGGATACCTCATCGCCAAGGAGCGTGCGAAAGGTATCACGGCCTGTTCTGCGATCCCCTTCACCTGACCGGACCCAGTCCTCCGCGTCCCCAAGGGCCATCCCGCCTTCACGACCCAGCCGAGATGGCACCCCAGATATGCAGTCACAGCTATTCAGCACCATACCGGTCATCCACAGCAACCTTTCCTCCCAATCGCTGCCGATGGAGAGACGGGGAAGTGATTCGGGAATCCCGTCCACTCTCTCGCCTCCTACCACGCAGATTTCCCATGGCACTAGGGCATCTTCGACGTCTCAACTCCCTATCAAAGGCGAGATGTCTTCTCGGTCCGGGACGAGAGTGGTAACGGAACCAAAAAAGGCCAAGCCTGCTGAGAAGCCTCGTGCCACTCGCACTCCAAGTCCCCATGTGCCGAGTTCCTTCTCACGGTTCCCTTTCTTTGGTCGCAAAAAGACTGCAGAGGTAATCCAGCCAGACAAGAAGGAGAAAGAGAAGGAAAAGGAAAAAGAAGAGGAAAAGGACAAGAAGCTTGTCCGCAAAGGCCCTGCAGCTGGCACCGGCCATGAAGGCTATGGGCGTCTCGGCACTCATAAACGACGCAGTGGGAGCATCAGCAAATTGGTTCGTGGAAACAAGTCATCCCAGGAGACACTCGCCAGCAACGACTCCTTTCTGTCCGACCGTGTCAACCCTGTGGTCATTGCCGGAGGTGAGGTTGTCGAAAACCGAAATGCGAGTTCAGAACTGCCTCGGACTGAGAGTTCTCAGAGTCTGAGTAGTGATCTGCCCAAGCCTGGAAGTTCACATGCCCGCAAAAACTCTCGGCACACCTTGTGGCCATCACCTATGTCACGTACCCCTCATCCTGCCTTCAGCCCTCGCCGACCCTCCGAGAGCAGTGAGTCTGACGTTGTTACAATGAACTCGACTCTTGCTTTTCGGAGGTCTGTCCAGCGTCTCCGGTCCTCACCTGAGGATCCTTTGAGACTTCCTCAACCTATCAACACATCTGGCACTTCCACATCACCTATGACGAGCTTTGATACCAGTGTCATGTCAGACGACTCACACTTTGAGTTGCAACGCGAGATTTCTCGCGAGGCGAGACCAGCCCACCCTGCTCCCAAGAAGCTCGTCAAGAGACCACGCTCGCCTCGGAAGTGGAACTTGTTTGGAAGGTCAACCAGTGGCCAGCAAGTTCCCAAGCAGAACGAGAAGGTTGCTGCCACAGTCAAGATTGTTGAGAAGAAGCCTATGGCCTTCTATGCTATGATGGACTCGTCTGAGCAAGACGACAGCGAGCCTATGGACGTTCAAGAAGTCTTGAGGTACGCCGAAGTTTATGGGAAGTCGCCCAGCCTTGGTGGAACCCCCGAACCCCCTCAAGAAACACCCGAGGTGCGCTCGTCTACGAGTTCTCTGGCACGACCTGCTCAGCAGACGCGGAGGAGAAGCCTCGAGCCCAAGGCCAAAGCCAAGGTCCGATCACCTCCTGCTCAGCAAACTGTGAAGGTACCCATTGTTCAACCAACATCATCAAGTACCACCACAGGCCGACGCAGCAGGCTTCCTCAGGTCGGTCGGATCCCCAAGGTGGTGAGCAACCGGGCTGAGAATACTGCCTCCCCTAAGAGCTTTTCTCGTCCCTTCAGAGCCAGCTTGCAACTGGATCCTCCGAATCTCGAGGTTCCTGACGTCGACTCCATCGCCAAGGGCCCAACACCTCCCAAGCCATCAACTCCTATCCCCGAACTTACCATGGAAGGCTCGACGATAGGAAGCACCAACAAAACTTCGTCGCAGGGCTCGATCCCTGGAATGTCTCCAGGAATTAGCCGGGTTGAAAAGGAATTCCTAGCTTTCTCACCTAGAAAGGGCTCTGAAGGGACAATTGGCACATCCAGCTCGAGCTGCTCTGGGCTTCTGTCATTCGCCGGCTCCACCGCCGTCATTCCCCAACCCAACGACCCCCCAGCAGAGGATGAGGTCTGGGATGAGTATGATGATCTTCTTGGTGAGGACGCTGCCAAGGGACTACCCTCAGCTACTTCATCAAAGGGAGTTCCTTTCCACCTCGAGAGGTATCAGTCGAAGCTGTCCAACAAGGGGAAGCCTCTGGAATCCCCCACCATTGTCCTCGATGATCGAAAGGCAGATAGGATGTCAAAGGCGACGACCATTTCCAGCACCTGCAGTGCTGATATGACAGAGAGACTCAGGGCTGCCTTTCAACCTCACCCAAGTCCCACAGCTTCCTTTTCGGTCTCCGAGTTTGTTTCAGGCTATGGAGACCGCAACAAGAGCACCGAGATCGTCAAGGCGGTCACAGGATCGCGGCGAGGCAGCCAGTCATCTTCCGGTACAAGACGGTCGAACGGCAGCTGTTCCTCTGAGGACGGCTCCCCACTTGCACAAGTCAACCTTCGGGTTGGTTCAATGACGGTTAGCAAGTGGCTCACCTTTGGACATGTGCTTTTTAGCGACGTCCGTCATGAGCTCGTTCCAGTCGAAGGCTCCCTGAAGAGACACTCCATCTTGGTGATTGATGGCCTCGGTAACGATGATTGGTCCTTTTACGCTGCCGAAACTTACCCAGCTGCCACCTTCTTCAATCTGTCTCCCCGAGCTCCTCTGCCTCCAGAGCTCAAGAGTTCGTCCTCAAGCTTCCCCCTTAGCCCACCAAACCACCACCAGATCCAGTACATGTCTCACCTCGACAAGTTTCCTTTTGCCCCCCAAAGCTTCACGGCGGTTGTCTACCGGTTCCCTGTGGCGGCACCGGAGGCATACTATCGCAGCATTCTTACAGAAGCTCGCCGTGTGCTGAAGCCTGGCGGTTACATCGAGCTCTCCATTCTCGATGTTGACCTGAACAATATGGGCAACCGAGGTCGTCGCACGGTACGCCGACTCAAGGAGAGGATCAACGAGAAGACTCCGGATACGAGTCTTGGCTCTACCGCGGATCTCATTCTGCGTCTTTTGGGCAAGGCCGGTTTCACTACCATCAAGGCTGCGCGTGTTGGTGTGCCTGTTGCCAGCTCCGTTACTCGTCCGAACGAAGGGAAAGGCAAGACTGTCGCCGGCAAAAAGGATCAGCCGAGCCTCTCTGAGATGATGAGTGACAACAGCCCCTTGGCGGACGAGGGCATCACCAAGATGGTTAGCCGCGTTGGTCGTTGGTGGTACACACGTTGCTACGAGAATGCAGCAGAGAACCCCTCCGGAAGAAGCATCTGGAGTGACAGACATCTACTGTCCGAATGCGAGGAGCTTGGAACAAGCTTGAAGCTCATGGTCTGCTGTGCCCGAGCTCCCCTGGAACGCATCACCAGTGTTTGATTAACCCACACTCCTTTATATTTTCCTTTCTGTCATTGCATTGGGCAGGTATACATCATGACGGAAGATTATCAACGGGCGCGAGCCCCAACTACAGAACCTCATGTGTGGGATGTACAACATTATCTCAACTCTCACTAGGTCAAGTAAGGTCAGCAACACCTTGGAACTTGACCACGCCACGCATGCTCAGTGTCTCGCTTCACATGTTCACGAGACACTCCACTATCGTTGCATTTCTTACTCGTTTAATGTTCGGTGCCGCAGGTCGGAGTGACCACGCACTGGATGCATTGGTATTTCTTTTCTTTTCATCAATTTGATGAATGGCTTTCTGGCATGGAATTAATAGGGGGCAATGCAGGACATTGCACTTCTTGGTCTCCGCCGCCGAACAGCAAAGTTTGGGGAGAATTGGAGTGCAAAGTTTAGGTACTTTGGAAAAAGGATGATGTGACGAAATCTTGATGATGACTTTTGGTGGAGGATACGACTTGATGTTTTATTTAGCATGTGCATAGAGATACCCTTCATGTCTTGGGGATAAGCGAGAACGAAATAGCAAGCGATGTTTGTTTGATTCCTCATGAATTCGTCTACTCTATTGATGTCATGTCCGTGGCCGTTTCTACATGTCTATCCTTAAGTGTAGCTATCATACAGATTTTGGTGTAATATACAAGAATTTTTACATGGGAGAGTTATGTTTAGGTCAAGTGACAAGCCATTTGGAGGCCTTGGAGGTCTATGAGTTCTCCGATGGCTTCTCACTTTCGGGTGTCTCATCGGTCCCAGTGAGCTCATCCAGCTCAGGGGCGGCCTCATCGCCCAAGGGCTGGGCTTCAGGTGGCACCTGTCCAGCAGGCCATCGGCGCATCACAGCAACGAATCCACCGCCGGCTATGCGATCACCAACTCTGGGTCGCATGACTTGCACAGGGGCACCATCAGGCTGATCCTTGGGAATGACGGTCTTAACATCCCACTCCTTGCCGCCACCAGTGTCGCGTACACCATCAGCTGTGGTAGAGACAGGCAGCTCAATTACCCTCTCTGGACGTATGGGCTGTCCTGAACGGAGTATCCAGGCCTGGAAGTCGGCGATCTGGCTGATGGACGGGGTGAAGATGATAAGCAGGCCGTTGGGATGGAGTGCCTGGATGACGGGTTCGGCGTGGTCGTGCGCCGAGGGGAGGTCGAGAATGGCATGGGAGAGGAAGGGTTCGTTGTTTGTCTGAGCAAGGCGGGAGGAGAGGTATTCGTCGATGGAGCCAACGTGGAAGTCGACAGTGGGGAAGTAGAGTGCACGACGGAATTGGCGAATGAGGCTATGCGCAGCTTTCGAGTGCTTGGGATTGCGGTCAAGAGTGTGCAATATGGCCCGACGGTTATTCTTGTAAGTGTCGTACTCGGCTGAGACCTCGGGGGAGAGGTCGAGGCCGAATTCGTCCCTCTTGTACCGCGCACTGCAGAGGGCATTGCGCAAGCTGGGAGGTACAGCTGGGTTTCCAGCGTGAAGAGCTCGAGCGAGATGCAGTGTTAGACTGCCCATGCCCGTTCCAGCCTCGAATATCTCGAATGGCGGAGGCGTCTGGTCGGAGTCATACTCCTCTTCACCAGGACGAGGGAGGTTCAAGTCAAGAAGCGAGACGATGATGTTTGCATCATGGGGATAAATCTAGAGGAAACAAGCTAGTGTTAGCCGATAGTTCAAGGCCAATTGATACTAGAGGGCTTGTACCGGCGTGGCATACCGCGCGCTGTTGATGATGTAGGATGCCATGGACGGCTCATGCAGCACGACACTACGACCCGAGCTGTCCACTACTGTATCGAGCACACTGCGGCCAATCAAGTCGGACGAGTTGACAGAGCCACCGTAGGAGAGCCGTATTCTAGAATCGGCGCGGAGAGGAGCGGTAAGATGCCATTTGGGAGCTCTCTTGCCCTGCTGTCGCAGAAAGAGGACGTCATTTTCTAGACGAGAGTTAGCATGATGGAGTCTTTGAGGCTAGGTTGGTCAAGTTTGGACCTTGAATTGTGCGGGATGATGAGTATAAACGGCGGAAAGGGAGTGAGAACCGTCCTTTCAGGACTGAGGGACTGACGAGACGCATCGTGGGATATTGAAATTTGGAGCTGGAGGGCAAATGTTTGTCATGATGGGAATTTCTGGGAGTTGAGTTTTGCGCCGGGGATATGTCGGGTAACGGGATCTCTGCGTCTTTAATATACAACACTGTTTACAGCTAACTGTGTCTCATCATATGAAGACGCTCAACATCACATAAAAGGAATGCTCATCAATAGGTAGAGTCCCAAGTTTAGAATGTTTTGTTGGTATTTCTCTTTCTAAAATGTGCCTGCCTCACGAGAAAAAAGATTTTCCCTTTTCTTTCTCTCGCTGCAGGATGCGCCTATCTCGAGGTCTGTAGGTTGAAGGGGTTTTTGGGTATCGCCTTCCCTCGTCGATGGAGGGATTATAAAAAAAGATGTAAAAAATCAGATGTCCTCCAGTCCCTTCCTTCCTTCCTTCCTTCCCATGACCTGCCTTTGCCTTCCCTTATCATGCCCTCTTTCAATAATTCTCCTTTTCTCCCCTTCATCTTTCTCCCTCTTGATGCACCGTCACCTTCAACTCCGCCTGTTCAACACCCGAATTTCGTCCAATGCATGGCCTCGCGTGGTTCCTAATGTACATGGGGGGATAATGCAAGAAAAAATAGTACGATAATGTCCAAGATTCCATCGTCCAGCCGCAACGGGCAACGATCCGGAAACGCCGAGAAAAAAGAACAGGAAATATATGCTGGTGCCAGACTCCAGGCTGTGTATACGGGGGTCGATGAGAGTGCATATGGGGCATTTGCATCGTCTCGGAGGAGCGTTTACTAGGTACGTCATTTAGTCGTTGATGACATGTTCGTCGTCCACGTCTTTCAAAGAGGCCGGTGTCGTAGGGGTGAGCACATGGCAGGTTGGAGTTTGCTGGGCAAGCGAGAACTAATGGTCGACCAGAGATCCTGCTCAGATGAACGACCACTTGTTGCCCCCCATTTGCTGCTCCATTGCGGCCGCCCACGAGTCCTGCGCCTGCAGCTGCGACGCACGTTGTTGTTGTTGTTGTTGTTGTTGCTGTTGATGATGGTGGTGGTGCGGTTGTTGCTGCTGCTGTTGTTGCGGCTGTTGTGGCATGTGCTCTGGGGCGTGTTCCGTCGTGTGAAAGTCCTCCTCAAAGTATGGGATGACTCGCACACCCACATGCTCCTCGATAAGCCGAACCCCCGAGTCATATCTTCGTCTACATCGCTTCGTCCAGGGATCGACCTTGACGGGACTGTGATAACAAAAGACGTTGGGCTGTTGACCTCGAACAGGAAATATGAGTCCCATCCCTCGCGCATGATGCCAGAGATCGATGGTCGTTTGCTTCGTTGCATCTGACTGGGGATGTGCAGCAACCATTAGTTGCACAATGGTATATCGCAACACAAAGACCTCAACGCTGTTTGCGCCCTGTCGGTGTTCCATTTGCCGTTGCAGAAGTCGAAGTTCTGCCACCAACTTCTCCAATCGCTCGGGGTTCGCGTGGTTATAGAAGGTCGCCAAATCGGTCCACGCCCGAGCCACATATGGGTGCTTTCGCCCATAGATGGCCTCCAATTCTTCCGCAATTGTGGGTATGCTGGCCCATAGAAGGTCTGAGAGTGTCCCCGGGCCATGCTTTTGCTGAACCTCATATAGACAGGCAAAGATTTGCCGCAGAGGATGTGACCGCTCAAAGTTGGTTGTCGAGTATGCCGCCAGATACTTGCACAAGGCCGTCATCATGCCAGGATCACGACGGACCATTCCAAGAAGCAGCTCCTGGATTCCTTGGGGTGATAGCTTCTTCAGGTCGACTTCGAGCTGCTTGAAGGCCTTCATCAGGAAATGTCCACCCTGGTCAGTGTCCCTCATTTCGAAGTTGTGGTTTGCCTCTAGCAAAAGATCGCTGGATCCTGCTCCCCACACCATGATGGTCTGCCATCCAACCTGAGCATCGGTTTCCACCTCGAATTGTCGACACTGCAAAAAGGCCTTCCTCATGTTGCTGATGATAGTCTCCTGAGCCCGGAGCAGATCGGGGGACTGGAGGTATCCTGGCGCAGGCGGAGGAGTCGGAGTTCGACATCGGATGTGAGCGGGGAGCTCGGCCGGCAACTCGAAATCGATCAAGTCGTACTCGGTGACGCCCTTTCTCTTCAGGTACGTGCCCAGGTTGACAACCTTTCCGTTGCGAACAAACTCGGATACCTTTCCCTCGGCATCTCGTTGAAACTTCTTCGACAGAAGACGCTTAACCTCCTCCTCGGTGTTGTTTTTGACGAAACCCCACTGTGAGAATCGAGTCTTGTACATCTTGGGGCTGTCGAGGGTGAGAAATGATCAAACAGCCTAGGAGTGAAACTTACGTTGCCTGAAAGCCGTACTTGTCAGCCATGATGGACATGACCTCCTTGAGCGGCTTTCGTTCATCGAGGTAGAGGGTTCGAATTGTGTTCTTGAACGACTCCCAGGCCTCGGCAGGGACTTGTTCCCTTGAAGGCCGACTCCCCGTTTGTGATCTTTGGGATACTGAACTTCTGCGTTCACTCTGACAATGGCCGTTAGCATGTTGATTCGCCCAGGGAAAAGTGTGAGACATACCGCCAATGTATGTGGAGCAGGAGAAGCTTGAGATAAATGCGGTGTTGAAGGTTCACGTTTGATAGCAGGGCTGAAGGCTGCGGGCGTGGATATTTGTGATCGTGATGGTTGTCGAACTGGGTGTCTTGGTTTTGCGGGAGGTCTCATTGGAGCCTTACCCTTTGCAATGGAGCCAGAGTTGGAGTTGAAATCCAAGACAAGCTGGCTCCCGGCATTCATGACTGGTTTAGGAGTTGAGGGGATGGGAGGTTTTGCGAAATAGCCACCAGAAGTGGAGGAACTACTAGTACCTTGGAATTGATCCATGGTAGGTTTGGGAGTCATTGGTACAGGTGGTCGCCAAATGGCAAACCCAGGAGTGCCTGGCACACCTGGAGCAGCCGGGCTCGGAGAGGCGACTTTGGGGTTATTCATGATGGGGGTTGCCACCATGGGCGACGCAGCCATGGAGGTATCCATGGGGGTGGCTACTCTGTTGTTGACCATGAAGCTATTCATACTTCCAAAGTGTCCGGACGAGGATCCAACGCCTGGACTGGATACCGACATATCATGATATCCGCCAAATGCTATGGGAGGTGGGCTAGCAATCGGGCTGGCGACCCTCGACTGATCACCCAGAAGCCCATAGTTGGGTTCGGAAGGACTGGCGAGAGGGCTCGTGAGGATGGGAGATGCGACGCTGAAGGTACCGAACGGCGACGAAACAGGCGGCTCTTGGTTGACTGGACTTGATATCGTGTTGGATGGTCTCGGAGGAAGCGGCGGCGCAAAACCTTTGTTCTCGAAATGCGCGACAAGACGACCAACGCCGCCTCCAGCCTGAGGACTCATGTTGTCGAGTTCGACATTTTCGGTTACAGCGTCTTGGTGTTGAAAGCGCGTCTGATAGTCGGTTGGGGTTGGCGCCCAGTCCATGCCAGAGGAGTCGCCATACTGCCGGTCTGAGGCGTAGATGGACTGGGAATGGTCGGTCGAGAAGGAAGCCGAGTTGTTGGCGAGGCCATACCTTGGCCAGGCTTGATCGGTGAAGCCATAAGAGGGTTGCCCGTTGGAATCGGAAGCACGAGGCCCGCCGGGTGGTTGATTGAACATGTTCGCCTGGGGGCGCGCAGGGCGGACAAGAGATGCCCGTACCGCTGGCTCAAGAGCAGTCAGTGACGGGCTGAGGCGAGTGGAAAGCCTCGGCTGGGTCCTCAGTCGCCAATGCGAGGATTCATCACTCGTCAAGGTGGCGAGCGATGGAGCTCAGTTGGTGGTCGAAGAGCGGGAGGATGGATAGGCGGGCAGAAGCGCCCATGATTAAAGGTACGTATAATAATAAAGAGAGAGAGCGAGTGGGAGAGGGCGAGAAGGAGAGAGAGTAACAAGCAAGCAGCCCACGGCAGCAGCACAGCACCAGCCAGCAACCAGCACGACCGAGCGAGCAGCAGCGCAGCAGCAGGACCAGCACCAACACCAAGCGCGAACAGGGACAAGCAGAGAGCGGGTCTGGGTTCGGGCTGGGGAGTGGACTGGGCTGGAACTGGACTGGGGGGGTTTGCTCTCTGCGGCGACGGTAGGACGGTAACAGCAAGGGAAAACGGCCAGGGCTTGCTAACGTTATCGTTCCCCAGACTTGACGCACCAGCAAGAAGCAGCAGAGACAAGATATGGGCGGTGCTATGATAGGGCCATCAATGCGACGAGGGCCAGAGGAAAGACGGGGAGAGACGACGGACAGAACGCCAAGCGATGCGCGTGAGAGAGGGCCAGCAAAAGTTCCTTCGCCTAAGTTTCCCAGAAGGGCAAGCCAATCTGCTGTCTACAGGAGTCTAGAGCGTCGCCCGCGGGGTGGTTGAGGGAGATAAGAAGATGTATCCCAGGGGGCCTCTGCGGTTAAGATTGGGGGTGCCTGAGGCTCAGGCTCAGGCACGGATACGGCACACGAGGATCGCAAGAGAGAGAGAGAGGCATAGAGAGCTGCGGTTGGCCTTGGACGCAAGTCAAAGGGCTGTGCAGAGAAAGAGAGAGACGGCGCGCTGAGAAGCGTGAATGGACGGGTGAGCGATTCAGCACAGAAAAAGAAGGGCCGACAAGGCCACACCAGGACGGCAACGCCATCCATGGTGTCGATGGCCGGCTCTCGAGCTGGACCAGTGAGAGAACAGCTTTCAGGGGTGGGCTTGTGAGAGCATGCGACCATGTTGCCTGAAGCAGAAGGTGTATTTGACGGAGCCACCACCCACGTCGAGAAGCGCCAATCATGACGAGCAGAGAACAGCCCCTGGAGCCGTCGGGCGAGCAGGGAAATCTGCCGAGGGGGCGAGCCTGCATCTGCATTCCAGTGAGCGTGCAAGAAGGCTGCAGACCAAGACGGGGGCTCGCCGCCAGAAGGCAGAAAGGCTGGTCTCTACGATTTTCCAGAAGACTTCGCGCTGGCTTGTCCCGTCCTTGGGAGCATTAGCCGTGAGCGCCACCGACAAACCCAAGACTCGACACCCGATGCAGCCGAACGCCGCGCCCGTTGCCGACAGAAACAGACACACCGGACAGGCATAGACAGGGCATTGATGACCTGAGAGGATGGTTAGAGCTGACGGGCTTCTGAAGCCACGGCATGGCATTGCACGACAGGACACGGCATGGCATGGCATGGCATGGCATGGCATCGTCAACAGGGGAGGGGAGAGGAGGGCCATTGCATTGGATTGGGGCTGAGAAACTCTGTTGGACGTCGCTGATCCCCCGCTGCTTGAGAGGCGTTCGGCCGTGGCGCCGCCACGCTTTGTCGACCGGCTGTTTCTGAGGCCACGCCGAGGTCTTGTCGTCCGTGGTCCGTCAATGGCGTCGGCTGCTTGTGAAGTTCAGTCGACTCTTCCGCAATAGCAGGGCTGCTATGATGTATGGCTGCTTCTGCTTCTATTCATGGACCAGAGCTAAGCGCAAACGGCGGGTTAGAGTTATTAACCTTTCTCTTCCCATGTCAACATGACATTTACGAGCGAACAACTGCCAAGGAGTCCAGCGGCTGGATCACAGAATGGACAGAGCCATGTGGGGGTTTTGTGAGACCCGGCTCTTTCTTGACTCTGCCCGCCCTGCCCTGTAACCAAGCCGGCTCTCGCCGATGGTCCAAGTGTCTTTTGGCTTCACTTGGGGTTGAGATGAAGCAGAGAATTGCCGTTCGAATAGGGCAATGGCCCCCGAGCAGACCGAAGCCCATGGATATTGTCCATGGTCGACTAACTTAGTTCCAAACCTGAGACGGCCGGCGGCCTAATCAACAGATGCCATGCCCTACAGATGTCAACACGAACTCTACGATTACGAGCACAATGTCCTCCCCGAATGAGAAATACCTACAGCCCATGATAAGCGAGCGACGGGGGTGCGGCAGCAAATCACAGCAGACTTTGCGCTTGGGTAGGCAGGTTCTTAAGGTTGTTCCCACGTTATCAGAATGGAACGTTCCATGATCGCTGCCAACAACCCACCCTTGGGCCAAACCCCTGATCCAACAACGGTCAGGTCCCGGAGCGAGACTCGGCCGAGTGAGCGGCCGAATCGACGATAGAATAGCGACCATAAATACCGACGGACGCTGCAAGACAATGAATGCGCCTCAGCTTCTTTGTCTTGGCCATGCTGAGCTGAGTACCAAGGTGAGGCGAGGGATGCTATGCAATGCCGCCGGATAAAGCTCCATGTGCCACCGCCAATTCAGGACACTGCCCCATGGGCCATGGCGCCGTTACCTGTCTCAGCAGAGAGGTCCATGTCACAAGCAACAGCTCTGATGCCGGCAACCCCTGCCCTGCCACTCTGCCCTTTGAACCGCGGAGATGGCGCCGCAGTTCCGTTCCCCCTTTGACAGAGAAGCAACTCGTCATTTCAGTGGGCTCATCAGCTCGTCAGATTCCCGAGCGCCACAGGCGGCTCTTGCAGCTGTGTCATGTGAAGGAGGAGACTTGTCGTTGGCCAGCGCCGCCAAGGCTGAGATGAGCAGATGAGGCCAGCCACAGCCCACACTCACACCGGCAGGCGGGCGAGCTGAGACATGGCCAGTCTTTGGATCGGGGTATATCTTTTTTGTGACATCACTCTGGCTGACGATTGCTGCAGGTCTGTTCCTTTTCTTTTTCTATTGTCAGCCCGCTCTGACATACATATCGTGCCGTGCTCGATAGTGTGATTTGGTCTCGGCAGTTGAGTTTGGTCTGCTGACGAGAGCGGCCGAGGCGTGGGATTTCGAGGCCAACAAGGCCAATCAAGCACAACTCGCGACTCATCGCTTGGCTCATCCAGTTAGTTGGTTTTAGCAAAGAGATCGACATTGTTAACTCGAAACGCGAATGAGCCAACAACCAAGCCAATCTACGCAGCCATCTCGGGGTCGAATTAAGGTTGGTTGAGAGGCAGTGCCATCGACTCAGACAATATCACATTGCAGATCCCTAATCATGACTCGATCTGAAAATCTGTTCACTTGAGGAATGAAGACATCTTCTGGCATCTTGTTCGATTTAACGATATCCTACACGGCATACAGCATATAGCATACAGCGTACACCAAGCGTCGACGTCTCCAATCATAGCAACCCACCCAAAACCTCCAAAACCTCCAAAACCCAGGCCAGAGAACATGTATCGAATAACAAGTGAGCCTTTCCCCAAAAGGCTATAGAAACGAAAGAAGGTATAGAAGAGAAGAACGGGGGACGTGGAGAAGTGAAGGGAGTAAGAAAGACATGAAATAAAAAAGAAACAAGTAAATGAGAAGCCGACATGCAGCCTGAACATGTAAAATAGATATAAAAAGAAGCTCAAACACCTTGTCTATCCATTTTTGGTATAACCTTTTTCTACTCCCAGAAGCTTACGTTGTGGTATGATACGAGTTGATGTAAACAAGAAAAAAAGACAAGAAACGAAGGAAGTAAGTAGCCAGACAAGAAAGGGAAATGAGAAGAAGAAGAAAAGAAGGAGGGGAACGCAGCACCTAGCTAAAACTACAAGAACACAAACCGAACCAGACCAAACCATAATCACGAGTAAACCATGCATGCATGAGCCATACCAAACCAAACCAACCGGCAACACCGTATCCCAGTCCTTTGCCGCTACGTTATCTTTCCCCGGTTATCCGTTATTCCGTGTCCCCTTGTCCCGTCGTGTATTCATTGACAAAGAAACCCTGTCTTTGCCGCCGTGTCTTCGTTGTTGTAGGCGGCTATCGTACCAATTCCGGGATCCATGGAACCTCTTCCACATCTTTCGTCTTTGGTCTTTCGTATAAGGTGTTTCGAAACAAGTTGCAAGTCAGCTGTAAAAGCGAGAGAATCCGGCTCATAGCAACGGTCAACTCGGCAAAGGAGGGGTGTATGAAGTGAGTAAAACGGTCAGAAGTCGAAGCGAAAGTCGAGGGTTATCGAGGTTAAAGCAACGTCGATATTGGTGTAGAGGAGCGATTCGGGTTCAGTTAGGCCACTTCTTCGCCATCTTTCTCTTCCCGGAATCGCAATCCGCCTTCCACCTTGATCGCGTCTTGAACCCAGGCCGTCTTGGCCACCTTTTCGACGGTCCATCGGCCCCTCGCTCGCTTCAACAATCCTTCCGTAATCTCCATGGCGCCCAAGAGGCCCTTCTCCTTGAACTTGGCCTCATCACCATCGTGATCAGTGTCGTCTCCGGCGTACTCAACCCATCGCCACTCAACCCTGGCAATGCGGTGGCTGGTGCGGCTGCGCATGCGGTGTGCGTCACTCATACCGGGGTGAGGGTCAAAGGGTAGTCGAGCCTCGAGGATAGCGTAAAGTAGTACTCCGAGGGACCAGGCATCAGTCGCTCGCCCGTCGTAGGGCTGGCCCATAATAACTTCGGGTGCTGCGTAGTCGTCGGATCCGCATCGGGTTTCGAGCTTCTCGTCGTCGGCAATACGTCGTGAGAGGCCCAGATCGGTTAGGATGACAACTGAGTGAGGATAAGTAGCCCAGTCAATTGATGGATCTGCGAGCTCAGAAGGAGTGAGGTTCACAAGCACATCTAGAAGCATGTCAGTCTTGGTCATTACAAATCATGGGTTGGGAACCTACTCTCGAGCTTGATGTCTCTGTGCACAATTCTCCTTTCGTGAAGATAGCTCACAGCACCAACCAACTCAGCAAAGATTCTTCGCATCAGCGGTTCCTTGAGGACGGAGCGGTGGGTGGTCGCAACATCGAAGAGATCGCCTCCAGGGCAGTAGCTCAAGACAAGAATTGCCCGCGTAGGTTCAATGCTCCAAGCCTTGAGGTCAACCAGAGAGGGATGGTGGATCGATTGCATAATCTCAAGCTCCCGCTTCAGGCTCATCTCAACCCGCTCTTCGCTGGCGCCGCCCTTGGGCCCATGCTCACACACCTTGACAGCAACTAGTGTCTTGCGGTCAAGGCTTTGCTCGGGTTTCGGTGTAAGTCGTCCATGGTCGACTTCGGGAGAGTCCTCGTCAGGTTCTATCTGACTTGTGGCCAACATGACCCTACTAAAGGTTCCTTGGCCAAGTAGTCGTACAGCCCTCCATCGACGACGTTTCCTATCCTGGCGGCCAAAGGCCTCGAAGTATTCGAAACTGGGACCTTTAGGCTTGCTGGTGCCATCGGCAGAGTCTCGCGAGGACTCGCTCGGGGGAGGAGTAGGTGGTTGAGCGACAGAAGGTGTGAGGCCACGAGACTGGGCGAGGTTGAGTTCTCGGCGGATATGAGGTTCAAGTGGATGTTCCGAAGCTTCGATCTTGGGGTGGGTTCCAGATACAGAAATTTGTCTCTTGGGGATGCCCATAGGGTCAGGAATGTATTCACTGACACTTCGGTTTCGAGTATGAGGGTGTCGGAGTTGGCTGGTCGTGGTCTGTGTCGGTACATGCTCACCAGGCTCGAGAGTAGAGTATATTTTACGCTTGGCGCCGTTGGCAAGGGCCGCGTCGATGGATTCGCCGTTGCTGGTGACGAGGACAGAGCCTTCTCCGACAGGTTTGAGGCGGAGCTGCGGAGGTGACGCAGAACCCGCGCTCAGCCTCTTCCAGGGTCCAGGGGAGTCGCCAGACATCAGGGGACTCGGGAGCGGAGTGACGTCGCCCATGGCAGATATAATAGGGCTGGGAACCAAGCTGCTGGTTCCACTGGCGGTGCCGATACTATTGGCCAAGGCCTGCTTGAGGCTCGGGGTTCTCGAGATGGGGCGCAAGCTACTGGCCGAAGCCCTGTGGTTCAGCGTTAAAGAACCACGCGAGGACGAGCTACCGTTGCCATTGAAAGATTCGCGTCTGGATGGGGTTGAAGGATAAGCAGGAAAGTCCGTTGAGATACGCAGTGATCCCAGAGGACTATGAGAGCGTCTGGCAGCGGGTGAAGACAAGTCTGGAGTCAAGGTAGCGAGCTGAGGGGGCGGCAGTTCGCCTTGCTGGATCGGGGGAGATGGCGCTATTGTATTGGCACGGAAGTGGGCGAGAGGCGGCGTTGTGACAGATACATCTGGGAGCGTGAAGGAAGCCAATGGACTGGTGGACAGCACGGCATATGCGTGGTCGTGACGTCGAGAGGCGGGCGCAAGGGAGGCGGCAGCGGGAGCGGGAGCAGAAACGGGAATGGGGATAGGGCGAGACCTCAAGGCATCACGGCCCCGATGCGAGTCGTCTGAAGAGTCACGGTTGTTGGTGTCGATGGGCAGGGCCGTCGTATTTCGGGGGGCGTAGGGCGTGTTCATGGCTCCACGGTGGGCGTCGGGTCGTCGGAGTCGCTTAGAACCAGGCAAAGGTCAAGCGGGACAGACGAGGCCGCAGTCAAGCAGTCGTCGTCGAGGTAGGAGGTTTCGAGTGTCCGACTGTAGTGTAAGTGACGAGGTTAGCCTCTTTCCAAGAAGGGGTCCCTAGGGATAGAGGATGGACTCGGCTATCTGAGTCGAGGTGGGGTGACGAGTCTTGATATCAAGGCCTCTCCAGTCAGTCGGGAGCAGTTACACTGACGTACCTTGGCACAAGGAAACCGCTAGTGTTGGGCCAAGGGAGCACGAGTGCTAAGGAATGGCGTGGCGTATGGGTACGTCGATGGTTGGCGAGACGAAGGAGACCGGGGGGGGGAAGAAGGAGAGGGAGAAGAGAAATCGACCGAGGGCTCTTCTATAACGCGAACATGAGAGGCGAATCGATCGAAGAGGAGAGGAGAGGCTGGAGGACGAGAGGATGTGAAGGGGGCTCCGTGTGGCAGTCGCTCAGAAGAGAGCGAAAGTGGGTGGGAGAGGAAAGAGAAGGAAGAGGAGAGAGAAGAGAAGCCAAAGGGGAAAAAGAAGCCAAGATCGACGTCGTTGGTCGAGTAGAGATCAAGGATGGTTGGATGAGATGGGATCGTGGGTCCAGGCCTTTGGGTTAGACTAGACTCTGGCAGTAGCAATAGTATCTGTAGGTAAGTGGTAGTGGTAGGCTGGATGCTGGCTGGCTGTAGGCAGGAGCAAGGGCGCGACTGCACTATCGGGCGGGTCCTTCCCTTTTTCTCTCCAGCCAGCTGTGACTCTTGCCGTCTCGTCTGGTCTGGTCTTTCCCCGAACCTGGAACGATGCCGAGTCCACTCTTTCCTTCCAAATGACCACCAGCGACTGACCTCTAGTGACCCTTCCCTTCAGTGGTTCCTTCCCTTGTAAGTTGCGACGGCGGGCGGGAAAACTGGGGCCGTCCGACTCGATAGTTTGGTACCCTTGCACGCCTGGAGAGGCGAGGATGGTACCTGCCTTGGCTTGCCTTCTGTACAGCACAAGCTGGTGTTGTTGCGTTCTGAGTCCTGACTGGAGGGAGCCAAGACAGACAGCCGGTTGGTTGGGGAAGGAGCGCAAGAGGCAAGTTGAGTTTGTGCTGGACGCGAACCTTGAGCAAGAACTTGACTTGGCGTTGAAGTGTGGGAAAATACTACCCGAGGCGTTGAGCGCGATAAGGGAATACCTAATTAGAGAAAGGGAAAGAAGATTAAAGTAATTTGTTCGGAAACGAGAAAGCGGAGAAACGGGTGGTTGCTCAGCTGTGAACGGCTTCACAGAAGGGTACACCCCCAAAACAAAAGCAAGCCGGGGGGGGGAGGATGTCAGGTACTCCAGGGCAAAGGAACAGATGCGCTGGGCAACAGATGGGGAATGTTAATGCGGAAATGGTCTCGTGCAGGATCAATTTGCGAAATGTGGTCGTCACTCTACGAGACGAAGGTGGCCCGAGACGAAATGGTATGTTTCGCTAGGCGTGGCGTGTTGATGGGCGAAGAGCAGAGAGACCCAGGAGAGAGCCCAGGAAAAAAGATGGTCACGCTGTGCCGTGCATGGACGGGGTGTAATTTCCTTGGGGCGGCGCGTGAGGTGTTCTCTTTCGTCTTTATCTGGGGGAGAGACCCAAGGACTCTCTCGTGTCAATTAATTGATTCCCGATGGAAATGAATGAATGATTCATGGAAACGTTATTGCGCGGGGGAGCGAGAGAGGCTCGAGATGTTAACCTTGTCATGGGGCGGCGGCATCAAGCTTCCCGCACGCGCATGCGAGAGGATGCTCTGCGCGCGCAACACACACACACACACAAAGACGACCAACACGAAGACTACCTCTGATGGACTCGGTCGGCGACAAAGACACGACGGACAAGGGACAAGTCTTGGGTCTCGTTTCGCCAAGGTTGCCATCCAAGGTAGGGCGGAACACTGTCATTCTTGTCCGGTTGATGAGTGAGTCTCTATGACTGTCCACCTCCTGCAAGGCAAGGTACTCTCTGTAGGTTGCAGGTAACGTCGGTTCCATTGCTTGGCCCTCTTTGCTTCGTTACACCTGCACCTGCACCACCAATGGATCCAACCATCCATGGCCCTTGTCCCATTGTGGCATCCCGAAGACCCAATTGCTGGGGGTCCGGTCCCAGATCCATTATCAAGCGAAACACGCTCGGCTTCACATCTGGAACGCACAAACTGAGCGCTATGCAACCGAGTTGCTGTGGTAAAGAGGGAGCAACATGTTTAAGTAATGGTCTTGGTGGACTCGCAAAGTTGATGTTCCCCAACTCGATACTACCTTGTTCCCTCTCTCCCTTTGTTTTCCCCCCTTCTCCAACTTCTCAAACCCCTGCCCTCCCAAACCCGTCCCTCTGGGCCAGAAATGCATCATCTTCGGCCCCTCCCCTCCTCTTCTCCTCCATCCCCACCGCAGCCCACTGACTGCCGCTGCATCCAAGCCCACCAGAGCGGGCCAC
The DNA here is from genome assembly GCA_017654865.1 of Fusarium sp. FW16.1. NCBI lineage: Eukaryota > Fungi > Ascomycota > Sordariomycetes > Hypocreales > Nectriaceae > Fusarium > Fusarium sp. FW16.1. The sequence continues at coordinate 1,896,430 of JADNRB010000001.1, forward strand.
TAGGAGCCCTACAATCGCCCACCCGCGGCAGGCTTCCCTGCTCCATTCCTGCGCGTCTTGCGATCGTCTTCTCTCTGTCTCTTTTCAATCTTGCTGACTGGTCGATGTTGATGACGTTGATGCCCCCGGGAACAGAAATCATCATGTGCCGCCTCTGCCGCCGATGTCATCGCCGTCAATCTCCCGTGCCTTCCGCTCCGGCCCTCCGGCCTCCCCGACTCCCGTCCCGGTCGGGGTTTCGGGAGAACTTCACCCTGGGCAGGCAAGAAATCCCAATTGGGCAGTAACATTCATTTATGCCCAGATACGGAATCCGCGGGCCGTATCATGATAATTGCCTCGAGCGGCAATCAATGCTTCTGCTTCTGTTGCCAAGCGAAGCCGGGGTATGGATCGCATCATGGCATGCATGGTCGGCCGTCAAGTGCTTCGCTTCAGACTGCAACACAAAGAAACATGATCCAGCCAAACCACACGCGTCACCGAGCGCTCATCCCTTCCATCTTTTCCCGCATGGCAGAAAAACTCTTTTTTGGCGCCTTCGAAGCCTGCTGGGCACTCCATCTTGTCCTCTACCTCGACCACATGGCCCATCCGGCGAGTTCATTGGCTCACCACCTCAATGCACATCTCACTTCAGGCAAAAGACATGCTGAAGGGTGGTATCATGTGCTAAACCCCGTGACATTGTCTTGGGCAGTGGTACCGTCTTGAATAAACATTGGCTAGCTTGTCTTGACATGTCGCCGATGCCAAAGGCTAATCTGGAGGCTGGTGATGGGACGGCTCGAAGTGTAACTGACACTGTTAGGCCGATACTCGTAAACTGTCCAGCTACAAAACGTCGCATCCTAGTCTTCCGAATAGGCCGAGAGATGTTGCTGTTAATAGCTTGATATCCCAGATTGACAAACCCCAACCTCGTCATCAAGTCTTGGTGACTATGACGGCTTGGTCTCGATTCACGGCGTCTAACGTGCAAGCCTCAGCATGGTATGTCTCAGATTCCCGCCACAAATAAATCTCGATCTCAATCTTGGCTTCTTATCAATCTCATCAATTGGGGCTCTTCGGTTGCGCCGAGCCTTGATAATGGCAGGCTTCCTAACTATGCCTCCACTATATGATGCGCAAGTATACAGCGAACGTGGAGCCTTCTGCAACCTAATCGTGCAGAAACTTGCTTCGCTCGTGATAATCAGGTCGAAAGAAGCCATAGCTCCCGATACGACCGTGATTGGTTCGTGACTCGATAGTGGCACAGTTCAAGTCATAATGCACATCCAGATATGGGTAGTTCTTACAGCTACGAGTGTTAAGATGTTCGCTCATGCAATCCATCTCGCCGTCGCCGTTTGAGAACCATGTCATTAGCATTTGATGATTTTGTGAAACCGGTCTAGACTCATTCCAAACCGCCATCAAGATTGCAAGTATGAGCTTGATAGCCCAGCAGCAGAATAGCCAGGCTAGAGTTCCCATTCGAGTTACACAAGTATGTGTTTCCTCACCTCATTAAGACTGGAGGCCGTACGTATGCGCTACGGCATCATTCCGACAGAAGCAGGTCGTTTGCTGTCCACGAACTACTTCTCATCAGCTGACACATCTATTGTTCCCAGCAAGGCACAGAACTTGGCTCTACCCATTCAGCCATCTTCTAAATGATCGTGAGAAGGAACCGGAGTCGAGGATTAATACCCCTGACAAAGATATCTACATAGGTACCTACATATCCGGTTGCTATACTGCATTAATGTGATGCATATTTTGTGCGCACCACGAATACTTGACTATAAGGTCTAACACTCTGTCTCTGTGAGATGAGGAACAACTCTCACAATACTACACCAGCCCTCGAGTCTAGTAGACATTAGTGTCTGGGTAGTTGCATAGAGAGCATGGTTGATATGCGAGTTGATCTACTTTGGGCATCCTGCGTGACGCTGTGTTTCAACGCAGTCGGCCCGTCTTGGGTCTCTAGAGGAAGCACAAAGAGTTACTCATTTGGGGCTACAATGCGGTTTTAAGATGAGAAGTTCAAGTTATTGGGTTAAAGACTGTGTTCCCAGTTGCCATGTCACACACGTTCGCCGTTTCCATACCTAAGGAAAGTAACTAAGCCAACGACAGCAACAACAGTCAACTTCACGCTCTAGTCACAATTCTGACTTGCGGCCAAACTCAAGATTACGGATTGGCCCGTAAAAAAAACTGCCTAAGCTCCTTGCCCAATCCCTCCCCTTCTCAGGGCACTGACGAGTCTCACTGGGATATGTACAAGGCTAGGTCAATTGCGTGTCGGGAACAACCTCAAGTCAAATCAAGGAGAGGAGAAAGGACGTAGTCGACGATACACCCAAGCAGAGACGGCAACACGCCCTCAAGATACTCTCAAGCTGGGCGCTTCTCTTCACAGATATAGAGTGCTAGACACAGTTGCAAGAGGCGCAATCGTCAATGATATGTTAGTAATTCATTTAAGATAATGCAATACTACTCTTCTCATGCTTGCGGGAGTTATAACTGATACGCCTGGTTATAACTACCATACCTTCTCCATAACTGTCTCGTCTCGGTTGTAACTATCGTGTCTTGGTTACAACTGCAATATTTGGGTTATAACCTCGACGCTTTGGGTAGAAACGTCAAGTCTCATTCATCGTTGTAAACTACACGACGGCTCTCGAGGGCATTGGCCATATCGGCAAAAAGGACAGTGAGTGTAGATACTGGCGCTGAAACTCGATGCCTTGAAGCACCACAAAGGTCTCAACGATAGCTAGGTTACAACCAGCATGCTTTGGTCACAATTGCCATATCACAGTTATAACCGCCGGGTCTCGTTATAACTAGCATGTTAAGCTTATAACTCTTGACACCTCAGTTATAACTAGGTTATAATCGCTATACCTGGGTTATAACCATCGTGTCTTGGTTATAACTCTTTTACCCTAGTCACAACGCCATGTCTTGAATGAGCATCATGACCACACACCCCCCAACCTGACCCGGCAGACCAGCTTCGTCAGGAACACCTCAGGCCATCCAGGAGTACGACCGCGTGCTGCAAGGCGCACGTGCGGCTTACAAGATAACAGCATAAACACATGTCGTCTCAATTGACATGACCAACCTCGTGTTCAGTCAACTACACCTCTACCTGCATAAGAAGAGTGCCTGCGAAGATCATCCTCTATCAAGCAGACCAATCACAACACCAAAGGATCCATCAGCACAGCTCAAAATAGACAATTCAAAGCCATTATTCGACCACAGCATCTGTCTAATCTCTGTCCACTCTCTTGCAGACAACGGTCCGATTCCTTCAAAAGCAAGAGAACAAGGTGGCAAAATGATAAATACAGGACCGCAATATGATGCCTCTTTAGTCCAAAGCTGAGGAATCAAAGCCTCCTTTTCACGCAGGGGCCAGGTTGATCCTCCGATCCGTATTTTCCTTTCAGCTCTGTGGCTGTGTAGATTCCCCATCATCTCTCTTTTCTTCTCTCATTGTTTGCTGACCTTTCGTGTTTCTTTATCCCCATTCGGGATGGTCGTGTTTCCTTGGCGTAATACATAATAATTCCGTTCGTGGTCGCGTCACGGCTTCCAACAGCCGCCCCAAGTATATACTAGAAATAAGAGGAAAATCGCCTCGTCAAAGAAATTCTATGAGTTTCTTTAGAAAACAGCATGTTGTAATATGTGATGAATAAGCGGGCCACGCAAGCGAAGCGAGCTATGTAAGCTGCAAGCATCAGGTCAAGCTTATTAGAGGTCTCCCACTTGGTACCGCGTCACCCTGGCCCCATACCCAATCAGGCGTCTGCTGACCGGAGCAACTGGAACCATCGAGGGGGCTGAGCATTGCGGTAGATACCTCGGGCTGGTCGTTGGACTTGTCTATTGGGTAGGGGCGGCTTGCAAAGGTGCACGAGTCCTTTGCGAATGCTGATAATCGGCCCAGGCGATAGTGATGTAACCGCCGCGCCTCTTCAAGGTCCCCCTGCTTGTGCAGTGCCGTCTCCAGGTTGGCGAGGCATGTCTCGAGTAAGCGCTCGTCGCCGTCAGGAGTGCCCAGGAGTCGCATTGCTTCTCGGTACCAGTGGACAGCAGAGGAAAGGTCGCCTAAGCGGTAGCTGTAGTTGCCCAGCTGGATATCCACCACTGCTTGTTGGTCATCGTCCATGTCGTATTTTTTGAGGGTCTGGAGGCATTGGATGGCCTCGTCATTCCTCCCTTCAGCACTCTTGACTGTGCACTGGATTGTGGTTTGGGTAATCGCAATCTCGGATAGCCAACTATGACGTTTCCCAGTCGCATCCATCTTTGCTCGATATCGCGTGGCCACCTCTAATGACTCGGCCTCTTTGTTGTTGCTGACCAGACAGTCAATATGGTCACCGTATAATGTTGTAGTCAATAAATTTGCTGGTCCTATTCGTTCCTCCAAGTCCGGTACGAGGGAAGCGTAGAGTCGTGTCGCAAGCTCGTAGAATTCCTCAAACTCTTGAGATCCTAGAATCTGCCATATCCGGGACATTGGGTTGTTTTGGCCGAGTATGGTTGGCACCATTCCAGCGACGTAGCTCATGACAAGCTTGGTGAGGTCCTTTTGGTGATGTCGGTTGAGGTACCATACGAGGCAGATTGTGCGAACGACAAAGATGGGGCTCTCTGAGCCTATCAACACCTTGAGTGACTCAAAGGCCGGGCTCAGGACCTGTGTGATGGATACATCGTCATACCGCATCATGGATCGGTTGTAGAGGCTAAATAGTGTTATGACACGCTCGAATAGCTCTTCGCCCTGGTCCCTCGATTTCCGGCTGACGCAGTAGACGTTGTGTTCGTGTTTCCAGGCGCCGCTGGAAAAGGACGCATCAACGTAATTTCTAAACAGGCCCAGGACCTGCTCGACACGGAGCGTCTCCGGAGGCGGTGGTAATGACGGGCTCGGGGCGGGTGATGGTGTTCGACAGTTGACCTCTATGTGAGTATTGACGTTGGGCAGTTCTCCAGCACGGAAGCGAGCTACCAGTCCTGGATTCCGTCGGATGTAGCGATTAATGTTGTCGAGATCGACCTTTTGGCCTCGGATGGTAAACTCGGAGGCCTTGCCTTGGGCGTCTCGTTCCGTCTTGATGATGAGGATGGCCAGGACCTCGTCGCTCTTGAGCTTCTTGTCGAGCCCCCACTTCCATATCCTCGACTTGTACATCTTGACGCTGGAAGGCAAGTCAGCCAGTCAATCCAATGCAATTTACCGTGAGAACGGATAGAATAGCAAGCAAGACCCGGCCGAGGAGGGCCACGTAGAAGCAAGCAAGCAAGGAAAGAAGGCGTTGACGCACGTCGCAGTGAAGCCGTGTTCACGGTGGAGGATCTCCATAACCTCTTTGAGCGGGCGCTTCTCCTCTTGATACAAACGAGTGATGATGGGTCTCTTCTTCTCCCACTCTGAGCTCGGGATCCGTTTCCCGGGAGCAGAGCGCGGTGTGCTCATGTCGGTATCGTCAGAGTCTCCCGGAGTCGGCCTGCGCCTCGCCGAGAAGACGGTGGAGGAAGCCATCATTGGGGGCTAGATCATTGCCCTCAGTAAGCAAGAGGATTTGAGGGCGCAGGGATAGAAGGGGATTATAAGGGCTGAGTAGCTTTTGCTGTTGCTTATCAGATGAGGTTGATTGCTGCGACTACCAAGAAGGAGCCGTTACGGGTCTGAAGCTGAATGAGGGTGAGAGAGGGGAACGTCATATAATACGAGGCGGATGAAGGAAGCATGAAGGAAAAAGGACTCGATGACCCAGCAAAAGTGCGACCACGACCCAATAAGACTGGTCGCCTTGACGCCTAGAGACAGGGACCCTGTTCCTCCAGCCTCAGCCCGGCGAGGCAGCCGGAAGGGCTCTCTGCAGAGGGCCCTCCATCATGGATGGATGGACCTGCTGGTACAACGAGGACGATCAGCTGGGTGGGGGCCGTTTTTGCTGCTGTGTTGTCGCGAGCATCTGGACAGGGCATGGTCCATCTACATCGACAGATCTCAAGAGACAACTCAACGTGGATCCAATGTTGACATCCAGGTAGCATTATCCATTGGGCCGACATTGGACATACTGTACTGATACCCTGTCGCTCCCACCCGTCCCTGAGGCGTCTTACATGTTCAAGGTAAGTGGATGGCGGGAATGAATGAATGAGTGACAGATAGCTGTAGAGAAAGAGGCCCCATCCATCCATCCTCCATCCTCCATCTCTAGACATGTTTCAGCGCCGTGCTATAGCGTGCTCTGGACCACTCAGCCCTATGGCGAGTCACGCATTTCCGTACCAACATCCCCTGCGGCTGCAGCAAAAGTGCCCGTCCACGACCGCGGGCGGACTCTGTGAGGCCCAAGGGCCATGGCGGTGGAGATGGCGGAGCTGGTACCCGACCGACGGACTTGACGAGACCGGGCAGGGTTCTTCTCCGTGCCTCACCCTCCTTGAAGCTCTGTCTTCCCGCCGGCTTCCAATGCGCCATGTCATGTCTTCAACATCTCTAGGCGCCGCAGCTTCAGGTTCCCTCCCCCCCCCCATCCAATCCATAGCTCCCGTTCTGCCGTCGCGGGCGCCGGCGCTCTAGACTCGGACCGTCAATGGCGTCAGGCAACAGAAACCTTGAGGTCACTTGCATGTGGCATTCGAAGCTAGAGCTCCAATCCAAAGCTAAAAAGGCCTGTGAAATGTATCAATTCGAAATGCCTTCCTGCAGGCAGATTGTGATCCTTGTCACTTGCACCCCGATCTCCCCAACTTTCGTCAGTAGCTTTGGGACAAGGTCCTTAGTTCTGGGGCAGTGCTCAAGCTAGCCTCTCATTGAGGCCACCAACGTGACGGCGTCGCATTGAGGGAACTGATCAAGAAGAAAAGCTGATACTGTTGGCTTTACTTCCTGAGTTATTGCCAAAAATCGACAAGAAAAACACACAATCGCTGTGTATTCATAATGCATCTACTTCGTAGCGCTAGATGCCCAAAAATATCTTCCCTAAACGCCCAAGGGTATACCCAATCATTACATAAGTCGTTATTCCATCAATCTCTTTCATCGACGGGCTCTTGAAGGATTGTATTTGCAGCGATCCTCTTCATGCCGCTGTCGGTACCAGTATGAGCTGAGCGACTTGGTGCATCCCAAAGTTTGATAGCTGCAAGGATATGTCGACTTTTCTCCGAGCCGGCATCCCTCCCTGATGTGTTTGTTGCGGTTGCTCACACTCGAAAATTTCTTTTCACATTGAGGACAGCTAGGCTTCCTCTTGGTCGTAGTCGTGGTCGTAGTCGGTGAGGGTGTTGTACCACCGGATGAATCGCTGGCTGGCAAAGGAGACTCCAGCAGTTGAGTCCACCGGCTCTGAGGTTCCTGCGTTTGAGCTTGTAAATCAAGGTCATAACTCCCAAAGGCCTGGGGGTCAACGCCCAGAAATTCGGGGTCCTGGAAGTCAAGGAAACCAAGACCTTGGAAGTCGAGGTCGTCCGGCGTCTCGCCTAAACCCAAGCTATCCAACGTTTCCGCTGGCGGCAAGACAGTAGTCGCCGCCGTCATCGCAGGTGGCGCACCTGAGATGGAACTTGTAATGGCCTCAGTGGAGTCAGTGGGTGAGCGAGACCCTGCTAGGCTCGCCAAGTTCGATGCCATGGGGGTCGTCGATGGCAGCCGAGACCGGTTCTCACTCGCCTTCCGCATCTCCAATATGTATCGGCTGACAGAGCTCTTGACAGGTGAGTCCATGCCAATGCCTGAATCATACGAGAACTCATCCTCAGACTCCAGGCTAAGGAATTCCTCCACCATTGCACGGGATTGGTTGTCAACCGAGAGTGGCGATGCAACAGACTGCGGCTGGTCATCTTCTAGGGTATGTTGGGTGGCTGTCCAGTTGTTAGTGTCATCAGCGTGAGAGAAGAGCTTGAGACTTACACGATGCTGCCGCGAGAAATATTGTAAATGCCACTGATTCAAGCAATATGGCCACGTTGGCATGAACAGGCTTTGCGTCTGATGATTCGGGCAGTATTGAGTCCTTGTGATAAGCTGGCTCATCAAAGATATCCCCGATGCGGATAGGTTTCCCTTTCCAAAATGGTTCCAGTCCAGGAGAGGGAGGCCGACCATCCTGCAAATCCTCGACGCTTTGTGGAATGTTGTTCTCTTCAATTCGCTTGAGGCGCCTTGGATGCCTCTCGTGAGTCTTCATCTGTCGCTGAATCGACTCCAACCGAATGCCCTGCGACACTGTCCTAGTTGGCTCCAAGTTTTTACAAGAGACGAGCTCCCTGATCAGTTTTCCAAGTCCAGGCTTGTAGGTGTTCGCAATTGAGACGGGAATGGTGTCGATGTTCCAAGCAGCGCAGGCAATCTTGTCAAACAAGGCCATTTCAACTTGAGTGAGGCTGATCTTCCAGCGCCACAGATCGGCGACAAACCTGAATACAGTGTCAGTGAAAGAATAAAGAAATTGAGCAAGAGCATTTCTTACTGAAATATAAGGCCTTCCTCTTGAGAAATTTGGCAGACCAGAGCATCCGCTACTAGGACGCTGGCGAGAGTCTCAGCGAGACTGCAGGGTGCCAGGTTATTCATGATCTTTCGGAGAGATTCGAGTCCCAATTTCCAGGCACTATGAGTATCGGCGCATCGGTTCGATATCTCTAGAAGCTCGTGTTGATTGGTGCAGTCACCACAGACACTACCCACGATCTGACACCGCCGTTCAAGCCGGACGAGAGAGGCGCGCCCGGACTTGTGACGCTTTTTGTAGCTCTTGGTGTGGCCTATGAATAGAGGGACATCCCTAGACCGTGCAGATATCGACAGCGGCGTATCCATCTGACTGAAGCAATGTGGACCGACGAACGTAGAGGCACAGAGGCTAGACGGCGACGGCAGAGCGGGAGAAAAGGCTGAAAGCGGGTTCATAACTTCTTCAATCGGGGTAGGCAGACTCGAGTACGTGGCGGGCGTGGAGGGGGTATGGGTAGCCATCGCGAAAGAGTCAGTTGTAGTTGTGGAGGCAAAACTCTCCCATGGTGATTGAGCCTCAAGACCACAACTGTACGCCGCTTGGCTGATACTAGAGAGACTCGCGTCTCCGATAGGTGATAGAGAAACCGGTAAAGAGTTGATCCAGGACAAGTCCTGTTGTGGTAGGTCAAGGAGCCTTTCTGGTAGACTCTTTGGGGGATATCTGTTCACCATCGGGCCATACCCAGCCTTGATCTGGGGAGTCTCGCTGAGAGTCTGCATGATAGTCGGCAACCCTACCTCGGCGGCAAGGTGTACGGCCTGTGGCATGCGTCCACAATAGATGGGAGACTGTTTGAACATCTGGACCATATCGGGTCGATTCCATAGGACTGCAGCCAGGAGCGGCGTTAGGATGCGGTCAACGCCTGCCTTAAGGTCGTCTGCAATGTACCCTTCAAAGGTTGTTTCTTCAATCACCATGGCCTGAACTGTAGGGTAATGACCAAGACGAATAGCGACATAAAAAGGATCGTATGTAATGTCGGGGTAATCAGGATCAGGCACGTCCACTGCCGTTAGTCTTGTGCGGTCGATGAGATCCAGTAGGTACTGGTAAATATCGAAGAAGTCCTTGTCGAGGAGTTGCCGAAGGAGATCAGCGTTGAAAAACACCTCGATCTCTCTAGACCTAAGAAGGGGTTCGCAGAATGCGACAAGATCACCAAGGTTGCCCTCCATCGCGAGTTGGTAAATCCGGTAATTCTGGCTTTTCAAGTATTCTTCCTTTTGATGTTCGGACGATTGACCGATACGGTGGCAAATCTCCAGATCAGCCAAGCCAAGGTCGATGCATCTCTCGCGGATGGCATGGATGTGGGTGCTGGAGAGAATACCCTGCTCTCGAAGAGATGCAAGGTCGAGGCCATCGTAGAGGGCACGCTCCAACAGGAGGTCATTGACCAGCAATTCCATTTCCTTGGCCGTATCGCTCCAAGATGCCCATATGGACAAGTAGGCAACCTCGGCCTTCAAGTCAGCATAGTGCTTAACAACTGTGTTGAAGTCGAGGGCCAGCTCGAATGGCTTGACCTTGACCTCGGGAATGGCGCGTGCAATCGAGTGCTTCAGATCTCTTCCATGCACGGCTATCGTAGTCATCTTCGTGACCCGGTTCTTCTCAACTATAAAAGCGAGAACGGGCATGTCGCATCGTGAGCCAACTGTGACATACTTGCCCGAGCCGGAGGACACGGCTTGGTAGATGTGACCACTAGCCTGTTAGCATTGAGGAGGAAGCCTGGGGGAAACCTGAAATCTATACTTTTGGAATATTTCAATATAGCCCATGTACGGTCCCTCGTCTTCTGGAAAAGGGCGTGTCCCGTGAGCCGCCCCTCGTAGGCGGCTTCTCTTGAGGGGGATGTCGATAGGGTCGGACATGGCTAGGCTCAGCCTGTGCCACCAGCACTAACAAAAGGCGCTGGAGAAAGGGGTCTGCAAGCGCGTCGTCTTTCAACCAGGAGAACCATGGCCCTAGGCCTCAAAAATCCCAAATGTAATAATATTGTGATGGTGTAATCTTTCCTGGTGCAAGCTGGATGAAATGAAGTGTGAAGTAAAGGGAGTTGGGTTTGAAGGCTCGGCTTTGAGCGGGGGAAGAAGGTCCGACCGAGAGAATTTAGGAATCGGCCCCAAGTCATGCGGACCCTGCAAACACATGGGTGAGACGACGAGGGGAGCGGCAATGACTGTAGAGTGGTTCGCAAGGCATCCAAGAACCTAGAGAGAGCTGATATGGGGCAATCTTGGGTATTGGGTTTTTTGCATCAATCGGTGTCCTATCTCTCTGCGATGCTCAAGTTCAATTCTCTCCTGCTACAGGAAGGGCATTGTCTTTTGTACCCCAAGTTGTACCAATCAACGCCCTTGTCCCAGAGTGAATAATCGACGTCTCTCCAGTCCTGTGTACTCATCTTCCGCAGAATGTCGCTCCAATACCCCTTTCGTTTTGGGTGATATCTGTTGCAATCGAGACACCAGCCCCAGGCGCGACGCACCCTACCCCGAGAATCAACAGGTCGAAACCGTAGTAGCAAATCCCCCGTCAGGGAGCACGAGCAGCTATCTCCCTTGGGTTTTGGTGGTTCTGAGCTCCAGCGGGAGACGTGATGATCACGATCAGGCACTTGGAGATGGAACAGTTTGGAGGCCGCGAGCATCCTCTTACAGGACAATGCAAGCATAACTCGGTCGATGGGCTGAGCATGCTGGGCGATTTGCACTAGTATTTCAGCGGGAAGTTTGAGAAGCAGACTCGAGCTAGAATCAGCTTGGCCGGGTAGCTGGCGATGCATGGTTAGCCTCAAGCTGAAGGGTGAGGGAGCAGAGGTACGCACACCAGGAGGGATTCTGAAAGGAACCATGTATGAACATGTTTCCAGTTCCTGGTGTCTTGACCGGTTCCGAAGTTGGGGTGGCATTATAAGACAGATTGATGAAAATGTCAATCTTGTCGTATTGAAGATGCAGAGATTATGTGGTGACGATGAAGTGAAGTTGTGAACTCATGGCTGAGGTCATGACGCCTCAGGACGCAACTGGAGCACCCGCTGAAGCGCCTTCTAGATTCTCCTTAGTGACACCAGCATGGGTACTCGGAGACTACACATCGAAAACAAGAATAATTAAAAACAAGTATGGGGACTCTCCATGAGCTTCTGAACAACACCTCATATTCTACATCTCAATGCCCTGCCAAGCAACCCCTCCAGTTAGAGATCATGGTTCGTCTGGTCGCGTCCCCTGGGGAACCGTGATGGATCCCTGAGGCGAGATCTACAGGGGATCGGGCGCTGGAGAGCATCATTTAGCGCCTGATGATTGGTCCATAGGCCCTTAAACACGGCCCCACCACGCGACGCCAGACGCGTAAAGTCGCGTCTCCCACTTTCTGCTTCCCCCCGTCATCTCCCTGGCATCCACGCCAGAATTTCACCTTGTGACATTCCTCATAGCAACGCTTGACAAAGACTACGACAACATGTTGCGTCAAGACTTTAACCGAATCGACCCCAAAAGGCGAAATGTCGTCGACTATCGCAAGAAGCAGTTTGCTACGCCCCAATACAAGGACCTCGACTATCCTCATCGTCTCAACTTTTACGCGGACCCTCCCACTGCGGACATTACGCTTGAGCAGTTTGAGCAATGGGCCATCGACAGACTTCGAGGCAAGTTCCTCAGCTCAGACGTGAATTGCTTCATCTCTAACACCAGGTAGTCCTCGCCGAGCTCGAAGCATGCTCGTTCCGCAACAAGTCCCCCGCCGAGACGGCCACGCACATGAAGCCCATCCTCAAGAAGTACCTGAACCTTGAGGCCAACAGCTCGGGCTCGACAAAGATTTTCGCCCAGCGACAAAAAGATCACTACAGCCACTTTATCCTTCGACTAGCTTTCGCGTCCACAGAAGACCTGCGACGCCGATTTACCCGTGTCGAGACGATGCTTTTCCGTCTTCGGCTCAACGATGACGATCTTGCCGAACGATCAGCTTTTGTCAAGACCCTGGGTCTGGACTGGTGCGAAGATGTGACAGAGGATGACAGGAGGGAGTACGCTGCCGAGTTGGCCGCATTCAGCAGTGGCAGGAAAGGAGATGCAGAGGACGATTCTTGGTTCAAGGTGGACTGGGAGCGAGTTCCCGAGTTGATCGAGAGCCGGAGGGTCTTTTTGAAGGCTGGTAAGGCATTCGTGCCAGGGCGTGAACAGACTGGTATGGTCATTGGAGAGTTCAGCTCACGACTAGAACGCCAACTCGAGGTAAGTTGGACTATTCGCGCCTTTTCGATACAATGCTGACCTTGACAGTTGACTGCTCGTGCACTACCTCGACTCGACGAAGACGACCGCCTTACCCCTATCCTTAATCACCTCTCCAAGAACTTCATCACCCCGGACTCGGCCTACTCGTCGAACACGGCCGCCGTGCCTGGTGCTCATATCAGCGCCGCCAATATCGACAACCTCTCTCAACACTTCCCGGCTTGCATGTCTCATCTGCATCGCTCACTGCGCCGTGATGCCCACCTGAAGCACTACGGTCGCCTACAATACGGCCTCTTCCTCAAGGGCATTGGACTCAACTTGGAGGAGTCTCTCATGTTCTGGAGGAGCAGTTTCCACAAGATTACCGACGATACCTTCAACAAGGACTACAGGTACAATGTTCGTCACTTATATGGCGATGTTGGTGGTGACTCCAACCGGAGGGGAGGCGGATACAGCCCCTTCAGTTGCCAAAAGATTCTCACAGAGCATCCACCAGGCCCCGGTGAGGCTCACGGATGCCCGTACAGGCACTTTAGCCTGGAGAACCTTACAGCACTGGTGCAGAGCATGGGCGTGAATGATCGATCTGTGATTCAGGGTATCAAGGAGGATAAGGACAAGCAAAAGTATCACATGGCGTGCAACCGGTAAGCATTTAACCCCTCGACGCGTTCTCTGCCAGATGAGAAAGAAACGAGTTGGTTCAGACTTTTGCTAACTACGTATCACAGTGTCTTTGAACACCTACACAAGGCAGAGATGAAGAAGGCCAAGGATGAAGGTGTCATGACTCAAAACCAACTCGAGACGATGGTGCATCCCAATGAGTACTTTAAGCGCAGTTTCTTGCTCAAGAACCTGGGCAAAGAGACGGATGTAACCATGGAGGGTTGAAGCACGGACGAGTTATTTCATGAGCATCATGTGTTGGATCAGGGTCACTTGTAAGCCGCGGTATATGGTAATTCTCGGATCGGATGGAACGGGACATGTAGGAATATGACGGAGCACGGCGTTGGAGGGCATGGTTGATACAGCCGGTGTATTCAACCGTCAAATAGCAATCTAGATGACATCGGTATACGAATTGGAACATTTCTAGAAGCGAGACTGCAAATAAGCTGCTGACCGCCAAGTCTGACGGCGCGAGTCCAGCACTAAGACGAATATAACCTATCCCACGTCACCACGAAACGGGCTCTGCCATCTCATCACCGCCTACGCGGCCTGCCTCGCTCGCTCGCACGCCTCACCAGCTCAAGGCTCACCGTTTTATCTAGCCAGCCCCCCTGTCGACAAACGGTTCCAAACCAGAGCAAACCCACACCCGCGGCCGCCCTGTTTCCCGCGTCGATGCAACGTAAGGCAAGCAAGCCTTGTCGCAGGGGGGCGTGTAGACGGGTTTCTTTCTGCACGATGAGGTCAGCGGACGGGATGACGACAGTTGAGTGAGCAAGAAAAAACCAGGGGTTTTGGTGTCTCTCTTTTTTTAGGGACCTTCCTATGCTGGGAGGGGGCACGGAATGAGGGTATTCAGACACACGAGGATGCAACGGGAGAAATTGGCGCAATGCATGTTTACATCCATGTACTGGGAATTACGCGGAGGAATATGACGCTTTTCGATGGATCCTTTTCACATCGCGGGTTGCAGAGAGTTTGAAGATCAGACGCTTGGTCTTCGATTCTTTGATGATCTCCCGCTTATCCATGCTCCACGTGTTGTGAAACTCTGTTCGAGGACTTGGAGCTGTTTCAAGACATCCATCACATTACGACTTTTTGACGTCAAAAGAAGGGGACGCTGTCAAAAGCTGTCAGAAAGGAGAGAAAAACCCTTTGCACATGAAGGACCCTCAAATTGTAGTCACTCTAACGTCATTGACACTCTAGCCCTTTTTTTTTCTCTCTTTCAAATCGACGCTACCGACGTCTGTGCCCGTCCCGTTATGACATCGTCATGCAGCATTGTAAGCAACACGCATCGCGCTGTGCCGACAAGAGTCGGAGCGGGGGTGGTTTGATGGGGGTGGTTGGGGGATGGAGAAACTGGGATATTTTAATGCACGCAAAAGGTGCAGTGCAGTACAGAGTTGCATCTTCACCGGGGAGGGTCCGTTACGGAAACGGTTTCTAAACAAGACGGAGACCTCAAGTTTGTGCTTTCGTCAGAACTGACGTGGTGAGTGTTGTTGATTCTCGGGGGGTTCGGCAAGTGAAATTCACTGTCCGTGGAGAGGCTCGGGATCGCTGCTTATCGTGACGGACGACTCGGGGACTCGGAGCAAGGCCGGTGAGGCAGCCAGCGATAGTCTTCACCGGACAAGTGAAATCACAACTCAAAATGCAAATGCGTTCAATGGCTGGCTGATGTGATGAATTGCAGCTCCATGTCTTTGCCTGTTGTTGTTGCTTTCTGAAACCCCATCCTTAAAAATGAGACATGCATTTATCTCACCTACCTACTCCGTACTCCCCGGCCAAGGCTGCTGCGGCCCACCACCCTCTCCAACAAGAAACACAAGATTCACGGCGCAGCAGCATCAGCCGTAACAAAAAGAGACAGCAGCATTTCTTCACACAATCTTTCCAATGAACGGTGGCCTCGGCACAGGGCCTTGGTATTCGTATCTGCGGGACACACACCCTTGTATCTGACTGCTAATTTTGGTCCGAGTTTTGACCCTACTCTACTAAATACGCTGCTAATAAACCGGGGCGGTTAAAACGGCTGGGCAGGGGGTTACAGGGAGAGTCAGAGGGAAATTGAAACGAAACATGACATAAGGGCGACTGTGCAAAAAGCTTGGCAGGGCTTTTGGATAACCGCCCATATGACTTGGAATTTTGCAGCTATCATGGAATTGGATGAATGTCACTGTTGCAGTCCTGTAGCTTCGGTGCCTCGGTCTTCCGGCGCGCCGTCTTGCCAGCCACCGCCGCCACGGCACGACGCCCGCTTTCAACTATTCGGATTCCGGAGCCGGGAGGTCACAAAAGGATAACGGCAATCTGGCCGAGTCCCCCTCTTTCACAAAAATCCCACTCCAGCTGAATGGGCATTTGTGAGATTCCCAGTGCGAAAGAAAGAAAAAAAGCCCTCTCGCTTACACGAGTAAAGCCTAGCCTGCTTTTTGCATGCCGGCAAAAATGCCCCCGTGAGGCCTTTTAGACTCTACGCCACCATTTCTTTGTCATGGCTGTTTGGGATTGGGGAGGAGGAGTTTGAATGCTTGGGGATGATAGAGGTGCAGGTGACCTCGTCTTGACCTCCCTGTTGCTACTGTAGTATTGCTTGCTGGTTGCTTGCTGCCCCCTCCCCGCGCGGAGCAGGGCTTCTCCCAAAAAAAGATGGCGCCTGGCTAAGTGACAATGGCTTGCAGCGGCGCGGCAACGGTCTCTATCGCCCACAGGATCCAAGGATGTGAATGCACGTTTTGACTTTTGGGTGAAGAGGGGGAAAGAAAGTCCAGTTGTTTGTTTGCAGTTGGGGTTTTTGAAGGAGGGAGACAAGCTTTCCCCGCTAAGCATGATTTTGGCTTTTGTAAGTTGGATGTGATGAGAGTTAGTAGATTGGGCATATCGTCTTGGTGATTGTTTGGGTTGTCCAATGACATGCCCCAGAGGCACATCATGAACTTGCAACGTTTCCGTACTTGCTCCAGTCTAGACCGCCAGACACGAAAGAAAGGGATAGAGTCAAACTCAAGATGAGGCGAGCAAGTCTTGAAAAATCTTGACGCAAGATCCACCATCCGAAGCCGAAACCAGCATCAACAAAAAAGTAAACTCGGTCCAAGTGGAGAAAAAGGCGGGACAGAAGCCAAACCTGGGGGAGGAGAGACACAAAAGGCACAGGCAAAAAAATAAAGGAGGTCAGGGCAAAAGAAGGAGGGTTTCTGAGGCGGCCCAATGTCTCCATTCCCATTCCCACTCTGGCCGGACCAGCAAATTTGCTTTTAGTCCACCCCGTCGTTGAGTTGGCATTTTTCGTTTGTTTTTTCGTGTGAATTAGCTAGACCTCTCTCTCCACTTCAGGCCTCTGTCTTAATTTGCCCTCCCCCGCTGAAACTGAAAGCCAAAGAGGAGTCCGCGACGTCAGCGGCTGGCCCTGGAGCCTAGGACCGGGTGTCCGCGAGACAGCGAGTCCGGGCTGCGTCCTGGGCTGCAGTTTGAAGTTTGACGAATTTCTCATTGGTTCAAGGAGAAGAAAAGGCGCCGTTGGGTAGAAAAAAATAGAATCCCTGACCCTTGCTGGGCGTCTGCGGCTAGCGATGCGACAGGGCGGTCCGTACGTAGCGCGAGAGGGAGAAAGAGACGTTGAAGCCAATATGGTAGACCTTGCCTGGGTCAGGTGTCAGAAGATCCAGGGCATCCATCGTGAGGAAGGGTAGGGCTTTGAACTTGGGCCGAGGTGAACAAGGGGATCACGGAAGCGAGGAAGCACGGTTCAACGGCAAATAGTGGATGAGGAACATGACATGATATGAAGTTTTTTCTAATTGAGTGAACAACTGTCCAATTGGAGACGCCGAATTGGCCATCCCATTTGCTATGCTATGTATCCATTGCATCTTGTGCCAGGCACCAGGCCATGGTTCACGATGGATGCACAGCCCCATGCCCAGAGTAAAAAAAGAAGACATATCCGAAGCGCCCGACGGGAATAGACAGGGTATTTGACAGACAAGAAACGTGGGTATACAAGAGATGATATTGATTGAAGCATTTGAGACTCCATCCAACGAGAATGAAAATGATACATGAAAGCCGTGAGAGAGAATAGTATAACAAGAAACACAAGGCTTCTCTCCAGAGGAGATCTCCTTGTGAGGGGTTGATTGCCCAAGAGGCAGTGATGCTCCGCGGGGTTTCGTCCTGCCCAAGGCCAGGCTGGCTGAGCCATGTGCCATGGGTGGTAAGGGAGTTGCTGATCCGGGAGCTGACGAGGCCCTTGATCCCGGACATGCCGCGCCCAATCATGAGGGTTCGCCTGAAGCTCAGCCCAAGGCGGGCGCGCGCGTGTGTGCATCTCTCTCCCCTCCCCTGCGGCGCATCAGATGTGTTGCGCGCGCACACACGCAGTTCAATCCAGATAGGATGACCGGGTTTGTGTACCCCAGTCATGTCCGGTTATATCCATTGTGTCGCGGGAAAAAAAAAAGAGGTTGGAATTGTTTTGCAGCTCGGCGTCCATTTGCCGAATCCGTCCAGTGTGCAATTTGTGATTTGACCGATAGATTGTAGCCATGTTGCTTTGTGTCGGGACCGAAGGATTGCCTAGAGCGATGGGGGGATGCCATTCATCATGGTGGATGACGGCTGGCGTTGAAGGGTTGCATGCGCGGCGTTGTGTTGGTCGAGCTGGCTTATCCCTTGTGCCGGTTGGTGGGAAGAAGGGTGTTGGAGATGGAATTGTTGTGTGTTTGGCATCCGGTATCGCGTGTATTGAGGATGCCCCGAGATGTCATGTCGCAATTGTTTCCCTCCGCCCCAAGATCCATCATGATGATAAAAACGTATTCGAGAGTCCACTTGTGGTGAGTGAACCTGTTCAAGAGAATGGTGTTCCCCTTGGCGCCGTTTACTTGTATCCGACCATCTTTGCGCAGCGTTCGCAGTAGTAGAGGTTGTGGGCGATGCGGACCATGCCCATGGAGGAGAGGTCGTCGGTGCTGGTAGCCTCTACGGACCGAGCGCATCGCATGCAGCGAAGCACCTCGACCGAGGCGATGGGAAGCTGTACTGAGTCCATGCTGTGTCTGTAACCGGTGGACGAGACGTCAGAGTCGGAGGAGGATGGTGTTGATGATGTTGAGCTGGAAGAACCAAAGTGGTGACTGGAAGGTCTGGAGGAGGACATGGCCGATGTATTATAGATATTTCGAAACCGAAACTGACCAGGGGGGTGAAGGAGCGGGCCAGGACCTATTTGTCTTTCCTGGGTGGATGGGGGATGCGCTGGCTTTGTGCTTCGCCTTGGGGGCAGGACGTGTGGTTTGGTTTGAGCGATGAACAAGGGTGGTGTGTGAGAGTGTTCCCTGGGGTGCCTTGGAAACTCTGGAGCCTTGAAAACAAAGAAAGAGGCACAAGAGCACAGAAAAGAGTCAAGGGGGGCGTGTCTCTCTGGCTCCGTTAACCGCGTAAATTGAGCAGGGCGAGCAAGCACGGTTCTGCAGGTGGCTGAGGCTTAGTCTGGTTGGTCGCAGCAGGGGGTGGTCTTGTCTGGCGGGCTGTTGTTTTGTTATTCCAGTATCGATGAGAAGATTGAAGGGTCCTTGGTAGGTGCGAGCTTCGATTCCTAGAGGGAGGGACCGTCGTATTAAAAGTAAAAAGAGTTGGTTGGTTGAGGGGAAGTAAAAAAGGTTCTGGACGGTGATGGCGCTTTGGGGCGGAATCACCTTTAATAAGGAACTTTTTTATCGTTTTTGCTTTACGAGACCGAACGGACGAGACGGGAAACTGGGCAAAAATAGCACCGTCTCGGCCTTGTTCATTCGGTTTTTGGGGTGTGTGGTCTAGTCCCAAGATACGGCGCTGGGATGGGCTACGTAGTCGCCCAGCCCAGATCGACGATGATGGCCCACGGAGGTGTCGAGGGAAATGCGGCGCGCCGTGGAGTAGGGATCGGCAGCGGGTCGAGTGTCTTGAACAGCTCAAGCAAGGTCCCATGGACTGCTGGAAAAAAGGTACACACCCCCCTTCCGAGTCCAAGCCGGTGCTCCTCCGAGGGATGAATGAAGCATGTCACGGCATCATCCTCCGAACCAAAAAGCAAAGCAAGCGTTATTCTCGGAGCAATTGGCACGGCCAGAGATGGGCTTTTCCTTTGCCCAGGTTGCATGCGGCCTTAGCTCATGTCCTACGAAAGAAAGAGAGCTTGAGGAGCTCTCGTTTCACTGGGGGCCTTGGAACTTGGCGGGCAGGGCGGTCTTCCGTCTTGGGGGTGTGTGTGACAAAGCCCAAAGGGAGAAACGGAACGGGGAGAGGGGTGTGGAGAATTTGGGGACTTGGCCGATGCAACGTCAAGCCTCTTGGGAGGACCAGAAGACGGGCTTCGCCTGAACCCCAACATTGGTCCGTCGCTCCGTAACACCTCGCTCTGGGTAAAAAAGGGCTGCCTCTCCGTTTTGGTCAAGGGGGCCGCGTATTCGCCGTATGCGATCAACGGGGCTCAGACTTTAAGGCGTATGTAACCTGGGGGGGGATGGACACAGGGAGAGAGTGGTGGTGCCTGTAACACCGTCTCCTTGTGCTTTGCTGGCGTTTCCGATTTTACAGGACGAGGTCTCCAATTTTCACCCGCGACCCCTTGTGAAGCTGTAAACCATGTCGTGTAGACGAAAATGCAATTTGTCGTCGTGTTGTTGGCGCTTTTTCTCAATCTCGCTGGAACCATCTCACGGAAAGTTCACTTTGCTGACGACGACGGAGCATGGATGTGTTGCTCACAAGGCGGCAGCGAAAACATGCATGTGCTGCTGCTGCGCTGCGTCGCAATGGTCGTCGGGGATGAGGATGCGACGGCAGCTGATGAGATGCCGTGCTCCGACCTTTCCTATGTCCGTCTAATCCGGACGGGCTCCTCGGCATGCGGATGCTTCCTCAGCCTACCTGTCAGCGACCGGCACAAAGCTTAATGCTTCGCTTCGGAGTTCTTTTGTTTGTTCACTTGTTGCTCTGGCTTGTTACTACTGTAGTGTGCGGGCGGGATGTCCCTTGTTCAGCTAATCGCCGGCTTGGGTTGCTTTCATGTTGCTCTGCCTCATCTTGATGATGTGTCCCGTGCTCCAACTTGACTTTTGTAATTTTCGTCCGTGCTTCCCTCTGTATCACCTTTGTTTCTGTGGTGGCTTGGACCCTGATGAGTTGTTCCCCTGTTGCTCTGGCAAAGGTGACTCAAAGTAGAGGTCAAGCTTTCAAATCAAACCAAAACCCCGGACAATTTTTGTCCAGCCCAGCTAGGCACGCGCGCAAAGGGCCGACAGGGATAATTAAAAACAGAATCACCGAGCCGAGTCAGATTTTGTCCAACCGGGATGCTTGTTGATGCGCTGCGAGGATAACTGTAACTGTAGGGTGCCTCAAAGGGACCGACATTTCGGCCTCTTTGGAGTTGAGTTCAGCGTTCAGCTCGGCATTGACGCTTCAGCCGCCCGCCGGTACACCTTCTCGGACGTGCAATTCCCAGCCATGAATGATGAATGAATCAAGTACGCTCGCGTCCAGCGGCAAGCAGATGCATACCCGAGGCCTGGTAAGCCCTGGCAGAGACGCAGATGACGGCGGATCCTCTATGGGGTTTCTCTACCCTCAAGACTTGCATGCCTATTACGGGCCATTGCCAACAGACAGACGCAGAAACAAGTAATTATTCTGCCGCGTTGGACGCCATTTGTCCATTGGATTGATGATACTTGCTGTCTCCCTGCTGTTCTTGTTCAACAGGGTCGGCAGAGCTTCTATTGGATACCTAAAACTAAATTGCCTGTTTGCAAAGAGGACTCGGGATCCCTCGAATGGAAGTGCGTTTCAAGCGCTGTGGTGGTCACTTACAAGCCTCCATCCTTCAGATCCTGCACTCCAGACCAGAAGACGCCAGCACGTTCCACCAAAGAGCCCAGCTGGACGAACAAAGCCACCATGACGGCCATGCGATCCGAGCTCCAGGGGACTTGATGGACCAACAGGGGAACTGCCCGCGCCTTTCGACGGGGCGCTCCTCGCCTGTGGGTTGTGTGGATGGATGGTGTCCGGCCTCTCGGGTCAGCTCAAGACTGCGGTGTTGGTGCTCATGGGATCCGAAACTGCTTCGATATTCCTGATGGTGATGCTGTTGCTGATGCTCCTGCTGCCGGTGTTGCGCATGAGGTGCTGCGCGGCGCATGCCATGCCCAGAGGCACGTACCCGTCAGCCGCGATAACCTATTCGAAATGAAGCTGTCACTGTCAGGTCAGGAATCAAAAGATCCCCTGCCCTTGCAAGATGAGGCCTGAACCGGTCAGTTGGGCTGCCTCTTGACATTTTTCATCACACTCGCTTGCCCAAGCACAACCACAAATCTACGCCGGGTCTGGTGTTGACCGAGTTCTGCTCTGATGCCTGATCTTTGCTGTCTGCGGGCCATGATGGAAATTGCATGATACACCCACATCCCTTGGATCCCCCCGGCCTCTTGGCTGGCTAGGCGTGACTCACATGACCCTTGGGCCCAAAGTGATTGCAGCTGGGATCAGGATGTTCCCCGCCCCGTTTATGCACTTCTACTCTTCTAACTTGATATTCAACTAGGGCAAGGGCTGAACGGAGTGAGCGAACGGAGCCAGCTGAAAACCCAGGACGGACTGAGCAAACCAAGCAAGGTCCTTCCGTTCCGGTGTTTGAGGTGCTGGCCCAGAGAGGCTTAGCTCCATCGGCCACTCCTGATGGCCCTGCCAATTTCCGATTGCAACACGCATTGCAGAAACCGGCAAAAAAAAAGCAAGCTTCGGTTTGTTACTGTCCCCAGTCGGAGCTCTTCCAGCTGTTGTTGCTCCGTTTCAACGTCAAGTTGAAGTCAGTCAGTCCCTGATACACGTACGCACCGGTTTCACGAGAGGTCACCGTTCCCTGTTTCACTACCCGTCCGTCTTGGTTCGATCGTCCGTCTGACGTTTTCCGAATACCTTCCATCGAAGCATGACAACACCAAAGTGACCAGATACTTGCGTCTGATGCCATTCCGCAACAAAGAGCTAGCTGGCTACTGAATGCAGAAGCCGGTTTTACTGAGCTGAGCATTGGCAGTCCGGCAGACCCCAAAGTTTATGATATGGTCTGTTACATTCTAGCTAATCTCGATCCGTGATGGCTTCACTGCCCTTGATTGGACTGCTCTGGGTGCAACGGTGGTGCCAAGACCAGAGTGTCCGAGAGGTCCACGGACTTTTGTCTTGGAGTCGTCACCCATCCCGCCATTCAGACTGGAGCAGCATGGCTACGGACGGCATCACGGGCTCAATGGCATGGCCCGGAGCAATCCCGACTTACACCGGCAGCACTGCAAGCCCGTCGACCGTCTGCAGCCCATCACGTCCGATCGCAACGGCGCTTCGTCATCCTGGTCCGTCTCCCAGGCATCGCATCGCATCGCATCACGGGCACACGCGCTTGCCCTGATTCCTGTCTACTACCAAATGATGCAATGCTATACATGGTTGCTGCACCGGTGCCAAGATCCTATCTTATCTCAACACCAGGCAGCGCCCATCACAGCCAATCCGGGTAATCAGGCTGACGTCGCTGGCACCCTCTCACTTACGCAACCCACGTGCCAGTTCTCCTTTCCTTCGCCTTGCCAGGTTGGAAACCCCTTTGATCAGCTGGCGTGAGAAAAGGATCGCCGTACCCTTGGTCTGGGTTGGCGGGAGCGCTTGTGAGACCCGGTGTGTCGGCTGGTGGCTCAACACTCTACTTGGTGCTTGGTACCGATGAACAGGACGAGCGGTGGGGATCGTGGGAGACATTCTCCAGGGACAGGCCCGTCAATCAAAGAAAAAAACTGATGAACGATTGACGATGTGACAGGCCTGTCTTTGTTTGATCTTCGTCTCATCCCAGAGACCCAGCATCGAGACAGTCTAGCTGGGTACAAGACGCGCTACTCATATCTCGATCCCCATCGTCGATGATCCCCCATCCGTTGTTTTTGCTCCGTCTTTCTGCCTTGCGGACCGTTTTAAACTGGAGCAATTGGGTTTGCTGGGCTGAAAGGGATGCATCAAAAGACACAAAACGGTGCCCTGTTGGATTCCCACCCACAATTTCCCGTCTCCATGTGCCCTTCAGACACCCCCTCACCGTCAATCAAATATCCATCACTGATCAAATCTCTCTTGGGCTGTCGATTCTCCCCTTTTTCGCTCAGAATTCTTCATCCAGATCGATCTTGAACATGATTCCCGTGGGGCATTCTGTCAAGTGATGGATTCGGATCGAGATCAGCGCCATCGGCCGAGATCCCCTGCCAAACCTTCGATGGCCGTCCGTTATCTCTCCCGAGTCGCAGCACTTAATGGTCCAATAGGTCGATGGACAGCATAAACTTTGCCACTCCGCGTCGCGTTGCGTTTCACATCCCCAGCAGTCTCACCATCCCGATTCCCACGGTCTCCACTCAAGCGTGCGTTTTCGATGACATTTCTTCAGGCACGCTGAAGAAGCCGTCGTGTCAAGTGCCTAGACGTGGAAATGGAATCTTCATCATCCCGTCAAGGGATCGGGACGCGATGAGCAATGATCGGTAAACCCCTGAGCTGTCTGTACAGAAACTCGGACATGACTGCCCCCTCTCATCTTCTCGATACCGAGGCACTGCTTCTTTCGTGGAACCATGGCGTTTTGGCAAAGGCTACGGCGGAAGCGACGGAACCATCCACTGCCTCGGTGCTTTGTCAGACCAACTGCTGGATGAGTCCTTTTGGTCAGGCTCCTGCAGAACAAGGCGTCCACGGGGCCAATTTACTCGCTGCTGACTGACAGAGTCTAGAACCCCAGCGACCGCTCCCTTGGCAGGTCCCCTATTTTACCTTTGGCCGGCGCCTGAAGCCGGGGGTGGGCCCCGAAATCTGAGCCTCGCCCGGGATTACGACGCCCAACTTCGGCAACGTCCACGCCGCGTTTGCCTTACGGTCCCTGACTCGTCCCGCCCTGGCTGCTATTGCAGTTCTAGAACACGGGCACGGGGTGTTCAATTGTTTATTCGGCCCCGACAAAGCCACATTGCTACATGTGTAACGTTGGCTTACTGCTTACCGGACGTGGGAGATTGGTAACATGGCGATTGGCGCTATGCGAGAGCTGCTCTCGCCCAGGCTTGCTTGGCTCGGTTCCTGAATGGATTTGATACGACCTAGAACAATCGTCGGCCCGCAAAAGTGCCCTTGGAAATGACATTCTCTGCAACGTCCAACAGCCTCATTATTCCAGAACGCCCTGCTGGCAGTCGGGCCCAAATTGTTGAAGCCTCGACCTGACGATCACCGCCACGTATTTGAGACTGAAAGAGTTTTCTCAAGCGGTGAGTCGGCTCTGGCCTCAAGCGAGCCACGATCCGCCCGATCCTTGTGCTTATTGTCTTGTCTTTATTGAAGCCAAAACTAATTATTCACGGCAGTTGAAGAGCTTGGCAGCACAGCTCGTTCTCGGATGCATCCTCCTTACATGAACTAACAGGGGTTGTATGAGACGTTGCTGCACTACTTGGAAATAGCCATTATTTAGGATATGGACGGGGAAGCTAACCTTCTCGACCTACCAATGTGGGTGAACAACTCGGCCGATACATTTGTGCATGCAATGCCTCCATCTCGCTTTCGGGTCTCGAACCCTATGGAAGAAGCCGCTAATTCTGCAGGGTCCATTCATCGTGCCTCGAACCGTCTCTGCATTTCGATGGAGAGAATGCATATCGTTGTCGCCGGACGCCTCCGCATCTGCATACCAACATGTCGGGTACTCGGGAATCAACAATCTCAAAGTGTCAGGTGGATTGACCCTGGTCCGCTACCCGCCTTTGCATCGGTACCCGGATGCTTCGCCCTGCGAAAGAGCCGGTCTATCAGATCATTCTCCGTATTCTGGGGACAGCTACGTATCGTATCGGGCACACCGATGCATTGGAAGCGAGGCTTGGCTCATTGATTTTCCGGTGGAAGCACACGCCTCTCAGTGGATAAAGGGACAACAGAAGGACAGCAAATACAATGCACGGGCTGTCGAGAGACTGTTGGGGTCGACGTGGTGTCCGGATCCAAAGTTGTTGGTCTGGCCCTGGAACTCGGCTTGTTGACTGAAGGGTGCATCCAGACACGCCCGTCGGTCGGAAAAGACGGGCTGGGCGTTTAAACAACGATGGCCGCCCTTGCCGGGCCACGAGGACTGCTGAACAACTGCATAATCAGCTCGAACGGACCCCAACTTGCGCGATATCGCGAATTCGAGGGTTGCTGTGCGCTCTTCTCCGTTGCAACTCGCAGGTTGCCGTACTCGGCGGTCCAATGACAATGCAGTGGCGCTCTGCAGAACTCGGCGCTGCCTCTTCTGCTACCGTCCACTCCCCTCCCGGCATGGCCAAGTCCGCAGCGCCCGGGCTGTGACTCTTCTGTTTGCTGCTGTTGCGTTGCTGCTGGGCTGGACCCCTGTCGCTCACCGGTTGATGTGGGAAAGTCTCGGGAATACCAAGACCGCACTCGCTCCGAGATTCCCGCGTTCCAGACCCCGTGGTTGCGTGTCCTCGTGCCCTGAGCCACAGTGCAGCGCATGTGTGCAAGTCAGCAACCCTTGGCAACGATACCCAACGCGTCGCTGCGCAGGAGGAAGGGCCAGGCCCGTCTAGAGTCTTCTCTGCGACCCTTACGACGGAACCTTTTTGGACGACGGTCTAGACCTTCTGGCGTACGCCCCCAGACGGCGCTTCTTTTTTTTATGGGACAGTGGCGTTCGGATACGACGGGATCGGGAATTCACAACGGTTTTCTTTTTTAAAAAGGGCCGCTAGGTGGGTTATTTTGGGTACATTGGGTTTGTTCCTGAGGGTTCCTCGGGGGTCATGCTTGCAGGGAATGAGTGTTTGCCCAAGATGAAACAGAAACAATTTGGGGGCTGAAGGGTGAACGATCGAGAACGGTCGATGAGAGTGAGTAAGTGTTGGTTGTTTGTCTGTCGGTCACGCGAAGGAGGGCAGATGAAGCCATCTTGTTAGTGTTGACCACCACGGGTGCCTTATCTAGAGCGCCATTGGGGGTCTGGTCTGCATTCTTTATGTTGGCGTCGTGTGGCCAGGTCGTTGAAGCTGCTCACCCTTGATGTTTGGTGTTGTCGGGTAGGTTACCGTTCTTGATACGGACGTTCACTAGCTCTACAGGTGATGTCTCAATGTTTTGAGAAGTCTAGATTCATGTTACATAGCTCCACGACAGGATGTGGTCGAGTCAGCAACTGTGCCTCGGAGGATGCCTCATCTGGTCTGGACTCGACGTTTGGTGGTCGTCGTCGTAGCTGCAAGTGGGTCCCATGCGGGATCGAAAGTGCACCAACGTGAACGAACATGCACCCCAGGAGCCGCAGGGCTTAGTATAGTTCGTGAGGTCGAAAAAGTGTTGTCGATCACTTGGGAGTGTCGATCATGGCTGAAATGGGTGGTGGCCATGAGCCTACCCTACAGACACATGAGACAACTTGCCGATTGCGGATTCTTCATGTTAGGCCCAGAGGGTATGTTTCGTCAGTCAGTTTAATGAACTAATAATTTATTCTTTTCCTTTTGCTGTACCAGATTAATGCGTTGTGCTGCTCAATGCTTGTTAGGCACCGATATCACGACTGGCGATCTTTACCAAACATGTGACCAGGCGGGGTAAATTGTATGCATCTGCCTGTGATGACTACAGACGTTTGCAAAGATTGACTGGCTGTACTACGTTGGAGACCTGTTCAGGAGAGCTTACGTCGGCATTGTCATACCAGGCATCAGCATAATTCGAAGGCTTTAGGTCTCCTCAACACAGACGGAAGTTCTTCCTCAGGATCCAACTTTCTCAGTGTCCATCATGAGCAAAGATATCGACGACCTCATCGACACCATGTCTATGGCTTCCACGGTCGACGGGTGTCCTACCCCAACACACACATCTGCCACCGAGACGGGTATCGACAATCCTCTACCGGTCGAGTCCGTCCCTAGCCCCGACGCAGTTTTCATTATCCGGCACCGCGACACGGGAAAAGTCATTACCCTAATCGACGGTGAGCTTCGTCTCTGCGAGGGCTTCAGCGCCCGCGGGGGCTTCCACTGGCATTGCGTCGAAAAAGACCGATGGCTCGGCTTCCGCAATTGCGTCTCCGGAACGTACATTGGACACAATGAGAGGAAGCAGTTTATCGCTCGGGTCTCTCATCACAGACCGCACGAGTTCTTTACAATCCGGCCGCATCCACAGGGGGGTTATGAGCTTCTGATGAGGCACAACAATGAGCTTTGGAGTATGGATGTTGGAGGAGATGGATTACTGGTTGAGACAAAGGGCGAAGGGGCTCTGTGGGACTTTTTGAAGACTTGAGATGATGTATCTTGGTCTGCTATGTGCTGATGATGAGTTCTGATACGTATCCATGGATGCCGCTTTTCTCTTCGTCCGTAAACGAGATATCGAAATAGTTTTCGAGGACTGCTATCCTCTGTTCCTCATTCTCGCATGTAGTAATGACTTGAGTCTTGCCACCGAGGTTCTCCTTGACGACGCCGTTGACTAGCATCCGCTTCCCATATATCTCCTGCTCTCCCTTGTACTTCTCATCCTTCTCGACTGGCCTTCGAAGAAACTTGATAGTTAAAACGTTGTGTCGTTGATGACTGTCAGGATGCGTGTTGATCCACCAGTTGACAACACCCCAGTCAAGCGCATAGAACTCGATACCCGGAAAAGAGTAGAATGAGTTCCATTCCTTGTCGATGCTGTTTCGGTATTGATAGATCCAGAGCTTTGTTTCTTCTGTTTGGTGTACTTGATGAGGAATCCAGTCTTTTACGAGGCGGATTTGCTGGGTTCCTAGATTCTCATGGACTAGACCGTCGACGAGTGGCATGGGCATCGTTGCACCGTCACCACCGAAAGCAACATCGGAGTGATATTTACTTCCATCGGGGAAGGTTATGATATTGACGATGTGATTCCTTATGGCTGGTTAGAATGATAGCTTGCTGAACGGAGCTGACTTACCAGCCCGGGTAGTCTCCTTGTGGGACACCCTCAAGTCTACCCCGTGTACGAACCCCGGCCGTATATGCATCGAAGCCGACGGCCCGGAGAATGTGGTTGTAGAGAATTGCAATTTCCATGCAGAATCCGCCTCGGCCGCGATTGTCGGTTAACATCTTCCGGAATAGATGCTGCGGATCCAAGTCGATTTCGTGGGCGGCATTGTAGTGAAGAGATAGGTTCTCATATGGAAATGTTGATAGTGAATGAACATGCAGGGCTTTCAAGAGTTGCAAGGAAGGTTCCGGGTTCTCACGTAGTTCTTGGGGTAAACCGATGTGATTGAAGAACTGCTCGAGCTGTTCTTGACTGTACGCGGAAGCCATTTGTTCTAATAGGTCGCTTTTGTCTGATTGCAGTATCCTGAAACTCTATGCAGCCCGTCCTCGAGTGTCTCAGCGGCTTTTTGGAGTTGGGACTGGATGTGAGTCATTTCAGACCGACTTGTCGACTCATACCGGAAGCACCCATGTCGTGATTTTAGCCGAATATTGCGAGCTGCTGTAGGTAATTAGATCTGGTACTGGAAAAAAGCTAAGATTTCTGGCTTTTATAGAACCCCGATTAAGTTTCATGTGTGAGTCTATGTCTAATACTAAGAAGCTGAGAAAATAAAGTAAATTATGAAATAGAAATGGATACCCGACGTCAAGGATCCTCGGGCCAAGCCATAGACTTGCTTGCCGTCGGTGTGAATACATATATATGCGTATATATTGAGGCAAACAAGTGTTAGACTTGCGTCGCGTAAAGGAGATATGAGGCATTGAGGAATTGTTCTCTAGTTATGTGATGTTTACACAGGGGCTGGGCATGGACTGGGCAGTCAGTAATGGGCTTAGCTAGGTCGTTGGAGGTTATATTGGCTATCGTGATTGAAAGCTACGGGGACTTTTTCTGGAATTTCGAATTCACTTGGTCCAAGATGGTTAAGGGACGTGTGTTGAGACGTGTTTAGTGCCCTGAATACCGACATGTTGTGCGGACAGCTAACGACTGAGAGTGCAGATATGGAATGCAATAATGAAGGAGTAGGAGTCCCGTTATGTCTGCTGTACTATGCATAAAACCTAGTAGACACACTGGGCGAACAAAACCCCTTTGAAGAGTGGTGAAAGGAGAACTGGACTTGAAAGCTGTGAACGAGGTCTATGGTTGCTTGGAGTCAAGATTGATGAAGATGGACTCGGAAAGAATTTAAGTGCTGTGTAGACCGGCCATGACTCGTTCAAAGTAACCAGCGGCCCATTCTGGGAAGGGTAGATAGAGGGGGCCACTATGGCAAAGGGGGCCCTGATTCGTTGTTGTCAACGGCATTGCAGCATGATCTGAAACAGTGAAGAACCGAAACATTATCCACTGAATCAGAAGCCGACCCAAACGGACTTGCGGTGTTGTCTCCGGAGCGGATATCACCCGAGGATAACCTGTTAGGTGCTGCCCGGTTGCCAGCCGAGCAAGAAACACGATGTAGTTAGATGCAGTGGAAGATGCAAGGCTACACGGGCTTGGAGAGCATGTATGCATTTCGAAGATGCACGTCTTGGATCGTTTCACGTACTGTGGCATTATTTGCGTCTTGGGCATGTATTCTCTACCATGAGACAGATGAACTGGGGCAGATACTTGGGACTCCTAAACTTGTGAGATACGGAAGATCTTGAAAGTAGATGGTTGTCCAATCCTTTGAGATAAGATGATCTGAAAGACTTTGCTATTAACTCATACAGCAGTAGTGTATTATTTGGACCCTTCCTTGGACTTGAAACTGTCTAAATGCTGTACCCCATCGATCAATGCTTGTGCGAACGCCGCCCGAGCCCCAGCCTTTTCTACAGTCATCAGGGTTTGAATGGTACATCCTCGAGGAGACGATATGCTCTCTCTCATAAGTGCTGGATGAGCACCGTTTGACAACAAAGACGAAAGACCGGCAACGCCATGTGCAACAAGTTCCAGTGCATCTTGGCGTCGTAGACCTTGGACAACCGAGCCGTCCAAAAGACCGTCCAGTGGGATTGAGAGTGTTGCTAGGCAGGCTGTTGTCAATACGGTGCCTGGGTTGACAAGATTTGCGGTAAGCCACTTGGTATTGCCGACGAGACCAAATATTCGTTCTACCGTAGTTGAATGCTCGGACGATAGAGGAGGTTCTGTCTGCTCTAGGATCGTGATGGACTGGCGGTAACGGGCAGCGATATTTGGAATCGCCCGAGCAATCGGCGGCGCCTCTCCGTTCCCAGCAGTAATAATGTCTCCAATCTGTTGGCAATCCATGCCAGCCAACATGCTGATGATGAGTTTACCCTCAAGGGCTTGTCGCATTCCCGGGGCTTGGAGGATATCAATAGCCATGAATGGCTTGAAGCCAAGGATGACGACGTCTGCTTGCTCCACCGCGGCCTTGTTGTTGGCATGGAAGATGTCGACTGGGAGGGGGGATGAAGGGAGTTCTCTATGGAGAGATTGAGCTGATGCTTCAGTCTTGGTGCATAGAATGAACCGAGATACGAGGGGGGTGGACTCGTTGGTGTTTGGCTGGCCAAGGGCGTCCAGCAAACCCACGAGGAGGGCTCGGCCCATGTTGCCTGTAATGTATTAGAGGTGTCCAGGCTGAGCAGGTATGGAGTGATTACCACAGCCCAAGAAAGCTAGAATAATACCTTGATCTTGCATGCTGGGCAGGGGGCGTGGGTGATGAGCGAGAGTACATGACAAGACAGCCCGGGAGAAACCTCCATTTGATTCTGGAAGAGATAAATACTCTAATTCTTGGGACAGGAGAAGGTGCAGCGTCAAGATAACGACTGAGTCAGACTAGACGGGGCCCGAGACCAGTGGCTTTCACCTTGCTCGGCACGTTGCCGACGGGTAGACATCCGTCGGCTCCTTGATCCTCCACACCGGCTTAGGTACCTAGCACCGAAACTCCTTGCTTTTCAGGGGACTCGTTGCAAATACCTGCTATGAAAGCGCAAAATCTTCTCCTCTCACCTTCCATCATCGTTCGCCAACAATCATCAACTGAACCATCATGGTATGTGACATCTTCAACACTCTGCTGAGACCAATACCAATCTATTCCTCTAGGCTCCCCAATCCTCCACGGCGGTCGAAAAGAAATCAGACGAACTCATCGGAATTACAGTCTCTAAAACCGAAAACTTCCCACAATGGTACCAAGAAGTTGTCATCAAGGCCGAAATGGTCGAGTACTATGGGGAAGTAGCCGGCCTCTTTGTCCTTCGCCCCATGACTATGTTTATCTGGAGCGAGATGCGCAAGTGGTTCCAGGAACATCTGGACGAGATGGGTATTGGGGAAGCGAGCTTTCCTCTCTTTCTTTCGTCCAAGTCACTCGCGAAGGAACAAGACCATATTGAAGGGTTTGCTCCTGAACTTGCCTGGGTTACCAAGGCGTAAGTACTCAGTACTGAAGTAGTAACTTGTGCTAACATGGTTCTCAGCGGCGATAAGAACCTCGACGTGCCCGTGGCTATTCGACCGACGTCCGAAGCGATCATGTATCCCTACTACAGCAAGTGGATCCGAAGTCATCGAGATCTCCCTCTTCGACTAAACCAGTGGAATTCTGTTGTTCGATGGGAAACCAAACAGACCACGCCGTTTCTGCGCACAAGAGAGTTTCTTTGGCAAGAGGGCCACACAGCTCACCTGACAGAGGAAGAAGCTGGGAAAGAGGTTCTCGAGATTTTGGAACTGTACGCACAGATCTATGAAGATTTGCTTGCGGTTCCTGTTGTACGAGGTCGCAAGACTGAAAACGAACGGTTTGCGGGCGGTTACTATACCATGACTCTCGAGGGGTATATCCCATCGAACGGACGAGGGATACAAGGTGCAACTTCGCATTGTCTTGGTCAGAATTTCAGCAAAATGTTTGACATTGCTGTTCAGGATCCAGTGGGCGAGGGACATGTCCACGTGTGGCAGAACTCGTGGGCATTTTCTACTCGCGTCATCGGCGTCATGGTAATGATCCATGGCGATGACAAGGGTTTGGTGCTTCCACCACGCGTGGCCAAGATACAGGTCGTCATTGTCCCTGTTGGGATTAGCAAGAAGACGACAACTGAAGAGAAAGATCGGCTGCTGGATCAAGCGGACGAGATACGGGCGACTTTGAAGAAGGAAGTTCGCCTCCGGGTTGATGTTGATGCACGAGAGGGATACACGCCTGCGTGGAAGTTTAACGATTGGGAACTCAAGGGTGTTCCGCTGAGGTTAGAATTCGGGCCCAAGGATGTGAAGAAGGGCGTGGTGAGTTATACGCAGAGGTATAACAACGAGAAGGGAACGATTCCCATCGCCGATATTACAACTACGGTTCCCAAGATGCTGGAGGACATACAGGCAGGAATGTACAAGCGGGCTGGTGCTACGTTTAAAGAGCACCGACGAGTTGTTACCGCCTGGGACGACGTGATGGGGGCTTTGGATAACAAGGATCTGGTATTGATCCCGTTCTGTTTGGATGGAAAATGCGAGGATCGGATCAAGGAGTTGACTACAAAGGTCGAGGAGGAGCAGGGTGCACCTTCAATGGGGATGAAGAGCTTGTGCATTCCATTTGAGCAACCTAGCGAGCTCGAAGAGGGGACCAAGTGCTTGAACCCAGAGTGTGAAAGGCTTGCAAAGCAGTGGACAATGTTTGGGAGGAGCTACTGATGGAACAAAGCAGCTAAGCTTTGAGTGAGAGCTGAACTCTTCTCGTCGATGTCTAGCTTGAAACTTTGACACCATGACTCAAAGAAGTAAGAATGGTGAGAGCCACAATGATGCCATTGGCTTGATTCTAGTGGATTCTTCAAGGTCGGCAAAATGGACTATTTATCTTCCGTCGGCAACGGTTCCCGAACGGATACTGGCCTAGATTGATAGGATCCCCTCTTTACATTGGACCCTCTTGTGACTGTATTTGACCTTGATCCGCCGGCTGAGCAAAGCCGCCGTAATCGCAAGACATGCCTCCTAATGCCTCGATGCATCATTCTCGCTCATCCCACGCGTAAGCATAATCTCTCATTGCTATTGGATTCAATAAAATACTTAAAATACGTACAGTTGCGAAAACTGTCGGCGTCGCAAAGTAAAGTGTTCTGGGAAACAGCCATGCCCGACATGTACTCGCCTAGGGCTTGAGTGCACGTTTGGAAACATTACCCGGCGTGGATATTCTGAGCTGTGAGTTTAAGATCGTGTTTATTGGGCATTGTGGATTGACTGTTGATTAGGTACGTGCAGAAGCTTCTTGATAAGATAAAGAGTCAAGAGGAGCAGCTCAAGGAACGAGCTGGATGTGAGTTTCTCTGTTGAAGAGCGCGGTTTCATGCTTATCGGTTACAGCGAGGTCTACTGCGGACCCAAGTTCTGAGCTGAGTCCTGGTAATGGCGATATTGTTTCTGATGCGGGCTCTGAGCAGAATCAGCTTGATGAGTTGCCGCTGAGTCCAGGTATGAGCGCCCTGAATTGCACCATCTCTCTCTAACTGGAGTAGCTACCGAGCTCGCACCCGGACCAGCCTTTGAATCAAGGGTGCGGTCAATATTGCGTGATCATGTCGACAACAACAGCCTCAATCTCCAAACATCACCTGAAAGCTCCGCGTTTGTCTCTTCAGCTCTCGAGGAAGAGCCTCATGATCATTGGAGAAATGCACTCACGCTTGTCGACGGCATTCCCTCACCAACTCTGTTGTCCAAGCAAGAATCTCGTCGACTTTTTGAGAGATTCTCCTCCTTAATGGGCATCAATCAGCACTTTCTCGACCCAAGAACGTTTTCAGATTCCATGGATTTACTCTACCAGAATGACACCTCGTGCATAAGGCAGATGCAGACGATGTGGTACACAGAGTACCTACTGGTAATGGCTATGGGCATGCTCATCGGTTCACCCAGTGAAGGATCAGCAAACCCTCCTGGGAACTCGTTCTTTGCAGAGGCGATTCATCGACTTCCACCGATGCACAAGCTGGGCTCTCATGGGATCTTGTCTGTTGAGATTTTGTGCTTGGCTAGTCTTTATCTGCAGTGGTGCGATCGTAAATACGACGCGTACCTTTATGTAGGGCCCCGGGAACTTTTTGATTGTACTGAAACTGACATGTGGAATTAGATTGGTAGTGCGGTTCGTCTTGCAATAGCTTTGGGCTGTTCTCTGCCTCACGACGAGCAACAAGGCCTCTCATCAGAGATTACTCACCGCGTAAGAGTATGGTGGACAGCATATATGCTGGACCGGTGAGTGACGCAACTGGATTATGAGGTAAAGTTTACTAATGTCACTGTCTTAAAGCCGCCTTTCAGCAGGCCTTGGCCTTCCAACAGGTACCGATGACCGTCAACTCCGTTCAGAGATGCCTCGCCCAGCCGCCGGCTTCCAGAATCCGTTGCCTATGATTATCAACATCAAGATAGCGCAAGTAACGGGAAAGATTACTACATGTAAGATGATGAAATATGATACCTGGAATGCTTGACTGACATTGATCTAGCTTTCTACGGCAACGCTGCTCTCACGCGCACTGAGCTCGTGAAAAAGATACAAGAGACGCTGCAGACTTTGCACGACATAGGGCGCTCAATACCGAGTGCTCTGTCTATAGACTTTACTGATTCTTCGTCAACAATTGCGAGAACAAGCGCGTCTCTATATCTGATGCTCTTCTTGGTATGCTTGCTCAACCTGATAGCCCCGACCTTGATCTCCGTCTGATTCGTGCTTCCAGGCTATTATCTTATGCATTCGACCAATACTGCTCCAAAGAGTCAAGGAGAAGGTGCAAGCATCAAAAGACAACAGTCCACGAGCACCTGTGTCTCCAGCGATAAGCCGGCTGTGCCAGACATGCCAAGAGGCTGCGATTAAGACGATTCGGATACTTTCTGCCCTCCGTGAGGATAAAAGTATTGGTGAGTTCAAGCTCACGACAGGCCGTACATAATTAATTATTAACACATTTTAGCATTGTTTGGCTATTTCGATCTCGATGCTACCTTTTCGGCGGCGTTTGTGTTGACCATGATGGGCTTCGTCGAGGGAGACCTCCAAGAACCACCAGAGGGTCTCAAACAAGCGGCAGAGGTTCTCAAGTACTTGTCCAATGCTGGAAACACAGCCGCTCAGCGTCGCTTGAACGATCTAAAGCAGTTTTGCCTTCACGTCTGGTCACCAACCAACATGACAGACGACTGGTCCTGGCTAAAGGAGGGAAGCGTATCCAGCCTCGACAACTCGCCGGCGAACCGCCATAACTTTTCCGGAGATGCCGGTGGCAACCCAAATTTGCAGGCAGACGCCATGACGACCTGGGGACCGGCTGCGTGGATATCGTGGCAGTCTACGGCGGCGGGCGGGGAGGACGCGGTGCATCTTGACTTTAGCGCGTCTGAAAACTTTCAGATGGATCTGAGTCATGAGGCTGGTGATATCTACTCTAGCTTCAATGATCCGACGCTTCCTTTGACGGGCGTGGATGATGTGGATTGGGCAGAGGTTGGCAAGATGTTTCACATGAGGAATATTTAGACACGGCGTTGGAATGAAGGCATTTGTTTGAGGGAAAAGCGCTGCGTGGCTGGAGTTTTTGTGATGCCAAGATACGGGCGTAATGTTATCTCTGTTTAAGATGTTGCTTTGGCTCTGATTCTCTGAGTGCACAAGACTGTTATTTCCATAGAGTTTCACGTCTTGACGAGCTCCGAGTTCTGTGGGTAGGCCGAGTCTACTGATAACGACACCGGATAGTTGGCCACGGCTGGTCAGATTGCCGATCGGCAAGTGGCCGCGGATGGCTGGACTACCGTCGGGTAGTTGGTCCACGAACCGCATCCTGACTCATGGGGTCGCCTCACTGGCCCACCAGGTCCGGATGGCTTCTAGAATCTGTATGAATGGATCACGGGGACGGGGACGACATGCAGTCTTGTCGATGAAAGGGCGTCCTTGGTATCTCGGCCCCTTATCCGCGCTTAGCCCTTATTCCTATCGGCAAGCAACCGAAGGCTGCAACTCGGGACTTTGCCGATAGATGGTTATGACATGGGCAGGGTTTCCCCGCGTTAGGGAGGGATGCTTGTCAATGCTGGGATCCTTCAAAACCCTGGTGCAGTTCGTGGGAGGCAATTGCCATTGCAAGTGGTGATGACGCTGGATTTCACCATGGCTTCCTTACGACACCGTGCATCTGCGTTGTCCTCTACCTCACACCGATCGATTGCTATACTGCGATCAACAGTGAGCTCTCAGAGGCGCAATGTTGCCAACAAAACTTCAGTCTCGGCAACACCACTGCCACCCCCTCACTCTCTCTTGCCTACGGGAATGCTCCTTAGATCGTTTCTCATTGCAACTGTCTCTAGTCATCGTGCCCTTTTAACACCATCGCTTGCCATTCTATCCTTCTTTTCTAAGCCTCGGTCCGCTCTTCTCAGCGTCGAGAAGAACCCACTGCTACATGCAATCTTCAAGTCAACCCTCTACAAGCATTTCTGCGCCGGCGAGAATGTGGGAGAAGTCAAGACGACGATAAAAAATATCAAGGACATGGGTTTTCGAGGAGTCATCTTGACATATGCTCGCGAAGTTGTGGTTGACTCTTCGACGGAGCAAGAGGTTGGGGTGGGAGCTTTGGAGTACAAGGAGAAGGATGCGGCTGAGCTTGAGAAAGAAGTTACGTTTGACGAAGGCATTCAGGCATGGAGAGATGGAGTTCTGGAGACTGCTTCGATGCTTGGAGAGGGCGACTTTCTGGCTCTTAAGTACGTGTAGAACCTACAGTGTTCTCAACCTCACTGACAACTTCTTAGATTCACTGGCGCTGGGGCTAAAGTAACCGAGGCATTGGCAGCCAGGAAACCTCTTCCAACTCAGATGAAAGATGCCCTTGACGCTGTTTGTGAGCAAGCCATCAAACACAAGGCGAGTATTCTGGTCGATGCCGAACAGCAGTTTGTACAGCCTGGCATTGACGACGTTGCGCTGAGTCTCATGCGCACATACAACCGAGAGCATGCGACAGTCTACAACACATACCAAGCCTACCTCAAGTCCACACCTTCCACACTCCTGCGTCACTTGCACCTCGCCAAGGATCAGGGGTTTACTATTGGCGTCAAGCTTGTGAGGGGGGCGTACATGGGCACGGAACCGCGACATCTCATCAACGATACGAAGCAGCAGACGGACGATTCGTATGATTCGATTGCCCAGGGTTTGCTGGAGGGAAGATATCAAGATCTAGAGCATGGTTCATCAACTGGGTTCCCTCGACTCAACTTGTTTCTGGCAACCCACAACAAGCAGAGTGCGCTCAACGCATACAGAGTGCAGCAAAAACGCTCCGAAGGGGGTTTACCGTTGATAAAAGTTCAATATGGACAGCTGCTTGGTATGGCTGACGAGGTTAGCTGCACGTTGCTGCAGCTCGGTGAGAGGGCAGGCCAGACATCCCCGGAGGTGTACAAGTGCCTGAGCTGGGGAACATTGGGCGATTGTATCTCTTACCTTCTTAGAAGGGCTGTGGAGAATCGGGATGCTGTCTCGAGGACCAAGACGGAATATTTTGCTGTGAGGAAAGAGGTTTGGAGGAGGTTGAAGAGCGCTCTCACGTTTGGAATCGCGAGTAGATAGTCAAAAGAGTTTTGCTACCTATCTCCCATTTCTTTCTGGCCTCTTCCATACGAATTAAATCTTGAATGTGTGATAGGAAAGGCCCTGGCATATTTGTAACCGAGAGCTTTTATGTCGTCTTTTCAATACTGGCTACCATGCTGAAGATCATAGCAACACAAGGTAACCATAGTTCGAAGGAGTCACGATGAATCGCCATATATTTCACAAGACATGCCCGTATTGATGCTATGAACCGGGTTGTGCTTTCACTGGGCGAAGAGCAATGACCCTGGACCGTATTCTTTCATCTGTCAATATACCAGACAAGCATTCATAGACACGAATATGAAAGACTACTGAAACTGTTGCAGCATCTGAATCGGATTTTGAGCTCTCTCTAGAAAGATTTCGCATGCCAACAATGTTCCTATGCTTTCATTGTCATTGAGTTTTTGACTCGTTGCTAGGATATAGGAATGTCTTCTGAGGGAAGAACTCCTCCTTGATTATCCTGGGGCTCGCAAATCGTCGCAGAGGATTAGAGCTACCGGCCTTGTCGTTTGTGCCCGAGGAACGACCACCACCAAAGGATTGTTGGCCGATGAGGGTAGCTGTTGTCTTGTAGTCTATTGTTGAAAGTAGAAGTTAGCAATGCGCTAACAGGGATATGGAGGAACTGATTAGGGTAACTTACTGATGTAAAAGTTGTTAGCAGAGTAATGCAACGCATCTTTTGCCTCACGAATAGCTGCTCGGCTCTTCGCAAAGATGGCTCCGGTCAGGGCGAGACCACCCCCGGCTTCATCAACCTGCTTCAGAATGGAACTCCATTGAGAATCGGGATAGACATAAGCTGCAAACACAGGCCCAAAGATTTCCTCGTTGAAGAGTCTGTGGTCTGGAGAGTCGACTTGATATACAGTCGGCTTCACAAAGTAGCCAACTGAATCATCATAGGTACCGCCCGCTAGCAGCTTGACTGATGAGTCGTTGTTAGCCGAGTCGATAATACCCTTGATCTTGTTGAAGGAGTGTTTGTGGATGACGGGCCCCATGAAAGCTACGAGTTGCTTATCTGGGCTTCCGATAGTGATTTGTTCGACCTTGGATTTGATGCCTTTGAGGAATTCTTCCGCTCGCGACTCTGGGAGATAAACGCGAGATGTAGCAGAACACTTTTGTCCCTGATACTCAAAGGCGCCACGAACAGTGTGGTTCACAGCACTTTCAATGTCTGCCGAGGGATGGATAAGATGAAAGTTCTTTCCACTGGTTTCTCCAACTACACGAGGAAAGTCCTTATATCTTTCCTCTGCAATACCTTGACCAATCTTGCCATAAATCGATCGAAAGACCTTTGACGAACCGACAAAGTTGATGCCCCCAAAGTCTTTGTGTTTCAAAACCACGTCTGTGATTTCTTCCGCATCGCCGGGGAGGAATTGGATAACGTTTGGTGGGAGGCCTGCTTCGAGGAGGATCTTGTACACGATGGCGCTGGCGTAGACATTGTATTGAGAGGGTTTCCAGATGACAACGTTGCCCATCAGGGCTGGGCCTGAGATTAGGTTGCCGCCGATGGCTGTGAAGTTGAAGGAGGATACGGCGTAGACAAAGCCCTCGATGGGTCTACAGTCCATTCGGCTGTAAGACAACAAGTAAGGGACAACGCCGACATATGCCGCTTGGTAACATACCTCCACTTGCCGTTGGTACCTCGCGTTGGCTGCTTCTCGAGCAGCTCGGCAGCATAGTTGCAGTTGAGCCGGAAAAAGTCTGCCAATTCCGCAGCAGCGTCAATTTCTCCTTGCCAAATATTCTTCCCTTGCCCCAGCATAGTCGCAGCAATCAGCTCATAATGGTATTCAGTCGTGGCTAGTTCGGCCGCCTTCTGGAAGATAGCAGCTCGATCGACAAAAGGTGTCTCCTCTCAACTCCTCTTAGACTTGAGTGCTGCCTCAATGGCCTCAATGGCCTCTGAGGTCTGTTGGCGGGATGCCATGGGATAGTTTGTGAAGATGGTGCCATGTTCGGGGGGCATGACTTGGTCGAGTGACTTGGGCGTGGCTTGGACGGTGCCATTGTAAAAGACGTCGGATCGAACGAGGAGTTGCGAGCGGAGCTTGAATAAGGCCTCTTCGAGTTTCTTGCGCTCTGGGGAGCCTTTCCTGTATTCTGGCTATCTTGGGTGTTAGTCAATTTGCTAGGAAATGTTGTTGGCTACGTACGTTGGGTTCATTCCTAGGATCGGGAAGCTTGAATGGCACTGTGGCATCGGCTTTTCTCTGGACTGAAGTGCTGAAAGGGGCAGCTCGGAGTCCGCGAGGGACTGTCCGGCCTGCACGGCTAACACTCATCCCGAAGGCTCTGTTGATAGGCATTGTGGAGGATGACTGATCAGTCCGGAAGATGCAATGGTCGTTGCATCTTCCCAACACCTTGAATCCATGACCATTTATCCCCGATCGAAATGATGTACCACTGACGGGCGGATGCATGGGCGGAAGAGTGCCGAGAGTTAGTTGACTAAAGGCCTTGCAGTTTGCCGATGGCGTCCAGCCGACACATAAAGACTTCTCCCCCGGGCGGTATCCGTTGGCGGTTCTTGTGACAAATCTAGCCTGGAGCCGGCTTACCAAAAAGCAAGTCTATCGGAGAGGGCGCATCAAACACCACCGCCCTCTAAGAGACTGAGACGGATGGTAGCTGGGTCCTGCCCCTGGTGTCTGAAGGCATTCACTTACACACCTACGGAGCATGGGACGCTGCCATGTTCATAGTGCTCAGTCTCAGGCACAACTCCCAACCAATGACATCCGGTATGGTGTAGTGGCTAACATTTCGCGCTCTCATAACCTGAGAGATCAAGTACCGCGGAGCCCAGGGTTCGATTCCCTGTACCGGAGGATGTTTTCTTTTGCCCCAGAGCCAATCTTTTTGCTGCTCTGACCAACTTTCTCACAGTTGATGGCTCACAAGTTTCTAACATGCGATTAACCAACGGCTCATGAATTCTGTAGTTATTGAGCTGTATGCAGGCCTTTGTTCCTATTCATAAGTTCTGGCTCAGCAATGGCTCCTTAAATCCATCTCTAGTTACACGACTCTAGTAATAGAGCGTCTTAATATTCTATGTGATAACCAACCAAGGCCTGAAGCGAGACGGTTATTATCTATTTAGACTATCTGATGTGCGCGATTTATATGCCCTCATCGTAAAAAACACGGTTGGCTATTACAGCTTGGGGGCTGAGGGAGGTTGGATATCCGACAACTCCAGTGTCTCTC
Organism: Fusarium sp. FW16.1; assembly: GCA_017654865.1. Taxonomy (NCBI): domain Eukaryota; kingdom Fungi; phylum Ascomycota; class Sordariomycetes; order Hypocreales; family Nectriaceae; genus Fusarium; species Fusarium sp. FW16.1. Next base: position 1,937,997 of record JADNRB010000001.1, read on the forward strand.
CCAGCCGCCAGCTGACGCTTCCTCCCCAGTTGGCATCATCCTGGTTGGCCTTGGGATCCTTCCACTTCCATCTAGCGATGGATTGACCACCCTCCTCGAGAAGTTTCTTGACCCAAGACCCAAAGATGGGGAAGAACTTGAATCCGTGGCCAGAGTCACCTGTGAGCAAGACCAGTGATTCGGAGGTTTGAGGTACAAAATCGATGATGAAATCCGAGTTCAGCGTATCGGCAAACCAGCATAGAGATTTCTTAACTAGAGGCCGATCCGCCAAATATGGGAGAGTCTCGGCAAGAAGCTTTCTCATCTTGGCTTCATCATGCGCAGGGACAAACGCGCTGTCTTTGAGTAACTTGGGGGCATGAGAAAATCCAGTCTTTGGATCCGTGTTGATGTAACCACCACCCATGGGGCATATCTTGAGGAGATTTGTCTTGGGATCCGGCTCAAAGTAGAAACCAAGGTCCCTGGCATATGTGATAGGGATACCTCGAAGAGCAGAAACTTCTTCGTCGGATAGGTGGACGTGGGCGACGGACCAAGATTTGGCGACGACTTGGGTTCCGATCTCAGGTACTAGCTTGGTTGCGGCAGCTCCGACGGCCACGATGACCAAGTCTGCTTCGTGGAAAATATCGGTACCAGTCTTGATGCCAGTTGCTCTTCTTCCATTTAGAGTCTTCTCATAGACAATCTCGGAGACTGTGCCTTGGGGACCGAGAAAGAACCTCACCCCGCGAGCCTGCGCCTCTCGATACGCAGCCGCCAAGGCAGCTCCAGAGTGTGCATAGCCATCGAAACTGTTGAAGTAACCGCTCCATCCAGGAAATGCACCAGTGTACTGCCAGAAATGCTTCTGGATATCTCCATCTCCGCGGAATGGAAGCACGTGATCCTTGAGCTGAGGATGAGCGTCAGCTGCGGCGCGAAAGCGACTCAAGGTTTCTGTAGCTTCTTCAGGTGCGTTGCCTGAGACGCAGTGGATGAATCCAGTTTGATGGAAGAAGGAGGCGTAGAAGGGCGTCTTCCAAGCGGAGATTGCTTGCTGGGTAACATATGCGTTAACATTTGTCAGATAGGAGAAATGGTAGATGGCACTCACAAGAGTGAGCTCGGTCCAAAAAGGATCCTCATACTCTGCCCTGACAATCTTGTTGAGATCGTTGGCTGCAGAGTAGCGAGGAGGAATCTGGTCATCCTGCTCAAAGATTGAGATATTGGAGTAGCCTGCTTCCGTCAAATGAAGCGCCGTAGAAAGGCCAAAGGCGCCACCGCCGACTATAGCAATACTGCTAGACTTTGAGATTGTCATGGTGATATACAAAAGACTCGAGTATAGAGTGTATAGCTGAGGAAACAGGGTGATTGCCTGGAACGTCACTGGCTTCTGTGATATAGAGCTGGAGTTTGGCTAGCTGACGGATAAAATCCGAGCAGCTCGGGTGATAGCCGAGACGATACAACTAGCGATTGCTATTCTGCAGTGCCTAGAATGGTAATGGTTGGCGAGACGTTGAAGACGGGACCGTTCCCGAGAAGTATCGGCCGCGAAGCCGGGATTCTCTTGATGATATATGGCTTGAAAGACGATTAGCTCAGCCTGAGCTGACAGTTCATACTTTAAGCCGCATAGAACCAGTTGGTAGCGAGACAGCACTAAAGTACTTTGGCTTTTCAAATAACGTGGTTGGAAATAAAGCCGTGATGATGAGCGCAGTCTCCAGTTGAACCTAAGCGAGGGCCCGTCGCCCCATCACGATATAGGGGTAACCGCTTCGTTCATGTTCAATATCAGGGCTAGGATAATGGTTAGATTGACGCTCTAAGATGGGAAAGATGGGAGAAAATAGTTTGAGTTGAAACTGACGACCATGAGTTGGTCCATTCTAGTGGAACCCAAGAGACCAAGCAAATCTAAAATGTCAGAGTGTGCTCTATTGAGCTACAAGATTCATCTTAAGTTTTCAACTTCTTGACTATTTATAACTAGCTAAATTATCTACCTCCTCATCCTCGATGACTTTCTGTGAATACAAGGAGCGCCACCGAGCCCAACATGGAACCGTGTGTGACGGCTTCGCTCTTCAACCTCTAATATCGAAGATTCTAGAGTTGAAAAGGATTCGAGCTGCGCCTTTAATACCTCACCTTCTTGTCAGCTGAGCGCGTCAAAGCCTCGCTCCATGAGATCATTGGCGCTTAAACAACGACTAACATTTCGAGCCTCACAGCCTGCCTCGTCAGCCTAGAGACTACATATGCAGTGAGGCTGGATGCATGAGGCCGACAGCATAAACCCCCACCCTACACTCCTCGCCAAGAGTTTCTGCCTTGGGTCGAGCCTCAATAGTGCATACTGGTAAGTGCGACTCTGTCGAAAGTTGAGCCTATTTAATGCTGTGCTTATCCCTCCTAGTTCTTTCAAAGCAACTTCATCATCCCTTTCGACAATCATTGCAACACCTCCTCTTACAAGCCTCAAACAACCAACATGAGCTCAGGAACAGTCTATCATAACCCCGCGGATGTGAGCAAATTCAATGCCGAGACAAACCAGAAACTAACCAACGTAGTACCCCAAAGTGGGAGAGAGTGTCATCTTCTCATCGCTTAATGGCATCTGGGTTATCACCAGTATTAGCGGTGCTTACTGCGAAGCTAAATCCCAAACACCTGGGCCCGGATCCAAGATGGTCCCTTTGTCCAACATTACACACAGACTGCAATCTACTGCATGAGCTCTGCTCATGTACTGGAGGGTTGCACAAAGTCCATCACGGTGAGATGGTGGGAGTAGTTTGGAAACAGCATTAGTATTTTATATACCTAGTACAATCATCAAAATTCATAACCGCGTATTGGATATATGCCAATCTCTCTTGTAAACAGCATATCCCATCTCTCATATCGTAATCATCATGCCCACGTAATAGTAAACTCCATGCTCTGGCCGGGTATGCACTTGGTGCCCGGTGCAACAGCCATGACGACTGACCAGGTACCAGAGGCGCATCTCTGGAAGGATGTACCTCCCTTGTGGCAGTTCCAGTATCCTTCTGGCTTGCAGGCTGTGCCAGGGGTGATGGAGCCAGTGACACCACCGGTAGCTACTGGTGGAGCTGTTGATGTCGTCTTGCGAGTTGTCGACTTGAGGGTTGTCGACACTGGAACGGTGACAAAGACGCCACCGGGTCTGCAGTTACTCATGTTAGCGTAGTTGAGAATAAAAATCTTGCAGAATCAACTCACTTCGTGGTAGTTTTCACAGGAGCCTTTGTCGAGGACGGCTTCGTAGTTGTAGTCTTCTTGGTTGTAGTCGGAACAACAGCTGGTTTGGTAGTGGTAGGAATCACAGCTCCAGAACCAGCTGGACACTGACCGACCGGCGCCTTCGTGTTGGAAGAGGTTACAGAGACATCAGGTCCGGGGTTGGGGAACATCAAGTCCGTCATCTCGGTGGTTCCGCAGCCATTTCCGACGTTAGCAACAAACATGGCAGGTCGCTTGCTCATTGGTGTCGAGGGCGTTCCCTTTCCTGCCTTGACGGTGATGGCGGCGCAGTTCATGTACATCTCGCGGTTTCCGATCTTGTTGAACCAGGACCAAGCAAAGAGGGCGACTCCGGCGGGTGTATCGACAGGTAGGGTGAATTTGAAGGATGCCGAAGGTGAAACGGGGCAGTTTCCGATGTAAGACTGGATGACAGTCCAAGTCTTGCCCTTGTCGAAAGAGAGTGAAGCCTGGCAACTGCCACCACCGTGATCTGCACCGCCAGCGATGGTCATGTTGTACTGCTGCCCGGCCTGCCAGGTCACAGTAGGTGCACCAGCCGCGGTGCCGAGGAGGGTCTGGTAACCTTTGCACGGAAAGTTGCTCCCGTCGCCAGCGAGGGGAGAAGTCATGCTGTAATCAATGTCCCATCCTGCATTGGGGTTGTACTTGCTCTTGAAAGGAGCAGGATAGGTCATCTCCATGTGGGCTTGGGCTAGACCAGCTAGTCCCAGGATGGCGGCGAAAGCGTTGAAAGCTTTCATATTGTCGTAAAGGTGAGTGTACTTTTGTATGTGCGAGAAAGTTCCGAAGGATGTGTGTTCAGGTTGTAGTCGGCTTGAGTCGTGAAGATGTGTGATGAGAAGTCCATGGTTGGGGAGTCTCTCAATCACTCTTTATAGTCTTGGAAGCGTCTCATCCTCGCGTGTCAAGTGAGCAACTTGTGACGGAACTAACGAAACCTGTGGGTTCCTTAGCCACGTTGAGGCTCTGAATGTGTTGCGGGCTAGAACGTGTCAGCTGTGGGGAGGGTTCAGAGGCCTCGTCAGTAAGTGAAGAAGAGACTTTGATTTTTCATTCCAGCCACATGATGGACTGAAACGAGATGCAAGGAAAATTGAAAAGCGATCATGGGAACGCAAATGCGATGACATGTCGGTCATTGATGGTGATGGCAGGATGTAAGACAGAGGTTGGCGAAAATGTCGGCAGAGGCTGAAAATGACACAGAATGGCGATGGACACCCGGTTTGTCTCAGAAACTGGCCAGTGGACATACCCGGGGAACAGGTAAATGCCAATCTCGAGCATTTATTTTAAGCATCATTGGTCTCGATCCAAAGACTAGAATTCAATAGTGGCCGTTTGCGACACCGGATTCTGAACAGGTGCCTGGAAGAAAGCAACGCCACGCGTCGCAGCAAGAAACAATCTGCAAGGGGTCTTGTTCCTGAGAACAGCATTCCAGAATACCATGGGTTTGGACACGGGACAAAGTCTTTGTAGTGGCTGAGCAGGAGAAATGGTGTATTCTGTTGGAATGCTGAAGGGGTGGAGAGTTCGAAAGGGGGGCGGGATCTTTAGTGGCCTCGACCGTTGTGCCCTGGTAAAGTTGGTCTGGATGCCTCGTTATCCGTTATCGACGTTTTTGACACGAATCTAGATTGTCATGACTTTTAGTAGCAAAATGTTCAACATGTTCATCGTCTACAGATGTGCTGGATTGAATATTGTTAGTGAAGCGGTTATGAAGGGCAGATTGTGGCCGATAAAAAGAATAATGCGGGTCAATAATTGAGTTAAACATACCGCCGAGATCGAGAAACTAGCGAGGACTACAATCCTGGAAAAAGAACGCAACGTGATAATTGGCCGCAAGTCTTGGCCAGGACAGGGTTTCGTATGACTTCACTTGATTCACCGGTTAAATCCCGCACGATCGCGCAGACAGTGAAATCGACAATGACCTCACAGGAAAAGATTGATATCGGATCCTTGGCTGGGGCTACCTTGGTTTACAAGGACGTCGCCTCACTGGACGTCATCCAAGAGCAGATTCGCATACTTCACCTTGAGCCTGGATGGGATTCTACTCCCATCTCCTGCACTATCTATCGCATTTCTCTGACTTCTGATCCGCCTCCAAAGTATGAGGCGCTTAGCTACACGTGGGGTGATCCCAAAGTTACCCGGGAGATCGTTGTGAACGGCTATCTAGTAAACGTCACCTTTAACCTCTACTCGGCACTCTATCGTCTTCGTCAACCTGAAGAGATGCGTGTCTTGTGGGTTGATGCGCTGTGCATTAATCAGACTGATGTGGATGAGCGTGGTCAGCAGGTTGGCCTGATGGGTAAGATCTATTCTATTTGCGACAACACCGTCATCTGGATAGATGAAGCGCCATTTGAGACATGGCCGGCGCATTGGTTCGGTGATGAGAGGGATCATCCGTCCCTGATATGGCTGGGGAACGAATTCATCTATTACTCAACATTACAGCAGCCAGCTGACCCGGCTCCCATCGACTTCGTTTTCCACGCCTTTGCCAATCTTAGGCTTCTTCAAGATTCACATCTCTTTGAGCAGCCGCTATTCACAGACTTAACGGGAGCCAACTTTGCGTATCCATCAGACCATCACTCTTACTGCTCTATGATGGCACAGGCCTTGGCTCCGTTTGCGGATAGCCCTTGGTGGACGAGGATCTGGGTGAGTTGTACACATGAATGGTAGACAGTTCTAATATGACATAGACGGTCCAAGAATGCATTCTTCCTCAGAAAGCAACATTCATATACGGCCCAGTCTCGATCGAACTGAAGTTAATGATTCCAGCATTTTCCGCTTTGAGCCGTCACATACTGGCAGAGTGTTGCAGTACAACGGGTGCGCAGACAAACCGAGAACTCATGCCCCATCTTCGCAAGCTAGGGCTCGCCATGAGGCCTATTGACCAGCTTAGAAACGATCGAAGGGAAGGACCCGAGATTTCTCTGTGGACGGCCTTGAGCTTTACTCGGTCCCGTTTCGCTACCGATGATCGTGATCGTGTCTTTGGTGTGCTCGGTCTCGTCAACTCGTGGATGAGAGAGCCCATCATGCCAAACTACAGGGCCAAGACTGAGGAAATCTACACACTGGCAACCCTTGACGAGGTACTCGCAACAAACAGTCTATCGCCTCTGCATTTTCCACTGCAAAAGGATGTTTACCCAGATGTTCCTTCGTGGGCTATCGACAGGACCGCCGGCAGTAACGTTTCGCTTCGACTAAATGTGTACCAATGGACTCAAGACCATTATCTTCAGTTTTATGTGTCGCATAAGCAACCATCTCACGTCGTGCCTCGGGACAGGAACCGAGTACTCGAAGTAAAAGGTCGTCGATGCGATCGAGTTGCCCGTGTTGGACTAATATGCAAATACGGACGACCAAAAGACAGGCGAAGTGTATACTGCCAGTGGTTCAAACTCTTTGATCTTGACAGCAACCCTTCGAGACTCTACAAAACCGGCGAGCCTTTTCTCGATGCTTTCTGGAAGTGTCTTTGTTGGGATCTTGTCCTTTCGGTGGATGGACCAGCTGAAAAGGCTCATTTTAGGAGATCAAAGGGAACTACTGATAGTTATGAGGCCTTTGTGGCTTTTGCTCCAATATCGCCATACTCGGTCTTCCATCCGGAGGGTCTTTCTCCAGAGGATCGACAGGCAGCTGTTCGCTTTGATCCAAGATTCGACATTCGTCAATGTGCTGGAACGCAGGAGCACACCTCAGAGACTTTCATCACGGAGCAGTTGATTGGAGGCATAAATTTGAACACGGCCATGTTTGTGACTGAGTCTGGGTACCTGGGAATAGGACCTGCAGGGACACAGGTTGGAGATGAAGTGTGGTGCTTATTTGGTAGTTGGATGCCTTTTGTGCTAAGGCCAACGGGAAAGACCCGAGAAGTCGCCGATGGAGAAGGAGAAAAGCCGTTGTATTCGGTCTTGGGGATCTGTTATGTACATGGAGCTATGGATGGTGAGGTTGCCGATGATGAGAATCTACCCATCGAGACAGTGTACCTTGCTTAAGCCGTTGGTTTCTGGAGATAATTGGTCCGTGAAATAAGTGTCATCATATAATACATAAACATACACATGACTACTACTCATTAAAAGCAAGTGTCTGTTTCACCAAGGGAAATCGGCCTGTAACCGTATCAGACTCCACGTAGGCCGGGTATCTAGCCGCTCCTCGGCGATACCCCGAGAACCAGCCAAGAGACGCCACCACTTGAACGGCTCCTCCCCGACGCCCTTCAATCGGCCCCGACCCACCGACTGATACGGATCGTTTTGTACAAAACACTCAAATGGATAATAATTGTGAGTGAGGGGGTAGTTCATCTCCGTCTTCGACCCTGGCACTTTTCGCTTCAGGAGCGTTTCGCAGACGCCATGAACTCCGACACGGCCAAGAATATCGCCGCCGGGACCATGGGAGGCGTCGCTCAGGTCATGATTGGTAAGTCCAAGGCCCAATCTGGGCGAAAGCCTCTCTGTGCACTGACTTACCCATAATAGGACAGCCGTTTGGTATGGCCCCAGATCCTTGACCGAAGTGTCTTTTAAGATGCTGATATTAAAAATTTTAGACATTGTCAAGGTTCGGCTTCAAGCCAGTGGCGGAAATACCTTGGCTGTTACTGGGAACATCTGGCGCCGGGAAGGACCCTCAGCCTTTTACAAAGCAAGTCCTCTTTGTATCAGTACGGAAAATTCCTTCTAATCACTTTCTAGGGTACTATACCGCCTTTACTTGGAGTCGGCGCTTGCGTAAGTGAAGAAGAGACTCTAACAGCCCTTGCTGATCAACAGGCTAGGCTAGCATTCAATTCGGCGCATTTCACTTTTTTCGTGTGCTACTGGAGGAACGAAACATAACCCTAAAAAGTAATGCTGATGGAACATTGTCGCTTGGCCAGTTCTACTTAGCAGGAGGTGCTGCAGGTCTTAGCAACAGCGTGCTGTCTGGCCCAATTGAGCATGTCAGGATTCGACTTCAGACTCAACCTCACGGCGACAACCGTCTCTACGCGGGACCTACCGATTGTGTTCGAAAGATATGGGGACATTCAGGTATTGGCGGCATCTACCGAGGCCAAGTAGTCACAATTCTCCGCGAGTTTCACGGCTTCGGCATCTGGTTCGCATCGTACGAAGGTCTCGTCCAAAAACTCATGGAGCTAGACCAAAAGCCTCGAAGCGAGATTCCAAGCTGGAAGTTTGCACTCTGCGGCGGTGTTGCCGGAGAGCTCATCTGGCTTCTGACGTATCCGTTGGATGTGATCAAGAGCAAGATGCAGACTGACGGGTTCGGGGCTGAGCAGAGGTATAAGAATATGCGCGAGGCTTTTCGAGTGACGTGGAAGAATGGAGGTGTTGCGAGTTTGTTCAAGGGGATTGGACCGACGTTGCTTCGAGCGATGCCTGTTTCTGCTGGGACATTTGCAGTGTAGGTGATGTTCTATATCAGCGGTAGAGAGGAAGGCTAACCGAGGATAGTGTTGAACTGGTACGCAAGGCACTCGCGTAGAGTAGATTCGAGAGTCGAGAGGCCTGTGGTATGCTTGATCTGGAAGAAAGGGCGCCTCGGGTGAAGGGTTGGGCTAAGGGCCCTCAAATCTAGAACTGATGCCATAGACGAAGGAAATGACAAACAAGTTCGAGTACGAAGCTTCCGAGAGCAAGGACCGCTCCGAATGTGAGGTGATACTCTCGGCTGACCGGATATCGCCCCCCTCGGATGTCGCCCTCGGATCTCGTAGATCGGTCGGTGGATCATGTGGATTCCGGGGTAGCGTAGATGCTAAGCTGGGATATTGGGAATAGACTCGTCGTAACTAACTTTGCAAAGGGGCGGATTGGATCACGGGCCTTGAGAGGGACCGCAATTCCTCAATGATCCCGACCATCACGACATCGAGTTGACCGTCCAAGATATAAACCTCTTGTCTCGGCATCTGTCAAGTTCAACAACAGACACAGCAGCTCCCATCAGTCCTTCCAACTCACCACTAGTCATGGGGATCTTTACCAAGTTTCGCCTCTTTAACAGGAGGCTCGCACTCGCTTGTATACTCATTGCCGTGTCGACCTTTAACTATGGCTTTGACAACCAGGCGTTTGCGAGTACACAGGCTATGGACCCGTTTGAGAAGCAGTTTGGCCACTGGGATGAGACAAAAGGGGCATACGCTCTTGAGCCTTACTGGCTCTCGCTGTTCAACAGTCTCAATTACATTGGCTTTGCCTTTGGTGAGTGGACTTTAGTGTCAACTTCCCCGCAAAACGCATGCTGATTTAGTACAGGAGTTATTGCTGGTAGCTTCATCTCGGCTCGCTGGGGTCGAAGGTGGTGTATGTTTGTCATGAGCGTTTATGCTCTTGGTACGGCCACCATTTCTGTCACGTCCTTCCACCGTGAACAGATCATGGCAGCTCGTATTCTCAACTATGTCTACGTTGGCATGGAACTTGGTGTTGTCCCAACCTTTCAGTCTGAAATTGGTAAGTGAGAACTTGTGTGGGTGCAAAACGCCTCTAACAATGTCATCCAGTCCCCGCTCAAGCCCGAGGCTTCATGGTCGGCTCATACCAGCTCAGTCTCGCGCTTGGTGGCCTCGTCATCAACAGCGTCTGTTACGGCACTAGCTTCCTCCCCGATAACCGCGCGTGGAGAATTCCTCTCGGCTTGTTCTACATTGTCCCTAGCATTGTTGTGGCGGGTATCTGGTTCATCCCCGAATCGCCCCGGTGGCTTCTTCGCAAGGATCGCGCTGAGGAGGCGTGGCAGAACCTCCGTAAGCTCCGAGAAGGCGCCTTCACTGAAGAGCAGATTGAAGCCGAGTTCAAGGAGCTTCGTACTTCACTTGAGCAAGAGATTGAGCAAGGTCGTTTTGTTGAGCTGCTTCAGGGCAACAACCTCAAGCGAACGGCGATAGTTGTCGCTGTCAATTTTCTACAGCAGGCCAGCGGTCAAGCCTTCGTATCACAGTACGGTGCTGTGTACGTCAAGATGCTTGGAACCATTAACCCGTTCGGCTTCAACTTGATCACGGCAGGCATTAACATCGTTACCTTGACCTGCATTCTCCTCTGGACGGATATTGTTGGTAGACGGTATGTTTCCCCCCATCAGATCACTGGCCATGTGCTAACCGAACAAGGATCCTGATGATTGCTTCTTCCTGCACAATGTTTGCAGCAATGACCACCATGGGAGGTTTGGGTATTGAGAGCCCCGTTGCCGACGATAGAAAGAAGGGTGTCTTGGCCATGATGGCACTATTTGCCTGCGGCTTCTCAATGGGCTGGGCGCCGCTGAGCTACGTCGTCACAACTGAGATCTCGGCTCTTCGACTTCGCGATCTTACCTCTCGAGTTGGATTCACCACTAATGTCATCATGAAGTAAGCCACTCTAATCCATCTCTGGCCATCGATGCTAACGAGTGCTTCCAGCTTTACCGTCAACTTCACCATCCCATACCTCATCTACGACCAGTACGCTGGCTTGAACAGCAAGGTTGGCTTCATCTTTGGTGGTCTCATGGCGGTCGCTATCGTCTTTGTGTACTTCTGTGTACCCGAGTGCAAGGGCAAGACGCTGGAGCAGGTCGACTTTTTGTTCAACCAAGGCGTTCCGATCCGGGACTTTGGCAAGACTGATGCGGCGGCCATGATGCAATCGGCCTTGGATGAGGATAATGGTAAGAGGCACGACTCTGATGTCGAAAGGGGCTCTGTTGTGGTGGGGTCCAAGCATGATAACTGAGGCTTCGATCACAGATTGCCGCTCTAGATAGCCAGATGACGCATGCTCCTAGATTTAGTAGCCTTGATTAGATCCATAGTCTATTACTACTCTGATCCTATGTAATGAGGCACATTTGCATCCGTGTACGCATTAAGCTGCAAATCGAAAGGATCCATGGGAAAGACCATGTCATGTTCCCCAAAAACCACATCTGCGGAGTTGGTCAAGTCATAGTTCATCAGATTATAGCCCAGAGGCTGACCCGAGCCACCTTGGTTGGATGCAAACATGTCTTGGTTATCTCCTGGCATAGAAAAGGGCCAGCTTCCTTGAGTTAATGAATCAATGGGCGTTGTTGATTGTATGTCATCTGCAGCTGGCGGCTCATCCTGGTTGGATTCTGGTGGATTGATAGCTGGATCGAGCTCTTCTTCGTCGTCTGGGGCGTATGCGTGTTTGGACCTTCGGTGTAGCTTCTCTTGAAGTCGAAGATTGCCTGTTGGCGGACTGTGAAATGCGTCAGTAGAGGGGCAGATCACGGAGGCTTCTTGGACTTGCGGTGATTCTGCAGACCCTGATCTCGCACCCAACCTTGGGATAAGCTTCTCGATGTCGGATATCTGAGTCATCAGTAAGTTATCTATAGCACTTGGAGTGATAGCTTACACATGAGGCAATCCAGTCAATCCCTGTTTGGACCCGTGACACAATAAATAAAGCATCTGTCAACTTCTCTTTCACGACCGGTAGCGAGTCATCTCCATGAGCCGGAAGCAAAGAAGCGAGGTGATCAATGATCTTGACGGATTGATAAGTAACCACTGCCAACGTGGGTGTCTCAAGGCGACTGCTCGTCTCGAGATGGCGAATCTTGGACCACAAATCACAGGAGCCCAGTGCACTCTGCAGGCATCGGCGCTGGCAGTAGTCAATGTATTCTCTGGGTGTCTGCGCCGCAGCTTCTGGGGAAACGCATTCCCTTATGCCGGGGATTAGGAAACGGTGCAGGTCGCAGCGACAGCTGAAGAGGAGGGTGTGCAGCATTGCGTATGCGCGTGCCTCGTCGGAGTGGCACATGAGCATGAGTCTGTTATCGTTGAGCTGCAGCTCTTCCGGTAGCGACTCTTCAAAAGCCGCAAGCTCTAGGTCAAGCGATCGTAGCTGGCCTCGGCTGTGGTAGGGGCTAGAGCCGTCCAGAATCACCCGTCTAGTATATCTTGGACCTGTTAGCACAGACGCTGACGAAGTTTGTGTGGAACATGCCTCAAAACTCTATCACGAATGTCGTACAGCCGCATCAAGCAGGCTAGAGAATTCAGACAAGTGTCGGTCTCGTTCTTGCTTCGTAGAAATGAAGATCGGGATTGAAGTCCCAGCTGGAAATTGTGATAACTGCTTGGTAGTCGAATGTGCATCCTCTGTGTTGGACAGACGGTCAAGTCTTCTATACCCCCAGAAAAGACTTTATCAGTGGCATAAATAGACCACATCAACCGACGCAAACACTCTTGCTTCACGGGATCCATAGCCGGGCGCTCATAATTAAGTCGCTTCGTGAATGCCACCCTGGCTGCGATTGAGATGAGCACCCACACGTCCCCAGTGAAACGTAGTGAGGAGAGGAACTTGACAGCGAGCATCAACGCCTGAAGCTTGGGAATAGACATGTCTCCCAAGTGCCCGGCCAGTTTGTCCTGGACTTGTTTCATCCAGGAGTATGCCATTGAATGGTAAGCTGGCATGTGTCTGAGCCCTGCTGCGCAAATCGCTTTGAGTAGAGTCTTGTCTAGCTTTCCTTGACTCCATTCAGCGATTGTGGTTGCTCTATGAAGAAAGACACAGTCGGCAATGTCAGATTTGTCAAAGTAGGCATCCAAGTATTGTCGGACGGCGTCTCTATCTTCGGTTTCAAAGAGGCTTGACGAGTGTTAGTGGTGTTGACCAACTTCACCATCGCATAACCAATACGCACCGAATTGAATCATCGCCTGTAATACTAGACATGCCAGCCGGAGTCAATTGACTTGGTACTGACCCATGATCAGTCGGTGGAGGGCTAACAGGCGAAGCGATAGCCTCTACCACACCCTCTGAGGGAACGCCTCCATCACCAAACAGACACGCCTGCGCATGAGACCGGCATCGGTCACAGGGATGGGTCCCGGAACACTTGACTTTTGCGCTCCGACAAGAGGCGCAAGCCCGGAGAATGCGCCGCCTCTTGATCCCGGCCTGCGTCAAGTCTTGACCTCGGCTGTGACCTAACGACTCGGCTGTCTCGCTTGAGAGGTAGCTGCAAGCCAAGTCTAGACGCTCACACCGCACACATCCCGTAGTTCGACGATCACATTTGACCTGTTGATCGTCAGTGGGGAACCATGCACTAGAATGCGGAGGTGTCAAACCAACCTTTCTCGCACGACACTGTCTGCACGCGGGTTGCTTAGCCTGCAACGAAGACCCAGGAGAATGGTTCAATGAGTCTGGGCGATTCATCTCGGACGAGGGCGAGATCCGAGCGAGATCCTGGATGTAAGGGGATGGATCTCGCGGGGGCGGATCTTGTTATGAAACTTTGGCTGAATGCGGAGCACGCAAGTCTGTGGTCAAATGGCGTATAGCGAGATCCGACTAGACGCCGAGGGCGAGATCCGAGTGTTTTCAGATGAGGCCGACAAATCAGAGGCAGTTCCGTAAACAAGTTCCTTTGCTGTGGACAACTTCCGAGATTAATATGAGCCTCATTGTTTGCTCTCATCATCTTCATTGACTTTCTAGACGACCCAAGACACAATGCCCGGCTCGCACAGCATTCCCCCCAAACCCCTGCCCCTGCAGGTCGCTTCTAAGAATGGAGGCGACAAGCCAAACTACATCATCTTCATGCCCGACCAGCTGAGATATGACTCCCTCGGCTGCACGACAGGTCCTGACTCTGGCATTAAAACACCAAATATTGATGCTTTCGCCGCCCGGGGAAGTCTCTTTACCAACTGCTTCACACAAGCCTCGGTGTGCTCGCAGTCACGATGCAGCATGTTTACGGGGACTTATCCGCACGTCAGCGGACATCGCAGCCTTGAGAACCTCATCAAGCCCTGGGAGCCAAATATTTTCCGGAGTCTCAAGGAGTCGGGTTATCACGTTGCGTGTCTTGCTCCACGAGGCGATACCTTTGCGCCTACGGTCACAGAGCTCAGCGTCACAGAATACGGCTTCCTGGAGACGCCAGAGTATGTGCCTAAGTTTGGAGGAGGCGAGCGCGAGATCGATGAGAGCATTTGGGGACGATTGTTTTATCGAGGTCTAAGAGACGCGGACAAGGCCATGGATTACGATGAGGCTGTTGTGAGATCGGCTTTGACATGGCTCGACTGCCCTCCGACCGACAAGCCTTGGGTACTTTTCATGCCTCTTATCTTTCCTCATTGTCCTTTTCAAGTCGAGGAACCCTTCTTTTCTATGTACGATCGAGAGAAGATCACCAGCATTGAAGCCACACCGGACAAGAAGACGGGCTATGAGCCACGGTACATGAAGTCCATCAGAGAGCGATACGGTACACATCGTGCAACTGATGAGATTTGGAAAGAGATCAAGGCTACCTATTACGGTATGATTTCACGACTTGATGACCAATTTGGCCGCGTCATGAAGCGCGTGGATGAGTTGGGAATTTGGAAGGATACCGTCACCATGTTCTTTACTGATCATGGAGAATATCTCGGCGATCATGGACTTATTGAGAAGTGGCCTTCCGGTTTATCAGAGACTCTGGTTCATGAGCCTCTCATTATCGGAGGCGCAGGATTACCAGAAGGAAAGAAGATCAACGCCATGACAGAAATGGTTGATCTCGTCCCAACCATGTTGGAGATCTCGGGGATTGGTGAGACATTCTCTCACAATGGACTGTCCTGGATTCCTCTGCTCTGTGGTGATGCTACAACACACAAGCAATATTCCTTTTCTGAAGGTGGTTTCCTTACATCAGAAGAGCCTATACTCGAGCAAGCGCCCTACCCATACGACCTAAAAGCCGGCCTACAGCACGAAGATACAACCCTGGTTGGAAAAGCCATTTCCTTGAGAGATGAGACTTGGACGTTTGTGTACAGGCTATACGAGCCGTCAGAGCTCTATCACCGACAGAACGACCCTCACGAGCTACACAACCTGGCCGAAGCTCCAGATCACAAGGAGTTGGCAGACAAGTTTGAGAAAGCTACTCTAAAGTGGCTGTTGCAAGGGGCCGATGTGATGCCTTGGACGGCGGATCCGAGGTTTCCGGAGGTGAAGCTGAAGAGTCCACGGGAGCAGATGCAAGAGCGGCTGAAGCAGGTTCGGAGTGACTGAGGGCATGTGAAGTTGGAAATTAGCCTAGACATAGGTCTGTTCTTACGCTGGTAGAAGGTTTAGGAAGAGTTTACATGTCATTGGGTGTATAGAAATCTTTGCCACTTAGCTAGGCCTTGGTAGACCTATGTATAGCTTTAACATAGATACTGTGCCCTATCATCGACTTGCTTTTATACTGAGGATAGAAATGCACCAGGCTCCCGGGTTTAATCCCATAGAAGTAAGTAAAACGGCAATTGTAGGTGAGATATGTTTTATCTTGTCCCTCCATTAGAAGATTCTTTATCTAGTCGACCATAGTGACCAAGCTCAGCTCATCAAGTTTGAGACGTGTAGCATCCAAACGGACAAGTGTGCAAAGGTTTCTGGGAAAGGATTTGATTCCAATGTGTTCATTTGCCCAAAGCTGCCTGCATTCAAACTGCCTCGATCTTGCAATGTCTAAGAAATGTATGCCTCAACCTCAATCTCGACAATCATACCCGGAATACCCAACTCGGTAACACCCACACAAGTCCAAGTCGGCTGATGATCAGGCATCCACTTGCGAAACTCCTCGACCATGAGATCAAACGACCCAGAAAGGGAAATATGGAAGCTCTTAACAGAGTAAACGTCTCCCCAGCCCTTTGCGCCGGCGTCCTTGAGGTTCTTTTCGACGTTTTTAAAGGCAAGGTCAATTTGGCCTTTCAGGTCATCTTTGTCGATGTTGCCCTCGGCGTCCCAGCCGCCTTGGCCGGAACATTTGATGATGTTGCCCACGCGGACTGCTTGGGAGTAGGAGTAGAGCTTGTTGTTGGTCTTGCCAACGCCTTCGTAGTTGAAGTAGTTGAGGGTTGACATGATGACTGGGAGATCTGTTTGAGTCTTAGTGGGGTGGCTAGTCAAAAACAGCGATGAAGCTCACAGGTGAAGTGTAGTAAAGGTATTTAGAATCTCTTTTGAGCGAGAAATCTAAGAACAGAATGAGATGAGACAGCTGGTCAACAGTCTTGCCGTTTTATCTATCCCAGAGCAACACCTGATCTCCCCCCAACATCTTGGCATCAGCATCAACAAAGCCTATCACTGGACTGTAAATTCCGCCAAGGACTACCATTGCAGTGTCATTATCGTTGTGTCAAGGATGGCCATGAAACATTCCTGATCGAGAATCGGCTGTGCCAGGTTGATCCCCGAGGATGGTCCAGATATCTACCCCTTGCTTTGACCCCGCCATGCCGAGAAATAAGCTCATTCGCACAATCGACATTCTGGGACAGTTATCCGAAGGGGGTATTAAGTAACGTCATGCTAATGTGGCCATCTTTTTCCGCGTCTATTGAAAAGCACAAAAAAGTTGCCTATTTGCGTCTAGTTTCAAAGATAAAAGAACGACGGCCACGCCAAGATTTGACCCCACCACGGGGGAGATAGTCCATCCTTGATAACCCCTCAGTATGGCCTCAAAAGTTTCCTATCTCGAACATGCATATGTACTACCCCGTCTTTGCGGGCAAAATAACTCGTCCCCGATGGGCGTGACTGCATCATGTCTCGTGATCTATTCTCCGAGTCAGCTACGCATCACATTCCGATATAAATTGGACCCCGCAATCGATCTTGACTTTGGGCATTCTCAACTCTAGATACCCAATTCACATCATCGTCATGGCGTCAACTACTCAAATCACTCTGCCTAACGGCAAGAAGTATGACCAACCAACCGGTCTCTTTATCAATAACGAATATGTTGCTGCTTCTGGTGATGAGTTTGTGGTGACAAATCCAGTGTAAGCCCTTCAAGCGCCCATGTCAAATACACGCTCACAAACGGCAGAACCGAGGAGGAGGTCATCAAGCTCAAGGGAGCTTCTACCGAAGATGTCGACAAGGCGGTTTCAGCAGCCCGAAAGGCATTCGAGGGAGAATGGTCTGAGCTTGCTGCCGTGGATCGAGGCGCTTTTCTCTACAAGATTGCTGATCTGATTGATCGCGACCGTGAGCTCATCGCCGCCATCGATGCCTTTGATAACGGCAAGGTGCGTATCTCCACATTTCGTTCAAACACGCCCAACTGACGCATCAGCATCACAGCCCTTCAGCGCGGCTCTCGCTGGCGACTTGGACGAGTCGTACAACGTGTTTCGCTACTATGCCGGTGCTGCCGACAAGATTAGTGGCCGCACCATCGAGACTTCTCCCGCTAAGCTGGCATACGTTCTCCAAGAGCCTCTCGGCGTGTGCGGACAAATTATTCCCTGGAACTTTCCCTTCATGATGCTTGCATGGAAGATTGCCCCTGCCTTGGCCTGCGGTAACACTGTTGTGCTCAAGCCCGCCGAGCAGACACCGCTCTCGGCCCTGTACTTTGGAAAGCTAGTGATTGAGGCTGGTCTTCCTGCTGGTGTTGTCAACGTCCTGCCCGGTCTTGGACCTCAGACTGGCAAGGCCATTGCTGGTCACATGGGTATTGACAAGGTGGCCTTCACTGGCAGCACAAACACCGGCCGCGCTATCATGAAGGACGCTGCGAACAACCTCAAGAACATCACCTTGGAGTGTGGAGGCAAGAGTCCTTCCATCGTCTTTGCGGATGCAGAACTTGACCAGGCCGTCAAGTGGTGCCACTTTGGAATCATGGACAACAAGGGCGAGGTAAGACTGAGCGGCATTAGGTTCTTGGGTATTACGTTAACACGTGAAATAGGTCTGCACTTCGACATCAAGAATCTACGTCCACGAGTCCATCTACGACGAGTTCCTGACCAAGTTCGTCGAGGTCACCAAAGAAAACGACAAGATTGGAGGCCCATTCGAGGACGCCACCGTTCAAGGACCTCAGGTTTCCAAGGCTCAGTACGACAAGGTCGTTTCGTATATCGAAGAGGGTAGAAAGTCTGGAGCTAGGCTTCTCTATGGAGGAAGCAAGTACGGTGACAAGGGTTACTTCTTGAAGCCCACTGTCTTTGCGGATGTAAGTGATCTTATACTTGACCTCGTGCACGGCCAGAATGACGTACTGACGGTAACGATGATAGGTCAGCGAGGACATGAAGATCATGAACGAAGAGATCTTCGGCCCTGTGGTGTCTATCGCCAAGTTCTCCACCGAAGAAGAGGTCATTGCCAAGGCCAACGATACCTCCTACGGTCTCGCCGCCGCTCTCTTCACAGAAAAGGTATCTCGAGCACACAAGGTAGCCCGGAAGCTGCAAGCCGGCATGGTCTGGATCAACTCTTCGGGTGATTCACACTTTGGTATTCCTTTTGGTGGATACAAGTCTTCGGGTATTGGACGAGAGTTGGGCCAGTACGCTTTGGATGCGTATACTCAGTCTAAGGCTGTTCACGTGAACCTCGGCTTTGAGCTTTAGGGGGTTGATATGAAATATGTAAAACTTTGGCAAGGAGATATGTAGATATAAGCACACTGATTTATTGCCTTGAATGACGTCATTGTCTTGAGAATTGTGAGGATTGGCGCCCTGCCGACCAGCCAGTAACCAGATGACCTTGAAAATGCGAGAGGGTTCAGATCAGTGCCAATACCTTGGTAGATGACCCAACACATGTGTCACGAACGTTGACAAAATCTGAAGTCTGTATAGACTGTAGGCTGTGGTGTCCAGGCACCGGGTTTCCAATGCCAGCATGCGTCAAGAACCATGGTCTAGCTCGTGTGGTGAATGGCTTCTTTGAAGGCGTGATCAAGGTTACAAAAGAAGTCTGCAAGACATGATGCTTCAGAAGGGAAGGGTGATTTCACATCCAGGGCAAACATTCCAGGTAAAAGAATGGTTAGTCGCTCTTGATTTCCGCTCTTGATGACATGATATCAGATTCCTCAGCCAGAACTCAGAAATTTGCCGACGCCCTGAAGGATCCAAGCAAATCGGGACCCTTTCGAAAACATTCGGCTGCATCATCACTGTTCTTCATCTAGGGATCACTCTGCGAGGGAGATGAACTGACGCCATACTCCCTTGATGTTCTGACAGCCCCCTGAACCCGTGACCCCCTGAACCCGTGACTCCCACAACGAGGTACTAAGAGCCCCAGTGATGAAAACATGTGTCTGAGCTCAATGTGATGACGACGCAAATAGGGATTTCCTCTCTGAGGGGAGAAGCGGTCGGGTGGGAGGTCGTCTTTTTTGCAGGGTTTATACACGGGAACTGGTGACTGGAAACGTGTCCTGTACCAAAATCTTGTTTTTCTTTCACATGTCATGGGTATGTTTCTTTTCTTTTCTGTTGTGTGAGTTGCTTGAAGGTTGGTGACTGCATGTGTTGGTGTTAGGGAGGTACCTGGACCTCAAGTCTCTCCCAGCAAAAAAGGTACTTCCTCCCGGATACGCAGCACCCAACATGGCGCAACTGATAAGAGTTAGGGAAAGCAGGTAGCTACAACTTGGGTAAGTATCCATGAGAACCCAAATGGGAACGACGTGGGTATCCAGGCTACATTGGGTTCGAGGCTCCAGATCATGGGAAATTTTAGTCGTCGGCGCCGAAAGGAGACAGACTTTGCGATCCAAGCCATGCAAATATCATCACGTTCAACGGCGGAACCGTGACGCACATGTCGCCCCGATTTCTTGCTCACTGGAGGCTGGCCACTGTAGCTGGCGCTGCACGTGGCTCATATCCTGGTCTACAAGCTCCTGAAAGAATACTTGGCGATGCAAAGATGTACTCAAACCTATCCCCCAGTAATGAAAGCTTTCTAAAGAATTGTGCTAGTTTTCAAGGTTGGGTAGTAAAGGGTGCAAAGTCTGCTTTCTACTCCTCTGTTTCGAAGCTCTCGGCGAGAGAGTGCGTTGGGTTTTCGTGGCTGAAATAGTCTTTGATTGAACCATGTTCTAATAATAAAAGTTTCGGCGGAAATTACAGAGCTAGCTCGTAGTCATGAAGTCTATGCTCGAAAGCCTCGAGGAATCTTTCCCGTTGGAAGAGAGAGAGCTTAGTAGTGACACTATGTCACAATACGGCCGATTGGGACCAACAGGCCCTGATGGCCGAGTGAAGCCCGAGACCTATTAGCTCCACACCTCCGGAGAGATAGAAAAGTACCTTTTATATATATATATATATTACGCCGTTAGTTTTCTACTAGCCTCGTCTCTACGTTAGGCCAGTCCTTGATGATGAATGATGAAAACAGGCGGACTGGCCGATTGAATAATATTCCGAGTCACTCATTCCCACAATGTCCAGGTTGGGAGACCTTGGTATACGATAGTTGATTCTCCGATGGAAAAGAGAAAAGAACCAATAATCTTGTTTGCTTCTAGTTATTTCTGTCCGCTGGACTTGGATACCTTGCTGAGACCCCAAGCTTCTGGACTGTTTCAGAAACAATGGTATCATGTAAACATCCCAACCCTCCTGCCCTGGAAAGATTTTAGTGGTAAAGCATAGCGAAACCCCAGTAATCAGATTCTCGAGACTAGATCCAACCAAGTCGAAGCGAACGACGGCGTCGAGGATGGCTCATCCTGATTGGCTGCCCAAGTTGCTAGTTGGAGATACGACAGCTGTTATCGCGTGAGGTTTATCGTGTAACAAGAGATAAAGTTGATTGAAGAATACGCAGAATTTACATCCTGTTCTACTTCGTGGTGACTCTTGAATTTCCATCGTACAGCTTCGAGAATAGCCATTCCGCAAGCATCCACCTCGGTCTTCAACATGTCCGAGAACAGCAAACAAACAGGCAGGAAACCCCGACCATCTCTTATCTGTTACCTAAGATAAACACCCGGATAAATCAGCTGACATGACCGACCTGCCAAGCTCGGGTTCTGTTGCCTCATGCCCGTATCCGGCCCCGTAAGCACAAAAGCCGGCTTTTACCGTCCCGGACCTCCGGCAGAGATAACGGACATGCAAAGGCCGATATCAGATTGACGTGATACGAGACACGGAGAGACGCGTATCTGCAGTGCCGAGTTGGGATGTTATAAAGGAGACTACCCAACCATCTCCATTGATAGATGTTTCCAGATACATTATACAATCACAGTTGAGGTACCAAGAGCCAGGCCGAATTTACAACTCCCTCTACGCTTATCTTGTATCTTCCCAACACACCCCTACAACCGCCCACCATGACTGTGAAAGAAACCGCCACACCGGATGCCATCCGGGCCTTGTTCTCTTCCGCTCTTTCACATATGTACCAACGCGAAGTCCCTCAGTACGGCACATTACTGAAGCTTGTGTCTGACATCAACCGTCAAAAAGATGCCAACATTCAACATCGCATCGAGGTTGAACGACATGGTGCAATTCGCCTTGGAACACCTGAAGAGCTAGCAACGATGCGTCGGTTATTCTCTGTAATGGGAATGCATCCCGTCGGCTACTATGATCTTACTGTCGCCAGCCTTCCAGTCCATGCCACATGCTTCCGACCTCTTACAAAAGAGGCACTCGCCTGCAACCCTTTTCGAGTCTTTACATCTCTGCTTCGCCTGGAGCTTATCCAAGATGAGTCTCTACGGTTGCAAGCCACTGAGATCCTGAGCAAACGCAAAATTTTCACTCCTCGATGTATCGAGTTGATTGAAATGTTTGAAGCCGAAGGCGCCTTGTCGGAGGTTGCTGCTCAGGAGTTTATCAAGGAGGCGCTCGAGACCTTTCGCTGGCACAAGACGTCCACCGTGGACATGAAGACCTACAAGGCTCTTCGATCAACGCACCCGCTCATCGCAGACGTTGTTTGCTTCAAAGGACCTCACATCAACCATCTGACACCCCGCGTTCTCGACATCGAGACTGCCCAAATCGAAATGAAGCGATACGGCCTCGACGCAAAAGAAGCCATTGAGGGACCTCCCCCGAGAACATGTCCTATCCTGCTTCGACAGACCAGTTTCCTGGCTCTCGACGAAGCCATTGCTTTTTCAGAGGGTGCAGAGGCTGGTGGAAGTCACAAGGCGAGGTTCGGAGAGATTGAGCAGCGAGGCGTGGCATTGACGCCGAAAGGTCGACGTCTTTATGACGATTTGATCAATGAGTGGCGGCAAAAATCTTTGGATGCATCGCCTGAAACGAAGGAAGAGATTCTGGCAAAGGTCTTTGAGAGATTTCCCGACGACACGAAGAGTTTGAGGGAACAAGACCTCGCATACTTCACATACAAGCTCACAGACTCTGCTTCAAAAGTGTCCAGCACCGATATGGACGCACTTATTGACTCTGGAGCTGTTCAACTCGAGCCCATCACCTATGAGGACTTCCTACCCGTCAGCGCGGCTGGTATTTTCCACTCTAACTTGGGTGATGACGGTGGTATGGACCAGGTCGCGGTAGCTGATCAGGCGACTTTTGAGAAGGGGCTTGGCTGCAAAGTCAACCAGGAGTTCGAGTTGTATAGGAAAATGCAGGAGGCTTCGATTGAGGAATGCATTGCGAATTTGCAATGAGGCATGGGGGTGCAGGGTATCTGTCATGTAACTAAACACTGAGCGAAGCGGTCTTTCTTGCACAGAATTGATTTTTTTTCTTCCTATTAATTAAGAACATGCGTGAACAAGTTGTAGAATTGAGAAATTGATGCAAACACTCCTTATCCATTTCGCCTTTATCTCAACACGTTGATAAGATGTAGTCGCGTTGAAGATTAAAAACATGTTATCTGATAAGGGTGCAAGGTAAGCTCCCTTCATGGTGCCAACAGCAATGTCTGGGGTCAGTAAGGGTGCCAATGAGATGGCAAACAACGTAGGTAGTTTTAGGCGCCGGGAAGAAGTGGACAATGCCGGTGGCTCTCATCTTTTTCACTGGTTTTGCTTGTTGCTTCTGTCCCATGAGCTATCCGCGTGCATGCTTGACAACTTGACAAGATAAAGGGCGTAGTAGCTGCATATCGGTACCCGAGACGCGTTCCGCATAAAATTCGTTTCTCGGGAATAGACTAGCGAGTTCGGCCATGTAATTCCGCCAAAATGAATGGTGATTTCCTGGTTCTGTCACGGCTGATGAAAGGAGTTTGAGGATGCCAATGAAAAATAAGATTCCCGAGATCGGGTTAGGGAGTATTGTGAATTTATTTTCCGCATAAAATTAACAGGCGTTGACTATTGGCCTATTATTTTGACTCTTTATCGTCGACGGTGAAGCTATTTCCGAGCGTCGGGACTACAAGGGCGGGTCGGAAATGTCATGTCCGAAGTGTTGAGGGGCGAATTTCAACGCCAAGCCAGGCAATGTTGAGGCGTTGACAGTCTCCAGGCATAATTCAAGAAGGAGAAGACAATAAGAGCAATGATTTCATCATTTTATTATTACAGGGAATTTTGATCACCGGCATGGCATGGTTTGAACAGCAGGCACAGGGTCCAACTCTGCACCATCTCGGTTCAATAAACGACAATGCGAACGGGTTAGTCTACAACAGTACCATGTAATAACGAGGAGAGAAAATAAAGAATTACAAGCAGCAAAAGCACAAGACGTGGTTCACGGACTTGTTAAGGAAGGATATCCCGACCCCCTAGTCCTTGACAAGGGATGATATAGAAGCCGACCCTAGTCCAAGCTCCCGAAGCCATCTCGGGTTCCCTCGGGCAAGGAACCCGAGTCCCACCACGATTGAAAGCCCCGTGTCCCCGCAACCTCCAGCTCCTTTTGAGATGGACATTTCAGTAACTATGGAGTCGGCATTCGCATCACCGGAGTCTCAAAAGAGGCCGAATCAACGAAGAGCATCTCCAAAAGACGACAGCTGTCGCACTTGTAAGAGATGCCGTCAGAAGAAGGTTGGGTTGCCAGACTTGTCCTACGTCATCAACTAACTGGGTTTCCAGGTCAAATGTGACGGGCAACGTCCCAAATGCGGTACATGTTGCAGAAAAGGGGACGAGTGTGTCTATCTACAAGATGCTAGACGCACGGCTATTCGCATCAGAAAGGAAGATGTTAGGGCTCTTCAGCGGCAGGTCGAGGAGCTTAAAGAGCAGATGCGCCAGAAGGATCTCCAGGCCCCATCTCATGACCTTGATTCTCTCAACCGTGCGAACTCATCTCAAGGACAGCCCTTTTCCATGCAGCAATATCCGATAGATGATGTTGGTCCTTCAAGAGCTTTGACACCTACCACTTCAAGTCATCCACCCACCAGCGTGCGCTCTCTCTTATCTGAACATACACCACCGAGTTCACATCGAGGACCTCCCAGCCAGTCTCCCGTCCTCACCTCTTCAGCAGCGGCCGCAGTGCTGGCATCTCTGGACAGAGGTGCTGAATCCATCGCCGAGAACCCGTTACCATCACCCGAGCCTACTCAAGGGAGTGACGAAAATGATGGAGATGGCTTCCAGTTGTATGGTGCCACCAGCCTGTTACACGATAAGTCCTCGAGAACGCTCTTGACAGACAGACAGAGGGAAGGGAGCCAGGAGCGCGCGACATCAAAAGATGCCGTCAGAGATCGACTCGTTTCATACGCAGCCCTTCGAAGACAAGAAGAAGTGGCCCTTTACTCATCCCCGAGTATCACATCCAAGATCGACTTTGACGGGGTGCCCATGGACACGGCCCTGCACCTGTTAGACTTGCACTGGAACCGCCAGCATCTGTCGTATCTACTCACTTATCGGCCTGCCATTATGGATAGTCTCATCCATAATGGACCGTACGTCAATAAACTCCTGCTGAACGCCATCTACTTTCAGAGCAGTTTATACAGTGACCGAACTTCCCTCTTGCGTCAGGATCCGCAAGACCCGCAATCGATGGGCATGGCCTTTTATGAGCGATTCAAGTCTCTCCTAGTCGATCACATTGATAAACCTACTGTACCAACTGTCATGGCTCTCCTGACATGCGGCGCATGTTTGGTCCCGCGCGGCAAGCAGAGTGCTGGCTGGGTATTCTGCGGTATCGCCTACAGAATGATGACAGACCTTGGTTGCCATTTGGATATTGAACCTACTACGCAAGCTGGACAGGGTTTCAAACTCACTCCAATTGATGTCGAGATGAGAAAGCGGATCTACTGGGCCGCTTATGTCGGAGACAAACTGCAGTCTCTGTTTCTAGGTCGCCCTCCCGCGATACATGAGACAGTAGGCGGTGTCTCGGAAGAGTTCCTGGATACTTATGAAGAGATGGAAGAATGGAGACCATACGTGGATCCTGAGGCACGCCCTTTTGACAGTAGTGCCCCGGCTTATCGAGGACGACCATGCTACGCGATAAGCACATTCCGGTGTTTGCTCCAGCTCTGCCGTATTACATCTCGCATTATAGATGCTTTCTACACGACTGAAAATATTGGAACGTCGAATTCGACTGCTGAAACACCAAACATCAGCTTGATGCAGAAGAGAAAAGAGGTCAGGGAGCAACTGCGTCAGTACAAAGATAGTATGCCCTCTTGGCTCCGGTTCGAGCCAGGAGTCGACCCTACTCCTCCACCACACCAAATCACACCTCAGTATGTATTTCTCCTGATGGCTTTGGGATTTCCACTAACTATGTTTAAAGTGCACTCTATTGGGCTTCAGTGATACTCACTGAACTACCTTTTACAGATCGTGGCTGTTCCCCCATGACACGTGAACTCAGCCTATTCCAGTCCAACGACCGAGAAGAAAGCAGAAAGAACTGCATTGAAGCTGCACTGCACATCTGGAAGCTTGTTGAAGCATACAAAAAGACATTCACGTTGAGACGCGCGCAGTATGGCATATCCTACGCCACATATTGTGCGGTGCTGGTTATTCTCGAACACACCGACCAAAACTGCGACGAGTATATCGAATGCATCCGTTTCTTCTGGCAGGCTCTATTGGAGTTCCAGCGTGGTTGCAATTATGGACTCAAGCGGCCTTTGAGGTTACTCAAGTCTCTTATGAGTCGGATTGAAAAGGTGACTAAGAATATCAACATGGATGCGACAGCTACGACGAGCTGTCCAGACTTAAGAGGTAAGCATCACACACTCCAGTCAGAGTAGCTTTGCTCATAATGGTTTAGCCTTCCAAGCCGATATGGCGTCGTTGTTCGGGACTGATCAAACTGGCGATGCTTGGAGCGCGCCATGGGTCGCTCAAGATGGTCTTGCGGCCGATAACACCTTATTCGGTATTGCTGACGATGGTCTTCTGGGAACATACATATGAGATGAAGAGCAAAAACCGCCTCCTCCTCTGTAATAAAATTCTGCCACTCAAGCCGAGTGCTTCTTCGCATCAACCTCAATCTCAAGCGTCATAGTCGGAAGCGCCAACCTAGTAACCCCAGCAGCCGTAGACCCAGGCCGATGTCCCGGAATCCTCTTCTTAAGCACCTCTGCAATGATTGGTAGGGTGGTATCGATGTCTGTGTGGTAGGACCGCATGTAGTACACGTCCTCCCAGCCACGAAGGCCTGCGGCTTTGAGTACGTCGTCGATGTGCTGAATAGTGAGCTCGACCTCTTTCCGGGTGTCGGATGCGATTTCGCTATTTTCGTCCCATCCGCCTTGACCCGAGATCTTGAAGAAGCCGTTGCCGAGGTCAACGGCTTGGGAGTAGTGGTATGCTGTGCTCCATTCAGCGCTGGGGCCTGGAGGGACGATGCATCTAAAGGACGACATTTTGTGATGTTTTTTGATGAATGTAGTTGATTTTGAAGTAGGAAAGTGTGGCAAGAAGCTGCAATGTAATTTCTTTTATACTCGTGGGTGAGGAGGCGTAACTTTGACTGTAGTACCAGCCTTTTGCTCACCATGACGTATTGCAGCTTACACGCAGCACAACCTTGAAGCTGCATCGACTGTAACATCATTCTGGCTTGGCGCTTACGGATGGGAAATGACCGGAAAAGCTAAGAGGCCCTGTAATATGTCGCATTCTCGGTGCAGCCGATCTGACTTTCTCTATTTGACCCAACACATGACGATATTACCCAATACGGTCCCTTCCTGGTCGTCGCAGGCTTACATTGGTTGCGGTACAAAATCTGGCCTAGCCAGAGGAGGAAACACATTGCGCTGCTGGCATTAAAGCCCTTCCCCTTCTAGCCATAAAAACCCGCGAGGCCTCACGGTGGCTTAGAATCTGAGGCTGACCAGGCGGTTAACCACTCCTCCATCGGGTGCGCCGATGGCAGAGAAACTTGTCCAATCAATAAAGAGGGTGAATCCTATAAGAGATTGGCAAGCTCGGAGCTCGGTGGTAAGTGAATTGGAGTCAGGTCAGGGTTAGAACCGCCCCTAGGAGATTTGTAGGCTACTACTTTCTTAACGTCGAAACATGATGATTACGTATTGAAACAAAACATCGAAAGAGGAATTGATCAGGCTTGGTACGTATCTATTCTGTTTCAGCCACTATGCACATTCGATAGTAAACGTTTCCATAAACACAATAGTTGCAGTAAACTGACCAATATTATGTATGTACAACCACACTTGCGCCTCCTTGTGAAACCTTGCCAAGCCTTCTTGAACTACATCAAACACGTCTACGAACCCATAGACATATTCAACCGCCTGCTTCGGAATGTCCAAGACCAAGACTAGATAGAGGCTCAACTACCCGATTGTAAAACTCCAGCGCATGATTTGGCGGCTCATCCATCGTCTCCGAGGATTGCTCGCTGTAGTCAACACACCAACGTGTCAACGCTGCGTATGTCGACCCCATCCGGAATGGTAGGTCTTTATCAATGGTCGATCTAACTCGTTCCCTGAGAATCTTTGCCTCGGGGCTGTGGAAATTTTTCACGTCTATTGATAAGGAGGGCCTGCTGCTGGATGTTTTCCCTCGTTTAGAGTCAAACAGACTTGTGAGCGGCGCCCAGATACCAATTTCCAACAGGACAAGTCCTAAGCTGTATAGATCATATTGGACCTTGTATCCTTGTGCTGCTTCACCTTGATAATCAGGGTGACGGTACATAGCAACTGCAGGGTTGCTATTGGCCTTGGAACGGTCGATGGTTTGGGCCTCTGTTTCTAGTCTTGAATACTCGAAGCCACAGATTATAGGCGAAGCCAGCTGATCAAGGCTGGAACCTCCACCTGAACTCGAATATGGAAACAGAATATTGTCGCTCCGGATACTCTTGTGCATCCAGCTACTGCTGTAGAGCTGATGGAAGGTTGACGAGATATCGCTT
This sequence comes from Fusarium sp. FW16.1, assembly GCA_017654865.1. NCBI lineage: Eukaryota > Fungi > Ascomycota > Sordariomycetes > Hypocreales > Nectriaceae > Fusarium > Fusarium sp. FW16.1. The sequence goes on from JADNRB010000001.1 coordinate 1,966,525, forward strand.
GCCAGCCTGAAACGTTTCTCCAGAGGTGGGCGAGGTTTATACTCTGGCTGTAGTAGATTGTACAAAGATAGTGGCTTTGAAAAGTTTCCTGGAGCTTGTCTAGATTCCTGCGGAAACTGAAAGACAAGCCACCAGCAGTAGTGCTCTGGATCATGGATGTAGCCAACCGCCTGTGGAACCTTGAAACCAGACGATTGGGGCAAGGCCAACAGAGAGATGAGTCTCTGAACCCGACTCCAGAGCATCATCTTTGAGTTATGGTCCAAGTCTGGTTCAAATGACTTGCGTTCAAACAGACATAGCATGACGGGATCGTCCTTCCTTGCTGCCAAGAAGCGGTTTTGCGTTGCAAAGTCTGATGGGATGTCATATTGTGCCAACCGCAAAGACTTCATGGCGATCTGTGAGACGTTTGCTCCCGATGATCGATTCTCGTTGGCTGCGAGAGACTTTCGATCAATCTTGGCCAGAGTATCTCCATCTCGATCGATGTCAACTGCTTCTCTGACCATGGCTAGAGACTTGTCGTCTACCGCGCTACCAACAACAACGACATGGATGCGCTCGTAGTCGTTGACGAATCTTCTCCTTTGCGTTTCGGTCAAGAGCTTGTTTAAGAGATCAATCTCATCGCGAAGGCCAGTGACGAGTTTCTTGAGCTGATCTTTGTCTCGGATGGCCCATCGTACACGGCTTGACATGCTGCGAGAGATGCCGCTATTCTTTCTGGCGTTTTCCGAACCATCCGCCTCTGCAGTGTCTATTGCTAGGGGTGTCCCTCCGTAGAGTTTAACCCCGCTAGATCGCAATGACTTTCGCATACGGGTCACGAAGCTCGACACCGCTTTCGAGGTAGATTCTTCGCCTTCGATCTTGACGCCGTATCGTTCTCGAACTTTGTCTGCATCTTCAAACATGCGAGAAATAACCTGAAGCTCTCGAAGAAGGACCTCGCTCACAAGGCTCAAGTGAGGCGCCAGAACACCATCAGCCAAACCCGAGTTAGCGCCCCAGGCCTGAAGCCTCAGGCGCTCAATCTCGAGGGCCACGGTTAGGGCTTCGGCATCGTCAAAGTAGTGGAGGGCAGTGCCAAAGGCGTCGACTGCCTTGCAGGCCGCGAAGAAGGCGATCTGAGCGATGGCAATTCCTGTCCCGGGATCAACCATGGTGTTGTACGTGGCAAGTTGGTCTACCCGGAGAGACTGAGGCTGTGCCTTTGTATGCCAGCTGGGATGAGGGTGCTCGGTCGGTGATAATGTATTTCCGGGGCGGGGTCAACTCATGCAAGGGTTGTGATCTAGGACTCTTCTCTCCTCTATCTTGGAACAACGTGCCAAGATAACTATTTTCACTGTCTATAGCCAGTTTGTTGGTCTTGGTGTTTGAAGTTCTCAATACGACAGTTGATTTGGCACCAGCCCAGCCACTGACTCGACACAGCCAACGGCAATAACGCCTCAAACAGCACATCACACCAATCACGACTTAGGTTTCAACCATCCGATCTCGATAATGGAATCAGGCTTCTATCATTCCTACTCGCTTGGCCAGTCATCAACAGAGTCATCAAACATTACCAACACTTCAGACGAGACAGCACGAACAACTGTTCCGGCTCAAAACATCGACGAAACCCTCACAACAGCTGGTTTCGTATCGTTTGCTTGCCACGTTGCCTTCCTGGAGGAGAGGCTGCGTCGTGGAAATGACACCAAATTCTTTGACGGCCATGAGATACAGACGACAGCACGGTTTCCAGCCGGAGGTGGCGGCTTCTTTACTGTCGACAGGGCGAGGTTGAAAAATCAACCTACTGATGGCAGAGAGATTGTCGCAATCAAGACTGCTAGGGATCAGTCCGGGTATGTCATCTGTTTCCGCTTGCCGGGCTTCTACTAAACACTGGTGTATACTCTCAGAGACCCCTCGAGGTGGAAGGATATTCTACTTGAAGTACGAGCCTTGCTCCATGAGCCTCTACGATATCACCCCAACATTGTGCACCTTCTCGACTTTGGATGGTCACATTCTTCAGAAACCGGCTCTCCTTTTCCAACTCTTGTGCTCGAGTATGCCGACTTTGGTACCCTTGACGATCTCCAACTCAAGAGCGAGTCACCACTTCCGTTTCGGATCAAGCAAAAGCTCTGCTACGATGTCGGCCGTGGCCTGTCAATTCTACACGCTTGTGGCATAGTTCACGGTGATTTGAAACACAACAACGTCCTCGTGTTTAGAAACAGAGAGGAGTACCCCCCTGATCAGCCATACACGGCCAAGCTCGCAGATTTCGGTGGAGCAATCATGGATATTGGACGAGACGCTGGCCATTCTTTACGAATGACGACTGTTCCATATGACGCACCCGAATCAGGCCAGGCACTTACTGTTGATGGTATTAAAGCCACCGACACGTACTCGTTTGGAATGCTGATATGGAGGACCTTTATCGACTGCCAGGATCTGTTGGTCGCCATCGGTTTCAAACAGGCCCCCGCCCCCTTGTCTGGCGACGAGAGGGCAGAACTGAAACAACTCAAGAGATCTGAGACTTTTCTTCAGATGGCTCTTGATACGGTCGAGGCTTATGGTAAATCACGATCCTTGCCGGAAGAGACGGTCGACATGGTTACGGACGCCATGAATGCAACACTCATCCTCATCCCAGCCTCACGGTCTCTAGTCCAGGCTCAGGCCAGGTTACGAGGCATGTCGAGGGAGCAAGTCGAAGATTACACATTCGCTCTTGAACGCGAGAATGCCGATCGAAAGGAAATGGAACGCAATCGTATCCCTGGCCAGCGTGGCATCGACATGGATAGTCTGGGCTACGCCCGAGGCCGGTATGGCGGGACTTACGACGCTCAGCAGAACCTCCCAGGATGCCGACCAGATCTTCCGGCCCCAGCCCTTGGTGGATTCCTCTTTGAGCCATTCAGGCTCAAAACACTTCTGGATTGGTCTCAGCAAGTTGCGATGGTGAGAGAACTGGAGCAGCTTGCCGAGTCCCGATCGTTTGAGGAGGAGTCGGCTGAGATTCAACCATGGACGGCATCATTTCACCTCTTTCAAGCATGCCTGAGCGGATTTGGAATGACGATTAATCTCGAAAGAGCCTGCCATTGGCTATGCAAAGCATCCAAGGCAGATTTCGAGTGCGCGGATACTGATTATCTGGCCAAGGCTTGGTTGACCAGACTTTGCAACGCAGCGGGCGTGGCTTGTCCGTTAACTCCAGATGAACAAGTTGATGACTTGTTCTGGAGTATCGTCCGCGGTCATCGACACTGCATTGAGGACAGTGAGTTGGTGATGCCTCATTTCCCTAACCCACATCAAGCTACAGCTGTCCAGTCACGCATTCGACAAGCAGTCTCGATAAACAAAGAGCTGACAGGCGGAACTGGAATGCCCCATTATGCCCCCCGCATGATGAGTCGTACATGGGATCTATCCAACTTTGAAGCTCTGGATGAGGATATCCAGATGGAACTAGGTCCCGAGTATAAATCTTGTCTTCAGTCTACGAATGAATCACAAGAAGAATCAGAGACATCCAGATTTGACAAGATATACGTCAACCAGCGTGGACATGGCCTTCTTCACTACGCCGCCGCCGTCGGCAACGTCAACGCTCTCAGATACTTACTGAACAAGTACAAATGCAACATCAACCTACCAAACCAGTCATTTTCCGAAACCCCCTTAGTCTGCGCCTGTAGAGCCGGACAATACGACTCCGCCAAGTTCCTGCTTGAAAACGGAGCCGACCCCAACGGCTCAAAGTCTGGTCAAGAAGCACCCCTCCACTGGATCTCCAGATTCGGGAGAGCTGAGATGCGACTCACTACGAAGCGTCTTGTCGACGCTGGGGCAGACATGTCGAGGATGACTGATACGATGAGGAAAGATGTTCGCCGGATCTTTTCCGATTGGGAAGATAGGTTGAACTTATCTATGACACCTCTAGGTCGAGCTGTTCTGAATAACAGCTTGACTGCCGTCAAGACTTTGCTTGAAATTGGCTCGGCGGATCCTATGGAGAAAGCCACTCGAAAAGAGGCTGTGAACTTGTCACCTATTGAGCTTGCCGCCCTCCTAACGTTTACTGAAATTCTCCAAGAGCTACTCAACTGTCAAGACGGTAGAGACAGTCAGGTCAAGGTGCTTGACGAGTTGGATCTGCTCGACTTGGCACGCGAGATGTCCGAAAAAGGAGCGGCAGACCCTTTGACACTTCACAGCAGACTTGTACGTTGTGGAGCACGCTACAAAGAATGGCTTTCCTGTACTCTCAGAATTCTTCACGATCGACGCAAAAGCCAGGATACGAATTCACAGGGCCAAACAGGTTGGGTGCTGAAGAGTGCAAGATGTTTGTGCAGGGAAGTTGAGTCCGGCAACCTCGATATCGTCCATGCCCTACTTGAGCTGGGCCATGATGTGAACGGCTTACCGGGCCATCGTCCATTGGCTACAGCTGTTCGATCAAACAATAGAGACATGTTTGAGCTACTCCTCTCTCACGACGCCAAGCTATCTTTTGATGACAAGGAAGAATCGCTTCTTCAGACTTTTGCTGCAAAGCCACGAACATCCTCTGACGATTTATCCATTGCCCAGTTCTTGATTGACAATCTGGTCCCAGTTGAGGCAGCAGATGGAGAAAGGCCTTCGCCCCTCGCATCAGCTATCAAGAACGGTTACTTTCCCCTTGCTGACCTCCTTTTGGCCAACGGTGCTGGTGAGAGTGTGAATCATTTTTACCAGTGGGAATCGACAGGAGGCTTCACATCTGTTCTGGGGATTCTTTTGCAGTCTCACACTTACTCCTCATTACTGGCGATTGAGTACTTGGCAAAGAAGCATGAAGAGGGTGTTATAACCTTGGAACCCCTCGTGGACTTGACGAAAGAGCTCAGTGCCGTGCACATGCTTGCTCTACACGATCCAGGCCGGATGAACTCTCGGCAGCAAATATCCTCACGAATAATTCACCGAATACTCGAGCTATTCCCTACGCCCGAGAGCTTGAAGGGGCATACCGTTCATGAAGAGCACGGAACTCCCCTCACAGCTGCAATCATGACTGTCAACGTTGATGTTGTGTCCGCACTTTTAGAATCAGACTACCAGAGCGACCTTAACAAGATGGTCAAGCTACCTTTACTACCATCCAGCCTTGGCATGTCAGACGGCGCGCTGCCAATCGCATTGGTGTTTGCAAGATTTGCACAAAGCGTCCAGGTTTTTCTCGCACAGACCACGATGAATCAAGACATATACGACGAGCTCAAGAACATAGAAAGGCTTGGATACACACTCTTCAACACGGCATCAAGTCTACAGCAGCAGGGTAGCTCGGTTGATACTGAGTTCGATCCCACGACATTGCCACAGAGCTGGCAACAGCTACATGCTCTCATACTGACAAAAAAGTTTCAAGTGGAGCACAAGACGCAGGTGCAGAAGGACATGTCTAATCTTTCATTGTGTGATGGGGCTGGAGGGTTAGAATCTGAACAAACGGGGGATAATGTTGACGAGATGCCAGTTAGTCTTGCTCAGCTGACGAAGGACAAGAGTAGGAATTGGTGGGATACGCCAGATGAGTAGATGCTCTAGCTAATAATGCCTTGGAGGCAAAGTGAAGGGGGGTTTTCAGTTTTGAAGCAGTAAGCAAACCTCGCAAAGTTCTTATTGCATCTCATTAGTATGTCACATTTCAGTGTCTCAAGTTCGGGGATGCAATTAGAGTTAAAGAAGCTCTCTCTTTCTAATTCAACGAATGACTAAAGTTTGTTTGCTCTATAATTTGCTTGATAGGGACAAACTCGGGATCCTCCAAAGTATATCTCATCCAGTTCTAGTACCATGCATCACATATCAACCCTTGCCAGAGAGGCCTTAGCGATGTCATGTGTATGGCCAAGTATGATATCTGGCTCTTAGAAGTGGAAAACCTTCAACTGAGAACTAACTCACTGACCACGGCCCAAAACCTTGTTCAACCACGCATGAATCGTCCTCGAAAGTTCTTGTCCAGCACCAGTCTGACAATGAAAACCAGCAACTCCCTTGAAAGTATGCAGAGTAGCCAAGTCACCCAGGGCATCCGCCACCTGCTTCGGCTGTCCAACGTAAAGGCTCTCCAGCTCGGCATCTCCAACAAACACGGGAATCTTGATCTTGTCAATGAAAGATTCGACGTTGTATTGCTTGACCTGGGTGAAGAAATCAGCAGGAGAGTGCGTGTGGAACGCCCACATGCCATGCTCGAGGCCCCATGCGGCACCGGTGGGAAGCTTCCCGGCCTCCAGGGCTGAAAGGACAATGTCGTCGAATTGCGTGTAGTTGCCCGCCTCGTAGATTTCAAGCATTTCAGATGACAGCTCCTTTGTGTATGCGACGTAATTGTCCCAGACGCCGTCAATGAGGACAACAGCAGACAGGCGGGGCTCAAAGGCTGCGGCACGGGCTGCCAGGTAGCCACCGAAGGAGTTTCCGATCAGCACAAGACGGTTCTCGTCCACGACGTTCTTCTTCTCTGAGAGGACATAATCCACGACGGGAGTGGCGACCTTTTCCCATTCGGGGATAAAACCAATGTTCTGGTTACGACGCACAGTTGGCTGTCCCGGACCTTCGTAAGTAATACAGTTCCATCCTCGGGCGAGGGCGGGTGCGACAAAGTTGTGATAAGAGTCCTCCTGTGCAGCGTCGAAGCCGTTTCCGATGACCAAGGTCGGCAGCTTCTCATGCTCGTTCTCGGAAGCAGAGTACCAGATGGCATCGACGGTGAAGTTGCCTTTGGTGGCCGGAATGCGGATACGTTTTCCAGGGATAGGCAGAGCAGCTATTCCCTTGTCGAACGCTTTAATCTGCTCGTCCCAAATGGTGTTGATGAGCGGGTTGCTCCAGTTGCCGTGGGTATAGACATCAGCCCTGCGGAAGTACCCCGCGGTAGAGAACCACGTCTCTCTAACATTGATAGGGTCGTAAGCGTTCTCTGGGTCTTCGGCCTGAGCTTTGGTGTCGTTGGCCAGCTTATAGAAAACATCGATGAAGGATGTCATGTTTCCGGCTTCGATATCTTTGGCTGCGCCAAGAACAGGCCCGATGTCGGCTCCTCCGGTGATGGCCTCGCCAAGAGGGGTCAACAAGTCGAAGTTGAAGGTTGAGTCATTGCTCAGTAGGAGTATGGAACTGTTGGAGGTGTCGTACACCGCTGAAGCTACATGAGCATTCAGCAGAGTGGCCAGGAGTGGGCCAGTGTAGGCGGAGGAATGTAGCTTCATGGTGGAGAGAAAAGAATACTTGAGGGAAATTGTAATGGCTTTCTTGCTTGTGAATGGGTTGTCTGCTATTTCTGAGTGATCTTTCTTGATTCTCGTCTTTCTTCCATCCCTTCTTATACTTGTTTCTTTCTCTAAGAGTCACTTAGACATACCTGGTAGATGATGGCCCCAATGATCGAGGGCGTCCTACGTAATTGGGTCCTTGCCAGGCTAAACCGCATCGAGTGTGCTTTTTTGCGACGGCGTCTTCTCATTGGTTGTGTTTCCAACCAACTAAGCCTACTACCGGATGTAACCCGGCTGTGCACGCATTACGATACCCTATGACGATGCCCCCCACAGCAAGCTTATTTATTACTGCAACTTCACTTGTCTATCACGCCCAGATCTCTCTTTTCGGCATCATCGGTGTCTTGTCAAAATGGTCAACCGAGGACGCTCTGGAGGTTGCGTGACGTGCAAGGAACGCCGCGTCAAATGCGACGAGGCGAAGCCCGAGTGCCGATCTTGTCAGCGCCTCAAGCTTCCCTGCGGAGGCTACAGCAGGCCTAAGCCAAAGCCCAAGTATGCAAAACTAAAGTTCAGAGACCAGAATTACAAGTTCTGCACCAATACCAACCAGGATGTCGGTTCCCATAACCGGGATGTGGTAAAGGTTGCAGCTAGCCCGAGCCTGTCGCCCGAGTCTGGTGTTCAGGACCGGCTGGTTGCAAGAGCCTTGACTTTACGGCAGCCCTCTGAGCCCGACACCGCCGTACCCTTCTTTCTCGGTCATTACGCTAGAATAGGCCGGGATATGGGATCCACTCGAGGTTTCTTCGAAATGCTCATTCCGGCCTACTTCTCGCAGCAGCAAGAATCGGCCCTCTCGCTCGCTGTTTCGGCGCTGGCCTCAGAGATCTTGTCCATGTGGCGGGGAGACACCAATAGTTTCCGATTACCACAGAAGTCTTATTCCCAGGCTATCACACGCCTTCGTACCGCAATAGGGGATCCCGCCGAACGTGCCATGCCGGCAACTATGCTAGCCATACTGGTGCTGCAGACATACGAGAATGCTTCTGCGGTATATGATCTTCGCAGGGCCTCGAGCATGCACCACAACGGCGCAGCGTCTTTGCTCTCGTTTGTGGATACAGACGCCATGGACGGGACGGTGCGCGGCTACCTACGAAAGTTTATGTTACACACCGAGGTTTCAACCGCGATGCGTCAGAAGAAGCCACTAAAGAGTATCGCATACTCGTGGATTGGGAGCCAGGATACCGTGGCTGTGCCAGATAACCCCAGCTCAGCGCTTGATGCCATAGGCGCCTCAGTGGCTGAATTACAGGCCAGTTACACGCAATTTGTTACCCAAGGTGGCTGCACGACGTCGTTGGAGCACGTTTTAAAAAAGTGGAGGGCCGAGGCAAGAAGAATCGACGCAGAACTGCTGGCGTGGGCTGAAAACGTACCGGATCACTGGAGACCGTCAAGGCTGATAAGTGGTCGGGATATCGATTCGTCTATACCCACCTACCAGTCTATCTGTGAGGTGTATCCTTCGTGCCAAATTGCCAGCATTTGGAATCTATGGCGTTTCCAACGCCTCGTGTTGGCCAAGATTACACTCGGCTGCCTTGGTGCGTTCTCCGATCTTGGTCGTTTTGGCTTTGCATACGGGCAGTTCCTCGACGACCCAGCAGATTTCATCAGCTGCCAGCAAAGACTCCAAGAGGTAGTCGATAGCGTGTGCTACAGCATACCCTTCCACCTTGGCAACCGAACGACCCGGTCCACCCTTATGGACTTTACTGACCCGACGATTCTGCTCCCCAGCCAGGGTACCCTAGATGGGGTAATATCGAGCGACGACCATAGGCGCCATGTCATCGCCCAAGGGCCGTGGCGTGCCATGCACCCTCTGAGTCGCTGTTTGACGCTCTTCTCGGAGGATGACGGCGAGGTGATAGTGAGCCTCCTCAGGCCTGGACAGCGGGAGTGGATCCGCGACCAGTTCCTGCGCGTCGCCACACTTCTGCATCTCCCGACAGAGCCGGGCAATTGCATGGAGGGATCAGGATCGCCGGGAGGGTCTGCAGATGCCAAGGCTGAGTATTTAGCCAGGGAGATTAGGAAGGGTGCGATTCTTATGAGTGGGCCGTAAAGCTTGGCACCTGTAGAGTACGTGGGCTCTTTGGAGGGTATACAGGTGTACATCTCTAGTTCTCATCATAGTGTTTCTAGTCAAAGAAGTAGGATAAATCAAATTTGTTGACATAATACATGTAGAGTACCTGGCCCCTGAACTCTCGACAATGAAGGCGCAGGTGCTTACACATGCGGCATGGAGTCTCGCCTCGTCAGATTTGACGTGTCGCTGTTTGCAGGTGATGCAGCCTTGTATTAACGATGATGAAAAATGAATAAAAGCACAAAAAGGGAAAATTCTGTTGCGACGAAGAAGTATGTTGAATTAACATTGCGTCTGACTGTGCCACGCTGTATACGTTGCGTTCCAGCTGTGGCCAATCATGAGTGGGCGTCGCAAAAACATGGACTTGATCGAGTTTGTTAGTTGATTGGTGTCATCTTACGGTGATCCCCGCGGACTTTGTGATGCTCAACGGCGTTTTCATCGCCAGTGGACTTCCAGAGAGACGGTATAGTATAAGTAGAGATGAAAAGACTGGAATGAGTAGAAATCATCTCGCCAACTTAAGTTATCACTACTATAACTGAGTCTAGGTGATCGACTCTTAAATTTTGGACGAGATATCTGCTTTTCAGTTTGGCCCCAACCTCAAACGCTCTCCTTTCACGGCAATCGATCAATCGTGAGCTTTCAAGGTCAATTGTTGACCCTGTAAGCGTAAATGAAGTCTCGGTTTTTGGCTCTGGGCTCAAGCCCGGTGATTTTCTTGACCCACGTCTCACGGGCTCTCGCCGACGGTCGTGGACATGGGCATGGCCATGGAGGACAAGATGAGAGTGAGACCATTCAAGGAATCAAAGACGAACTCGACAACGGTCCTTCAACGTACTTTGCTCTCTCGGACAACGCTGGTCTCATATACTCGCACATTGCACTCATGACGATTGCTTGGATTGTGATCCTACCAGTTGGTACGTATACTCTTTCTACGCAAGAGATATCACTGACTAAAAATCCACAAATGCTCAGCTGTGTTTCTCTCTCTGGCTTCCTCACGGTATACGTTGGCAGCTCAGCTTGCCTTCATGGCGTTCAACGGATTCGGCCTTCTTCTGGCACTATTTTACAATACCCGCACTCCCGACTTGTATCCAAATAATGCCCATCACAAGATTGGCTGGATAATCACGGCAGTCATGGTTGCTCATGTTATTGTGGGCTTCCTGGCACGCAGAAAGTCCACCACTTCCATCTCAGGGGTTCATGCGAGTGCAGAGGAGCAGAGTTTTGTGCCTCTTGCGACAATCACGACCGATTATACCTACAACGATGCATCAGCCAACAATTCATCTAGTGGCGGCCACTGTAGGGGTTCTATCGACTCAATAGGCAGTGATTCCGGAACGACTCATGGCGAGGAGTATGACGAAGACGCCTTCAAGTACTCTGGAGATCTGCAGCCATCTCACCGTCAAGGACTCTTTTCAACTGTGATCAACTCCACCACCCGCGCCATTTCTCAAGTCACATCGCTCTCAACTTGGATGAGCTACGGCTACAAAGTTACCGATCGAATCATCCTCCCTTTTGGTTTCATAGCCTTCACTTCCGGGATTGCGACATTCGGAAGATTCTTTGTAAGAACCGCTTCGTCAAGACAAAAATCTCAAGTTGCATACTAATCTAGTTACTTGCAGGAAGGTGACGCTATCTTCAATGGTCTGGCACACTGGATCAAAGGCGGCGTCTTCTTCTGGCTCGGCTTGTTCAACCTTGGACGCTGGGCGGGAAGCTTTGCTGACCTGGGCTGGGCTTGGAACATGCGACCTAGGAACCGGAAACACCAGCCGTCGGCTGAATTCGTCGAGAGTTTTCTGATTTTCGTCTATGGATCAACAAACATTTTTCTTGAACACTTGGGTAATTCAGATGGGAAATGGGGGGCTCGCGACTTGGAGCATCTGGCAATCACTGTGCTCTTCCTCGGTGGAGGCTTGGTAAGTCTCGGTCATGAAAATTGATAAAGCTAAATATCATGCTCTGTTGGGCCATGGCTGATGTTTTACTAGTGCGGTATGCTTGTTGAATCCAACAGAATCCGAGATCTACTCAATACGACACTACATTCACACGAGGCGTTTTCCGGCCAAGTTAGAAACCCGATTCGCACTCCCCCAACTTACGGATTCTCTCTCAACCCCATCCCGGCGCTGGTCATCGCATTACTAGGCACCATGATGAGCTCTCACCACCAAACTACAATGACGTCAACTATGGTTCACAAGCAATGGGGCCAGTTACTCCTTGGCGCCTCAGTTGCCAGATGCTTGACTTATATCATCATGTATATCCGACCCCCGACATCAATCCTGCCCTCGCGCCCACCGACTGAGCTTTTGACATCGTTTGGTCTGATTGCAGGTGGTATTGTATTCATGGCTAGCGTGAGTCTATCCTCTTTATTGCGAGAGTTTTAACTGACCCCGGGTGCAGAGCAGCGATACTGTCAGGGGAATGATTCACTATGATCTTGACGCCATGTTTTTATATACCGTTACAATGGGCCTCGTTGGAATTATGATGGCGTGGGAAGTGGCAGTGCTTGCTATCAAGGGTATGGCGATCCGCAAGGAGGGCTCACATATGTTTCGATGTTGAGGCTTGGTCACACAGTTGATGATTTGCCGTGTCAGGAGACACCTACTGCAACCTTTGATGCTCCCGAGTTTCACGACTGGAAATAGCCTTGGATATAGATTGGTGAGAACTTCAGGGCATCGCAGTTGTAGTTTTCAATAAAGTTTCCGAACAACATCTTCTAGGTCAAGCCTCCGGCAATATTAGCTGCAACTTACGAATGGTAGGTGTTGGAACCGCCTCCTAGCACCTGTTGCATGACACCTTTGGGAATAATCCTAGCAGTCGACCTTTGTTGCGTTTTTGATATATTCAGCTATATTTTCTCATTCAAATGGTGGTATCTCATCATCACAAGACCATCGGAATAACAGCCGCCGCAACAATAACCAACGTCAGCGTCAACTTTCCACCGCTAATTGTAAATCTTTGAGTAGCCCAGTTATCATCGTCATCGTCGCTGTTATTCGAACCCTCATCTCCACTTCCTGATCCTCCTGAAGTCCCTCCGGTGGTAGTCGGTTCCGATGCACTGCCGAGGCCCGTCCTCGAAGACCCAGCCTCTGTCGTCGTACTCGAGAGTGCCGTCAAACTAGTGGTTGGCTTCACCACGGCCGCAGCAAGGCTACTCGCAACGTCTTTGACATCCAACTCGCAGGGTTTCGGCTTGGGTGCTGCGTCTTCAGCGATCTGGGCGCACCCGGTCTCGTTGGACTGAACCTTGACGGCCGTACCAGCCACAGCGCACCCATCATAGTTCGCAATGGCCTCCCGTGGCGATTTTGCTCCCGGGCGCAGGGTGAAGGTGACATTTCCGGTGCGTTTCGGGAAATACCCTCCCATGATCTTGAGAGAACCATCCGGCTCGCGTTCGCAGATGGTGTAGTAAAACAGCTCCCACGTAAGCACACAAGTATCGTAGTCGTTTCTGAAATACTTGAACTGGTCTCCCTCTTCAGCCTTGATGAGTGCACGGCTCGAGTTGATGTAAAAGTACGGATCCGAAGGGGGAGCAATGCTCCGCTCGCCCTGGAACCGGTTGATGCCAAATAACGTGCCAAAGTCGCAGGTGACTTCCCAATTGATCTGGGTCGGAAAAGAAAGCATAACTGGGGCGTTCTGAAACCCGAAGATGACGGGGAAAGGAGCTTCGACGGCGTATGTGTCGTTGCGGGGGAAGACGACGTCGAACTCGCCAGTCGCCGGGAAGGAAACCTGGTCCTCTGCGATGGCGACGCCGCCGAGGGCGATGAGAGACAACAGGCCACGCATGGTTCAGCGCCGTTGTGCGTGTTGGTGTGGTCCTTGGACCAGGGCGGAGAATGAGGGTATTTAAAGCATGCCTGAGAGACCGTGGTGAGATTGATGACCCGGTTCAGCCCTGGCAACATGGATAGACCCCTGCTTGCCAAAACGCGTCATGATCGACAAGCAGTAAGATAGCGCGAGCCCAGGCAATTTAGGGTATAGCTTCCTTTGCTGAGTGTTTCGAGTTTGATTGCTGAATGAATCCTGCTTCGGTTCATAACTGCAAGCGAGACAGCTTGTCGTGCCTCGAGAGGGCGAAAGGAGTACTCGACATGTAGAATGTAGCCTGGCCTGTATATGTCTCACTTTGTTTTAATCTAGATTTGGGACTTGTGGCTGGATAATTAAAATAGATGAAGACTTAAACTGCCGCCGGAGTTGCCAAAAATACAGGCCCCCAAGGACTAGAGGCAGTACTTCGTTGGTAGTATACCCCTTCCTCATTCTTGTTCGCAGCTAAATGGTGACTATCGTGGTTCAAAACTATCGCAATCAGCTAGAATGCGAGCGCAACCTTTGAGAATGAAAACTCATACCTATTTACAGTATAAAATGAGTGGGTGGAGATGGGCGCTGCCTTTTGTCACGGCAGAGTCTGTTCCAAGACCAGGTAATAAGTACAAATGGTTCTTTTAAGCACAAGGTGACGGATCTTCAGCCTTGAACCAGGTTTGAGCAGCGGATGTGACGTCGTCTCTAGCCTCCAATCCACCCAGTCAAGCCTTGCGCGTCGAATTGACTGGATGAGAGGCGCGATATCCGACCTGGCCCGCAAGACTAACCCTTGAGGGCATCACGCACCATGGGTCGGCATTACATGAGTGGGGACCCAGCCTGGGCAGCTGTTGTCACATTTCACGACACCCAAAATGTTGAACTTGGTGGATAGGGATGGAGATGGGGAGGTCAGGGAGGAATGATCATTCGGGATGCTAATGTGGGACTGGAGCGAGGGACACGGAATGGGAGGCGATTGCAATGGAAACTGGAGTAGACAGAGCTTATTCAACATGATTCTTTTCAATTTCGGATAAAATACCTCGAACGCAAACAAGAACTAATACTACATTGACAACAGAAGAGTAGGGGGGTTGCTGATTCCATCCGTCACTGGTCGGCGTTTCCAGCTCCAGATTGTTCAAAGGTGTCAAGGGACAGCTTGAGCGCCAACAGGCTTTTGCTGCTCATCAGCGTCAGCACCCGACTGGCAGCCAACGTCAGAACTGTGCTGTTCGTCAGTTGCGGCATGAGGCCGGTCATGGTTGTCGGAAGGCACTGGCTTGGGAACGGTGACATCCACCTCGGCCGGCTTTGAGTACTTGGTCTTGCCGTTCCAAGTAAGCCTCATCTCTGGGAAGACAATAAATCCTGGTTTAGGTGAGGTCCACACAGCCTCCCATTCAGAGGGCTGGCCGAGAAGGGTCATGGCGGAATTAGCTGCCATCTCGAGCGTTTGGCCTATAAATGCCTGCAGTGCACTCTCCTTGGGATGGAGATCATTTCGGAGAGATTCAAGGTGTAGGGAATTAACAATAGCGGGGACCATAGCCCAGGTTCTCTCTTTCCGAGGTCATTTCCAAAAAAACGCCAGGACGGGACACGGTCGAGATGCCAAGGACATGCTTGCAAGAGATGCACACACTCGCGCCAAACACCAATAATGTTTTCCCCTAGGACCTGTTACTGGTCCTCATGCTGGGACTAAGGGCTATTGGATTGACCTACTGCCCGGGTTCTGATATATTCCGCACACGAGTTGATAACAGCTTGAAATCTCTGGAGCGAGTAGGGACTCTTGAACGGGGCAGCTGGGATGCATGCGCTTAAAGATGAGTTGCGCAAGGAAGCACTTGACTGCAGCGCCCCTCGTGGCGACGTTGGAGATGGTCTCGGACCAAGTCCCGCCGTTGGCGGGCTCTCCTGCGAGGCGGACAAGTTCATCTTCATCAAAGATGGATGGCGAGACATGAGGCTATTCCCGGCGGCGGTTATTAATAATAAAATTCTGGACAAAAGTCCAGATCTCGCTCTCGAAATCGACACCCTGGCTGATTTGGTGGACGGTTCTGAAAACCTCCACGCGGTCGGACAGCGTTCTGTGCGAGTTGGTGATGGGGTTTTGAAAGAAGCCGGATCGCGAGGCGCAGTCAAGACCTAGGGGTTAGGCTTAGGTTGCTTGACCAGGGGTGGAGTCCCTGCCGGTATTATGATAGGGCCAGAGGGGACGGTCTCGGCGGATGAGCAATGGGATATGCACAAGAGTATCATCATCAGACTCAGGGCTCCAACAAAGCCAACAGCTACTCCGATGCCAATGGCTTGGGCGGTAGTGAGACCCATGGTGAGGAGAAGGAAGAAACGAAGAGGCAAGACAATCCTGAAGTGTAGGTAAAGAAGGCACAAAGGCTGATGATGGTCAGCCAAACATTCTAGTCTGCTGGCGACTCTGGCCTACTCAAGTACTTGGCCACCGGTCGGGACAACAGCAAGAGACAGGCGCAGTTACTTACCCCCTTGCATGAGGAACTGGCTGCATGACCAGATGGTGCTTGTGCCGTGGCTTGGTTGATTGCCTACCCAAATTATTGATAGTTGTATTGTTGTTTGTATAGCGGCCTGGGAGGGGGTGTGTGATAACTAGCAAGACCCTAGAGGGTGTACGGCAAGTTCCCCGGCTAGACTAACCAGCTTGGGAAGCCCTACAACCGTGACGGGCGGACGCCGGCATCGACGTACAGTACAGCACGGCACGAGCAGGAAATCATGGAGGTTGTCGGTCGGTCTGTCTGCCTCTGTCACCGGCAACGGAAGCCAGCGTTATGTTGTGGCTGCCTGCTTCCTTGCTTGTGCAGACATCAACAGTCGGTCAATGTCGTGGCTCATAAGGCCTGCCTGACTCCCCTTCCGTCCACAGTGTCACCACCAATTTTTCCGCCTTCTTCGAGTAGAGCACTCACCACTATTGTTTTCCCAAGAGCAACCCTTCCAACTCTTCAAGATGGGGGTTGATTTGATCGTCGGAATCGACTTTGGCATGAGCGGTAAGAACCCTGCCTCTCTTCTCTTCCCCCACTCGTTCGGACACTTGTTCAAAGCACCAACACAGCCACGGGGGTGGCATACCATCTACTCGGCAGTTATGAGATAACCCCCCTCCTTTGGGGGGAAAGCCGCAGCATCGAAAAGGTGCCGTCCAAGATTGCGTATGCTGACGCTAACGGACACTTGGGGGAGCCTCTGTACTGGGAGCTTGACATCCCCAGCACTACCGCCAACCTGGTAGTGAAAGAATGGTTCAAGACTGTCCTCGGACGGGCGGGGGCCGACCAAGAGATGGTCGAAAAACTGTTCACTGGCTATCTGAAGCTTTTGCATGCAGAGCTGTCCAGGCGTCTAACTAGTGAGGTCTTACGCAACAAGTCGTGGGCCCACGCCACCATCTAGTTAATTTTCAGTGCCCCGACCACATGGGATCCCGCGGTCGTCAATCGATTCAGTCGTCTTATTTCCATCACGGGCTTCGATCAATCTGACGGGGCTGGTCACGGCGCCCACACAGCCGTCGTGAGCTTGGCTCAGAATACATCGATCGACAGTTCGAATGATGAGTGAAGGACATTCTGTAGCCTTATGAGCATCTTTTGGACTCTACAGCCCAAGAAACTGCCTACAAGATGTGGCACAGTGCTGGGTTCCAGGACTTGAAGCATCGATTCGGCCAAGGCAGGCAAATGACAGCGACCTAGATCCTCGTTCCACACCTCCTGAACCCCCAGAGCAGTTTTGGGGAGAACGTCCAGAACGGGAACCTGATTAGACCTGAGTGAGTTACCAATATTAAGCAAAACAAGTGCTTGCCAGACTGATGCCATATAGGGAGTTGTTGAAGCCCCTGTTTGAAGAACAGGTGCGCAAGATCAAACTCTACATCTTGGAGTTGGCAGGCACGCCTTGGGACACCAAAGCCCAGCGCTCCAGAACACCCCTATTAAGGCCATATACTCCCCCTATCTTGACGTCGGCTGGGTTAATGATCCAACTAGGATTACATTGTGCTCTCTAGATGATTCAGGGGCATACCCTACGTCCAAACGGAGATTGTGCGGTTTTGTGACGAGGAAAATGCCCTCAATTCGGTTAGAGTAGTGTCGTGGGGGAAGCCCCAATTGACGTTGCATGGATCTTATTTACCATACGATCCATACCAAAGAAATCTTTCCTACGATCGCCTGCCGGACACAATTCGGTCTTAGATGCCGGATCCCGAACGCGCCCTCTGCCGCACAGAAATGGCGATGCATCTTGGCGCAACTAAAGCATCTTGCGTGGCCTCGGAGCCGGGAACCCTTGGTCGAGTGTGTCGACTGGTTCCTCAAGAAGGTAGGTTTGCATTGCTGGGCCAAGCGGCTGTCTTCTAACCAGATTCCAGGGCCCTGAAATTGAGAATGGACAGGAACTCGAGTTCCAGCAAAAGGCTTTTTTCAAGCCGAACCAATCTCGAGTGTTCGATTGCAAGATTGTCGTCAACCATGCCAGCCATCCCTCACCATTGAAATAAGGTATGTCAATGGTTTAGCCATAGCCACATATCACCTTGACCCGCGCTAATGGCAGTTGAAAAGACCTTGGTCCAGACCTTTTTTCCCCTGAAAGTCAATCTCTCGAGTTTGAAAGATGATAAGCCCAAGGGAAAGAAGAGCGTCTTTTGGCGCAAAGAACGCCATGTCCAGGTCAATTTCAGGCTCAAGGCGCAAGTTGGGCTAGCACAGGCTCACTTTGTCTACGGTGAGAAGAGTCCCTCAACAGCTTTAAGAGCCACACCACTGACTGATATAGTGGACGAGGCTGGCAATCGGGTCAGCGAATCGGTTCGGATGAGTTTGGCCGACAGTACCTCCCTCATCACCCCGCTCATGGGCCTGGATGAGGTCGAAGAGGACTAAGTGGAGGATGGAAGGGCGAAGGAACGTCGTGTTGGTCTGTCGGGGGTTCTGTTTCCTGCTGTCGTGGTTTAATCGCGGATACCTCTTTTTGGATAATTGCTGTAGATTGTCTCCCCCCGGGGCTTCATGCTCAAACCCAGCCCCAGAAGGGTTTTGACAGATTTCCAAGTTGCTGTTGTTATTTTATTTCTCAACTGGTGCTTTATCTTGGCATTCATTTCCTGATTCTCAATGCGTCCCCTCTCAATCGTTCTGTTGCATTTCTGAGCTTTATGTATCTCTGCGATGCGGGAGACCAGTGCCACGACGGCGGTGATATGAAAGAAGCGCATGGTGGAGGCCGACGATTTTAAGGTAATTTGCGCCTCTTGATTAAGCCAAGAAGTTTTCCCTTTTCACACGTTCTTTGAATGTAACGTCAGTATAAGAGGCCTCGGCATCGCCACACGAGCAGCCTGGCGCAGTCCTTGCAATTCCAACCATGAGCCATAAATAGGGCGAGACAGTGGCGGCTGTGACGCTGTTAGTGCCTTGAACCTAATTCATGCCCCGGGATGTGGGAGACGCCATCCGGCCGAGTCATCCCCACATGGCCCCGAGAGGCTTGCGTGTCTTGTCGCGCCAATTGACCAATGGAGTCCGGCTTATTCGGCAGAATCAATATCCAGATTTGCCTCGCCGGGATCTGGGTTTGTTTCACGGTAGTTGTGATAGGTGGCGCTTCTTTGACGACTGCCCCTTGCGTCAGGGGTGACGTGCCTCGGCTGCACTGCTTAATTCGTCGTCATTGCCGCAGGGCAGAGATTTTGATCTCCCCTGGGCATCTCCGGGGAATGTCCATACACGACTCTTTGGGCACTGCAACGCGTCAGCATGTTTCGTTGTTTGTCTCTAGGGAGCGCAATGACTAGCCGGCGCCGTGATGTGGGCTGTGTTTGGATAGATTCAATGTAACCTGAAAACAAGATGGAGAAACTATAAGTAAGACCTATGCTGTGAAGCGATTGTAAAGCATCAACAGTCTTGAACGCTTCATTCTTCAGACAACCACTCCTCTCATCATACCAGATTCATCACCCTTCCACCAAGTCTCAACTACATCCGCATCAAAATGCGTCTCACTACGAACCTCTTTACCAGCTTCCTCCTGCTGTCAGGAGCTGTCACAGCTCACCCGGGACACAACGTCGCCCAGGAGGCGGCCGAGAGACGCGATTTCCTCAACTCGGTGAAGCGATCCTCACTCGCCCATTGTGCTGAGAAGCTCAAGGCCCGAGGCATCGAGGCAAGGAATATTGCTCGCCGCTCAGCGCAAATCTCCAAGGCCCGGCAGAAGCGTGGCCTCAAGAAGCGCGATCTCGAATCTGTCCTGAGCGCTTCTCATAACCAGACGGATCAGGGATATACTCTAAACACAGACGCGAACACGCTCTTTGCTGGAATCAACTCTTGCGTGTTGACTCCCGAGGTTACTCAAGGCCCTTATTGTAAGAGCCTAGTCTTATTTTGTTATGTATGAATTCTAACACCGTCAGATGTGGCAGGAGAATACGTCCGTGAAAACATTGTTGAAGACCAGGAGGGTCTCGGTATTGTCCTCGACTACCAGGTCATTGACGTTGAGACCTGCGACCCCGTCCCCAACGTCTACCTCGAGATGTGGCACTGCAACTCCACCGGTGTCTATTCGGGCATCGTCGCGAGCGGCAACGGTGACAGCTCCGACGACACAAACATCAACAACACCTGGCTTCGAGGAATCCAGCGCACCGACTGTGATGGCGTCGCGCAGTTCGAGTCCATCTTTCCCGGCCACTACACCAGCCGAGCCACGCATATCCACATCATGGTTCACACAAATGCCACTCTGCTGGCCAATATGACCCTTGGCAGTGAAAATTACGCCAGCCACGTTGGCCAGGCCTTCTTCGACCAGGACCTCATCTCTCAGGTTGAAACTCTCGAGCCGTACAGCTCCAACACGCAGGAGCTCACTGAGAACGCCGACGACAGCATCTTGAGCGAGGAGACAGCCACGGATGGAGTCGACCCTTTTATGGAATACACCATGCTCGGAGATGACATCACCGACGGCCTCTTCGCATGGCTCGCCTTTGGCATCAACGCCACCCAGTCTCAGTCCATCACCCCAGCAGCCTACCTGTACGAGTCTGGAGGCGTCGCCAATGAGAACTCGGGTGCTGGTGGCGCTGGAGGTAGTCCCCCGGATGGCATGACCCCCGGAGCCACTCCTGGAAGTACACCTCCGGCCCGCGTGTGAGTTGACTCCCGAGGCTTGCGGCTAAGCGGGAGCATTGATTGAGGGATGGATCATTTTCCGGTCCCCCGGTCTTTGCCGAGTTGGATCAAGTTGCAGAGTTGTAGCGAAAGTGTGCTGGCACATAAACATTAGCGGCGCGGAATTGTACCGAAGCATTGCTGTAAGATTTGTTTCGTATCATATAGAAAATTCTCGAAAATCTTGTTATAAAACTACACAATATTATAGATTGATGAAATCCCTTTGACCGAAAACACGGTGGCTGTTCATAACACTTACTCCTATCATGACCAGACGAAGTAGTGCCTACTAACGACCTCGTCACTCTCAATAACCTTTAACAACCTGACTGAACCATTTCTAGACGATTTCCCTTCATACAATCAGACCATTAGAGAAAAAAGGCCAGAACAAGTCCACCAATTATACTAAGCGTCCAAGTAGCCGCCTCCGACTTTCTGAACTGCGCCTTCTTGTAGCCAAATCCCAAGTCAAAGACCAAGTGCCTAACCCCATTGACGAAGTGATACGAGAACGGGAAGCCCAACAGGCCAAACTTGACAGCCGCCTTGACGACAAAAGGAAAAGAGCCAAAAGCCGACGCCACCGCAGCCGAGTCGAACGGCAAGCCAAGGAGCGGGGCGACGGCGTAGGCGCAGAGGGTGAGGTACGCTGTGCCTCCGAGAGCGATGCCGGTGATTCGGGTCCAGGCTGAGGCGCTGAACCAGACCTGGCCGATCTTGTAGATGCTGAGGTGGGGGGTGACGGGCCGGTTGAGGCGCTGTTTGACGAGTATGTCGTGGCCGTCTTTGGCGCTGATTCGCTCGATGGTCGGTGGGCTTCTAGGTGGTATGTTAGATCAGGCTTGGACTCAATCCGTTGGAAGGTAATCGTCTCTAGTATGGGGGATGTTTGGTGTACCGTGAGTGTTGTGACAAGAGGCGGGCGACAGCCAGTTTGGGAACGTCATGGCTGAAAAAGACATTTGGTCTCGCCGTGCCTGCTCGGAGCTTGTCAGCAATTGAGTCAAGAGAATGTGCCCTTGAGAGTAATACCACGAATGGCCGACAAGCCAACTCGTTGTAAGTTCATGGAGGTTAGGTTGAGACGGCAATCAAGGATGCTTCAGAGTCGACAGGAGCTCCGACAAGGCCGAGGAAAGAGATTAGTTAAAGATATCGGGAGAAGCTCAGCCGGAAAGATCCCCCCGTCATGTTTCACGTGGTCCTTCGCCTTCTCGCGTCGTGAATAACCCCCGACGGTCCCTCGTTCTCGTTTAGGTGGGGGCATGGTCAAGTAAATCGAACTGTCGTTGTTGGCGGGAATAAAGGGAAGGGTATTCCCGACTCCAATGTGTTTCCAAGTCGGCCAATCGGCAATAGGACGGTGGTGATTGGAATGCGATTCTGGAGTCTGATTACCGAGGACACAACCCCCAAGGGGACCGGAAGGCTTGACGAATGGGAGGAGTTTGGATCTTGGTAAACTACGCAGTATGTAACGCAGGTGGGGATATGAGAGTTGCTCTGCGATAAGTCCTTACTGACAATCGAATCTATTCACCTCGTAGCTTTATTTCTATTAAATCTGCTGTTGGGAATCGTCGGGCTACCCAATCTACAGCATAACCACCGCGACGAGAAGCGAAGACGTCACACATGAAGAAAGCAGAGCTCATTCTCGGCCTACTCCTCTTCAACTTCATCCAAGCCCATGATCGGTGGTTCGCGAGGTACGGGAACCGTGACCGACTCACTGATCTTTTTCCCCCCAGCGTCCACTGCTCCAAGTCAGTGTCACAAGTCTACACGAGGCCGAGGGTTTCTTCTTACCACACATAAAATGGGCCTCGGCCAGTCCGACCGTCGCCTTGATCTTGAACTCGACCTGGTAGAAGTACTCCTGCGCCCAGAAAACCTTGCGCCTTTTCTTCTCCTCGGCCTCCAAGAGGTTGGCGCGCATCACTTCATGGGTCGCAATCGAATCTCCAAGCCTGTTAACCTGGATGCTCCAGACGTAGTTGGGCCGTGGACATACCTTTGGGCGGCGAAGGGGCATCCGCCAAGCTGCTAGCAATCTCAACATTGCAAACCCGGGGTTCATCGAGCTCAAAAAACACCTTGCGTGTAAATTCCAGTTCTTTCCCATTCTCGATCTGTTTGCCCTAATCTCATGTCAGCGAGTCGGTGTCTGGTCAAGTAACCAAGCAAACCGACCTTTGGGATGATCCAGTCCACACAATCATCAAAGCGCCCCTCGATTCCCTTGCCTCGTGTCAAGGTGGATGTCCAAGTTCTTTTGGCGGGGGTAGCGCTCGGGATGCGACAAACAAGACCAAACGATGCGCGGCAAGCAATCTTGGGAAAGACGGCCTGGCTTTTGCTGGCGGCGTATACTAGACCCATACAGACGGCTAGCTGGGGCTGATTAGATATCACTAGCTTGGTAGATTGAAGCATCGAGTCATCGTTGCAAAACGTCTTCAGTCGGCGCTCGACGTAGGGCGAGCTCCCGAGTCCTCCAGAGAGTAGAAGGTAATGCTGTGTAAATTGTTAGTCCACTGACGGGAAGATGGAGCAGGATTGTAGGCTTTCCAGTGGTTCATTGAGCTGACGTCTCCGCTCAGAGATGCAGGCGGTGATGTTTTTGATCTGTTGGTCAAAAAGGCGCTCCAGCTCCGCCCTGGCTTGCATCAGTCTGACGAGCTATTATCTTGTGCTTAATAACTCACCTGGGATTTTTCAACTGCCCATTCTGAACAAAATCGTCGTGGATGCTCTCGGGATTTTCGAGATGGGGTATGGGGATTGTCCGAGCGTCCGCATCGGCACCTCTGAAGTCGTGCTTGGCCTCGAGAAATTTGATGCTACAGCGCATCTCCCAAGCCACGTGACGGGCAGTATGGCCCAGGAGATGCTGGTGAGGCTTCAAAATATCCGTCACGTGCACCTCGAACCCTTGGTCGATGCGCGTCGACCCGATGTATTCACCTTCAGAGTTAACCCTCGGCTGCTGTCATCACGAAAGGCAAAAATTACTCACCCATCGCAGGCTGGTGCTCCCGCCAATGAAAAGCATGCTGCGCATTGGTTGCAACCTGGACGAGAGAAAAGTCCTGTGCCAAGTCAGCTCGAGACCCAACAGCAGCGAAATAGGGGGGCTAATACTCCAGTACCAGCACCAACGTCGACAATCATGACATTGTGGCCTCTCTATACAATCATGGTCAACAATAAGCCAATACATGGCAAGAGATGAGACTGCCTACCCTGAGGTTCGCGACGGGCTTTGGGGTGTGCAGCTCGAAAGCCGCTGTAGCCTGGGGCTCGGTCATGGTAATGGCGACGGTATGGACACCACAACCAGGGAGCTTGCCCCGCGCTTGCTCGAACCCGGCCTTGGATATCAAGGCCTTGAACTGAGCCACTACAGAGGGGTCCCAATAAGCCGGTGTGCTGAAGACAAAGGAGACATTTGCACGACCCCATGCCTTGCCGAGTATGCCATCACGGACGAACCGCTCTGAAAGCTCGTCATGCAAGCACTTCAGGTAGTCAGCATATAGCTTTTCAGTTGCTGTGCGATCCGATTCATCTTCTCCAAATTTCGTCTTGAACCATTCCTGAATTAATAGGTTCGAGGTGTTGTCAGGGATGCTGAGCCCCCAGTGGAGGGGCGACTGCGACTGGCCCGTTCTTGCATAAGCCAACCTCGTTGGAACTTTCAGGATTTTGTTGTCACTTCCCCATTTGAGGCACACGGCGTCGAATTCGGCATTACCGGTCTTGGGTAGGCGATACGCAACACCGGTACCTGTGTTGACGGGTCAGATGTGTCGGCCTCAGAAGGATCAAGGATCAAAGAAAGGGGGCCGTACCGCTCATCCCCAAATCTATCCCAACGATCAAGTCGACCGCCATGTTGAAGAGTTGGAATCCTGTGATGATGAATGATGAGTCTGTCAGGGGAACCGTGAAGCTGTGATTGGGGAGCCGGGCAATACTTGAAGGTCCCAGTGTTGACCGACTGCGAGGGTGGGATGCCTCAGGGGTCAACGGGCAAAATACAGAGCAAGGAAAGGAAAGGACAACTCAGGTAGCCACGGTATGCCGCATGGCTCCGTTTCCAGTCGCATTGGCTGCCTGCCTGCATGCTTCCGCCCGCAGGTGTCAGGGCAGGGAGATTGTTTATGATACGTGAGCCACCAGAAATGGCGGTCAAGAACTATTTGTTCAAAGAAGGATACTTCACTTCCCGTCATTCCATTGCCAAGGCTTTACCAAGTAGTAAAGAACTCAATGGCGATGGAGAAGTGAAATGTTCCGACAGACGATGGTGAGGCGTGCTCCATGTGCCTCGCACAGGGCTGTTTCCACATTCAGTTAACCCGGTGGGGCTAGATAGACACGACCAGACAGACGGCAATTAAACAACAATAGAAATGCGAATAACATGGTGGGCAATCAATCAAGCCACGGCGTAAACGGCATGCATGTGTGTCCATGCTGAGGGTGCCAGGGTCAGGTGTCTTGATCCGTGCAACAACAGCGAAGGGGAGGTACTTGAACAACATCTGCCGTCCATGTCCTCCTCCCCTCCTCTCTTCGCCTTCCACTCATCTTCACTCTCACTGTCCATACCTCCTTCGATCATCATGGCGCTCACAGTTGGTCAGGCTATCGGTATCGGGGTCGTTGTCGGCTTCGCTGGCTCCTTCATCCTCATAGCCCTGGCATTGGGCATTTATCGAATCATCTCCACCTACCGTCGCCGCGCTACCGCCATGGAGCCACAGCCCTCGCCTGCCGTGCTGGTTCCGCCGCCAGACGCGATCAAGGAACTAAACATTGGTGTACATGAGTTGTCGAGTGACTGCCAACTCCAGAAGGCTAAGAATTTCGATCACCAGCTCGCGGGCTTCGCTGAGTTTTTCTTCGGCGTCAGGTTCCAGCGGAAGCCAGATGTCCCAGAGTCTCTTTTCAACGAATCTGAGCTCGTTCGTCTAGCTGGGGAGCCTATCAACGGTGGGACCTGGTCTCACTCTATCAGCAACGTTTCCACGAGGGTCCCGGCCATTAGGTGCTTCCTCTCGCAAGTCCTCTTCAGGCGCATGAAGCCTACTTGCCCTGTTGATGAATGCCTTCTTCCTCCCGAGATCTCTGGATGCTACCAGCTTGTGTGCCGAGTCTACGATATTCCGAAAAGTAAGTTGACCCCTCTGAGTAGCTTCACAGGGTATTCGTTGTATTAATGGCGACACAGGGATGAGGGCCATCGCCGCTTGGCGAGAAAGCATTTTTATGCTCCAGGACTACCCCTGGCACCTTGAGCCAATCCCATGCGGACCTTTTAGAGAGGGTGACCCCAGGAAGGAACGAATTCGGGCCATGGTTCCAGCCATCATCAATGATTTGCAGCCAGAGGCGCTTAGGGTGGACCACCCACGAGATGATCGATTGGAGGAGCTCTTGGGGGAGATTTTTGAGATGGCTGCCAACTCTGCAATCGTTCTTCTGGGTCAACCCACAGAGTGGGAGGCAGTGTGGTCTTCAAACAAAACAGGGTTTATCGTTCACCCTGGGCTAAGGTTTGTCTGGCAGGGCAGGACCAAATATTCGAGCCCGGCCGTGATGGATGACCACCTTGTCTGGCCGGTGCCCCCTGACGACCAGGACCAGCCGAACAGTCAAGCTGACAAGCCATCAAAGCCCGGCGATCCCGAAGCGCCCACTCGTGATGCGTTGCAGCTGCGTGAGCAAAAGACTGCTGGGCATGGCACCGCCGACTGTTGACGGAACTGGCCCATTCTTACTCCCCGGTTCTCACTACAAAGATAGTTTTCAGTAGTTCACTTTGTCCGTCGTGTCTTTTGTCCATTTCTGCGAGAAGAGAAGTGTGTGCCATCGGTGATTGCCATCTTGTGATGCTTCTTAGAACTGAATTTAGACCCTGGCATGCGCTCATGACTGTGTTCCTTGATACCGCAGTCGATGCCCCAGTGAAAGACAAGCATAGCCTTCAAGAACCAAGAGCCAGTACCAGGGTTTGAGTTTAAACACGACCCTTAACTTGGACACGGTCGCTATGGGACAATCTTCTTGCTCAGTTTGAGAGAAACATTACAAGCAATGACCAGGGAGTGTGGACATATCCTGGACGGCATGAGTGCCAAAGTGTCACGGAACTCGAGCACTCAAGTCTTCAGTAAACCACGGAAATCCACACCGCCTCCATCACACCCCTTCCCGGGCATTCATTTCCAAAGGCCGCGCCGGTGATAGTTGTCTTCGTGTTCCAGACTCTCATGTCAATGTGAGAGGTGCAGGAGCCAAGACAATGTCACCGGCCGTTTGCATTAACCCTCCGTCAGCCATCGGAAAGGTGCAAACCACCATCCACCACGTCAGTCACCCTAACCTCAACTACTGGACCAAATCAATAATTTGGGAATTTCAGGGGCCATGCTGCCACACGGGCGACACTAGCTCCAGCTTGAGGCAAGAAGCGGGAAAGGGCAGGCAACCATGACTACGCACCGGGGATGCGGCGTGTGACAGGGCTCACTGACGGCGATTCCCAGCATTGGATCTTGATGCTGCCATCCTGTGTTAGGTACTACATCCCTTGACATTACGCCTGATGCTTGAAACCACCAACCACAAGGCTCATTCTGTTCGGTGCGTGGGAGTGAACCAAAGGGTCTATCCGATGGAGGTATCGGAGAACATCAAGTGGCAGCATTCTCCACTCGCCAGCTCCAGGTCTGAAGGAAAGGAAACGATGCACAGGTCGGAACCACTCTGCATGTGGTGAGTGAGGTTGAGCAGAGAACCGGGCATAGGTATGAGTCAAGAGCGATCATGGAATCAGCCGAGATGGCGGCATTAATGACATCTAAGTTAGACCGTGGGAGTTGGTGGTCCTGTTTTTCTTCTTCTTCTTCTTCTTCTTCTCCAAGCACCAGGCACTATAGCAAACGCGGCCTCTGGGATGACGACGACATCGACCCCCGGTATAGCACAACGCTACCGTTTAGGAGTTTGAACCACCGCCATGGCATGCCGGCAGTTGACAGGCCCGCCGGCCCACGCTGGAGATGCATAGCCCTAGAGCTATGCCTTGCCGGATGCGCCTGATAGTTTGGCTTCGCTGAAAATCCATAGCTGAGTGCGTGCTTGCCTGCAGACCCATGTCGTTCTGGCCACCTCTGGAACTTGATTCTGAGCTATCACAACGAAATTCTCGGTGATGGAACGAGCGCCAGCCTGGGAGGTTGACCTGAAGTGCGATAACCACTACATTCAGAAACTCTTAAAATCCAAGCCTTACCCATCTAGAGCTTGAGATTTCACACTCCCAAGCTTTCCCTCAATCTTCACAAGACGCCTGGCCGATGCGGCACTCACACATCCATTTTTGTCACCGTTGTCCAACAGCCACCCGTGCACATTCACTTTGACCAAACTTTCACTATTAAAGTCTTTAAACTACTTCACCGTCCGTTGCGATGTCAGGCGTCGAGCTTATTGCCATTGGGCCGATCATAGGCGTGGTCATGAAGCTCTTGCTTCAGTCTGGCCTCAACTCGGCCAACTTGGCCGTCGAGGCTCGCGCTATGGACATGATTGCGGACAATGTTAAGGATGACATTGAAGACGCGAGGATGTTTTATGATCGGCTCACCAAACACTTCAACAAGGAGCTGCAGCTGAAGAGACGAGTTCTTGTTTCTATCCACAAGGCTGAATTCGCACTCAACATGTTCCAGGAATACCTGGAGAAACATAAGAGCAACCAAGCCCTAGGTGCACTACTTGGAGACCGGGCGAAGGTTAAGAGGCTTATGGCACCCCTGCAGGCCAGCCAATCACAATTGGCGCGCAGGATCGATTGGATGAGGGCTGCCTTGTCCGATCTGGACAAGAACCCTAACCCCTCGAAGGAGGAACGGGACTTTGCCTGGAGCGTTCCGCCGAACGAACGGCCGGGCTGGGTTGACACGAAGGAGGACAAGAAGGAATAGTGGATGAGTTGGCGGATAAGGTTTGGGAATTGTGATTGAAAACTGCGCTTGGGATAGGGTTGGAGTGGTTACATGAGATTGAGCAGAGGGCAGGGGTTTTGTTTCGTTCGCCGGGTTTTCCCCCTATGCCCACGGTTAGATCTCTACAAAACAGCGCATTCTTTAAGTCGATTCAGCTGGCTCCCTTTCGAGTGTTTTACCTACAGTGGCCAGGTTATTAAACCCGCACGTTAAATTAAGCCATTGCTTTTCGCAAACACATCGAGACACGCCAGTCCTACACGTCGACACCAATCCCAGCTGCCCAGCGCGCCTTTGTCCGCTCCGCCAGTCAAAGATCCACCGACTCCCCATCCCGAGGTGAAAGGTTGGATTCACCAACTGCTCAAACCATGTCTACATTACGTACATTGGAATCCATCAAGACGCGGACAATCAAGTGCCTCTGGAGGCCAGAGAAGGAATGGAAGCGCGTGAAAGGGCGTGCAGTGTAGCGATCGCCAGACGATCTGTGAAGTGTCTTGCAGTCAAGAGATGGAACGAAGAGAGATGAATCAGTTAGAGTGTTTGATCTGGTGGGCATTTGGGGTATCAAGCCTGAAGGGATGACAACGCTTTTTAAACATCTTCAAAGTTCTGACTTCCATCAACAGGCAAAAGACCAGGGATCATTCAGCGATACCAAGCTAAGAATCACTAAACCGTCTGGAAACAAAGATCTCGCCTGGGTGGTAAAGATGCTTCAAGGGTTAGCCTTGGCCCATGAGAAGGTTGGGGGAGCAGAGCGTGGAAGTTGACGTCTGTCTCTGGACCGCCATGTGCTGATTGCTCCATTCTTTGTTGTTGTAGTTGATGTGTTATTTTTGAAAACCAAAAGTGAAGTGGCGAGTAACAAAACTTGTCAACCCGGCGTGAAGAGTTGGTAGACAGGTTTGCCCAGTTTTCTTTTCGGACAGGTGTGTATAGACACGCCCAGGGGGAGGGAACCAACTATCTCTGCTGCCATCAATACAAATGCTACCAGCGCTTGAGCCGACCGTTACCTGGAGATCCTTAGCTGAGGGGGCTGTCTTCTGTCAACCCGCCTTACGGGATCGTCATGGCCCAAGCTCGCGTAAATTTCGGTGCCAAAGAGTCCTGGGCTCGCGTTGATAGCATCATGGATGGCCAGCTTCCAATACTCTGCAGGAGCGGTGGTGGACAGGGGTAGCGATTCATTGATGACCCGACCACTCAGTTTCACTATGTTCTCCCGCTGATGTATCATTACACCCCGACCGCAACGGCTGCATTCAGTCATTGGGTGTACCCATGCAGGAGTCATTTGAGTTGCGAGAGCCTAGACCCAGGCCACGTACTGTCCATTCAAGCGCAAGCAAGCCTCCCGTAGGTAAGGTGCTTTGACAATTGGGTTTTGGTGTTGTCATTTATTAATCCTCATGCATGTCCCATATCATTGCGGGTGATGGCCTCCGTCAGAGATGTCACTGACAGTAAGAGAAAGAATGGCTTCCCGTCGGTCCGTAAGCGACCCAGTACTATCAGCACTCTTTTTCGATGGCGAGAAGATTTCCCAGGCATGCACGAGCGGGTGGAACCCTCCTCCGTGAGTCAGCGGCATGGGGTGGGCACATCTGGAGGCTCCCCGCGGCCTGGGTCGTATCGTGTAACCCGTCTTGCATACTGAACGCGGCAATGGGCATGGCCCCTGGAATCCGGCGGCTCCCAGGCAGGGGTTACTTTTCAAGCCTGCTTTGGGCGGATGGCCAAAAGGCAGCACCGAGACGTTGGGTCTAACCTTTCAGGAGCAAGATCCAGACGTCGCGAAAGCCACATATCGCATTAATGCACCATCAAGTGCCCCATGCACAAACTCTCAGAGGAACTGCCCAAGCTGCAGATGTAATTTACCAAGATCAAACAGATCAAGATAGAGAGAGTATAGTGCCCAGTTACTGGTCTCTTCATCAGGAAGTTAAATGAGGTAGATTAAAAGTCCAAAAGAAAAACAAAAGGGGCAGGGACTTGTCAACTCCCGCCACTGGGGTGTAATGAAGAGCACCGGTAGAGGCCGAGCCCTGAATGGCGTTTGGTCACACTCCCATCTTCCAGCCCTCTCCTCAGCAGCGTTCACCTCAGGCCGAGAGGTCTCCTTCCTGACCCCTTTCTTTCCGTGCCTGGCGGGAACTGGCAGGTCGTGACAGGTCGCGAATGCCGCCTCCTAGTTTACCATGATACGCTGAGTTGAATGACCGATCCACTCTCATTGAATAGAATATGCAGGCCCCCGACTGATTCCTGCGCCATATTACACACGGCACCCGCAATTGTCGTTGTTGGTGTTCTAGGGGCGCCGACAGGTATCAGTATCCACCCCGTGCGACACAAACACAGAGCGCCCCAGATACCCACCTTCTTAACATAGCCCAATAGTAAAGGCTCACGGTAATAAAGTAGCGGATAGCAGCCTTCTCCTCTCTTAACTGGCTAGAAACGATGCCAGCCTGCAGGGGATGCTGCCTGGTGAGATTCCAGCGTTGCCTGCATCGACACGGGAAACCTAGTCAGGAAACAAGTGATACCCGCGCGTCTGATGAACAGTCCCGGAGGAAGACCAAGCTAGCGAAGAGGCGCGTTCAATGACTCGGAACGTTTGGATTTCCTTAGCCCGTGTTATTTTGACACCCATCCCTGCAGGAAGATGCCGTCGCCCCATCATGATTGCTCTTAGGCATTGCTTTTGCCTCTGGCACAGCTGGATTCTGGGCCCAAACACGTCATCCTTGGGTCAGTGTCCATGCCCGCCCCTTGCGCGCAAGATTGCGTTCCTTGGTGTTTCGTATGGCCTCTTCGACTTGACGGGCCGGAGTCCTTGCCTGGATGACCGAAATACCCGACACGCTCTCAAAGCTCTCAAGTTGGTTTCCCCGGGAGTACTCTCTCAGCCGCTCAACATCACACACGATGCTATACCGAGCTTCTTCCCGCAAGTTCGTTTCTCAACTCCAATTTTGGTGCGTGGCCGATTGGCAAGACCAGAGCAAAGGCGAAGTCTTTGTTGTTGAGTGGATTAAGGAGGCCAGCGAGAAAGTGGCATGAATGAGGCGTTTGTTTGTTCAATCTGAGGCGGCAATACATGATATCTAAGTTTAGCCCATAGAGTTGGCGGCCCCGCTTTTCCTCCCGTTTCTTCAAGTATCAGGTACGGCGACAAACACGGCCCCTGACATGACGGCGGATTCAACGCCCGGTACAGCACATCGCTTCCGTTTAGGAGCTTGAATCGTGTTATTGGCCCCTGATTCATTTCACTGTGAACATGACAATATCCGCCCCCCTTTCCATTTGGACTTGGCCCTGCAAGCCTACAGCTGAGGCTTCAGGTTTCCTCTCGCCGCCCGTTTAAACGACTCGCCGGGGGGGGCTGTTGGACGTAAGATCGCAGAAGATGCTCACCGCCATGGCAAGTCGGCAGTTAACGGGTCACCTGGGCCACGCCGGGGATGCACAGCCCTTCAATAGGCCTGGCTTAGCTGAAAACTCATACCTGAACGGGTGTTTGCTTATTGCTCCCTGCAGAGTACTCCTACCGCTCCCGCCACCTCCAGACCTTGCCTTGAGTGTTCCGCCGAACGAACAGTCAGCTGCTTGAGATCGGAGAGGACAGAATCCGTTAGCGGATAGCGGATGGGAATTTTAGTTCAGCACTGGGTTTAGGGCAGGTTTGGGGTGGTTCATTTGTAAATAGGCGGAACGCAAAGGGGCTGTTCCTCGTGGCACCTGGCACAGCATCGGTGCTGGTTCATATCTGAGAGCGGGTTTAATGGCTGAAGGGAAGAAAAAATGAGAAGGAATATGGAAATAATCATTTCATTGTGTATTCGCTGTGAAATCAAATAGGACACAACTCCAATGGCCATGTTCCTTTCACGACTGGTGGCAAGGCCCTGACGGAGGAAGTATAATGAGTTTAATGTAGGTACTTCCGACAACCGACAGAACTTGTGTGGCTAGGCTGGTTGTGAGTAGCTCGGCAAGCTTCAGTCGCGCTTGGGGGAGTAATTTATGCCGTATTCTAACGTTCTTGCTCAGTTGGGACTCTGTTTAGGTTGGGTTACCGTGAGGTGCTAGGACCATGATTGGCCAGATCGGACATGAGCTTGCGATGGTGAACCAAAACCTGCGCTTTATCACTGATTATGCAGTTGGATTCAAAGCTACTCGAATGAACCTTTTCCCGTGAAGTCAATGCTGACCATTATTTTCAAACACTTGGCAGTCTCTCGGATCTGGAGAATTTCGTGCCCACCAGCATCCCAAGCCATGTCTACACTGCGTATACTGAAATTTAACAACACGCAGACCACCAGGCGCCTTTGAAGGCTAGAGACGACGCCATATCCGCTGTTCAAGCCTGGCTTAAGCCTGAAGAGCTATTGGCGATGGAGCGTTTGCACGTCATAGATTGAAGCGACATACACGATGCAGCTGTATGGGTCTATTATTAAACAGACCCAGGCAAGTTCAAACGAGGCCTCTCCAGCCTTTGTCTTCTCTCTCTCCATGCCAGGCTGCTCACCTCGGGACACATATCAGTCTGCATCTGGCGGGAGGGCTTTGCGAGCGAGATATAGCGGCTGGAAAGAAACTGATTTGACCTTGATTGCCGGCCCGGCTTGGCCAGAATTCCTGACACCGCTACGTAATAGGGCAGCATCTGGTTGGAATTTGCTACGATGGCCTCATCCACATCCGGCCGGGTCAGTTCCGGGACAACTGCACCCAGAATGAAGTAGATGCTTACGAGAGAAAGCTGGAGCCCACTCTTTGGCCGGGTTTCGAAAACCTATGGAGAAACCCGATAGATGTGGTGACGCCAAGTTTGAGCATTTTAATTGTGTACCTGCCGCTAGGGTGATTCGGGGCATACTGCTAGATATTGTGAAAGCTGCCCTGTCTCCCCTACAAGTAGAGCTTAGCAGACAGTAAATTGACCTTGATTATCACATAACTATCTCTAATAAAGTACAGAGTCTCGGGTCTGTTGGTAATGTCTTGATTCCACTAGATACCTCCTACGTAGCATGTTGGTGTCGTTCGTGTCTCGGGGCCGCCGCTTTTCCTCACAGCAGAGGGCAGTGGAATCAAGAGCATCATTTTAGGAACCCAAACAAGCCCTGAGCTGCTAGCCGCGCAGTCAAAACATCAATATCCGGCAGCGACCTTGCGTAGGACATGTTATCTGCCGACGGGGTAATAGCAAGTGCATTAGAATAGAAGGGCAACGCTGTGTTATGAGTTGGAAACCTGTTTTATACTTCATGCAAACATAACTATCATATATATCTGATCCTTATCATCTACCAAGTCCATTGTCATAGTTTAACCACCCACACATTCTTTCCAGGGTATTCTTATCACTCCCCTCTACTATTCTAGCCCTTGTGAACACCAGTTCTTCTCAAAACCTCCCAGGCCTCCTCAAAGAGAAACAGGAGCAGACTGAATTCCATAAGTTTCTTGACTCAGCTCCATCCACGGCGAGGTCTCACGACTTCCATCTAGAGTAACCTGACTCGAACTCTGCCGCATCTTGCTCAATGCTGTGAAACCCCCTCTTATGCTGTCAGCTTCGTAACCCTTGGCTCGCAGAACGCTGGTTGCCACACGAGCGCTATCTCCGTCGTAGCATGTAAGCAGTATTCGCTTGTCCTGGAGGAGATTCTTGAGCTCTTGGCTTGGGGCCTTGAATGTGGCTTCGAGTCTTTGCCACAGAGATTCCAGGATCTTGGCGTCTGAGAACGGACTTGGCGTGGGCTGCTGTGTGAAGGGCATGTTGACGGAGCCTGGGAGATGGAAGGCTCCAAAGTCGTCTGGTTGCCGGAGGTCGATGACCACTGCGTCTTGTCGAGAGCGCAACATGTTCTGAAGTTCAAAGGCGCCCATTGATCCGCTCTTGGGATCAGAGAGAACCATATCAAGTAGGGCACCTCTGTCAATGTCGAAGAAGGCATCCAGAGCCTCTGAAGCTGGCCTCTCCCACTTTTCATCGTAGCGGTAGAGGTCAACCTTGAGGAGATGCTGCCTCGAGTTAGCTACATTCAATCCAATGGATTCTGATACACACCTCATTCTTGATAGTCGGAAAGTAGCTGTCGCCAAGCTTGTCAAAGTACTCGTTAATGTACTGATACGGCAAGTCGCAGCACAAGAACACACAGTGTACGGTGCCATCTGGACCAGCCAGCTCGGAAAGTGTGCCCTCGGCCTTTCGCTTTTCGAGGAACTGGTAAAGTCCTCGGAGATTGAATCCAGACGAAGGGCCAGACACAATGCCCTGTCGGCAGAGGTCGAGTGACAGGGAAAAGGAGTTGTGAGAATCAACTTCTTCGATATGGTCGATGGCTTGTTTCCAGGGGAACTCGACAGGTGCCATGAGGGCGAATGATCGCGGGCCGGGGACTCTGTCACCTGGCGCAGTACATACTCTGTGAAACCGTGAGCCTAACTTGTATTCTTGATTGGTATATGTACATACCCTAATCGATAGACAGAAGGCTTTGCTTCTTTGAAATAAGTGCCAAGTCCTGTCATCGTTCCTGGTTTTGTTAGTAGTTGTTACGGGCAACTCAATATCAAACGTACCTGACGTGCCCATTCCAGCGCAGATTAGGTTGATTTCTGGGAGTTGCTTGGAAATTTGAGGCCCAGTCCATCTGATGTGAGAATTCCAGTTCTGGTTCCGGTTAGAATGCTTTCAGTATTCATAACTCATTTAACTCACCAAGTCGTTCTCGTATTGGTTGGGGTTGATAACAGACTCTGACTCATGAGCCAATCTCTGTGCTGCTCTGATGCCACCACGTTCATCAACGGGCTCGGGCTGAGAAGGACCACCAAAGAGTGTTCTGTGAGATGTAAGCAAGTTGACATTCAC
Source organism: Fusarium sp. FW16.1 (assembly GCA_017654865.1). Taxonomy (NCBI): domain Eukaryota; kingdom Fungi; phylum Ascomycota; class Sordariomycetes; order Hypocreales; family Nectriaceae; genus Fusarium; species Fusarium sp. FW16.1. Next base: position 2,002,089 of record JADNRB010000001.1, read on the forward strand.
CGGTGGCTCCAAGCATTTGACGGGATAGAAACTCACATGTCAATACCGAAAAACTGCATGAGCCGTAGCTTTGCTGCGCTAGTCTTGTTGCTTAGAAACGCCCTCACGTCATCGATGTCGTGAATTGCGCGGGAGATCAATGACATGGACAACACAGTTGAGCCAGAACTGTATTCAACCACCGTCTTTGTCTGTCCAGGCACCACACATTTCTGCAAAAGGTTGAGAGCTAATAGTGTTGGCAAAGAATAGAAGTAGAAGAGCTGAAAACTTACCTGGCATGGCTTTCACGTTGTTTGCAGGATGCATCGTCATCATCTTGGCATAGATGCGTACCCCATCTTCACGGAAGGGGTTCAGGCAGTCGGGGATCTCGACGAGAGGAAGTGGGGGCGATGATTCCGGGTCGAAATACTGCTTGACAGAGTCGGGTCCTTTGTACACGTTGAGGGGATTTGGGCTCGCCATGGTGAAAAGCTGTTGTTGTCTATGGCTTGAGACTAGGACCTCGGATAATGTCCAGAACAAAGAAATAAGAAGAGAGACAAGCACCACTATATATATGAAAAATCTCAGCACTATAAAGTAGTACGGCGGTCCTCTTTTATTCACACAGATTCCCTCGGGTTGCAGTGAAAATCGCTCGGTGTCTGCATACAAAGCGTGGGATGTCTGGCAATGAACAACACACTTCCCTTGGAACGAGCCTCTTGTATGCCAATCAGAACAAGAATGGCCCACCGCCCGACATTTTCGGCGCTAAGATCATCGTCGTTCAACGGGTAACAGAGGTGGATGCGTTGGTCAGAGGAGAGAATGGGGGTTACGGTTCCTTTGTTCAAGAGAGAACTGGCAAGATCGGCGGCTCTATTTCTTGTCTCTATACTTGGGGGGTTCACTAGCTAGGCTCTCGGCTCTATTTGGAAGTTACCTTGGTCGGGGAAGCAGCCTCAAAGGGTCATGATTGCTTCACTTGACGACTTCTTGGGGAAGCACGAGCGGGTGGTGACACGATGGCTGGTTGTCCATCAAGGTGGACGCAGCCCACGCATCATAAGCATAAGAAACAGGCGAGACACAAGTCGTGGAATGACGGGAATATTCCTCGAGTTTGCATAATGATTTGCAATGCATGGGCTCTCGTGCAACATGGCTTATTAAGTCACACGGCGTCGAAGCTACCCCTGCCCCTGTCCGACCTTGATAGTTAAGGGGATCCCGGTGGAGTTTGACGCAATGTTGGGTCCGGTTTAATGGTTCTAGACGGGACCTTGATGGACAAGAGGGCAAAAAATGCTGAGTGGCTGGTTGCCTTGGCATGATTTGCATTCTTGCATCGTGAGCTTCAAGTTATGAGAGAAGGTGAGAAGAGAGTGAAAATCAAAAGATTCAAATATCATGTCAATGAGCATGTTGATTGCGTATTCTCTCAAATGAGCTCAAATAGCTTAAACTATGTCCCGACGGCGCTATTAGACTTCCACAATGACACCCTAGCCCCCTCCGATCCTCGGGGATCTGCGACGTCGCTTTGAGCCGGCCAATTTCAAGGTAGCGAATGTCTGACGGGAATGCAACAAGGGGTCTTGCCATGACATGGCTATATGACGGGAGCGCACGGTAGTTGCCCGGTAGTTGAAGCGGTGTGTTGTGTCCTCGACCAAACGGGTTCTCGTCGTCGTGTCGATCATCTAAGCAGGCCTGCGAAATAGGAGATGCATCGAGTTTGAGCCGAGGGTGTCTTGGTTTGGCATCAAGGTACCTCCGTGCGTCCCTTGCTTCCGCCTCTTGAATAAAGGTCTTGCAACTGCTCCAGCGCCTTAATTGACTCCAAGACGTTTTCTATCATGCCTTTAGACACAATGGCAGGCCATGAACCGAATGAAGCGGCTGTCATGAGCCATAGCTTGGGCTCTACCAGGACGATTGTCGTCGATGGAGGCTCCGATGACGGAAAGACTCACCAGTTCAATGAGCAGACCAACTATGTGCCCAAAAGGGCCATCATAACGGTGAGATATCTTGATTCTATTGATTTGAACTCGAATTGACTTGTCTAGATCTTCCTGGCGTGTGCAAGCGTCGACCTGTTGGCTCTCATGGACCAAACCATGCTGGCGACCAGCTTGTACATTATTGGAAACGCATTGGGATCAACAGCCGAAGTCTCATGGATAGCGAGCGGTTATTTCATGTGAGTATCTTGAGTTGCCTATCACACACAAATCTGACAGCTACTATAGAACATCGACGGTTGGACAACTCATGTATGGAAGACTGTCCGACATTTGGTCCAGGAAGATCATCCTTCTGACAGGCCTGGCAATCTTCTTTGTTGGCTCCCTGGCCTCATCCCTTGCCCAGTCTGTGCTTCAGCTCACCATATTCCGTGCCTTCACCGGTATCGGAGGAGGCGGTCTGATGACAGTCGCCCAGCTAATCGTCAGCGACGTTGTGCCTCTGCGGGAGAGAGGGAAATACCAGGGAATCCTAGTAAGTGAAAGCATGATGTCTCTTCGGATTAAAGCTGATGACTGTATCCAGGGTGCTGTAGTGGCCATTGCCAATGGTGTTGGTCCCGTCATTGGTGGCGCTCTCTCTTCAAAGTCTGAAGATTCGTGGCGTTGGATCTTTCGCATGCAGCTGCCGCTGACGATATTCACTACTTGTTGTGTCTTGTTCTCTATGCCCCTAAAGAAGGTGGAAGGGGACTGGAGATTGTTTGTGGCCATCACCTCTAAAGATTGAGGGAGTGTTTTGCTAATGTAGAACAGGAAGCTCAAAGCTGTCGATTTCTTAGGTATCTTCCTCGCCCTGGCCGGAATGACTGTTGTCATTCTAGGTCTGACCTGGGGAGGCAATGAATACTCCTGGAACTCAGCCCAGGTCATCACGACATTAGTGATTGGCACAGCTGTCTCTGTGGCCTTTATACTGTGGCAATGGAAAGGCCCTCGGTATCCCTTGATTCCTTGTGAGTTATCCTAGGGTTAGTTTTGAGACTACTTCACTAACATTCGGACTAGTGCACATTTTCAAATCCAAGATCGTCAACGGAGCCTGCCTGACCATGGCCATCAACGGCTGGAACTTTGTCATGCAGGTCTACTACGTGCCCTCGTTCTACCAGCTGGTATACGGCTACTCAGCCACAAAAGCAGGTGCAATGCTACTCCCCATCACCCTCCTACAGACCGTAAGCAGCACCCTTTCTGGTCTGGTAGTACACTGGGTAGGCCGCTACCGTGAGTGCATTCTTTTTGGCTGGCTGTGCTGGGCTGTTGGGCTTGGGTTGATGTCGACTCTTGATGAGAACACGGGGGTTGGTAAACAGATTGGATATTCTATCCTCATTGGAGTGGGTGTTGGAAACACTCTGCAGCCGTAAGTTTATTTCACCACGACGGGCTTTCCAGACTGACCAAAGACATAGTGCTCTTATAGCCACACAGGCCGGCGTTGCGAGGCGTGACATGGCTGTTGTGACATCATTTCGAAAGTAAGTAACGAGGCGAGAATGTTCACTTCCGGTTCGCGCTAATCATGTCTGATAGTTTCGTGAGAAACTTGGGGGCGACACTAGGCCTTGCAGTCTGCGGCACAGTTCTGTATGTAAATTCTCGCTCTGATGGTTGATTTTGGCTAACACAGCATCACAGAAACAATATCATCGCCAATTCGCTATCCGTATTGGATCTTGACAGCAAAGAGTCCAAGACACTGATAGGTAACCCTCAAACATTCCTCGACACCGTCTCGTCAAGCGAGGCCGAGAGAATACGCGCTGTCCTTATTCCCGCGTACAGAAAGGGGTTTAGGGTGATTTTTCTCATCGGGGCTTCTGTGGCTGCCCTTGCCTTTGTTCTGGCCTTTGTTCTCATGCCTCAGGTCGATCTTGCGAGGCCAGATGACGCTAAACTGAAGGAGGAAGGGCGCAGGGCATACGAGGAGAAGCGCAATAAGAGCGCAGCGTAGGGCAGTGCCTCTGACGGAGTGGCTAGAGAGTGATTACCGTGTGGCTGTTCGGCAGCTCGGGACCTGACGTCTTCACAATGTGAGGCGGTGAATGGCAAGACTGGCATTTGAAAAGTTGAGCGTTTTAATAGAAGTATAAAAGGTAGAGGAATTGGAATCGAGGCGTTATCAATAGATTAGAGTTGGGCTAGAAACAAAACTAGAAGGTTACAAGGAGATACTGGGACGTCATCCCGTAGATTCTGGAACTGTGGCTTTCCAGCCTCAATGTGCACTCGTCCTTTGATTACCGCTCCTAGAACGATCCAGACGCCGTATTACCGAAAAGGTAGATGTAAGGCTCATCTTGTGAGTGATCTATGTGCTCTAGGGGTCACGCCGAGAGCCGCTCTTTGTTGAATACCTACAAGAGAATCATGAACACGTCCTTGTGCCAGCTATTTTCAAGGTAATTTTGAAATGCGGAGCTGGATATAAGGACTGTGGCCCTGTAATGGATAGATGGCGTTAAATGTAGCTAATTACAAGACTAGATTTAATGCCGCTACGATGAAGTGGCAGGAGGTGAATGTGATTTTCAAAATGAGACGATTTACGGCGCTTTGAGATATCCTTGTAGCCTCCAGAAGCGGCCTGTGGAGAGATTGGATGGCAAGAAGATGCTTACGGAGGAGCGTAGTAGGACATCTGTGAGAAGGCATGGAGCATGACCCGGTGTCATGAAGTGATCTGTTTGCATTGGACATGAAACTTTACTAATAAGTTGTTCGCTTAATATGAACGCAAACGTATGGATCAGGTTGTTGTACTACTCTCTTCAATACTGTCTGACGATGGTGCTCTGAAGAGCTGATAAGTCGATAATGGTAAGAAGCCGGAGATGATCCGTCTACTCGGTCAAATCATCAGAAAACAAGATCTTCACATCGCCTCACACTTTCCTTAGATGTTGTGTTAAGGACCGCAAGCAGAGTGATCAGTCAATAGCAAAAGGACTCCCTACGGGACAAAAAGAAGACGCCCAGAGGCTCCGTGCAATGCGTAATCTGGGAATCGAACCCAGGGCTCCCCGACGTTACTCGAATGGCAACGGAGAATTTTACCACTAAACCAATTACGCTGTGGTGGTTTGATGCTATTCCCGCATCCAGAATCGGTCTCATCAAGGCCACCTGGTGTTGCAACTAGGTAAGAGTCTCCCACGCGGCAAACCCTTATTCAGAACTAGCCTCATGCTTGACTAGTTATCAGAGCTTGTTATGAGTTCTCGGGACAAAGCAAAAATGCTGTGACGTTGATCGCTAGTGGGAGCAGTGGACCCTGCACAGCTCCACGAGAACAAGCCGGATTGTCAGGTCGGAACTTTGCTTGTTCTTGGAGACACATGTCCAGCCAAATTTATGCATGAAAAAGTACAATCTGTGCGCGTTCGCATGTTGTTGTTGGTACTTCATATGTTGACGTTCCCACCAGTACGATGAGAAAGAAAAGCACGCAGGTCAACTCCACCCTCTCTGGATGGCTTACATGGACCTCTTTCTTATCAAAAGTTTTTTTCTCTCCCTTTTAAAGCTTTTAACAGGGCATCCAAATAATCGTAAATGCTTGTTTGCTTGGCTGGCTGACTCCCTTGCAACTTCTATCTGCCGAACCCACACCTGGATTATCAAAAGCTTACCGACCATGGTGCCCACTGAGCATATCTTGAATTTGTTCCGTTGAATATCACCTACGTAACGGTCGGTGATCTCTTTAAAGAGGCAACGATGATAACATGGTGATGCGGACGAGTGAATTACGAGTTGCGGATGATGATTCGACCATCTGGTGAAGAGTCAGGAAAATCAAGACGCTTAGTTCGTTTGAACCAATGAAGCGAGTTTTGGCAGCCAACAGCGAGCAACATTGTACAAACTCAAGCCAAACTGTAGCATTTCTTTCGAAACAGCCTCATACCAGATCCAAGAGTCAAACAAGGCGCCAAAACTCGGCGACATGACTTGAATTCTTCCTCGGAGAACTCAGCACATCTTCCACAGCTCTAGAAGAAGCTAAACAGCGATAAACCCGACCCGAAGGGGCATTGCGAATGCAGCGGGTCACAGTTCTTCGATTCGTCCCGAGAAATCTTGTCGCCACGCTAGGCTTGCGTGCTAAAACCATTTCCGGACATCGGTTAGAGGAATTCCAGGTCCTTGGGTCTTTTTTTTTTCCTTTCGTATCTGATGATTAATCCGATTGGTGGCGCTCAGGTTGTTCCACGGGTAAGGATGTGCGAGTCTGGAACTGCTGAACTGGCGTTATCGTTGGAAGCCTTGCGACGGTGTCGGGGAGGCGTTGTTATCCGAGATGGATGTCATTGAAGGGCTTTTGCAGTATAGAGTTTAGAAAAGGGGGAGATGAAGAGTATGCGCCAAGCTACTATTTATCAACAGAAGCAGATTCTCGCCAAGACTGGAGAAACTCTTGCGTCTGCTTCGGGTAGACAATAACCACCCAAATGTCTTTGATACCGAGATGCCATTGTTCCCTTGAAGCGTAGCGCCATGATCACCATCCAGCCCCCATAGATCATTCCCAAGATCCTGTGTTCCTGCATGTGACGTCCAGCTTTTCAGCCGCTCACGGACCTGCAAGTTATGCAAGTGCCACGCGAGGGCTGTCAAAATACTGACAGGCTCGGCTGCGGGGAGCGCTCCCGGTGTGGAATGGTGGCACCGGCTTAGCTGAAAAGATTGACGTAGGCTCAGCCTCCAATGTCAAAGTGTTGGGCGACAGCTTCGTCTTGGACCAATGATTTAGCTTGGTCTACGCCAGGTGCACCCTTGCGGGATTTGACGAGGGTTTGGCTCTTTGACCTCTTTTTTTTTTATTATCGTCTATCAATAGCTTGTGGATGCTAATGCGAATATCAGGCTATTTAGTGCCTCTTCCGAAACCTCTCGGCAACGGATAGGGGAATGATGAGCCACAGATGAAACTCGGCAGATCTACTACGTAGTATTCCAGAGACGATCAACGGCCGCGACCTCGTCGTCCGAGGCGCGCGTCCGGGAGCTTTGTCCTCTTTTCCGAGCGCTCGGGGCGCTATGCAGCTATCCGCCACAATCTGGGCAACCACGTCGAGAATGGCATAGCTGGGCTCAGCCTGTCTCAGAGTTTGGCGCTATCACAATGGATCTCCCGCAACTCAATCCCCCCTTCCTGAGCGGGGTGGGGGGCCTCTAGAATTGGCAATCAGGCCGGCGATTGAGGGGGCAACAGGGCTTGGAGAGTAGGGGAGCTATATATCTAGGTATCGCCAGTAAAGCTGAGCTGCCCAGCTGTCTCGTCAAGATCTGCGACCAATTCGACCCTTTTACACACTCTCGCTTCGAATATTTGTCCGTTTACCATGTCTGTTAGCGACGTTGATAAGCAGCTCTGGCTGGCTTACTGTAAAGTGGTGCAGAACGCCGTTGGTGGCCTCCCTGGACACAAGCCAGCCTTATTCTTCACCAAGCAGGCCCAGAAGGCGCCGGTCGCATCGCAGACGATCGACCCCTCGTATACCAACTTTGGCATCAATGCCATCATTAACAATCTCTTGCAGACCAATGACCTGTTCTTTGACCCTTCGCACCACAAGACATATGTCCACTGTCTACTTGAGTAAGTGACATTTTTTCGGTAGTAGCTATGTTGGGATGAAGCTCATGCGGTGCATTTAGGTATCTTTTATCCGTCAAAGTCGTAGGTTGATCAATTATTGCAAGCGTAGTCCCCTTCTCACAATCCACAGGGCGATGATAACCCAGCCATGCAAGCCCGGATAGAAATGGCGGGCAAAGACTTTACCACCGCCCTCGACAAAGCTCTCGCCGAGCGCGACCGAGCTCTAGACGATTTCGAACAACAGGAAGGCTATGGCATGACGGGCGAAATGGACTTTTCCCAGTGGTGGCCATCCAACGCCCCTGCATATGCAGCTGCTAAGCAGACGGTCGAGGCCGCCGCCGCCGCCTATCAAGCTGCCCTTGGCCAGATCGGCGGACCTGTAGCTAGTATACTTGCCAAGGACTTTAATCGAATTGTCCAGGCTTTGATCGGGGGTAACTCAGTTCCGGGGTAAGTTTTCCACCTCTTGCACGCCTATACCACGCTCACGGTGATCCAGTATTACCATGCCGGCCTGCCACGCTTCCCCCGAAATAGTTCGAGAGCTTCTAAACAAAGATCGCACACCGCACGCCATCACATACGTCCCCGAGTTCAACTCGTACGAGTACACGTACCAGGTCGAGCACTGGCTCAATGGTGTCGGCGACGGAGATTCTTCTACGCGCATCGACGTCTCGGACGGACAGGCCGTCAACGAGTCCGACTTTGGACATGCGGCCACAGACGGCTTCTCTTATGGTCCTTGGATCTCGTTTTCGACTACCGAGGGGAGCTCTGAGGAAGTTGGCGTTTCTCATGAGGGTGTGAATGCAGATATTGGCCTCGATATTCAATTCTCGTACGATGAGATCCAGACTGTTGCTATCCGTGCTGGCGATTGGTGAGTCTTGTCTAAACCTAGTGCCTTGAAAATTCTCTTACACCTCGTAGGAACGTCCCTAGCCCCGGACGACGATACCAGCTCAAGAGCAACGCCTCGCAAGAGTCACGCAACCTCGCCTTCCCAGACTACCTAGTGGTCGTGCGCAATCTCGGCTTCAAAGTCAGCGTCCTAGACTCCACGCTGGCGAGGCAGATCGATGAAAAGTTCGACCAGGCCAAGGAGGTGGGTGGCATCGTGCGAGTGCTCGGCATCCCGGCCACACCAGATGGAAACCCGGAGCAGGCGACTGAGGGAGCTGCTCACTTTGCCGAGTGGGATTCGGGCAGTGGCGTCCTCTCCATCAAGCCGACTGCTGATGCTGGATTCGCCTCGGTGGTTGCGCTTGTTGGGGAGCTCAACATCAGCTGACTCGTGGCCCGGCATCGTTGACGTGCCGGAGTTTAGCGGGTGCAAGCAGGTGCAATGGCATATTTCTGTCTGGTTTGATTTTTTTGTCAGCCAGGGAGTCGTATAATTGTCTATACCAACAAGTCAATACAGGTGATATTACATACAAAAGGGGCAGTGCATTCAGATCGCAATTCTCATCCACTAGTCCTCATCAACTCCAGAGTACATCATTCATCTCGTCAAACAGGTTTGCCGCCCAGATCGGATCATATTCCCATGAGCTTCGAAGTATCCTCGCCCTCTCCCCAGCTTGAACGGCGGTTTGGGCATCTGGCATCGCAGAATCCTGCTGAGTACCGGCCATATTTGTGTCGGCCTCACCGTCCTGTGACTTGTCGTCCAATTCGACAACCCTAGGGTTATTATCAACAGACCCAGCTGAAGAGCCCGGCGATGTCCCCAGCATGGCCGAGGACAGGCTATGAACAGGTCCAAGGTTCAACCGTTTCGTTGCCCCTTGAAGGATATAAGACGGAAGATCCGCCTCGGTGGGCGGTTTGCCGGTGACTAGAGCATAGTCGAGAGATAGACGGAGACGCATATAAAGACGCGTGACAAATATCTCATCCCAGCGTCTCCCCATCTTTTTGGAGCCAGAGCTTCCACTATTTCCATTCAGCCCCTTTCCTTGATTACTCTGTCTTGGCTGGAAACCCCGAATTGGTAGCTGTATCGGCGCTGAGTGCAGAATCTGAGAAATCATTCTGCTTATGTCCTCTGCTCCTTCGAATCGCTTGCTGCATAGGTGCATTGCTTGCGCATGGTACTTGGTAAGGGACCGGTCAGATTCAGTCTGTGTGTCGTCTGATGATATCTTGTCGTCCAAGGAGCTGAGCATGAGCGGGAAAGCAATGTATGCGATGCTATAGGCAAAGTTAGGAAACTTGTGATTGGCTGAAAGTATGGATTCGCATACACAGATATGGGGAGATGTTGTGTCAGGCCTTGTTTGACAATGAGCCTGACCAGCCTTGTCGTCTCAGTTGTCGCATGGCTTAGTTCCTCCCCGATACTCCTCAAGGCTGAATCATCGAGGAGTGTCACGCCTTTCTGCATCCGTTCGATAATCAAAGCCTCGTGGTTTCCCAGTGCGATTTGAGCGGCACTATTTGGAGTCAGACTAGTAGCACGAACGCCATGGCTGACTTACTAGGCATATATGTAAATCAAACTTGAAAATAGGGTCAAGGACCGATGAGTGTGGCCATCGCCGAGAAAGACGTAAAATGCAGCCTCGGCATCCTCTTTCCATCGGGCTAGCCGAGCTCTTGCAGTTCTCATCTGTGAAAGCGTGGCCTCAAAGTGGTCGAGGGAGTAAGTGGGATCAAAAGAGCTCGGGCCGTAGGTGAGGGCAAGCACTTCAGTTAGGAGAATCCCGAGACGGCATTGGAATGTTAGGATATCCGTCAGGTGCCGCTTGGTCTTAGGATCATAGACAAAGGAATGGTGAGCCTCGTCTATCAGATCATCCTGGGTAAGGAGGTCGAGCTGGACATTGAAGCTGGAAGGGGTTATCTGCAGAGGTTTCCGTAGTCCTAAAGTCAACACCCTATCTCTCCAGTAGAGAGACCACCAGAGCCTCTTGTTGCGCCTTTTGAGGGCGGTGCTCGATCCGGGTGCTTGAAAGGTGTGCGTCTGAGCGACGATGGCATTCTGTATCCCCGTGCTCAGCCAAAGGCTCCCAGCGTGCGGCTCGGCAGCTGAAAACTGAAAAGTCAATAGTAAAGCCGCCTGTGCTTTTGTGAAGGGGTCGCTCTCTACACCAAAATCAAACAAAAGCTTGGTACATCGTTAGCAGTGGTGAGTACGGCAGGTTGAAGACCACCCACCTTGGCCCGTCGGTAAAAGATGCCTCGAGCAACTTTTACTCCCGAGTACCCAGCATTCTTGAGAACAGCAGGTGATACAAACTGCGGGATGTCAGTTAATGGAGGGGATAGTGAGAGCAGGAGAATCTTACGGCAGAACTTGCAAACAGCATGGCCTGGAGCAGGAGAAGCGACATTGTCTTTTCCTTTCCACGACGACGATCTCGATCCAGGTACATGGACCAGAACTCTCCCTCGTCCATCAAAGGATAACAGGGATGGATATACAAAAAGTACTGGTGGACAAACTCTTCCTGGATGGGACGCAGGGGCAGGTGGAAACACCCGTTGAGCTCGAGGAACTGGACATCCTGCTCAGTGAGACCAGACAGGTCGTCGAGTGCCAGAAAGGGATAGCTCGAGAACAGGGCCTCTGACTGGCAAAAGGGAGCCCTGGCCCTGGGGTCCGACATATTATTTGTCTGGCCAAGCAAAGCCAAAGCCGGGTTTGATGCAGAGGAGCTGTGGGCAGTCTGTGGACTGTGGTGGAAGCCGAGGCTCGGTACAAACACGTAATGGGGGTACAGTAGTAGCTAAGCCTAGCCCCCACGCTGTAATTGATTGGGAGTATGAGTAAATGGGGGCAGAAAGCAAGTATCGTCACAATCAGGAACAAGAACAAGTAATTAGATGGTCTTGGAGAGCTGGGCTGGGCTGGGCTGCCCTCTCTCATGCGAACGAGATCCACCCCCGCAATTTCTCTCTGCTCGGCTATTCAAGCTTCTCGGACCGGCAATGGTCCGTAATGCGGGGACAATTACAAAGCCTCTGTGACGGGCAAAGGGCAGTGACAGACTCCAAGCCTGTCCATTCGTCCATGTAGCATGAGATTGATGGAGGACGTCGCTGTGTAGGTGAGCCAGTACGGTGGGAAGTTTATTGCAAGGTATCTCAGGCTCTCCAGCTCCACCAGTCACCGACCGGATAAAACAGCCGGTTGAAGAGAAATGCATGAAAAATACAAGGACATCGAAGAGCAATGATGATGATAATTGAAAAGAAAAAAAAAGTGCAAAAATGAAAAAAAAAAGCGACGCCGATCGGGTTCGAACCGATGCTCCCGAAGGAATTAGATTTCACTAGTTATGTTAGTGGAGGATTCCTTTGAACTTGAGCGTCACTACTCACAGTCTAACGCGTTAGACCACTCCGCCACAGCCCTGAGGGGTTGTTGGAAGCAGACCAGCTAATTTGGTACATAACCACCACGCAAGACAAAGCACATGGCCATTTCCATGAAGACGTCAACGCTTCTCTAGGGTATGTTGTTGAGAAGCGAATGATCTTGACAATTCTAATACAAAGAACCGGTTTCTGGTTCTCATTATAAGCAAGATAATTTCCATGGATGAGAAGCTTCTGGGATATGTATACCTCTAGGCCTGAGTCTGCCTCATGACATCATGAACACCGTCCTGACCCAGTCTCTGATCTTTGGACGCGGGGTATGCTGCTTTCCCCGACTGTGGATTTGCAATACCTGGCATTCGTAGGTAATGATCTTCTTGCTCAGGTAACCTGTGAAGGGCCAGGATGTAACCATAATAAAAAAAAAATGCATTTGGTCCCCAGGCAAAATTGACGTGTTTTTCCCCTTGCATTCCAGGTTGGTATCGCTGTTGGTGAGGTGTTTACAACGGCTCATCGACCACAACAGCAAAAGGATACGGTTATCAATACATAACAAACTAATACCATAAAGACAGTGGCCCCTGTGCAATCTGTACCTGTGACATCAATCCGTCGCTATCTACCATTAATTACATCTGTGACTCCCTTGTATACTCCCAGTCGTCGCCTCCAGCTTCAACAACGTTGGAATTCCTTCCTGGCCGGTCTCGAGTTCTTGAGCATGTCATGCCACATGAAGCGGATCTCAGGGAACAAAACGGGGTCCGACGTGTCCGACTCCCATACAGCTTCCCACACGCACGGCTGGCCGAAGAGGATTACGGCCGAGTTTGCCGCCTCCTCAAACATGGGTTCGAGAACCTTCACTACATCCCCGGTAAACCCATCCACCTTCAAATCGTTCAGTTTGAGAGCCTCGACAATGGGGCGCACCATGGCATGTGTTCTCTCCTCTCTCACGTCGTCCGTCCAAAAGTTTGTTGAGTAGGGAGGCCTGATATTGTACGAGCTTTTGTTGACGGCGTAGACGAGCTGCCGCCACTCCCCAACCATATCATCCCCTGTATCGATTAGTTTTGGGCTTGGACAGACATCACGGGCGTCTATACTCACTTGCATGCTGGTTGGTACAGGTGTGCGCGGTCATGATGCGGTAGCAGGCGGTGATCTCGGGGGCCAGCAAGCATTTCTCAACATCCTCAAACGGGTTCATGCGTCTGTATAGGACTCGCGAAAGGAAACAGGCAATGGCCAGAGGGCGAGTGTCGGGGTTCGAGATGAATCCGGACCAGGTAGCGCCGTTGGCAGGCTCCCCTGCAAGCTCGATGAGCTGCTTCTCGTCAAAGATGGACTCTTGGGCAGGCTTTCGTCCGTCAACAGGGTCTCTGATGCCGATGATGAGTTGGTCACGAAGTTTTCGATGCGATACTCAAAGCCAACATTGTTTTCGATTGCCGTGGGGCCGCGCAAGGTATCGGGGCGACTCTTGAGGTCGTTCCACTTGTTCTCTCGACGATGATTTGCAATGCAGTCCGGGGCACTGGAGGCGGGAGTTCAGCTCGTTGTCACGGCCTGAAGGGCCGGGGGCAGATGTATGAGGAGAGATGCACGCTTCCGTAGAAGCGACTCTTCCAGAATGGCAAAAGTGGCCAAACAAGTACAGGGCAGCCGGGACGAGAACCACGGCCCCAACAAAACCAGCGACGACCCCGACTCCAATGGCCTGGGCCATGGTGAGGCTCCGGGAAGAGCAGGATTGAGTAGAAGATGCCATGAGAGGGGATGGGCTCGATGTGCCTCGTTGATGGGTTGTCGGGACCTGGAGGGGAAAGGGGGTTTAAGTGACTGGGCAGCGTCTCGCATCCACCCTGCTACTCATGGGATGACGGCTGGTGTATGCCAAGAAAGAAGGCTAACATCCATCAACGCTGTGGCTTGCCTGTTTGCTTCTATTCATTTGTATTGTTGTTCGCTATGGCCACCTTCTAGTGCGCCTCCCCTGGCTCTTCCTGTTTAGGAAACGCGGTTGGTCGTTCTAGCACCCGGCGGCAACCGACCGGACGGCACGGCTACGTACCTCATTCACGGTTTGATAATGGATGTCTTTTTTCGGGCTTGTAGGCGAAGTATGCCTGGGGCAGGATCGGCATCCCATGATATATATCGTCCCGCACTTGTCGCTTTGCTTCGCCTCGTTGCTTTGGTTCCTCCAAGTTTTCCTCAACCTTACCCCAGCCCTCATACCAACCCCTAGGTCGATGTTTCAGTTATGTCGGTTGAGCTCATCATAGGCATCGATATTGGTACCAGCGGTATGTCCCTATCCCACTGCACAGCCTCCTCAGGCCGGGAGTAGACTAACGTCACAGGCACTGGTGTCGCTTGGTGCCAGAAGGGACACCGGCAAGGTCGAGTTCTTGTCCTGGGATGAAGCCCGCGACATCGTCAAGACTCCAACCAGAGTATTTTATCACGACAAAAAGGTGGTCGGCTGGGGGCTCAAGCCCCTGACCACCAGAGAGCCGACGTCTCATTGAAAGAATGGTTTAAGCTTGACTTGGACCAGCGCGCTGACGATGTGCGGCCTCTTTACATCGACTTCATGACATGCCTCTACCAGGAGATCTCGGGCCATTATTCGTCCAAGATGCTGGGCCAGACACCTTGGGAAGATGCCCAGGTTCATGTTCTTTTTAGCGCCCCTGCCACCTGGGACGCTTCCACTGTCGAGCTTTTCCGGGATTTTGCCTCCGCCGCAGGGTTTGACAGGCCTTCCGGCCACACTCTGGATATCGGCTTGACCGAGCCGCAAGCTGTGGCTGCATTCCAACTTTGCCATGGAAAAGCCACTTTCAGTTTCCAGGTAGGCAGGTCCACATATCCCCTGCGAGATGTTGCTGATGAGAGGGTCGTAGCCTGGCCAGGTTATCCTCGTTGTTGATGCCGGCGGCGGGACAGGAGTAAGTCACCCTTTCTCCTGCGCGTATCTAGGCTAACAAGCTATAGGATTTTTGCTTGTTGGAGGTCCAGCAGGACCAAAATGGAAAATGCTATGCTGTTGAACTGTGCCTGCATCAGTCTTTCGCTTGTCCGACTGGAGACGTTCT
This sequence comes from Fusarium sp. FW16.1, assembly GCA_017654865.1. Lineage (NCBI taxonomy): Eukaryota > Fungi > Ascomycota > Sordariomycetes > Hypocreales > Nectriaceae > Fusarium > Fusarium sp. FW16.1. Next base: position 2,017,163 of record JADNRB010000001.1, read on the forward strand.
GCTAATCAGATTCTCTGACAGGCAACGCCATCGGGTCCATTTACATTGACGAAGACTTCGAACTCAAAGCCAAACAGGCACTTGAGTCCCTTCAGCCAGAACCAAATCCCTCGATCGATTACATCGCATGGAACATGCGTACAAGTTCCAGATTCCAAGGTGCGAAGCACAGGTTCGGCTGCTCAGGGCCCTCCTCGTCCCATATGTTTCCCGTTTCGGACTATGTGGACGACCTGGAAAGCCCACTGCGAGATGGGAAGTTCGTCTTCGACAGGTAGGTGATACATGAAGAACATTCGAGGTCCTAGTGTTGCTCATATTGGTAGACTCGACATGCAGGGCCTTTTCGACACTCAGGTGAAATTGCTTGTACAAAACATCGTCAGGTCGGCTAGTTGGCTGAAGGAACATAGGGATCAAAGAAACGACATTGCAAGTTTACATGGCCGTCCCACTTCTGCTGCCGACTGAGCTGACTCTTCTAGGATTATGTTTTACTCTCTGGGGGCCTGGGAAGCTCCGCCTACGTCAAGCAGGAGATCCAAAAGGTGTGCGCGAAGTTCGGTCGCGAGGAGCACAAGGTGACTAAAGTTGTCACCTCCGACGATCCACGACTGTCGGTTTGTCGTGGATTGGTCCACAGTGCCTTGCGAGGACCAACTTTGTTCCCGCGTTTCCCGTGCAGGGCGGCATTTGGGGTCGTCTGCGCGATCCCTGACAGCGGATCAGTGGAGGCAAAGTGGAAGCCGATCCTGAAGCGGCCCAAAAAGGAGGGCCTCCACAAAGATACCGACCCCGTGACAGGGAAAGAGGTTTACTGGTGCATCGATTGGATCCTCCGAAAGGTGATGCGCAACGGCTTTGAAGCGACAGTTCCCCTGCTAACATCACCTCAGGACAAGGAGATCGACAATGGTAAGACCATTGACTTCCCAATCTATGCCAACTTTCCGGAGAGCACTCCGCCTCAAAAGCGAATTATACAACTCAAGATTATGACAAGCCAGGAGGATAATCCCTCTCCGTTCGAGAAAGGTGAGTACCAATCCCCAGACTTGTCCCTGGCTAGCACTGACAAACTCAACAGGCGGACCTCGAAAGTTTGCTTCGATGCGAGTCCACCTCTCTCTCGCCGACGAAATCGCCATCGAGCGACCTCAGGGGGCAAAAGACTACCTCCGCAAGGCGATGGAGAGCATGCGGATCCGAGATTCCCTCGTCAAGGTCGGATTCGTGATCGAGGCCAAGATTGGACTGGCTCACGCCAGCTTTCAGTGCTGTAAGAAGACCTTCTGAAATACACTGTCAAACAAGCCCACCCGCTGACCCAGTTGCAGTTGATGTCTCCAAATCCAAGCCACTCAGTGAGCCCATAAGCTTCCGCGTCGGGGACGACCAAGTTGAATTTGTCCCGTTTTCTACTGGACTTACTCATTTTGAAGAATAGGCTAGGGGTGAAGGTTTTGCATCCTTGGCTGCCCAGTCGACGGTTTGGAGATTGAAATGGAGATGTAGCTACCTGTGAAGTTGATAGATCTGATGTTTCTTTATTATTTGACCTACAAGTGCCGTTGACAGTGACAACCCCAGCTCTCGCTGATTACACCCTCCATCTGACAATCCCGGGAGATGCCCTGGTACCACGATATTGGTAATCTACTGAGGCTCGCCAATGTAGAACACTCTGCTTTGAACCCTCAGCCAAAGGTCTTTTGACAAAGGATAGCAGCACCAAAAAGTAGAGATCCCGATGCGTTTTTAGGACGTCTTCTGTCCTTCTGTTCAAGGGTTGCAAAGAAGCGCACCAAATATCCAGCCTCACAACATCCCCCACGCCTGGCTGCCCTTCACGAATGACAACCAACCCGCCTACATAGAAACAACGCTATGGAATTCTACATCAGACCCACAGTGGTTCATTTCTTGTGAGCTCTGGAGGCCGCAGGAATGGTGACATGCTGGGCGCAGGGGCCAGCTGGTCCCAACGAGAGACCGGCTGGAGAAGACCCCCCTTCCCCAGCAACATCAGCCAAACGAGTGTCCATGCACTACACATCCTCCCAAATGGTAGCCTAGGACAACTGTTTCTCTCACATGTTGCCATCCATGTTTGGTCTCTGTTACCTGCAGGGCTGCTGCAGGACAGGGGTGGCGGCTCCGTGATGGCCCGTCAATCAGTTCTGCCGTGCTCCTCCATCTGTTGTTCCAACTCTCCCTTCGTCATCACACTATCACCATGGTGGATACGTTCAATTGTCGGAAGTATTCATGCAAGGCTCCATTATTATCGCGACGGCCTAGGCCCAGCCCATGCACTGTGCATTGAATCACAGTCTGCCGTCCCGTCTGCCCGTACCTTAGCAACCTCTTGAGTTAAGCTAAGGTCTTGCGAACCCGTCCTAGGTTGTGGCCCTCGCTGGTATCTGAAGCCGAATAAAGGTGCACCAATTCATTGATCTTGATCAGAGGAACACAATATCGGGGTTTAACATCCAAACGAATTAATCTACTGACTAGGGGGGTCACGAAGCAGGACGGGTTCGCAAGACCCCGACTCAACTTGCCATCAACACTGCTTTAAGGGTGGGGAGCTTTCCCGGATACAGGGGTGCCAGCGGATGTCACCCTCTCCCGCGAATTAGCAACATGCGACAGGCACATCTGGAGCCCTACCGCAACCTGAGTTGTGTCGCATAACCCATCTTGGATACCGAGCGTGGCTCTGGACATATCCTCTAGAATCTGGCGGCTCCCAAACAGGGACTACTGCACAAGCCAACTTTGTAAGGACGGTCAGGGTGTGGACAGACGACAGACGATGTCTTCCCGAGACTTGGCTCTGACGTGTCAGGGGCAAGGCCCAGAGATGACGGAAGCAATGGTATTCTTGCATGTGCCAACAAGTGCCCCATACACACGGACTTTTAGCCAAGTTGCCTAAGCTTCGGTACTATTACTCCAGGTCCAAACGGAAGAGAATGAGAGTATGGTGGTAAGGACGGTGGGAGGACCAGGAAGTCAGGCCGACAGGGTTAAATACACGCTCCTGCCCGTTGACGACTCTGCCAGGTTCGAAAAGGCTCTTCGATGTTGCCACTCATCCCTCCTGACGGGGATAACGGTCATGAACCAACACGGACTGGTTCCTCATTCACAAGTTGTGAAGAAAGCGCCCAGGGCTTCCGGCTTGCCACCGAGCGCCATGCCTCGCAGCCGGTCGTCGACTCCGAACTTTGATCCCTATCACTTGATGCTTTCACGCTTTGAATGGAATCTCAGGGATCATCAGTGGGCTGCCAATTGGCAGGATGTTGAGCAAGGGCGAAGCCTTTGTTGTCGAGAGGGTGGGATGGATGAAGGGACTGCTTTGTTCGGCATTGGGCCCTTGCCAGAGTTGAAAGGATTTTTGTTCTTTGAGCCATGATCCTTATTGGGAGGTGGTAGTGTTTAGTTTTAATATATTTTGGCCATCGATACCCAAAGCTCTTTGACTTGAGACGCTGCCTGTGATGTGTGACAGCCCTCCTTTGTTACCTACCCTGTCCGTGACCTTGATGAAAGAATGAGCAAGAATGAGGTTGAGGCTGCTCACCCAAGCCATGACTATTCTCGCTGGGTATGAGGGTTATAAAAGATGCTACTCTCTCCGTCCTATGAGTTCAAAACATCACACACACAGCAATCTGCTACACAACAATCTACTACTCAGCACAGTCGAGAAAAGAATCCATTTACCGGCACTTACTACCTATCACCGTCGCTTTGTTTTTCATCGCCACTCAGTACAATTGATTATTCATTTTCTTTTTTTTCTTTTTTTTCACCTTCCACCCCATCAAAATGGCTCGGCTCGATGGATTCCGAAACCCCCTTCAGGCGCTCTGGCCCACCACCAACGCGGAGGCGCGGTAAGAACTCCTCAAGGCAGAGTCAGAGGCATTTGAAATGAATAGCCGCCCATATCCAAGATGATATCGCGAACGCCATCATGGTCTATCAGAAGCTCGCAAAATATGTAGGCCAGGAATCTGAACTAAAGAAGCAAGCCAACGTCTCCATTGAGAGGGCCCAACAAGCCCTCCAAGTATTCGAACAGCATCTCGAGGGATTTGACGGGGGGGTTAAATCTACTGAACTATACCACGCCAGGATTCAACTATATCTCTTAACCCTCCAGTCTTCCCAGTCAAACCTGACGCGTCGAATTGAGTGGATGAGAAGTGCCTACTCCGACTTGGCCAGCAAGGCCAATGCCTGAGGGGATCAGGTACAAAAGGCTTCCATCACATGCCCACGTGTCCAGCCTAGGCAGCCTAGGGCTGAATGTATTCTGAACACTGGCTAGGGTGTTGGAAATAGCGCCTGAGATACTTACCTATGCGGAGGGGGGAGGGGGAGTACAGGAGAGGACGACCAAGAGCGTTGTCGTTGTGGAAACGCGGCTGGGTTCGCAGAGTGAGGGGTGATTTTGATAGTGACAACAAAATAAACGGAACCCCAAATGATAATATGACCCTCTTACACATTGAAGAATGTACTATGGGAACGATCAGCACTTAACACTTCAGTGAGAGTGGGAGTTGAAGAACTTGAACAGATCAGTTGTAAAAAGAAGCAAGGCAGGACTCTCTCGAGCGCAACAGTCCCAGGGAGGGCCGCAAGAACAGCCGGATATGGCCCTTTTAACTCAAGGATATAAATCAAACAAGGTAGTGGCGCTATAACGTTGCTAATGGGTTACATGGAATTCATACCCTGGGATATAAGAGACGCCATCCAGCCGAGTTATTTCTAATTTGCCAGGAAAGGCTTGAATAGGTACCCAGGCTGAAAAGCCTGGCACAGAATATTACGGCAGCGAAAAGGTTAAACTTGGTGATTGGGGATGGGGGAGCTTAGGGGGGGACGATCATTCGGAATAACCGCTACCAACAAGAGTGGTATATTCTATCATCAATGTGGAGTTTGAGATGAACTTTAGTGGATGAGAGTTAACCTAACTAACATCAATTGACTGTGCACCGGTATCAACGTTACGAGTATGAGCTAGGAATGGTATGTAAGGCCATGTGTTATAGGAATGCGGTACAGATGAGTAGGAAGTTTATAGCCACGATTCGATAACGGCGTTCTTTATCCGTACGTCTCATGGATCCTCTGAAGACATCACCAAGTCACCAGCAATTTCATTGTAGTTTTCATGACCACTGAGAGGCCACACAAGCTTCACCAAGACATTCTAGGTAGGTAACTGGGTATCCTCATTCCATTCATCATTATGGTTCTATCTCATCAACCATAACCCAACTGCCTGAAAGCTATAACAATATGGAACAGAATTGATCTGCCGAGGCTAAAGGGTATATACCATCAACAGGCTCCAAATACAAGCCATTCCGTCTAGACGTGCGCCGTTGATAACCCAACACGTCTAACTACGACGGTAACTAGGGCAAGAAAGTTACAACATACAAAGAAGAGGTAATTAAAGGGTATAAGTATCTCATCGAGACATTCGAGACGACGATGAATCCGACTTGACCACCTCGACCGTCATTGTCGTCGTCTTGGTGATACCTGGAGGGTATCGCTGGCCATGGCCACCTCGATCCACGCTCTCATCGCTCGACCTGGCATCAATGTCTGTCAAAACTGTTGTCTTGTTCGTGATTCCAGCTGGTGTGGCTATCCGGTCGCGGAGCTCGTACTCCATGACACCAGTGTTGATGGCCTTTTGGCTGCTCGTCTCATCGTCACCCCTTCGACCGCTCGACAGGGTATGCCAATTGTTACCACTACGGAGCGTACCACGACCGTAGTTGGTGGCTCCAGTAGTCGGCGTCTTTCTCGAGCTCTTGCCGTAGGTGCTGCCGAGGAAGCGTCTAAAGATGGGTCGCAGACAGGGAAGACTACCAGCAATGATACCGACGTTGAGTTCCAGGCTCGTCCAAATGGTAATGTTTCGAGAGTCCCAGAGCCAGTCACCCAACTTGCCGTAGTTTGTAATGTAGCCCAGCTTCACAAACGCGGCGGCGCAGGCAAAGACACCAAGGCCCAGGATGCCGATGAGGGTGACTCGTGTGCGGAAGTGGACGTTGAGTTTCCAGAGCATGGGCGTGGGGATGACGATGGCGAAGAGAAGATCGGTGATGATGTTGAGCGCAGAGTTTGTGTATGAAAGGCCTTGGAGCGTCTGCTGGGACCAGCAGGTCGCCTTTACGCTCGGGTCCCAGAGGATGCGTATATCCGTGCATTGGAACATGAGGGTCTGTTATTGTTAGTATGTACCATGAGAGGAATGGAGTGTTGGGCGTACAAAAAAACATCCAATGGTGTAAAAAGCCATGAAGCCCATGATGGACAAGATCAAGTAACGGTAGAACTTGGTCGAGGCAATTCGCAGCAGGGCGCAACCAACAGCCAACTTGACGACGCAGATGGCTATGAGAAAGATGGGCTGGCTGATAAAGTTGAGCTTCATGCCGATCATGTAGACATCCGGATCAACATCGCCCTTGTGTCTTCCAGCACCATGGCTCAGTTGTCCAAAGATGACGCCCTGACCTGCCCAAGCCAAGGCGAGAGATAATACCATGAACCAATCCTACAGACATGCAAAGTCAGTCAAGAGCTGCAAGATGAAAGTAAAAAGAAAACCCAATGCGGGTTGGAGGGGCTGCGGACTCACATCCCAGCCTGTATTCCGAATGACCAACAGTCTCACGTATAAACGAGCCAAAACAGTGATTGTAGATAATGAAATGATAAAGACTGTCGCCGCGAGAATGTCTTTTACTCCATTCTCCTTTGGATTCGAGGGAACTGGCGGTAGATCCATTGTGAAAACATGTAAAAGAAACGTTTGGGCACGACACGACAAGAGCCGCCGCGCGACGGAGGGGAGGGGGAGGGTGATGAGGGAAAAGGAACACAACGCGCAAGAAGGAGGAGAACCACGTGGAGTTTCCAACAAGACGGGTTTTGACAGGGGAATACCCAAAACAAGGCCTTGACCCTTTCTTTGTCTTACCTGCCTGCCAGATGCGAAATCTGGCCACCGAAAGAGTTGCAACGCCCTGCAATGCACGACCGCAGAGGTGGGTATGACCGATTTTGTGTCTAAGCTGCTTCCAGAAACGCCACCCACCGCGGAAACGAGAAGGCTTGAGCCGCACTCGGCTTGGGGAAAGGCGTTCTATACAGTGTGGCCATCATTAACACTGCTACTATGACGGTACCCAGGTGAATCATACGAGAAGGGGGCACACCAAGAATCAAGGGGTCACTGTGCGCTTCTGTCGTAAGATCCGGCAATGCCTCAGACGCCGGAATCAGTCGACGACGGCATTGTTAACGCATGCAGGTCATTTTGTTTTCATCTTGGGGCTTTGTTTCTTTTTATATCTAGAATCTGTTGGTCGACCAACAACTTCTTTCCCGAGAGATTGGATGAGGCCCAATTCCCTGTGGCTGTCACAAAAGGATCGACATTCCAACAGAGACAACTCAGTTCAGGAATGACACACTGTCTGAATCCTTCGGGCTTGATTAAAAAAATCAAAATCCACTGTGGACACGGAACACTTCCGGATCATCATTCCAACCCATCTCAAGACCCATACCTAGCAGCATCGCTAAGGAAAAAGCAAGGAACCCTTGGTGTCAATGCGCCAGCGGACGGTCGCCATCTTGATCCCTGTTCCTTTCAGGAGGATCCCTCTAGGGCGCGGGGCACAACGCGCCACCCGTTATTCCCTCGACCGGCGTCATCCTCAGAGGGCTGAACGGGAGGGACAGGACGTTACTCAACATCCATCTAAACGCTCTTCAACCAACGGCAGTAAACATGATCCTATAACGGTCTTACCAAAACATTCGATCCAATGGCTCGATCCTCCTGCCAGCAAAAAACCACGCCGCACGCTTCCCCTGACATGGCCCGCTGGGACCCCTTGCTGCGCCGCTTGCACACACCAACAACCCTGGGAGACAGACTCCAGATTTTCAAATCGGGATCTATGGTAGGGTACCTGATGGCCCCCCCTCCCCTGTCCACGGAAGTCGATGCCCAGGTCCCCCGGTCCACCCTTTCTAACCTGTATTATCTTCCCTGCCGGTGAAACGCGCCTACTCGAGAAATCCCGTCTCTTTTTGCCCTTCATCGCGTCTCCGCCAACGTTGCTCTCGGGGGACAGCGGCCCTTGTCCTCGGGGATGAAATCACTCAAAGGACGGAAATTCAAAGACAATGCAATGCGTCCTCCTTATGCGCTTGGCCTAAAACTCTGCAGTATATATCCCCTCTTGCATCCGCGCCTCTCTGCAATACTACCACGCTCAACTCCATCCAAGTGCCTCATCCTTGTCGGCTAGTTTTACCTACCTGCCTCGCATTGATTGAACGTTGCCCACCATGCGCGCCGGATTCGTCTCTCTCCTGGCCCTCAACGCCGCCGGCGTTTTGGCTGCCCCTCAGGCCACCACTATTGCTTCTTCTGCACCTGAGGTGACAAACATTGACGAGATCAAGGACCTCGCTGCTTCTGCGTATGAGAACGCGCAGGAGTTTGTCGAGACAAACGCCAAGCGTGGAAGCACTTGCAACTGGAGCAACGTCCGCGTGCGACGGGAATGGTGAGTCTCAACACTCTATTCTAACTTGATTGTACTAACAACAACAGGAACACCCTCTCCAAGAACGACAAGAAGGCTTACATCAACGCCGTCAAGTGTCTCCAGTCCAAGCCTGCCAAGACTCCCTCGTCTTTCGCTCCTGGAGCAAAGACTCGGTTCGACGACTGGGTAGCTACTCACGTTGACCAGACCCAGATTATCCACTACACTGGAAACTTCCTGGTCTGGCATCGGTACTTTACCTGGTTGTACGAGGAGGCTCTTCGCAATGAGTGTGGATACAAGGGCACCCAACCTGTAAGTCACCACATGGCACTTGTAGATGTAATCTTACTAACGATCCATAGTACTGGGATTGGTCCCTCACTGCCATCACTGGCCTCGCCAAGTCTTCCATCTTTGATGGCAGCGACTACTCCATGTCGGGTGACGGAGAGTACATCCCCAACCGCCCCGACGTCATCCTCGGAGCCTCCAGCGGCCTCCCCCCAGTCTACCTCCCTACCGGTAACGGTGGCGGCTGCGTCAAGTCGGGACCCTTCAAGGACATGAAGGTCAACCTCGGTCCCGCAGCCCTGGATCTCCCCGGCGGCATCGTCGAGGCCGCTACCAACCCCCTCGAGTACAACCCCCGTTGCCTGAAGCGCGACTTGGGTGACGCCGTCAACAGACGGTACGCCAACGCGACCTCTATCCTCCGCAACATCCTCCAGCCCAAGAACGCCTACGACTTCCAGATGCAGATGCAGGGCGTCCCCGGCTCCGGAGACATCGGCATCCACGGAGGTGGTCACTACTCGCTTGGAGGAGATCCCGGCAACGACGTCTTCACCTCTCCCGGCGACCCTGCATTCTACCTGCACCACTCCATGATCGACCGCGTATGGTGGATCTGGCAGATGCTGAGCCCCAAGGAGCGCCAGTACGGCAAGTCTGCCCTCATGGGAACAAACACCTTCCTCGACATCCCTGCCAGCAACGCAGCCACCTTTGAGGACTATGTCAACTTTGGCTGGGCTGGCGAGTCCAAGCAGATCAAGGACCTGATGAGCACCCTGTCTGGTCCTTTCTGCTACGTCTACTTGTAAGCGAGCGTGTAATGTAAGCGAGAGTCATTGTATATAGCACGTGTTCATCTTCTTCAGCCCGAGTCGGCATTGTCTATTGTATTAGCCTCGAGTATCTAGAGAGCCACAATATTAAACCTTTTAACTCGTCAATCAAAACTTGATCCATCCGTAGCCACCAGTGGTTTGGAAGCGAATGTACCTGAATACTCCAGTCTCAGCCGCATTCAAAACTCCATCTCGCTTCTTGCGCCATCGCATCGACCTGCTCGCCAAGATTGCGGCAAGGGCCGGAAAATGTCCTAGCGCAGGTGGTGCCTCCGATTCCTGACCAAGGCGCTGACCAAGCGAGGGAGATGCGGCAGGGATTCTGTAATACTGGGTCTGATCAGGGGTTACAAGATAGAGCAACGCTTTCCTAGATCCAGAGTTCGATGCAACGCTGTGCTATCTAGATCCAGTGGTCTCTCCTGAGCAGTGCGTCCCCATGCCTGGCATGATCGTACGTCTCATCCGGGTGTCATGGATACTACACGGACTGGGTCTGGATCTGTCGACCTTCCATTTCAGGGCCATGGAAGGGTCTCATACAGGGGCCAATCGTAACGACCCCCGGATGACCGTGGATACGGCCCTTGCCAGTGGAGAACGGGGTTTTGGTAGATGGAGGAAATGCAGGCGAAGAACAGATGAACCACTGTAAGCTCTCCCAAGCACGTGGAAATGACGGGTCATGACAGCTGCCTCGGCATGGACGGGATGGAACAGTAACAACGGGGGTCCGAGGAACGGAGTAAGCAGTAACGAGAGGCAAGCGTATTGAGGCGCGTTGACACTTTGCTTACGGCCAAGATGAAGGAGCAAGCCACATTATCGCTTGACAGGCCGTTCACACTTGGGTTAGTTCATGTTGGCCGCAGAGTGGCAAAGTGGTGTGACTTCTGACTCGCGCTTATTTCTCACTCAAGCTCTCGTTCTTGAGCCAACATGCTGCATAGATAAAGGCTCTCTGTTGAGTCCTCTGTTCACGATATTCCTGGTCAATCAATTCTAGCGTGTTCTAGTGCCAGGATCAGCCGCATCCCATCATCTCGTCCAAACACCAACGCTAACACTTCGAGTCCGCTCCAACGCTAGCCCTCTAGCCCGCGACCGGAATCGCCTCATCTCATGCACAGACCGTTAAGCGAGCTCTGACCAGCTGAATTCAAATGTCCCGCGCTTGGTGCGGCAAGGTCGGAACAGGACTGGGAATAAAAAACGGGCTAGTGCGTGTTTAAATGCATTATCCCTTCAGGTGAGAGGGACAAGCTTAATGCCGCGGATTATATGCTTGTTTGGGTAGTGCATGTTCCCGAAGGATAAAGTTATACCCTCGGTCTACCCATCTTGTTTCCTCAATCGTACTCGTATGCAAGCGGCGTTTCCCTCTAGGTAAATATTCCGGTCGATAGAGTTTGTAAGGCCTGAAGGCATCCAACCGGGGCGGATCAATACCCCTGGATTTCTCGGGTAGATATGGTCAGGGATACACGTCATCGCCGTATAGAGATTCAGCAGAAACGTTACAGTGGTGCATCGTGACATGGGTCCGTAACCTATTTGGCAAATTTCAGGTCAACTGTGTATGTTCACGAGTTTTGAAGTAGGTGGTGTTTCCAAGAACTCGAACAAGATGTGCATTCTTGGCTACGACATTGCAGTTAGTCTCGGCCATATTTCGAATTAAGGTTTGCAACCTAGTTGGTGAATATAGCAACCTCCCCTTATAGGGCTTGGGTTGAGGTGTTTTGGCAGGATCTTGGCGCCGTCTCTTATGAAGAACCCTGTGCCTTTTGCCACTATGCCGATACTCCTTGGCTACGGCATGTGAAGTGTGACGATCATGAACAATGATAATAAAAAACAGGATTTGTTTCAATAGCAAGAGGAGCTATAGAGGTGCGCTTTATCGTGCGAAGATAGACTCGGAATTGATAGGAGGAATCTCCCCTAGGAGTGACCAGTCTTGACAACCTCGATCAACTTTCCAAAACTACTTGTTCACATGTGCTCTACCGAGGTTATTCAAAAGATTTTTCTTGATGGTAAATTTAGTATTGGTGGAATTGACTTGACTATATGCCTCGTCGCTGTACTCTTTCTATTATCTCGTCGACCATCCTTTGCTCTGTAGGGTAGGCTATACCGCTGGTTAAGTTCTGGCTCAAAGCCAAATACTGCAATGTTAACACACTCTATAATAGTTATATAGACCATCGGATGCAATTATTGTGCTTCATTCCTTCTCATGACAATTGAGTTCTTATTTGTGGCGATCGCCAGCATGACCTTGTTGCTGGTCCTACAAGAATACCAACTTCACCTGGCCTTGCAACATTGTAGACCAGTTTCTTGTTACAGTTTTCACGCTTCTTTCATGCTAAGTGAATTCCTTAGATGTAATTTAAAGAAATGTTTTACTGTCGTTTCAAATGCGAATGGGCAAAAATGTGGCTATAGTATTGCCCTGACAGACATAGATGCCACACAACATGTGGAAATACCCCAACTCCTGGAAACAGAAATAGGAATTACACACTTGAAAACACAATATCAACAATCAATAAGTAAGAAAAATGATTGTCACAGACTTGATGATTTGTTAGGTCAGGCATCAAAAATGCCCAGACGGAGCGGAGAATCCAGGATCCGAAACGAAGCTATCCGCTTCACGCGACTGTCGATCCCCAAACTCTGACTTTTCGTACCATCAAGATGCAGTCTACGCTCTCGTATCACGAACCCTCCATCACCGTTATCTCCATCCTTTCTGGATTCCTTCTGTTGTTGAACCTGCTCAACTATGGTCTAGACAAAATCGCGTATTGTGGCCTTATCGGTCAGGTTGCTCTTGGCATCGCTTGGGGTACTCCTGGTGCGAAATGGCTCTCTCGTGAAGTTGAGGATGCTGTCATGCAGCTGGGATACCTTGGGCTCATTCTTATTGTTTATGAAGGTACGAAAGATGCAATGAAGTTACGGCTTATCTGCTAACCCAGAATAGGTGGTCTAGCAACATCCTTCAAGTCGTTGAAGGCGAATATTGGCCTCTCCTCTGGCGTTGCTATCACTGGAATTCTTCTACCCATCGGCCTATCATTCGCTTTAAAGTCCATGTTCAACGCATCCCTACTCCAGGCTTTTGCTGCAGGCGCTGCTCTCTGCTCAACAAGCCTGGGCACCACATTCACCATCCTCGGCACTAGCGGCCTCTCAACGACAAGGCTTGGTGTCGTCTTGACAAGTGCCGCCATGATGGATGATGTAATAGGTCTCATCATGGTTCAGGTCATTTCGAATCTGGGAGGAGACTCGTTTGATGCCGTCACTGTTGTAAGACCCGTCATGGTATCCCTCGCCTTTGCAACTCTTATGCCCCTGGTTGGCAGATTCGTGGTGATGCCTATTACCGCCAAGCTCAACACTTTCCGCGAGGCACATCCCTCTGGAAAAATATCCCAGCTACTCAGGTTGAGACAGACTGCGTTTGTCATCCACACAGCCCTCCTTCTTGGTCTTGTCGTGGGTGCCACCTTTGCAGGCACCTCGAGCCTTCTGGCGGCATACATCGCTGGCGCAAGCATTAGTTGGTGGGATTCTGAGGTTCCTCACGTCCCAGACCGAGCCCCAAGCACTTCTCCCGGAGCTGAGATCACAGAAGAGAGAAATCGGAGCAGTGATAACACCGCCACGGATCAAGCAGCCCCCGCACTCTCAGAGCAAACAAGCTTGCCCCTGGCGATGCACGGCAGATCCGGCATGGAGGTTTACGAGCGCTACTACAAGACTGCCGTTGAGCACATCTTGAAGCCTTTCTTCTTCGTATGTATCTACGCGTCAGTTTCAAGGGCAACTACTAACCAGCGCAGGCATCCATAGGCTTTTCTGTCCCCATCACTAGACTATTTTCCGGACCTGTGGCATGGCGAGGCATCATCTACACAGTCCTCATGACCATCAGCAAACTAGCTTGCGGCATCTGGTTGATTTCCTTTGCAAACCCCCTTCGACTCTTTCAAAAGATTGCGCAGAGGCTTGCCGTCATGTACAAGCGAAATTCACAGGCCCTTGTCCCTGGAGCCCAGTGCGCGGACTCCGACTCAACCGCTCGGGATACCACGACGGCATCGGATCCGACAGAGGAGCGAGAGGCCGTGCCTTTGGAGCCACTGGCTGATACAAGTGCTCGTCCCGTTTCTCCTGAACTGCGCAATTCAACACCGAAGCCAGAGAAGGCCGTGTCTCTGTATCCAGCATGCATCGTCGGTCTCGGAATGGTTGCTCGAGGAGAGATTGGCTTTTTGATTGCCGCACTGGCTGAGAGCAAGGGAGTATTTGGCCGCCCGCCGAATGGCCAGCCCTCGGAGATGTTCCTTATCGTGACTTGGGCTATCTCCCTGTGCACAGTCATTGGACCTATTTGCGTCGGGCTTCTCGTAAATCGAGTTAAACAGCTGGAGGCTGGAAGTCTGAAGAGCAGGGGTGAGGGTAAGCGGAATGTTCTTGGGGCCTGGGGAGTGAGCTAGATATTTGCATGCACATCACTGGCATGAAAGAAGGCAGACTTCCATTATTGAGGAAACCACGTGTAGTCTACTCATATAGATGCTTAAACCTCCCATGACCTGCAAAACGTGGCCACTAACAAGAGACCCTTAACGCCTGAATAACTCTGCCGATCTCTCCCTCTCGGTTCATCTCTCCCTCTCGGTTCATCTCTCCCTCTCGGTTCATCTCTCCCTCTCGGTTCCGAACTCCTCTAAGATGACCTGTAATCATAGAAACCGCGACCGCTCTTTACCCCCAGATGGCCGTTCTGGAGGAACTTTTGAAGATACTCACGAGGTGCACTAGGAATGTCTCCCCGGGCATCAGCGTAGTGCTGCTCAATGTCTAGAACCACATCCAAGCCAACCACGTCCATCTGTTCAAATGGACCCTTTGGTGTCTTTAGAACTCCCTTGAACATGCCATCGATTTCTTCTGGAGTTGCAACACCTTCTGATGCTGCGAGTAGCGCTTCCCTCTTGATGGCCGCCCAGATACTACGATTGAGAGGTTAGTCTATAGACGTTTGGAAGATACAATGTGTTTCATCTTACCGGTTGTAGATATATCCCATGGATGGCCTCTTGACTTCGAAGGGAGAGAAGCCATGTGCCTTGCATTGTTCCATCATCAAGGGGATGTAAGCGGGGTTGGTAGTTTCATGGCCCATGATTTCAATCTCTACAAGCGTGTTAACCAAAGTCAGAATTCCAGGAAAAGATCAATTTTCTTGCCTGGAGTCTCAGGAGGCCAATCTTTACAAAATTCCCCAGTTAGCCAGATCACGCTCACCGGGCATGTTTGTCACTTACAAGAATGGGCGCTCAGAAAGCGACGTTCGTTCTTCAAGGTGATACCCTCCAGTATCTCGGAACAAGAGTAGCTGCTAGAGTTGGAAGCAATTATTGTGTCCTCCCCTGCCACAGAATCCAGCTCCACGATCACTTTTTGCTTGAGAGCAATTTGCTCAGGTACACACTTTCAAGTTAGCTCAGTTATCTGTCTCCAAAGCGGTTGTCTCACCTCCACAACAAGCCATGCCGTCTTAAGTGCTTCGCGCAATGTTTCCGGCGAATGTGTGATGATCCTTCCCCATTGGCCGTTTTTAATTCCAGCGTCTTTTCGGAAGCCGTCGATAGCTTTCAAGCTGGCCTCGAGCTGACTTTCTTGGCCATCAACGATGTGAACGTCGTTTCCTCTACTTGACCACTGCAGAGATCTCATTAGCAACAGTTCAGGAAAAGATTCCGCAGATTTATAAAGTCTTTGAGTATGAAATTCATACCATGAATGCAAGACGCCTGCCTTGGGTGCCTGCCCCGATCAGAGTGACCGAGGTTTTTGGTGTTACTGAGAGTACCATGTTGTCAGTGAACCTGATACGACAATCAAACTCAAGACAGGTCGAAAGTGAGAATGAAGATAAAATAAACGAAGATACTTGTCCAAAGAAAGCAAAAGACTCCGCAAGTGGTCACCATTCAATATTATAGTCCAAGTCGGATCCGATCTGGCTGTGTCGGCCCGTTCTGGCAAACATCTCCACTTAAGCACGAGCATCATCGGATCCGAAATTCCAGTAGTCAATCAGGACCGCAGATCAGCCTGCAGAGCATTTGCTCCTTTCGGAGGAGACCATTGAAGTCATTCCGCACAGCGGAACAGACAATCTTGAAATGATATCATCATCCCAGTTATCTGGTTTCAGAGACACACGAGTTTTCAGATCAAGATGCAATGCAACATGTGGCAACCATAACCTTGTTGATCCTCTTTGCAGATTATTCTTGGCTCGTGGCAAGCTAAAGTATCGTACAACTTATTGCACACCCAAAATCGTAGCCGAAAAACGTCTCTCGATGTCAGCTTCATTCTGTGCTCCCGAAGAGAACTTGGCAATAGCAGCTTGCACAGACTTGGAGCTCTGTGGAAGATGCTTCAGTGTGCGCTCCAGTGTGGATAGCAAGCTTTGATACGTCTCATCCGTTATCTTGCCAACCCCAAAGTCTCTGTCAATAGCCTTCCGTAGAAGCTGCACACCTGCAACAGCATGGTGTGGATAGGGGTCTATGGATACGATCGGAACCGTAAAGATTGTCTCCCGAGCTCCCTCTTGACCAAGTGTATCCGGGTCCGGCGGTCGTCTCAGTGTAAAGGTATTATGTAGACCAAAGGCTAAGGTATTCATGACAGTGTTCTCGGCATCTGTGCTGATGTCGGCGATATCAGCAAGCAGGTCGTGGCGGTCCGTGACCTCCATTACATCGACAAGCATCAAGATGCTAAGATGATAGTGGAGCATGAGGGAAACTATTCAAGTCAACAAATGCACTGCTGTTGAAAGGTCAAAAACACTTACACCATCGGAGCTTGGTTTGCTGCCCGAGAAACTGCATCCGCTTGTGACACTCATCCAGAAGCGGACGATAGACTGTACCAAACTGCTTGATAGAGTCCACCACAGCCAAGTACGCCTTGCGGACTTCGGACTCATCATGCCCATCTCGAAGAGCCTCTTTGAAGATGGCAGTCAACTTCCATCCCAACAACTTCCAAGATGCTCCTGCGGCGATAATCTGGTTTGCCCTCTCGTCCGTCATGTCAGAACTTCCTCGACTCCAATGCTGTGCAGTCTCGTCAAACATTTTGGCACAGGTTCTGACTAGCCGCCATGGCAACTCAGACTCGAATCCAAATAAGCCTGAAGAAAGCAATGGACGACAGTTGAGTGTCAAGGAAGCCGAGGTATCAAATGTCAAGGCGGCCCAGTATACAGTGCTCTCGGCGTTGATGAAGCCTGATGTCTCGATCGACTCTGGTGTTGTGACTATGCCTTGTGACTTGAGTGATGGAGAGACCTTGGAGCCACTGAACTGAAGATTCTTTTGTCGAGCTCTTAGAGTTTGGATCTGCTGCAAAGCTGCGTGGACACAGGCTTGTCCCGAGATACCATCAGCTTCTTCCTCTTCTGAGATGCCGTCTGGAATCGGAGTTAGGGCAAATAGAAGCAGCGATAGCATAGATCGGTAGGAAGGTCTGTTGATGATTCTAAGCATATCTCTTCGTGCATGCCGCCAAAGAGCTTGAACGAGTACACGGTGATCACCATCGGAAAGTGCAGTTCGAGAGCTGATGGGCAGCCATCGCGCAGAGAATGAGGCAATGGTGCTCTGAAGAGATTGCTCGATCAAGCAACACCTCTGACTTCCTCTCCCCGGCGACTGCCCGTTATTTGCGGCAGCATCTGCCATGCATCCGTCTAGATGACAGCATAGATCCGAGATGCTGACATACTTGTCGGCGAGGTTATGTCCAAACCTGATACTGTCAACACTGTACTCGAAACCGAGGCAGGTCACTCACAAGAAAGGACAGCTATATCTCCCCATCCAGGACCCAAACACAGCTTCAAAACCTTCCCTATACAAGGTCTCCAACCACTTAGAGTCAGCATCACTAAGAAGGCCCGTGTTCTGCGCCGTAATAGTCGAGTATGTCGGCGAAGGCGCAACAAACGGAGTCGACAACACCGAGGTTGTCACACTCTCCCGGTGAGCACCGCGCTCAGAGCCGAGGGCAAACCCCTCAGTACCCGCGGAAGCTCTACTACCCTGGGTGGACGACGTGTCACTTGAGGGGTGAGATGCAATCCTGCGACGTCCCTTGCGCTTCACTCCACCAGAGCTGCCGCCGGTCGCTTTGGCATCTTGGATCCACTATCCCGGGCGTGTAAGCATATACTCTCACGTGGTGATTTAAGCTCTCGCTGCATTA
Organism: Fusarium sp. FW16.1; assembly: GCA_017654865.1. NCBI lineage: Eukaryota > Fungi > Ascomycota > Sordariomycetes > Hypocreales > Nectriaceae > Fusarium > Fusarium sp. FW16.1. The sequence goes on from JADNRB010000001.1 coordinate 2,035,227, forward strand.
CCTTGAAGGTACATGATTTGTGGCGGTTGCGGCAGCGCGTGCAAGAAGCGGGCGCTTCTCCAGCGGCGACGTTGCGGCTCTGGGCCGCGTCGCAGGCAACGCGCGATCGGCGACACTCGTCGCAGCTGGAGAACTGGGTACGGCGCGTGACGAGGCCGCCTGGCATGATCAGATCCACCCGAGGGGAGAGACGGATCCGAAGGGATGCTTGAGTGTCAATCTCAGGCTCAAGGATTCATGTGGGGATGAGACAACAGAGAGAAACGGAACCGGGCTTCTCGTAAAAGATATGAGAGTTCAAGATGCGGGGTAATGCAGATCCCCTTTCTGGGGTAATGAGAAAAGACCGGGGTAATCTTGTCCGGGGATAGCAAAAGATGCATCCATCAGTTCATGACCTCCTTTGCAGTAGCGTCTTCCAGCTGATGGCTAAGGTCTAGCCAAGAGTTTTCACTTTGACGGCCCGTTTCCTTGATCTTGGAGATCATTTAGACGACGCCACAAATGTGAGAGGTTAAAAGACCGCTTCTCCAGGGAGAGAAACTCCAATTTTAAGCCCGGAACCGGTTCTGAGGCTAACCACGGAGCACTCCGTAGCGGTTTTTGCCCAGTGTGCGGCCGCCATGTGCCAGCAGGGATCATCGGAACCGAGACGTGACTCGCTAGTTGTGGCAAGTCATCACCGGCAAGGCCATTGTCTTTCCATGACGCAATTTGGAGAGTTGCCAGGTCTTTGCCTCTGTTTCCCGTCAGAACCTACTTTCTCTCTTTTTCAGAGCAGACAACTGTAGAAAGCATTGATTGTAAATAGGTTTCTCAATAAACATCAGCTCAACAGTCAACTCAGCGAAGGATCAACCAACCCACTTCCCATGCAACATGAAGCCATCATCGAACCAACCTTGCAGCCCTTGACACAAGCGAAAAGACGATGCCACCCACGCCTGACTCGCACAACATCCATCTCGGATCCGATTTCCCCCCCATCAATGATCGTCAACTCGCTTGTTCGAGTTTCTTGTTCTAGACAAGCGTCCCCCGCAAAATCACAACTTTTTGTCCGCTCCATTTGCCGAGTCAGTGGATACTCAAGCCGCTTACGCTCGTTCATGATCAGCACGAGCGTTGGAAAAGGGCTGCGGGGAAAAACATGGGGAAAAACAAGACATGGGTATGATTCAGGATGTACTTAAGACCCTGATCCCATCGTCGAAAGGACTCAAGGTCCAGGATCTCTACAGCCAGATCTTGCCTTGGAGACTTTCAGCAGCAGACGTTTACTTTTGCTGCAATCATGGTTTCTTACACTCCTCCCAACGAAAAGGCAGACTTTGTCGAGGCCGAGATGGGTAACAGCTCTGAGCAACCGCGAAAGGGCGAGGTCGACCATATCGACGCGCTCGCTACTGCACCTGGCACGACCCTGGGTTCCTTTTCGCATCTTGACGAGAAGAAGATTCTTCGCAAGGTCTGTCTCTGCGATCACGTCAAACACCAAGTTACTAACCCTTGTCTACAGATGGATCTGCGATTGATCCCCATGCTTGCGCTTCTCTACCTCCTCTCCTTCCTCGATCGTAAGTCAACTCCCAGCAATACCGCAACTCACCACTAAAACGCACTCATTCAGGTGGAAACATTGGAAACGCCAAGATTGAAGGTCTTCAGGAGGACCTCAACATAACGCCCGACCAGTACAACTGGTGCCTCACAGTCTTCTTCTTCACCTACGCCGCCTTCGAAGTGCCCTCGAACCTCCTCCTCAAGAAGCTCCGTCCTAGCGTTTGGCTACCCACCATCATGGTGGCTTGGGGTATTGTGATGACGCTTATGGGTATCGTTCAGAATTACCATGGTCTTCTTATCGCTCGCATCTTTCTCGGACTCACAGAGGCTGGCCTATTTCCTGGAGTCGCGGTAGGTTACATCTTCTACAATACCATCTTGCCCGCTAACTTCTCTAGTACTATCTAACCATGTGGTACTGCCGACACGAGATCCAATTCCGCCAAGCCCTCTTCTTCTCAGCCGCCTCCATCGCCGGCGCCTTCAGCGGTCTCCTCGCCTTTGCGATCGCCAAGATGGACGGCGTCGGCGGCCTCGAAGGCTGGCGCTGGATCTTTATCCTCGAGGGCATCGTCACCGTAATTGTCGCCTTCTGGGCATTTTGGGCCCTCTACGATTTCCCCGAGACTGCGAAATTCCTGACTGAGGAGGAGCGTGCCTTTGTTGTCTTCCGGCTCAAGTATCAGGGCCAGAGGCAGGCTACGAGCGAGGAGGAGGGCACTCACACACAAGTTGCACAGACGGACGAGTTTAGGTGGAAATTTGTCTGGAGTGCTTTCAAGGATTGGCAGATCTGGGTCAACATCTTTGTCTACTGGGGCGTAAGTGGCAGCTCTACCTTTCATCATGGGTTAAGCTAACTGGATTCAGATTGTGTGCCCCCTCTATGGCATCAGCCTCTTCCTCCCAACGATTATTCGCAACCTCGGCTACACCTCGAGCCACTCTCAACTCATGACGGTCCCCATCTATATCACAGCCGCAATTATTGCCGTCATCGTCGCCTGGACGTCAGACCGAGTCGGAAAGCGAAGCCCATTCATCGTCGTGTTCCTCTGCATCATGATTGTTGGCTTCTCAATGTGAGTTTTCCCCTGAACATTTAAAGCCCAGAGCTGACTCTTTCTCAGGTGCATCTCCACCAGCAACCCCAAGGTTGTCTACGGCGGTGTCTTTATCGCGGCCTGTGCTATCTATCCAGCCTTCCCAGGTGTCATCACTTGGCTGTCCAACAACTTGGCAGGAAGTTACAAGCGAAGCGTCGGCATGGCTATTCAAATCGGAGTCGGCAACCTTGGAGGCGTAAGTTTACACATGTACAAGAAGATTTCAGTCACTAACCTTCTATAGGCCATGGCTTCGAACTTTTATCGACAAAAGGATGGTCCTCGCTATATTCTTGGACATGGTCTGGAACTCGGCTTCATCAGTGCTGGTATCATTGCTGCTCTGATTCTTATTGTGAGCTACGATCGCATCAATAAGAGCCGTGAGCGCAAGATGGCCCGAGGAGAGCACAACCAATACTCTCCCGAGGAACTCTCAGCCAAGGGCGACAAGGCGTTGACTTGGAGATATATGCATTAGTTTGAGGTCTATCAGATATTTACGTCGCATAATAGTTTACATTGCATACCAATTGCGCATGTTAGTAATGAGGAAACACTGGAGTGCAGCCACACCTATATCATCACCGTCATCTTCAAGATATCGTACCTAGTCACTAAAAAGTCCAGGCACATTCTCATACTCCACTGTGGCTGAAGAGCATCAACTTGATGACACAGTTTCGTCACTGGGTTGGCATTAAAGGAAGCGCTGAGTAAATAGTTGAAACTACTGAGAGTATGGTTTAAGAGCTTCTGGTGAGCTACCACTTCCAGTCTGTAGAGCCCGCAGAAGGTCAGGATATCTCTTCGGCGAATCTTGGCCAGGAACATCCTTGCGTTGTTGTCAGCATGTATGCGTAGGTTGGAGCTCATGGGGGTGTTTACCTTCCAGGCCTCATCGAAGCCAGTGGAACGCACGTATAGCACGCCAGGCCCTTCAACAGCATCAACCACCATGTGTTGAATCTTGTTCCAAATCGACTCGTCCTTCAGGACTGCCCAGGGCTTTTCTTTGTACTCTGCCATCAGCTCGTGACAAATAGCCGTAGCTCGTGCTTTTTTGATTGCATGGCCGTCATCGCCAAAATCGTAGAGCCTCGTGCCAATTTCTAAGATAGTGAGTCAGATGCATGGGACGCCACCACACTCAGCGCAATGCCGGTGAGAATATCTCATGGTCACGTTGTACTTACCTCTAACAGACTCCTCAGACGGCTGCTTGGGGGACATAAGACTCAATGCTTTCCAAAGAAATAGAAGGACAACCCCGAGCGGCATACTGCACAAGATCGAGCCGAATCTTCCATTCCAACAAACGAACCTTGTCTGCAGTAGACAGCCACGCCCGAGAATTGACGGTTAGGTGCATCAAAGAGGAGTTGACGTGATGCCTAAGACCCTGTGAGTTAGCTATCCTCTGGCCCAATCATGCGTAGTGATGTACTCACATGAAGAAAAAGTCGTATTTGACATGATGAGGAGGATGAATGGCGGCGCTCGACGCGACGAGGACCATGGCGTGAAACATCTCTGCCGTCCTCTCGTCCAGTTCTTCGGGTCCCACATGTACTTGTTCCAGGATAACAAGCATCGGCTCCTTGGCTCTTTGGATGATACCATCTTCAATCTTGCTCTTATCCTCTATCCGGACCGAGCCCGCCAGCTGAGGATCCGTCTTGACCTTTTCATACATCGAAAGTAATGAGGGCATCTTTGTGGACCTTGGAGTGGCATTTGCCTGTTGTTCGCCAGCGAGAAGCAGCTGATACAAACCCTCAACGTTGTGAACGCAAGTCTGGGCAAGGGCCTGGGCGACGATGGCAGGTTGTTTCCACTCAAGGCCATACATAAGCTGGATCAATGGGTGCACAACGCCGGCGTGTAGGCGGAGGAGAAGGTCGTTGGCCGAGTCGTCACCTTGCAAGAGGTGAGTCTTGACCACTGACTCATACCCCTCACGCTCGATAGCTCGTTGAAAGTAGGCGAGGAAATCTGGGTAATGCTCCTCTTTGCCCAGATACTCGGAGGCATGATCCCAATGGGTGATGAGGTCCTTCACGGCGTCTTGGTGCTGAGAGACAACTGGACGTTGCAAAGGGTGACGCAGATCATATGCCTTTTGGATGTCGGTGATGCTTGTGCCAGTTCCGTACAGGGCTAACAGATGATGCGGCATCTATTATGCCTTGTTAGTAAGTTCGAGTTGGCCAATATTAGAAAGGAAGACTTGCATGGTCATGAAACCCGACATTGTTCAGGAATACGTGGTGATTCTTTTAGGGATTAGCATTTCGAGTCCCAAACGGCCATATCGCCTTACCTCCAAATCCTTCTGCAAAGTCTCAGTCGCCGTTTGAGCAGCTTCTTTACTCTATTTGATGCTCCATAATCCCGTGTTTGTCGGCGTGATATGGATTCTGTAAGGGGTTGCCATGATGCTAAGATGCCTCTGATGTCGAATAAATGCGGGACTATTGTTCAGGTAAACAACTTTTAGAAACAGACCACCAATAGAACGAGACACTAAATACTTATACATCAACCTTATGGGCATACATATGGCCATTGACGTCAGGGGCTTATAAATCAGAACTGTATTAAGTCTCCCCGAGACAAGTCTGTCTCGTGTTATTATGCGCGGTATGGTGCAGCATATACAACTTGGCGTCAACGGACCCCATCTGGCTCCTCTATTATAAATCAACTGAGTTTTCTTGGGGCCATTGGCTTAAGTCCGTGGGTCTTTAAAGTCCATCCGCCAACCCGCACTTTGGTGATGGCATGTCTGGCCATCTGCAGCTAAGGTTTTGCCGCGAATGAACCCGCTCGGCGTAATCCGGCGCTTAAACAAGGACCTCTCTTGCAGATCCCAGCATCTTTTTGCATGGAAGCTATAGCTACTTCAAGAATTCGAATGACGCATCGAGTTGTGTGGGTCATTACGTGAGGACTTCACCATGGCGTGCAAGTCGGTCCTTTAACGCGCCCCAGAGACACAACGGTAAGATGTATTAAGTGATCACAAATAGTAGCAAAGTTTCTACATGATAGCCAGCTCAACGCCTTTACATCGAGCTGCATGATCCATGTCAAAGCAATCCGAGCCATCTTCCCAAGCTTCATCAAGTAATTGAAACATGACCTTGGAAAGAGGAAATGTACGCCCCTGTTCAAAAGTCTGCCTCACGTCATCCACCGTTCTTTTTGACTCAGGGTGCCCTTTCAGGTACGAGACTTCTAGGCTGGCCACAACAAGGGGGAAGAGGAGGCCATTGATCACCAGGAGGCCTTGGTTCTGTGGTAGTCTTGAATAAGCGTAGACTGTCTGGATGGCAGCGATCAATCTTTCCAGTACAAGGCCATTTTCGGGGATATTTACCGCCTCTTCTTCTGCTGTCGAACTTCCAGGACTTCTTTGACGACGGACCAGCCGGCGAGCATCAACGATACCAGCGAGCCTCCAAGCATCCCAGAAATGATGCTGTATGGAGTCGCTGGTCTCATCAGGGGACCACTCCCATAGACGAGCGACTGAAACACTCATCTCATCATGCATCATGTCTCCATATATATCCAGCAGCCCTCTATGGACTCCCGTAAAAGTCTCGACACCCATCCTTCGCCCACCCTCCCAACCATCTTGAGCTTGGCGGAAGCGTCTCCAAAGACCTAGGGAGGGGCATATTCTACCCAGAACGAGGTAAGGCAGATCTACGACGGCCATGTACTCGAGGGCATGTTCAAGAGCGGGGTCCTTCTCTGGACTCGGGACGAGTGTCATTGTTGAATTGGTGAGCTGATAAACATCAGCCATCATTCGAAGATACGGCGTGTACGGTTGCGCCTGAAGAAGCTGCGTGGAGTCCAGTTAGCTTTCTTTTGGTTCATAGTTATGCTAGAACAAAGGGGACTTGCGTAGATAGCACAGAGAAAAACTCCAGCGCATATTGTACTGGGAGATAAGAAAGCGCCACGTGATACGATTTCAAGACGGAACGTCTTGAGAGCAATATCTAGACACTCCATGGCTGTTATAGGGATGCTTTCATCTCCACTTGAGATGAGAGACTGGAGAGCAGCACCCATTATGGGAATAGACTGGCTCTCCAGGGACATGCCGACAAGGAAGGGCTGAATCCATGTGTTGGATTGAGTCTTGTAGAATAGCCTCAGACCAGAGTGAAGGACTACCCGAAAAATCAGTTCCTGTTAAATGAAATGAAGGGGCGGGTTATCTTGCTGCCTACAATTTCTAAACAGAGGCTGCGTTATTCGAGAATCGTAAGTTGGTGGAGGCGCAGTCAAAGTGAAACTAGGCTGAAGGTTGCAAGGTGCGTGACTGTAGTCGTACACTGCAGTAGGCCCGACATATCGAGAACCGTTGGGCACGGCGGCATGGTTAATCCAACGGTATTCAGTCGAGTACCCTGAACATTGGACGTGTCGACGGTTGCATGCTGCACAAGAGGGTCGTTGCTGGTCACATTTTCTTCGGCGCTGTCGACAATTCAAGCAACCTCCGCGTGAGCGAGACATGCGGAACAAATCTCGGCGATGTGCCGAAATGGAAAATATCCCTGTTGATGATCAAGTGATGCTGCATCCGAGCTCAAGGAGGAGCAGCAAGAAGGGTCTGCAGACAAGGTGGAAAAGCTAACTTCCTATAGTTAGCAGGGCGAGTCAAATCTATGCCCCTCTCACCTCAAGGCCACGCAAGTGACCAAAGCATAATTACGTACTCTACCCCCCATTAACAAAAAATGAACCAAGTCTGACCGGTTGAATCTTTGAGATAACAACAACTTCCTATGGAGTAAGGTACGGAGTAAGGTACGGGTTAGGGTACGGGGTACTGTAAGAGTCGAGGTGCAGCACAAGGTGGAAAAACTAGCTACAATTGGTCAAGCTTTTCCTCGTCAGTGGATCCAATAACGGCAAGGTAACTAAATTTAGTAAGTGTCCACTAACTTTGACGATGCAGCCAATCATTATGCCACGAGGCTAATTTGCAATGCCTCTCAACATCCCACACTTCAGCCCGAAAGTCTCGATCGTCAATATTTGATCCTCCAGGAGCATAGACGCGTACGTACTCTTTCTAGGCAGAAGCATTAAATCAAGCGGTCCCAACCGTCTTTTGGGGAAGGAAATACCAAATCTATCCATGGGGCCGCGGGTTTTTGGCATGCATTGCGAGAGGCACAGACACCCTTTTTCGCCAAGTGACCAACCATATTCGTATTCACTCTCCATCGCTTAAGTTTGAGTCCATCACCGCCTCAGTTGACGCGTCCCATGTAGTAGCTGAGCGGAAATGCCTCCATCACGGCCAGAAACTAGCCACTATCGAGCCTCTCTGCGGTCCTTCTAGCCCGCAGAATCCATCTGGAACTTTTGGACGAAAGAGGGATACGAAAATCATTAGGGATTAGGCTCCAGGGTCAGAGAGTAATTTCGAGATTGTCCGTCGGACTAAGGCTTCATTATCAGGAACTGTATATAACCTTTATCTTGTGCACTTGCTTGCCACATAGGCTCCTCAAAACATCATCGTCTTTCCTCAGCGTGATTAATCAACAACCCACAATGAGATCCTGCTTCAGCCGCTTTGCCAGCTATGAAAAACTAGAAGACCAAGAAAGCCAACTCCAAGAACCAGAGCGAGGGTGTGTTGGAGCATGGCCAACCAAGCGTCCAAGATTTACAAAACCGGGACCAACCACGATATGCCTCATTCTAGTGGACTTGGCACTGTTTGGTCTACTTCTCTACACCCTACGAGATCTCTTCTCCCTGCTACGTCACAACAAAGAGATGTTTACTGCCCACGTCAATGTGACTCTCCAAGATCAACCGAAGCATGGTCATTCGTCAAGGCAGATCCCACGAATTCTGCACCAGACATGCAAGAACGAGACGATCCCAGAGATGTGGGTCGAGTCACAACAAAGTTGTATCAAAGCGTATTCTGGCTTTGAATACATGGTACGTTTGACAGCCCCCCCTGTGAATATAAGCCAGCCTCTAACTTGAATTCCAGCTTTGGACCGACGAGCGAGCTCGAGAGTTTCTGTTGTCCGAGTACCCTTGGTTTGTGGAAACCTGGGACACATACCCTTTTCCTATTCAACGAGCAGATGCCATACGATATTTTGTTCTTCATCACTACGGTGGCATTTACCTCGACATGGATACTGTTTGCCACCAGCCCTTCCCGATCGACCAAATCGAAACCGAGTTGAAGCATAATTCCCTCTTCCAGGCCACGCTTCCTACCGGTATCACCAACGATATAATGATATCGTCTGCTAGGCACCCTGCTTTTGCATCAGCCATCACTCGACTACCGTTCCATCACCGCATAACACGATTCTGGGCATGGTTGCTACCTTATGCCGCAATCATGTTCTCAACGGGACCTCTCTTCATCTCCTTGGCGACAGCAGCATACTTGTACGGAGAGCCATCACTCCCATCGCCCACAGTGCAGATCATCAGCTCGACCAATCTTAAACCCTACATTACAGACCTCCAAACAGCCACTTGGTACAGAACAGATGCCCGTGTATTAAAGTGGCTCGCCAACAAGCCGTTGCTCTGGTTCGTTCTGGGCACTGTGGGGGTTGTTGGTGGCGTGTATCTTTTAAACAAGGTGCTGTTGTTGACCTACAGGGTTCTTTGTTACACATTAAAAGCTACGGGCTGGTGGATTCTCAAAGCAGCGAGGTGTGTATACAAGAGTCTGAATTAAGCATAGCTAGCGTTAGATGCACTGCACCACGGTAGAATACGAAAAATGTTATATCTCAGTGTTGCCTCTTCTGCTAGTCCGGAATACGGGTAACCATTAAACGTCTTCTTGGAAACACCATGTTGCAAAAAGAGGCTTTCCCTCTTCCGAGTTTGCTGACTGGTACCGAAAACAAATCCATGCTCCCTCAGAGATATGAGTCGGGGCGTCATTCTCAGGGATCAGGGTCATACCTAGGGTGACACCGTACGGACCTGTTCGGCCGAATCTAACGTTAGCAGCTGCATCTTCTTTCTTTGACCCGGAATCTCGGGGCCGGCATTTCTAATCACCCCGGCCCCAGTCCGAGGGCACCAACTTAACAATCATATTTTATCTCGCGGGCTGCCCGCGACCTTGCTAGGTACAGTTCTGATCACTTTCATCCCAATATGTATCTAACGCCGTTGCGTTCAGCGTCACGACCCGTCGCTGCGAACTTGCGCTCCATCACCCCTCGACGATTCACATCGACAGCAACTCGGCAAAGGCCCACACGATCATGGAAGAGCTCAGTAGTGCGACTTAGTCTTGCTGTTGGCACATTATACTACTTCAATTCTAGCTCTGTGTTTGCAGAGGCTACCTGTATGTGCTGACTAGTGGTGTAAGCTAATAGAACCATCGTTGACTGTTATGTAGCACAAACTGTACCTGCTTCCACTCGCCCCGACCACGAATTCCCGACCGAAGACTCCATTACCAAGAAGCAAAAGCATGTTCAAAGTAACACCAAAAAAGCACATGAGAAGGAACACGAATCGGTCGAGACCTCCGAGCCTCAGTCAGGCGCCCACAATGACATGGCTACCGATGAACCCGAGGACAAAAGTCAGCAGGGCGCGTTCAACCCCGAGACGGGCGAGTTCAATTGGGACTGCTCTTGCCTCGGTGGAATGGCCCACGGTCCATGCGGAGAAGAGTTCAAAAGCTCATTCAGCTGTTTCATGCTCTCAACCGATGAGCCCAAAGGAATGAACTGTATCGAACATTTCAAGTATGTCGACCACCAAAACATACACATGTACGTTCCGACGACTGATGCAGTGCCAGGGTAATGCAAGAGTGCTTCAAAAAGCACCCAGATGTCTACGGAGGCGAATTGACCGACGGCGAGGAGGGCGATCCTGCACCCAACGTTGGCGATGAGCAACCCACACCCGTCCAAGCCAGTTCAACTACTGCTGTTGAGACGAATACAACACCGGATGAGCCACAGCGGGCGCGAAAGAATGAAGGGCCAAAGAAGAAAGTAGATGCCGAACGTATATAAACTCAAGATGCTACTGCAGGTCCACAACATCCGCTGTCCTCATTCATTCTCATCTCCATGCGATTCTAACACTTCCCGGCTGCAGGTGCTGCTCTGTTCACCTATTTCCTTTGTTGGTCCGAGATCAGCTCAACCTTAACTACAGTGCCCAGGCGCAGGGCTGAGAAACCTTCCAGCTTCCGTCTTGAGGCATCTCAGAATTGCCTCCATTGATCAATAATTCGGTGGAGACCTAGTTCTCAAGTCAAGCTTGAGCCATGACTTATTGGTTGGTCATCGGGTTGGCCATCACGATAGCCAATCTTGAGCTTAGCGGAGAGCCCCGCTTGAGATCTCGACAGCATCACCCCACGATGCGATGTCCCTCACGAACCATGACTTGAATCCAACATCCCAGCACCTACCTTGGCATCGCTTCAAAAATGGCATCTACAGCAACTCTAAAAGAGTCGAATCGCACACTGCAGATCCTAGAAAATGCCGTCAAAGGCAAGTATGGAGTCTTGGCAGCCATCTGGTGAGTCGTCCTCCTGCCCCTCTTCATCAAGCCCATGCTCATCGGAGGACAGCTACAATGTCGAACATCTCACAGCACTTGTCAGAGCCGCTGAGGCCAAGCGCTCTCCGCTGATTCTGCTATTATTCCCCTCAACATTGGAGCAACTTCCAACGATGGCCTGGGCTGCATCGGCTGCCATCAAGTCTGCCACTGTTCCACTATCGCTTCACCTGGATCATGCGCAGGACGTGTCGCAGATTGAGAAAGTCGTGTCTAGTCTTCCATTTGACTCTATTATGGTTGACATGAGTCACTATGATCATGAAGAGAACCTTTCCAAAACCGCTGTCCTCACAAAGCTGTGTCACGAGCATGGTATAGCTGTTGAAGCAGAGAGCGGTCGTATCAACGGCGGCGAAGATGGCATCGCTGGCACCGGTGACCTCGAAGGCAAGCTCAATCACCTCAGTTTAAAACTCACATTAACCATGAATGGTAGCCCTTTTCACAACTCCTGAAGAAGTAGAAGACTTCCTAAAGGCAGGCATCGACATCCTCGCCCCAAGCGTCGGAAACATCCACGGCGACTACCCTCCCGAAGGACCCAAGTTAGACCTCGTCCGCCTCTCCTCAATCGACAAGCAAATCCGCGGCCGCGCCTTGATGGCCCTCCATGGGACAAACGACTTTAGCGCCGACATCATGAAGCAGTGTATCGACGCTGGCGCCATCAAGCTCAATGTCAACAAGCTGCTGCTGGAGGTGTGGCATGTACACCTGAAGGAGAATGCCGATAAGCCGTTTATGCAGCGGACGGATGAGGGGATTGCGGTGTTGCAGGAGGAAGTCGAGAGGTGGATGGATATTTGTGGCAGCAGTGGCAAGGCGTAGGAGAAGTCGAGGGTGTAAAACTCGGAATCAAAAGGCTCCAAAGGGATGTACACCAAGCGTCTCAACCAGGAGGCTCGACATAGACAACGTCGATTGCAAATATCCAGAGCGATGGGGTATCATACAAAGTCAAAGTGCTAGAAGTACAAAGTCCAACAAACAAGATACCGCACGCCGTTCATAGCATCATCGTCCCAAGTCCGTCCTCCGTCTAGATCGTCCTCCAGCGTCTATGTCGTGACGATCAATTGGATTCTTCGTCCCACTCGCGCATCACCTTCTTCTTCTTCAACAAACTCCTCGTCCTGTCCTTCTTGGACGAGACCACCACACAGAATTAGCGGTTTCACAGTCATATTCCCATTTTCCAGCCTCCAGACCGTCTCCCACTGCCAATCATTCAGGACAAGCAGATCATCACGAGGCTCTTCTCCGTAGAATCTAGTGTGAAACCAAGTGTTCACACGTAGGTTCCGTTGAAAGAAGTGACGCAATTGGACACGCTCCACTTTCTTGTGTTTCAGCCCGATTGTGAATGCATCTCCGCCTTTCGCCAAGAGAAAGTCGATGATGATCTCTCTGTCAGGCGCATCATCGGGTAGGTAGTGAACGGGTGTTTTCCCCATGGCATCCTCGATGCTAGGGCTGACATGGTCAAGAACAAGCCGCACCAGCTCGATGCTTCCCCTCTGGCAAGCTTGGTGCAAGGCAGTGGTGCTGGTGCCCAGATGGGTCCGCATGGAGGAACCCGCTTTGATGAGGAACTCCGACATTTCGACGTTCCCAGCCAGGAGAGCGAAGTAAAGAGGATTTGCTCCCTTTTCAATCGTCTCATAACAGATGAAGTCATTCACTCCCCATAGGCCATGGCGTATGTAGGCCGTGACCTCTTGGACAGGCTTGTCTGGGAAGGGGAAAACCTCCAAAAACTTGTCTGCGCGTGCTCTGCAACCAATGCTCCTATATCTCGCAACGCTTGTGTCAATTCTCACGCGGTGATTGACATCGGCGTCATTATGCTCAAGAAGCAACTTCATCGCCTCAATATGGCCGTTTAGAGCTGCCCAGTGAAGGGGTGTGGCTTGGTCCTCGAGATTGAGGACGTGCCAGTACTTCCAGCCGAAATGTTTAAAAGTCCACGAGACGGCGGTTATTCGATCTCCGATATGAGGGTCCGCGCCATGACTCAAGGCCATGGAAATGCCAGCAAGGTTGTTTCTCTTGGTTGAAATGAGCAACGAAGAAGTGTAGTTGTCTTTGATGTCGCGGTAGTAAACCAGGGGGGTGACGACGCGACGCAGGTATTTGCAGGTGGCGGCCAGGCTGAGAAGGTCCCGCCAGACCTGGAAGCGTTCGAGTAGGTCGTTTCTGTTGGACAAAGAATGAAACTCGATGATGGAGGGGAAGTCGTAGCCCCTTTCCACATTCTTTTTGTTAACTTCGAAGACGTTTTCCACGATGAGCTCGATCAGCTCTGGGGCTAATTGATCCAGTCCTATACGGGTCATTTCGGGCACTGTATATAATGACAGGTAAGTGGCAGTATAAAACCGATACAAAAAGGATCATACGTGTATAAGTAGGCAGCCGAATCGAAACCCAGTTGTTATTGGGGGGTCAGTAAAGACTGTGGTTCATCGATGGAAGTGGTAAGTGGAAGGAAGAAAAAGAATCTGGGCGAGATGCATCACTCCTTAATAAATATTTTTCACGGCCCGACAGTGAATCACAGTTTCTCATCTATTGCCGCCTGATCAAGCCAAACGGGTTGTTTTGGCTTTTTGGGAATCTACCTGATGCAGAACTTTACCCTGCGATCCCAAACGTGCTGAAACCCTAAGCCATGGTGCTCATTTTGCCGGGGAAAGTCGGTTCTAAATGTGGAAGACAAGAACAACAAATAAGCCGATGAATGCGTATAAAACCGTCCATCCAAATGGCTGATTCTCAGGCGTGATGGCAGCTGCACGCGTCAATGTGAACACAACGCAGGTCGCGCGTGTTTACGTGGCCACATCGTGGATGTACGCAAGAGCTGGCATTTCGCCAACCTTATTTCCGGGTACTAGAAAACATTGAAAACGAATAGGCGCAAAATTTTGTTAGCATATGATCATTGTCAACTCAAATCCGAGGAGTGTCGTTGGTCTCCGAAGGTCGGCAATAGATGGCTGACATCTTCCAGTGAGCCAACGGGGACGCAACAGTTCACGTTCTACAGTCTTGTCGCAAGGCAGGAGAGCCCTGGATATTTAATTGGGCCAGGTGCTCAAAACACTTAGCCGTATTGCCGTCGCAGCCAGATTGTTTACTGATGCAACACCTCCCACAGCCTGCAACAAAGCTCGGCATCGACAAGTCGAGTCAACTGCATCAGACCGCGATAGAAGAAGAGCAGATCCCACAAGAAGAGTCCAATTTACATTGCACTAAGCTTAACATATGCAGTACATTTCGGAGAGTATCAAGGGACTCCTCGATCCCACAACCAAACACAATATTGTTCATGCACAGGATCACCAGGCCCGCTTTGATCAGCTTCCCCTCGTTCAACGTGAATCAAAGTTCAATTCCCGAGCTTCATACAACGCCGAAGCATCAGGGCCCAAAGATCGAGCCTTCTCTACGGCTTAAAGATCGAAGTTGCTGTGCTCCGACATTCCGTCCCGGCATTCCGTCATCTATCCACGGAAAAGCCAAGCTTGTCCAACCATGGCCATCCGAGCAAAGAATCTCATTAACGCCTAACGCCGAAACAAAGCCAGCCACCAAAGACGAGGAAACATAGCTGAGTAATTCAGAAATACCCTGGATGAACCACAATAGACGTTGTAAGAGGAATAACTGATATCCGGGAGCTCGTCGGCATTCCGCGGACCCTCGGCCCCAAATACTCCGGCCCCCCAAGGAGATTTCGGAGCGTCATTACTAAGATGGCGCCATCGGCAGCAAACGAGCCTGTACACAGGAATTCCTCCGAATCCGAACCTGGAAAGAGCAGAATGTGGGCTCCTATCGGATTTCTAAGCCGGATCCAAAAACGAATGAATAATCGTATCTCGGGAAGGGGGATCAACCCCTCACTCACAATGGGTGTGTGATCTGCATATAAAGCAGCCCGTACACACCCATTCATTGTCGTTCACAACTCAATGACCTCACGCATCGCTCTGCTCGGTAAACAACTCTTCAACATGGCTTCCAAGACAAAGACAGACATCACGCTCTACACCGTTGGTACTCCCAATGGCATCAAGGCTTCCATCCTACTTGAGGAGCTTGGTCTCGATTACAAGGTGTACCCCATCAAGATGAGCGAGAACGAGCAGAAGGAGCCTTGGTTTCTCGAGATTAATCCCAATGGTCGCATCCCCGCCATGACGGATACTCTCAACGGTGAAAAGATTCGCGTTTTTGAGTCGGGCGCCATTCTGCAGTATCTTGTTGATCGCTATGATAAGGATCACAAGGTTTCCTATCCTTATGGATCTCGTGAGCACTGGGAGACCACAAGCTGGGTGAGTCTTCAATTACCAATAAGTCCAACAATGATTTGATGCTAACAAAGCGCAGCTCATGTGGCAGATGGGCGGTCTGGGTCCCATGCAGGGACAGGCAAACCACTTCAAGCGTGCGTGCATTCATTCCCCATCAATTACCTCTTCTAACCTTCCCTAGGATACGCTCCGGAAAAGATTGAGTACGGCATCAACCGTTACGTCAACGAGACACGCCGTCTGTACCGCACCCTTGACACGCACCTCGAAAAGTCGTCATCAGGCTACATTGTCGGCGACAAGGTCACCATCGCCGACATTTCCTGCTGGGGCTGGGTCTCAAGTGCCAGTAAGTCAACCTCTTAACTCTCTTTATTAAACAGCCACTAACGCAACTCGCAGAATGGGCCGGTGTAGATCTCTCCGAGCTCCCTCACCTCGAGAAGTGGCTCTACAAGCTCCTAGAGCGTCCTGGATTTGAAGCCGGTCGCCATGTGCCCACGCCTCACACGGCGTTTGAGACCAACAAGTTGACCGAGGAGGAGATTGAGGCCAAGGCTGCTGCTTCGAAAGCTTGGATCCAGGCTGGCATGAAGGATGATGCGAAGAAATAAGTGAAACGACGATTAATTGAATGACTTGTACGATCTCTCGATTTGTTCCATGTAGCTGACTAGGTCGTGGCATAATACTACCCAACATAGTTGCCTGTCCATTCAGCGATAAGCTCACTTCTTGACAACCGCCAACTGGCTACGAACAGGCACATTCTCCTTCTTCCCAACCTCGGGGAATCCCTCAAGCTTGACGCCCTTTCTGAAGATCACACAATGCGTCGAACCTCCGAAATGAAACATGCCCGTCTCTTGACCCTTCTTGATCTTTTGTCCCTCCTTGACAGTGATCTCACACGTGCTCACCTCATCCATACCAATACCGATGAATGCAAGCAGCCCAATCGCCGGCTCGTCTGCCTCGATCAGGATAATCGCCCTCGTAGCCAGGGCACTCAGGTATCCTTGTGATTGCGACAATCCCGCCAACGAAATCTCGGTTTGGCCAGGCTCGCCGACGCCTTCGAAGAGTGGCTCGCTAAAATACGTACCCTCTTGAACAAAGGCTCGACGGACCGTTCCCGACACTGGCGAGTGCCAGCGATGATAGGACAGCGCTGAAAGGAACGCCTGGTAAATGGTGCCTCCTGCAAACTTCTCGGCCAGAGGATCATGAGCGAGCATGTCGAGGATTGAATAAGGCTGACCCTTAGCAAAGAAGCGATCACGAAGCTTAACATCTCTCTCAATGTTGTACACACGCGATTCGCAGCAATTCGCAATGACGAGGTCATCCTCGGGGGACGCGACCGGACGAGCCGAATCACGAACCTTGCGAGTAAAGAAGTCTAACATCGCATAAGCATAACATCTTCAAAGTGAGTTTGTCCACTTACCGTCCCAGGATTTGAAGCCATAGTGTGTAGCAGAGGGATCACACTCAAACATCTCTTCAAACTTGAGGTTGGACTTTTTGGGTGCGTTGGCTACCTCGACGAGATCACCTAGACCAGTCTCGCCGAACCAGCCCAGCTTGTGGTTTCCCAGGACTTCAGCCGATTCGGGAGTCTTGAAATGTTAGCTTGGCTATACTCAAGAGGATGGAGGTCTGTCTTACCTGGAGGAACTTGCCCCATTCGTTGAGAACCTTTTTGATCATCCGATTCACATCAGGATCCAAGAAAGCAGCATAACCACTAATTTCATCAGTCAAATCCCTTCTCCAAGTTCATGTCAACTCACCTCGGCGTTCCCATAGGATAGTCAAAGATGGCATTCATCGGGACGCCCACCATGCCCACACTCTCCGCGGCATCAGTCCACTCGGGCGCCCTCGTAAGAATATGGTTCAAAACCTGCAGCATGTGCTCATAGTCCCTAATCTGCGGGGTGCCCGTCGGATCATTGCAGTAAGGATGCTTCTGAGGAATCTCTTCAAACATCTGCACAAAGTACATGTACACGCGGGGAGTCTTTTCGATAAAGTCCTTGAACTCTTGAAGGACTGGCACCAGATCTTTGGGGTTCTCGTCGACGTGCTTGCTTACGCGACGGACGTATTCGCGGTGCACGCGGTGGTCGGCGGGAAGCCAGGCACCAGGTCTGAGAGTGTCAGTGGTGATAGTTACGTTGGAGACGGAAGCTTACTTGTGAACCCGGTGCTCCTTGGGAATATGGTGAGCGTCTCCGTGTTGAACAACCATTGTGTATTATCTCAATCAAATACGATGCCTACTCAATACCATTCACTCATCACGCCGAGATCAGACCTCTATATAAATGCCCATCTTCACATGCCCTCCACGTCACATCCCAATCGATGATGCAAACGCACCGCCAACTCCACCTCAAAAAACACCAGCTGATTACTTTCTCACTCATTCTCATTCCGTTCTATCCGTTGCATAAAAAAGCTCTGCCGCCTTGGTTGTAAACTTTTTGAAAGAATACGCGCAACCACATTCGTGTGCCGATCTGCCGAAACTTGGATCGCGATTCGGCCGTTTTTTAGTGTGTAATGATGACGTTGTGGAGAGTTCGTGCAGAAAGAGACCCGAAACTCCCAAGATTTTGGTGCCGGATTTTGATGTGTGGCTGTTGGATTTCGTGTAAACTTCATGATCAGTTGCGCAGACGCAGCTGAATAACTTGACATGTCGTTCACATAGATGGCCTGATAAATACGTTTGAGTTCAAGCCCACGTCTCCATCATCTATATCACAGCCGCATTTGGACACATGGAAAACATGTCACATCAGCAGATTCACTCTTCACAGCTCGGCACGGCACAGCAAACATCTTAAAGTCTTGTTATTCATCCCACACCCATCATCTCCAATCTCCATGAGTGCTGATAGAAAGCCCCTCCCATCTCCTCTCCCTTCAAGAGAGCTGTCACCGCTTGCCTCAACTCAGGGTCATCCAACCCAGAATCTCTGCAACTTTCGCTCCAGTTCAACCAACTACACCCAACATCCATCCCCATTTTATCGTTCCCCTTCTCCTGTCTTCTCCCTTCACAAAGTGCAACGGGAAGAGAGACACTTCAAAAAGTATAAAGCAAAAACCGCGACCAACTGTATAAAAAGGACAAATAAAAATAAAGCGCCAACTCCGATAATTAAATACATGAGAATGTGGGACGCCCAAAGCAGGAATCAGAATCCCGTCTACAGGCCGGGAACCAACACCACTCGTCGTCGTCGAGCATCCAGGTCAGGCCAGTGACTATATCTTCTCTTCTTCTCGCGATGAGGTTGCATCACGGTGACAAGTGGTTGGTAGCATCCCGTCCAGGTATATGAAAGAAATCGCTAACACGGTATAACAAAGGGAAGGGAATGGCAGTTGCGTCGCTAAGCAGGCGGCTGGCTTGGTATGGTACGGTAAACTAACACAAGGGCTGAATGCAAGCAGAAAAGTAGGTGATTGGCAAGGAAATTCGTTTCGTCGTAAAGTGTCGTCGGGACACATTGGGTCGGTGTCGGTCTTTTTCTCTGGATCGCGCGGTTGACAGAAAGGAACGGCTAAAGGGACTCTACATCACCACACAGCATCCGCAGCCACCCTTGTCGTCGTCAGCAGGTGGTGGTGGTGGTTGTGCTGGAGCTTGGGCAGCTGGTTGAGGCTTCGGTTCCTCTTGTGGTGGCGCATGTGGTGTAACTGGCGTCCGTGGGCTCGGCAGTGGGCTGTGATGCTTGTCCGAGATCTTGGGCATGGTAGAGTATCCGCCTGGGCGTTGAGTCGGACTCTTTGTCGGCTCAAGCTTGAGCGGCCATTCGTCTTCTGTTGGCGACTTCTCCTTGTCCTTATCTTCTTCGACTTTCTCGGTCTGGGCGGGCTCTGTGGGCCTCAGGAGGGCGTGATCGTTGAGCGGCCGGAAGTCCTTATCGTAGACATCGCCAAACTTGCCCTCCTTCTCCCACTTCTCCTGCTGTAGACGTCTTGCGACAGTCGGGAGCAGCTGCTGGTCTGGAGGCAGTCGAGGATCGGGCTTGTAAGAGTTGATCATCCATGGGGGGTCGCCCTCGGGGGCCTTGTTTCCTGGAGACAATTCTCCGGATCTAGTAGAGGGTCGAGTCGAGATGCTCCCGCCGATAGACCCAGAGCGCGTCTTTGGTCTACCCGTCGTGGTTGTCGTCTTGCCCGGCCCTGACGTCTTCCGGACGCCTGGCGCAGGCTTCTTCGGAGACGTATCGGTAGCGGAACGCTTCGGCGCTGCCAAGGTGGTGCTCCCGTTGAGCGACATGGTGTCTGGCCCTTTCATGTGTGCGCTTCCAGGTCGAGTCTTTTCATTTGTTAAAGATGATTCTTCTCCATCGGGGCTCTCGCTCGTCTTCCTCGAAACAATGGATCCGCGCTCAAAACAGTCGACAACAATAGGCACTGGACTAACCTTTGCAACCGGAATGCGAGAGCCTCCCTTGTGGTTGTTTGAAGTGAAGTAAGCATTGGCTTCCTCTTCACGGATCTCTTCGGGAGTTCGCAGATCCCAGCTCTCCACCACTGGCTCGGCGTTTCGTGATTCGACAGCGGTCGAATTCTTGCGAGACCTGGGGGCGTGGCTCTGTTCGGACGCGTCGGTGCCTCGGCGCATAGCACTACGGCTCCTATCTCGTCTCTGCTTGCTATGGTTGCGCGTTCTGGGGACAAAGAACCCTGCAGCTTGAAGCTCTTCGCTCTCGATTTTTGCCAACTTGTCTCGGTGAATCCACTTGGATTCTTCTTCGTCGGGGACGACAGCATTTTCCAAGGGCACGGCGTTTCGACTATACTCATCACCATTCAAATGAGGTCCGTAGGTTGCCCAAGAGCCGTCATCTAGAGTTGCTCGTCTTGGGTTCGCTACCGTAGTGTGTCCGTCTACCGAGTTGCGTACCTTGACGCTCGAGGGTTATCATGTGAGTTCCTCTTGCGACTAGGTCGGTCCATGGCAGAGTGGTAGGATGGTACGTTCGAGTTGCCGTTCTGATTAGAGTAGTGGTTTTTATGCGTGTAGTCGTGGTTCGTGGTGGCATTCATATCGTCGTCCAGGTCCTGGCGAGCGGTCAGTACTGCACCACATGCAGATGTCCCGTGACGTCGACACCTCCTGCAGGACGGAAAGGTTTCGTACCTCCTTCTGGGGATGAGCATATCCCCACGAGTCCGTATAACCATGACTGCTGCGCGGCGGAGTAATGTTTTCGGTCGAAGTCGGGGCGGGTGCCATTGTGGCCATATCGATGGCGCCCGCAACCCCCTGACTGAGTAGAGGATCTGGCGGCGCCGTGGGAGCGAGAGACGAGAAGTGAGTGCGGCGAGAGAATGCGCGATCGTATACGAGAAGTCGGTGTCGGGATATATGGGTAGCAACTCGAGCTAGTCACTAGTAAAACGGAATATTCGCAGTCGGACAAAGAAAGACGGTTCGTGGCGGGTCAAAGGTGCGCGACGAGTCGGAGCCGGCGATAAAGGGGGAGGGAGGGGATCGTGAAAAGAGGCGACTAGAAAAGAACAAAGGCCGCTTCTCGGAACAACAACAGACGTAAACCTAGAAAGCCGACGATGAAGATGTCGCCGTCAATCAAGATCACGGCACGGCTCTCTAGAAAATCGAGGCGCGTCGGGCTCGGAGAGGGAGCTTTGCAAAGAGATGAGGATGGGGGTTTTCGGACTGATGTCTGCAGGACGGGAGACAGGAGGTCCCGTCCGAGGGGGGGTTGGTTGGCTGTGGGCGCGCCGGGATAGCCGCACTGTGTTGGATGAGCGGTCCACTGGTGACGGGCACCTGAACTGCGCTAGAAGCCGGTGCCTCCAGGCCCCTGCAACCCTCCCCGTCCGCTGTGGCCGGGGCTGCTACGGAGGAGGATTTCAGCGGGCTCCAGTGGGCTCTGCCGGAAATACAGTGGAGGGCGGCCTTGCAGGGGTGAGCAGCAGGACCCTAGAGGTGGCTTGAGACGGGATATGAATTTGTATGATGGAGAGACATCTTGTACCAGGATGGTTAGATCTCTTTTCTGGTGTTCATGTGGTCTGTAACTCAACTCGTTCACGGGTTATCCGGGCCAGCTTCTGTTGTCAACCCCTCGCTGGAGGCCACCTAATGAGGAGTCATGATTACGCCACGGTTCATGTACGATGATTGCATCCTCTTGTCGACGGCTGAATCTCACTTGGCGCAACTCTGCAGCCTCTGAGGCTGCCCTCTGCACGCTAGGCCCGTCCATGTTAGTTGCCGCCGCCGTTTGTTTCATTCTGATTGCTCAATTGGTGACGCACTGGAGGAATGGCGCGCAGATAAAGACCAGCCGTGAGTGGAAGACAAGAGTCCCGGCCCCTGAAGGAAACAGACCCGTGCCAGGGTCAACAGACAAGGGCAGGACGACACGAACGGCCAGAGGGGAAATTTGACGTTGTTTGATGTTGGGGAGACAACGTCTGGTCCGAGGTTAGTTACTTTTTTCGCGTCTGGCGCCGTCAAGGTATCCTTGTTGACACTAATATCTCTCCTCCTTCTAGCCTCCGGGCGGAGAAATAAATCAGCGTGGCATAAAGTCGACCAGCGTCGTTATTACAATCGTCCTCGACATGGCCAGAGGAACGACGTCTCCTGACTTGAACAAGGCGATGCCGAGATTAGCTTCCCTCCAGAGCCCGTCCCGTTGCGCTGGGAATGGACCAGCCGCTCCTGACCCTGTCGTGTTCCTTGTCCATACTGACAGGGGTTGTTGGTTATCATTCTGCAAAGAGTCCTCTTTTTCCAGACGTGACAGACAGGGTGCAAGTGAACAAGGACGACAAGGCAAAAGAAACTTTCAACGTGGCCAGTTTCATCATCGACAACGGTTCAAGGATCAAGTTGCGAATAGACTCATCCTTCACCAAAAACTCAAGTCCACAACAAAGAAAGAACCTGTCCGCCACAGGTTTTGGAGTTTTAGCGCTGATGCTAGCTTCACACTGTCCTCGCACCGTGCTGTCCTCATGAAACAGCCCCACAATCCCACGGCACTTGTTTCTCCAACATCTCGGTTACGGCCGTGACAACCTCCATCATTCATCAAACTAGCATTCTTTTTGCTCCTCATTAAGCACGTCAAAAGTCCATCCCTTCTCTTCTCTTGGGTCTCAATGAATGCCTGAATCTGGACCTAGATCTGCCATCTCGGTCGCTCAGCCTCGGCCCTTTTGACCAACAACTGATTCACCTCTGGTATTGCTGCTCGTCATCATTCTAGGACTTGCTCAGCTTACGACGTGACTCATTCTTCAACTCGAATCTCATTCTGGATTCACCGATTCTCTACTTCGTACCGACATAGCTTTGAAAATACAAACTTCATCTCCATCAGCTCTCAATTCCTTCATCAACTCCCCGACAATGACGTGAACCAACCCCTCAGCCAACCCCTTCAACAAATACGCCGAGCTCTCCCTTACATTCATGACACTCAACTCAACCAGTCGATATGACTCTCGCATCCGTTTTCTGAAAGAACTTGTCTAAGACAACCCCGCAGCTCGCATGGCCAATTGTCGCCATCACATTTCTGGTTCCGAGGCTCATCATACTTTTGGCTTGACTAGCACAAACTCAACCAATCCTCTGGGACGACGTTGCATAAAACGGCTCAACCAACGTCATGGCATCGTCTACGAGGAAGAGGAGGACCAGGATCGTCTGCATCTCGGATACTCATAATTGCACGGTCAAACTTCCCAAGGGAGA
The DNA here is from genome assembly GCA_017654865.1 of Fusarium sp. FW16.1. Lineage (NCBI taxonomy): Eukaryota > Fungi > Ascomycota > Sordariomycetes > Hypocreales > Nectriaceae > Fusarium > Fusarium sp. FW16.1. The sequence continues at coordinate 2,058,617 of JADNRB010000001.1, forward strand.
TGTCCTCATTCATGCGGGTGACTTGACGAACCAGGGAAGCTACTCCGAGGTTTGTCGCCCCTTGGACCCTGAGGCGTTTGACTTGGGGCGACAGAATGAGGCTGACGACAAGATTTAGCTTTCCAAGACGATAGCCTGGTTGGAAAAGGCAGACTTTGAGGCCAAGATTGTCATTGCGGGTATGACGACTCCAGATGAGCATGATCATGATGACTGACGGGAGGCAAAAGGGAATCATGATATCACGCTGGACTCGGACTTTTACGCCGAACATGGCATATACTTTCACAACAATAACCCTCAGTCGTCAGAAGAGTGCCTAGGCTTGTTTGCCTCATCTTCGATAACATATCTCCATCACGAATCGGCTACCATCCGCCTGAGATCACCCACCGGACCACACACTGAATTCAAGGTCTTTGGGTCTCCCTACTCTCCACGCCACGGGTTGTGGGCATTCTACTATGACGCCCCAAAAAACCAAAGCAACTGGTCCGATCTGACCTCACTCTGGGAGCTCATCCCCCTCGACACGGACATCGTCGTGACGCACACGCCCCCGCGGATGCACTGCGACGAGACGGATGAGCGTCGAGCTACCGGCTGCGAGGCTCTGCGGCAGGCCCTCTGGCGCGTGAGGCCACAGCTCGCCGTCTGCGGGCACATCCATAGCGGAAGAGGCGCCGAGCGGGTGACGTGGGACCTGAGCTGTCGAAACGTCGCCTACCAGGAAGAGAGCGTCGTCCGCTGGCAGGATCCAGGCCAAGGAAACAAGACGAGCTTGGTAGATCTGACCGGGAAGAAAGCTCCCTCGCTCGCCAACGACGGATCTCACCCAGGCCGATCTGGGTCAACTGCAGGAAACGTTGACGCAATGACTCCCTCGGATCCCATCACCGTAGCGGACAGTCCTCCATATACCTTTGGACCAGACGTCGAAGCCGGCCACGGGACCCTCGGACTGGGTGGCGATCCGTCATCTCCGCGGTGCGATCAGGCCGCCCTCGCCGGTAGGATGGGTCGTCGAGAGACATGTGTGGTGAACGCCGCCATCATGAAAAGCCGGTATCCGCACGTAGGCGGCAAGCAGTTCTACAAGCCCATCGTGGTCGATTTGGATCTTCCCGTTTGGGATGACGAGAACCCCTGATTCGTTCCCAGCTACCCTAGACTTGGCATTGACACAACCTGGGTTGATGCCCAACCAGCTCGGCGACGAGATTGCGACCGACATGGAAGGCTTCTTATCAAGTTTTCAAGTGGCCGAGTGTGAAATGATTAAAGTGCAGCTCCGTGCCGTGTCAGTCTGCAGTATCCCCGTTTGGGTCGTGTTCTTTATGTGACTGGTAGCAAAGCATCTGGTTCCACGTCGTCGATGAACCGTGGCACTCATCAACCACGACACCTGGCGTCGGACGGGATCAACTGTAATTTATGACCACGACGACGTGGTTCCAATAAAGAATACACCCATCAAGATGGCAAGAACACCAAAATCAGGGAAAGCCAATGCCAGACCTTTCATCTTCAGCCACCATCGTGCCATCATGTCTCCCCGTGTAGTCCCAAGTATCCATCCCAGCCTACCCTGGAGTAAACGCAACAGCAGTCTCGGGAGCCATCTAGAACATCATCACGTTGCTTGCAAATCGACATTGGGCACCTTCTTTGCCCGCCGCAGGAACAAACGCCGTGGCGCTTCCCCGAGTTCCAAAGCAAAGACGCACAGTTTCCCCAAATCCCGACGTCGTGCCATCACCCCCTCTCATTGATACACCGGGCCAAGCACAAAGCAAATTGCCTCTCTCAGAGGTGAAACAGAAGGGGGGAAGCCATGATGGCGCCCCTCCCTACCATAGTAACACCAGAGCAGATGCCCCTCTCTCCCCATGACCGGTCGTCGCAGTTACAGAAAACCAACAAGAGTATGAAATCCAAACAAAACAGTAACCATCGGGGACATGGATCGAGGATTCAATTAATCTGCGGGGACTCAAACAGAGCTTTGGTGTGGACCGGGGGAAAGCTGCTCCAATTGCGATGCCCATCTTCTCTCACCGCCACTACGGGGGAGTCTCGTTAGGGGAAGCCGTCGTGATGCCCTCAGCCCTAGAGGAGAAACAAGAAGGTGGCGCTACTACTGCCCAGAATGATGGCGTGGCTGAGTCTCCTGTCCTACGCCGTCTTCTATCTTGGGAGCGGCGAAGCATGGTCCAGCCCAGTCAAGTCCATGGTTCACGAGAGCCTCTCTTTTTGCACCGAGGGAGGGACTCGAGATGCACAACCCCCCACCCGCGTTTGGCGCAAAAAAAAAAGAAAAAAAGATGGCACACGGGGATTTTCCCAGGAACGGGCACAAGGCTCGTGGCTGATCGACGGGGTCGCCGGGTAGAGAGAAAGAGACCACTGACTTGGAGAGCTGTGAGGCATTTGGACAGGGGATGATACGCGGGTCGACGCGGGATATTCCCTGGCAGAGGGAGGGTCATTAACGCGTGGGAGAGCATCATGGATGGCATCGCCAATCGCGGCATGATCTAGGGTATCGATCGCTAGTTGTGCATAGGTTATGCTGTACGGATGCAGTCGGGCTCTAGCAAGTTATGGGCCTGATACCAAGTTTCTGGGCTCGTCTCTGACATGGTGGACAGACGGACAAAGTCTTGCCGTCACCATGGGAGCAAACAAAGCAGGAATAACTTGGAAAAAAAGCCCCATCGCAAACAGTCCAACAGCAAGCTTCTGCCAAGTCTGGCGTCTAACAAAGACCGCCCACGTGGTGCGTGGCCCTCCATCACCAGCTGCACCCACAGCGTAGTGAGAAAAAACCCGCTCCAACGATGGCATGGCCCAAGAGGTAGTGGGTTCGTCCACCGGGTCACCCTCTCTTTTGGATCCTCGCGGTGCTCGTCCATAACCGTATGATGGTGGTGTGTCCTGGATGTCATGGCACTTGTCTCTTCTGCAGTAATAGTCTTGATCGTCGTCCTCGCAGCTTTGTCGTGCACCTCGGGGCAGTTGCTGGCGGAACTCTTCTAGAACTTTGCCTCCCGTTATGCTGTGCTCTGTATGCTGTATGTCACCTCAGCTCGTGTTGGTGGTGCTGACTGCGGCCAGACAGACATACCTGCTCTCAACAACCACAGACGCTGCTGCCGGGGGCTCTGGGGGAGCTGGGATCAACCTAGGAGCCCAGGCCTGTGATCCTCAAGCCACTGGCTGCCACCAGATCAAGTCAGGCCCCAGCCGAGGAGCGCCGGTCTTGCCTGTAGACGGTTAGAGAGGCCATCGTCGAGGGATCCCTATCGATCTCTCCCGCTCGCGATTCGTCTGCTCGCAGATAGTCGGTGTTGCTATTCCTATCGCAGTCGGCAAGCTCCTTCTTTCGGTCGTCGAGCTCCACCGCCATTGTCCTGACTGGGAGCCAGACCCCCTGGCTAAGACTCAAGGGCTTGGGCGTCGACCATCTTCTTTTGGCTTCGCTCGTTCTGGCGGTGGCCGTTTTTTTTCCCTTCTCTTCCCCAGGATCTTCCCTCAGCTGCCGGGCTTGCGAGCTGGACCAGTCATAAACGGACATGGGCCTTGTCGTACAGCGCATCGCATCTAATGCGCACTCTTTGGGCTCTTGGGCGTCGAATCTGTCAGTCTTGCCTGAAAAAAGCCCTCAGTAAGGCGAGAGGAAGAAGAGTCAGCGACGTGGGAGCGAGGTCTCATTGGACAAGACTGGGGACGACGTTGGGGGGAAGCTTGCTGTCAAATGGGAAGCCGTTTGAAGCCCCGCTCCTTCCCGAGCAAGCGGAGTAGATATCCTCCAATCATTGCTCGTCTATCAACCATCTCTGTCTCTGCTACTGTCTCTGGTGTGCGTCGTCTGTAGCCAGCCGTTCGACCAGAGCCATGACGCCAATGAGACCGATGACCACCCTTTCCGCTGTCACAAGAGCCCGATGCTTACCTACAACTGATCTTGGAGACATCTGACTATCGAGTAGATGGGGATGCGTGGTTTCTCCGTTTGCCGTCACAATAGGTGTAGGCGCTTATTGTGCGAGCGAGCGAGTGTGATGTGATTGGAACTGCATCAGCCAGTCTTTTTCTTTGGGTAGAAATCTAGGACTCGACAAGTTGGATGGTGTCATGCAGAGAGGCCAAGCTGCCCCTCACCACCCTCCTTCTGCTCTGTTCCCATTCCAGCAGATGGCCTGGGGCGTTGGGTTGGGTCTGCCTGGCCTGGCCTGAGCGAATTCGTCTGGTCGCGACATCTGCAGGTCCATGTCCCATCGGATGAGGAGTCGGCAGCAGGGACACATTCCCTGAGGGATGGTCGTGTGTCTTCTTTTTTCGTGTGCCATCGGCATCATGACACTCGTTCTCTCATGAAAACCATCACCCCACAGACCACCTCGCCATGGTTCCCTCTACACCGTGGGGGTTTCTGACTGCCGGACCATGAGGTGGAGGTTCCGTCTGACCCTCTCGTCTCCCTATACTTCCGGCGCAACACGGAGCCATCTTCTGTTTACTGTCATGAATCCCTTCGCTTGTCTATGAAAGCCATGGCAACCAGATGCCTTTGTATCCACCTCTGGCGGGCCGCAGGGGGTGAAGCGAGAGAAGATTTGGAGACGCCGTGGAACTTGAAAAGATGCATGCCTCGTGATGCGGATGCGGATGCCATGGCCTGCAACGCTGGGACGCCCACTTCACTCCCCAAGTTACCTCGCAAGGGGACCGAGGAGGGGGAGCCTTGCTAGGGCTATCTGCTGCACCTGGTCGCCTGCTTCTCTGCTAGTCCCGTTGATAGAGCGATATCGAGCCAACATGGATAGCTTCCTCCTCCGTGGAGCTCTCTGTGGTACCTTGCCTGGAGCTACCCTCTAGCTTGCATCGCTTCAGCAAGCTGCCTTGGAGGAAGTGGCATTGCTCTCAGGCTAACATGTGTGTCGCCATGGCGATGGTGGTATCAATTGGCTGTTCTGGTGGTTGCCGGCACGAGCATCAATGGGACATCACCAGACACCGACTCTCGAGCTTGGGTCTGCCTTGGCTTGGCCACGAGAGCTCCATGGGAGCTTTGACGCTTGGGAATTGCCGATCCCAGAGTCGAGAGCCGACCTGAATAGCTGATCGACGATCCATGTATCCGTGCTAGGGCTTAGCAATGTCAAACTGCACATTATCCCATTGAGAGAGGTTGATGGGTGTAGTAGGGTAGCTATTGCTATCCCGTACATCTTCACTTTGGGATGGCCTCATCGGCATCAGGACCAATCCAGCCCAGACTGTCTGAGACGAGAGCCAAAGCCAGTCAGCTAACTGGGCGTCAATGGACCAATCATACGAGACCTCACCAAACCGAGAAGCACCCATTTGCACTTCCATGGTCTGTTGTAAATGTGATGTGTCGGTGCTTATGCTGGACACGTTTTGGACGACACCCTCAGTTTCATCCCCTTTTGCTTGCACTTTGCAAGTCAAGCTAACCCTGACATCGCTTCACTCAACCTTTCTGGCCTCAAAGCATCGCCCGTCGTGTTCATCTAGTCCAACGCCTCAGCCTCGCCGAGAATGCTGAGATACGAAGCCGTCTCCGTCCTTCAGCTGTCTACTAACAACCGCTATTAAAAGACACTGCGCCCAAGGCGTCGGCTCTTAGCACTGTAGGTAGTTACTGCGTAGTCATCGTCAGCCTCACACCGCCTCTGCCACTGGGTCTCGTCCCGCTCCCTCCCTCCCTCCCTCCCGCTTCCGCTCCCCTCGTTCCCGCGCGCACCATCAAAAAGCAATGCCGATCGGGCTTACAGCGCTGTTAAGCTCATCGGGGTCCCGTTTGCTGGGGCTCCCTCATGTCACGCGGACGCCCGCGGGCCGGTATCCAACGTCAGGCATTGGGCCCAGAGAACCGGTCATTGCTTTTTTCTTCCAGAGACAGTATCAGACTGTTCGGCCCTCGGTCGACTGATGTGCAGCAATCGTACGGAAATCTCCAATTGAACCTTCTCCTCTCGGCCTCCTCCTCCCTGTGACTTTTCTGATGATCCGTCTTTCACTCCACAATGGACCCTGAGCCCACCGTTTGCTGATCACAACCGACCGCATCTCTGACCGTGTCTAAGCAGGCCCACGGATTACCCCGAACTGAAGGGCAGATGGGGTTCACTGTAGACGATTGCTGGGGATAGAATCTGAACCGAACGATTCAAAACCTAGCCGAACTCGCCACTTGGTCACCAGCCACCAAGATGCAGAGGTACATCTGCTGGTGGTGCTTGCTGTAGCAAATGTCATGTACCAGACACACCACCACGGAGTCGCCTTCTGGAAGCGCATTATTCCTTCACTCCGAGACGAGAATCCTTCCATGAATCATTCTATCGGATAGATTAATCATGATGACTTTCATGGACGGCTTTAACACTGCCCCGGCCCCGAAGCATCATTTGAACTCATTCTCCGTCGTTCCTCGTTATTCGCTTCGACTCATGGTGACGGGACGGACGCTCATCGTCGCGCGCGCTCCGAAGCCGCTTTCTCAGCACATCTATGCAGCGATGGAAGTCCTCGGAGAGCGAACGAGGAGCAGCAGCCCTTGACTCACCAGGTACCTGACTCAACAGGCCAGCTACATCGGTCGTCGTATACGTCGCCACTAGGCCCCTTGTATCTCCCCGCGTACGGCCTCGTAATGACCGCGTACCTCCTGCGCATTACACGCCACATCCCACTCCCTGTAGAACCAGTGAATGAACCAGGACGGGCTGCATTTCCAACCGTTTCAGCGGACAGCCGACCATTGACCACTGAGACCCGGGCATTCGCGGCCGCTGGCGCAGCTCTGCATCAGCGGGCCTCGGGGCCATTTCAGCGCCAGCCATGGTGCTCGCGGCTCACTAACTCGTCTGGGCTGGGTGTGTGTAAGTGCTGAGGGCATTCGATTCTGTTCCATCGCCGGCCCGGGGTCTTCTTATTCGCTGCTGAGCTGAGATCCTGACCCTTACCAAGCACCTCGCTCAGGCGCGTCAGTTCACCACAAGCTGCTAGTCAGCTCACATATCGCCGTCGCCGCCACCGCCGACGGGAAGCCAATTCAAAAAGGGACGTCGGAGGCGACTCGTGTTCCCCAAAGAATCCGAATAAGCCACCCCAAAAGTGAAAGAAGAGATAAACCGGACGCCTGACTATTTGTCCAGGGGCATCTTTTAGATTCTTGCCACTGTACCTGATTAACACCGACAATCCCGTCGCGTCGTGCTTTCCGATTGAACCTAAGCATCGATAGGTTTGGAAGCCCGTGGATCTCTTTTTGCTCCTCCACTGCGAGTACTTTAAGACGTCGACGCCTCAGGCAACAACTTCAACACATCACCCAAGGAGGAATCTGTGATTGCCCATTCAGCTGGGGCATCCATCCTTGAAGCCGGCAAAAAGTACCACAGGTACAAGACTCAACACCACCAGAGACCAACCACCCACGCACCTCAGGCGCCATCACACACCCTCACGAGTCAAACCACTCGCTCGTCTCTTTCCCCCGTCTTCGGCAGCCTCCAGCTGCTCTCTTCTCAGTAACCACAGGCCAAGACTGCTGTCGGGCGAATCAAGCCCCCGACCATCAGGCCCATAGACCATACCGGACCAGTCGACGACTCGTCTCGAGGCCTCGCCAGCCCACTCACTCCCTCCCTGCTCCCCCAAGAGGGCCAGTCCGCGAGTCGACTTCTCTACTCCACCGTCGCGACCAGGCCCAGCTCCAACAGAGGAGGGACCACTTGCCAAGTACCTACGGTTACAGCCAGTACCGCTCACTGCAGCACCCCTCCAGGGACCACCCTGAGGACCACCCGTAGCCACTGAGAGTTGCTTGACACCTCGGAGCACCACCCAAGGGCCAAGTGGACCGCCTGGACCACCCCAAGCAGCAAACCCTGTCGTCCACTCCAAGCCGTGGACCCCCTCCTGGCGTCTGATCGTCGACTCCTAGTCCCTCGCCCTCGCTCCCCCCGGTATCGACGAATCACCTCCCCCTAGTCCAGCCAGTCGTCGCCCGTGACCTCATCTGGCTCGTTGTTCTTCAATACCCCAAGGCCGCTTTCTCGAACGTCCCTTTCTCCCGCATTGTTCTGCTGTTCCCTGTGGACGTGAACAGTCAAGCAAAAACCACCTTACAGATTTATACTCAGGTCGTGTTCAGCAGCGGGCTGCATCACGCAAACTTCATCTTTCGTTCTCTCTCGCCTCCCTACCCCGGTCTCTCGTTTGATCCAGCACTTGCAAGTCAAGTTTCTGCCTGGTTCTACGGTACCCTGCAATCCCGAGCAAGCACCCACTCACCTTGCTCTGGCGACGAGACACAGAGACACCGCCCCCCCAAAAGCCCAGACCACCCATTACAGGACACCACCGCCCGCGACCGCCTACCGCTATCGCTGGTCCAAACAAACATAGCCAGCCCAACTTACAAACAGCCACCCAGCCCTGCCGTACCCCTTGAGGAGACAGCCTCATTCAGCATCCTCCCGAGCCTCGCCCTTCCGACGACCTTCGGATCGATGCAATAGCAGTCTACTTTCAACGCACACACATCTCAGCTAAATACCTTATCCTCCGGCACCAAGCAATCTTTGGGTGCCAACTCCAGATACAAACCACTTATCAATCATGTCTACACTTCCTCCTGATCCGTACAAGGCCTTGGGTGTTTCCCCTGATGCCCAGCTCCCCGAGATCCGATCTGCCCACCGAAAGCTTGTCCTCAAATGCCATCCCGACAAGGTCCAGGACCCGACTCTGAAGGCTCAGAAGCAGGACGAGTTCCAACAGGTCCAACAAGCCTACGAACTCCTCAGCGACGAAAAGCAACGACAGAAATACGATGACCAGGTCCGACTTCACGAACTCCGCGAGCAGATGCGGGCCAAGGTCGCAAACTCATCATCAAGTCGCTCCGCCCCCTCATTCAAGTACGAAATCCGTACCAACGACCGCACGTACAAGACGACTTCGCCTAGCGCCAAGTCCTTTTCGTACTCGCGCTCCTACGAGGATACTGATCTTCGCGGCGCCGATATCTTCGAGGGTGTTCGCACCGTGAGAAGGGAGGCGTCGTATCAAGGCAAGCCCTCGAGGCGTGAAGAGAGGGAACGAGACCGTGACCGCGAGATCCGGGAACGAGAGAAGGAGCGTGAGCGCGAGCGTGAACGAAGAAAGAAGGCCGAAGATTCCATTCGACGTGCTGAAAAGGAAGCCAAGGAGGCTCGACGTGCCGAGAAGAAGCAGAAGGAGAAGGAGAAGGACAAGGAGCGAAAGCGGGAGTCCGAGGAGAAGAAGCGTCACGCGAAACCATATATCGAGACGTACGATGACGAGGAGCCTGCTCCCAAGTCGGAGAAGAAGAAGTCGAGCAAGAAGCACGACCGTGATCGCTCCGCCCATCGGGAAGAGGCCCCTCCCGCGACAGATTCAGTGCCACCCCCGCCTATGCCCTCTATACCGACGGAACAATCGTATGAGGACAAGCAGTCCGAGGCTCTGAAATATATCAACGCCTCGCGACAACAAAAAAAGAACCCATATACTCGCCATATGCAGCAGCCTCCAGCAGCTCCCACTCCCCCTCCTGTCGGGTCACCTTTTGTTCCCCCGGCCACTCCGGATGATGATGTGCGCCGGTCAGCAGCGAAGCCCCGACGTGGATCCTCAGGCGAGAAGGCCTACAAGAAGAAGCCCTCGAAAGAGGTTCTCGATGACCCCGACGAGGTCGACGTCTCTCCTTCGGGTCGCCCGCATGTGCAAAAGTCGGCCACCAGCACCGGCGTCTTGTCAGGCTCCCCTCCCCGACGGGCCGGCACAATGCCCACCGAAGGGTATAGTGGTCGCCCGATTCCCAACTTGTCACGAGCTTATACATCTACCGGATATCCCGAAGTGGATTCCCGTGGTCGAAACCGCTCCAAGATGCACCCTCAGATCATCGAGAGTGACTCCGAGGATGATTATGAGCGTCGCCGAAAAGAGCGCAAGCACCGCAGCAAGAAGCATCGGTCCCCCGAACCCCGTGGGGAGCATGTGACGCAGTATCGAGTTGATACTGCTAGCGGTCGGACGAGGCTACAAAATTCGTTCTCGCGCTCTGCTGAGCCCGAGGCGGATGCCTATGGGGGATATTACTCCCACTATGGGGAGCGTCCTTCGCTGTCCCGCGATGCCAGCTACGCGCACTCACCCGGCTACGCTCAGTACGACAAGTACAAGACGTCCAAGGCTTATGACTATGGCGACATCCAGTACAGCTCGTACCCAACCTACCGTGAGGAGTATGCTCACCCAGCGGCGGCGTGAGCCACCATTTGTTTTCAACTACATTCCACGGCGTTTGAACGCGTGTATTCCATCATAACGGCTTTTATTACGATTCTGTCTATCGGCATTTGCATTCTTTGTTCTCTTCCTGGTTTCATACACTTACGAAACGACATGTGTCTTAACGAAATACGAAATTTACTTGCGGGTTGCACACTAGCACCTGCAAACGTGGGATGATATAAGGCGTGATGGGTTGTTAGTCATCTGCTCTGATGATTTCTTTGGCTTTACGGTTTTGCTTTTTTGAGATTACGCTCCCGGCATCTGGATAAAGGACTGGATCACGGTACAAAGACCTGCTCGCGTGTTTGGAGACATTCATGAATATCAACATACACTATCTACAGGTTGTCGGCCCATGGGAACAGTTGATGCATCTGGTGTTGCTCGCTTTACGCACAAGGAGCGCAGATATACAGGCGGCATTCATGCAAGGGGACGGGATCGTGTGAGGTTCCCAGTCTGAGATTTTCCTTGCTCTTTCTTTTTTCGACATTTGACGGCGTTGGGGATACCACACTCGCTTGGATGAGATTCTTTTACTGAGTTGGATTGAGATGGAGTCTCGATGAGCAGATAGAATGAGGCAGGCTCGCAACAGCCTGACCTGGTTATCAATGATGTCAAACCCGCTATCAAAGTCTGTTGCCTTTGTGACGTGTTGTCATTACATATAGTATAGAGTCACGGAGACTGTTGCTCCGTAAATAGATTGTAAATACATGTTGCACACCAATATTGTTGTCCTTGTTTCTCCTGACTTGTGATATGTTTATCGTGACGTGATATGGCACTAGAATAGCTTCTCTTGAGGCTGAAGCATACGGAGGAGGGTTTGAGCTACTGGACGACAGTAAACTTACCCTGCCGGTAGGAGATAAGCTTAAACACACGTCCTCTCTTGGATCCAAAGCCGGTCACATCTCTAGACCCGATCCATGCCCAGCCTCGTCTATTTCGTAGTTGCATTTGTGGGAGTGGCTTGCAACGCCACCACAAGGCAGCCAGAGACCCAAAGAGAGAACCATACGGATAGCTGGCTGCTCACACCCCCTACGATCTTGATACCCAATAACCGATGCTCTAGAACCTAAACTTGCGCTTTTAGACCAGCTAGGAACCTCGGAGTTTCATAGCTGAGCCCGTCTGACCATGGGAATACCTTGTTTGCTTGCGTGGTCAAGTCCTACGCCAGCTGAGATGGCGTTGCATGAGGCGTCTAGACCGAACGCCATCTTCTCACGCAACCAATACCGCCTCCCTCGTTGTCCTCTATGCGAAAAACTGTCGCGCCAAGGCAGAGGCGGCGCCTTGCAGCGTGAGCTGTCGCGGGCAGTTGCTTTGCTGAAATGCACCCGCCTTTTCCTCCCACAATCTCTCCTTTTGCATCCATGGGCCAGCAGCCTGCTGTGCTGCCGCTATGCCTCGACAAGAGTACGGGCTGGTGCCTCTCGGCTCTGAGCAGTATCCGTCTGCGAGGGGGCTGCCGTACCCTGACGATCGAGTCACGGGGCAGGGAGAGGTGCCGTTTGACTACGATACTGCTTACACTGGTCAAGGCTGGCAGAGAGAACAACACGCATACAACACCGACTTTGACCCTGCCGATCGAAAATACACGAGCCATGAATATGTGTCGGCTGCACATGACCAATTTGGTCCACCTAGCGGCGACACTCTGAGGAGGAACGCTAGGGAGCATGCAGAGGCGACTCGCAAGTCGCAGCTATCAAAGAGGAGATCAATGATATGGCATTTGGTCATTGACCTGTTCTTGGCCATCCCAGCCTTGGCATTTCTTCTCTATGCGGGAGCTATCAGTCACTACGAAGGGAGACCACTAAAGGAGAGCGGCTGGCGTACCGTCTCGACCCTGTACGACCTTGCCAAGTACGGACCTACCGTCTTCCCCATCGTGTTTGCTGCCATCGCGACAAACCTCTTAACCGCCGTTGCGGCATGGAAGCTCGAGCGCGGCATCTCTGTCCTCAGCCTCGAGTACCTCCTCCGCAGCCGTACCACCTTTAGTGCCATCACTTCACCCCTGGTCCTCAAGTCGGTCAACTTGATCACACCCATCATAATCATCTTCTGGGCGCTCTCGCCGTTAGGAGGTCAGGCTGCGCTGCGGGTGTTGGACACGGTGCCCAACGCGCACAAGCAGCCGTGGAACTGCAGCTATCTCGAGGTGCGTCCTGAGTTGCCTCCCGTCTACGGGGCCGACGGGTCGGTTGCCAACTCTACCGTCATTGCCACGTTTGCTGCCGCGCTTGCGACTCCGCCCGAGAGCAAGGAGGGCAAGCTGGACATTTGGGGCAACGTCAAGATACCCATGATTGAGCCGTATCTTGGCGTCGACGTTGACAAGTGGTTCACCTTGAAGGATTCGTTTGACGTGTACTCGTCGTTGGTTGGACTGCCTGTCAAACCCCTGGAACCCTTTCACCCAGCCTTTAATTACACATTCAGAGTCAACACGTCGTACATAACTACAAGTTGCACGGCAAACAACCGCTCTATGGATCTAGATGGCTGGAGGGATTATGTCGACGAGCACCGCGACTTTTCCAACGGAAAGGGGCTCATCATCGAGACGTCGAATTCCGAAAAGCTAGGCACCAAGCCGAGGCTGTTTCAAGTAACGTCATATCAGCCGGGAAAGCTCACAAACGTCTTTTGCGAGCTGGGCACGACGTTTGTCGAGGTCGAGATTGAGTGTCATCACTCGCAGTGCGGTGCCGTGCGCATTCGGTACACTCCCGGCGCCAAGCCCAGCAACTTGACGTTTGTGGATGATTTGCAGGGCGCGGTAAAGGGGAAGAGGATGGATCATGCTTTTTTGCAAATGTTTGTTACTATGACGGAGCCGAGACGCAACGGGAACTTTTACCTGCCGTCTCCCATGGAGCTGTACCTCTTTAGCTCCGACGAGCCGTACGCTGTCACGCCGACATGGGACAACGCATGGAATTCGGGATCGAAAAAGGATTGGGAGAGGGGTTACAAGATGTTTCCCAAGCGCTTCACGCAGCTACTCAACACTTTTTGGATCGCCTCCCTAACGCCCCTCGGCGCGGCACAGTACAACAAATTTGCCGCCCCAGGCGCAAAGCACGGAGCCGCGCCTGCGGGGCTGACGGCATCGGGTTACAAGACGAGTAACGAGCGGGTTCTCGCCGTGGATAAAGCGTGGCTGGCAATGGAAGACGTTGCGTCATTGGCAATGTTTGTATCTGCTCTTGCTGCTGCTGCCTTGGGCGTGAAGAGACGAGGACCTGATATTTTGGACTATGCAACGACTTTCATACGGGATAACCCGTATTCAAGTGCATCTACGGGAGAGAACTCTATGGAGGACGGGGCAGATCGGACAAATAGGCTTAGAAAAGTGAAGTTATGCATAGGCGATGTCAAACCAGATGCGGAGGAGGGATACGTAGCGCTGGCGACAGTGGACAAGGCCGTGCCGTTGGGAAAGCAGGGAAGTGACAGGCGTTACATGTGATTAATTAATTTAAATTCTTTTCATGAAACGCGGCACGGGAGTTGACGTGTTTGATGTAATATTCTCAAGTTGACGTGTATGTTGGAGCGTGACGGGACTTGGCATGTTTGTTGGCAACTCGTGATGGAGCCTGGCGGGAAGGTACAGAAAGGCGGTCTGTCATGAGTCACGATAGAAAGAATCGGGAGAGAGGAAGTGAAGAGAAAGTTGAAGGGGGAGAGATGGAAGAGGAGAGGTCGAAGGGGTGAAGGGGGAGAAATGTCTATAAAAGACCCAAGTCCTCCCCCTCCAAGTCCAACATCATCAACCAGCACAACCATCACACACACACACTCTTATATATACTCATTCACAAACACATTACCAGGCTTGACTCAATGCATACGCAAGTGCTTCCAAGCTTTGTCCACTCCTTGCCCTTCAGCTTGACTTGTTGTTACCCCTCCCATCCCACTCGGCAGAACTCCAACTTGCAAGCTGGCCTGAGACTCACTGACACCAGCTTGCGTGCCTGTTCACCCGATCTGTTGTTCTCGCTTAAGATCTGTTATCGTCTTGTTTTGCTATTTTTTTCGGCCTGATACCGAAGCAAGACCCAGGATCCTCAACCTGGCACACTTCCCATCTTGGGCTATGGCTCGAGTCTTTCACACTTCCTACCACGAGAGAACGCCGTGATGGCAAGACCATGTGTTTCCCAATCTCCCATCCTGACGACCGGGGATTTGAAGTTCTTTGGCAAAAATAGCCTTTGCCTTCACTCTCATGACCCTCACACCTTGAGATGGTCTGGCTGCTCGTGTTCGGGCATGGCTCGATGCCCAAGGTTATGCCAATGGGCCTGTCTCTCGCTCCTCAGGGCCTTGATGACATCTTTGGCTTAGGGGATCTCAAAGTCAGCTCATAGGTTTGCGTGTTTCCTCCTCCTACGAGTAGATGCGCAGCTCACGAGTTTGGCCTCCGTCCTGGCTTGCTTGACAGGACCTGAGCCATCCATTGAGCCGCGGAGCAAAAGCAACTTTAAGTACATGAGAGACGGAGATGTCATGTTTCAGGCAGCAAGGGTGACGAACCCAAGGGCACCGAGACGAACATGTCTGGGGCAGAGATAAAGCCCCTTCTGGGTTCCGGCTCGAGTTTGTTCTCAACACTTGGCATGTATCCTAGTTGTTGGTCTTGGATCCGATTCCACTCTGTAACCCAGCATCTGGGATACTGATTTCGGCTGTCGTCCGTCGAGCGTGGCCTTACCAAACTCTTGCCTTTCCTTGGAGACCAATCTCCTTGAACCTTCATACCACACAACAACAGCGCGCCTTGCAACGCGGAGAAGCCAGCCATGACCTTTACTCGTTGTGGGCTGTTACTAATCTCCCATGAGTCTTTTCCCTTCCTGTCCAACAGTGCAAGAGATACATACCCTCGCCTTCTTCTTTGTCTTGTCACTCTTGGCACCCACCGACGCAGTATTGCCCCGACCATCGCGACAAGGCTGCCCTCTTCTCGGCCTTTGAGTATATTCTGGATTGCAAAGCTAGCCCACGCCACCTCTTCGTCCATGGCGATGATACGGCTGGCTCCTTGGTTCGATTGACGAATTCATCACCAAAGCCTTCCCCAGCAAACCTCCGAAGACTGGGTCTTGCACTTGCCCGCATGCAACCAACAACTTGATCACAGATCATTTGACCTGGCCTGGACATGACAAGGCATGTCTCTGCGTGTGAAGCTGCGGCAGCCTAGAGTTGTTACAGCCACTGCCTTGAACTTCCCCAATTCGAACCGCACGTTCGTAGTCCATTTCCTAACCAATACAACCTGGCTGCCTGGTACGCCCGTCACTCCTCACGCCTCTTCATCTATCTGTACCTCTCAGGCTTGAAAGAAACCACTGCAATCATGGCTCCAACGCGCCCAGCGTCAGACATGCCAGACATGCCATACGTCAAGTATGCCTCGCGCGAAACTCTTGCAACGAAGCAAGATCCTGGGGCCAAACATCAACGCCGTAGAGTGGTTGCCCGTCTACACGCTTTCAGTCAGCACACACGAACATCACATACAATCGTTCCCCCAATCCGTTCCCCTTCTCAAAAGTACCCGGACCTCCAAGGTCCAGTGGGAGGGCTACCCAGCCTTGAGGCTGGACTGCAGCTTGGAAACGAGACATGAGGCAACCTACACCTACAAACCCTGTGTCTTCATTCCATTTTGCCCATACCAGACAAGACAAGCATCAACTTCGGGATACTGAAAGAGTTGTCGACGGTCACCGTACCCTGGGCCATGGATTAAGTATCACTGTCTATGAAGCTAGGCGGAATGCTATCCTCTTTGGCTGCACACAGCTAGCAGGCTCTAAGGAGTGTTTCTTTCGTCTAGTTAAGACTGAACATGTACCCGTGCCTTTCGGCTTCATGCTATAACAAAATTGTCTGGATCTTGTTTACGAAGACTACCTCGACCGGTCTTAGCACTCACTCGGTGCTGTGTCGACGCTGGACAGGGATCACAGAGCGTTTCTTCTGTCTCTTCTTGTGGTCTTCTACAATAGCGACTCCCGAGCCGTTCAACAAACATTGTGCGCCTCGTGGGTTGCTACCAATCTGGGACGCCCCTATTCAACGCGACGACTACCACCTTGATTCCGTCCGATGTTCTGGAAATGCTGCCGAGGAACACCATTGCCTTGACCGTCTTCACATGCTATCTTTTTCGGTTTTCTTCTAGGGGAAGAGCCGGAATTCATGCCGGTCTCCCTACACACAAACGTCCAATTCCCAAGATCCTGGGAACGCCAGACCTGAGCCAGGGGGCTCCCATGTCAGTTCTACACCCACATCATTGTCCATCCAGGTTTGGTATGTGGAACCTCGAAACGAGTTTGGACTGAACTCGTGGCTCCAGGAGATGCTGGAGTGCAGTATTTCTTGGATGCTACACGTCGGCGGCCTCTGAGATGCCATCTCGGGGCCCTGGTCAGACGTATCATGGCCCATCAGACAGTCCCGAGCTTCTCAGGCTCCTCGGTTGTCAGTCCCAGTCCCCTAACACTACATCCCATCTTGCGCCTCGTTGAGTACTCCGTCACAAGAACAGACGAAGCACGATTGTCACGGCGGATAGAGGTGCCAAGGTGGGCAGGCATATACACCTCGAGAAACCTGCAAGTCTCGAGGCCATCGGTGAGATCAATGTCCTTGGTTCGGTCCTCCGGAACTGGAGCCCGAGAGTAGGGATTCACTCACAGCAGAGTGCATCTACAACGACGATTTCAAGACCCTTGTGGCTCCGGCCTGAAGGAGTTCCTGAGCGGGAATGCCTCTTCTGTTTCCGCCGATTCTTCTCAATCTACCTATATATAATCAACCAACACACCGTATTCATGAACGGGTACTTGAACGGTACCCAGAGCTGTTTGCCACGCTGGGAGTGGAATACAGATTGGATTCTAGCATCCCACTTGAAGGCACGGACAGAAACGATTCGTCCACGAGTTTTGGTCGTGTCTGGCAGCGGCGGTTCTTGGCTCATGACAGTCCCGCCAGATCTTTGGCTCCCTGCTCGGTGCATCTCCCTTGACATGATTGTTCGCAAACATTGCGAATTCACAACAACAAGTCCTCCCAAAACGCGGAAATACTTAAATCTGGCACCCTCACACAAGAGCGCTACTTCCTAGCCCTCCATCGCTTCTCAATCGCCGGACGGGCTGTCTGCTGACCTCTGGGGAGGGATCGACGAGTTCGTGTGTCTATCGACACGCTTCTTGAGTAGGACGGCCACCTTTGAGACCCTCGAGATTGGGTTGAAGATGGAGGTTGGCATGTCTGATCCTGGCCCTTTGGGGGAGAGGACCCCGAAACACTCACAAACATCAAGAGATGGCTTCTGTCGGATGAAGTCCACCTGCTTTGTAGCTGATTGCTACCAAACATCTTTCAACTGTTTTGCCCACCCTGCGCCTGCCCATGCGATCCAGCGATCAATTCCAACTCCAACCGCCGCATCGCCTACACTGACTGATATCTCGAATGGTATGGGATATCCAGTCCGCCCAGGTCTCGGTGTCCCCTTTTGCAACGCGGGGTTTTGACCTTCACAGAACCCAACGCTGTTGTTTCCCCTCGGTCAATTCATTGAACCCCTTAGTCTCATCAATCCTTGCCCACACAGCAACTCAAAGTGCTCCGAGTTCTTCCGCCTTCTGCCAGGATCGTTGTGTAAGAAGAAACCTCTTCGGTTTGGCAAAGATGGCGAAGAGGGATGTATCACAGATGGAACACCCCGAGAATGGTCCAGTCGGCTCTTTTGTGCACCCTACCACGCGAAGGCTTTGCATGACAATGCAGATGAGGATCGGCCTCCTGGCACGGAATTCACTGCCGCTTTACCAACTTCGGCGAGCAGAAACCCCACAGCCATCTTCTCAACTGCGAAGCTGGCCTGGTGGCGTGGATCTCGGATGCCAACCTCACCGAATATGAGATAGCGGCGCGGACCGCCGAAGAATGGTGTTTCCTGTCAGTTGGTTTTACATTATTCGGATGGCAAGGGGCAGGAGAAAAAGTCGCATGCAACCTTCTGTTCCCAGTTCTCCTCTTTCAGTGCGTTCTCGGTTTTGGGTCGGCAACCCGTCGACCTCACTGTACTGGCTGTCACAACAACGGAAGAGCTAAACGAGCTGAAGACCAGATTCCAGCCAACGTATTATACATCGCCAAACCAGGGGATTGAGCTCAACATGCCACTGACTGCGGTCCATGACATGAAGGCGGCTTCTCCAATGTCGAACTTTACCGAGTCAATCGGTGCTTGAAATTTGTTGTCGAAATACTGTCGTCCTTCATCATTCCCCACACATCTGATTCTTTGTGATCCCTGGTGACAGACACTGTGGATCGATGTTGACGAGCTTCGAAGACAAGTGGGGGGCCATGAAGGATGATACCGGCCCCGGGATAGTCTTCCACTCTGAACCAACCCTCACCACATACACCCATCATAAGTGTCAAGACTCGGATCTTGCGCCTCTAGCTTCACCCATGTCATAGTGCCCCATCAGAAGGGCAATGTGATGGGACAGAAGCAAAGGGAGATTGAGTTGGACGTCTGGTACCTCTTGACGAAGCTGAGAGCGAACTATGTGACGACTGATGAGCGTCGTCTCTTGTTGGAGTCTGTTACACATTCTTCAACTGGTTCACTCCACTCGTCTGCTGCAATGGCCCAAGATAACGTCTGGTCAAACACGCAGAACCAGATACTAGGACGCACTATCGGCCTGCCGCACGGACTGTGTTCGAGTAAAAGGTGGCTATGATCGTCATCTTCATTTACGACATGCTCTAGCTGGCTGTACGTAAATCTATGCCAACAGGGCTGTTTTGGCAGTCCAGGGATACGATCCACTCTATCAACCTGACGCTTAAAGACTTGGATGAACAGTTCAAGAACGTTGAGGCTGCCCACAATTTCTGGCAGGAGATATGTAGCTGGAAAGCCATCAAGGAGAAGCAGGTCTTCCCTCGTGCCGAGATCTACTCATATCAACCAAGAAGTCAACCAAGGAGTCAAATATCCTTCGACTTCATCTTTTCTCAGACACCATAAGCTGGCCCGTTGGTGAGGGGGTGGGTTGGTACCACGCCTCCGAGGCGCCGAACCCGCGACCGAGCACCCATTTGCCCTGATTCGACGCTCTACTCGTCCCACGTCGATTCGACGACCATGAGCCAGCAACCCCCCTCGAACGAGAAGGAAATCTCAACGACAACTTGTTGAACTTGACCCTGACTTTGCTGCTCTGTCGACTTCAGCTGTTCTCTCACGGGGAGCTTGATCGCTGAGTGGCAGAAGGAACGTGGGAAGAGGAGCATCGTTCCGTCTGTGTCCTTGAGCACACAGGAACGGATGGTCCCCCTTTAGTCGGGTACTGTATTGAGGGAGTTGTTGTCAAACCTATTGACAAACCCTTCGGTCCATTCCGTTTGCCTACCAGTGGCTTATCCAAAGGCATGAGGCCATGGGTCATCACCATCATGGTCAATGTCTCGCCAGACTGCAGAGAGGGACGGCAACGACGCGTTCTGGCCCCTGAAAACAGGAATGTTCGCCGTCAAGATGCCATAGCTCTGGCAGCCTTCCAAAGGCCTTTCTGCTTCATCCAAGGCAAAGGCCAAAGACGCCGTTGGACGTGTTCTACTCTATTCCCAACCAGGCTATATCTGCTGCTGCTCGCCCTTTGCTTACTAGTACCATCTCGGCAAGGGTCAATGCAGCCGACATGTTCGAAAATGCCCCCAAAATCGACCTCACGACTCCGGAGATTGCGCAAGCGCCTACCTTGGAGTTGAGTGCGACTCACTACTTTTCATCATGACTGTTTGCCGAAGCGCTGTGACCCTCTTCTATGCTGCTTTCCGCAGGGTCGAGAGAGCAAGCAGGGCTTACAGCCTTGGCACATCCGGCCTGTCAACGATACCCTTCGAACCCCCAGTTACTTCAGACTCTCCACTACAAGCCTGCTAGCAGAGTCATGTTGCGCGGCCTGCTTCCTCCGGCTGTGGGCGATGTGAAAGAGAAGTTCGACTCAGCTCCGGAGGCATTCTATGCGGGATCTAGGAGATCTTGTGAAAGGCTGCTAGGAGACCGTGCCATGGTCTGAGCTTATCACCGTCGTCAACAAAGGTTGGAACACTCAAGGAGGGGAGCTGCCTTGACATGCGACGCCGGTTGGTCTCGCTTATCATCCTTTTGGCGTTGCGCAGAACATCCAGCACCAGCACTTCATTTCCGTTTTTTCACCAAGCCTTGTCAATGCTTCAAAGACACTCTCGCGTTTCAGAACACTGATGGCTTTGACTTGGATACGAATCGTGCCTCATTTTATCTGCCCCGTCTGCGACCATTGCAGCAAGAATCCACGTCTCAAGAAACCTTCAAATTCTGACAGACAGTCGACCAACACATCCAACAATTTGTCACATCCAGGCACGCAGACAGCCAAGGAGCTATGCCAGCCAACTCGGCCGGTGAAGGCTCACGTCCAAGGGATCACCGAGAACGAAAATGATGATGGACCCCGTGTACACAGCAGAAAAGGAATGTCCTCAGCAGAGGAGGGACATCGCGCTAGCCCGGAATCTCAGCAAGAGGGTAAGGAGTGCAGAGCCCAAGGTTGCAACCGCAAAGCCAAAGGCCGAAATCACAGAGCCCAAGGTCCAGAGCGCACCGATAATCCTACGACCCCTAACGGTAGATAACCTCTTTGAGACGCTCACAGGCGCCCAAAGTATGCCAACGTTGCCGGTCGGCGCCTGGCGTCGTCTGTGGCGGTTGGGCAGTGTAACACAACTATGCCCTGACGCAGAAGTCACCAATCACCAAGCCTTGCCTCTTCAACGGTCTTCCCCGGGTAGTCGTTTGATGGCCATGGAAGGAGCGCGGATCGATGTCAAGTCCTGCTTTACACATCCAAATTTTTGTCCATGGAGCATCTCCTAGACAAAAACCTACTGCCGCTTGCCGAGGACAAGATGCAATACAGGAGTCTGAAGCTCAAACACTTGTTCGAGTTTCAACATCTTGGCCAACAGACGTCCCCAAGGGAACAACTTTCGCCCTTAGGGGTATGAACTCAGGGTTTTAACGCTGCGATCACGATCCAGACCGACCCACCTGTTCGGCGACTACCAAGCTACCCTCGCTTACCACATGGAGCTCCTCAGTCTCATCTCTATGAACCCGGGGATCAACCCATTGGCGACTCTTGTGGGTGTCCCAAACTGAGCCATCCTCCGAAAAGGCATGTATATGTTGCCTGCTGGGATGAGGCACCTCCTGCCTGACCCTATGAAGGGTTGGTTCGCCATACTCATGGCAAGCTTGTGCGACAGCGCATCCTACAGCCCCCGACCTGTACACCGTTGAGAAGCTCTTTCTCGACTATGTCTCGGTCTCAAACAACATATTTTGCTTCCAGCATCTTTCAGCGCCGCTCTGACAGAGTGACACACGGCGCACGGCATCTCCCAGGCTTCTTCCAGGGAAGGCCCCAGCCTGCATTCAGTGTTTGGTCTTTTTCATCAGCCCCTTCTCGTCGCTACGTTCTCGAGGCTCAGCGTGGGAAGGCGATGGCGCGATTCACCAACTTGATCCAGGAGGAACACAGTTTGCGGCTTCCGCCAAGCCCTTCTCGCCCTCATCTTCAACTTGGGCAGATACCGAGACCTGCTCATACCTGGGAGTAAGCCACAAGGCCCGGCAAGGCCAAAACCATTGACAGAGGCTCGCCAAAGAAGAAACTTGACGGCTTGACGATGTTAATTGTTATCTGCGATGCCAGAGTCAAAGCACCAAACATCTCCTTGAACCTTCAACATGCAACATGCACATTGGACGTCAAAATGGCGGATCTCCTAGAATCAATCGCAGCCAAGACGACCTACCCCAGACATCCAAGGAGCCCCACGTCTCGGACTATGATGAAGTCGTGTATATTCACCAAGCGGTTGTGAATATGCTCTGGGCAGAGGCCACTGGCCGTGTGACTGTGACCTGGCGCCACTGGGATTGGGTGACTCAAATGCTCCCAATTTCTCCATTCGCACTCTCTCTTCTTGATTTGCGAACACCTTCTTCCCCATCAACATGGAGACCTTGGGAGCCGATGAGAAAGCTATGCTGCTCTCCTTTGGGCATCCGACAGTGTCATCCACCCTCCACTGCCGAATGGAGATAAGGCGTGAAGATGAGAATCGAGGCCGATGTACGCCTCGCGACGATTAGACGGCAGACAACAGTCTAGTCCAGGAGTTACAGCTCAGGGAGAGGCTATGAAGCGGTCACGGAAGACGTCGGGGCTGCATGAGACAGAGACAGCGAGTGAATTTTCGCAGATCAACCAAACGACGGATGAACTGAACTCGGCAGTGCTCAGAGTCATCACCATTATACTCATGGACAGAACCATGCCGCGAAAGAAGACCATATCCCCCTATGTACACAACAACTTCTCCGACGAGCAAGCAAGCAGCCAGCGCAACAAGTTGGGCCCGTTTTTGAGTCCTCCAAGATCGAGACTGCGAACCAACAAGCACACTTGGCTCACCGAAGGCGAAGTCGGCGCAGCACCTGAACACTTCAGCACCTTAGCCAAGTCACTCGATCGAGTATGGAATGGTCTTGGGTGGTTGTCCCCCGAAGTTCGCGGAACATGCTCTTCTGGCAACGTTTAGGGACTGTGATATGATTGATTTAAGGGGAAACAGGAAAAGATGGGAAAGAAATATCTCGAGGAGATCGAGGAACAGCGACATGACTTTGAGCGATAGAACGGGTTGTCGAAACAAGGTTATCTATCAACATCACCTGGGCAAGGGCCTGAACAGCGCTGTAGCCACCAATTCTCCAAAGAAACCATTAGCCACAACAGCAAAAGACACAATTAAAACTAGACAATCACAACCTAGGTAGAAATTCAGTGGACTTGATATGAACCTTGACTAAGCTGCGCAACATTGTAGTGACACTCGACCCTCCATTCTCTCTCTTCAAAACATCAATCCTCTTTCAGTAACTGACTTATCCCCCAGACCCATCACCTCTTCTTACCTGCCTTTGGGCATACACGCTCGTGTAAAGATTTTAGATACATCCTCTGAAACCCCCCTGGTAAAGAACCTCATCGTGGTAGGCGTTGTGCATGAATCGGTTCACTTTTGCCGTTGGTAAAGAGCCATACACTATCGATACTCAGTCAGTCACTGCCTTTATGCCACCAAGCAAAGAACTCACATTCCGTGAATCCATCTTCCAAGCCGTCCTGGAAAACTTCTTCTATGTCCCTGCCTACGGGACTTTCACCGGTCAAGAAAAGGAACCGGCAATACTTCAAATACATCCAGAATCTGTGGCACGGCAAGTTCATGTACTCTGCTGTCAGCAACAGACGATTCCGATGCCGGATGGCCTCGTCAACTCCCTGGCTCCAGGCGTCAATCTTGATGCGCAGCTTGAGCATGAGCTCGGACTGGAGCGTGTCGTAGATCACAGTCCTCCAGTTCCCACCTACAGTTCCAGATTTAATGTTGCCTGACTAGCAGACTGTGAAGGGAGCCTTACCTAGCTTTTCGTATGGCTTCATGACTTTTGGAAAGGGAGCCTGGTAAGCTTCTGGGCCGAGTATCATACCGTACAAGGCTCGTCTAGACTCGATATTCCGATCCTGGAGACTCTTCATACCACGTACCGGTGTAGCCGGCAGCTGCATGTACACAAGCCTCTTGTCCCATCCCCTCGTCTCCATGAAATCCCGTAGGTTGGTGAGGTACTTGAGACGATCCTGATCGACCTCTCCCTGAAAGATCTTGCCGGCGGTGCAAGGGTCAGCCAACCACCAGTCCAGTGTCTTCAAAAATGCTTCCTGCGATCCGAAAGCAATTCTAGAGCAGGAGTAGCAGTTGTCCAGTAGAACACCGTTGATCATCTGAACATGCCGTGTCTCGAGCGGGAAGAACTTGAAGAAGAATCTATCGTCCTTGCAATATTGTCCACTCCAACCGGGCTTGGGCACACACTCCCCGTTGATAACGTCGATGTTGCTATTCCTAGCCTTTGTAACGGGCAGATCTTGCAGCATGGATTCTGTCCCAGGACCACACAAGATATCATAGAACTCCTTTCGCATAAGCTTGCGCCATTCCCGCACAACCGGATTCTTGTCCTCCTCCGGCACTGGCAGGCAGGTGGAGCGAAGGACAATGATCAGACGCGGAGACAGAGGCGCAAACTCGTGGAAGCTGGCATGTCCTGAGCACGCCCGCTCCCCAGTATCCACATCCTCCATGAACATGTTGGGGCCCTCAAATATGTTGTAACAGTTGTCAGAGAGGATAAACTCCTCGTCCGGGTTGGCCGGAGTGCAGATGGCCATATAGAAGGAGTCGATATGCGAGATGAGCCAACCCGCATCGGCATGAAACATTCGGCTCCAGATAGTCGTCTCCCATGTCGAGTCCGTGCCTAGATCGAGCTCCATGATGGTCTCGAGGTTATGGAACCAGACATCGAGTGGTGTCTTGAATCCACGCATTTCCATGTAGTCCTGAAGTAGCTTCTTGTCGTTGGAATTGTAGCTCTCCGAATCCCCGTGGCAGAACCGTCGATGAAAGCCTGAGCCGCGGTATTTGAGTATGAAGAGGAACTTGCGCAGAAGATTTCGCTCGGTCCGCGACAGCCATACATCTGGCTGGCCCTTGCCGTAAGCCGTAGTGATCCTGCGAAAGATCTTGCTAGCCTCAAACTCCATCTTTCCAAGCATCTCCTCGATCCGGCGATGCTTCTTGTCCGGCGACGTTGTCATGTCCTCGTACATATCCAGCTGCCCAAACACGCGAGCCACTGGTGTCTCCTTCAGTGTGTAGGGCTCGGACGTGAGGCAGAGATTGTTGACGACGGGATCGCCTGGGTACTTGCCCTTCTCGTGCTTGTGTTTCTTGCATTTCTTGGAAGAGCCTTTGGCTTGTGGGCAAACAAAGGGATGTGAGTAGTTCTTGAGGAGGAATTGAGGGATGAAGTGTTGGTATTCTTTGTTGGCGGACGACATTTTGCAGCTATAAGCAATTCAACTTGTGTAGATGATGAAAAGTCGAAGTTCTGAAGCCCATAGAAACATTTTTGAAGGGAAAAACGTCCATCTTTCTTCATCTTGGACGGAATTGCAGCAGAAACCGACTGATCAGGCTCCGGGAGGCCGGCCACCAGTGGCGTAGAGCCAACTCATGAGACCATATGCAAAGCGCTTCTGAATGTGCCAATCACGACCTGAGTTGAAGAATGCTGCAGATCTCCTCTTGGCAATAGCCCCCAAGTCTTTCGTTGCCGGCCTCTTTGCGAATGGATAAATGCCATGACCTGTCGCACGAACTATTCACGGCTTTTCTTCTTCTTCATCAAACAATAATCACAACCTTCCAACACCCACATTCCTTTTTTCCTTTGTCTTTCATTCTTGTATTACTCTTAAATTCTTTCTCTACCCTATTCTTCTTCACTCTTTACTTAATTAATCCAGAGCCTGATCCCGCTCGCCCACCCGTCTGCGAGCGGGATCAGACCCTACCCACCACCTCTCACCCCCCCAACACCACCGGAGGCAGCTCCAGCCTTCGACATCATCTCATTCGTGCATGATGATGATAGGGTGAGAGGTGGGTGCCCACGAATGAGAGTGCGAGGAGATCGAAGGCTGGAGCTGTCTCCGGTGGTGTTAGCAACTTATAACAATAACCATATAGCATACACCACCGAGACCCCTTGCTCTGCCGCTGGCGGTACGAGTTTGGGGCGTTACTTTGAGAGTTTGCACTTCCAGAGCCACCGTAAGTCTTCGAATGAAGATGGTCAGTGTTTGTCTAATGCTCGCAAACAGGCCGTCGAGTGTCGAACTACTTCAGGACGTTTGCAGTTCATTAACTTGGTACGGTTCATTTTTTTTACTACTCGGTTGTTGCACAAAATCATCAGCGACGGGTGCCTTGTAGTAAATCGATGAATTGCGCCAAGTGACCTGGGTACAAATGCCCTGAAGTACAGGATCAGCCAGCCGTGAGCCAAGATGAGCAACCATGGATTGTTCGCCGCCGGTCCCTCCATTTCTGGTAACCAAACAACCTTCCATCCTATTTTTTGAAACTAAAAGATATCTGACTCTAGTATACAGTCAGAATGTCCGACCTAGATACGTCGGAAAAAGGTCCCAAATCTTGGAGGGACCAACTAGTCGAAACAACAAAGCTTCCAACTCACAACTCACAACTAAACAAACACTACAAAGCTCGACGAGGCTTCTCGTCCTCAACGCAAACTCAGGATGGACGATCCCGAGGCAGACTACTGCGAGTCGCTCTTCAACGAGGCACTCAACGGACTTGGGTTTGAAATGATCGTGGAGAAACTACCCTTACCCCCAAACACAATCAGCAACGTGAATGACGCAGAATCCGCCGACACACAGCTGGGAAACTATATTCCAGAAGAAACCGACAAGTTGAACATCCTTGATCCTGATCTAGACCCGCAGCTGTTCAACTGTAACCCTCAATCCCCTGTCACATACATTGACTATACACCACACACAACCTGGGATCTAGACACGATGCCCACACCAATCGAAGATTCACCAAGTGGTACGCTAAACTCTTCGAGTGTCACCGACCAGTCGCCCGGCTTCTCCTCAGCGTACAGCACTTCACCACTGTCTACGAACTACAGCCCGCGAGAGCAATTGCTCCCGCCGAGCCTTGGTCCGACACCAAAACCAACACCTACCGACGCTTCTCCACCCAAGAAGAAGTGTCAACAAAGACGACGGACCAAGGCAAACCCCGGTAACCGCGCCTGTGATAAAAAGTAGGACGCCTCGGTGTCTCCTAAAGCCTTGCTAACAACCCACACAGGAAGAGAGATCGAAAGAACAACAAGAACGTTCAGTGCATGTTCTGTCCCAAAATGGTCTCAGATAACCGAGACAGGACAAGACACCACAAGGCGAAGCATCGTGAGGAGGCCGCCAAGATAGGGGTTGATATGAGAAGGTTTCCTTGCAAGTATTGTTCAGAAGATTTTGCCAGAGACGATCATGCGAAGCGACATATGGACACCCAGCATGGGGTGAAATGATTTCTAGGGACATTGGAGTCCCGTTCTATCTTTACCTTGTTTTGTTTCTTTCCTTTGTATCTAGGTAATAAAGTGTGTTTTATCTTGATACCAGTGAGATTCAATTGTGGATTAAGAGCAAGCAGCGTGTTCAGAGGGGGTCGAGGCAGACACAAAGTAAGGACAAGGCAGCCAGCCATTCAACACAAACAAGATCTCTGTCCCGGTAAAAAGGAAGAGGAAAGGATCACAAGTGCATAGCAAACAGACTCGTGAGGTCTCTCGCAGGATGCAGGACAGGCAAAAAAAAAAACTCCGGTACAGGGAATCGAACCCTGGGCTCCGCGGTGCGATTCCCTCAGGTTATGAGAGCGCGAAATGTTAGCCACTACACCATACCGGATAGTGTGCTTATTGCTGCAAGGCTGTCCCAGAATTGGTTCTATGATCGCAGGGGCCAGAACTTGGACACAGGACAGGGTCTTCCATGATGTGCAGAGTCGTTTATATTGTCGATTCCCTTGATTGTCTGCTTCTCGCAAAATTGACTTAGAATTATTTCTCATTTTATTCACAGGTGGTCCCTTTACCACGGCGTTTGATATCCCGTTGTTGCCAGTGGCAGTACCCAAGTTACCCGGCAACGCGAGGTGCATTTAGGTCACTACTCTCCTCTGCTTCACACAACAACGCAACTCGGTAATAACTCATGTCTGTGTGAGCTATTGTGTCTACAATTTTGGAATTCATTTGGTAATGCCCTTTGCTCTCCGTTTGCACCTGAACCCTAACTTCGCACAATCTGGATGTGACTTGTTGGGGAGAAGTGAACTCGATCAAGCACCACGAGCACTCCTGATCGCGGTTTATTAGCCTCACGCACCGTTACCCAAGAATTAGAGCCTAAACGTCACTTACACTGCTGCCGTCGCTCAGAGGTATTTACATTTCTTTGTTCATGCCGCTTTCCCTCGCTCACCGAACTACAGGCTCCAGAAAGGCATCTCAGAGTTCACCACCGAGACTCTCACTCGCCTACCCACTACCTGCTCACCTCTCAACTATGACTTCAACCGAAGAGACTACGGAGCCGCCTGAAGGCTACTTTGTAGCCGACTGCCCGAACCTTGCAGAGATCAACACCCTCTGCTGCCCCTACATCGGCTGCGACGGCTTCGTGTTTCACTCCGTCGAAGAATGCTAGAAGCATCAGAAGAGATGGCACGAAGGCCAATACGCCTGTGGTCAGTGCAAGGCCGTCTTTGCATCTGCTCCTCCCCTCGAAAGACACGGTCGTGACAGTGGGCATGCAATCGAGTGGTATTGCGATGATGAGGAATGCGAGATGGCTGGGCAGCCTTTCGAAACCTACAGGATCTACCTTGAGCACTTTCGCCTGTCGCCAGCTCACCAGGCCGATGCTGAATCTGAAGAAATTATCGATGCCCTAGGAAACACGGATGTTGTCGTGCCGAGCCAAGACCAACAAGACGATAACTCTCCTTCTCAGCTCATCACCTCCGACATCTTTGCTTGCCGCGAGCCCTGCTGTCAGCGATATGGCTTCAACTTCCGATGCATATCCGAGTACAATCGACACGCCAATGTTTCCTACCACATCTCAGCCTATAAGCTCAACCAGGCCCTTGTCGACACCATGCAACCTGGCCCAGCCCTGGCTGCCGAGCAAGAAGCCATACGAAACCTAAGATGCAACACCCCTGGCTGCCTCTCGTACGGAGGCACATTCTCCGGTTTCCAAGGTTTCTTTAGCCACATAACTGGGACGGAGCACCGCCAGGCTTGGACAGTGGCCTCTGGAGCCTGTTTCCTCGACGAGCATGAAAGCCCAACTCTGCCTGGGATAGTTTTTGATGCAGGAGGAGCAAGTGGGGAATGCGCGAACAAGAATTGCCCAAAGTACGGGACGTTTTTCAGCTCTTTCTGGAAGCTGAAGCAGCATGCTCACTCCTTCGCACACGCCACGACCGAAGAGGACATGGACTCTGCAGATGAGTCCTCTCAAGAAGTATGGATGAGCTCCGACTTGGAGGGCATCGAGGTCACCAAGGACAAGGCCTTTTGGAGATGCGCTCAGAGAGGCTGCAAAATGTTTGGCAATGTCTACATCCAAAGAAGCAACGCCAGAGTACACACCACCTCGTTCTCGCATACTACCGCCGAAGCGTTTCTGGGAGAAGTGTGGGTGAGCTCCGAGTTTGAGGGCATGGAAGTCAAGGGGATGGAATTCAAGGGCATGGCACTATGGAAGTGCGTTAAGAGAGGCTGTAGAAGATACGGCAACACCATGGCTCCATCCGGCAACGCCAGGAAACACGCCAACTCGATCTCGCATACTACGGCTGACCCAGACGTACCAATGTCACCCGAAACCCCTATGACTCCATTCGCAACACCCAAGAGCGCATCAGCAACAACCCCCTTCACTCCGATGAACCTCGATACCCCAGTTCCTGACACTCCATTGAGCCCTTCCGTTGGTCGAGGATCAAGCGCGGCCATGGCTTTGGTAACTCCAACAAAGACTCCTACCTCGCTTCGGATGCCGCCCTCCCGAACCACGATCAAGCTTCGTAGAAGCTCCAACACATCATCTCAAGTCAAGAGACGTCAGGACGACCTTGAGCGTCGCAACCAAGAACTCGAAGATCGGGTCAAGCGACTGGAGGAGCAACTCGCTCGAGTCCTCGGCCCTGGTAACACACAGCAGGCGGCAAATGGAGGTGTTCACGAGCAAGGAAGCGCTGATGAGGGAGGGAACAACGAGGTTGATCATCTGTATCAATTTGTGCGTTCTGCTTTCCGACCCACTTGAGAGAGGGGGAGAAGATACCGAGAGAGATCTGGACGGTTGTGCATTAAACATGGCGGAATATCCGAGTTGATGGAGACTGTACGAGTTGAGATTTGAACAAGGAACGATCAGAGGAGGGACACATTTGCTTTTCATGATAGCTGTACAGGGACCAGGTAGATGTCTAAGTAACTATTATTTGTGTAAAGTGTGGTAGCCCAATGTTCAATGAAGCGATTCGCAACTGAGGCTCAAATACTGCGACAATGCTGAGCAGGGATCGCCTTGCATCAATTGCTTTGCAGTCAATTTACAACACTGAAATGACTTGGGCCAAGACTAACGAAGCCATTCCCCCTTGTCTGTCGAGCAGCCCGCCAGCGACCCTGTTGTCACTCAGACCACATGACCTACCGTTCCTGCACGGCCCCCGGGTTCGCATCAGGATTGAGCTGGGATGATGTACCATATTTTTCCACGTGGGTGCCATGAGCAAGTTTAAACGGCCGCGCAAACGCAAACTTATACTTGCCCCTTTCGTTCCTACCGTCCCGCCAGTGTCAACTTCATCCAGATACCGATAAGAGCAGCTCAACACTGCACGTAAATGCCCTCACGACTCAGAGAACCGTTTGTCATATACAATTCACTCTCAAACCCGTTTCCTCCAATTCGAAATGGCTGCATCATTTGGAGATATTTGAACTGCCATCCGATCTAGAGCGTCAAGACCAAAAGGGGATATGGCCGCAAATACCGTTTCCCTCGAGAGATGCCCTCGAGGCATTGACTCCATTCCCAACATGGAAAGAGAACCATAAAGACATTCCCTTTCGTTTGACGTAGCAATTGTTTTGTATCATCCCTCTCCCCTTGAAAGTAAACGGTATCCCCAAACGATCCAGTCTGTAATACACCAAGAAGGGATGAATGGCATCAATGAAGATGGGATCAAATAAATGCTTTCTCCAACTTGAAGTCATCGTGATCCCTTCTTCTCTCCTCTTCACCCTTTCCTACACTCGAGATCCCACAAATCTTCTCGGGCACTCTCCTTCACCGTCTCGGTACAACCCTCCTTACACTACTAAGACCCTACGATCCTACGAACTTCGATTCACCATGACCGGCCATCTCGGAACTCCTACTTTTGCCAAGATGTCTGTCGACGCCGTTGGCCGTCTTTGGCGACGTCTGAAGGACAAGAAGCAGGGTTCCAAGCAGGTCCTTGAAGAGATTGTTGAGCAGGCTCGCGAGCAGGGTCCTGAGCAGGGTCCTGAGCCGGAGCAGCACACTTTCTACTCGGACAGTCTTGACACTATTGGTTACTCCTCTATCAGTGGCCCTGACACTCTTGAGTGTGTCGAGTTGATCCAGGGATGGGTCAATGGAACGACCGGCACCTGTGAGTACCACCAATCATCAAGTTGGAGGACATTGAGCTGACAGTTGTAACAGATGACTTCTTTGGTGCTTGGCGTCACCCCTCGGAGCCCTCCTCCATCGGTAAGTGTCAGTGATTGTCGGGACATCACGAGACAACTGACAGCCAGGAAGTTTCCTTTGATGACGAGGTCGATCTCTTCCGTAGCGTCAGCTATCGTAAGTGTTCAGTCTCACGAAGGTCGAGTGTTCGCAATGCTAACATTGGCACAGGCTCCGACCTCATCGAGCCTGCTGAGCACGTCGAGCCAGTTGTGCCCGTCATTCCCGTCAAGCCCGCCAAGCGCGGCATCAAGCACGTTTTTAAGAACGTCAAGGCTGTTTTCAAGCAGCGCAACCACTCCGCTTAGACAAGACACAAGAACAACGTTTGACAAGGGTAGAGGGATTCAGACACATGGCTGAGAAAGGTTCATCGGGTTTCATTGCTTCTGTTGGGGATTCTATCACTGGTTTTCCTCCCAAGATGGCATTGTGCGCCTAACACAGGATGGTTGGTCTCCAGCACCAACATCCTTTTCTCCATTATCTTGGTTCATGTCCGACCAAGTCTTTTCATGGCTCAGCGTCGCCTGTTTATAAGTTGGTTGTCATGTCGATTTCGTTCAGAGGAATCATCTGAGAAGGGAGAGTGGTATCAAGAATCGAGGGAGGATAGAGTCGCAGTCGCGGAATAAACATCTCTGTCGTAACTTGTTCGCTCGTCGTGACATGGCACTCGTTCACTGGATATCTCCCATGACAACCTCCTCGACCTTGTCTCCTCCCTCCTTTTCCACAGGCACATCTACAAAACCAAGGTCAGTCATCCAAACCATGAACAAATTCCCAGCACAAACTTACCCTTCATCTCAGCCTCTCCCTCGGCCTCTTGCTTCCTCTTCAAAGCATACCCCATCTTCTTCTCCAACTTGCGCGCCCTCTTGCCGCTGACCTTGGCCCTAGGTCCGCTGGTGGGGAGAAGTCCGGCCCTCGCGCCTCGTGTCGCATCCGCCTTTGCGATCTTGTCCTTGGGGGCGAGGGAACGCTTGCGTCGCTCCTTCTTGGCCTTGGAGGCGCGCGCGGCGAGGCGGTTCTTAGAGGGGCCGTTGGGGTTCTTGACGGACGGCATTTTGGCTGGTCTTGACGGGGTCAATGTCGAAGGAACTAGGAAGGGTGTGGCGATGGAGATTCTGCGATAAAGTTCGTTTTTCGGTCAAGAATCTCGGTGAGTTTTCGGTGAAGAGAGCGCCAAGCCCCGCCAAGCGGGCATCTCGATGTTCCAGAACACCCACATCAGTGGGGCCGATATCGAGGATCGGCATAGCAGACAAGTCATGAGTGTTCAATATGCAAAGCCCATTCAATATTACGCCTAATATGTAGATCTAGATAGCATCTATCTTACACAGACTCCTTTCCCGTATCATTTTATCATCATATTTCCAAAAGGTCGCGTTGTCGCATTACCATTTACATCCATCCCAGTCAGCCGATGTATCAGATCCCTTGCCTTGACGTATCCTGAGTCTTTCAAACCTCTTCTTGCAGCTTCCTAGGTCCTTTATTCTCATTGAACACGAGTTTGATGATTTCTGCCCATGGTGCTTCCGCTGTCTTCGCTGTTAGGTCCAAGCATGCGTCGACTGGGATCGTCTTCGTCGTCACTCATGAGTCCATCCAGTTCGAACTCTTCGGCATCTCGAATCTGTCCATCCTCTACAGCCCGGCCGTTCGCGTGTGTGTGGCTGGTGTCGAAATCCTTGGTGTTCAGCGGAGGGTGCGCAAGCCGGTCCCAAAGGTGAATGAGCATGTTGGAGAACAGGAACATCAGTGAGGCGAGCGAAAAGGTGATGAGGATGTACGAGACGTGATCCATGCTAGAACCTGCGACAAGATTCATCTGCTCCTCGGTGGCGCCCATGAAAAGGAAGCCGGCAGCATACATGAGCTGGATATGTTAGTAGTTGCGCTTAGTCTTGGATATCGCTGGCTTACAAAAACGGGGATAAACTGGAAGCTGTTGGCAGATCGACCATCTTCCGAAATCGAATGCGCATCCTTGAGAACAAAAGCAATCTCGATGATTCGAGTGAAGCCAACGCCCATGAGGGTATATCCAAACATGGTATGCGTCGCAGCACTAACCATCAGATCCTGCGGGTGGGCAGACATGGCCCAGCCAGTAATGAGGATCACGAATCCTGGGATGAAGTTGCGCTTGGGGCGTCCGTCACGATCCTTGCTCAGCCAAACACCAGCCAGACCGGCGCACCACCAGATGACGCCCATAGTCGTATGCTGCCAGTCATTCTTAACCCAAGGCCCACCCCAGCGGTGCTCTGTAAACGTGTTGACGAAGCCCCACGCGGCTATCACGGCACTGTCGTAAAACTCCTGCGAGCGTCCGCGGCTTCGAATCCACAGCTGACCAACGAGAAGGAGGATAGTAAGGACGATTCCGTAGGCGATAAAGGCACCTCCCATGATGAAGTGAGCTGCGCATTGGCCGGTGTGTGAGCCCTGGCAGAAGCCCAGAGCCGTGATGCCGCCAAAGATCATCTGCGTCCACGCCAGAACGGGCATTGCCTTGCCAATTATGCCGTGGCATGGGCGGACAATCTTTCGAATCTTTCCGTTGATTCCCTTCTCCCAATGAAGCTTGAGATACACCCCGATAGAGACCTGCGCGACGAGGAGCAGCTGAAGGATGTGTGCGAACTTTCCGTGGACGTGGTTGGGGATGAATTGGCGACCCTTGTGCGCATGGCCGAGGAAGAAGCCAACGATGGCTAGGACGGTGCCAACGGCTTGGGTCGGAACATGCCATCGGTTTTTGGTCATCTAGAAAAGGTCAGCTTACTGTCATGTGTTGGCGTGTGATCACCTACACCTAGAACCATGCCAATCGGGAAGATTACACCATAAGCCAACATCTGCACGAAGATATGAATCCATAACACAGTACCCTACTATCAGTCAGACTCAATCGCAATTTATCCATACTTCAAGGAGCGTACCAAAGGTTCTACAGACACTGTCTGGCCTTCGGGGATTTTGCTTGTATCATGCTCATGAGCTTGGGCGACAGCTCCAAAGAAAGCAATGACCAGCCCCAAAACCGAGGGAACTGTCATAGCTTTCGCCCTATAGCTAGAAGCCATGATGGCGTCCAGTTTCTGTGTCGCGTTCTCAACTTCGCGATATCTCTCCCAAGAAATTCGAACGTTGGCGACGCCGTTTCCGCCGTTTCCGTCGCAGCAACCGGCGGTGGGGGATCGTCACTGCAAAAAGAAGCGGCTATGACGGCACGAGGTGGGCGATATCGACAACAGAGACAGATGTACGATAAGCGAGCAACGGGGGGGTTCGTTCAAGACAGAGCAATTCAACGACTGTCTGTAGATAGCAATGAAGCTCCTCTAGGGAGAATTGAAGAAAAAGAAAAACAAACCGTGACAAGAAAAGGTTACACAGCGGAAAAAAAGGTTCAAGTCGCGCAAAACAAGGGCCGGAGCAATGTTATAGCTTGAGTAAGCCTCCACCACCCGCTGCAAGCAAGCAACTGAAGCAAGCCACTGGCCCGCGAGGGCGTCATTCCGGAGGCTTCGGTAGACCCAAGAGCCCGAGGGCAAGCTGCCATCCATATTACACTGCGACGCTCCGTGATTGGTTCTTGGCGGTCCGGTGCATGGATGATTGGACCCTCTTGGGCATGGTTTATGCCACCAGAAACAAGCTGGGTCCGGGGCAAGCCCGGAAGCTTTTACCCCGCCAAGAAATGTGTTGATGCCATCGCCAACGTGCATCCGAGAGAGCCGCGCCGGAAGAATCTATCTATATGCGTAGTTCCGGCAGTGAATCGTGTTGTTCAGACTTTATTTCAAAGCCTTGCGTCCTAAAATCTCTCGTGAACAGATCGCCTTCTTCTAATTACCCCCTCCCACTTCCCGTCGACCCGTCGGCTTGCGCGGCAGGAGGCTATACACCTTGGCTCCGGTGCTTGGCCTTGGCTTTTCACTGTCCTATTTCTTGTCCTCATTTCCCGGCTGCCTATCCCAACAGGGTTTCACGAATATTGGTTGCTTCTCCCGATGACCGCTGAATCATGGCCGTCATTCTCCTTCACCCTGCAGCTTGGCAGCTTGGGACATGACTGACTGGCCAAAATGCTACACAATCACGTCCTCAACGAGGTTGACAATGAATCAATGACTTGACACATAGCACATCTAGGTCTTTAATTGGTTCAGTTCTGCCTTGCGATTTGCTTTACGCAAGCCCTCTACACTAATCGATCTCTATCAACCAGAAGTTTCCCAACCCATGACCATGACTGTCATTCGCCGTGGAGAAGATGCCGCAACCTCTGCCGCTACGGCTGTGGGGATAGTTTTCTTGGCCTTCTTGCTATGTGTTGTTTATGTTTGCTTGATCTTCGCGTTCAAGGTGTTCATGTCACGCAGAAAGCGCTGTTCAGCTCGTCACGAGCAAGAAGAGGAAAGGTCTAGGGGTAGATCCCGCTCTACACGCAGTGTTCGAAGAAACTCGCCTTCTTGGCCTCGCCAACCCGATCAAGCTCACCTAGCTACGAGAACTCAACATCAGACGCAGCCCGGTGCACCCAACGTCTAGGGTAAGGTCAACTCAACACAAACTTCTATGGATACATAAATTCAGGACTTCAAGGCATGGCATCTTGGGCACAAAGGCGAGTTGGATAGACAGAGAGAGTCGTGCCAAGGGTGAATAGGGTATTTGTTGGTAGCTTTGAGCCTCTATCAAATGATGCCCAATAATCCAACCTTCACTCCAATGTGAATATTGCAAATCCCACCCCAACGCCAAGCAAGAAACATCAGACATGGAGCAAATCCGGCTGAGCCTATCTTTCACCATTTAATTGTCCTTTGCCGCTTCCTTTTGCAAAACCTCCTTTGCCTTGGCCCAAAGCTCCGACTCCATATCCCTTTCCACCCTTGTGCCTCGACTGTTCAGCCAGCCCACGTCCAAGTTGCCCACAGCTCCGGTTCCATTAGGCTTGAGCGACGCCTTAGGCGGTCCGTTGGGCTCCTGACGCTGAGGATTGGCCAGGTTGACGATCCCCGCCTCCTCCAGAGCAAAGATTTGACGCTTCATCTTGACATCGATGGCGTGCAACGTGGTGAGAAAAGAGTCGGTGGCAGAACGGAAGGCCTCCTTTTGCGCTGGGGGGTTCAATGATGGCTTCACTGCTTCGCCTGAAGGGTCTGTGTTCGGGGCGGCGTCGCTAGAGGAGGGTGTTGTGAGGGCATTGAGAGCAGTCGCTGTGTGGCTCATGAGTTGCACCGCGCTTTGGTCGATGGCGTTGAGTTGTTTGATGTTTTCTTCGACGGTGAATGGTTTTTGTGTGCTGGACTCCCCGGAATCATCCATGACAACATCTGCTGGTGAAGCCATATTGTAAAGTGATGTTCTTTGACGTTTGGTCACAGCCTAGGCTATGGGCAAGGTGATGCTGGGGTATGAAGGTGGGAGCTGATTCTGTTGATCCAATTCCCGTGAGGTATGTAGGCGTTTATCCGGCGAAATTTGCAGCGGTCGTAAAAGGTTTGATGAATTTTTAATGAGAAGTCAAGAAGAGGTCAAATCCAATCATGCCCAGGTGCTGATATTTCGTCCTGTTAGTGTCCGTCTTTTTGATGGTCAAACTTGAGGTGGAGGTCTCGCGTGTGCAAGAGAGAGGTCGCAGGCTCGGTGGTACGTACCATGGTCTGTGCGCTTCCTCACGATGACTCCAGGCTGGTCAAGATGGCTGGAATAGGTAATTAACAGCAGTGTAGAAATAGTTGGAATTTCTAAATGTGAGAAATTTACTGTTCAAGATTGCCATAATATCATATACAAAGTTCCTATCTGGTAGAAAACGTTGAGGGAAGTTGAAATGTGATGTTAAGCTTACCGGGGTGAGTCCCCCTTTCGCTTAATCCTCGGGTCAATGCGCTTCGCGCTTCTCCGTCGCGCTTCAGCCTGCCTTCCGTGTTCACCTTCAACCTCGAAGCATCACCTCAAACTCGGCTCTCCATCAACGCTGCCTCCGCGCATCTTCCATCATCTCTTCTTCAATTATTCGGTAAAGAGAGCTTCGAATCTTCATCCTCCGACTTCTCTGCATCAAAATCGACGACTTGCGCCTGGTTTCGCCTTCATCGCTTCCTGTTGGACGCCGTGGGGCCAGGGTCACAACTCCAACCCGCATCTCATCTTATGAGATGAGCCATCTCTAGAGAATTCACCAGTTCTAGAGAGCCCTAGGCCGTGGGCATTCAGTTCTTATCCTCTTCTACTCGTCATTCTCTTGCGCGACAAACAGCATGTCTGCGCCTGCTCAAACTCCCGGTGCGCCTGCGCCCGGCGCATATCAAGGGCCTGCGCCGACGACTCCCGCACCGGCTCACACAACAACCGGCACAACAGGGCAAACTGGCACCACTGGAGGAGCCATGTCCAATCAAAACCTCAACCAAATAGTAAGTTCATGTTTGTTTATGTGCCTTGGGTTTGCTTTTGGGTTGTCCTGCAATGTTTGGGCTATCGCCACCTCGATATACTTCACCGCCGCACATCCTTGACCATCACGAGAAGGATAGGAGTGAGTCGCCTTACTGTCGTGGTTGCGATGTTTGCCTTCACTCTTGATTGCTGATGACCGGCCTGATTGTCTTGTCACTGGGACTCTCATTGGGCCGCGAGCCGCAACGGTACTTTGGCGCGATTCTGGATTGATCATGAGCATCGCTGTAAGAGTCGAAAGGGATATTCGGCACAGGCATCAAACTTGGGAGGACAATTCGGTTCTCCTCCATTCCGGCTCATGCCATTCTTTCATTGAGCACACGGCCCGCTGTCTTGCTCATGTACCACAAGCTGAGTCCCAGGCTGACAGATGATGATGATTAGGTTACAGACTACTTGCTCAAGAGGGGCTTCAACAGGACCGAGGAGGTGTTTCGTCAGGAATCCAAGCATCTGGGCCCGGATGGTAAGCCCATCTACCAGCTGGCCAACCTCGGCCCAAAGAAGTATCAGAGAGCATTCAACCTTCTGCGAGAGTGGGTTGAGAACAACCTAGACATTTACAAGGTAACATCATTCTCCACCTTTCACTCCTTAGTCACTGACAACTCCAGTTTGAATTGTCAAAACTTCTCTGGCCAGTCTTTGTCTACTCTTTCCTGGAGCTCGTCAGCAATTCCTACACTGAGGATGCCAAGACTTTCCTCCGAGAAGTTGGCCCTCATTTTCAACCTGTCCACGCAGATGACCTCAAGACATTTGCAACCGTT
This sequence comes from Fusarium sp. FW16.1, assembly GCA_017654865.1. Taxonomy (NCBI): domain Eukaryota; kingdom Fungi; phylum Ascomycota; class Sordariomycetes; order Hypocreales; family Nectriaceae; genus Fusarium; species Fusarium sp. FW16.1. Next base: position 2,097,708 of record JADNRB010000001.1, read on the forward strand.
ACACTACCTCAGCATGTCAATGAGAACCCCATGACCAAACTCTATCGGGAGAACAAGTACCGAATCCCCCTAAACCAGCATGCCAGCGGGGATCTCTTCAACTTTCTCGAACGCGAGTCCGATCAAGGTGGTTCCGTGATTAGACAACTCCTTGCATCCTACTGCCAAGTTGACTCCACGGCCCGAGGACCGATCACGCCATTCAGTTTCGAAGCAGTTTACCGGAGATCAAGGAACATGGAGATGGAGGACATCGACACTAATGAGGGTATTCCTGGCGTCAACATTGGCTTGTCCAACAAAGATGTGCTAGACCCAACTGCACCTCTGAAGCTTGGGCCGCTGCCTATGGACCCAGACCTTCGTGATGATGTGCGTGCTGAACTTGAGGATGAGGAGCGACGAAACCCACCAGTTCCAGGCAGACCTACCTTGTTGGAGGAATTCGACCAAAGGATCAAGCGCGAAGAGAGCGCCGATGCACCCAACAGAGCTGATCTACCTCTACCCCCGTCCCGCCCCCGAGACATCATGTTGGAGATGCAGAAGGTGCGAGAGAACCGCGACCGTTTTAAGATCGACGGACAAACGGGGGGCGTGGGATTACCTGTGAGCGCGTGCAGTTTCACCTTTCACAACACGCTTGGCAGGTAAATTCTTGGTCCGTGACTATTCCGTGATGGCCGATACTGACTATTGACAGTGTTGCGTGTATGGACTTTTCTAATGACGGGCAAATGGTGGCTGCTGGAACGACTGACTCGTACATCCGAGTTTGGTCTCTGGATGGCAAGGCTCTTCCGACAATGAATGCCCACGAGAAGGACGCCAAGTTCAACAGCCGAAAGTTGATTGGGCATTCTGGCCCCGTTTACGACGTTTCCTTCTCGGATGCCGCCTCCGGTCCTCCTCAGAAGCTCTTTGGCGACGAAGGAAAGTCGAACCCAGCTATTGACACCAGGCCCAGGCTGTTGCTCTCAGCGTCTGCCGATGGTCAGATCCGTCTCTGGTCTCTGGAGTCATGGAGCTGCCTGTGCCTCTACAAGTCCCACGATGGCCCCGCGTTCAGAACACTTTGGAGCCCCCAAGGCCACTACTTTGTCAGCGGTGGTTACGACAAGGCTGTTAGAGTTTGGATGCAGGATCATGCCTCACCACAGCGACTGCTGGTTGGGCATGACACATCCATCTCGGCGCTTGCCTGGCACCCCAACGGCCTTTATGTCTTCTCGGCATCTGATGAAACAGACAAGTCGATTAGAATGTGGTCTGTGGTGACTGGAGCCTGTGTCCGTGTCCTAACCGGCCACAACGACTACATCACTGCTCTTGAATGCGCGCCGAACGGCAAGATTCTAGCGAGCGCTGACTGTGCTGGCAACATATTCTTCTGGGATATCGCCAAGGGGACACGCATCAAGCGATCTCGTGGCCATGGAAAGGGAGGAATCTGGTCTCTCAGCTTCAGTGTCGAGTCTAATGTGCTTGCTTCGGGCGGCCAAGATGGCACCGTAAGACTGTGGGATGTTGAGTTGCCGGCGGATCCTCAGAAGGCGACGGCACAGCAGACTGGACATGACGCTGCAGCAACAGGAACCGATGGAGCCAACGCTAGCAATGCAGCCGGCGACACTTCCCGCATCGCATCAGGAACCTCTGGACAAGCTGGAGGGAGCGGAACGACTGGCGGAACGCACAAGAAGAAGAGCAAGGAGGTCATGATCACTCCCGACCAGATCAGCGCATTCCCTACCAAGAAGACGCCGGTGATGAAAGTCAAGTTCACACGAATGAATCTGGTAATTGTCGGGGGCTGTTACGATCCCGAGCGCTAGGAGCCAGAGGGAAATAACCCAGCTGCGGCGAAGCAACATCAAAGGCAGAAGTTTGCTGCCCAATTTGGGATAGGGTTGGGACGAGAGACATTGACCGTTGCTCCCACCACGGAGAATGGAAAGAAACGCAAGCAAGATATGAGCTGAAAGGGATCACTGCTAGCAGCTGGGAAAAGGAGAGATGGACGGGTGGTTGGTAGAGCTGGGGGAGATGCAGCTCCAAAATCCCCTTCAGTGAACCAATTACATCTTACTGGGGGATACCGATCATGTACACTAGGGGCAATTTCTAAAACTCAATAGCTAATACGTGTACCACTATGATATCTTCTCGCATTATCCTGCTGCCTTGAAGTTCAACAGCCTGCCAGGACCTGGTGAAGATGTGTACGTACCTCAACGGGGGTGAGTGGGGCCGGCTCCGCTGACGTCCGCTCGCGCATGCTCCCCAAGCTTCCATGTTCCTCTGCGCTACAATACAACATCGCATCACCTCCATCTCTCAACCAACTCGACCAACGACGGTCGCCGAATCTCACGAGTAGCTTCACTTATAGATCTCGTGACCACACTTATCAGCAATGGACGTCGAAGAGTCACCCTGGGCCGACTCGTCTCAGGCCTCCCAACAGGCGTCGCAGCCCGAAGGCTCGGCCTCCCAGTCGTCGACAGCCCCCTCCGCTTCCTCGTCGGCCCCTCGTCCTTCGCGCGGCCCGCGTCGCCTCGTCGCCCAGCCCACCCGTCTTGAAGCTGTCGATGATCCCCTCGGTCCTCTCGGTGCCGCATCCGAACACAATGCCCCTGCCCAGGACGCACCTCCGGTGCCTCCGCAAAAGGAGCAGGTGGTGATTCGTACCACCATGCCCCAGCCTCAGCAGCAGCAGCGACGACCTGCGGACCCTCATCACATCGAGGAGGAGGAGTTTGATGGACCAAAGGGACCTAGGGCACCCCCGCCTGTCGAGGCTGCTCAGCCCAGCGCGGTGAGGACCAGCACTCAGCCAAGTGTTAGTGTTGAGCAGGCCGCGAAGCCATCGTTCCAAATTACTGTGGGAGATCCTCACAAGGTCGGCGACCTGACGAGCTCCCACATTGTTTACTCTGTTCGCACCAAGGTAAGGCATTTCAAGTTCCAAGACTGCTATGTACTGACATGTGGAACAGACCACTTCCAAGGGATACAAGCAGCCCGAGTTTGAAGTCAAGCGCAGATACCGTGATTTCCTCTGGCTTTATAACACTCTCCACGGCAACAACCCTGGTATTGTCGTGCCGCCCCCTCCCGAGAAGCAGGCCGTCGGTCGATTCGACAGTAACTTTGTCGAGAGCCGTCGGGCTGCGCTCGAGAAGATGCTCAACAAGATCGCTATACACGCTACGCTACAACACGATCCTGATTTGAAGCTCTTCCTCGAGAGTGAGGCGTTCAATGTTGATGTGAAGCACAAGGAGCGAAGAGAACCTATCCCCACCGAGAGCAAGGGTATGTTTGGATCTCTGGGTATCAATGTTGGTGGTGGAAACAAGTTTGTGGAGCAGGATGAATGGTTCCATGATCGCAAGGTCTATCTCGATGCGCTCGAGAATCAGCTCAAGGGTCTCCTCAAGGCCATGGAGACGATGGTTGGACAGCGCAAGATGATGGCTGAAGCTGCTGGTGACTTTTCAGCTTCTCTTCATGCGCTTTCCACAGTGGAGCTGTCGCCATCCTTGTCAGGTCCTCTCGATGCTCTCTCCGAGCTCCAACTTACCATCCGCGACGTGTATGATCGACAGGCCCAGCAGGACGTCCTAACTTTTGGTATTATTATCGAGGAGTATATTCGCCTCATTGGATCTGTTAAGCAGGCGTTTGGACAGCGACAGAAGGCATTCTACTCATGGCACGCGGCCGAATCAGAGCTGCAAAAGAAGAAGTCTACACAGGACAAGCTCCTCAGACAAGGAAAGAGTCAGCAAGACCGACTCAACCAGATGGGAGCTGAAGTTGGAGAATCGGAGCGAAAGGTCCACCAAGCTCGACTCCTCTTTGAGGATATGGGCCGATTGATGAGGAGTGAGCTTGACCGGTTCGAACGAGAGAAGGTGGAGGACTTCAAGAGCGGAGTTGAGACATTCTTGGAGAGTGCGGTTGAGGCACAGAAGGAGGTGAGTTACTGACAATGTCCACTCCCGGGGTCGATTGCTAACACGACACAGCTCATTGAGAAGTGGGAGACGTTCCTTATGCAACTGGACGCTGAAGACGACGACTCGGCATTCTACAGACCCCCTGTATACCAGCAGCCGCAGCAGCAACAGCAAAAGTCGGGCGATACCGCAGTTGATCGCGCCCGAGCCAGGATAGACGAGGATTCGGACTAGGTTCTCCGAGCCGATTGGTCTAGCTCCCTCTACCATTATTACATTTTATAGCGAAACGGAGGATCTCGAGTGATGGAGATGGAGAGGAACTCAAATCCGTGGGGACTGTTTGACTATTGACCACTTCCGAGAACTGGAGACCGTGTTTTTATATCATACAAGCCTCGAGGCCTAACACTGTTGTACATATTGAACCTCCCCATCCACCTCATGCTCCGCAATGCTCGGATCTTGCCAGTAGTAGTTTAGACATGACACATTTATACCCCTTATGCTGGAACTGGGCATGATATCAAGGTGTGGGCAATGGTTTCGACTATCCAATGACCACACCAAGCCGTCGTTTACTTTCTCTTCTTGGCCTGCTTCTTGGGCCCAGAGTCCTTCATGGATGCAGCATCTTGCGCTGGCGCATACCCTGTGATAAGATCCGCATAACCGGCATCTGCGTCCGCCTCGTCTCCCTCGCCAGTACCACTGTCGTATGCGCGACCGAAGCGCTCTCGGAAAGCAGCCAGCTTACCGGCCTCATCCAGCTCGACGTTCTTGAGAGACTTTTCCGAGGGCTGCCACAGGAGTGTGTTTCTGGTATCCTTTGTGGCTCGGTAGATCGGGAGGGGAGAAGTGGTGCGCATGGTGTAGGCGGAGCCATCGGAGAGGGTGACGAGCTGAGTAAAGGTGTATGGTCGACGAGGACGGGGAATAAAAGTGGCGTGTCGGACTTGGCCGAGGGAGAAGCGTGTTGGTGATGAGGTTGATGTTGATGAGAGGGTTGTGCGGATGGGCGAGAGAGTCGCCGGCGTGACTGGAAGCTTGGCCATTGTGAAGTAGGCGCTGCGACGAGGGAGGGTTGTCGAGGCCGAGGAAGAGGAATTGGAGGCCCTGGGCGACAGGGAAGGTTGTCGTCGACTTTGTCTTGGTGGGTGGTGCTTGAAGCCGTCCGTCGTCGATGGGCCGGGTAAAATTTGGGGCGTGAGGCCGATGGATGGATTGGAGGGTGGGATGCAGGGGTGGTGTTCTTATCGATAAGAAAATTAAAGGTCCCTCCGTCATTTTCGGGGAACGAGCTTCAACTACGAATCGAGATAGGCAGTTCCCACGATCGACAACTTTTCAGAACGAGAGGTCTTTTTGGGCTAGAGAACTACTAGAGAAGTGTTTCTGGTCGATAATGCGCTGTGGTGGGAAATGAAGGGCTCTCGGGCGCTGCGCAATGGTGCCGCGACGGCTTTCGTCATAACGAGGGGAGGGACTAGAGGGATGAGCTCTTTGCGAGCTTTACAAGGTTGCGGGAGCAGAAGGACGATATGCCACGGCTGTGGAAGGCCTATGGCATTATCTTTGAGTTTTCCTCAGTTACAATGGCCTTTAACAAGACCAGGTCAGACTCAACATCGTGAGTGCCCCTCCAACCGAAACCCTCGGACTTGATAGCTGATATATAGCCGGCTTAGACAACTCAACAAGAAGTAATCACACATCTACTGCGTCAAAGCCATGGCACTCCTCTCCCTCGAAGCCTCCGACCGTCCATCCGACCACCGAAACTCCCCTCCCCGAACAACTCCGCTCCATCATGCGTCTCCTACCTCATAGCGTCGTCGTTTGCACCTCAAACCAACCCGGCGACGGGCCCCGCGCCATGACCATGTCATCCTTCACATCTCTCACGCTCTCGCCGACGCCGCTCGTAACATTCAACATTGCGACGCCGAGCCGAACGCTGGATGCTATACGTGCGAGCGGGGGGTTCAATGTCCATGTCCTAGCTGGAGATGAACGCGGCGCAAGGGTGGCGAACCACTTTACAAAGGGCAACGTGGGCGGCCATGTACTAGAAGATCTAGAAGGCCTTGGATACAGCTACCCCGACGGCGAATCCGGAAAGGAGGCTCCGGTCCTAAAGGGCGAAGGGGTCATGTTTGCCCTGCGGTGCCGGGTATTACGGGACGCACCTGAAAGTGGGCTCGTGAGGGTGAGGGACCATGTGATTGTGGTCGGAGAGGTTGTGGAGATGGTGAGGGTGGAGGGAGAGGAGGAGTTTGGGCTTGTGTATGCGGATAGGAAGTATAGACAGGTTGGGGGTGTGTTGGAGAAGTAAAAAGGTGGGATAGAGTGTAGTATATATCTGTAGAAAAGGACATAGGGATCATGTAGAAATGCACTCACGACTCATACAAAGTCACGGCTCGAGATGTTCTGACTCTCGGGATATCATGGCTTGGGGATCTCACGCCCAGTTGATGCTTAGCAACTTACAAAACGCCGTTTCGCTCAGGACTATAACCCGGCTGTTGCTGACCGGGTACATCTCCGAACCCGTGCAGACCCTGGTCAAGGAGAGCATGGGCAAACAATTGGCAAATTCGTTTACATCCCTGGCAAGAACGAGATTATCTGAGAAGGCTCTGGAACATTGATTGTAAATTTGATGTGATTCCAAGCACGGAATAGAGCCAAGTCGTGAATCACACAAGGATCCGCCTCACTTTCCACCTCGGCATACAGCCAATGAAAGAAAGAGGCATGGATAGATGACAGGTTTTCTACCCCGGACGACAAAGGGTAAAAGTGGAAAAAGAACAGCTACGGTCTTTATCATTCAAAATCTGGACAAGGGTAAAGGTACTACACGATGCAGAAGCATCAATGGATGGATGGGCATCGTGAGGTTGATTTTTATGCCCAAGCTTATCCTCAACAGCTCAGCTCAGCCTTGCTGCCTTGATGCATTGCCAACCATTGGCCCTCTTTCCTGCGGCTGAGCGCATCTACGTAAACAGCTTCAAGGTGCCTAGCAGGCCTCAATAAGACTGGCTCCATCAAACACAACAAGCGATACAAGGCAATCCAGCCGTGGGTTGGCTAGAAGATTCGATCGAGGGGTTGTTTTGTCTCTTTTGCTTGCGACTGGGGTTCGGAGGCGGTGGGGACCTTTGTTGGCGGAAGAGACTAGAAACTCGAGCAGGGGTCATTCCTTTCAGCCTCGAACAAAGAGGAGGGGGGGTTGACCAACAACCTCGGACCACCTTTGAAGATTTGCATAAGGCAAGGCTGTAGCAGATCGAGTTTTTACTATCAATGACTCGCTAGACTAGAGTAGAAAAAAATCTGCCGTCTTCTATCTAAAAGTCAAATATTCTTGACTCGGTACCTTTTCGGTACCTGATCTCGCAACACATGAACGCCGTGAGGCGATGCGTCTTGAGTTGGGGGAAACGTGGGAAGGCCCTAGTAGGATCTAACCAATCGCAAGAGTCCAAGCTGGGGGCGGTGCGTGCGTGCTTGCGTTTGCCGCCTGGTCCCTTGATGCTTTTGGGGTAGAGAGATGGTACGTACCTGATACAGCTAAGCTGTTAGAGGGGCGGGGAGGAGGGGAGGAGTGAGACCGAGATAGGTACCTCTACAGACCAAAAGTGGCGGGCAGCAGCAGGCACAAGGAAGGCGGTGGCCACTTGCCGTACAGTAGCGTAGCGCAAGGGCGGTTGGTTGCCGTGGTTGCCTGAGACCGAAAGGCCCAGCGCCTGTCAGCGCCTGCAAGGCGGGGAGAGAAAGAGAGGGGAGTTTGTTAGGCATGGAGGTAGGCGTAGGCGCTAGGTGAGGTGGGCTCTGCTCTTGTGGTCGTGGAATCCCATGGAAGCCTCACCGTGAGAGAAGCAGATGGAAGGAAGGAGGGGCCCAGCGCCGCCTCTGCCACTGCCTACATATTTTTTGACCTCTGCTTCCTCCATCTTCCCCTTCTCTCTCTCAAACATCATCTCTCCTTCTCCTTCACTCATATCATCCTCTCCTCCCTCTCACCGGAGAACCAACTCTCAATCACAGACGAGTCTACTTGTCTTTTGCATTTCCTTTTTGTCAAAACCATCTCAAGGTACGTTGCTGCGCTGCCGCCATCCCACCTCGAGCCGCACGGTTGCGAGCTGCCCGCCCTCGATTCCTCTCCCAAGGCTGCACATCTTTCAACGAACAGATTGGTGCATCGCGATAGCAAAGCCGTCAGCTTGACTTCTGAGCCATCGTCGGTCGCATTCATCACTTTCTCGTTCGTGATTGAGTACAACGGGCGGTCGCTGGGAGCTCGAATTCCAGAGCCTTCCATACCCCTCCATCCCGCTTGCACAACCTCTTTGGCCAACAACCCACCACAATCTACACTCTTTCAACCCCACCTCGATCGCTAACATTCTTCCCCGCAGTCACGAAATTCTTTGATACCCGACAAGATGGCTGAGACTTTCGAGTTCCAGGCTGAGATCTCTCAGCTGCTCTCGCTCATCATCAACACCGTCTACTCCAACAAGGAGATTTTCCTCCGAGAGATCGTCTCCAACGCCTCCGATGCTCTCGACAAGATCCGATACAAGGCCCTTTCGGACCCTAGCCAGCTTGACTCTGGCAAGGACCTCCGCATCGACATCATCCCCGACAAGGCCAACAAGACCCTCACCATCCGGGATACCGGTATCGGTATGACCAAGGCTGTAAGTTTTTACATGTGCACCGTCTGCCAATGCATAAGCTAACTTTCCCAGGACCTCGTCAACAACCTTGGTACCATTGCCCGCTCCGGCACCAAGCAGTTCATGGAGGCCCTCACCGCTGGCGCTGATGTTTCTATGATCGGCCAGTTCGGTGTCGGTTTCTACTCTGCCTACCTCGTCGCCGACCAGGTCCGCGTCATCTCCAAGAACAACGATGACGAGCAGTACGTCTGGGAGTCCAGCGCCGGTGGCACCTTCTCCATCACCGCCGACACCGAGGGCGAGCAGCTCGGCCGCGGTACCTCCATCATCCTCCACCTCAAGGATGAGCAGACTGAGTACCTGAACGAGTCCAAGATCAAGGAGGTCATCAAGAAGCACTCCGAGTTTATCTCCTACCCCATCTACCTCCACGTCGAGAAGGAGACCGAGAAGGAGGTCCCTGATGAGGACGCCGAGGTTGAGGAGGTCACCGAGGAGGGTGACGACAAGAAGCCCAAGATCGAGGAGGTCGACGACGAGGAGGAGGGCAAGGAGAAGAAGCCCAAGACCAAGAAGATCAAGGAGACAAAGATCGAGGAGGAGGAGCTCAACAAGCAGAAGCCCATCTGGACCCGCAACCCTCAGGACATCACCCAGGAGGAGTACGCTTCCTTCTACAAGTCCCTCTCCAACGACTGGGAGGACCACCTCGCTGTCAAGCACTTCTCCGTTGAGGGTCAGCTTGAGTTCCGCGCCATCCTCTTCGTCCCCAAGCGCGCTCCCTTCGATCTCTTCGAGACCAAGAAGACCAAGAACAACATCAAGCTCTACGTCCGCCGCGTCTTCATCACTGACGATGCCACCGACCTCATCCCTGAGTGGCTCGGCTTTGTCAAGGGTGTTGTCGACTCTGAGGATCTCCCCCTCAACCTGTCCCGTGAGACTCTCCAGCAGAACAAGATCATGAAGGTCATCAAGAAGAACATCGTCAAGAAGTCTCTTGAGCTCTTCCAGGAGATCGCCGAGGACAAGGAGCAGTTCGACAAGTTCTACAGCGCCTTCTCCAAGAACCTCAAGCTCGGCATCCACGAGGACTCCCAGAACCGCCAGATCCTTGCCAAGCTCCTCCGATTCAACTCCACCAAGTCTGGCGATGAGCTCACTTCTCTCTCCGACTACGTCACCCGCATGCCCGAGCACCAGAACAACATGTACTACATCACTGGTGAGTCGATCAAGGCCGTCTCCAAGTCGCCCTTCCTCGACACCCTCAAGGAGAAGGGTTTCGAGGTTCTCTTCCTCGTCGACCCCATTGATGAGTACGCCATGACTCAGCTCAAGGAGTTCGAGGGCAAGAAGCTGGTTGATATCACCAAGGACTTCGAGCTCGAGGAGACTGAGGAGGAGAAGACTGCCCGCGAGGCTGAGGAGAAGGAGTACGAGTCTCTTGCCAAGGCTCTCAAGAACGTCCTCGGCGACAAGGTCGAGAAGGTTGTTGTCTCCCACAAGCTTGGTCTCTCCCCTTGCGCTATCCGAACTGGCCAGTTCGGTTGGTCCGCCAACATGGAGCGTATCATGAAGGCTCAGGCCCTCCGTGACACCTCCATGTCCAGCTACATGTCTTCCAAGAAGACCTTTGAGATCTCTCCCAAGTCTCCTATCGTCCAGGAGCTCAAGAAGAAGGTTGAGGCTGACGGCGAGAACGACCGCACCGTCAAGTCCATCGTCCAGCTCCTCTTCGAGACCTCTCTGCTCGTCTCTGGCTTCACCATTGATGAGCCCGCTGGCTTCGCCGAGCGCATCCACAAGCTCGTCCAGCTCGGCCTCAACATTGAGGAGGATGACTCTGCCCCTGCTGAGGCTGAGGCTACCGACGCCCCCGCTGCCACCACTGGTGACAGCGCCATGGAGGAGGTCGACTAAATGACCATGCATGAGAAACGGGATACCACAAAAAGTCAACGGAGTTGAAGGGTTTCGGTTTTTTATGAGCAACAAGGTCTTTTATGTCGTCATGTTTTCCTCTTTTGATGAATGCGGACTCGTCGGATTTAGAGCAGCCGCGCACTCTACCATAATTCCCGGTTCTTGACAGGAGGACGGGGGTGTACTCTAGTTAGCTCTATGATCATGAGAAAGATGAAGTAGACGCGAAAAGATGGTATAGAACAACTTTGTGTCTGATTGTGATTGTGACTGTGACTGTACTGCCATTACTGATTTGAATGTTGATGGTTTTAATACTGATACTTGTGGTCGAGGCTCTTCAACACTGATGATAGCCAAGTAAGAATGTCAGAAGAAATAGTATACAAACAAGCCTATGGGTATATTTCTAGTCAAGCAAGGTGGTAATGCCATGTGTCTATAATCCAACCATCCAGTTATCCCCCAAATCCTAAACCGATATATGTATACAGAGACAGACAAGAGATATGTAGTGTAGAGAGAAAAGACAAAACGAGTGATGCGTTTCTCCGCTTCGTATATCGTACAGAGTCCCTCTACTGTTGATGACCCGAAAGGATGGGATATGGATGTGCTTGGAACAGGATAGGTGGTCAAACAACAGAGCAGGGAGATGAGAGAGAGATCTATTTCGAAATCACATGCATTGCATCTAAAGAAGGACGTAGAGGGCGCATATCTAAAGATTGGTCAGAATTGTTGCAAAGAATGGAGAGGATAACGTACCAAGCTGAGACCAAGAATCATCGAGGCCCAGAAGCAAACATTGTTCAAGGTTTCGCGGCCACGAACCCACTTTGTGCGCTGAAGGACGACAATAGGCAGCTGTAGCATCTGACACACGAAGCCGTACCCGCGGAGCTTCTTGGTGATGCAAGCCATGACAATCTCATGGCCAATGGCAGAGATGAGAAAGGTCAGCGCCGTGGCTGCACCCTTGCCTATGCGGGACCTTGAGGCACTATACACATGACGACGGAGGAAGCTGTAAACGGGGATATTCCACTCCCGAGAGAACTCCATCCAGTCAGTCGAGTTCCACCAGTCCGAGTAAAAGTGGCGATCGGCAAAGCGAGTGATTTCGGCAAAGGCGCCGAGGACGTATTCAAAGATGACAAGGAAGACGAGGAGGAAGGTGAGCATGAATGGGAAAAGAAGCCACGAGATAGTCTCGGCAAGAATGAGAGCCGTCTCGGAAACGGATGATATAGCTTGAACGGCGTCGAGGCGTTCCGAAGCGTCGGTGAGAACAGGAAGAATAAAGTCCTCGGAAATAATGGTCAAGAGGAAAATGCAACCAAAGGTGGCAATGATTTTAGAGATGAGCGAGATCCAGTTGATAGAGGTGGTTCGAGGGTACTCGATCTCGTAGCATAGTGTAGGGCAAAGGATGTAGTCCGTGTAGTTTGACCAGGTGAGGTTGCTCGGGTATGTGACGTTGCCCATGGGACTAGTAAGCTCACGGGCGAGGTTTTCGCGCAGCTCGTCAACTTCGTCAGAGCTATTGTTGGCGCTCGCAGGAGGGCTCTGGATCTGCTGTACGGCGCTGGGGGTTTCTTCCTCATCATTGCTCTTGTTGCTATCACTTGCCAATCGCTTCAGTTGCTGACGTCTTCGCTGACTGCGCTGTCGGCTGCGTTGTCGACGGCGCTTCTTGCCATTGGTATTCGCTGGGGCACCAGAAGTGGTGGTAGAACTTCCGGGGAAGTCGGCGCTGGGATATTGGTAGGCCGGCCGGCGATCGGGGACGGAGGAGGGGTTGTCGAGGGCGTGGAGGCGCTTCTCTGTTTCAGACAAGTGGCCGTTGTAGAAGGCGTACGAGTGCATCTTCATGAGAAGCACCATAGTATGCAGAAGGAAAAAGACCTGGGCGGTCCAAGCCCACTCGAAGTAAAAAGGCACAGCGATCCAGAGGGAGAGCCAGGCAACCTGGTAAATGCTCTGGAGAGCCATTCCTCCACGACTCCAAGCTGCAATGCCGCCAGGCTTGGCAGCACGAGCTGCGCGATGCAAAGGTAAGCTGATAGCAGTGGTAGCGACCATGAGGAAGTCGGCGATAGCGAGATGCCAGAGCTTCACAGTAAAAAGACCCCAGATCTGCACTCTCAAAGGGAAGCCGGTGTCCTTGATATTGCGAAGCATCGAGGTAATGCCCATAATGGCAAGGCCAATCCAGAAGAGGTTAAAGAAGCCATGGAAGTCTCGGTAGTCGCTTTCGGGGTCGAAATGACTGACGCGCGAGGCGAACTCGATTGTAGGAAAGATGCGACGGCGTTGCTCGGCTCGAGCCTGCTTGCGAGCAGTGGAAAGGGACTTGGCAGACGGAGGCGCATTTTCGGGGACAGGCGTGGAACGACCACTATACAATGTTAGAAGATGCTGGGTCATTGGCATGTACCGAGAGCAAAAGAGATATACCTAGTCAAACCACTCGCTGTGCCAGTGCTGAGGTTGTCAGGCATGAGGTGCCCATTGTCGTCACTCGCTGTGGACATGCGAAGGATCTCGGAGACCTGAGAATGTTGGGGTTTGCGCGGGCGCGGGCGGAGGACATGATCGTGGTCGCCGGCATAGGCGTTGCCGTTGGTGGCAGCATCTATTGAGGAGCTCATCCTCGTGGTATTGGTATCGTCGTGGTGGCGATCAATCTCGGAGGCGCATCGGGCGAGTTTCTGGACGATCTACTTCTCTCGGGGAAGCTCTTGGAGGGTGAAGATGACAGAATAAGTCGAGTGGCGCAAACAAGGAATGACGCAGAAATAGGTAGCCCAGAGTGAGAACGAAAATAAAGTGAGAAAAGCAAATCCGGGGCTTGTGTGTGGTGAGACACAATAAAGATAATTGTTCAGTCGCTGCTTATCTTCCCCAGTCGTCAACGACTTGTAAGGAGATGGATGATGTCGAAAATGGAAGTGGGAGGGGAAAAGGAAGGCGGAAAGAAGCTAGGCAAAAAGGAAGAGGAAAGAGCAAGAAAAGGGAAAGCCACAACAAGCTGTCATAGGTAGGCAGCTACTTGTTGGGAAGGCGCGACTTTGGTTTCGGGTTAGGCTGAAAGGTAAGAGGTGTGAATTGTGACTGCCGTGCGAGCGAATGCGACTCTTCGGCTGTGGCGGGATGCTCCTTCCAGATGACAGCTGCCCTCTTTTTAGTGCTCTTTCCACTCGCTCGTTCCCTCCTGTAACACCTGTAACACCCCTGGAGGCGTATGACGTAAGGCACCACGAGTCGGAGCTCCGCGTCGTCATTCATGCTTAAACGTCCGACGGAGAGGAAGAGGCATCGTCCAGTTCATCCGATCTTGTGCATAATTCACACGTTATTACGCTGCCAGGCTGTCTTTTTCGCCTGTTCCAGGCAGACAGTAGACGCAGGTACGTCAATTAGTCGAGTCCACGTCTGTATAACCTCATTCATAGTGTCATTTTCGTCATGCATAATTCACTGCCTTTGCACAGCCGGCCTATCCGCGTATCAACTTCCTCGTATCTCTCGCTCGCTCGCTCCATGGAAAATAAATTCGTAAATCGTATTCCAACCCCCCGCCATTCGCCAAGAGGCTCAACTCATCACTAATCTACGGAACATCCGGACTACGCCTTGCAATGCACCCCAAGGACACCGTGCCCAGCCATTGATCAACATCACTTGATTCACACGGCCTCCCACCTGTCCATGGTACATTTGCCTCTTATATGGCTGGACCGTTGAAGTTCTAAGCTCGAAACGTCGCTTTAGAGTTCATCCACCAAAGATCAAAGCCAATCTCGCAGCATGGCAGGAAGCATTTGACATCGGCTAGGGCCGTCCCGAACCTTTATTGACCACACGTCTCAGTTACAGTATGCAATAGTTCGAGGTGGCAGGAGCATGGCTTGGAAATGGTATTAGTTCTCTGCCGTCTCACCAACAAGCCAAGAACTCGCAATTAATTATCTACAATACTGCGGAGCGCCTAAGCCATAAGGGCTCCGAAGAAGAAGAGCCATGCAAGTCAACGACCCGGTCAGTTTGGAGCCTCCGCTGACAAAGACAGCAGGTACTGATTCCTCGGGCTGCGAGCTAAGTGCGGGCTCCTTGACCGCGGCAAGGGTAGAGAGAGTCGTAGGAGGAGTTGTGGGCTCTTCGACACCCTAGGGGAATGCCAGCGATCACCGTGCGGTGTGCAGCCGTTATTCTCAGTTCCGTTCCTCATCTACACGACCTTTCCATTTCTTCTCCCTCCCCCCCCCCCTACCTGTATGTCTCCAAAACCGAAACTCCTACTATCTGATCTCTTATGATTGCCCGACCACGCCGCTGCTAGTGATCTCATATCAGAGGTTTGACCTCTCTGAGAGCAATCTAATGAGGAGTTTCACAGTCATTAAAGTGGTTATGTGAAAGTTCTCTTATGTTGGCTAAGAACCTCTGGATTTGCTTTGGATAGCTGGGTGATGGCAGCAGAACCAACAAACCATAATTCCGCGTATTACTCTAGACCAAGTGATACAGCACCTCTTAAGACAAAGATTTTCTTCTTTACTCATGCTCGCAAGATAACATGAAGTGGCTTTGGTCCAGTTACCGGTCGGTAGTCAAATCATCTAGAGAATATAGTAGGGTGGGAAGTTGTTTTCACAAACAATCGCCTACTTACTTAACAGTCAATCATCATAATTACAAGATTGCCATCATCGGTATCCTTTTGCAGGCCGCAGAACTTCCCCAGCAATTATCCACCCCTCACAGAGCCGCTCCCATCAAACGTGCCAACAATTCCCTGTCCATCGAGTTTGTACGCAAACTCGGGTCGATTCTCTTCAAGCTCCTCCATGAGGAATATGCGCTGCGAATGTGTCGTAACCAGTTGAATAAATGGCCAAAGGCGCTTGTACGCGTCTCTGTCGGAGGGAAGCTCCATGACCAAAGCTCGGAGAGCCTGAAATAAGTGTTCAGGCAAGACCGGATGCTCCTCTTCGGCCGTGTACTCGTAGGTCAGTTGAGTGTTCCCCTTGGCCTCGAAAAGCACTCCCAGCCAGGAAGGGTCATATTGCTGACACCAGTCAAAAACCTTTTTCTTCATGCCCTCGGTGAGCACCATGATGACGGGCTTGCTGAGCCATCTCCTCATGCCGGTGGCGAGTTCCATCTGGTTGTAGGCATCGTTACCGAGCCTGTTCTCCAGGCCTCCAGCTCTTCTCATGGCGTCTTGTCGGGTGATGATGAATGTTCGCCCCTTGGGATTCGATCGGAGAGCAGGTGGTCGTCTTTCGGGTTCATCCTTCACCTTGGAGCGCCCTCTTTTCTTCCCGCGTGGCGGGGATGATTGGCTTTTGTCTTTTCCCATGGCTCAGAGGGACAGGAGCCCTGTTGTTTCCTGCGTAATAAGCGCCTATCATAGATGGCTTCGTATCTAATGGAAATTGGTGTCAATGACGTAGGAATTTTGGCAAGACGAAAGATGATGCCTTACTGTTCTACTCTGACCAAGCTCAGGGTCGAGGCAGGGAAGGGATACGAGGTAACGCTGACTTGTACTAGAGCCTTGTCGTCAACATTCATGAAAACATAGATAGATTTTCTGGGCCACACACTACTCTCAGATCCCGCGATGTTCGATATCAAAAATTCATCTCGTGTGTCGGGTGTGTTGAGGTGGAGGCTGCAAGATAGGCGGTAGGTAACAGTGACAAACATTCAGGCGACAGTGATTCACTGCCACTCTAAAAAACTTGGGTTTCTAAAGAAAACATGGGAGATTTCAATTTCATTCATCCTGTTTACGCAACCCAGGCCCCTTTGCTACGGTTTCGAAGCCTGTCTCTCGCCCGCCTCCCAAACCAAGGGGGTAATCCCGTCTACATGGCAGAGTGGATGTCACTTCCAAACACCAACAGAGCGATTTCGTGCTTGACTATAAAACAAGGATACATAGGTATGCTAACTTCATTGTATTACCTAGAGTCACCGAGGCTACCTATTGCTCTACGCAAAAAGATATCACACGTTTCACAAGCAGGCACTCGAGAGGGCAAAAAGAACTCCGGTACAGGGAATCGAACCCTGGGCTCCGCGGAACTGATCTCTCAGGTTATGAGAGCGCGAAATGTTAGCCACTACACCATACCGGATGGTGCTCTTGGTGCTGGAAGCGGCGACGAGAACAGGGGCCAAGGGGAGCAAGGAGGACGTCGGCGTTGGACTTGACAGCAACGACTTGGACAGATAGAGACATCCATAATGTTATATGGAGGCTTGTCATCGATCATGCTTTTGATCAAAAACCGACAGCTAAGAAAGCAACTGCGTGGAAGGATCAGACGGAAGGCTCGAAAGGGTTGAAAGCGGTTGATGTTCCAAATCGCCCAGGCGCTCTGACGGGCCTCTTCGATGAGACATTGATCCTTGCTTACGCCCCGTGACTTCAGGGGTTACGGTGAACACGGGCCGTTCCAAAGCCCGAACCGCCGACATACTTTCACCTACGTTGCCTTCCATCGTATCCCAGAAGCCAACCACAACTCCACAACCTCTTCGCAACGAGAGAACTGAGAATCACCCACTCTCCTCCAGCGCTCGCCTGGGACGTCTTGTTCGCCTTGGCCATCTCTTCCTTGCATCAGCAGCCAATCAGCATCCGGTATGGTGTAGTGGCTAACATTTCGCGCTCTCATAACTTGAGAGATCAGTTCCGCGGAGCCCAGGGTTCGATTCCCTGTACCGGAGAAGTTCTTCTTTTTGGCCCTCATCAAGAAAGGGCTCTGTTCTTTTTACCATCCTCGTCAACCCCTGGCGATGAGACTGGCCTCTCTAGGCTGTGTGAGCCTCGATCTGCATCCGTTTGCAGAACCCTGAAGCTTTATGACAAATGGTCCTACAAGATTTAGATGTTACGACAACTGTTGACGGACTCAGAAGCTTGGCTGACTGAACTGGATTACAGAATCCTGTACCCTGACATACGTGCAGCCAACCTACGGAGTGCAACCCTGGCAACTGCCCTTCAGTCACCACGATTTAAAACGACCAGAAATCGTCTCGCGGAAACGTTGGCCCCTTTTACATCCTACCAAAGGCAAGAGAGGGCCAAAGCCAACCCCCAGTCAACATAAAGCTCTTCCCCAATCCTCAACAACAGCACGTCGAGCCGGCAGCACCGAGCTCCCAGTGTTAGGCGTCCTGCCCATCGCGACAACCATCAACAGCCAATCACAATCCGGTATGGTGTAGTGGCTAACATTTCGCGCTCTCAACCTCAAAGCTGAGGGAATAGCACCGCGGAGCCCAGGGTTCGATTCCCTGTACCGGAGAGTCTTTCTTTTTGCCTGGCTACCCTCCTTCTCCTGTTCTTTTTGCAGGTCAGGGTATCATAGCCGAGCATTGCTTTAGTGGGTGAAAGTCAACTTCCCTAAACAAAGCACACTCAAGACAATGCTATGGGAGTTGGGAGTAGGGAGTAGTTTACTCCGCCTTTGGCATTGGCATCGGAAGAGAAGGAGGAAGTCGAGTTACCCTCAGTGGCCTACAATGCTCTCTTCCACTCTCGAATCACACCTATCTCTTATTGTCGAGATAGATCCCCCCAACAACAGCAGGCTGGTAAAGTCCAGAGCCATATTCCGAGGTGGCTCATAACGCTCAGTTGGACACCCTTTGCGGTCTTCGGTTGATACCCACCTAGGGATGGTAGACGTACAACTCCCAGGCCCCTCCCTATAGAAGCATGCACGGCCAATTCCCCTGTCTTCTCTTTCCCTGCTCTTGTATTTGACAACGACCTGACTCACTGCGACTCTATCCCGTGTCGGTTCATAGAACGGCCTCACCCGGCATATCAGCAGAAGGTAAGTGAGGTCCCAGCCCATGCAGCACACCAGGAACTCCCAAGGCATGGCCAGAGCAACCAACCCTCGAACAAGCTAAACCCTTCTTTGGACATGATGTCCATCGAATACACCAGCCGTCGTGGTTCTCTCCAGCAACACACACAGCTCCAGGAGAAGAGGTGTGAACATGGCATCCTCTGGAACTGACTAAGGAGGCCAATGGATTCCCAGCTTTGCCACAAGGAGCCATTGAAAACTACAATAATACAACGATGCCCCCTCCCACTGGTATTCCTCCGTCTCCAGCCCAGTTCCCTGTCGTCGTAGGGACTGTTTGTGAGCGCCGTCGTCAACAACACCAATATCCGGTATGGTGTAGTGGCTAACATTTCGCGCTCTCATAACCTGAGAGATCAAGTACCGCGGAGCCCAGGGTTCGATTCCCTGTACCGGAGTTTCTTTTTGCTGATTCTTGCTCTTGCTTTTTTGCCCCATTCGTGTGTGATGTGACTGTTGTTGCGGTTGCGGTACTCTAAAGTCAAGAGCCGAGCAGTCTCTCTTTCTTTATATAAACCTCCTAGGCATATATAATAGGCTGTCTTAAGTATTCCTAGCTACGCGGGCGTCCTGAGACGCTGGTGCGAAGAGTTGCCTTGAGCGTATCACTATGAGCTAATGTAACGCCCAGTGTTACACAAGACTGAGTCCGTTTAAGACCGGACAATTCTTTAACCAACACACGAGCAATAGAGTCACACACAAATCAGTATTTTGCAATTGTATAGATCCATCGAATTAGACCACTGAAGTTCTGAATGCCTCGCGAAATTACTCGACATATCGTAGAGGTGCTATCTGCTGGGAGAGAACAATATGCGATGGAGACACCCTATACCAAATGGGCTATATAGTAATAACCATAACTACTCTGTATGAAGGAGGAAATCAAGCTGGAAATGAAAGAGGAACTAAATACAATTCAGACTCTGAATATTTCCTGCTTCATTCATAACTTTGCTGCTTAGGACATCCCAACGTGATTATTCTTGCAAGTATCAAAGCCTGACAGCTTGATGATCGAGATATGGAACTGGCATCTACAGTGGAGGCTGTACACACGGAAGACAGCAGAAAACGTGGTCAAGCAGCCATGAACTGAACACCGTCACTAACAGACACTACACCAGCAACACTGAACTTTAACTACGTGGTATGGGTGAGATCAAAACAGTCATAGCATATACGAGTCATAGGAATCACAGTGATCGACAAATAAGCATCGCAAGCAAACGTGGCATTAACATCTAGGTACCTCGTTCTATCACAATGGGAGCCATGCAACACCGGCGATGCAGATACAAGAAAAACCACACCATTGGGGAAAAAATACACACGGGTCCAGAAATAAGCAACGGCAAAAAAACTTGATTCATCGACTCAACAAAAAACCCAGAATCCAATTCCTTGGGGTCCATCTTTTACAGGAGGACCATGCCGGCACCGACGACACCGGCGACGGCCACGTAGGCGCCGACGGCGAAGTCGCCCAGGGAGAAGACGCGGGCAATGGAGGCAGAGTGGATGCCGAAGCTGTCGTCGTCCTCGGCGTCGGAGCCGCTGGTGGAAGAGGCACCGGAGGCAGCGGTGGCAGTGGCGACCTCAGCGTTGATAGAGCTGGCGGAGGCGAGGGCAGACTTGCAGGAGGACTCGGAGGCAGCCTTCTGGGTGGTGGCAGAGCCATCGAAGTCGCAGGCGGTGGAGGCCTTGTCGAGGTCCTGGTAGTAGGCGTCAAGGACGTAGGCGAGCTTGTCGGACTCGCCGCACATGCTGTAGGCGCCGTAGACACCGGTGGAGGCGTTGGCTTGGATACCCTTGCAGAGCTCAGGCTTCTCACCGCAGATGTAGCCGAAGATCTCACCGTAGCTCTTCTCCTTAAGACCCTTGGCAGGGACACACTCGCGGGAGGCGACCATGCAGTCGCAGAGGGTGGAGTCAGGGGTGCGGGGGAGGACGCTGTTGGCGTTCCAGGTCTCGGACAGGTCGGGGCAGGTGGCAGCAGAACCAGAGGGCTTGTAGTCATCGGCCTCGACACCGTTGGGGCGGGCGGCGTTGACCTTGGTCTTGAGGGCGTTGAAGTCCTTAAGCTTGGTAGCCTTGCCGTTGGTGACCTTGACCAGACCGTAGTCGTTGTCCTCCTGGAAGTACATGTAGACGATACCACCGCTGAAGACACCGGTCATCTCGTCGCTGTACAGAGCAGTGGTCTCCTCAAAGATACGGCCGGCAGCACCATCGGGCTCGTTGCAACCGTACTCGGCGAAGAAGACGGGGACGTTGTACTCCTTGAAGAACTTGACTTGGTCGGCATAACCAGACTTCTGCATGTCGCTCTTGCCGCACCAGGAGTAGATGTTGTAACCCCAGTAGTCAATGCGCTCCTCATCCTTACCACAGTTGAAGTAGTCGGCAATATCCTCACGGATATCGACATCATCGTTGGCGGCGTAGCCGACACCGAGCCAGCGGCTGTGAGTCTTGTTGATGTGGGCCTTGGTATCACGGACGGCGGCCTTGACAAAGGCGGAAGCCTCAGTGTTGGACTTGTTGTTGGACACCTCGTTACCGGCGAAGAAACCGATAACGTTGTCGTACTTGGCAAGCTCGTCAACGACCGCGGTGTAGCGCTCGTACAGGTCGACGTTCCACTGGGGGTCATCACGGTTGATGGAGAGACTGGGCTCGCTCAGATCGGAGATGACGTAGATGCCAGCCGCGTCGAGGAGCTCCATGCACTCGCTGTGATCCTCCTTGGGGTTGATGGCGTAGGTTCGGATGGTGTTGGTACCAAGCTCCTTGAGAAGAGGGACATCGCGCTTGCAGCTGGTAACATCGGCAAGGGGGTCAATGTAGCTGTCCTTCTTGGTGTTGGTCGCACCAGCGGCGGCGGTATCCTGCTGGTAGGCAACACCCTTCATGAAGAATTCGGTACCGTTTTCGTAGAAGAGCTTGGAGCCCTGGAAGGGGTTAGTATCGCAACGGTCGGCCGCCTCATGTCGAATCCACGAACCTTCATGACGATGGGCTGCAGCTTGGCACTGGCAGCCGTGGCCGCCGCAGCGACGAGGGCAGCGGAGAACTTCATTGTGCTATGCGAAAAATAACGAGTTTGTCAAAGGAAGGACGAGAATCAAGTTGAAGAGTTGAAGGTTGGAGGATCGGGAGCGCAGGAATGTGAGTTGCACCCCTTTTTTTTCAATCAATTCGCCTCTCGTAGAGGGATAAGAGCGTTCTAGTTCAAAAGAGTGACTGGAAGGAGTAAACGGCCTCAAAACACAGAGAACCGAAAAAAAGAGGAAGAATGAATTAAAGAGTTAGCGAAGGTTGATGAAGAAGGAAGGGAGGCGTTGATTATGGAGGAGGAAGACGGGTCGAGGAAGGATGGGGAGATTTGAGAGGGAAAATGGGCAGCGGGAGGCGACTAGCCAGGGGGACCCCTGCCCCGTAGCGAATGAAGGCCGCTAGAGATTCCGGCAGGGGGTTGGTTCTAGCGCACTGTGGCACTGTGCCCCCCCGGGTCCCCCCCTACGGTGAACACTTGCCCATCCCAGTCGAACCAAAGGGGCCAGGCTCGCAGCGCTGTGGACCAATAGAGGCAGTTCCCCTGTCGATTTCGAGGCGCAGCACCAACGATGGAAGCTTGTTTGGGACTTGTCCGGCGCCACCCGTGGCCAATCAGGGCATGTCGACGTGGGATCTCATCTCGCTGGACGGTGATAATGTGCGGTGAGTCAATGCGCACTGTTGTTGGCTTGTTGATTAACAGACCCTAGCTATCACTGCCACGAAATCTGTTAGTACCTCATCTTGCACCATATCGGGCACTGTAGAATAGGGGATAATCTCCACTGAATCTCGCTCACGCCAAACATCCATCAGGGGCGCCTCCGTTCGGTGACGGGCATGTCCCTCTCTTGCCTTGCTTGTTATCCAACAAGCACTATACGAGCCTCGAGCGATCGGGAAATTGCCAGCCTCCATAGTTACAGACAATCGGAAGTCGGTCTGGAGTCGCTTGGGCTTAAGCTTGCGATTAATCAAAGTCCCAACCTCGACTTGAATCATGTGAATCTCGGAGATATTGATCCAATGTCATTCATCTATCGCCCATCTCTCCCACTTGCCCGGGGCAAGTCAAATCTAAACTCAAGACAGCTTACGTGTTTCCGTATTTCCCTCTGTCGCATGGAGATTGTCAACCTCAGGGATGTTCTCGGCCCCCCGGCTCGTGTTTGACCTCTGGCTCATCCTCAGGCGCCGCTTTCTTGTCTGTCATGCGCTGCTGCACAACACACTGTACCGTACGCAAGCAGGTTCCATTCGTACAATCTCTCACTGCCGTCTGCTGGTTGGCTCTGTCGAGGGGATCCTCGGCTGGTCGCAGTCTGAAACAAAGCGCAGATGGCATGGGCGGCTCTGCACTGCACATCAATGGAGCCTGCCATGTCATGTCGACCCAGTCCCGGAGGATATTTTGGGTGATTTTCCTGCTTTCCATCCCCTGGATCGTCAACTCGCTGTCTATCCTCATCACGGCGGCAGCGCGGCCTCTCTCTGAAGTTTGCAAATGGTCGAATTGCCGCCATCTTGAGGTAGAGGACGGTGGAGAAGAGCCAACACTTCTTTTTCTTTTTTTTTTTCTCTCTCGATGGCGGGTCAGCCAAGCCGTGTTCCCGACCCTCCTCGTTCTCCTCCCTCGTATAGTATTGCGTGGGCGCGTCGAGGGCCAAGCGTCGTCATCACCACCAACCTCCCTCACCGTCCTCGAATCTTGTAGTAGACGCTACCAACGCCGTAGAGGATGTGGTCCCAGAACTCGTATGTCTTCTGCCACAGCCCTCCGGAGCGGGTGCCGTGCCGCTGTTCCGACTGTGCCGGGGCCGGATGGTAGTGGCCGTCGTGATAGACTAGTTCCGTCATTGTGTATGTGTTTTGCGATGGTGTCTCGATCGTTCTTGGTTATGTTTGACCTGGCATTCCTTGGCTATCCCTTTGGTGCTTGGCTTCTCTTAAGTATTCCCTCTAGAGGTAACGAATGCAGCATGCCAGCCTGCCAACTAGTGATGACAACCACTGACCTGCCAACCTTCTCATCGACCTTTCATCAACCACCCATCATCTGCCCTTGGCACGAGCCTCCAAGCCTCTTTGCCGCTGGCCGTCAACCTCTCGGATGCTATGAATTGTCCGGCCGCCGCTCGGCTGACTCCACCACCGGCCGATCACAAGCCTTCACCCCCGTGATACCGGCGAGAGGTGGCGAAATGCCGTTCAAAGACCGGATCTTCTTTTCGCATTTGCGTCACAGCGACTGTGTGTGTGGTAGAGTGGAGGCTTGGCGGTTGCTTGGCAAAAAGGAATGTATACGTAAGTCCGACTATCAAAGTCGCTGTATCTGGTTACTCATCAACGTCTATTTCTGTAACGCAAAAGCTATTCCTGTAGTTTCCAACTTTGGCACTTAGTCAGTGTGCTATCTTTCGACCTGACATTCTCCGACCGGGACCCCCAACAGAAACGCCAGCCCCTTGAGCCTCGCTACGCTATCTGCAGCACTGATTCTAAGTTGGTCATCTACTGCGCGAGAAATGACCTCGTCTCGGCTCATCAACAGTCTCTTGACTGGGTTCCACACGCCTTGCGGGTCACGACCGTGTACGAGAGTATCATTATGATCTTCAAGTGAGGGATCAAGTGCCGTGGACAACACCCGGGCCGAAACAGCTGAGACAACGTCACTGTTGACCCCGTCGACGATGGTCCAGAACAACTTGGCCCATGGCTCGCGTCCTTCAAAGAACTGTTGGTCGAACGCACCGCCATCGTCGACTGCGGCTCTAAGGAAGAGCACGTACGACTTGACAAGTCTCACCACATCGTTGACTCGGCAGTTGGAGAGGTTGTTGTTCAGTCGCGACCATAGAATCGACGAGTGATATGGATGATCGGGTTCTCGAGCGTTCCCAAGATCTGCCAGTATCCAGTCCTTGGTCATATCAAGCTTCTCATCAACGCCCCCCAAGGACCCCTTTCCTGAGAGAAAGATGTTGTCTGGCTTGACATCGTCATGACACAGTCCATGTCGATTATGCATTCGATCGAGAGCTTCGAACAGTCGTTCGAGTGATGGTCGGTAGAGGATGTCGAGATCGCGAGTTGTGTACGCGTGTCCAGAGTGGTGCAAGTGCTCCGCGAGTCTGACCAGACTTCCAGATGCCAGAAAGGGCGTCAAGAAATGCCACCGAGCTTCACCTTCCTCTGGTGGTGACATGAAGTAATCCGTCACAGGCAGAAACTCCCCATCTCTCTGACTCTCGTCATCGGCCATCCCTCCTAATAACAACGACGCTTCTATCTCGGTCGGCCATCGCAGCTCCAAAGGTGCATCAGGGACGCAGTTTCGAAACGGAAACTTCACCTCCTTATATACTTTGATGACCGTCCCATTATAGGTGAACGTCTCTCCCTCAGACCCCGAGCCGAGCCGCTTCCACTCGTGCCGATTCGCCCATATCTCTCTTCTGGAGTACGATCCCCAGGCGAAATCCCCCGTCTCGTTCCATCTCCAGTGTGTGTCTGCGAGCGTCGAGCTGTCCCATGGCGTCAGATGGGTAAAAATAGTCGGGCTAAACTTGGCGATCAAGGCTTTTCGGTGGGTATGCACGACGGATATCCAGTGGAATGCTCCAAGAACCAAACAGAGTACGGCCGTTACTCGTGCCCATCGGCTAGTCGATCGTTGGTAGAGCCTTGTCCTTGGCCACCTATGCAGGGTTGCTTGCTTCTCCTTGAACATGGTCGATCCGTGCTGCAGGTTCGCATATCCGACGGACGGCTTTCAGAGAGCGTCTACTCCGTATATACCGATCGCCGTTGGATTCACTGATGCAAGACGATACCATAAATAAACCACAGGTCAGCCGTTGACACGACACAACTTGATCACCGCCTCCCATCCCATCCGCTTCACCAGCCCCAGCACGGTACCGAGATTGAGCCACCATGATGCCGAGACGTCTTGGCATAGAATAGGCAGACGACATTGGTGCTTCGGAGTCGTAGGGCAGGCCGAATGTGCGCTGGAGATGGGTCATTGGCCAAGAAGCCGGATGTGTCGGCTCAGCATCTCATGTGATATTGAGAATGACAGCAGAAACAAGGTTTCATTCAAGCATAAAGCCCCCGCTTACGGAGAAATGTTGCGGCCTTCACATGAGTTGGTAAGATATGGGGTTATCTGGCAAGGCACATTCTGACAGATTTGAGTATCTGAGCGCGTGTTCAGCTGCACCACAAAGACTTAGACCAAACCACGTCTTGGCGGCTCGTCCCGGTCAAGATCAGCTGCCTAGAAACAAGTGGTCTTATCACAGACAAGTTAGCAAATAATAAATCAGGTTTATCGTATTAAGCAGTTGCTCAGCCATCCGGTCGATCCACACATGACATGTTGCAGTGCGGTGATGCATTGAAGGCCAAGTGCCAAGACTTTGTTGGCATTTGCACGGCCACAACCCATCCGTTTTTAGTATTTCTTGGTAACGGACCAATACGCAATCTATTTCAGGTGTTGAAGGCGGAATTAACTGGACTCTTTCATGAAACTCTTGGTTATTATTCAAGGTGTCCCTGGAGTCCAGCACGTGCTGTTACATTCTTTTTTTTCGGCAACGATAGGGCTGAGCGACGAACCTTCTTGCAGTTGCCAATGAGCTTCTTTTGTCTTCTTCAGCCGATAGCTCACGATGCCAGGATGTATCTCTATCCATAGTCCGGTATAACCTCATCTTGAGCTGAAGTTAATGACCAGACCAAGGACCTCGACGGCCTTGGAGTAGTTTCTCCATCGAACTTTCAAAGACGGTCACTTCCAAGTGTAATTGTAACCTATACCTCTTGTTTGCTTGCTTCCGCAGCGAAACCAACGTCAAAGAGACATCATGATGTAATTCGGTGTCATGTTGGAGGACATAGACGTCAGTTGGCGTTCACCGACGTGATGTCATCCAAACTCCAGAGGGGAGTATATTATTGAGCCCAAGAGCTGTCGTTCAAGTTTTCGTTTAGCAACAGTCTTACAACTTTGTCAATTAGTCCAACACGGCAAAATACCTGAATCGAACACCGTCTCAAATCTCAAACATATCGTCAAATCTTCAAACATGGCTCCCGGCGCTGGCACCAAGGCGAGTCTGAAAACACTCGTTTCAGAATGTGACACTGACTTGATACAGGTCGATCTCGGCAAAGACGCTCCCACTAAGAAGGAAGGCGCTGGTGCTGTGCCTTCGGAATCTCTAGCTGCCGAGTCCTTCAAGGAGGGCGGTGAGTTCACCTCCAACAAGGGCATCCGCTCCGAGAACGTTCCCTCCAAATCCACCGAAACTTCGGGTGCAGGCCGCGATACCGCCTCCGCTGGTCGAACTGGCAACGTTTCCAAGTCCTCTACTGGACAAGCCGAGGGTCAACATCGTCGTCACAGCAAGAATCTCGAGGGAAGCTGGGACGAGTCCAACACGGAAGATGGTCTTCAGAAGGCATTGAACGCTGAGCCTGGTAGCGACAACGACCCTGGTCGGTTGGCAGAGCTGAAGTTCCAGCAGCAACAAGCTGGAGGAGGTGCTGGTCCCAGGGAAGGGAAACTGTCAACCAAGTCTGGCTACGATGCTTTGAATGCGGAGACTCCTTCTTAAGCAGTTCGGACGATGTTGCGTGTGCTACATGATAGTATCAATGATGAATGATTGCATGATACAGTGTTCGTACAGACTGTTTCAACCACAGCTGGCCTCACATGATCAGGCATTAATGTTGAAATTCGCATGAGATCGACTGTCAACCACAGCCATAATCAAGGCAACCATACAAACGTTCTACATCGGAAGAGGCAGCTCAGCCTAATGAAAATCCTCATGAAATGTGTCAGGGCCTTGACGGTATAAATGCCTGATACGAGTTTGTCTACAGGGATTGCACAAGCATAAAGGCCGTTGCCTTGCCGGGCGCAACGCGCGGCAGCATGATTCTGATCGAATCAAGTATACCCAATGTCAAACAATTCACAAAAAAAGAGGTTTCGATCATGCAGTTTTTTAAAACTAGATCGGAGCATCCGAGTCATAAAGGCAAATAAACACAACCATCTCTTCCAAAAACTACGGACTCGCCGCCTCTCAAGGTTGTGAGCAAGGCGACGGGAGGGCTGTGTGAAAATCCTGAATCTTATCAGCCAATCAGGAGAGATGGATTCATGACGTCAAGGTAAAGGCGGTACCGAGTCTTGGCATGTGTTTTGGTAGAGGGGTCTTGAAGCACGAAATATGAAAGAATTGGAACAAAATCAGAGAGATTAATAGCAAATAAGGGATATCTACAGAGCGTTAAAGTTATTTAACAACTTTCCCGTCAACAATTCCAACACATATCCCCTTATCTCCCCATCATCTCCCACCCAGGTTGATGCCTTAGTTGCTGCCTGACTCTCTATCAGCCAAAAAATCTGAAAATCTTGCCCCACCAAACAAAAATTCACCCCGCCTCGCCTCCATCAACCGCCGCGAAAAAAAGCCTTGAACCTGAACACACCCATCCAACCGGCAGGACAGGAACCGCCACGCTCATTGTTTTGCTTGGCCACTTTTTCTTCTTTGTCGGTCAAGTCAGCTCTTCCTTTTTCATCATCCTCCTTCCTCCTTCATCGAACGGTACATCTTCCAAACCACCTCCCATATACCCCTCGGTTTGGATTTTCTAGACTCTCTTTTCGACAGTCTCCGTTCCTTCGACCCCGCGCTTTCTTTTTTTTCCCACAGTCCATCGTCACAATGGCTCCCTCCGCGTCCAAGGAGAAGCGTCTCGCAAAGAAGGCTGCCGAGGGCAAGCTCAAGGGCAAGAAGGGCAAGAAGGCCGAGGAGGTCCAGCTCGACGCTCACGGCAACCCCATCAAGGACGATGATGGCCCCGCGACCTCGGGCGACAAGCTCGGCGAGGTGAAGCGCCTCGCTGATCAGATGGACAAGCACGGCATCTCAGACCGAGTCACCACCGGTGTCCTGGCCTCCGTTCCCTCCAGCAAGGACGTCAAGATCACCAGTGCCAGTCTGGTCTTCCACGGCCGAGTGCTCATCACCGATTCCACCCTCGAGCTCTCGTACGGTCGACGATACGGTCTCCTCGGTGAGAACGGTTGCGGAAAGTCCACTTTCCTCAAGGCTATTGCCGCCCGCGAGTACCCCATCCCCGATCATCTCGATATCTACCTTCTCAACGAGGGTGCCCCTCCCAGCGACCTCGGCGCCCTTGAGTGGGTTGTCCGGGAGGCCGAGTTGGAGCTGGAGCGTCTCGACAAGATGGCCGAGAAGCTTCTCGAGGATGAGGGCCCTGAGAGCCCTGTTCTCATTGATCTCTACGACGTGAGTTTCCTGCCCCATACAAGAGATGCACCGCTAACCCTTCATAGCACATGGACAAGCTGGACCCCTCTACCTTTTCTACCCGTGCTTCCCTGATCCTCACGGGTCTGGGTTTCAACAAGAAGACCATCCACAAGAAGACCAAGGACATGTCTGGTGGTTGGAGAATGCGAGTCGCCCTCGCCAAGGCCCTTTTCGTCAAGCCCTCGCTGCTGCTTCTCGATGACCCCACTGCCCATCTGGATCTCGAGGCCTGTGTGTGGCTTGAGGAGTACCTCAAGAAGTGGGAGCGAACCCTGGTACTCGTTTCTCACTCGATGGATTTCCTCAACGGTGTCTGCTCCAACATGATCGATATGCGTGGCAAGCAGCTCATCTACTACGGTGGTAACTACGACTCGTACAACAAGACCAAGTCCGAGAACGATACCAACCAGATGAAGGCCTACCAGAAGCAGCAGGATGAGATTGCCCACATCAAGAAGTTCATTGCCAGTGCCGGTACCTACGCCAACCTGGTGCGACAGGCCAAGTCGCGCCAGAAGATTCTCGACAAGATGGAGGCCGATGGCTTCATCCAGCCTGTTGAACAGGACAGGGTCTTCACCTTCCGCTTCGCTGACGTCGATAAGCTGCCCCCTCCCGTTCTGTCTTTCGACAATGTCACCTTCTCCTACTCTGGAAACCCCGAGGACGACCTGTACCGCAACCTGGACCTTGGTTTCGACATGGACTCCCGAACTGCCCTCGTCGGTCCCAACGGTGTGGGCAAGTCCACTCTCCTCCGACTCATGACTGGCAAGCTTTCTCCCACTGGCGGTGTCGTGACCCGACACACTCACTTGAAGCTGGGTCTCTACTCCCAGCACAGTGCTGAGCAGCTCGACCTGACCAAGTCTGCTCTTGACTTTGTGCGAGACAAGTACAGCGAGAAGTCTCAGGACTACCAGTATTGGCGTCAACAGCTCGGCCGATACGGTCTCACTGGTGATTCCCAGACTGCTCTGATGGGCACTCTGTCTGAGGGTCAGAAGAGCCGAATCGTCTTTGCCCTTCTTGCCATCGAGAGCCCCAACATGCTGCTCCTTGACGAGCCTACCAACGGTCTGGATATCCCCACTATTGACAGTCTGGCGGATGCCATCAACGCCTTTAGCGGAGGTGTCATTGTCGTGTCTCACGACTTCCGGTAAGCATCAGAAATGCCTTACTTGAGTGGCTCATGCTAACAATGAATAGATTGCTCGACAAGATTGCCAAGCAGATTCTCGTGTGCGAGAACCAGACCATTCGCGAGTGGGATGGTTCCATCTCCGAGTACAAGAACTACCTTCGCAAGAAGATGATCACGGCCGGTGCCGTCTGAGGTGCATGCGAGGAGGTGTGACGTTTTACCACTCAGCATGAAGGGGAAAATTGACTATAGAGGATTCTGTTCCAAAAGTTAATGAATGACATTAGCATGACGTGGGTATTTTCATGGGTTTTCAGCGGCGGGTGGCTAGACCATCAGGATATTTGACACGATGGGACACACGAAGGCCACGACGACGCTACCAGGACGCAGGGCACGGCCTCATCTCATAGAGAGGCCCGGAAGCGTTCATGAAGATGCGGAAATGTTCACGGGATAGATTTCTTTTTCTTGGGTCCGGCTGTTTAGAGGCCTTGATTAGTATGAACATGGCTACTCTGTTTGATATCATATTGATGATGCATCGTGTATGTCGGTCGGTGTAAAGCTAGACTCTGAGCTCGGTAGTTGGGGCTCGGAGAATTTGTGAGCCATTATATGGAGTATTAGGGATAGGTATGGAGGTTTGTTGACCAGGAGAACCATAGCTGTACCTTGGGAAAATGGTCGTTACGTCGGGTGCCCTTTGAGTAATCGCCTCCACATGCTTCAGTGTCTCATTAGAGGCTCGAGCGTGCCTTACAAGCATTTAGTACATTGCAATCTCCCCATTGTTCGATATTGCTCGTCAAGTGAATGATCATAGTGGTACTCGTAGCTTTGGACCTGACAATGTTGACGTGTAGCAGAGGTCACCTATTTTGCCTGTGGATGTTGATTCGCGTGATCAGTGAAACACATGTCTTGGTTTGTTGGTAATTCACCGACTAAAGTAGAAGCAAAAGAGATAAACAACAATTATAAAAAAAAACCCAGAAAATCAATAGCTACATAGAAAGTCACAAATACCGTATCCAACGGTTGTCATCAAGTATGCAGAAATGTCAACAACATCACCAAGAAAGCCTCGCTATCAACTACCCTACAAGAAATGAGGCCATCTCCGGATTCTATTCCCCGCTGCCGGAGCGACGGGAGGACGGGGCGTCCAAAACAGGTTTAACGCTGCAAGGCATAGCTCGGGCGTGTGGCCCACATGGGACGGAGACGAACGGGACAGGGGCAGCAGGTCGGGACCTGGAACCTGAAAGGTCAGCAAGCCCCCAAAGATGGAAGAGAAGAGAAGATAAAAAAGAAAAAAGGTGCGGCGGGTGAGGAGACTCGATATTGTGCGTGCCTTGATTTGTGCCACGATCCCATGGTTGGATGTGTAAGGTTATCAGGGATGATGTGTGCAGCCAGGGCATAGATACACAACAGGGACTGGCCATACATAACAGTCAAGCATTGTATTCAAAAATCATCACCTCTGAGCCCATCGCCAACTCCTCTTTAGGGAATCGTGCCTTGCACCAGTTGGTGAATTCAAACAAGATCCAAGATTCGATAGAAACACTCATCCTGATGGCGTGAGCATGTTGTGCCAACAAATGCCATCTCGGTGGTCATATTTTAGGCCGCTTAAGCCCACTGGTTGACCCTTCGCCCCCCCGGCACCCGTGGAAATTCTCGACTCTCGCTTCTCAAAATCTTGGGGTTTGTCTCCATCCGCCAATTCCACGTCCACCACCCGGCGCCTCCATCCGCGTGCGCAGCATCACGGCCAGGACGGGGGGATTTTCCCTTCCCCTAGAATTGCTGTACGCCTCACTTACCTCTTCTCTCTTGTTCTTTGTTTTGGGCTTCTCCACCATCACGTCGCCACACCACCATCGGCATCGTCACCCCCTCCCTCTCTTTTAACCCCCATTTACTTGATTCTATCGATTTTCAGCTTGGTACTTACACTTGCCTTGTCTCACCTGCGCCGGGCCTGGCTGTCACTCGGCTCCATCCATCACCACTGCACCCGCACCCACCTCATCACCATCAGCCTCCAGAAACAAACTCGACTCGACTCCACCCCTCTCTCTTTTGCTCGATTCCCGCCCATTCGTGTGCCTCCCCTCTCGTCTTGTCGCCATTGTCCGTATTCTCCGTTCCCCCGCTAGCTCTGGCATACCCATTGGCCCTGATTGCCCTTTCTCACCCTCGTTTCTTTACCCTGTCCCTTTTTCCCCATCTCGAGTGCCGCTCCGCTTGCATCGCCGCATCCCATCCCATCTCATCCCAGCGCCACGCTCCATCCCCATCACCTCCACACCAGAACCATCTGCCCCCCCAGTCAGGGCACCCGTCCCTTTGAACTCGCCTTAGACCTGAGCTCAACCTAGACCCGACAAACCTCGCGATCCCATCCTCGTCGCTCATCGATTCCCCCGTGCGTCTTTTGCTGTTGCGCCTGGCTGCATCATCACATCCTTGGTCGCGACCGAATCGAATCGGATCGACACCCCACAGAGCCTCGCGTGCGCATCGCGACCTCTAGCTGATCGAGTGCGCATCTGAGCCTCGAAATCCCACCCCCTCAATCGTCGCGTCACTGCCCATCGTGCACATGGGTCCTCAACTCTGATACATCTTCGGCCGTCGAATATCACACGCTGCTTGCTATTCTTGGTCCTTGCTGGGTTGACTTTGTCTTTCCTTGAGCGCTAGGTCTCCAGCATGGACAAGAACGGCTACAACTCAACGGTGCTGCAGCGGCCACATAGAGAAGACGGTGGCGATGAGGAGCGGGAATCTCGCTCACATCACCACCACCATCACCACCATCATCATCACCATCATAGGCGCGACGTGATGGGTGGTCCTGATGCTCCTCGTCCTGGCGGCGACTCGGCTGGTCCTCCAGCTGGTGCGACGGCGACAGCCTCATCGAATGCGAACGCGAATGCGCATCGGCACTCCACCTTCAGCCTGCGCTCGCCCAAGCAGTCCGAGTTCCGTCCTCCTCCCTTCTCTCCCCCAAACCACGGCCACGCCCATTCTCACAACACCAGCACCTCGAGTGCTGGTCATCCTCATCAATCCCCGCCTCGCCAGGCATTGCATAATCCCAATCCCTACATGGCTTCCTCGTCCTCGGGCGCACCGGGCGGCCCCGTCGCTCCCACTCTACCACCTCCCGTTGGTCTCAAGTCATCATCACCTGCGCCTGGTGGGCTTCAACATCATCCTTCGCAGCACCCGTCGCATCAGCAGCATCAACACCAAGCTCCTCCCCCGGTATCGCCGCTGCACCCGCCGGCTGGATACTATTCACCCTCGGCGCCCGACGTCCATCACGGCCGTGACAGTAAACCCGCATCGCGAGGCTTCTATGACCCAACGACCGATACCACAGAGCGTCGAGTTTCTGTTTCCGACGCGGCTACGCCTGCCGCCTCCTGGCACAACGCCAACGCCAACGCCAACGCGCCCCCGGCTGGCACTCCCAAGGTAAGGGGGGCAAATCCACTTCTTTTTTTGTCTTTGACTCTCCGTCGTCTCGCCCAGGCTTGATTTGATTGAATGCACCTAACCTACCTGTCGGCCCTTGAATTTCTCTCTTTCCCCCAACATCATTCACTTTTTCATTCTCATCTATTTCATCATCCATCGTCTCCAGGCCATCAATGCCTGCTTCCCTTCTGAACACTATCTTAGTAATTTTTCCCGCCCTCCCGTAACATCCATCGCATCACGCTTAATTTCATCACCACTCCCCTTAACGCGGCAACACGCATTCTTTCTCTCACCCGCCGCAAACCAAACCAAAACAACCACATCACATCTTTGCTGACGTGGAGCTAACTTTTTCCTTCCACCCCAACAGACTCGTGAGCCATACAACTATTCGCAATCTGGTGAACAGCACACTCCTTCCTATTACAACGGCGGCTCTTATACCTCACCACGCGCATTCAATCGCCCGCGCAGCCCGTTATCCCATTCGCACCCTCAGCCTGGGTCTCTCAGTCCTCCAGGTCGACAGCCGCTCCTAGCCTCTCCGAGCTTGAGACATGGTGCAACGGCCAATATGAGCTCGACAACGAACGGGGTTCCTGCCCTTCCACCCTTCAAGTCGGACCTCGCGGCTCCATCACCACCAAAGCCTAATCCTCCATCAACCAGCGTACGCCATTTCGATCTTTACCCTGATGCATCAATGCTAACTTGATACAAGACGCCGAGCCGAGCTGCTGACCCCATGTCCTTCTCCAACATTCTTTCTAGTGCCGAACCTGCACCACAACCTCGGGAACGAACACCTGTGGTTGAAGAGCGTGAGCGAGAACATGATCGAGATCGACGCGACCGAGAGCTGAAGCGTGATTCGCGAGAAGCGAAGCCATCAAAGCGCGAACTGGAACCCGAGGATCACGATACTGAAGTCGAAAAAGACGTCGAAACGGAGCCTGAACCCGTCAGGGGAAAACCAAGAGAACCTGCCAAAAAGAGAGGAGGCCGTAAGTCGACCAAGGGCCGCGCCTCTGACATCCGTGAGGCGGCAAGAGAGGCAACGACCCCCAAGAATGGGCGACGGTTATCCATCAAGAAGGAATCCCCGACTCCCCGTCTACCTGCTAAGCGACAAGCGAATGGTCAGCCTAAGCAAAAGACGTGGTCGACTGAGATGGAAAAGAAGATCCAGAATGCCGAATCTCAGATTGACAGCAAGGCCGCGGCCCTCGATCCTGATGAGTTCGACGAGCAGCAGTACAAGGAACGCGCGCAGAAGCGCCGACGTGTAATGGCCGAGCTAGACTTGGATCAGAGCCGACTTCGACGAGATGCTTATGCAACAACAGCAAGTAAGAAACTGGTACAACATGCTGAGCTAGGCAAGCGGCGCTACGACGATGTCTTCTACGATGAAGCTCTTCACGAAGTTCGGGAGCAAGAGGTCTATGCTGAGAAGGAACGCAAGAAGGATATGCAACGCAAGCGACGTCGCGAAAAGTCTATGGCTGTCACCATGGAGCAGAAGGAGGCGGCTCTTGCGCGCGCCGAGGCAGCCGAAGACGAGGCAGAGCGCCAGAAGCACCTCCGTGATGCTGAGCGTGCCAGTAAGAAGGCACAGCAGACGAAGCTTATCCTGCAACAAGGAATCAAGGGCCCCGCCCGCAACCTGGAGCTCAACCTTGAGGGTGGCACCATGTCCTCATTCCAGGCTTCCGACATGGAATCTGGCGAAGCAGGAACGCCATCCGGCAAACGAAAAGGCAAGGGACGAGGAGGTCCCCGTCTTAAGAAGTCAAAGGAGCAGAAGCAGGCCGAGAAGGACTCTGCCGAAGCTGCTCAGGCCGCTTTGGATGCTGGCGAGGAATTGCCCACCAAGGAGGAAAACCGCGTCCGCATCAAGATCAAGAAGTCCAAGAAGGACGCATCCTTGGATACCGAAAAGGACAAGGATGAGGCCGACAAGGACGAAGAGGAGCCTACTGAGAAGAAGACCAAGAAATCCAAAGACAAGGACAAGGATAAAGACAAGGAGAAGGTCGACGATATCCCTGAGAACGAGAAGCGCTTCATGTCCAAGGGATACAACCAAATTTACGACCAGATCTGGCGAGACATGGCTAGGAAGGATGTCAACAAGACCTTCAAGCTGGCAGTCGACTCTTACGCCACAAAGGCTTCTAACCTCAAGAAGACGGCGATTCTGGCTTCCAAGGAGGCTAAGCGCTGGCAATTGCGAACCAACAAGGGCACCAAGGATCTTCAGGCCCGTGCCAAGCGAGTCATGCGTGACATGATGGGCTTCTGGAAACGCAATGAACGTGAGGAGCGAGACCTTCGCAAGGCTGCCGAGAAGCAAGAGATTGAGAATGCCCGCAAGGAGGAAGCTGATCGTGAAGCCGCTCGTCAGAAGAGGAAGCTCAACTTCCTTATCTCTCAGACTGAGCTCTACTCTCATTTCATCGGCAAGAAGATCAAGACTGATGAGGTGGAGCGCAGTACCGACAACCCTGATGTGGCAAGAGATGCGCACCAGATTGACGAGCAGAAACTCGACATTGAGGAGCCTACCGATGTCGCTGGCAAGGTCACAGACTTTGCCAATCTTGACTTTGAGGAGGGTAGCGACGAAGCTCTTCGTGCTGCTGCCATGGCCAACGCCCAGAACGCCATTGCAGAGGCTCAAAAGAAGGCTCGCGACTTCAACAACCAAGGCCTCGATATGGACGAGGAGGGCGAGATGAACTTCCAGAACCCCACAGGTCTGGGAGACGTCGAAATCGAGCAACCCAAGCTCATCAACGCCCAGCTCAAGGAGTACCAGCTCAAGGGTCTCAACTGGCTTGTCAACCTGTACGAGCAGGGCATCAACGGTATCTTGGCAGACGAAATGGGTCTCGGAAAGACTGTCCAGTCCATTTCCGTCATGGCGTATCTTGCCGAGAAGCACGACATTTGGGGTCCTTTCCTGGTTGTCGCCCCAGCCTCAACACTTCACAACTGGCAGCAAGAAATCGCCAAGTTTGTTCCCGAGTTCAAGATTCTGCCGTACTGGGGTGGCGCTGGTGACCGAAAGGTTCTCCGAAAGTTCTGGGACCGCAAGCACACTACGTACCGAAAGGATGCTCCTTTCCACGTTTGCGTGACTTCGTACCAGCTTGTTGTCTCAGATGTGGCCTACTTCCAGAAGATGAGATGGCAATACATGATTCTGGACGAGGCCCAGGCCATCAAGAGCTCACAGAGTTCTCGTTGGAAGTGCCTTCTCGGCTTCCACTGCCGAAACCGACTGTTGCTTACGGGTACTCCTATCCAGAACAACATGCAGGAACTTTGGGCCCTTCTCCATTTCATCATGCCGTCGCTGTTTGACTCTCACGACGAGTTCAGTGAATGGTTCTCCAAGGATATTGAGTCGCACGCGCAGAGTAACACCAAACTCAATGAAGACCAGCTCAAGCGACTTCACATGATCTTGAAGCCCTTCATGCTTCGACGTGTGAAGAAGCATGTGCAGAAGGAGCTTGGTGACAAGATTGAAATGGACGTGTTCTGCGATCTCACCTACCGACAACGGGCTTACTACAGCAATCTGCGGAACCAGATTAACATTATGGATCTCGTCGAGAAGGCTACCATGGGAGATGACCAAGACTCTGGCACTCTGATGAACTTGGTGATGCAGTTCCGAAAGGTCTGTAACCATCCTGATCTGTTTGAGCGCGCCGAAGTCCGTTCGCCTTTCGCCTGCGCCTACTTTGCTGAGACGGCCTCGTTTGTCCGTGAGGGCAGTGAGGTCTCTGTGGGTTACTCGAGTCGCAACATGATCGAGTATGAACTTCCTCGTCTTATTTGGCGACAAGGTGGCCGTCTACACAAGGCTGGCCCAGACAATCAGACTGCTGGTTGGCGAAGTCAGGCACTCAACCACATGATGAACATTTGGAGCCCAGAGAACGTTCAAGAGAGCAGCAGTGGATCCAAGGCATTCTCATGGCTTCGGTTTGCTGATGTTTCGCCCCACGAAGTCTATGAGGCTACACACTCGAGCTTGATCACCCGAGCTGCCAAGGAGATCCAAAAGCGGGACCGACTTGGCTACTTCAATGTTGCATACACTGAGCCTGAAGACAAGAGCTACACTCCAGCTCATGCTCTCTTCCAGATTCGGGCTCGTCAGAACCGGAAGCCTATTGCGGAAATCACTACCGAGGGCGTCTTGACTCAGCTGATGAATGTTGCCCG
This sequence comes from Fusarium sp. FW16.1, assembly GCA_017654865.1. Classification (NCBI taxonomy): domain Eukaryota; kingdom Fungi; phylum Ascomycota; class Sordariomycetes; order Hypocreales; family Nectriaceae; genus Fusarium; species Fusarium sp. FW16.1. Next base: position 2,135,538 of record JADNRB010000001.1, read on the forward strand.
GGCAGACTATGATGAGTCTGGTCTGGGACGACTGGAGCCAGCTGGCAAACCTCGCGCGTCAGCTCCCCCAATCCAAGTGTCTTGCCGTAGCTCGGGCTCCGAGATCGAGCGAGCCAACAACTTGTTCAATGTCGACATTCGCAAGATCCTCTTCGGACCGACAGTGTTTGAGCAGAGGGCGTTGGTGGAGAAGAAGATTCCTTTGGAGCTGTACCCTTCACGCGAGATGCTTCCCAAGCCAGATCACGAGAAGAAGGGCTTCACCAACATCTCTGTCCCGTCCATGCAGCGATTCGTCACCGACAGTGGCAAACTTGCCAAGCTCGACGACCTGCTCTTCAAGCTCAAGGCCGAGAATCATCGTGTGCTGCTGTATTTCCAGATGACACGCATGATCGACATGATGGAGGAGTACCTGACGTACCGCAACTACAAGTACTGCCGACTGGATGGTTCGACCAAGCTCGAAGATCGACGAGACACGGTGCACGACTTCCAGACCCGTCCCGAGATCTTCATCTTCCTCCTGTCCACTCGTGCCGGTGGTCTTGGTATCAACCTTACATCCGCCGATACCGTCATCTTCTATGACTCGGATTGGAACCCTACCATCGACTCACAGGCCATGGACCGAGCCCATCGACTGGGTCAGACCAGGCAGGTTACGGTGTACCGTCTCATCACTCGCGGTACCATCGAGGAGCGTATCCGAAAGCGTGCTCTGCAGAAGGAGGAAGTCCAGCGCGTCGTCATCCAAGGTGGCGGTGCCAGCGTCGACTTCTCTGGTCGTCGTGCTCCCGAGAACCGCAACCGCGACATTGCCATGTGGCTGGCGGATGACGAGCAGGCAGAGATGATTGAACGCCGCGAAAAGGAACTCCTCGAGTCAGGCGAGTTGGAGAAGCAACAGAAGAAGAAGGGAGGCAAGCGACGCAAGGCAGAGAACTCTGCCAGCTTGGATGAGATGTATCATGAAGGTGAGCAAGTTCTTTTCCCACAAGATGACACAAGCTAACAAGTTCCAGGCGAGGGTCACTTTGATGACGGTTCCAAGGGTCTTTCTGGAACAGCAACACCGAACACGCCCGCCCCTGCTGAGAGCGACACCAAGGGCAAGAAGGGCAGGGCGAAGGGATCTAAACGAGCCAAGACGGCCAAGCAAAGGCTTGCTATCGCCGATGGCATGGTTTAGTGGGTGAATATGAATTGCACAATGTTGAGTTGAGATGGTGTTTGATAACGGATGATTGGAGCCTCGGATGGCTCAAGGTTGGGAGATGAAGGGAGTTATTGTACTAGCTTTTGTTGATATTTGATCATGGTGAAGGTTTTTGATGAAGGAAGGGTTAGAGGGGGAACCAAAAGCCAAAAGAAGGACGACAGAGCCACCCTAGGAGGTGGCAGTCGCCGAGGTGGACACTGTACTATTATTACGTAGGCATAGACGGACGGAAACAGTGCGTACTTGTTCACTCGGTCTGCGATTAATGTATCTAATGGTGTATTGAGGGTGTTGGATGCTGGCTGCTGCCCTTGCCTTGTAGGGTTGCACCCTGCCCAGGCTTGTGAGGTCCAATCTGAGCCACGACGTCCATCAACAGCCATATCCGGTATGGTGTAGTGGCTAACATTTCGCGCTCTCATAACTGGGGGAATAGCACCGCGGAGCCCAGGGTTCGATTCCCTGTACCGGAGTTTTTTTTGTCCTTCACTACAAAGATGATCTGAACAACGTGGGAGTCAGCAGTTGCGTCTCTTTTTGCCATGGATTGATAGGTTTGTTAAATAAACAAGAGCTTATTTTATAAGAATATTAAGTTTAAAAAGAGATGGGCTTTCCCTCCTCCCATAGACCAGCCAGACAGGGGCAGGCAGGCAGTTAACCACCCCAGATGAAGTTGATAAAGGCAACAAAAAGGCATCGACAGCAAAAGAGTAACATCTCCGGTACAGGGAATCGAACCCTGGGCTCCGCGGATCAGATGATCTCTCAACTTGTTGATGAGAGCGCGAAATGTTAGCCACTACACCATACCGGATGTGATGTGATTGGTTGAGATTTGGCAACGCAGCTGGCCACTATTACTAGGCCGCAGGCCATGGCTCGTGGCTGCGATGCAGTTTGACCTGGCGATTTACTGCTTGATGGTCGTTTGTATGTGAAGACTATATGAATATGCTGAAATGGGTGTAGTCCTCATTTTGGAGCTTGTGAAACAGGCCAAGCTGTGATGTCTTTGCTCCTTCCGATGTTCGATGCTAGGTACCTCGCATCTTTGAACGTTGCCATGAGATTAATGAGTACGTTGTAGAGATTTCTTCCCTGGCTTAGGAATGTCTTTTGGTGTTTCTTTTCTACCTGTTTAGGCTTCTGAATATTGTGGTTATCTTTGGCGCTTTGTAGTCGGGCTGTTGTATCACCAAGGCTGGTTAATAAGCCATGGTGATCACTTGAACTTGCATGTGAGTGAGATAGGTAGCTTCAAACTTGGATCCTTCAACTACTATCGACAACTTAACATTTTCGGTCTGACAGCGAAACTTGACCATGGCAGCCTCTGAGAACGCATCATCAGCCTTTTACGGCACCGTCATTCACTCAACTTCACCCACCACAATCACAATCCTCCAAAACACCCTCCTCACCATCTCATCAGGCCGCATCGTCTCCCTCCAGCCAGACACATCCCCCGATAAGCTCTCCTCTCTCAACATCCCCGTCACAAAACTCGCGCCTCGTCAATTTCTCATCCCCGGCTTTGTCGATACGCACAACCATGCTCCGCAGTGGATGCAGCGTGGTCTTGGACAGGGCATGCATATCCTTGACTGGCTTGAGGGCGTGACGTTTCCCAATGAGGCGCGCTATCGGGATGTTGAGTATGCGAAGCGTGTTTATGCTTCTTTGGTTGATGGCATGCTTAGGCAGGGTGTTACTACTGCGAGTTATTATGGCTCGCTGCATGGAGATGCTACATGTGTCCTTGCTGATACGTGTCTTGCAAAGGGTCAGAGGGCGTTTGTGGGCAAGTGCAACATGAACAGGAACTCGCCTGACTTTTACCGCGATGCTAGCACGGAAGAGTCTCTGGCTGAGACGAAGCGGTGTATTCAGCATGTCCGGTCTATCGATCCTGATGGTTATCTTGTCAGATACGTCATTACGCCTCGCTTCGCTATATCGTGTGAGCCAGACCTTCTGGAGGGTCTTGGAGTTATCGCATCGGAGAATACGGATTTGCCGATACAGACTCATTTCAATGAAGCGCAGCAGGAGATTGATGCTACGCTCTCTCTGTTCCCGCAGTTTGACAACGAGGTTGATTTGTATGCGCACTATAAGCTGCTGAACCAGCGGTCTGTCCTTGCGCACTGCACCATCATGACGCCTGGAGAGACAGACAAGTTGGAGACTCATGGCTGTGGTGTGGCACACTGTCCGACGGCTAACATGACGGTCGGAGGAGGTTTCATGGCTGCCCCTGTACGGGACTTTATGAGGCGAGGCATCAAGGTCGGGTTGGGTACTGATTCCGGCGGTGGATTCTCCTCATCGATTCTTGACTCTATGCGTCACGCGCTGATTGCATCATTCTCAAAAGAAGCAGAAACAAAAGGTGCCGACAAAGGGCTGAGCCTAGATGAAGTGTTTTATCTTTCGACGATGGGAGGTGCGAAGGTCATGGGAGTTGGGGATGAGATTGGAAACCTTGAAGTTGGGAAGCAGTTTGATGCTGTTGTCGTGGACATGGATTCTTCGAGGCGAGGTGTGAATGCCCCTGTTGAAGAGGAGGATTCGACGAGGAGGGTGTTTGACAAGTTTCTCATGACGGGGGATGATAGGAATATTGTCGAGGTGTATGTAAGGGGTCGAAAGGTTTATTCCATCGAGTAAAGCTACTCGAAATTACTATTATACCACTCAACAGGTCTATTACACGGCTTCATCCCCAATGGGCGCCCGTCGCTTCCTTCTAGCAGCATCCAGCCTCTCTATCTGCTGGCCGCTACTCGTCTGCCGTGGAGTTTCATCACTGTCGTCTGGCGTGTCAGGTAACCTAACCCTCTTGCCTCCCCAACCGGCACTCATACTCAGCGTCTGAGCCGCATAGTCGAGATCTCCATCGAACCCGTATCTAAACGCCTCCTTCTCTTGAAGCGGGAGGTGATTAAATCGCCAATCCCACACAGCGGCGTATGTAGAGCGATATGAGGCAAACGCCATTATCGAGCCAATTACTCCGCCTCCCACGATATCATACCAATTATGCGCAGCGTCTATCGTCAAAGATCCAGCAATGAGCACCGCAGCTAACAGCGGCGCAAACGTGAGACATAGCTTCCAAAACGCGGGCTTGTGGTCTGCCCAGACTTTAAGCTTTGCGTTTAACCAGAGGAACAGGAAGCCGAAGCCTGCAAAGGCTGCTGTCGTGTGACCGCTTGGAAACGAGGTGATGGCGTTTTGTATCTTAGACTTGTCGGGCTGCGTGCAAATCTCTGTCGTGTACATGACCTTGTGAAACCCAACGCCATTTAGACCAGATGCGTTCCTCTCAGACGCGAGTGATGTATCAGGCATACAGACGTCTAGAAAGTATGGTCTGAACCCCCCGACGAGTTGCTTGAGCGTCACTTGGAAGAGAGAGGCTAATATGACGGACCAGGTGGTTCCCATTATGGCGTTGCTGGCGTCCCATATTGATCTGATTTGTATCTGCGCGAGGATGTACACGCTGAACGGTCCGGCGATGGAGATTACGCCGGAGAGCCAGGAGGGGATTATCCAGCCTCGATCGGGGTATGCCCATTCTGGGTATATGATGTCGCCCGAGGTTGCGTCAAAGGTTATGGGAAAGGTTCGAGTGATGATGACGGGGGTGTGGTATAGCTAGATAGACTAGTTAGCTAGAGTTGAGATTGAAGAGAAAGAGAACGTACGCCGAACGCAAGACCGCCGACTACACCCATGCAAAGAAGATCAATCCAGTTGATCAGAAACCATTGTCGCAGAAACAGCTGGACTCTTTGGGACTTGGACTCTGAAGATGGTGGCATGCTGGGCTAAGAGATCCAGCAGCCGATCAATTAATTCATGTATGTAGAAGAAGAAGAGAAGAAAGAAAAGATCATCAGGAACGAGAAACAAAGTGGTGTTGCTTGATCACGAGGAATGTAATTGAGACTTTAGCTGTCGCGTGCTCCCTCTTGTCTGACGTCATGATGCACCGAATCCGATCGCGGCGTAAACGTCGATGCAGAGATTGGTTGGACAATACCTTGATTGCCCCTGCCCGTTTTAGTACCCGTCACAAAGAGTTGTCACTACGGATAATTGAAGAATATGAAGGTCAAGGTAAGTCCTATTCTAAACACCAAGGTATAACGTATATCTATGGTATCAATCATACAAAAAACGCCGTTCCATGCAAATATAATCATCAAATGCCCTCCATATCCAATCCAATATCTACATATATCATATACGACATTACTTCTTCAGAGATCCGGGGCCCTGGACACCACGAGCACGGCTTCGCACTCGAACGTCATACTTGAGCGCCTTGTCACCGATGGTACCGTCGCTGTTGACGGTAGATCCAGAGACACAAGGTGCGCCGCTCCATCCCACAGCTGAAACGTGTTTCCATGTCTCGGAGGGATCAGCAAGCATGCGCTGTGTGTAGAATAGTCGGCAGTTGGCGGCTTCGTATCGGAAGTGTACGGGGTATCCATCGACATCGTCCTCGGTGTAGCCGCTCAGAGCGTTGACCTTGCCAGCATTGGCGCCGTCGGTAAGTGGCAGCAGGGGAGGATCTTCGAGGCTGGGGAATGCATCCTCATGGTCTTGAAGAATCTTGAGAGCCTTCTTGTCGTTCTTGACACCCGAGAGGAAAGATGCAGTCGCAGTGATCAATTCGGAGTGGAACGAGAGCAGAGTACCCTTGACACCACCCATAGCCTGCATGGCGAGGTGGAGGGGACGTCCACCGAGGGCTACTGTGCGGATACCGTAGTTGCGGGTTAACCAACCGGTCAGGACGGTACAGGCGGAAGCGCAAGTACCGTCAGTGACGATGAGAATGTTCTCAGGCTTCCAGGGAGGCTCGACCTTGGTGGTCTTTTTACCAGAGTCTTCGTCGTCTTCGAAGCGGCCAAGATTACTTTGGAATGCCGCAGTCATGTTCTGGCCGCCCTTGATCGTGTAAGGACCGAACCACTTCTCACCCTCCTCGATGGCGTTGCCTTTGGTGTCAATGGGCCACTCGTTACTCTTGGTGATGAGGGTATCAAGGAGTGTCTCGTAGTCGGCTTCGGTAGCGGCGGCGAGGGACTCTGTGGCGCGGTATCGGCCAAATGTGGTGAACTCGCCATCGGGGAACAGCACACGGTAGATGGACTGGGCCAGGGCGAGAGAACCACCGCCGTTGGCCGAGACGTCAATGATGAGCTTGTCACGGCCAGCCTTCTTGGCCTTTTTGATGAACTCGCCAAGCACCTCCTCGCCCTCAGCAACGTATTCAGTAAAGTTGAAATTACCGAGGGTGGCAAAGTCGAATCCGATGGGAAGGAAGCTCAGGATGGAAATGACAGCCGTCTTTTCGTTTCCTTCGCCTTCGAGGAAGTAACAAGTTATCGAATTCTTGGAGTGCTTGACCACAGGCTTGGGATATCCATTAAGATCGGCGCTCTCCTTGGTGTCGGCGCGACGCTCATTGCTCGATGGCTTCTTGCTGGTCTTGTTGTGAGGAATCTCAAAGTACTCGTGGAAATCCTCGCCAGACTCGATGCCGGAAAAGTCGACGGTGGTGGGGATGGCGATCTCGTTTACAACCTCTAGCGTGCTGCCGTTGTAGAACTTGATTGTGTACTTGTCGGGAATCTCAAACTGCGTGATGAGCGTCGTGCCAGCCATGCCGACTGCGGAACGGGGGAGGTTCGAGAAGAGGTTGTTCCACTGGGCGTCAGGATCGTTCATGTTGTTGGTGTTGCGGGTAGCGTCCTCCTCGAGCCACTTGTCGATGGGGGTGCCATCGATACTCTTGATGGCTGAGGGGTAGTAGGTAAGACTACCTGCGTTACCGCGGACGACATCAATGCTGTGGAAGATCTGAGGGAGGCTGAGACCGTCCGAAGAGATTGACTTGAAGTCGATGCCTCGTCGGACATAGAGAAAGGTGTTGAGAAGAGCTGGGGGGTAGTCAAAGTGGAGATCGTTGGCGGCAGCGAACTAACATGGTGAGCAATGTTTCAGTAGATAGATGTGATGTAGATGTAGATGTCTTACAAGGCTGCGCAGATCAGTCATGACCTCGTACTGTCCCTTGTACTTGTTCTTGTTCAAGTTGTCCCGAATAGTATCCAATCCACCCAAGACATTAACACCAGGGAAAAGGTATCCCTCTGGAGGATCAGCCAGAACCTCGAGCGTGCTCTGAAATTCGATCAAAGGCTGAAGATAGTCCAGAAGCGCAAGGTCACGCTCCTTGTCGACGGGAACCGACTTGAGACAAGCAATACCCACAGAGACAGGAACTGTAAGAAAAGCAGCCTTGCCCTTTGGGGTCTTCGACTCTTCATACACCTGGCTGATTATCTTGCAAGGCTCGGCATCGCTATTGGTGTAGTCCCTGGCGGAGATGAAAGAAGGCTGATTCCTACCCTCGTGCATGATCTGCCGGGGTTCGAGAGCGGCGGCAAGGCCCACGAGGGCCAGGACACCAAGAGCAATCATGACGAACAAAGAAAAAAACCGATTTGAGAATTGGTTAAAGGCTGGAGTGATGGAGACGACTTCTCCGGGCGCCTACCAACCCTTATATGCCAGGTGCCATCCTTCACGAGTCAACACCGTGGATCCATCCATCCTCAAGCGTTTCAACTGCAAAGCCTCAGCCTGCCCCGTCTCATCCCAGCTCCTGAGGCTGGTTCTGCCCTGTGGACGGGGCTCGAGTGGCCACTAGCGGGTGGGACATGGAGCCCGGCCATGACCTCCGGTTGGCTCTTGGTGGTCATTGTCAGGAACCTGGCTTGTTTTAGACGCGGGCTGTGTTGGAATCTCCGCCAGACGCTAGACGTTCGTCCAGAGTAGCGGGTCCCTCCATTGCTGATTTTTGCAGGGGGAGGGGGATTCTCGAGTAAGCACCAAGTTGTAAAGGGAAGATTTGATCAATGCGGTGAGTTGGGAGATCGAAAGGTCTGTTTTTCTCTCGGGTACAGAAGCCGTGAAGGACTTGGCTGAGTTGTTAATTGCTCCATCAGGCTGTAAGAATCTGTCGAGTCTTATCTGTTCCACAAAGAGAAAACATGGCGTCCAGCCAAGATTGTTCACTTAACCTTTTCCCCTCAGCCGTTTGGCCCCCCTTGTCGATCTGCCTAACAGCTATTTTTACAGCCGACAAGGCTCTCTTTTTGCCCATGTCAGCTTTTGAGAGGCGGGCTTAGCCTAACGAGAGTAGCGCAGAGACCCCAAGCGTGAAGCCATCGTGACCCGCGCCCCGTCTCCTCTCAAGAGGGGACTTTGGTGGTCCAGACTAGGATGTTTAAACGAGTCGTCGTGGAGAAAGGAATCCTTACGTTGCAACGCTGACAATGCACGTTTTTTGTTGTTCAAGATCCGCAACCGATATTTCCGAAACGGACATAAAAATCATGGTCAAGGCCATGCTTTCCTGCCTCCACGTTTTTTTCTTTCCCTTAGTGCAATCAAGCTGAAATAGATGGCGTTGAGGCGGGTGATGAGTGATCAAGCCCGGTCAAGGCGCAGCCATCGGCAAGGTCATACCCCTCAGCTTGCTTACAGCCGGGGGCCGGGATTTTGCTGACGGTCAGGAACTCGATTTCGATGCGACCTTTTCATTTGAGGGAATCTTGTTTCCGTCTTTGAGGTCGCGTAGGATGCTGTCATGGGGAGGTTGGTGACTGGGGAGCCTTGTGTTTGCTGTGCGGCAGGGATCGGAGAGGAGTGCCTCTGAAAAGAAAGCAGTGTATTATGTAACCCTCTGACGCCTGTAGTTGTTGTGATGATACTGATGATGATTATTTCCCCATTCTAACGTTTCTATATACCAATATCCTCTCATACGCAGAGAATGTTTAGAAGAATTTACGCTTTGCACTTATTTCTTGTGTACTTTCTTCACATCCTTTATGGTGATCCACGATGAACTCCTCAGTCATCAACTGTCTTACTTAGCTGCCTGAGTGATCAAATGAGGCCTTGGGGGTCATGTTGAGTCGCCCTCGTCAGCCCCCTATGTGGCGATTGGAGTGGAAATATACCATGCCCGTTGGAAATTCATGATGAATTCCTGACCTTTGAGGCTATGCACATGGTTTGTTGCACTCACAGGTTTGGTAGTGTTACTCGCTGTCGAGGCTGACGATGTCTGTGGGAAAGTAACGACTGAACGATGGTCCGGTTCTCGGTAGACGATGACGAGACGAGAAGAAACAGCCAAAATAGCGACGAGAAAAGGTAGCATGTTTGTTGCTAATTGCGGGTGAACATGCTCGGCTGCGCAGCATGTGTCTGACGTAGTTCCTCCACAAGGAGGCCTTCTAAGAGAGCCTCAACTCCACAGCCCTCAGGGCCTGGACCCGTTCCACAACTGTAATGCTCCTCGGTATTTGGTTAAATGCTCGTAGTGATTGAGTTTCCGTCTTCTGGGCCCGACGTGTCGGCCTGGCGCTGGTATACTCAAACGGACATCCCATCTAACACTGGTGCCTGACACTGGTGTTTAACACAGGGAGATAGACCCCCTACTTCGAGGCCTGAGCTGAAAGTTGCAGGCGACTTCGTGTTATAGGCTCGCGATATCATAAAGGCTCTGGAGAGGATGGTCAAGAAACCTGCCTCCTGAATCTTTCTACGAGGTCATGTCATGATGGATCTTCAGTCGGCCAACTGATGCCCATGTGCGCAGGTCGCGGGGGAAGCAGTAGGCTACCTCCCTCTGGTCAACAACAAGAGCTTGCAGCCGGTTGGCTCCGGCAGGATTTTCAGAGCCTATCTACCAAAGTCCCTTTGTTGACAATAGTCAAGATCTAGGTTAGACTGTACTCCAGGCGGAATTCCAGGCAGAATCCCATTATTGCGGCCATATTCTTCCTGACCATCACAGCATCTCATTCTGGATTATAGCCATCTTCGCCACGTCATCCCTGCGTAGCCATCAAAGACGCGGCCAAACACTCAAGTCTGCCCCGTCTGTCCCTTTCTCTTCCCATACGTCCAACAGTCCCGATATCGCCTGGGGCAATCGAGAGCATGGCCTCCCACATATCCACAGCGTGGACATTTGCTGCCCTGCGTCTGTCTCTGTAACTCCTACACAAACTCTTGTCAGTGCCATCTCCCATTTAAGAATTGCGAGTCCACAGCACCTTTTTGTCCTCCTTGTTTAGTTTCTCATTCATCTTTTCTGCTTCTGTTTGTGTTTCCGGTTGTTTGTTGGTATGGTTGGAAGTGCTCATGGATAAGTGCCGTGTGTAGGGTGCGAGGTTGCGCAACCGGCTCAGAGTAACTCGTGAGTTTCTCGGTACAGCACTGCGATGGAAACGCATTAAATTCTTGGTGAGGAGATGTGGTAAAGAAGTTGATTTTTTTTAAAGAAGTTGAGATGAGCAACGAGAGATATGGTTCAACTGATAAAGCTAGTCGTGAAATAAACTCAGTTTACACGTGTTTGTTCGCCTGCAACACTTGTACTTGCAAATACAAGGCAGCACCCAACCGTCAGAAACTGCTCCTCGAAATTAACTTCAATAGGTAGGTTCGAGTCGAGACATCATCCGGTCTAGACGATCCGCCCCTGTTATGGCATCCCTCGCAACTTCCGGTTACGTGATGCCGGCGATGGTTAGGTCTTCCTGCCTCTCAACCCCCTCCGCTATGCGTTCATTTCTTCTCGTTCGGTTCGGTTTCTCTTCTTTGCATCTTCAATCCATCATATTTTGTAGACATCATGTCTTCTCCCGAGCCTTCGCGTCGACGCACCCGTTCAACTTCTGCACCACCCCGCTTCAAAACGTTTCAAGTTATCAAGCCGTTCACGATCGACGATTACTGCTATCTCAAAGAGCCGGGCATTGTGGCCCTGGAAGTCGGCTACCATGGAATCATTGCCCAGTCGGCAGCCGACGGATCGAAGAGATATCCCCCCGTGAGATTACTTCGCACGACAAAGACACCACAAGGCCTCGAGAGTTTTTCAGACATCGATAAGAGGGGCGAGGGGTTCAATGTCCCCCGTGATCGCATCAAGATTGGGAGCTTTGTCCCGGAAGATGTCCCAGAAAATGTCCCGGATGATCAACGGCATCTCTTTGAGATCACACCCAAAGACCCGAAGCTGAACCCCAGAAGAGTTATAACACGCCCCGGACGTGAAGAACATACGTGGATTCGAACAACACAGCCGGCCAAGCCTGGCATGCCAGAGTGTTGGGTCTTTCGTACTGCTCCTCGACGAATCTCATCAGGCAGAGTTGCCTTCCAATTCGCAAATGGGAATGGCGAGTCTCGAAACGTCTGTCGAATTGAAATGTCGCCAAAAACCTGGAACTCCTTAAATCTAAACTCGGCCTCCCTGGTCAATCGTGTGGTCGAGATCACGGTCGACGGGCAAAGGCATCCGTTCCATTGGCGGAATATCCCTGCTATTGGGCCTTTCGACTGCTGGGCCGAGGCATTGCGGGTGGCCCTTTGCATTGAATACATGGATGCTGATGGTCATTGGAAGAAGCAATATTTCCAATCGACAAACTTCAAGCGATTCTCCGCAACTACCATCTGCCGTCGTTTAAATGAAAGGGGAATAGAGGTGGATCATCTCGAAGCGGGCTGGCTTGACTGCATCAAGATCATGGCTGCCCTATTGAATTGGAGGTGGGAGGATTGCGACGGATACACTGCTGAGCTCTAGGAGCCCTTCAAAGCCGTGGTCCGCATCGTGGAATTCAACTTCCTAGACCAGCGCTTTGTCGCTTCCAACCCCTCGGAGATATCGCTGCCCTGCCCTCGGCTTCTGTCTTTGGAAGAGACGGAGAAGTTGATCAGGCGGAAGCTTGGTACGAGGCTTCCCTTAGCATGGAAAAGTCTCGCAGATCGACCCAGAAGACGATGTGATCTTTGCATTGTAAGTGAACCGATCAGGAGGAAGCATTTTTCTGACTTGCGAATGCCTATCCAGACAGGAACCGACGAGTTGGGTTGCAATACCTCCCGATCAACTACCGTCACACCGGGTGGCCAAATTCTCATCCAATGTAAACTCGCCAAGTTGATGATGCGGTACTGCACCTTCAACGCGGATATTGGCCAAGCCAGTGAACTCCAGGACCTTGCGTTCGTTCGTCGGGATGCGTTTGTCCCACAGTCTGCGCCATGCCCACCAAATGAGAAACAGCACCTCGCCATGTTGAAGAATTTTGAAGACTAGGAGGCCTCACAACAGGACGAGAGTGAAGAATGAGTTCAGTACCTATAGTATAGTAATAAACTACCTATTACAGCAGAACATTTGCTCGGGTGAATGGGGTTCATGGCAGTGTGACATTTGACTTTCTTCGCATTATCAGAGTACGGATATCCTGGCTTGAGGATGAAAATTAACATAATAACGTACAATATTACATCCCAATTTTAACATAATTGTAGGTCACCATGAAGGTCTTGATTGCGGCATCAATGAGCCAGCTAGTCCATCGGCCCATTTGTTGACCTCGAGCCTCAATTAGTTACTCTGATCTTGAAAACATGTTGATGGGATTATCTGATGCTATTGTTCATTCTATATCCAACCCAAGGTGAGATCCAGCCATACTCCTATCCCAGCGAACAAAGGAAACACTATACTATGCAGACATGACCAAAAGACTTAGTAACCAGACTTGGCCAGCTTTTCCTTCTCAGTCATGGCAGTGTCCTCCTCCTCCTCCTCCTTAACCTCCGGCTTCACGTCCGTATAGCTGGGGAGTTCCTCCTTGGGCTCTTCGGTTTGTTCTCGGGTCTGCTGAGTGGGCAGCTCGGGCTCATCGGTGTACCTCTCCTGCTTCTCGGACAAGATGGTGTCGCCAGGGGTAGGAACGCTTCCGACTTCCTGGACGACAGTTCGGTCGAAGTCGGGTCGACCCTCGATGGCTCGGAGTACCTCGAATAGGGGCTTGGCACTCATCGGCCAGGCGACGTCCTCGGTCAAGATCTTGCGGGCGGTGATGCCGCTCTCGTTGTAAAAGGCAGAGTTGGCATCTCCTCGGCTGACGATGATAGTGCCATCAATCTGAACGCCCGCCCACAGTCCTCGGCTCTTCATGTAACTCCACACCGGTCGCGCAGTCTTGGTGATTGTGGCATCGACACTTCCACCGGTACCGAGAGGTCCGACAGCAATAGAACCCTCAGCACCGAGCGACAAGCGGGGCTTTGTGAAGGCGGCAACTTGATCGGGAGTGTTGAGGACACAGACGCAATCGTAGACATCGAGACCAAAGACGAAGCCGGCACCAAGGGTGCTCACGATGAAGGACGAAGGAGGAGACCAAGTACCGTCGGGGCGGCGGGCGACAACGACACCAGAACCGCCGGCGAGGGAGCCGTGGCAGGCACCGGCGCGGAGGACGTTGAAGATGGCGAGACCGGCAGCGCGGTGGAGGACGTGAGGGGGGATCTTGACCATGGACTTGCGGGTGAGGCCGGTAGGATGCATGGGACCACTGGTCTTGGGAGGAGTGGAAGAGCTGAGGCCTGTAGATATGTCAGTATAGTTGGTGATTATCGTTGCTAGGCACTCACCGGTGAAGCTGTGGAGGATGCGAGCAGCCTTGTTACACTCCTTATCCATAGTGGTAGGCCACCATCCTTCAGCACCGATCAAGTTGGCCGCCTTGTTCAGTGGCCAGCCAGCCTTGGAGCTGATTCTGTGAAAGTGATGACCCTTGGCCTGCTTGCTAGAGACATCTTGAGTTTGTTGCTCCGGAGTAGGCTCTTGGTAGTCCGACTCGACCGTGTAAGTGGGAGGGGCCTGGCCAGGCTGCTTGAGAGGGTCGACGGGCTCGTTGGTAGAGTAGACGACAGTCATTTTGCTTGAGATGATGTAGAAATTTGAGTATTATGTAGAGTAAATGTAAGGATTAAAGGATATTGTGTATTGCTTGATCCGATCATTCCAAATCGACGGGTTCATCGCAGCCTTATATCCCACCCCTCGCCTCCCTCGCACTCTCTTTCGCACCGCCCTACGCAATGCATAACTAATCAACAATTAACTATTTCGGTGGGCGCAAGGCACCAGCGGATCAAGATTGGTAGCCGCTGACCGCAGAGATGGGTGCGCGTTGCGTGGGTGCGTCGTGGACGAGCGTGGCGCAGCATCGAGTTTTGTGAAGAGCGAGCTATGCGAGAGGGCGATTTTTGGTGACGCGAGGGTTGGGAGGCGAGGGCGAGGGGCGATAGAGCGGGATTAGGCAGGTACTTGGGAAGTGGTGGTGGAGTGGTGGCGTGATAGGTTGCTTGATAACAAGGCTCGCTGTTCGCTCAATGGGTACGAGCATGATTGTCTTCCTCTTGGGTCCAATTAGATCGTTCACTTTCAACAACTAGAAACAGTCGGTGTGGCTCAGTTGGTTAGAGCGTTGGTCTCATAGCATGACTTGGCCAAAGGTCAGGGACATCCAAAGGTCGAGAGTTCGAGCCTCTCCACCGACAGTTCTTTTTGCGTTTCGCAGCGAATCTTGCCTTCTTTTTATTGCTTCACATCGAGCAACTCTTGTTGCTTTCTCTATCTATGCGTTAATAGGGTGTGATTATCTGTTAGTGTCTTTTTTTCCTTGAGCTCGTAGATCTAGCGCCCGGATTACCTTTCTTACCTATCTAAGTCCACGCTGTCGCAATACATGAGCTCTCTCTGCCATTCAATATGTATCAGTCTGTCATGCGGACTCTTCAATTGACAATACGTACATGGGGAAAGCATCCTGATACCTGTTTTCTTTGACCCATCAATGAATGGTAATTGGCGTTGAAAACTGATGTCTTAACCATGCTTATTTGTCTCAGCCTTCTCATTGACGCCTTAGGAGGGGGCCTCATCCTGGATGAGCCAAGACTGCACGTCCTCATTAACATCAACAAACATGACCAGGTAATAAGTGTTATGGTTGATGAGATCAGTACCAATAAATGCTTATTGCTGAAACGCCACAGCTGATAGCAATGTACTCCTTGAATTCTGATAGGACCACGGACGGTTGTTGGCCTCGTGCCCATGTCGTACAAGCAGGGATTCGTCCAATATCAAGACACACGGCAGCGGGCGAACCACGAAGAATCTTCCTGCAAAAGTTTGCCTCTCAGCCTCTCTCCTCAAGTAACCCACCATGTTGCACCAACCAAGACCCCTGATCCACCCTCCTCAGCAAGCCGACCATGGCCCTCGGGAAGTCACAGACCTCCTCGACAAGTCGGTCGCCCTATGCCGCCGTGTGACAGCCTGGTCTAGGGCGAGAGCATCACTGGATTCACCCGTTGCTATCCTCCTCGACAAACACGCAAACTGCTTGCAAGACGCCGTGTGCTCTCTCCAAACGAAGCTGCTAAACACCAACCTGGGACCTAGAGATGATGTGCCGATCGACGTTATGGCACAGCTGCCGATTGTACGCGCGCAACTCTTCAACGTTCTCAACTTGGTCGAGCTGTACGCTCGCCACCCGGAAACCGGCCAGGATGGGGGCTTGAATGCCCTGTTCGCATCCACGTTCATCCTGGGGGATGATGCAGGCTCTTGCTCAGCGTTTCCTTCGCTAGGGCCCGATGCTACTATGCGAATAATGACCGGTTTCCAAAGTCTGCTGGAGGCGATGGGAGCCCGCGAAGCCCGAAGCATCTCTCAAGACGAAGCTGTCCACTTCTTCAAGAAGCACCAGTCAGTACCTCAACACAGCTGTATCCAGTGCCAAAGGATGGTTGTGGGCCGACGGCACTTGGCGACTTGCTGTCCAGAGAGCTAAAAAATACTAACCATGTAAAAGGAACGATATCGATACCTTCTTCTCCGAGATCGCCGCTCGGCTCGACCCACGATACGTTCATATATACCAGAATATGGAAGACGTCCCCTACAATCACGACTTCTCCTCCAGCATATCCAAAGGCAGCTTTGCCCTGGTTCGAAAGGTCAAGCACAGACGCACAGGTGAAGTCTTGGCCATGAAGACGTTCTTCAAGGAGAGTGACAGGGTCCAGATTCTCCGTGAGATTGGCATCCTCGAAGTGTGTGACCACCCAAACATCCTGAAGCTGGTCGAGGCTTTTACCGTGGCGACCGAAGACGAGGACGACACAATAAATATCGTCATGAGACCCTGGGCTCCATTTACGCTCCAAAAGTTCCTGGAATCGTCTGAAGAAAAGCGACGAGCGCAGTGCCCCTGGTTTCAGCCTGGCTCGCCCCAGTCCGACCTGTGCATCTACCGCATCATGCAGCAACTGGCTGAAGCCGTCGCATACCTTCACCGCCGGTCCATCAAGCACAAAGACATCAAGCCAGATAACATCCTTCTTCACGAGCCAGACTCTGTCCCACCCCGCGCTATTGTTGCCGATGTTGGAGTTAGCAAGGTTCTGGTCCACAACGGATCTACAAAGTATGACGATTGTTCTTACCCTTATCTGGCCCCGGAGCAAGTCAAAAAGAGAGACAGCAGCCTCTGTGCAGACGTCTGGCAGCTGGGATGCTGCTTTGCTCTGTTGCTGGCCGTGTCCAAGGCCGGAACGTCGGGGTACAGACAGCTCTGGATGAGCTTCTCGCGGTCGGGAGAGGATTGCTCGTGCCAGATTGCGGGTGAGCATGATAAGTTTATGAAGAGCTTCAGAGATATCTGCTCCCCTAGGTCTCGGGCAGACCGTGCAGCGTACTCACTTGTGGCCAACATGCTAGACCCGGTTCACGAGACCCGGATCGGTATCGAGGGGGTCCTTACTTTTACAGGGGCTCTGCTTCACCAGGGATGAAAGGATGGAATTGACGACGTGGTTATGACTGAGTGGAGAAATTATGGTAGGAGGCTTATTCGGTAAGAGATCAGTTGGAAAAGGAATTGGCCGAGGAAAGGGATTGTTTGAGTGAGCGTCTACTTCTGCTTGGGAGGATGTTTTATGACATGGCATTTGGCACACATCATCTATGGCTTATTTTCTAGTATAAAAATTTGTAGTGATTTGAAGTCTCTATAAGAGCACTTTTTTTTCTTTTCTTTTTTTACCTCCAACTATTAACTTGTCCTTAAGATTGCTATCCAGAAACAACAGAGGTGCCACTAATGTGATTCCAGCAAAGACAACCTTCAAGGCATTACTCCATATTTGAGTCAACGTGTTAAACACTTACTAATATTTGCTGTATATTGCGGGAAACGGGATTGTTTGCTTATTCAGAGGATAATAGTTCTCATTAGAAGCAATCAAGAACAAAAGGGTCAATTATTAACACCCATTAGATTATAACTAGTACACACGCTCTACACGCTTCTTATACACTAATCAGTCGGCTCTACAAGCTGGACCATGCTAGCCTCATCGACCAAGAAAGAAACACTCTCACAACGGGATATGATGGCGACGCCAGGCTCAGTGTTGATCATCCATTGCTGCTGGTACCGGAATACGGCCCGGGCCTCGTACCAGTTGTTGACGGCGCTGCCCACGTTTATGGCAGAGGAGCCCTGGGCCATCCAACCGCCGCCGCCGACCGAGGGCACCAACGTGATGTCGGTGCAAGAGTTGTCGGGCACGCGGATGCGGATGCTGACAATGTACCGCCCTCCGAGCACGAGGCGGGTGTTATCGATGGGTTGGTAGATGCCCCAGTCCTCGTCCAGGGCGTTGTCGCTGTGCTCGTAGGTGCCTGACTGCTGACCCACGTAGACTTGCCCCGTAGAGATGCCTAAGCTGCCTGGGTTTCTACTGTTGAAAATGCGCCAAGGCTGAGGGGTGCTCGCCTCGAAGCCTCCATTGACGATTAGGTTGGTTTCCTGTGGTTCGGGTTCGACAGAGGTGGTGGTAGACTGGGCGGCCGAGATTGTGGTGGACTCAGTGGAGGCTGTAGACAGCGCAGATTCTGTAGTAGTGGTGGACTCGGCGGTGGTTGGACCGAGACTCTCAGCAGAAGCCGAAGACAGAGTAGCAGAAGTGGTAGCAGTCTCGCTGACCGAGGCAATTGTCGATTCGGTGGAAGTCGTAGACAGAGCAGAGGAAGTGGTAGGCTCTGTAGCCGAGGCGGTACTACTCTCAGTAGAGACCGTTGACACCCCATCAGAGGAAGCAGTAGCGGTACCACTCAGAGACGAAGAAGTCAAAGGCGGCAAGCATGGCGAAGCCGATACTCCATAGGCCAAAGCCAACAGTGGAAGCGCAAATATCTCGGACCTCATGATGAAGACAGGACATGAAGGTCCTTCAGGACAATGCACGAGTGACAATGAAGACTTGGAAGAGTGAAGTAAGGAAGAAGCTTAAAAATAAGAAAGGAGACGGCGCTGTTTTGTTGTTGACCATGGCTGCTGTGCCGTGTCGATAATTTGTCAATAGCGTGCTTCAGAAAGCCCGCAGTGGCGCGAGTTGTAAATTCTAGTAGCTGTCAGCTCTGCGGGTTTGGACCAACGGGCGAGAGTCAGTCAGACAGTGGCTCACGAGAAGGAAGAAAGGAAAAGGAATTGACATTTGGGCTGTTGGAGGGAGGCACTAAGGCTTCTGCAGTGCCGTTGACGTGAGGTTGTCGGTGGTGTAAGTTGGAGATGGCATCCACCACTGGCTGACGTTGGCTGTAGAGCCAACACTCGTCAACTTATTTAAGAATTGAAGTATTGGTAGTAATGCATCCATCAATAGGTAGTCTAAGCAGCTGCGGTTTGGCTTGCTAGTGATTTCTGTGTAAATCGCAAGTCGTATCGCAACTTGACCAAGATGGACGTTCCCCTGCCGATCTCGACAAGAACCGTCCTACCACTGCCGTCATCAACCAATCAGAAGCAAGCCTCTATGGCTCAGTGGTAGAGCGTGTCACTAGTAATGACAAGGTCCCAGGTTCGATCCCTGGTGGAGGCATTCAAGAGCTTCTTCTGATCCTTTTTTACTCTTCTATTCTTTTTGGATGCCCCTGTCTCGGATGATTTACTGTTACCCGTGCGGTCCCTTTTTTTGTTCTTCGCAGGGCTGTAGGGCCCTTCCCCGGATGCTCAGATTCCCGAGTCCGACGGAAGGTACGTACCCCTCTATAACTTGACCAAAGGAAGGCGTGGTCTTCCCCCACGTCATCTATTGCCTGGAGCTTCCGAGCTGCGGGAGCTCTCCTCCATCATGACAGCTCCACCATCACCATCAAAAAGACCAAATTTCACAGCTTGAGCTCCATTCATTCTATAACCCGCATCTCCCACGAGATATTCTCATACTTTGTCAAGGCCAGCTCGCTCGTTTATCCCGACAGCTTCCGCTACCATGCCTGCCGAGGACTCCCGCTCGTACGGCGACGCCGCCCACGAGACTGCTTCTGGCTTCATCGCCTATGCCCGCAGCTCTGTCGATCGTGTTGTATCCCCTGATTCTCGGGAGCGCGCGTACAAGAACACGGCCGACTTCGCTACTGACCGGCCTTTTCTCTTTGTGAGCCCCTTGCCAATGCCTCCCTTGAGCTACCACAAATCTAACCTTGACCAGTCTATCATTGCCTTTCAGCTTCTCTTCGCCTTCCTTCCAATCCTCCTCTTCATCACATTTAGTCTGTCAACTGTCGCCTTTGCCCTCGGCGCTGCCGTCCTCTTTTCGCTCTTCTGGATCGGCGTCGCCCTCATGATCCTGGTGCCTACCCTACTGGTCACATCGTCCATTGCCGTTCTCGCCTGGGCCTGGGCCGCAGGAAGCTTCATCGTTCTCCGATGGCTGTATGAGCATGCACCCATTGGGGGCAAGGGCACTGAGGTCACCATCAAGCAGGAGAATGGGAGCTAGACCCAAACACTCTTCTTTCCAGAGCATGGCATTTTCTTTTCTTATGGCAGTTATGTTTCGGGAATTGGGGAGGGAGACGGTTTATGGTAATGGAAGATAATCAGCGTTTCTCAGAGTTTCGTGTGTCTAGGTCTTGTACGATACGATGGATTGATGGACACGAATAGGTTCCATCAATAGCGTCAACACTTCTGTTTAGCTGGCAATAGGTGATGACAGGTAGAATACAGCACATCACCTCACTTTCACATTGGTAAACTCGCTGTCACCTCCAAGTCACAGTGTTGGCAGTCAACTTCTATTCCACATTACAAGCAGAGCCGTCCGTCTATCGAGCATCCCAACCCAGTGACAGGTACATTACAAATACAGACCCTCTGGTTCACCCTCCTGTTTGGTGCGGAGCACTCTCTCACGCGCCGATCGGAAATCAGCCATCTGGACACGCATTCTCCGCTCTCGGAGAGCCAGCAGACCCGCCTCGGAGCAGATGGCCTTGATGTCAGCACCAGAAAGGTCATCCTTCTGCGAGATGAACTCCTCCAGATCAACGTCGTCGTTAAGGCTCATCTTGGACGTGTGAAGTGTGAAGATCTTGCGCTTGGTGTTCTGGTCGGGGTTCTCGAAGAGAATCTTTCGATCGATACGTCCTGGTCGGATCAGGGCAGGGTCCAGACTCTCGATCTTGTTGGTGGCCATGATGACCTTGACGTCACCTCGGTCGTCGAATCCGTCCAGCTGGTTCAGAAGCTCCAGCATAGTTCGTTGGACTTCTCGTTCACCGCCTGACGTCGAATCGTATCGCTTCGTACCAATGGCATCGATTTCGTCAATAAAGACAATGGACGGGGCGTTTTCTCCAGCAACCTGCAGCATGTTAGTAGACGTTTCCCCTGTCGAGCAGCTCAACTTGCCTGGAAAAGCTGTCGCACAAGTCTCGGTCCATCACCAAGGTACTTCTGGATCAGTTCACTGCCCACAATACGCAGGAAAGTGGCAGATGTTTGGTTGGCAACCGCCTTGGCCAGCAGCGTCTTTCCTGTACCAGGGGCACCGTAGAGAATGACACCCTTGGGAGGCTTGATACCCATCTCCTCGTACAGCTCAGGATGGAGTAGTGGCAGCTCCACTGACTCCCTTACTTCCTGGATCTGCTGCTCGAGACCACCAATGTCGGCGTATGACTCGGTAGGAGCCTTGTCAAGCTTCATGACACTGACGATAGGGTCGGCATCATCCGTCAAGACGCCAACAATACTGACACTCTTGTGATGCAGAAGAACACTGGCACCGGGCTCCAGCAGGTCTTTGTCGACGAAGCTCATGATGCTGACGTAGTACTCGGGACCGGTAGTACTGCTGACGATCGCATGGTCATCGTCAATCAGCTCCTCCAAGGTTCCGACGCCCATGGGGCTTCCTCGCATGTCATCAACGCGACCTCGCTCATCCGCTAACCGGTCGATATCCGCATCGGTGGTGGCAGTCTGACCCTCCTTGGCGGCCTTGGCCTTGCGTAGACGCTCCTGGTTCTCGACGTACTCCTCCTCAAGCAAGAGATGATCGTGGATGCGCTGCATTCGCAAGAGACGGAGCTTGCATCGGCTGGTCGGGTAGACGGCGGGAAGCTTCTGGGCGGCACTGGTACCACCGGCCTTTCTCTTCTTGCGACCAACTCGAGTCGTAGGTCGGGGCGGAGGCTCGTACTTGGGCTTATCCTTCTATGAGGAGGTTAGAGCAGCATTCATCAAGCGTCCGCGATGCACTTGCCTTCTTGTCCTTGTCATCGCGCCCATCTCCCCCCATGCCAGATTGACCTTGACCCTGTAACGACGTCAACAGCTGCCAGACACCGTGTGCGGTCACGGAAGCTCACCATCTTGGCTTATCTAGCTCTAGGAGCTCAAGTTCTTCTGATTATCGATAAAAGTGACGCTCGCGATGTTGTTGTGTGGAGGTGTGGCGGAGGTGGTTGTTGTGGAAGATCGAGGTCGAGGCTCCAGGCGACCCAGTGATGATGAATGCGAAAGCGCCAATGCAATCAGGCGCCAGGGAAACACGACACCTGGAGGCCAATCACGTGCTCAAGTCACGTGAGACCCAGCAACAACACCTCGACGGCTGATGGCATTCAATACTATACAAATTGTTAATAATTCAAGATTTCGACTTTTGTACGGAAATATTAAAGACTGGAGGCTGACATTTTGTCGAGAAACAGTTTTGAATCCATCGTTGCTGAGCGAAATCGGGGGCATCCCTGTCGGCTGCAGCCTGGGGAACTACGCTGCTGACGGTGCTTCACAATATCTCACATTTAATGACATTTCTTTTAGAAAATAACCTGTCTTTGTAAACATCAATCATACTGAATAAACGATGGGTTCTACAACGCTCCTTCGTGGCTTCAAAGTTTCCATTAGCACACTCGATGCCTTCCTTTACGCCAACGGCGTATACGAGACATACGGAACTCCCCCGTTTTCCAAAGATCATCCCGACAAAGATGAAATCTCAAAGCCTTTTTATTCCAAGATCACACAAGCAGGCGGAACCGCGGACAAGAATAGATTTCGGGTCATGATTCCCTTGATGGAAGGCCATGGCAAGTCGACCGTTGCGTATGTCACTTATGCCTGGCTCACTGTCTACGCACATCGCGAGGTTCGTCTGGATGAAGATCTACCAACTGCCGTTCCTGAAGGATTCGAAGAATTGAGGCGGGAAATCTTGTCGTTTGGCGAAAAGCTTGAGGACTGTGACAAAATTGCGGACGAGGGCAAGATGGGCTTGTTCTTGGTTCACATATACGAAATTCGAGGCTTATACACACCCCAAGAAATGCTTGATTGGGCAAAGGTAGGGATTAATTTTTACTCCTTCGTCTTTTTAGCTACTCGAAGCTAAGCTAAGGTCGTTGCTAGGTTCCTCAGTGCTGCGACCAGTGCGATGCTGTGTTTAACGACCCTTCTCAGGCGTTTACTCAGCGACAGCTCCATCGAAGAGATGTCCATGGATCCAAGGAGAGTACTTGTCCACTACCTGAGGGATAGACGAGAGTGAGGAAATGCTTGCTTGATTTTAGACAGTCATCAGATGTGCATTAAGAATACATTCACATCGGCCTCATCATTAGTGTCCTCCAATCTCGCGCCTCGTATCCAGATGTGAGAGACCCGCCCCCAAGACAACGAACTCCAACGCTTCATCATAGACTCATGAAAAGAATGTTCGGTGAATTTAACCCGCACCTAGCGAACAAGTGAATAAATGCGGTGTA
This sequence comes from Fusarium sp. FW16.1, assembly GCA_017654865.1. Lineage (NCBI taxonomy): Eukaryota > Fungi > Ascomycota > Sordariomycetes > Hypocreales > Nectriaceae > Fusarium > Fusarium sp. FW16.1. The sequence goes on from JADNRB010000001.1 coordinate 2,158,826, forward strand.
GAGCTTCCCTCACCCTTTTCAACCCCGTCATCTCCTTGCGGGTCTTGGTCTTTTCTCGCCTTCGAGTTAGCTTCGGGAATAGGCGTTGAGCTGCAGTTTGAGGCAGACTTTTGACCTTTTTAAGAACCTGTACTGGCTCTTTGGACCATTCTTTTTGTTTCTTCTCCATAAGCATGTCGGCATATCTGGCGAAGGTGCTCGTAACATCTTTCCACTCGGGATCTGGGCTCTTCTCTTGTATAATATCGAAACAGTGTCCGGCCCACGGCCCTCGTCGTTGAAAGAGACGCTCAAGTGTTGGAGTGAAATTATCAGCTGGGATTGCCTTTGTTCCAAGCAGAGGTGTCCAGCAGATGTACCACAGCAAGATCGCGTCCACTGTGGCCCAGCGGTGGTTTTCAAGGGCAAGCGTCATGCGATCTCGGTTGTTGTTCTCGAGTACCAAGCCTAAAGAGACGTATTCCTTTGTTGTCAGATTACGGAGTTGCCAACGAGTTCCCTCCACATAGGGGATGCGGTCTATTGATGCCTTGAGAAGTGTGTGCAGTTCTCTTGGAATGCCGCTTATCGGGATGTACTTGTCGAACGCTTCAAGGTAGATGTTGCGGTCCTTTTTTGAAGCTTCAGTGGAAGATTGAAGCATCCGTTTTCTCCAAATATCTGATGGATTTATTCGGTCATCATTCTCGTCAACGGCCCATGGTTCGTTAACCTCAGGATAGAGCTCGTGTAAGCTTTCAGGTAGGTCATCGATGTATGAACTAGCGCAGATGAGAGGAATGCCAGCCCAGCTTGGATCGCTTGTTGAGATGCGGTAGACGCTTCGAACCATTGAAGTGACATGCCGCCAGAGGGTCCGAGAGCAGAGGCCAAGAGCCACCATTCCTGAGACGCCAAGTGGTTCAAGGATCATGTCGATGAGCTCAGGGGGTAGCGTCTCGAGATGGGGAGAGGGGAATATATACGATAGAGGCGGATGATCTCGCTCTGCTGGTCGGTATAGCTTTCTGAAGGCTCCAAAGGTTTCGAAACAGGTGACAGGGTCTAGATTCAGCCGATGGCAGAGCTTGGCCGTTGGGGCCATGACGTGCCACCCAGGGTGCTCGATACGACTGAAACTCATCACGAATGATGGACGCAGTCCATTTCAGTTGTATTTCGGAAAAAGTAAAAGACTGGGATGAATGCTGAAGATGGCAAGTTATGTGCTTGGCAATTATGCTGTTGCCTGTTGGCGCGTGCACCTAAATTTAACCCCTGAGCTGAGCCCTTTCAGGCCAATCATGACTGACATGGCTTGAAGCGAAACCCGGGAATAGCAAGGTAGCGCCAAGGATAGCTTGGGCTTCTTTTATTTTTAGTTTTGGTCAGGGCAATGTTTTTGTTTGGAGGTATTGGAGAGGGGCAGCATCCGCACTTGATTGCCATTAGTTCACTAGACTCTCCTTTTAGACACAAGTTTAATAGTAGCAAAAATACAATATATTAAACTCGCAACTCCAAAAACAAGACACTATTAGGTAGACATCATCTGGCGAGCCTAACTAAAGTGAGTTTGAAACTGGGACTTGCCCACCTTCTTTCCATTCACCACAACCGCAAACTCAATAGAGGCGCCAGACGGAACCATCTCGACGTGGAAGTCTAGCTTCTTAACTCTGATCCTGGCATTATTCCAGTGATCTTTCAGCCCCCAGAAGGGAGTATCGATCGAGCACTGAATGGTGGCCCACGTCTTAACGCTGTCGTTCTGGCGAGTGGGGGGCGTGTCCTCCTGACATTGACAGATCGTCACTTTAAAAGTCCCGTCGAAGCTGCTGTCAGTTTCGTACAGAAAGTGCCAGTTGCGGGATACTGGTGCTTTGGTTGACACGTCTTCTCCCTAGAATAGGCGTTAAGAGCTGGGTCTTTGGCAGGGACGGGGCAGCCACATACTTTTTTCAAGTACCACGACATTTGCTTGTCGGCCCTCCACTCATGTGCCGTTTGGCACCATACCTTGTCCTGCTGGAGGTGTACCTTTGGGTTGAAAGGATCTCTGCGAAGTATCCCGTAGCTGGCTCTTGAGACGGTCGAGGTGACTTGGATTGGGGCACGGCGGTCTCGCTTGGAGGACATGGTTCCGAAGCCTTTGTACACGGCTCCTCGACAGATTGCCGTGCGACTAGTTGGCAACTTGTTAGCTGAACACCGCTTGGTGGTGCCGATAAGAAGTACTCACGGTCTCATTCCGGTCGATTGCAGGATGTTGATGTTAGCTGATCCATGTTGAGCCCTCAAGTGCTCGTACAGATAGGGGCTACTCCCCAAGCCGCCAACGAGAATGATTCCTTGTGAGTCGCGAGAATTGGTTAGAGTAGGTTATGAGTCAACAGGGACTCCGCTTACCGTCAATGACAGGCCCTGCTTCTTGGCCTGAAAGATTTGGGCTTCAATAAGCTTATCTATCTTGGCAAAAGACTCTGCAAAAACCTCTTCGATGTGACACCTAGGAAAATGGTTAGATCAAGAGATCATTACCAAGGAAAACGCTACTGAACCCTTTGAGATGAATACGACCCTTCTTGATGAAAGGCTCCCCTGCCATGTCGTTGAAAAACTCGTTATCCTTCTGGTAAGCTTCGGCTGGGATCGATACCACGTATTCCTTCTTTTCGTTTCCAGGCTTATACTGTGGCTTAATGGAAAGCTCCCAGTCTCCCTTGAGAATCTCCTTGATGCCCGACTGACTGATTTGATCCCACTTGTGACCTAGGCGATTCCTTACCCTGGTCTCGAAAGCCTCGTCAATAAAGATGCCTCCGCAGAGTCCGCCTGCGTTGTTTAGTGCACGGAAAAAGAATAGGATGCTAAGGTTACTGACCTGTTCCTTCGACGGCCTCCCTCATCAGAATCGGGTCGACACCGGTGATCTCGTAGGTGATGAGATCCTGGAATCCTTACGTCAGTGACACGACCGAAGACAAAGCTCTTTGACAACTCACTACTGTGCCACCTCCGGCATCGCAAATAAGGTACACATCACCCTTCTTTGGTTTGCGCCCTGGGTCACAAAGGGTCGAAAGGGCGGCAGCCTCTGGTTCCGGAGCGAAGGTCAAGATAGTCTTGCCCGCAGCTCTAGGATCGAGAATACCGGCTTTTTTGGCCGCCTTCTCCATGTCCTGCCTGGCATAGTCCTTCCAGATGGCTGGGACAGTAATTACGACGTGAAACTGTATGCCTCGAGGACTGAGTCTCCGCGATCTTTGGCGATAGACTCAAGTGTGTGACGCCAAATCGCCGGAGATAATCAGCGATGAGATCTATGGCTGTCTTGCCATTCTCACGGGCCATCTTCCGGGCACAGAGGAGGAACTCAGAGGAACGCAACTCCGGGGATAGGTCCTCCTCCTTCAAGAGCAGAAGCTTGAACCAGGTAATGGGGGTGGTGTCCTTGTCCACTTCAAACCCACAACACCTCATCTTCATAGCATATCTCGGTTGGAGCCTTACCCTCCTCTCGACCCGACCCTGGCCAACTGGTTATGAGGTTGATCTGTTCACTGTTGAAGTCCGTTTGGGTAGCCCATGCGATGCCCGAGTAGCTACTACAAGTCAGGCATGGTTCCTGGGATAGAAGAATGGTACTCACGTGGTCCCGAAATCGATACCGATGACAAGTATATTTTCATCATCCTCATAGGCAGGTGGTTTGTCTGACGACTTTAGACGATGAGCGACATCAGACTTCGCAGGTTTATTCCTGGAAACCTTGTTGGCCTTGATGAGCGTCATGATTTGATTAGGTCAAAGTGGTTTGCTTCTACCTTTCTCCACGTTGGTCACACAGAGAGAGATCTGCCACATTATATAGTTTTATTGTCCTCCATTGCTCCAACAGTGGCCGTTGTGACACGTCATCAAAGGAAGGCATCGGCGAACTAAGTTACCAACACATTGCGGGCATCAAACTCAAACTCAATGTTCTGAAACGTACCTATTCACGCGTGCCAAGAAGAACGAAAGTCAACATGCTCATGGTCTATGTTAGCTTTTCACATGATCTATTATTGTGGGCAGTCCTACCTGCACTCATCTGTCCATCGCCAACGTAGTGTGTGGGCACATCCTTGATGGGTTCGTGCAAGTCTGCTTGTTCTTCGTCTAGGCTCATGAGTTTCCGCAAACGGACATGGACTATGATGAGATATTTTTAATCAAGTACTTTTAACAGAAGCTATTATAGTCAATGCTTAGGCTTAGGGAGATACAACCTCCTTTTCCATCTGTCGATCAACAACCTTGTCTCGTAGAATCATCCTCAACAAAACATTACTCACGGGACAAATCTCTTGCCCGTGATCAACATGAAGAATCGCAGTAACTAGGGCTGACTCCACTGATGGACGACAATAGCACCTGGGCCAAGGAAAAAATAAGACACGAGGACAAATATTCTACTTAGTCAATGATGTGCTTCAGACACATGACCAAAAACACACGGCAATATCAAAACCCAATGCTACAAAACACCGTAAACCTAAGAAGAGGTTAAGCTTCTATAGCCATAGAAACCTAATAGGAGAAAGATGAGGCTCACAATGCAAGATAATCCCTTCCCTTTTCCCATAAGAGGATATATTTTCTGCTGGCTTGTTCCTCTGGCTTGCCATCGGCACTTCCATCGTCTCCATCAGAGGATAACTATGTTACTTAATCCTCCTCTAGATATAATCAACAAACTATAACAAAAAATATAACAATATCCTAATTATTATAATATTTTATGTAAATTAATTAATTTCATTTATCAAGGAGTTGGGTAGACTATGAGGAGGTTGACTTTCGTTCTTTTCGGCACAGCCCGACCCCTGATGGGAACTGAGCCAGAAGATCGTTCTTTTTAGCACGCGTGATGGTGTTTTTTCTTAAACACCGTGGTTTGACCGACTCGTGCATGGGGCATGTGATACTCAACAACTCTGAGCTTAACGCGACTTGTTGAGCTGCAATGAGCATGGAATAGAAACGTGTCGTCTCAGTGAAGAGTATATATCCACTCCATTGATAGACACACTTGCTGCTTCTCTTTCCCCCTTTCACATCTTTTCATTTATTAGATCCCAATCACCAAATGACGCACGAATCAGAGGAAGACACAAGCTCGCAGAGCCGAACACCTCCTTCGGCGGATACCACCCGGCAGATGGACTGGGCGGACATCTTTGGCGAGCCGATGGTTTCTGCGCCAGGTGCTGATATCTTACCAACCTTGTTGTCTGGGCGCCCTTTTCCCCATGCAAGCCCCTTTCTCCCCAGAACCCCGGGTCCCCCCTATCCTTCTTTTGTTGGGGGTGCATGGAGGTATGGTCAAACGCTTCAAAGCGACGATGGTGTCTCTAGCGAGACAGAAGATCAACGGACAATTTTGCAACTGCAACTCGATGTTGAAAACGAGAGGGCTCGCAGGTTGCAGTGCGAGACGCGATTGCAGGAACAACATCGGAGGCTCGCAAGCCAGAGAGACCTGTATGAGAAGTACCTAGATCGTCTTCTGAAGGAGCAGAGCGCAAATCTCAAGATCCAATTCGACTCGAAACAAAAGAAGCTCAAGCATGAGCTTGAGGAGAAGGAAAAGGAGGTGACTGAGCGTACCAGGATGTGGAAAAAGGCAGCCACAGAGCTCAACAAACTCCGAGCCTCGGCGCAAGGATTCTACCAGATCACGGACGAGTATCTGATTGGGCTCATCGTTAGGCTTAGGTACTCCATCCGCTGCTTTTCCTTCCAGTACTTTGAGGGCCCGTCACCACCCAAGATCAGTTTCTTTGCACCACTACTAAACTACCTGAACCATGCCAGAGCGATCATACCATGCAAGGAAGCAGAGATTTATTCTGGAGTGCACTCAAAGAGAGGCTCTCAGATCTTCCAAGCTCTCATCTGGAGAGTCCTTGTCGCAGAGGTCTTTAACAAATTCACATGGGTTGGCGGCAAGACGAGCGAGAGTTTCAAACATCTCCACACCAAATTGGATCCTGGTAAGTCGAACACAACTAGTTGATCTCAGAGACTACTCTAACAAAACCTGGCGCAGCATGGAACAGCGACTCCCGCGGGATTGAGAGACCAGAACCCGAAGCAGAGCGAAAGTTCCAGACCTGGAGCGCAACCACGATAGGACTCCTCCTAGACGCTCAGGGCCCAGAGGAGCAGTCTCAGGTCGAGAAATGGCAGAAAAAGGAGGTAAGCCGTATCGTTGGCCGCCTACTCAACACTTTCGACACCATAGCCGGATCCCGAGAAGATTTGGCAGATGAACTCTCCAGCATCATCAGTGAAGCGTTTGTGCTGGGTAAGGAGATTAGCAGGCAAATCGCGCGCATCGCTTGGACGCTTGATCTCGAGAAGCAGATGTTTGACGAAGAGACCATGGAACTGGAAACGGGGGATACTGTAAAGAAGCCACGAGTGGTGAACTGGGTTGTTGCTCCGGGGGTGATTAAAAGGGGCAAGTCAACGGGTGAGGGGTTCCGACATGAGACCATGCTTCTTAGGAGGATAGTCAGCTGTGACGAGGACGCCAGGACGTAGGTCCATGTTAGCATACTCAGCTATAGGATCTATAAAAGATCATATAAAATAAGACCTAAAATCTTGATTAAATTAGGGTATTATTCTACTATAATTAGCTAAACCTACTCATAAATTTTGAGAGAAGTTTGCTTATCGTTTGCGGACATCGTGCATGAAGTCGGAGGGTTATGAACGGTAGACAGTGGGGTCTCTCAACCCAGATTTCTATTTCTACACCTTGATGGACTAGGCTTTTAGTGATTGAATGGGAACTGCATTGTAGTATTACTAATCATGGAAAAGTAACGCTCGTCCCTTTCCTACCTAAGATCACTCTTAAACTCTTTTCTTTACTTCTGTGCTCTGTCTGTATTAACTTCCTTGAGAGACGAGGAACACTTTACCCAGGGATGATGCCTACCCGGTAGTTGTGTGTGACACACCTGGCTGTGGACAACTTTGAAGTGAACATGTAATACGTATATAATCAAAGAATAATTTATGAGTTCGCCTTAATATTTTACTCTCTTGAATGACAAAACTGAACACCAAAGAAACTACTTTGAGATGTAGTCAATTGCTTCATCATTGACCTTCTTTACTAAGGACATCCCTGCAAGCGCTAGAGCAAGGTAATCCTTAGTGGTTGCTTAGTGGAGTGACGTCGCGAGCATTCACAGCCACACACGCCACAAGGCAGACCCCTCATTACCAGAGAAAGAACAAAGCCTGGGGCACCTTCTTCGACCACACACGAGCATAGCACAGCACAGCAAGCACCAGAGCCTTCCATCTGCAGCTGCAGAAGCACCACCACCACTTAACCTCCTCCTCCTCCTCCTCAACATCCGACATTATCCTACAGCCACGCATCAACCTATCACCACCAGCATCATCTCTTCTCTCCTATCTCGACACACCTCCAACCATGGCTAGAGAGCGTCGCATCATAAAGGAGCTCAAGGACATCCAGGCCGATCATGACAGCTCAGGCGTCATTGCCACCCCAGTCACTGATGGAAACCTCGTCCACCTAAAGGGAACCTTTCCCGCTCCCCCCGACACTCCCTACGCAGGCGGCACCTACCAGGTCGACATTCAGATCCCAGACCAGTATCCCTTCAAGTCTCCTATAATACGATTCGACACCAAGATCTGGCATCCCAACATCAGCAGCCAGACGGTAAGATTCTTTGGCTGGGAAGCTGACCCAATGCTGACTCTTGCTTCTGCAGGGCGCCATTTGTCTCGATACCCTCGGCTCGAACTGGTCTCCCGTCCAGACCATCAAAACTGCCTTGCTCTCCCTCCGAATGCTACTCGAATTCCCGAATCCCAAGGACCCGCAAGACGCAGAGGTGGCAAACATGATGCTCAAGGACCCTGAACGGTTTGCCCTCATGGCTCACGAGTGGGCTGTCAAGCACGCCGGTGCCCCGCGACGGGATATTGATCTGAGCAAGTGGAGGAAAGAAGGTTCCACTACTACCAATGAGAATGACAACAGCAGGTATGTGGACGAGACATGCGCAGTTTGGCAGCCTCGTATTAACCGGGGACAGGTACATGGGATACAACAGGGACCTCGTCGATCGCTTCGTCAACATGGGATTCGCCCTCGACGCCGTAACCGAAGCCTTCATGTTTTTTGGTATCGACCAAAACAACGGACAAGATTACGAGCTGGAGGAAGCATACATGGGAGACATCACGGCCCGCCTGCTGGGTGAACAATGAAGCTCTCAGCGACATGACCGAATACGGAACCAGCGAACACGGGATAGTTACGAATATTTTGCATGGTATGGGGAGTTTGAATGAGGTCTTGCTTTTGTCATATTGTATCTTTTTTTTCTGTCTCTTTTTTGCTGGCATAGACTGGGTGAACTGAATGACAGCGCTGCAATCGATACCGTAAGGTACTTGTACGTTAGATCGCGTGCAAGAGGAGGAAACCACGCAGCGAATTATTCTTTTGTGCATCTTGTGATGCATTCTTTTTGAGGCTGTCTTCTTACTGCCCAAGCACCAAATGAGACAGGTTCTGCAGCGAACCAACCTTGATAGCTCACGTGTACTTCTAGCCCCAACCAGGCTGCCCCATGATATCATCATGTGTAGCTCAGAAACACTTTTCAGCATTGGACCTAATTTTTCGCAGCGTAAATGTGACATTGACATTGTATGGCGCGCTGCATGCAGGCAGTGGATTATGTATGGCACGCATTCGCCTGCGAAAAAGAAAACACCAAGGGGCCCATCCACAATCTAGCGCCAGCCAGACCGTCCTTCTCTATCAGGTAGGTACGAAAAATCATGGAACATAATGCAGATAGCCCTCCGTGAGCGAGTCCTCAGCTGACCGTACTGGGCTCTACTAAGCTCACTTGACTCCCTCACTCTTCTCATAGCCTCTCACATTCTCTCACAGGAGACTCCATTGGCCGGAGCCATAGGGAGGTACAGCAAGGCTACCACTTTATAGCAGATCCCGACGGACAAACTCGTTGTACAGAGCCTTGCCCAGACCAGCGGGAGAGCGCTCAACAATGACGCCGGCGTCCTCGAGGGCCTTGATCTTGGTGTCGGCACCACCCTTGCCGCCAGAGACGATGGCACCGGCGTGACCCATTCGTCGGCCAGGAGGAGCAGAGATACCGGCGATGAAGCTGACGACGGGCTTGCCACCCTGGACGGTGTTGGCCTGCTTGAGGAACTCGGCGGCATCCTCCTCGGCGGAACCACCAATCTCACCAATCATGATGATACCGTCGGTGTCGGGGTCCTCGGTGAAGACCTTGAGGCAGTCGATAAAGTTGGTGCCGCTGAAGGGGTCACCACCAATGCCGACGACGAGGGACTGACCCAGACCGGCCTGGGTGGTCTGGTTGACGGCCTCGTAGGTCAGGGTACCGGAGCGGGAGACGATACCGATGCGGCCGCGCTTGTGGATGAAGCCGGGCATGATACCGATCTTGCACTGTTCGGGAGCGATAATGCCGGGGCAGTTGGGTCCGACGAGGCGGGTCTTGTTTTGCGACTTGAGCATATCGGTGATGCGAACCATGTCTGGGAAGTGGGCCCACGTTAGACCACTCATCCACCCAAATTGAAACTGTCATCTGGGTGGTTGAAAACGTACCATGCTGGGGAATACCCTCAGTGATGCAGACGACGAGAGGGATCTCGGCCTCGAGAGCCTCCTCGATACCGGCGGCAGCAACACAGGAGGACTGTAAATTTTTTGTTAGGTCTCGTTCGACATTGATCCCACTAGATATGCACATACGGGACGAAGAGGGCGGTCGCAGTGGCGCCAGTCTCCTTGACGGCATCCGACACATTCTTGAAGACGGGGAGGTCGAGATGAGTCGTGCCAGCCTTTTGGGGTTCGTTCCACCAACGACCTTTTCCTATTGACGTCGAGAGTCAGCCTCAAAAGCGCACCCCTGTCACATGCATCATGACATGTGTGTCGTAGCATTGATGTAGCGAGGAACCGTACCGTATTCGATAGCTTGTTGCGCGTGGAAGCTACGTCACCCGATTAGTTTGAGATGGTCCAAAAAATTGTGTGTAAAAAAACAACTCACGTTCCCTGCTTTCCGGTGAAGCCCTGGTAGATGACCTTGGTGTCGCTGTTGATGCGCAGGTTGTTGATGGTCTTGGCGTACTGCGACGAAGAGTAGGCGCGGCGGCCGACATTGCGCAGCGCAGAGGCGCGGGTGGCTCTAGAAAAGGACTGCATGATTGGAATGTGTATTATAAGGAGGAGAAGAGAGGAAACGTCGCTTGGTGCAACGTCAGAAGCAAAAGGCCTGTGGTGGTGGTGGTTTGAGGAGGGGGGAGCTGTTGGGGAGGAAAACTGTCGATGGTCCAAACTAAGGAGCTTTGCCCTTCGGGAGAGAGTGATGGCGAGTGTGCTCTTCGTATCAAGATTATCCCGTGGCCGGGACGCAACGGCCTAAGCCCAAAAGGGTCCGACCTTGTTCACCTGCTTTTTGAGTGACGGTGACGGGACGCTACGGGTGGTCACGGAGGAATTGTGCCGAGAGTCGGCAGACGGCTACTATTTGATCCGACCGTTGCCGTTTAAAAGGTCAAGGACAGCACCTGTAGACCACTCACGAGTGCCGGTGCAGCGCTTGCCCTTACCTCGAAACCCTCGCTCAGCGTTTCCAGCGCGGCTAATCACGGGTGCTTCGGTGAAGCTTGACCACTGCACGAGCCTGCGTCATTGGGCGTCGTTTTTTCTTTTTTATTCGTTGTGGGGGAGAGCCCGGACTTGCATGTCCAGTGGTCAAGTTTGATCAAAGTCCAACGAAAAATCACTTCCGGTGAGGTAAAAAATCGAATTGCGGACAATGAGAGCCCCGTCCCCGTGAATGTTTAAGCGGCATGGATTTGAAACTGCCGAAGAGAAAAAAAAGGAGCACCTGATTTGATCTACCAAGAATGCCTGTTTTTACAATCTTCCTGATCTCAAGAAAACCCCTGCCGTAAAATACCGCCTTTCACGTAAATCCCAAGACGGCTGAAAGAAAGAAAAAAAGTTCCTGGTGTTGGGAACATGCTTGACTTGAAGAAACCGAGGCTTCACCACTGCCTTGGTCCCTTGGATGCCTCGGTACGGCACTTGTTATCGGTTGAGTATCTACCGAAATTCGGTTGGGTCAATTGAGGCCGAACCCTTTTTGCTCGTGCTTACGTCAATGAGGTTTTTTTGCGCGCAACATTTGGAAACTTGTGCGCCAATTGACGAAGCCTCAATTGCAGCCTTTGTCTTGGATCTTAAAAGATCTTTTTAATGCTCCAGCCGACTGCGAGAACTCTCGCGGCTAGGTAACAGGCAACGGCTAGTGCATATGACAGACCCGCAAACGCGATGAGTGCTTTCCAGCCTGCATCACCGCGATTACCGGCCTCGAGGATTGCTCCAGCAATAGGGAGACTGCTCAGAGTTCCGAAGCTGGCTACCATGAATGCTGTCGAGACGAAGCGACCATAATCTCTCGGATCACAGAGTTGTCCCAGACAGACAGGCGCAAGACCCAGGTTGCTGCCGCTCGCAAAGCCAAACACGACCGCGAAGGCAATCAGCATTGACTTGGAGTCTCCAGCGGGTAACCACAATCCGAATACAGAGATACTGCAGAGTACAATCGTGATGACAATCACGTTGAACCGGCCAAGCTTATCTGCGAGGAAACCGGGTAGGAATCGGCCAACCAGAGAACCCGCATTGAGGATTGAGAGAAGCGTGTAAGAGTCGGTTGTGTTGTCTGAGTCCCTTCCAGCGTAGGACACAATGTACGTCAACGGCACAAAGAGTCCCCATTCCATAAAGAAGATTCCAAATGCCGACAAGGTAAACTTGAGGTCCTTGAACATGGAAAGGTCAGGCCACACAGAAGTGATCTTATCCTGCGGCGGTAGACGCGACCGCAAGAAGGTGGTCGCTGGCACGGCAAGGCCTAGCAGGATGAACCCGAGAATGCGGGTCGTCCAGGCGAAACCCACGCTTGGGAGGAGCTTCTGTAGGAGAATTGGAAAGACGACGCCTCCAATTGAACCTGCGGTGATGGCGATGCCAGTTGCGAAACCGCGTTTGGCATCGAAGAAGTGCGCAATTGATGCGTAGGCAGGCGAATTGAGGAGTGCGCCTCCTAAACCTCCCATCACCGAGTACGAAAGAATAATCTGATAGAATTCTTGACAAAACTTAGACATTGCATTCATCAATTGGAGATTAAAACTCACCTTCACAGACGCTTAGGATCAAGAGGCTGCTCCCAATGAGCACGCCGCCCACAGCGACCATGAGTTTCGGCCCATACTTGTCAAACACAGGGCCGACCTGAATACCGACAAAAAAGACGATGAACAGGTACAGACTAAAGATCCAACCAATCTGGGACGACGAGTATTCGCGAAGCTGATTCTCAGAAAAGTACGACTCAAAGACGGCGGCAGTATTGATGAGACCAAAAACAGAGAGCATGGCACAAAAAGCACCAAACACGACGAGCCAAGCCTGAAGACCGCCCTCGGGGAATTCGAGATCTGTCGCGTTGGATGCCGTGTCGGCGGTGGCCGAGTCTCCTATGGCCCCGTACCGGAGGTTACCGGCTTTTTCGGGGTCATGGTCGGAAGGGTGGGTGTGACATTTTTCGGTCACGGTGGTGGTTTGGACGAGCTCGGTCGGCGTAGGGCCGACGGCAGGCTGGTTTTTTAGGCAGGTTTCCTCTGCATTGTGTGCAAGAGTCATAAGTGGGAGGGGATTCCTCAATAGATGGGTAATGTTTTTGTAGGCAACTTTCTTCAAGTTGTAGGTGTTTTACAGATGGAGAGAGATGGGAAAGGAAGAGGGATTGAACAGGTCAAAGCGAGGAGGGTGGGAAGGAATTTATGCCCATGTCGATCGGGTACAGGAGATGCCGAAGTCGGGTAACAATTGAGCAATTGGTGGGAGGGATTGCGGACGCGGCTTGCAGGCTTGGCAGGCTACCATCTACACCGAGTTATTGAACCCATGTGTCTTGTTCTGGGCCAAGTGATTTATTGTCTTGAGTCAGTGTAGACTTGTCATGTCAGAGAGCGTCGTAATCCACCCTCATTGATACGAATGCTCGGGCTACGATAGTTCAAAAATGGTAGTGCTCTAACTTGGAGAACCTCTGCTTCTCTCAAGGGGGGTTCAGCTGAACTTGATGCTAGCCGGATACGAGCTTACTAGCCCAGCCACCATGCCATGGCATTGAAGTTTGACTCCTCTACTCAACCTGAGACGCGAGAAGTAAATAGGGGTTTCTATTTTAATAGTTCATATCACTTCATGAGAGACCCGGTGTGTCAAGTAACGCAGCTTCGAACGCTGAAGTTGAAGAGATCATCTGTGTAATGGCCAGCTTCGTGTTTTCTACCAAGGTTATGTAAAACTAGTCACTACTTCTCGTTCACACCATCAATTATGTAATTTGTCACTGATGAGTCGCGTAATCTGTCTCTGAGTGTGTAGGAGCCCATCGTTGAATCTAAGACAACTCAGCCGGTCATATATGAAAGCCCGGAAACAACCCTGCCTAGGTACGAATTATCAATAGTGGGAGTATTCGGTACCTCCCAAAGGAATGAAAAGACACTTGAAAGTTACTGGATACTGCAGTAATTCGATTGCTCATAGTTGGTGAATAGTTCCTGAGGTAAGCCTGGAGGCATCAATGGTTGTGTAGCGATCATGACAGATGATGTCCCAAGTCAGGATGCTGATGATCTCAATATTGGACCAAAGCATCGCATCTAGGACTGCTCTTTTCGAACAGGACTGTGGCATCTGAGATTTTAGTGCTTTGTTGTGGAATGGCTCTCTTCTTAGTGTCGGTTCTCACTGTAGGTTTCGGGTGCACCTGAGGGCCGTTGAAAAAACGAAAACTATAAGTACATGGACTATTTACGCCAAGTGTGACGGGCCAATGCCTCTGACTGCCACTGCCTTGTCCAGAATATCTAATCTCTAATGCCCTACTCTATAATATACTCCATAACAATGCTTCCAAGTCTACCGCCCATCTACAGACCGTTGCTTCTGCATGAGAAAACTCCGCTCACGTTTCCGTCCTTGAACTGATCGATGATGCCTTGCACACTTACGTATGTACCCAAGGTGAGATACAAGAAGCCGATCAAGATGAGGATGATGTTCAACACGATCGACATGTAATCAAGGAGAGACTTTCGTGCCTTACCCACCCTTTGATCGGCGCTCCGCATGCGAAAGTAGGCAAGACCCCAGAAAATGAAGCCAAACCAACAGTTGAACAGAGACGCCATGACAGACAGCACTAACTTGTATTAGTTTGGGGAGCCATCAGGTTCATTGGGAGGACTTACATGACTCGAAAAAAGGAATGATCCCGGAAATGAGAAAGGCGAACACCCAGGTCATAAGTAGAACAAACACCCACCAGAACCAACCCTTGAAGGTGTGCTCGGTAAGATGACGGGAATCCTGGAACATCCGAAAGAAGATGAACCGGCCAGTGACAGAGGCGTAAAGGCACCCAACAAATACTATTGTCGGGACCATGAAAGAATATGACACCTTCTTGTAGACGGTTTCCAGGGCACCAAAGGCTGGGGTCACCATGTATTGATTGCCAGTGTACACGTAGATGACGGTGCCTACGACGCTGAAGGTAATGATCTCAGCAATCGTACAAACCCAAAGCGCTTTGGGAAAGTCTCTAAAGAGGCATTAGAATGGAGAATCGCGACAGAGATTGTGACAGGCTTACCGAGGCTCGCGCATCTCTGCAATGAAGCTGGGGAGTGTGAGCTGCCCCATAAATGTGAAGCCAATGTTCAGGAAGGCCGACATTCCCGTCACAAGAGTGGTGGTCTTTGGCGTCCAGATGGAAATGATTGGTTCGCCCAGTGAAGGATATCCCGCCGGCTCGCCCTGGGCAGCCGTAAATGCCGTGGCCAGGATGACTGAGATGAAGGTGAAGAATGTTGATATGGCACCGATTTTGGCCATCATATCGAACGTGCGTGGGAGCGAGCCTAGCCAGCTGATGGCCGCGACAACGGTTGCAAATGCAACAGTGCGACATGCCCGAATTGGATCGGACACGGTCATGGTGTTGAGGTAGATGGCCCCGACGAGGATGTGGAGGGCTTGAATGAAGGTGTTGTTGAGGGTGAACATGACGGCTGTACACCACCAAGCCCATTTTTTATTCCAGAAGAGTATCTGGCCGATGTCGCAGATATCTCTAACCCCTGGATGTCGTAGACAGAACTCCCACAGAATCAAGCTCGTATACAACACAACACCGGCGATCACGGCCGTGAGGATCAAGCCAGGGACGAGACCGAGTAGGCTGTACGACCAAGGAAAGCTCATGATGGAGAGCACAATGTACTCGCTGAACAACAGCCC
Organism: Fusarium sp. FW16.1; assembly: GCA_017654865.1. NCBI lineage: Eukaryota > Fungi > Ascomycota > Sordariomycetes > Hypocreales > Nectriaceae > Fusarium > Fusarium sp. FW16.1. The sequence continues at coordinate 2,174,322 of JADNRB010000001.1, forward strand.
GGCCGTTTTTTGCCAAGAGCATGTCCGGTACTGGATGGTGTTGCCCACTTCGGAGACGAGCTCTTTGTCAACGAGATCAGCGGTCTGACTGTCGCTATCGTGGATGGTCTTGGGTAGATTGTCGTTGGGGAGCGGTTCGATGCGCGGGCCGATCACGAGGTTTCTTCCCCCAAAGGCGTAGGCAAGCCATGATGAGGATCTTGGTGGGCTTGCATTCTCGAGATCTGGATGGCTCAGCTGGTGAGACATGGGGAGGTGCGTCTACTGGGTATCAAGAAGGGAAGGAGGATAATGGTAGATGCTGAATAAGAGCTAAAAGAGAGATTATGGAGTGAACTGAAGGATTGGGGGATGTGGGAGTAGAGTAGATATAGAAGATGAAGTGGAAATGATTGAGAGCGTTGCAAATTTGTGTCCTCGATGCAATATCTTCCAACCTGCCTGCCTTCTTACACTGGGGTGTCCATCCACAAACAACGATGGCTTGCTGAAGAATGTTCTTCCCTCCTTCCATTTCAAAACTTCAACCAAGGCGACGTGCAAGGCGGTGCCCTTATTGGATGCTTCTTGCGGGGATGGCGACTTCCACGGTTCTACGGCGGCGCCGTCACCGGACTCTATCTCGGCCATGGCGGATCGCGCACTCTGAGACTTGGCTCATCGCGGAAATGATGTGTGTGGTTCGTAAATGCCAGTAAGAAGAGCCACGTACCAAAAGGTCTTTGAAGTCATGTCCATGTTTGACTGAAATGGCAATGTTATGTGCTAGAAGCGAAAAGTCTGCACCTGAATGGAAGTTGAGGGTTCATCTTCAACTTACTTGTTCTTGAGATGACGCGGTGGCGCGGGATCATGGCCGCTATTCACAACAGTCCACTCCAAGCTGATTGAGCTCAAGTTCAAGACAGCCAGATTCATACGGTCAGGATAAGCCGACGTAATGATTTTCTCAGATCATGTAATTGCCTGTCCCAAGCTGCTCACTATAGAGTGGCCTGTCCGAGGATTGATTAAGGTGTACGCTTGCGAGATGGGCAGTGATTTAAGCTTACGTCCATTAAGCTTCTTTTCCTAGCCTGGCCGCAATGCCCGGAAATAAAGCTCACAGCGCTTTTCCAAGGCGGCCAACCCGACTCTCTGAAATGGAATGTCATGTCTTGTCTTCTCAGAAGAATTTCATTATACAGCATTCTTCGATAGGCATAATAGCTTGATTGTGTTGATGACTATGCTTCTGTTGTAGGGGAGTTATCTATCCTGCGTCTCTCTTCAAATCGAGTGAAATAATCTGTCGACATTGGGTTTGATGAGACTTCTTTCGCCAATACGAGATACGGCACTCAGGGTACAATGTATAATGGCTGAAAGCTGTCAGAGGTGGCCGTTACTTTGCCGTTCGAAGTCGCATGTTGTCAGTTGAATCCACTTGGATGAGGTTTGAAAGACACAGGAGTGCGCTTCGAGATATGAGACTGATACGGGGCGGGGAAATTCAGCTCAGCCTCCCTTGGCAGTAAGCCAGGCTTGCTAAGTTTGCCAATTGGGGGAGTTCAGCCGCAGCCACAATGAACCAGGCTGAATCCCAGGCCTCTGATCAGACCATGCATGGCAAGAACACGTCGCGTTCCTAGTGGGAAATGTCTTGATCTCTTAAGCCTGTTTATCGCTCATCAACCCGCTACGGTCAAGACAAGTCGATAGGTAGGGTGGCTGGCGGACTGGAGTTGCGTCTGAGGCAGTGCACCACAATCACCTAACACGTCAAAGTCTCATTTCAAGGCATTCTAATAGGCAGAACGAGGAAATGCCAATTGATGTCCAGCCCTGTCTGAGGGCAGAAACGAGGCAGCATTATCACGTGCAATCGCCATCATATTTCATCACAACGGACACTACAACGCGATCCAATTCGGTCCTCCCGTCACTTCCTCAAATACCAAATCAAAATGGACGACACTCAGGATATGTGCGGCTGTGGTAGCCCGGATATAACCACCCTCGAGACGTGCCGAAGTTGTGGCTGTCCGGTCAATTTTGAAGACCTGCGACAACGGGCCGTCGATATTTACGATAGAGACGGCCGCCCGATCGAGGATCCCGATCTGCCCCGACGCCACCTTCTTATCGGAGATCCGAGTAATAGCTTGAGAGTCCTGCACCTGGACTATGGCACCTCTCCCGTTTTGAGTGGCACATTCGAACGAGTTTCGATTACCCATCTTCCCCCATATGAAGCAATTTCCTACTGCTGGGGAGGCGAAGATGGTGACTATACCAAGCCTGAATTCATCATCATCGGCGGCAGGCTCTTTCCAATCACCAAAAACTGTGCCGCAGTGCTTCGCAAAATTCGCAAGCCAAGCAAGAAGAGGGTCATCTGGATTGACTCACTTTGCATCAACCAAAATGATGTCAATGAGAGATCGGTCCAGGTCAGCCAAATGGGCAAAATCTTTTCTGGGGCACGGAAAGTTCACATCTATCTTGGAAACAACATTGACGGCAGGACTGCCTCAAAAGCCTTTTATGTGCTGACATCAATGAAAGACTTGGTCGAGTTCGACAACAGGCTGTGGAATAAGGATAGAGCGGAGGCGATAAAGACCCTGTTCGCCCGGACCTACTTTTCTCGTATGTGGATTATACAAGAAGTTCTCCTTGCAAAGTGTGCTGTGCTGCACTGGGGAACAGCCAGGATTCAGTGGCAGACGTTGAGCAAAGGCCACTTGGACGTGCTTAAAAGGCATGGCATACACAGTCACGTTCCCGAGTGGATGCGAATTAGGGCAATGGCCAACAACTTCCGGAAATCCGAGGCCCTGGGCGAGCTATTGTTCAGCGCCATGGGTAGCACTGCGAGCAACGACAGAGATAAGGTGTATGGGATCTACGGACTATTATTTGATGCAGAAGAGGAGGGTCTCACTGTCGACTACCGTCTATCAGCGAAGCAAGTTTTCACGAACATGGCTGCTCACTTGATCACAAAGCACAGCGCCTTTCGAGCTGTCCTGAGACATGTCAATCACGATGCCCCCCTGATTGACGGCGAGCAGCTCCCCTCTTGGGTTCCAGATTTTCGATCAAGATTTGTTTCAAAAGAGATCTCAATATCCCGCTCCATGTTCGAAGAGTTGCAGATCTACTCCGACATCACATCCAAAGAGTCGATCTCTATGGGCGGAGCAGATGAACTACGCCTCCGGGGGCATGTATTGACAATTACTCATCTCGGGAGAAACTGGCCAGCTGAATATTCGAAGACTGGTGGGAAGATTCCTGAAGACTGGGAAATCCGAGCAAAGTTCCAAGTGGCCTTCGACCCCCAAGACCACATAGTTTTCTGGATGCCGAATGGAATGATCCTCCAATTGAGGAGGCATTCGATGAAAGAAGATGCATATAAATTTCTTGGGGAGTGTGCTCTGGCGCACTCTGCCACTTGGCTCCCCCATGTGGTTCAACTTCACAGTGGACCCTTTGTAGACACCGTGTTCGGCTTGGAACGACAAGATCTCAAGTCCCTTTGGAATCTCTGCATGAATTTGGACCGTGTTTCACATCAATATCAGATCGAGTTTGGACTCGAAGATTTGAATCTCCCAGATACAAGCATGGGATGGGAAATGGCCGAACGCTTGTTTGATGTACACGGCCATGTGGGTATTCAAGACGGAGGCCGCAACCCCCCTGGTGCTCAACAGATCCTCCGCTTCCTTCGTTTCTGTCAGAGTGCACACACGTGGGAGGTACTGGAAGAATCAAACCTAGCCCTCAATTGTCACGACCAGTACAGTATCCAGGACATCAGCGACTTGTGTCTGTCTTGGCTACAATACCGTGAGACAGCTGAGCATATAATCAGGAAATTCTCAATCATCAATCAAGGAGATGCGGTCTTGAGACGGATTGTGAGATCGAAATTCCTAGAACATCTGGAGGCCTGGGAAAAAAACTCGAAAAAGCTTTTGAATGCACTGAAATGGGCTGATCCATTGGGAAACACTTCTCGGCTCTACATATCGGGCCATGGCCATGTCAGGACCTTCAGGAAATCCACCCAAGGGATTGAAAAGATTCCCTGGCCATTAAGGAAGCATCGCGGTTTCGACACACAGGACCGTGATATGCACAAGAAAAGAGAAGGCAACTCCTATAGAGAAGAAGCCTGGCTTAGTTCGAAAATCAGGTATAACTTTACAGCCGTCCGGCTCAGATTCGACCTGCCCGTGGCCGTACCAGGACCACGATATGACAGAGTTGATCATGTCCTCGAGCCCTGGGGTGGGGATTGGACTGGATTGATTCAGGCGATCCCATGTCTTCTTGCTATCAGCGAACAACTCCAGTCGATACGTTCTTCTTGGTCCAGGGAGAAGTATTCTGGACACCACGCTTTCAGAGGTATTGACCTGAAGATTTGGCCAGCCGAGACAATCACTGTCGTTTAATCTGAGTCCCGGTGGCTGTGTTTGTGTTAAGTATAGTAATAGATGAAAACGCTGTTACATGGCAACGATAGGGATTAAGTACATAGAATAAACATTTTTCTACCCTAGCTGAACTCTGCCTCTCCACTGTTCGCCTGGGCTTTCAGCTCGCTTTCAATCTTTCCCCAAAGGCCCTTTGCCCTAAACCCTGATATCCAATAATTGCCCTTCTCATCCTTTCCGCTTATAGGCCAGCCCTCAGGGAAAGCAGGATCCTGTACACACTGGATATATGATGAACGGAGGGGTTCACCATCCCGTGGCTTCACAGCAGCCGCCCCGAAGTCAAAGTCGAAGAGTGTAGCCTTTTGCCAGTTGGAGTAGAACAGATTGTACATGCCAGTATCGCCAAAGAAGATTGGCATGCGTAGTGTTGCGCTAAATTCTCGCTGTAGTGCTGCATAGGCCTCGACCTGTGCTCGTGTGCCTTGGTTGTTGATGGCTTGACGAAACTGTAGAGCGAGCCAGCTTAGGGGTTTGGTAAGGATGTCTCGCGCGGGGAGGAGAACCGTTGGGAAGCCGAGGGCCATTGAGATGTAGGGACGGTCGGAGGGGGAGAGGAGATCGGAGGCGAGGACTTTGCGAAGGGACATTGAGTTTTGGGCGGCAACGGTTGTGGTTGAGTCTTTGCCTAGGTGAGAAGCGCAGAGACGTGTCCACCAAGCTACGAGGACGTCGCCCTCAGTGACGAAGGGTTCCTCGCCTTCGGTAGCAGTCTCGGACAACTCGTGGCGGACATCAGCTACCATCTTTCCCCAGAAGACGGCGGGGATGCAGACCATCCGGATCTCCTTGGGTCCAGCCAAGCCCATGATGTTACGAAGGGCATAGCCAGCCAGTCCTGCATTACCCACTCTCCGATTAGCAAGTAGATGAGGCTCAGTCGGATTCTTGCCAAAGTCGGCTAGGAGGTCGGTGTCATGGCCAATTGGTGTTGGGATCTCATCCTCGCGGCCCTGTAGCATCAAGGTCCAACCTTGAACGATGGCCTTCTTCCCCATGGCGTCAAACGCCACATGCGGCCAGTAAAGAGACATGCATGTCTTATCGCGAAAGGTCGTGATGTGAAGTCCGAGTGTTGGACGGTCCGTTGTAAGGTAGTCGTCCAGGGATAGAGTGGCACCGTTGGGTCGAGTTAGATCAGACAAGTCTTCAGGGTCACCAACGATAGCCGGGCCGGTGAGGTTCTCCGGCTTGGGGATCTTGGAGGCTACGGGATGATCATCCGCGTCCACATCGTGGTGGGTATGTGAGAAGGCCACCGCAGGTCGAGATGGGCTAAACTCGGCGGGAACATGATATTCTACTCCACCTTGAGCCTGGATGGGGAGCGTGAGAGGGACTCATAAGTGTCAGGAGACATAGGGGACGTACGTTTCTCCTGAGCCGGCCACCCAACTTCCTATATCCCTCCCGATCGACAAGCCTCTCCAAGGAATCACGGAGCTTATCGGGGCTCAGTGCATCATCAAACACAAACAATGTGTAAACGATAACTTTCTTCCACATGACCCCATCCTCGAACCAATGCAGGGGGATGATCTTGTCTGTGGGCACCATAGTGGGTGCACTCTGCGAGAGTCCCAGCCATTGAAACATTGCTTTTTCGTTTGCGTCGTGTTTTTAAGAAAATATTATTAGAGAGGAAAAGAAGATCAACCTTGGGGCCCTCTGAGAAACGGGCGCGGGAGGCAAGACATATGGGAAGCTGGCCCGAAGACCCGGACAGGAACCATTTCCTGGTCCCCGAACCTCGAGGGGTTCGTCTCGCAATGTCGAATGATGAATTACTGTGTGGGACCCCAGAATGCAACTCTATGTTGGTTCCTGGGTTGTTTGCCAAAATACCAGGGTATGGCCCCATTGTTGGGTCGCGTTCCCATAGGTGCGGGAACCTAGTAGTTTTTCGATACCCAGAGCTTGGATCAAGGGGCAAGAGAGGGCCTTGTTTATGAAGTAGCATCGTTTGTTTTATAGCCTGGTCTTGCAATCAGGAGATGACAGGGGCGGAATCCTATCGGCTCAACGGTTTCCTCATACGGCAGATATACGACCCGCTTCGTTTGGATCTTTAACATGAGTCCACCCTCGGTTACGCATCTCCCGTCGGCTTATACTTAGATCCCGCACCTCCATTTCGAGAAGAGCAAGCGAATGTGGCTGTCTAGAACACACGACCGCAGCCATGCCTGTTGATAAGGAGCTCTGGGGTGAGTACGCCGCAGGCGCCTTCATGATTATACTACGTTTCTTTGCCCGGTGGAAAGTCATTGGTATCGAAAACTTTGGTATCGAGGATGCCTTTATGGGCGTCGCCCTGGTGACCTACTCGGTCATCACAGCGCTCATCCACCTCATCACGCAGTACGGCAGCACCATCGGCCAAACGCCGGAGTCGGTATACCTCCTCACGGATGAGCAGGTCGCGAGCTTTGTCATCGGACAGAAGCTCACGTTTGCCGACTGGCTGATTTATCTCCTCTACATCTGGTCCCTGAAGTCGACGCTGCTGGCCATGTTTGCGAGGTTGGCAAAGGATCTTCCTCGGGAGGAGTTGATCCTCAAGATCGTGATTGGGTACACGGCTTTTGCCTTTGTGGGCGCGGCTATATCGCATATTTGCGTCTGTTTGCCGGTTCACAAATCGTGGCAAGTGGTGCCGTATCCTGGAGGTAAAGGCTGCCTAGCCCTCGGCAACTCCAAGTTCACCAACTAATTAGTCGCTACAGATGCGTGTGCGCTACGAAATCTCAACTACTACCTCGTCAGCTTTTTCAACGCCAGTTCCGACCTCGCCATCATCGCCGTTCCCGTCCCCATAATCTTCAAAGCTCGAATCCCTCTCTGGCGCCGCCTCCTCCTAGCCTCGCTCCTCTGCTCCGGAATTTTCGTTATAATTGCCACCATCCTACGCTCGTACTACTCGCTCAAATCGATCACGTTGCTTCCAGTCGCTTCAGGCTGGACCTCGCGCGAGACTTTTGTCGCTGCTGTCGCCGTCAGCATCCCTGGTATCAAGCCCCTGTTCAGCCGCTCACGCTGGTTCCGGTTCCGCTCTACCGCCGATGACGCTGCATACTATAATGGAAGTCGGGGTAAGAAGGGAACGCATGAATTGGTGACTTTCGGAGGATCTGGTCAACGTGGTAGAACCAATGTGGAAGAGGAGGGCGCTGCTGACTGGACAGTCAGTGGGAAGGAGATCAAGGGTACAAGGCTGTCATCTGATGGTAGCGAGGATATCATCTTGTCTAGTAGGGACGAGCGAGGTATGCCTTCGGTATATGTAACGAAAAGCTACACTCTCTCATCTGAACAGAGAGGTAGCTCTAGCTGAGAAGACATAAAAACGAATGATCATGGTTGCTACTGTGCGCCTCCACATATCTTCAACCTACCTATTGCGAAACCCTAGCTGAGCTTCCTGATGGCTCGAATCATAGGAATACCACCAACCTTGATAACCCTACTCTGAACTTTATCTAATTAAAGAGACTTCAAATCAAACTCTAGAGATCCAAGACCCCACCCCACCTCACGAAGTTTGCGCTGTTCTTCTCTCAAAAACTTTGCAACGCCAAGATGCAACTCATTCTCGGCCAACTTAATGGCTTTTGAGTGCCCCGTAACAAAGTCTGGCATCGCTCCCTTGCTGAGGAGAAATCGTAGCATTTCCATCCTGCCATGCTCGGCAGCCCCCTCTAACGCTGTGCGACCCTCACTAAGAGATCCCGGGGCATTGATGTTGGCTCCCCTTGCTAGCAGGAACCTCACGAGTTGTATGTCCCCCCGAATCGCGGCAGCCTGTAGAGCGGTAACGCCGCCGACTTGGGCCGGGGGCGCGTTCACATCTGCACCCTGGTTGAGAAGTAGCTCGACAACATCCATGTTTAGTTTCTTGGCCGATGTAGCGCCTTGAAGCGCGGTCCGGCCGTACCATTCCGCGGCAGGAGTATTGACACTTGCCCCCTGACTCAGTAGGAACTCAACAAAGCCAAAATCCGAATCATGGGAAGATGAGGCAAGCTGAAGTGGAGTGTGAGGAAAGTAGGGCTCTTTGTTCTCAAAAACTCCCATTTGGAAACCGGAGGAGTCAACATGGCTTAAAATCATGTGTTTCATGGTCTCATCATACTGATCAATGTCATCAGCCCGGATTGGACTTGGCAAGGGCATCAGTATGTTGTTACTGACTGCTCTATCACACCCATTGATATTTGCGCCGTGTTGCAGTAAAGACCGAATAGCGTCCGAGTCTTTCTTTAAGACCGCTAGCTGAATGGGTGACAATCCTTCGTATTTGTCTTCGGTTCGAGCTCCAGCCTGGAGTACCAGCTCCAGACAGTCGAGTTGGCCCCTGTCGAGCAGCCCGTGGAGAAGAGAGCTGCCTGTCCCATTGAGACGATTGACCGGTGCGCCGAGATCAAGGATGTTCCGCAAATTCGTTTTCACATCTTCATTGGTCTTGAACCTTCCATCAGACTTGGAAACCACAGCCTCAAGCAAAGTGTCTCCTGTAGTTGTTGCCTTCGTAGGAATATCGTCCAAAGAATCAATGAGATAGGCGGCTATATCCCAATGACCGCGGTACAAAGCGGCGTAGAGAGCTGATTTCCCATTTTCATGGTCGCTGCTCGGAGGCAGGTTGGGAGCTGCACCCTGACTGATGAGGTGCTGCACCAGGGCAAGGTGACCCTCCCTTGCAGCGATACTGATCGCACTTTGCCCTTGTAATCCATAGCCATTGATTGGAGTGCCTCTCTTAATACAGGCATCAAACTCGAATATGGAACCTTCTAACGCATAGAAAGTGAGCAGGTACTGATGTACCCAGGTCTCATCGCACCCAGCCTCATGAAGCACGCGAAGTAGTCGAGCGTGGCCATGGGAACGACGTGGCTCTACCAAATCCAAGACACGCCGCGCTGATAGGGCCATTTCACTGGTGACCTGCGCCCCTGCTTGTACCAACAGATAAAGCATGTCTGCCGGGAGCGGGTTGAGGGGCATCCATGCTTCGAATGAACTGAGATATTTTTGTAAGGCTACCATCCCAACATTCGGGTCGGTCCTGCGTTGCAGAAATGTTTTCGTTGCCGGCAGGTTAGCCGACTCGATCGCTCGACACATTGCCTGTTCTAAGGCCTGCGGTAGAGCGGCGTCAGAACCAAGAAAGACATTTGAGAGTTTTCGGTTGCCCTTCTGTGCGGCAGTGACGAGTTCCCACCAGACGAATCTAGAGTCACATGGCTTGCGTGATAGGTGTTCTTGTAGGAATGCCTGGATCTTTGAAGATCTGTGAGAAGTGTACGAGAAGAGGATTCCATCTGTAATGAGTGCCCCCGCGTCTAGCAGAGTCTTGGCTGCGACGTGGTCATGGCAGAGAATGGACGACTCGAGGAGGTCTGGAAGTTCCTGGTTAACATCGACATCGAGACTTATGATTAACTTCAACATCGAGTATCTGCGCCAGCGAACAGCAAGACCTAGCAAGGAGGGTGCTGAATCATATCTGAGATCAACCTGGTGAGATCCTAGAAGTTTTCCAAGCTTCATACTGTCTGTCTTGATTGCCAATCGAAAAAGCATCGTCCCGAGGAGGCCCGGTATGTCTTCTCGGTGACTCTTCACAAGGCTCAAGAACCCACTTGAAGAAACAAAGTCCCCAATCAGACCTATTGCCTCCGTATTAGCGAGGGGAAGTTTATCAGCAGTCTTTGCAATGGCTCTGAGAAACGCGGAGCCAAAGGCCAGGTGGCTGACAGCGGGGAGTCGAGAGAAAACCAAGAGGTCTGGCGCATGGCCCCTCTTTAATATCCAGCAGATCAGGAGAAGGCTCTCTTCCTCATCGAGAAGATTGTTGGAAATCATATACACGATGACTGACAGCGCTTGAGCAAGAGAATGGCCTTCGACGATGTCGAGAAGGTTAGGGGAAAAGTTGAGTTGGGCTCGATCCTCCAGCCTGATGCGTGACGCCCCCTGTATCTTCGCTTTCGGGGGTGTCAGTAGCTCCTCGATCGACTGTATGATTGGCTTGAAAGTTTCTGTTTGCGATGGGCCGATGTTGAGCCTCGGTAGGAATTTGTGCCGACTGTGGTCAGGCACAAAGATACCAATCCGCTTGGCGATGTCCACAGCCGCCTCACAACTCTTCAAGGTGAGACCAAGTATATCTAGATGGCAATGATCAGAGAATGAAAGCGTTAGGTCTTGAGGAGGGGATCAATCTACCTGGGGAGTTCCAGAAGGACGTAAAGGTGTGTTGAATGGGAAACAATGTGGTGATGTCAATGGACGGTGACAGGGGTAACCACTGGGTTTCGTCGCTTTCCATTTGCATCTCGTGGGTGCCACCGAAAGATAGCGACTCTAGTAGGTCGGGAGGAAACTGACCCAAGCTGCCAAGAAACATGGAGGGAGAAGGGTAGATGACGGTTTCAGCAGATGCTGGGACACTTGGTTCAACGTCCATCTCAGCCAGACTAAAATCTTCGTCGACATCTAGTTCATCGCTCTGTGAGCTCGAGGAGTTCTCTCCTTCGCGTCTGGGCTGAATTCCATCGGTGCTTAGATCCCAGCATAACTGGGTCCCGGGCTCTAACGGAGCTCGGATTTCGATTCGATGTTGACCGATAGTATCAATGCCAAGGTCTATCGCTTGTTAGGTTGAAAAATTTATTAGAGACTGAGCAGCTGGATAGAATGTACCTATGGACATGTCTGACTGGCTACAGTCCTTGCAAAACTTGGAGTATCGTCGCATGGACCTCGTCACACTCTCCTGTTTGATGGCCTTGCCGCAGACATAGACGACGGACTTGAGATGATTGGCCTCTCGTTCTCGAAGCTTGGGTATCAGGATGCTCCATTCTTTGGAACTGATCTTCTTGCAACCACCGAACTTTGCTTTGAACTGTCTGGGTCTGCGTTGAAGTTAGGTTTAGCCGTCGTTTATCATGTGCAGAACACAAGACTGACGTGACAACCAACTTGTGGTTTTCAAAGAGAAGTTGAATAACCTCGTTGGCGGTTTTGCCCTCTTCAAGGTACCAGCGGTTGACATCTCGTTCGTACAGCTTCCAGTCAATCGCCATGTTGAAAGAAATTAGGCAATACGAGTAAATGAGACGAATACGGTGAGACTCGGTGAGTTGGTTTCAGTGTTTGTGTTGTGCTTGACGGATGACAATGGTATCTTCTAGTCGACCAGATGAGACTCTTTATAATCTGACTGGCGATCTTGGCATTTTACACAAAACATGTATTTCATAACTGCTGGCTCTGCGTGGCAAACATTTATTGGGCCTTTTGGCCAAGGCGGCCAACTTGGTTGCCTTTTTTCTGCACTTTTACCATCCTGGAGAGGGGCCTTTTGGTCACCCGCTGCCAGTGAGGCTGAATTCGTACAGCCAACACAAGGACCCGAGGGTCTTTTGGTCGCGCAAGCCTCGGTACCTGATTGTATGTACCTTGGTCAGGCTCCGAGATGGCCATTTGGTCGTTTTTCTGGCCCTTGCAAGGCGTTGACCGAGGGCAGGTCTCGACGGGGGTGGACTTTGGGCTTGTTGGGAACTACAATTGGGCAGATGCCATGGCATAAATGAACGAGGCGATGCAGAAAAATAGCGAATGGGTGGCTTCTCTCTATTAAACTGGAGGGAAGAAGACGGGACAGAAGAACATGCGGCGTGGAGGCTTGGCAGAGATGGACGCCCGGTGGTGATCACCTCAAAGTGAGTTATCCACCTGTACGTGGGAATTAAAATCCCGAAAGTTTATCTGCTGGAATAGACAACCAAAAGTAACTTGGCTGAGAAGAAAAGTACGTGGTAGAATCACAAATAGCGAATTGATCGGCGCTTGACATCGCCCAGGCTTTGCACGGTTCCAGCTGAACAGCGGAGAGACCCTCACAACCCATGTCATCACCTGACTTTGGGGGCCAAAACAGAAAACAACGATGAGACGATCATCTTACCCTTGCTCCCCTTTTATGCTGACCCCGCAAGCCGTCCTGTTTATTTGAATGCCCTCGCTCGAGAACCAGATTATCTCATAGCTCGAGCCACCCTACACCACGGATCCGCCACTGCGGGGTTAAATCCACATCAGAATGCCCTCACTCAACCTTACCGAACCCCCATTTCCCTTGGGGGACACTGAAGACGAGATTAGACGGGATTCAAAGCTATGTCGAACTTGCTGGAACCTTTACGCCGGCTCGGCTACCACAGCTGTTCCGCTCCCGGGTATCTCGATGCACGAGCACTCTGGCTTCACCAACGCCGCCAAAGCAACCAAAGAGGGGTATGTCGATAAGGCCCCGACTTGGGCAAGCTCTGGTCGCATAGACTATGCCTCATGGCAGATCCAAGTTTACCTCCCCGACATTCCGGACTCGAGGGCATCAGGCTGTGTGTCCTGCTTACTGCTCACAGAGATTTTGAACAAGCTCACCAACGGGACTGTGGACTTTCAGGACCGTGAGCTTTGGCTGGAAATTATTTTCTGTAAGGGGAATGCAATGAGAGTTAAGCTTGTAAGGGGAGATCCGCCGGATGACTTTGATATGTTCTCGGATGGACAGGGAGGGGATTGGGATGTTATCGAAAGTTATGAAGTGTACACTTTGCCAGGTGAGTCAAGCAAACCTTATGACGATGTGTCACTGATTCACGATGATTAGGCTCCCCATGCCCGTGGCCAACCATTGGGCCATGCATGACTATCGAAAAACCAGACTGGAGTTTACCGGCAGAGATTGGTGGTTATGCCAGGCACGTCGAGTTGGACCCTGCGTCTGAACCATCCTTTGACAGGATCAAGAGATGGATAAAAATATGCAAAAAGGAACACGCCGTTTGTTCGGAAGCCGAAGCCAAGCTAACGCGAGACCTTCCAAAACGAGTCATCGATATTGGTCCTGAGTCAAACGACGGGATCCACGTTTTTGAACGGGATAATCCCGCCGAGAGGATTGACGAGCCGTATATTGCGCTGTCTCACTGCTGGGGAAAGACTCAACACTTGGTCTCAAAGAAAGCGACTATCGATGAGCGGAAGAGGAATATCCCTTTTGAATCGATGGCCAAGACGTTCCAGGATGCAGTCACAATCTCGAGAAAATTGGGTATTCGCTACATTTGGATCGACTCGCTTTGTATCATTCAAGATGATGACAACGATTGGCAGACCGAGGCAGCTAAGATGGCTTCTATCTACAATGGGGCAGAGCTGGTACTCTCTGCTACTGGCTCTGTGGATGGCAGCGGAGGGTGTCTATTCAAGAGGGACCCATACGTGACAGTTTCTGGAACCTTTCCGGATGGCAAGCCTTGGGAGGTCTATGGTCGAAAGACCCTTCAACATAGTGTGTTTGGGTGGAATGTGGAGCGCAACATGGCCAAGGGCTCGTCAAACCCCATCGCGGGCACGAGACAGACAGATGTTCAGGATCACCCTTTGATGACTCGAGCTTGGTGTTTCCAGGAGAGGCTGCTGGCGACGCGGGTCCTCCACTACACCAAGAACGAGATCGTCTTTGACTGCCTCTCATCGATGGAGTGCGAGTGTGGAGCCTTGGAAAAACACGACGAAGATCCGTTGATACCCGCCCGTCGCATCATGAAGACGGGACACAAGTACATCACTGGCACCAAAAGTCTCAGGGCCGGTCGGACATGGTTGACTAACCCTCTCAAGGGAGAGGATAAAGAGTTTGATCAACATCATGAGCTATGGCGCGACCTGATCGTTCAGTACTCTCAGAAGCAGATCACGAAGAGAACAGACGGGTTACCCGCCGTGGCTGGGTTGGCTCACGAGTGGCGTAACGGTTTGACGGGGAGGTACCTCGCGGGTCTGTGGGAGAAGGATTTGCTGAACCATTTGCGCTGGATGCCTGATGAGGCGGAACCTGAGGAGGAATCCACCGAAAAACCAGAGTACATTGCTCCTAGTTGGAGCTGGCTTAGTGTTCAACGTGGTGTCACCTGGGGCGTCGAGAGCTTCATCGACGACAAATTCTTTGTGGACGTCGACCTAAGCCGTACCGATTGCCAACCCAAGAACGAAACCAACCCACTCGGAGCAGTGACATCGGGCTATATATTCCTCACAGGTCGCATCATGCCCCTCACCTTTTCCATCAGCGGCAAAACCGTCTGGCTAGAGAAAAAAGGCCACAAGACCAAGAAGGAGCTCGAAAGGCCCGACAATCTGTCTCGGTTGCGTAACCTACCGGATAAAGTGGTATACTGTCTCAGATTCTGTCGCCGTCCCACCACGAGGAACGCGTACGATGACGATTCGGCCCTTGTCCTGGTCAAAGCGGATGCAGAGGCCCGGGGAAACCAGCCGGAAGAGGTCCGAGGGTATGAACATGTGTACCAGCGTGTTGGGTTCATAAGGAATTACATGACCAATGCTTGGGAACATAAGCGTGATTCAGAGGAAATAGGTCTGTATGTGATTTGATGCATAGCACAAGTTTGCACAATATAGCTGTCACCGGATATATGGATAGAAATAAGAAAAAAAGGTTGCCCGAGATTTTTCGGTCCTGATATAGCATCATTTCACGAGCTAAGATTTGCCAAGTCACGCCAAAATGGGGACAATGTCAGGCTCAGATCTTGCCAGGGCCAAACATCTGGGGGACCCTGCTTTTTATTTCCCGTCGTCCCTGGACAATGAATGGGATTTATACTCGTTTGGTCTCAGCCATGGGACCGGATATTTTGATCTCCGTCCCACAATAGGGCCTTTCGTCATGTGAGATTGGCAGGGCGGCGATGCAGGTTGGCCTTGGCTTTTTAGATCTCGGGATGTTACGATGTGAGTAATCGTGGTTTTGCTTTTGCCCTGACTTGTCTCCTGTGCCGTGTCTGATGTCGATCCCTGACCCATGGCGGTAAAGTTGGTCTCGGAAATTCCAAGCACTGCGGCCTTTTTTCGTATTGAGATGAAAAGCTGTGATTTGACCATCTCACACTAACACGTCGATCAGCGTCTTAGAGTGAACCAAGGACTTGGTTCAAGTGGGGGACTCCTGGTGTCGATCATCAAGATGCAGGACACAGGGGAGTAAGACACACGATCCTTTGTCAAGAATAAAGCTCTTCATCCTCGCAGCTGGAATGTTTATCTCTTTGTAGGTTTGTCTCCGGCGAAACCTTGTTTGCAGCAACAATGGACAAGGTTCCGGCTCTTACTATTTACAACATGCCACCGAGTCTCCCTAACTGGGACTCGGTGGGCGTCTTTTATGTTACTTTCTGTGCGGTATGGACCACGCTCGTCTTTTCCGGCATGGCATTTTGCCTGGCCAACCGACACAATCCCATCCTCAGACTACGAGGCATGCCACTCTCCTTCTCCGCCATTACGTTTCTTCACTGCTACTGGGTCCTCGGACAGATTGTGTATCCCATCGGGGCTACAGTGCCGACGGTTCTGGCGTACGATATTCAGTATTTCTTCATGGGCATTTGGTTCCCGCTTGGTATCGCACTTTTTCAAGCTTCTAATGCTCGTTTCCTTCATATTGCGAAGCTGCAGAAGCAGTTTACTAGTCCTCATCTGCGGGCTAGCATGGGGTGTAATGGGTCCCACAGTTCGTGGCTGTGTCGACTAAGGAACATGAACTATACCAAGAGGATTATGATCTTCATTGGCTTTGGCATGATCTTCCAGGTAATTATTTGTTTACTAATCATTCTTTGCCCGATACTGACTATGCCTAGGTTCTTCTTACTGTCGGTATGTGGCTTGCCTGCCGCAAGTACCATCCCACATTTGGTATCCCTGGCACCGAGATCCGTGGGGCGACAGTGCTGGAGCAGTTGATCGATCTGGGTCGAGGTTGGGAATGGTGGCCATCTGTTCTCTGGCAGGTCATCTGGACCTGGATTGTGAGTGTGTGTCAGTCAACTAAGGAATCGTCACTGACATGTTGCAGGTCGCTCCTATTCTCATCTGGCGAGCTTGGGGTATCCGTGATACAATGGGATGGCGGACGCAGACCATTGGGTGCTGCATCTCCAAGTATGTCGTCCTGTCTTCTCTGGGTATCTTACTCACTGACAGTTTGCCAGCCTGCATGCTACGCCCATGTTTCTGATTGCAAGCTATGTACCTGCATTCAACAAGGTCAACATGTACTTTGCCCCAAGTCAATGGTGAGTACACCCCTGCAATCAAACCAAACATCAAGTTGAGAGCACCACTGACAACTGAAGGATCCACCTCTCCGTCTTCATGTTTGAGATTTTCACCATCTTTGTCCCTGCGTGTCAGGTCATCCAACAATGGGCACAGGCCAAGCGAGCCGCCGCGCACAATGCCAGGTGGGAGACCGACTCGCAGATCACGGCCCTCAGGACGTCTCACTCTACTGAGCGCAAACACTCTCCCTCTCAGAGCATCACTGAGAAGAGTCAGACAATTGACTATGCTGACTCGGCCGCGGGAGACCGGCTGTATACCATGAGTGCACTGAACCAAGTTCTCGATGACAACCCCGGCCCGCTGCAGGACTTCTCGGCCTTGAGTGATTTCTCTGGAGAAAATATCGCTTTCCTTACTCGACTTGCAAGGTGGAAGGCTTCTTGGTATGCGGAGCCCTCCAAGGAGCAGACTCTCGAGGCGTACAACCGCGCCCTGGAGCTCTACACCGACTTTATCAGCCCTCGCGACGCAGAGTTTCCTCTGAACCTCTCATCGCCTGATCTTAAGTACCTCGAGGAAATCTTTGAAAAGGCAACTCGAATACTCTGCGGTGAGGCCCGCGTTGACCCAGCCCTACCCTTCGAGATGCCCTCATCCGCTGGAACAGGATCAAGTCGTTCACCACCACTCACAAGCAGAGCTCGCTACACAGGCGACATCCCCGACACCTTTGGTCCCACAGTCTTTGACGCTGTAGAAGGCCACGTCAAGTATCTCGTCCTGACAAATACGTGGCCCAAGTTTGTCAAGGAGATGCAGTCCCGAAGACGGTCGAGCGAGACTGCACGAAGTGGTTTCTCTGACGAATCTGATATGACTCTTACGAGCCGTGTGTCTAACAAGGTTGCTACCTTTGTTCGTTCTTTGGTGTAAAGCGTGTGTGGATAATCTGTGCCTCCCCTGTTTTATATGTGATTATTAGTCTTGGCTCAACGCCTGTTTCATTCTTCTCTTCTTGTGTATAGTTTTCTTGTATGTATTACGAAGTTGAGATAGCGAATTCATCAGTGTACTTGACATTGAGTATTTATTCCCATATGTGTCCTTATCGATTGACCCACGTGCTGCGCAGACCTGGTTTGGAAACTCTGCTAGGCCATGGAAGCCTCTCAGCTCACACTTGGCCTGGCTGCCTGAGGCTTTATAAGGAGATCCAACCCTTTCTCTCCCATCCTAAAAGCACACCCGCGTGCTCATACCTAATCGAGTGGTTAACTCTTCCTTTCTTCCGCACCTAAACCCTAAAACCCTCTTCTTTCCGCAGACCTAAAAACCACTCTTTTTGACTCGACCCCGGTTCGAAAACACCCCATACGACTTTCCTTATGGCCAGGCGGTGTATAGAATTCTCAATTGGATCATCACGAGATGCAAGGGAGAGTTAGACGCAACGGCAAAAAGACCAAATTTCGGCGTCACTGCAACATTCAACCTGAATCCTGAAGGAGAAGAGCTTTATAAGTAAGGTTAACCCTTGGTCTCCCACCCTAAAAGCACACACGAGTGCTCCCTAGTGGAGTGGTTATCTCTTCTTTAATTCCGCACCTAAAACCCTATAATCTCTTCTATCCGCAGACCTAAAAACCACTCCATTTTTGGCTCTCCATATTCAAGTGCACCTGAAATCATTTTTTCTCTTTCATGCTTGATAGCGACTTGCACGTCTAGTTCATCCTCCAATTTCATTGTCAAGGCCTCTTTTTTGTCTTCAAGGACACCAAGTCGAAGACACCAAGCCACAATCAACGTCTGGTGGATCTTTATTGACATTTGCAACTTTTCTTAAGTCCCCCGAGACAATTCGACCTCCTCACTATAATCATACTGATCAAGTCGAAGAGTGGTCTTCGCCATCGGTCTCATTCCTGCCGCTTCATAGTTAGCCAAACTTCCTAGAAAGGTATCCACCGCTCATTCTCCAGGTGATTCCCAAATTACCCTCAACTTGCCAAGTTCGAGATCGATACCAGTACCCATGTTTACACTGTTCATCATCTTTGCTCCGCACTGACATTCTGCTGGCTGCTCTTCGATCCTGATTCTGAGCACCTCTTTGATGAAGTCATACTGCAATGCGACCATAGACACGCCAATGCCAATGACCACCGGCCATACGAGCAGCTTTGCCAGAAATTTTGCCACAAAGCTGATAATATGTGGGATAAGGGATATGAGGACAAAGGATTTAGCGGGAGCGGCTTCAGTAGCCGCGGGTTCGACTGCCTGACTCATGTGGCGAGCCAGCATTTCCAGAATCCAGTAGCCTTCGATGATTTGGGCTAGAAGCAGAAGGCTAGAAACTATGACGACGTTGCATTGCATAGTTCGAGATGTGATGCATTGGACTACCGGGCTCGTTGGTATAAATTTGAAGGGCATAATGGCAACCTGTTCTTCATTACATCTGAAGCCCGGCCCTTGATGATATAACTGAGCCATACGAGCGAATGGCTTAATGGGTTCACAAGAGCAAGTCCTGGCTGTTGGAGATGAGTAGAAGCCGCTGTTGGCTGCGGTGGCACGCCTGTGCCTGCGCCTGCGACCATATGTGTCCTGGACGAAGATTTCATAGTCCTCTAGGCAATCTGTATGTGGGAGTAGAAAAGTCAGATTGAGAGCTAGAAGGCAAAATAAGACCCAAAAGATCCACCAGCCCATGTATTCAAATACATCTGGGTCCTGGCCCTCCTGGGGTGTTTCCGAGGTTGTGTTGTTCATCTTGGAGGTCAAGAGGGGGCGTGAGTCTGAAGCGTCTGAAGGTGGCAGAGTAGTGATGATAAACAGCACTAGATATAGGAGGGAGAGACCTTCATACTTATGCCTTGTTTGCCTAGCGAGTATAGACTTTGGTTGACTATTGTTGGGACGGAGTGGCTTGCAACATAGTTTTCATAATGCAAGGCCTTTTCTTCGTCGAGCCAAAACCACCTAGTTGCAATTGAAGTCTTGTGGATGACTTCCGGCACCTCTTGGAACTTTTAGTAGTCATCCAAGCCAAATGATAGTCTAGAAGATCACGCTTATGAAATCAAATAATATTATTACGAAATCAAGTTCCTACAAGCTCACTTCTTTGTGAGACAGCAGAGGCCGACTGAACTTCCCAGATAAGCATCTGTCTCTCCTCGCTGTAATTATCGGCGTCAAGTCTAAAAGAGATCGTCAGCCACATTTTAATCTCTTATTCTGCGGATGACTCCCAAATCACCTCCAACTGAGTATAAGTGCCCCGTTCGAGCTCACTATCGTAATCCTCGCTCACTCTTTCCTCTGTCTTTGCCGCGTATTGGCACCCTGCATGATGCTCTTCGATCCTGGTTTCGAGAACCGCGATGATGAACTCGTATTGACTGATGACCAAAAGAAGGCCGAAGACGAAAAAAAACGCCCATATGAGCAGAATGAATAGGAAGCGGAGACAGAATATGACAAGGGATAGTAGAATAGGGGGTTTGAAAGGAGCGGCTTCGTTATCCACGGGAGTTTGAATGGTGAGGCGAGCCAGTGTTTCCATAATCCAATAGCCTTCAATTAGTTGAATTAAAAGAAGAAGGCTAGAAAATATGACGACAAGGCATTGGATGTTCCGTGATGTGATCACCGGGCTCAGTCGTTTCCATGGGAAAGACGTTTTGGATTCACAGCAGCCAGTTTCGGTTTTTTGAGATGAGTTGGCACTGGTCGGTCCGCCGCGAGCTGATGTTGTCGTTTCGGTCTCCACAGCATGGTCCACAGTGGTATGGTTGTGCGTCCTAGTGTTGTTGACGTGGCCCTCTGACCGCGCTGAAACGGCTGCGCAGTAGAGCTGAAGGAAGAAGTTGCTGACGATAAAGTACAAGAATACAAAGAAAATAGGCGAGTCCAAATATTCAATTCGTGAGTCTTGGACTCCCTGAGGAGCTTCCAAAGTTGTGTCGTTCATTTTGGACCTCAAGAGCGTACGTGAGTTTGGATATGATGTGAAAGCAGTTGAGAGACGGCTGGAACGGCGCCTGAGGGATGGGCGGGGAGAAGTCTCATACTTATAGATATCTGTCCATTGCTGCCTGGCGAGTATAGACTTCCTGTTTAATTGTTGAGATGGAGTCATGTGAATTTTAAGTTGCATGGCGCCTGAACGTGATGCGGTTACTATCATCAATGACGCCTTCAACGGAGGCCTCAACCCCAGAAGCAAAAGACACAGTAATCAATACATGATGGCATCGAAAATCAATCGTAACCAAAAGGGTGTTTTTCAAGACTTGGGTTAGATGATCAAGGATCCGGAAATAGATGAGACTAGAAACAGAAACCCCCTCGTTTTCTGCGGACCTACAAACTATTGCTTTTTGGTTCTTATACTTGACAAATTCTAACACTATTCGTTGATTTGTTATCCTTTTTTCTTAAGGATCTGTACACACCGCTGAGTCTACTACTGTATCGAGGCAGTCTTCTTGAAAGCTTCTCATCATTTCGTACGCGTAATTATTCAACCAGCTATCCTTTGGCCTGCGCCCATTCTCTAGTGAAAAGCAATCAGAACTTGCACCAAGTTCCGATTCAAAGCATCATCAAACCATGTCTGGTCCAAATATTCAAACGACACCATACCATTTCGAGTTTTCGAAATGAGAGCCAGTGAGTTGCAACCAATTTCTCAAGAACTGCGTTGGAATCTGCCTTCTGGCTCATTTTTCGCTCCTGTATTCTTGCGGTCCATCTTCAACATTATCAAGAACGCAGCGCATGCCAAATGATAGACTATTCTTCCAAGCCCAAATGCCATCTGCTAATTCCCTCGCACGGGCTTGAGTGGGCCAAACAACTGGCGCAAATTCTTCGATATGTCGTTCCGAACAGATTCCCTGGGGCGTCCTTATCCGCTATAAACAAGCCGGATTCTAGATCAACATCGCCGTTGTTCTCCTCATTTCCAGTTTCTGTTGGACACTGTGGGCCTTGGTAATACCCTTTGTTCTGGTCCTTGATCTTGAGCATGAGAAGCTCCTTGGTGTATCTCCACTGGACATGAAGTATGACAGCACCGGTGCCCATGGCTCCGGCCCACACGATTAGTAAGAGGACGATCGCAGGGATATTGACGATGTATCGCAAGACAGCCGGTTCGAAGTGGGAGGTCGCTTCGCTCCACTTGGTGAACGCTTTGATGGTAATCCCAGCAAATAGTTGTGACACCCAGTAGCCTTCGGTGAGCTGTGCCAGGAGAAGAAAACTGGAAAAGGTGACAGCAAGACACTGGACATTCCGTGATGTGATTTTTCGCGACATAAAGTCCCACGGCGTCGACTCAATGTTATTCTCGCTTGTTCGGTCACTGTGTGTTGAGTAGTCGATCGACTTGTAGAAGGCACGGTCATCCAACTGCCAGAGTGTCCAGAAGAAATTGAAGAAGATGAGGAATAAAAACATCCAGAAAGTATTCGTGGCCAAGCTTTCTCCATATGGTTCAGATTGGAGCTCCTGGAGAACCTCCCATAGAGTTGTTGTGTTTGTGGTCGTGTTCATTGTTGAAACGGTTACGAGTATGAGTCTGTGAGTCATGTGAAGTTTCTGGATGGTGAGAAATGGTCGGAAATATCACTGCGGATCAATGGCGGAGATCCTCATATTTATGAGTGGTTCCTAACAAGGCGTTTGCTGTTGATTGTTGCCCAGTGGAGATAAACAAGATAGCCTGTTGACAAGATCTGGACACGGGGACACTCAATGAATGTTGGTGTTTGAGGCAGTGTCATACTCAACCTAATCTTCATAGCCACCATGAATCTTAACACAGAGGAACGAGGGTAAAATGACAGAAATTATACTCTAGAAGTGACCGGCCTGCGTACAGATCGAGGCAGTGCCAATAGGGGCCTCCAAATACACTTAGATGATGCATATCAAATGCTGCCCGTCTACATACTCTAAACAAGGAAACTGATCCTCTCCCTCACTGGGGCTTAGAAACGTTTCTTCTGCGTCTTTAACATCTGCCTCGGCAAGCCCAATGCGCTTGAATGTTCCAGTCCCGCCATCAACCAACTCCAACAACAAGACAAGGGCTGCATCATCACGCGGGTCACGCGGGTCTCGCACCATCTGCGCCAGCATGCAGTACCAGTTTGGCTCGGGATTCTGGTCCCTCTCGTCATTTGGAGCATCGAGCCAGACCTTTATCTCCACACTGTACCCCGTCGAAAGTTGGGCCTGGACGCCATTCCCCGTCATTTTCCAGCCCTCCGAGTTATCCAGTGATAGCCTCTGTAGGTGACCACGTAGATGAAGCCACCCACCCCGGAGCGTACCCCATGTATCCTCTGTAGCATAATCTAGGTGTACCTTTTCTACCTTGATGTGTACCTGAGGAGCCCATAGATTGGTAGCTGGGGCTAGCTGCCCTGTTGATGCCACCCATGACCATGTAGGAGCTCTATAAGTCGTTGGTCTTGAAGTACTAACCATGCCGTGAATACGCCAGAGGATCTCGACCTCCAAGCTCTTGCGCCACATGCCGGCAACATACTCGTCTTGCATAAGGCTTCCCATGGTCCTTGCCAAAGCAGAGAGGGCAACCAGTCTATCGCCGGGAAAGGTGAGGTTGCAGTTTGCGTATAATCGAACAATCGTACACCATGCTCTTGAGTAGCTTATGCCCGAACGACGTACCCTTGGAAACTCGGACTTGAGGCCCAAGCCGAGGGATTCAAAAAAGCCAGGTAAGCTCCCAGAGGAGGCGTCTGGTACGACTTTTTCCCTGCATTCCCATATCAAATGGCGCTTGCCGAAATGCAGCACGCGAGGGGCCAAAAGCCGCTCTTGAAGAACCCAAGCCCGTCTATTCACCAATGATTGTGTAATTTCTGTGTTCCAGAAGAAATTCTCCAAGAGCAAGTACCGGGATGTGGCCTCATTAAAACAGCAGTCTATCGTTTCGGGAAAATGTGAATTTGCGGTGCGAGTGCAAAACAAGGAGTGGGTGGCATCCGGGGCATCACTTGCAGAAATGTTGCATAACGATCCAGAGTAGACTTGACTCATGAGAGTCACCTCGTGGTTCCAATCAACAAGATTGTCGCCCTTTTGTATGATGCAAAGGGAATCGATCCAGAGGTACTGAACACCTAGGCTGCGGGTCACATATAGAGCGTCTTGGTATAACTGGGGCAGCTGGGACAAGGGGATTCCCCTGACCATCTGGGCGTAGTTGTCGGTCGTTAACTTGATGCAGTCGGCAAGGCCCCAGCAGTGACTCAAAGTCAGGTACGGCCCAGTGATGAGGTTGGTTCTGGTTTCTACCAGAGTGCACCGTGGATCTGCATCTGTTTGAGACCCACAGTCCAGGAGCCGGGTTGGATACCAACCCGTTTCCATGTTGATGTCGTCGCATTTTTTGTGTTTCTTGACGCAGTGAGAGATCCACCCTTTGGCCATCGATAAGGCGTCTGGGGACTTTGTGCTTTCCGGGAGCCTTTTTACCTCACTCGCAATTGATCGGTCTATCAAGGTCAGCAACAAATCGCGGAAATAACTGAGCAGTTGGTACTACATGGAGATTCGAGTGAGAAGGATATGCCATCCAATCGCTTACGGAGTCCGCGAAACACTGAAGGATTAATGAGAATATCCAAGGCTGAATAGCTATGCCTTCGCTCGGAAAGACGAAACAACATGGCACTCCTAGACCATTCATCTTCGGGCTTGTCCCGGGGCATTGAGGAATCTTTGTAGTTGTGGGCTGTCTCTTCATCGGAAGGGTCTAAACGCTCCCAGAGTCGACTGCAAATAAAGCATCCATAATCAACCGAGCGTTTGAGGGTCTGTTGGTCTCGGTATGACCTCCTTTGGGAAGGGGAAGGCTGGTTTCCATGGGCGTCGACCTCGGGAACAAGTAGTGTCTTGCAAGGTTGGCAGAGCTTCACCGGGGGTGGATGGTCCATATTGACTCATCCTTTGGTTTGGATGATGGAGTGCGTGCGTCTATCTGTTCAGCCGCAGATGGTGAGATGCGGTGGGGTGTACCCTTGCTTACTAGTCGCTGGGATGTTGATGGAGCCCGGCTGGTGGAATCTCAACCAATGGTAGATCTTCTTGGCGGGGGACTCTTTGCTGGCATTGCATGCTGACCTAACATGGGGATGGATGGTATATCTAGAGTAGGGAGGCGTTGTGTGAGGGGGCCCTTGGGTTGTTATCCAACTATCTATCTATCGGTTTAGTTATCATATCAAGGGTCGGGCTTCAACTATATCAAAGAATACAATACGGCTGTTATACAACATAAATCACTTTCTTCTCCTCGTGAAATCGTTCCTCAGCCCGTCGACGCCAACTTTCTGGAGAAAACCAAGACCAAGTCACATTTTCCCCTTCCAACAACCCCAACCTCTTGTAATTCGTCGAAGTGGGCGACTCTTTTCCGAGAACCATGTACCAGTCGCGGCCCCCGATCTTGGCAAGTCTCATACAGAGAACTATAGTTCCTTCAACCATCTCTTCGGGGTGGTCAGGGATGAATCTTGTTCCTTCACCACTGTGGTACCGGACGAGACTGTGAGAGACCTCGATTATAGGTTCATCCGACCACCTGAGCCGTCTTTCCGTACGGTGTATTCGCAATGTTGCAAAGGACATCCAACCCGAGAGTGTCAACACAGCGGAGGATATTTCTCCTGTCCTGTCTAGGCCTTTTGCGTCGCAGTAAACGTTGACAGCGTTTGCGTAGATCTCCTGGAGCTCAGATCCAAAGTAGGATCGGCTCTTGTGCTGGTAGACTATCTCACCCACGATAGAAGCCCATGACCAGCTTGGAGCACGCCATTCTTTTGGTTTACCGTCTTTCCTACACCCAGGCTTGGTATCGCGAGTCCAGAGCAGACCCTCGGCCATGTTGCTGCACCATAGCCCAGCCGTGTAGTCATCGTTGAGAAGCCCTGATATCCGACTAGCGAGACCAGAAAGGGCTGGAAAGACGTCGCTCTCGTGTGTCAAGTTTCCCATTACGTGTGAGTATCTTTGTGCAATAGCGTACCAAAGATACCGCAGTTGCATCGGTGTGACATCGCTGGTCTTGATGGATTGACTACTGACCAACCTTCGAAACTCGAGATCATCGCTTGGTTTGTCATGATCCTTGCCACAGTCACACGAAACGCAGGCCCGGCACTCCCAGACCAGCTCCCTCTTGGCAAAATGAAGCATTCGAGGCGATAGAAGACGTTCTTGGAAAACCCAGGCCCGAGTAAGAAGAGGCCACTCTTCTTCATTCTCTTTTGCATTGGTGCTTTCATGCCAGTGGTTGATGACTTCCCGGCTGTTTGGGTCGGCGAGACGTACCCATATGTCATCGATGAGCCCATGGCCTAATTCAGATGCCGGGATGCACTCTAAATAGATTGTGTCTTCGACTTCTTCGGCGTGCAGACCTTCTTGGTGGCCAGAAGCCTTTGTGGCAGCGATAGTGAGGAGAGAATTCTCAAAGATCGAAGCCATCTTTGGAAGTTGACGTTGCTTGTCCTCAGTTGAATCCTGAACGATGCAGAGCGTGTCTATCCAGAGATATCGTACCGAGAGGCGTCGACAGACAGAAACGGCCTCTTGAAATGTCTTTGGAAGGGCCTCAATTGGGATCCCGGACTCGAACGACTCTTTGTTTTCCTTGAGGGTCCGCAGGGGTTGGATAGGCCCCCATCGATGGCTCAAGCATGCATAGTATCCTAGCTGATTCTGGGTGTTGAGAAGTTTAATTGTTGAGTCCTCGGAAAGACCTAAGTCAAGGACACGGTCTGGAAGCGCTTGTGGTTCACTCTTGTTGCAGTGCTCGTGCTCTGTAGTGCATTTCATGATCCAAGATTGCATCCAATGCACACTAGCTTCAGATCGAGTGTCGTCGATATGAGCTTTCGGTGATGATATAATCGGTAGATCAGGCCCTTTGCCGAAGCAATAAAAGCTGAGACTTGGCCACTGGGTATGAACTTCACCCGTCTCAACTTGGATTGTTTTATAGTACTGATCCCATTTGAGAGTAATCTCGTCACCACGTTGATATCGTCTCCAAGGAAGAAAGAAATCGGAAGTAGTGTCCTTGGGTGGAAAGAAGCGTCGGACGCCTGATGATATGATGGTACACATCGTACAATTGCCTCGGTTCTGGAGGACCTCAGTGTAGCTCATCGAAATTTCGAGATTGTAAAAGTTGAGATTGTGGCAGACCTCACAGGCAGGCTCTTCTTCAGTCCGCTTGAAGTATTCCAAGACGCCTTTAATGACGTTGAAAGCCTCCTTGACTTGAGACATGGACCACGTTAGGTCGCGCGTACTCTGTCGTAGATGCCTCGTTATCAACCATCTTGGAATTCTTCGGATATAGGCACGTCCCCAGATTCTCTCTGCGACTCGATTCAAAACATCAAGAACGGCTGATGCCAGGAATTTGATGAGATATAGCACTGAGAAGCATATAAAGAATGCAAGAAACCAGTGTTCTTCGACGATTCTCGGATTTGTCGCGGCGACAATATAGGCGACGGCTAGCCATGGGGTCGCTGTTACGATGAAGAATACAACGACAGATGCCGCGGCGGAGACAGATTCGTAGAGCGCCTGCACGAGTAGTTGAAATGCCTCCTGGCTGGCTTCGTAGGCGATGGAGACGGCCAAACGCCGTCTCCCTGGAGGATAGAAATCTTGGATGTGATCAAACGGCTCCATGAGAGGCAAGCCGTAGGGTTAACCGTTAATATTTGGCCGTTCGGGTGGTTTTTAAGGCGTTGGTTCAGCTTAGTTGTCGGCTGGTGGGAGTGTCGCAGATATCAATATTGTGGCTGAGTTGGTTGGACTGCGCCCCAATAATAGGCAACCGGGCTGGCCTGGCATTGATTGATCGGGTGGCTGAGGAGCACTTCTGAATAACCCAGTGTCCAACCCCTGTGATAAACTTGAGACCCTTGAATCAAATGAGAAAGAGAGCGTAAAGCGAGTCGCTATTCAAAGTTCAGAGCGTCCCAGTTTAACGTTCTATCAAATTGGTGCTCATGCTGGTGATTTTGACCAAATAAATAGCTTGTGGTAGCAAGTTATTCTGAAACCAAGTGGATTGTACAATATTTATCTACTTCTAACCTCTATTTATCCATTTGAATCCTCTCTCTTTGATTTTCGGAGGACAAGTTTAATCATCAGTGTTAACAGACGTTTGAATCTGGGTCTAGCCTTTCCTCACAATCCATTCAACTTCTCCTAACCCCATTTTGAATCAGCGGCTTCATAGTCGAAAACGCATACCTAGCAATCTTCCACTCTCCCTCCTCCTTCTTCATAATAAATAGCTCCTGATTAGAATGCGGCTCTGACTCCTGCGTAGCCTTCATAGTCTTTGTCCCCGAGGCTGTGGTTCTAGCAAACGCCCACTCCGGCGACATGACGACTATCTCGTCGATGTGGAATGTGGGGTCTAGTTCGATGCTACCGAAAATCCGCGTGTAGGCTTCGTGGAGGGCTTTGGTGCCGGCGCTGGCGGTAAAGTGTGGTGGGAGGATGACGCCGTCTGATGTGTAGAGGTTGACGGCTTGCTCGACATTGCCACTTTTGAGGGCTGCGCCGTAGGCGTGTAGAGCAGCAGTGATTTGTTCTGTATCAGAAGACACTTAAGCGGTCAGTTAATTGTTTTAGTCTCATTGCTTCTTCAGTACTTACTCTTCGTTGATGATTATTAAACTGAGAATCGACCAATGCTGAACTGGTAGGTTATATCTTTCTGTTGGTGAAGTTTGGCAGGACACTTTCGGCAACTAGACACATAAGAGATGATTCTTCTTATAGCAAGATAATCTCATATCGTCTATTCCACTTCTGAGTAAGTGGGGTCTCCATTGTTCCACTTCTTCAACTTGTATGAAGCAGATGGCGATATCATCTCGAAAGTGGGGGTTTGACCAAGAGTGGGCAGTCTCCCTTGACGATATCCACCTTCTAGGGATAAGGTCAACGCAAATCTTTGTTTAGAAGATAGTAAAAGGATTGATACGGCTTCAGAAAAGGAACAAGGCGTCCCAGGGGCTCCAATTCGTTAGCTGAAATTTGGAACCGAGTTGTCGAAGTTACATGTAAGATCGGAAATACTCCAGCGCTGAAGTCCAAGTGGGACCAGAAAACTCTCCCGACAACCACAAGTTACCTTCCAAGTCTCTGCCCATAATAGTAACCATATTCATAGTAACCATACCCGTTCCCAGAGACTGCGAGTGATAGTACACAGGGTGTCCCGGCTTGGCACCAGGTCTCTTCTTGTCAGAGGGCTTGACGATAGCTGGACTAAAGTCAAACTTGTCCAAGAATCCGGCCTTGCTCCAGTTGGTCACCACCATGAGGACAGAGCTGACGCCTTTACCTAGTACGAGAGGGTTTCCTGCGTCCATCATGGATCTATAGGCATATTTTGTCGTGGCCTTGAGCTGCTCCTCCGTGCATTGTTCACCAAGCGCTGCTCGAGATCTGAGTGCTATCTCTCCAGTTGCCGTAGTAAGCGCTTCACCCGCCTGGCACAGAAAAATGGCCGAAGAGGTGATGTTCTGCACATAGGCTGTATCATCCCGGAACACGGACTTGACTCGGGTTCGAGGGTCGATCACGAGGAGATTGGCAATGTGACGGTAAGAAGCCAGACCGCTGGCTACCATTTTGTTGCAGAATGCCATTATGACGTCGTTTTCGGACACAAAGAGATCGGCGTCTCCCTTGAGGGCGACGTGATCCTTTGCCTCTTGGACAATGGCGTCGATGACTTTCTTTGGGATGCAAATGATGCGTGCATCGAGGCCTTTCCACCAAGTCTCGACTATGTGTCTCAGTGCCCACACGGGAATTCTCCAACCTGTGAGCTGGGTATCTGCAAGAGTGGGCTTGACAGTTGTCTCGTCAGTGTAGAGTCCTGCCATAGGATCATCCTTGTATCCAACAAATGACGCAACTTCTTCTGGCTTGCCAGCGAGAATACTCTGCCCAGGCCTTGAAATTGCCTTTAAACCGCCAAGGTCGCTGGAGACGTGGTTAAAGTTGATAGAGACAAGTGTGCCATCTGTAAAGGTCACCACGTGCAGAGAAAACTGCGGCACGTCTTTCTGAAAGTAGTCCTGGATAGTTCTAGGCGCGCCTGGACCCAAGGCCAAGCTGGCAAAATTGCGAGCGCCCGGAAACGTAGTGGGCTCTGCTGTAGAGGCTGGAAGCTTTGATGCTTCTGGGTGTTCGGCCATGGCGATGTCATGATGCTCCTTTGTAAAATGTACAGATGGCCGTTCCTTGGTAAACATACGCGGGACGTGAACTTCGGTTTTCCCATCCGGCTGCGCATGTCAGAAGATGCTTCAAAATTGTTCAGCCTTGTGCTTACCCGTAAGCGAAGTCTTCCTCCAAGTTTTCGCCATCCCTCCACTTGAAAGAGCTGCGACAGACTGTCTCCAAGCTTGTCGGCATCAAGGACATCATCGTAACGGAATGTCCATATTAGAGTGTAGTCGCGAAGAGTGGCCGTGTCATCAAACGGGTGCATTGCAAATACCTCGTCGTCAGGGAACACAGGCGGTCCCTGAGGGGTGCTGCCAAGCAGCCAAGAGAAGAGTGAAGCCATGGTGAGATTTCGACTCCAGGGCTCAAGATGACCGACCAGCCAGCGAAGCCCAAAGCGATGTTGGAATAGGAATCTGTTCGATATTTTGAAAACAGAGAGGATTATGAAGAGGTTGGGAGCGGTGACTGTCGGAGACGGAAACCATTTGACGCCGTGGTTAAGGCCAGGCTCATAATTGGCCTCGGTTGATTGGAGTCCGTCAGCACAACTGGTCCGTGATAGGAAATGGCTTCGCCAGAAGTGGAGATTAGATTTGGTGGCACGCAAGTAAAGAAATAAATGAGACGCCAGAGTAGGTATTAAGAGAATAACCTTATGCCTTCTTTATAAATAAAATTTATAAAAATTAATATAAAATAATATAATAATTAGGAGATTTTTATATATTTTTATTATAATTTATTAATTATATTTAGCGTAGGATTAAATATTATATTCGTCTTCGCGTCTCATTTTTTCCTTGACCCAGGTGGGTGGCTCGCAGGGGCTGTTAGGCTTCTCAAGCATAATGAAGGATTGAAATCGGCCATCTATTGCTGATCCTTGGGCTCCCCTGAACTCCAGAAAAATCTACTTTTGACCGCTGGATTCTCTTCCATATCTCCCTTGATATAGTCCCGAAACAAGTCTACCAACTCTGGGTCCTCCAGCTCCAGTCTCCGTGGGTTAGGCGTACGGTTGACAAAGTTACTCCCTCTCTGACCCAGTTCGCCTCCTCGCAAATCGGCCAACCAGACTTGGCATTTGCCTGATTTGCGGCTGCTAGCCATCTTGCCGCGTAGTATATCTAAAATATTTACCCAGCTGCCGCTTTTTAACTCGATCGATATGAGACCGATGTATTCGATGTTTGAACCTAGAGCTTTGCAAAAGCTTTCAAACTCCTTGTAGCGTAGAGCCAACGTGTTGATGCTGACTTTTTTGATTCGTGGCCAGTTAATGCTTGCTATGACAGCTGGCAAGTGTGGTACTCTTTCTGTGGTATGGATAGTGCCGTCGCTTAGACCGAAAGGACTGATTGTGACATTGACATGCTCAAGCTGTTCACTTGAAAGTATCGAGTTGACGTATCTTGCACTGTAGGCCTGGTCATTGATGTAGAGGAAGCTTCCTCGCGCAGGGCGACCACCCCATTCAACCTGGAAAACTTCAAGGTGTCGACATGCTTCCGACAGTTGTTCCCATGCTGGAGAATCGAGACTCTCGTTGTCGCCGGGACAAAGTGTGGAGTAGCTGTTGTGTTCAGGCAGGTGGTTGACCGCCAGGTGTTTCAGTACAACTCCAGCCTCGTGTATGGCTATGGGGAGTTCAGAAAGAATCTTTATCTGATGGAGCATGACGGGGGTCCTCATGGTATGCATCATTTCACTCCAGGTATTTGCTGTAGGCAGAAACTTGACCAGTTCCGCATTGTCGGTGAGAATCTTGTAGGCGTCGTCCTTGTTCCATAATCCGTCGGGGTCGAAACTGGTGTGCATCCTCAGGGCGAGGGGTCGGTTCAGTCGCGAGGCTAGCAACCGTGACAGAGTCTTGACAAAGGTCCGAGATTGTATCAAGTCGTGCTGGGCTTTTTGAAGTTTGACGTATTCTCTATGACCGTTGCAAAATATTCTCCAGATTTCGACTGCCGCTTTATCTGGTAGGTACGTTGAAATCCCAAACGGCTCATAGATTCGGTCATTCTCTTCTTCATTCTCCTCTTCCGAGAAGAGGTAGGCCTCCCCCTCCTCGATAGTGAGGAAATAATTCCACGCATCGTGTATCTCCTGGTAATTACCCGTTCGAAGATGATCCGGTCTAGCTTCTCGATCCTTCTCACCGGTAACGCTGACGGGCCAATTCACTTCTCGATTCAACCGTTCAAGATGTCCCATCCTGACTATGGCAAACCGCCTGAAACTCTCTGCTAGTTCGAGGGGGCGGTACTCGAGTGACACCTGGATGCCCGTGACACCACTGGCGATGTTTGGGTTCGCGAGTAGAAGCTCGGCGCGATCTAGAGATTCTTGTTCGATTTTGAGGTTGAGAATTGGGCAGAGGAGTGGTGACGCGAGTGTGTTGAAGAGACGGCAGACTTGACGCGCGTTGTATACCGTGAGAAGTGGCTCACTTGCATTCGACACGGACTTGACTTTGGAGGGCCAGTAGATGATGTTCTTGTCCCTGACCACAGTGGTTTGGTGCTGGAGGTAGCCAAAGATATGAGAAAGGATCTCCATTGGTAAATCAACAATGCCGAGATGTCTCAAGGTGTCGCGTGAAAGATGCATTGCTTTCTTCCTCAGGGCCTCGCGGTCACGATCAACCCGCCAGATTGCATCTCGGCACGCAGCCTCGATCTGTTCTTCCGTTGCGAAGTCTCCATCGCTGCTTCCGTCAAAGTATTCCCACCAAGCGTCGTTGAACCCGTCAAGCCTTGCCTTGGTGAGACTCCAATCGATGTCGTCAATGCGACATAATTCGCGGTAGATGGCTTCAAGTGAGCCTAAAGAGTCCGGATCAGGACACTCCTCGGGCGGGAGTTTAATCTTCCAGGTGCGGTGCTCTTCCATGATAATAGGGTTGAAGGACAGAATAGTTGCGGCTGAGAGAAAGGATGTGTGGTTGACAATCGTGTCTGCTTATGCGGGCTGACTTGACGGAAATGAAAGCTCCACCTCGGTTACTGTTGCCTGTTAATTCCTGGTTTATGTAAGATTTTTGGAATGAGCGGTGACAGCAATAATGCATGGGATTTGGTCTCTTTATTTTGGCGTGTAAATGCATCCCCTATACCTCTAAACCTACGTTAGGAGGAAGTCTGCCCAAATTGAACACTCCTGGCGCAGTAGATCTCCTCATCCCATCTCAACAAGAAAAGGCACTTCCAATTAATTGAGCGAGAGATGGACCTGGAATGCCCTGTGTTACTGAGTTGTTGGGCTGCCCGGAGGCCTACCAGCCTGCATTTCTACTCCTACTACTGCTTTGCTTCTCAATGCCATCACTAGAGTTCCATAGTCAATCTAATACCAACTCTATATAGCTGGGCATGGTGAGTGAGGGTTAATTTACTCTGAAAGACAAACGGCCGTCTTTACTTAACGAGCATGAACTTTGCCTCTCCTCCCTCGATTGCGGAGTCAACGTGTCCAGCCGTGCCGTCGGACGACCGCGGTCTCGATAAAGGACACTTTTCTTTCACCACTTCTTGAGAATTACTCCTTTCGTCCACTAGAGTGGGATTGCTTGCCTTGTTTATGTACTTGACCTTGAAATTGGCGTGTTTTGGAGCAGTGCCCTATTAACAGTGGATACAGAAGGATTATTATTCTTGTCTGCAATAAAAACAAGAAGCCATCAGCCACAACAGCAAAAAACACAGTCACTGATACATGATGATATTCAAACTGAATACTGCGCCCACACGCATGTTGTAATAGAAACCAGTGTTACGATATGATGGTTGGTTTAATCAGCACCTTTGGCCGCACCGCTGAATGAAGGTTTCTCACGAATGCCGTAATTCTGGTTGCTCATATCTAGCTCATCCGGTGCACAACTATCGAGCCTCTGTTTGCCTATCTAGTATATAGGTGTTTGTACAGTCGACCGACTAATGTGAGCCTATCAGGATCAACTAAATCTGCACTGCAAATTTAACCCATCCCAAGAGGCGATGAAGGTGATCAACATCAGCAGCGGCGCCCCGCAGTAAAATGTATCCTCGCGCGCGGAACTTGCGGCCACCGAGCCGGCGCTCTCTCCCGTGGGTCGTTCGCCGGTATGACTCGCCCATTCCGGGGGCCCACTTCATCCGTCTCCGAAAGTTCCATCATACAAACCCCATCATTCCTCGGTGGCCGACTTCTCCCTTCCCGAGCCCGCTGCATGCTTCTTCCTTACGTCCATCACCCCCTCTGCATGTCCAACCCGTCTCCGTTAGCCATGGACCCCGATACGTACGATGACAGGCCAGAAGCGTCGCCGCAACACACCCTTCGACGGGCTGTAAGTCTTGTCCTCATGGTAGGATCTAGTGCCACATTCATCACAGCTAACCAGCGTACTGTAGTGTAACCCTTGTCGTGCCCGAAAGGTATACAGTACAAGGCCTACTAACACCCCGGATGCGTGATGGAACATCCAAAGCTAATGATAGGTTGGCATAGATCCGCTGCAATAGAGAGGACCCATGTTCTCGATGCATCACCACCAAGATTGAGTGCACCCATAGCGACACAGCGCCGAGAGAGAAACGTACGCGGATCCTCTTGACGCCGCAATAGTGCGTCCCTTGCCTTACCACTCCCTCACGTTTCCGCAACCAGCTTGCTGCGGCTTGTGGCACGTGTTGGTCACAACCATCCTCTGATAGACTCGAATTAGTGAGAAAAAGATTGATCGGATCGATGGCCAACTCCAGGCAGTCATTGGTCTACTGCAAGGTCTCAGGACGAACCCCCTACCTAGCAATCCTCAAACAACCCATCATGCGCCAACTGTGCAGTCTTCTGCCCCAAGTCCTGGAAACTACACTACCCCGTCAACGTCTACTGTCATCGAGGGA
Source organism: Fusarium sp. FW16.1 (assembly GCA_017654865.1). NCBI lineage: Eukaryota > Fungi > Ascomycota > Sordariomycetes > Hypocreales > Nectriaceae > Fusarium > Fusarium sp. FW16.1. The sequence goes on from JADNRB010000001.1 coordinate 2,209,204, forward strand.
GATTCTTCGCTTACCGCTCACTGCACCTTTGCAAATGACTTTGTGCAGCAGGCCGCTGGGGCAGAGCCTCTCCGCAACTCCTCTACATTGGATATGCAGGAGACGTTGGAGGCGCTCTCTCAAGTCGTTGACGCCTTGAAGCAGCCGACTGTCGCCAATGAGATGGCCTACCCTCATGCCCGGCCGATCCAGCGCCCTAGCATTGGCGAACGCGAGTTGCCTCCCTTTCAGAATGCTCTCACAGTGATTCGCCTTGCCAAAGGTAGGTGTATCTTGCCCCAACAGTCTGCTGCGATCTTATTGGCTCACACTTTCCGGGACCAGCCCAGCGCCTCGCAGGGTCGGGCTGGATTTACGAGTTTATCCTCGTGAGGCAGTTTTCTGAAATATGTCTCAACGTCTACTTCTCTGAGGAGTATTCCGAAACAGACTTCATCATTGTCAACGCCGGCCTCCACTCTCTATTTGGGGACTATAGCGACGAAGTACCTATAGAAGAGAAGGGAACTTATCTCGAGTATGCCCATCTGTGCCGTGAGAACCTCGAGACGGCTCTTGCCAACCTGCCGCTGCAACTACCTGCGACGACGGATTTCATTGTCGCACTACTCTTTGGTGTAAGTCGCAACCTCACTCTGGCCTGAAGATGAACACCCGTAATAATCAGACCAAAAGGCCTGGCACGCAATCGAACTCTCGAAACCCTCCTTATCATGGACACTGTGCTCCAAGGCATCCGAGCTATGCCACACTTTGGGCTATCACCGAGCCACTTCGATGCAGACCGATGCACCAGACGAGATACAGTTTAAGAAGTTCTTGTTCTGGAGCGTCTACTTTATCGAAAAATGCCTGTCCCTTCGTCTCGGTCGGCCATCAACAATGCCTGACTGGGATATCACCATAAGCCGGCCCTCAACGACTGATACCCACCAGCACCCTGTCATGGCCTATTTTGTGTTATGGATCGAGTCGGCTCGCTGCCAAGGGAATATCTACGAGCTTCTTTACAGCGCAGACTCCATGAGACAACCTGAAGATGTTAGGCGAGCCCGGGTTGAGCTTCTTGTGTCCGACATGGCCAATCTTCAGAAGGCGACACAGGAGACCAATGTAAGCCAGCAGCTGTATCGAGGAATGTGTCTTGCTGAAACCCGATGTAGGAGAAATGGATCGAAATCTCGAAAAAGAACTCTGGAGAAGACTTGATGGACTTTTATTACATCTCTGATGATGTTCTACGTCTCTCACTTCTCACTCTGATCTATCGGGCGGCTCCACGAGAATCTGGCACTTCAACAACTTTTAGCCGTTCCTGCTTGGATGCTGCTCGAGCCACGTTGGCGAGACACCAAGACTGCATGGCTGTCGTCAACAAATGCGGTGGTGCCTATTTGTCTACTTACGTTAACTGGTAGGCTCGAATCACCTGCTCACCAGCCTATGTGGAATACTAACCACTTGCTCATCCAGGACTCTCCTGTTCTCTCCCTTTGTCCCCTTTATTGTATTATTTTGTCACATAATCGAAGCCCGAGATCAAACTGACCTTGAGCGCCTCGGCACATTCGTCTCCTCCATCCAACCAGCTGCAGACATATCCGATGCCGCTGCCAAACTCCATCGCCTGTTCCAAGTCCTCCACAGCGTCGCCCTCCGCTACTTTGAGCTCCACGCTTCCACGCCCGACGATGGCCAGGTGGAGGCTAGTGGCGAGATAAACAGATACCTAACGGCATTGGGTATACCATCACCTCAGGGGCTGCAAAAGGGGTTTGTGCAAAGTATGGGCTCTGACTTTGCTCAGGGAGAGTTGGATGTGACCGGAGCAAATTCTGAAGATGGGCAGGGACTTATCAACCCCATTATGCGTATGGGGAACGGAGCAGAGTTGGAGCATTGGCTGCATACTAATCAGGCCATGTGGGAATTGATGGAGAAGCCTAATTTCCTGCCACCCCATTCAAGTTAGCTTGTGGTCCAAGAAAAGAATGGCATACTTTGCAAATACCTACTCTGCCTTTCATAAAAGGCTTATGATTGTGAATTTAAGAATTTATATAGAGTTTAGAATATTATTTATTTATTTCATATTTTTATTTACTTATTCTGATCTAACTTAGGTCTATATACCCCGGCAAAGGTCCTACCGCCCACCTACAATATGGCATTTATTTCTTGGACTAGGTGGTTAGATGATGCCAAGCCAGGATTGCTTGGTTGATCTATCCATCGTTCTTGGGCATAGTTTGACTGTTATTCGTGCATTATTTTGATCGGCTACGTGACGAAAAGCATCGGGAAACGGATTAGGTTTTCAATTCAGCGAAGACATGGGGTTGGTATCAGAAAAGAATGATGAGCACGTAATTCAAGAAATGGGCGTAACAGCAGAAAATGCGTACCAAGGCCAAGTCTATGGACTGCGGCCGGTGAAGTTCCTGATACTTTGAGTGGAAAAGGCGCAACTTGAGACAACGATGGTCATCCGCTGTTCTATTTACTGAGTATTTTTGTTTCCAGGATGCTTTCAGATACCCAACCAATCTTTTCCCAATGCCATTCAGAGTCATCTAGCGACGGCGGCCACGGCGTCCCTGCTTTCGTCGAGTCGAGTCGGAAGGGATTGGAGTAACGTCTTCGATGCGGCCGATCTTCATGCCGGCACGGGCAAGGGCGCGAAGGGCAGCCTGACCACCAGGACCGGGAGTCATTCTTCCGTTACCTACACGGGTATAGAATTAGTTTATCCGTCTAGAAGTTCGTTCTTTCGTGCAGATGCGGGGATAACCGTACCGCCAGTTCCTCGAAGCTTGATGTGTAAAGCGTTGATGCCCTTCTCCTTGCATTTGGCGGCTGCATCCTGGGCAGCCAACATTGCGGCATAAGGGGAAGATTCGTCTCGATCAGCCTTGACCTTCATGCCGCCCGTGACACGCGCAATTGTCTCGCGGCCGCTGAAAAACAAGTGTCAGCCGCTCAACCTTTGAGAGTCACGGCCCTTGGCTGGGCCCTCGATTTTGAAGACGGTACAAACCTCATGTCGGTGATGTGGACAAAGGTGTCATTGAAAGAAGCAAAGATGCGGGCGACTCCGAAGACAAGCTCTTAAAGTAAGAATTAGATCATGGCAAGACAAACACCAGTACTGTTGATCATACCATTGTTAGCCGGGCCCAAGGACACAGTCTCCTTGGGCTCAGCACTCTTCTTAGCAGCCACTTTCTTGGAAGACATTCTGTAGAGTGAAGCAATCCAGTCGGGACGCAACGTCGGATGTAGGGATGACAGACACCCAGGAAGCCAAATTTACATCGTTCGTTAATGAATTTATTGAACAGGATGCCAAGTCACATGGCAAACATCGGTGAACTCTGGACTAAACCCTATCAAACTCGCCGTTATTTAATCGTTTGATCGATGGGTCGGCTTCCGAAGGAGTCAGGCCGTGGGCGGGATTATCGGTGGCCGCGAGTCCCGAGGCCGAACTCTATGCTCTGATATGATATTGCATGGTGGATGCGTTTTGCCCGGCGTGCAACCTTGTGGAGACCGTGTTTTCTTGAGTCAGTCATGAAGAACAGATCTGATATCCAAATACCTTCTTCAGATCCAGAGGAGGCGTTACTGTAAGGATGAGGTTGTTATCGTGTGTTTGGAACGATGAATGCAAGCATGCGTCGTGGAGATGGAGAGAGTAGAAGTGCACGGTGACCATGAAGAGGGTCGCAGTAATTCCACCGCTTTTCGTGTTTACGGTAAGGAAACTGGAATGGAATCATCAATACTCCATTGAGTCTTTTCGATCCGCTCATTCAACGAGCTGTTGCTGGCCTTTTAGAGACACCTGAGCTATTCGTTCATTTAGCCAACGCACATAGCAGTATCCGTTTCCGAAGTAAGTGCAGATGAATGTCCACTTGATCACATTTGACAGCCTAGATTACACAAACCATTCCGTAGGACTTTCTTACCAGGACTGACGTTGGATCCAGGACTTTGTGGCTTAGTCAACTCGACATGCACCCCAGTTATTTACCAGGTCGTGGTCTGAGAACGACGATCATTCTGCTCCCCCTCATCAACTCTCAGCTTCTCAGCTTCTCACCGGTCGACGATAACCTAAAAAAGCCTGTCGTGCTTTCCGGTGAGTCTACCTTCGTCTATGACAACAGCGAATGAAGCTTAACTGATTAAATCAGAATCGAATTTACAGCAAAATGAGCACTATTGTATCCAACACTGACGTCGACCCCAACGACGTGGCTCCTACGTCAGAACAGCCCAGCTTAGGACCTCATGCTGATGCCCAAGGGTCTTCCAGCCAATCGCAACCGGATCTAAGCGGATCTCAACAACCCGGAACTTCTCCTCCAAGCAGTGCAGAGCTCAAGTACCTCATCGTCGAAGACAACAGGGTAAACAGAAAGGTCATGGAGAAGCTGCTGGGAAAGCTAGGACTAGAGGGACAATTTCACATGACCGAAAACGGCCAAGAAGGCGTCGACGCCTACAAGAAGAACCCGCAGCAGTGCAGCTTCATTTTTATGGACATATCCATGCCTGTCAAGGGAGGCATGGAGGCGTCTAAGGAGATTCGGGACTACGAGCGTGAACGTGGTCTCTCACCTGCTGTCATTGTAGGCATGCACCCACGAACGGCCGCCGCTGGGCAACCTGACAGGCAGGTTGAGAGGTTCAAGAATGAGTTTGGGATGGATGATGCGATTGATAAGCCTGTTCGTACAGATGCGTTGAAGTCTATTATTGAGAAGTGGCCTGTATGAGTTGTGGTATTTGGACCTCTCGAGATGCAATCATTCAACACCTTTTACATTCGTTGATTGGATTGACTGGTTTGAAATGGAGAGGAAGGCTTTGAAAGACATCGGCAGCTCCATTGATAGTGAACTCTTGTCATATCTCGTTCATCACTCTAACCTACACCTTGAATGCCACGCTCCGATTTGTATCGGCCGTCACCAATATTCTTTTTCAGTTAGTCTTCCACGCGTCACCAGCTGGATCCCCTCCAAACATGGCTTTTTCCGGCGACACTTGATAGTTTACGCCCACTTTGCCGATCGCATACTACCCCTGGATGGTGTTTCTGACTGGAACGTAAAGCATTCTAACCACGCATACTATAGAACAAAGACTTTGTGGCACCGGGGTCTCCATCCAGATCTCGGCCCCATCCGCCCACATCGGTTCCTGAATCGGGTCCTTGGCAGGGCGAGACAGCTGGTGCCGACGACCCGCGCAGCCGCGGTACTTTTTGAGAATTATTTGCAAGTTGACGGTTCCTGGATAACCTTCAGGTCCAGTGGCGCGTGGTTCCTGAGTGGTGACTCAGAGCATGCCACCATCGTCAAATCCTTGGCACGTTGGTATGTGTCGAGGAGTTAAAAAGAGGCCGAAAACATATAGATAGCGATCATCCGTCATTGTTCGCCTCCTTCAGTCTCATCCGCAACTTAGCCTTGAGCTTCTTCAGACATATAAAGCCCTGCCAAGAGTCCTCAGCTCAAGCAATTCTCAACCTCGTCTCAAGCCAACATCAACACTACACCATGATCTTCTCTCTTCAGCTCCTCACCGTCGCCCTCGCGGCCACTGTTGCCGCTCGCCCTGGAGATTTTGACAAGGGACGAAAGCCTGGCTCCAACCCACCAAGCAGATCTACAACCACCATCGCGACAACCACCAAAGCCGTCGCTACTACAACTACAAACCCTCCCCAGGCCTCATCAGCAGGATCCAAATTCTTCCCCTTCTTCCCTTTCCGGGGCCCCAACAAAAACAATAACAAGTGCTGGAGTGACTTCAAGGACTGTCGTCGAAACCCCGACTCTGCTTCTGGAGCATGCGTGTCTACCTACGCCGGTTGCATCGGGACTCAACCCAACTCCCGCATGCCAGCCACATCTGTCACTTCGGCTCCAGGAGGAATGCCTACATCCGGTCAGCCCCGCCCTCTTCCTCCGCTTTCGCACATTGGCAAGCATCATGGAGGTGTGAGGAAGTGTAACCAGGCTTATTGGGCTTGCCGTGGGCAGTCTAGTGGGCAGCAGTCGAGCTGCTTTTCGGATCTCTCTACTTGTCTGGCAAACATTGGTGCTTCAGCTACTTCTACTGGCGTGCCTCCCAGCTCTACTGGTTCAGCTACTGCTTCGGCGACTAGCACCTCAGTGGTCGCTGCTGACCCTGCCGCTACCGGTCAAGACGACGACGATGATGATGACGATGACGATGACTCGTCGCCTTCCAACGCCACTTCTTAAGGTCATTGACAAGCTGATGCACTCCACTCTGTCTCAGGGATGATATACTCCAAGCAAAGGCTTTGGTTTCACTTCTCTCTGGAACTTCACTCATTTTGTACAGTAACTCCTTGGCTATTTCACAGTCAACTCAGGCGTTGAAGATGGCGTTTCGGCTGCAAAGGATTGTTTGAGTTTGTGCGTTTTCTCAGGCTTTTGTTGTTCTTCCCGCTGGTCATCTTGGTCCTTGTTTTAATGTTGGTTTATCATGTCATTTTGAGGGTTGCTTTGGCATTCCCTGCACTTCTTAGGTCGTTCAATACATGTATAGATCGGATCTCTTGCAATCGGGAATCGCACAGCCACCATCAACTCCCTAGTGATTCGGCTCTGTGTAGAGCTTGATCGAATTCTCTTCATTATTCATCGTTAAAATAAACCTGATAACAAGGAGATTCTACAACACTACAGGCTCCAAGAAATGAACTAAAATCCTGTAACAAACCCCTATACAGGCAACTTTGTTCCGCACGCATCAGTTAACCTGCCGCGAACCCGAACCCACCCACTCCAGCAAAGGGACTCAAGGACCGCCGGCACGACCTGACTTGTCCCAGTATTCATCTCCCTGGGAGCGACAGGTACCAATGACACAATAGTATCCACCGCCACGGTTCTGCTCGTTGGGGGAGAAGAGAATATATGGGCCGCGCGCAGTGTAAGAGCCGCCACATGAGTTTCGTGCCGTCTCACGGACAGTATCTTGGCAAGATTAGATTCAGCTGACACCTATCTTCGCGCGGTGCGGATACTTACAAGCAGTGTGGGCGGTGTTATACCAAATGCATGCCGTTTCTCCCTTTCCAGCATTGCAGGTGTAGGAGTTGCCCGTGGTCCAGCTTTCCGACACGCTGAAGCCTCCCGAGATCCATGGCACGCCACTGAAATCGGAGCTCCATCCAATTGTGAAAGACTTTGATTGCATACTACCAACAGAGCATGACTCGGCCGTGCCGCAGTTGATGGTTTCCTAATCAGATAATTTGATCAGCGCAGTTCTAGACCCCCAAAATGCTGTAGTTATACTGCGTGTATGGGCAAGTAATTGAGTAGAGCACTTACCGAGAGTTGTTTATGGAGATAGTTCTGATGCGGGTTGCCTACAAAATGTTAGACTGTAGCCCAGTAGGAGTCGAAATTATGAGCGTACCATCATCGACCAGGTTAGTGGTGGTGTACCAGGAACAAAACTGTCTCTCGTCATGCTGATGCGTATCCCGTCTGTGAGCTGAGTGCAACTCATGAGAAAGACCGCGGGCCTCGAGAGCACGGAACGTCGCCTGCGACTCCGCGTCCTTGAAACAGTCCGTGGCGTTACCCTTGGCACTGTCAGGAGTACCAGGCCACTTAACGCCAGAACACTGAACGAGGGAGTATTTGGCGTTGAACGTCTTGGAGCACGAAGGACCCCCCGAGAACTCGGGCTTCGAGTGGACTCGGTAGGTTACATCACCGACGGTAAAATTTCCATTGCCGTCTTTGTCGACATCCGAGAAGTCGATGGGGGGTTCGGCTTCAAGGGTGCTGCCGCAGGACCCAGCAAGTAGGGTGCCTTTCTTCAGGTCAAGGGTGCTCACAGAAGCGAGACCCGAGTCCTTCTCGAGGCGCCATACAAGTTGGACGTCGATGGCCGCATTCGCAGCACCAAAAGCAGCAAAGAAAGAGATGAACCGCATGGCACAGGTACTGAAGAAGACTTGATCTTAGTTGGGGCAAAGAATTACAGATGGAAATGAAGGTCTGAGGAACAAGTGAGATGGTGATAAGCGGACCACTTGAGACTATATAGGGGCCATCAAAGACGCACGACATAACTACCAGCCAATCGGTCCGTCCGTCGTGATGGTATCAAATTTCTTCCATCTCACGATATCTTTATCCCGCTGCCTGAAATGTATGCGCGACCACGATCCCTCATTAAATCCTCCGAATCATCCTTCTCAAGTTATCAAGCGAGCAACAAGGGATGTGATTCGGTAGTTCATGCAAGGATGTTGGCGCAAGGACCTTTGTAGGTGCTGAGAAGATGTTGCACCGGCGTCGTCAGTCGATATATGAAACCGGGCTCTATATTAACAGACCGAAACTGGTAGCATCATTCCGCCAGGGGTGTCAGCAAACGAATGATGACTTGGTTGTTTGTGAAACAGCTAGAAATGACCACTGACCTACACTACCAATGAAAAGATGGAAACGTTTTCCTGTCTCGGTTAGATGAAGAACAGTATGCCTAATCGCCTTTTCAGATGAGGCTTAGCAGGACGAGAAACAGCGAGCAGATTTTTGACGGCTACGAGTCTGCCCACCCGGTCATCATGAGTACAAGGTCTCTGGGGGATCAGATAGCATGGATTCTGTGCGACAGGTGACTTTTACGCGCAATAGCAATCACGATTTTGTGCATACTAAGCTGATGACCTCCATGTGCAACAATGACGACTCCCTTGAGTGACGATAAGCAACTATGGCACCATCAAGATATGACGCTATGGTATGTAATAACGTGTTTTTTGTTATGATTGAAGCCCGGCCCTCAAAGAAGAACTGAGCCAGAAGACCGTTCTTATTATAGGCTATCACTACTGATCCATCCAGCATAGCCCAGACGACTCCAACCTAGCAAGCAGAGAAAACAACAACGCAGGTTTTCACCAATGTCTCAGCCAGCCTCGACTCGAAATCCAGGCTGGACAACCCTAGCTAATCTCCAGTATCGCTATCTTCCAAGGCTCTCCCATTCCCCAAGTCAACCCCAACCGACAAAATCATCGAAAGGGTCAGCCCAACCCATCCCAGAGATATTTGATAGCCTTGGCCCGATATGACACAGCTTCGTCTTCTTTAGTTCCATAACTCAGCCCAGCCAATCTAAGCGGTGAGAGGCGTGAATTCGAAAGACAGGTGTTTCGGGGATGACTGGGCCAAAGGATAGCTTCGATTATCGTTCAGTCGTCGTTACGGGACGCACGTAGTGTTTTCGTGCTCGTCTGAGGGCCGTCACACCGACGGTGCCGAATGATTGAGTGATGACGCCGTCCATAGCGTGCAGGTCGATTGCTAAGAGGATGTCGCAAGTCGCTTGTTGCGTAGTGCGGCTAGGGGTTGGGTTCTCTGGTGAAAGTAGTTCGGTGCCAATGGGCGAAACCCAGCAGCGACTCTTGTGTATTTTCTACCAGGCGGTGTTGGCTGTCTAGACACATCAAAGAAACGAGGGGTGGGGTACTTACAATACTCTAGCCATATTCACATTCCTTTTGCGTCACTCGGTTAGTATTTAACTCTCGTAATCTATGGCGGAGGGTTACCGTTTGGTTCAGAATGCGGATCCAGGAGTCATCTGGATGCGAAACTGCTTGATTGCAACTCGAACTGCACGTTCGGAGATGGTGACTCGAAGACTTGAATTGATGCAGAAGGCAAATCCGCGGCGTCGCCAACTCGTCATCCACTTTGCAAAGTCACCTGCCTTCGCGTCAGTCTTTTCATAGGTAAGGTAAGCGCTTCGGGCAACACACTGAGGGGACTCATAATTCCAGTACCTGAGAGAAGGCGCATCCCTGCTTTGGTTCCGTTGTTCCTCAATTTATTCGACATGGATGTACTCAATCACCTTTGTCCCGACAGACTTATGGCATCAGAAAGCCCAATATCGAGGTTCAGCGCCGTATCAGTCGAAAATCTATGACTCGAACGGCACTGAACTCTATTCGGCATTTGGCCGCGAGTAGCGTTATAAGTAAGGCAATTCACCTGTTGACGTCATGGGTGGCGTCTTGATAGTAGCCACAGCCAGCTTATCTGGTGTCGGGCTGCGACCGGGGGAACTTGGAAGAATCAAGCCTCCTTATGTCCACCAAAACTCACTCTTTTTTCACCACCCCAGGTTGACAAACAAATCCTTCTCCCATTACCACCAGAAATTCTCATCTTCCCTTTTCAAGACCCAAAATGGACGGCACATTTCATTACTTTTCATACCTACCCTGGGAGCTTAGGGACATGATCTGGAATCTCGCTCTTCGGCCCAATGTCCCAGGCATACACATCTTCAAGCTTTACAATCCAATGATAGACGATAGTGTTGAAAATAATGTTGACGTCTTCAACCCAGACAAGAGTCAATATTTTCGCCTTGCCGCTCCACAAAGCAACAAGTCACCTATTACCCGGAATCGCAACAATCCTTCCACATATCTCATCGACGGAGGGTTATGGACTGCTTGCAAAGAGTCTAGGCTCGTCATGGAGCGCAATTTTAATTGCCACAAGCGGAAGCCTTCATCGAAAGGCCGATTACTATCGCGCTATGAGCTAGCAGAGACGAGGAGGGATATGCCAGACACAAGCTACTTCGCGTGTCACAATGGGAATGCACACTTCTTCACTGTTTTCCCCCACAAAGATCTCTTTATCCTTCGACCTCAGAACCTGAAGACAATTCACTGGTCCAACTTCCTTCAGGACATTGAGCTTGGATCGTATATCCGTGGCTTCGGGGGGCTTCAAAATATCGCTTTGGAATACAACCCAGAATGGGGGTGTCGTATGGAAGACAAGATCGTTGACATGGCCATGCATGCCAACGAGCTTCATTACGGGCTCAATATCTGGATTGTCGACTTAACCCTAAGACGAAGAGACAGTGCGTTTGTTGGGCAGCAACCTACATCCCGAAGGAATAAGAATATGGCTTTCCATTTGAACGGCCGCCGCTTCATCCCGGTTGGCATATCTCGATGTCGCGAAGAAGGCTGGATTGAGGTCGACAAAGTGAACGAAAAGTGCGTTGAAAAATTCTCAGGAAGGGCGAGGTTTGGCTCGGTCGATTTTGTCAAGAATGTTCGTGATGAAATCCGGGAACTATGCGAGAGGTATGAGGAGCCAAATTCATTAGTAGTATTTGTAGGAGTGCTTGCCTGCGACACTACTTGAGCTTATAGCACACCATCTTTCGGTCTCTAAGTCTACTTGTCAATCTCTGGGAGTAGTCCTAGAAATGGGAGGCAGTTCTATCCTGAACGATGTCGCGTTGCAGGATGCATGTCCATAGCAAACTCATCGGAATACTCTGGTGGATGAAATCACGCTGGTCGGCGACTGCTGAATAGGCAGTTTGGTGTTTGTCAATCATTTGTAATTCAAATCTGGACCATTTCCAAGGAAATGTAGATCTCCTTGCTTACGCGGGGACTGCCATTATGTACTAAGCTGGGATCTAGACTGACTATGAGTAGTCTCTTCCACGGCTCACCTAATCAAGATAAGGAATTAACCTATTCTTGTATGATTTTTGTAGAGGCTTAGATAGTACTGTTACAATAGGGTTAGGTGTGCTCTGGCAGTCCTCGCGTACAAGCAACGAGATATCGCGTGAAGTCGGGGTTTGGAGTTGAAGACTCCTCATTACCCCGAGCCTAAGCAACGAGGGGCCAATGGGATCATGGGAGACTGAGTTGAACCACGATGTAGTAAAGCTTGTTAGTGCTGAAGTAAGCCTTGAGCCTTAGAATAGGAATGGTGCCGTTAGTTGTCTTCCAGTCGGAAAAGCCTGTTTGGTTGACAAATTCGAGCTCGGCTCTCTTTTCGCCGTCGTTGAGCATCTCCTCGGATAACACATCTTCCGCAACTTGCTCGTATAGATGATCTCGAATGAAGCAGCTATTTTTGATTGGAAAATACAAATCATGGGTTCTCATAGCCACCTCCCAATCCGGCTGGGCAAGATAAAATGAGACCGGCTGGCACTTGGGATTTCCGGAACAATCACTTCAGCATTCTCTGATCACAGCAACCAATCTCTTTTCAAATACTACTAGTATTAACTCAACACATTCATCATGATCTCACACATCATTATCCTCCCCATCCTTCTCGCGGCTGCAAATGCAGCAAGCATTCCCAACCTCTTCAAGCGAGACCTAACGGCCCAACTCACCGTCGGCAGCAGCCTGATCCCACTAAGCACAGGCGACGGAGCCAAAATCGTTGGAGATGCACTCCGTCAAGTGTGCTCCCAGTTTGGTTGCGACTCCGGAACGACTGTCAACAACGGTCCATTCATCGTCCAGTTCGAGGACTTTGGCGACAAGCTCGAGTGCACTTGGTCCGTCACTGGAAGCGGCAACTACGACAGCCTAGATGAACGAGACTACATGATCAACGTTCTCACGACCTCTCTCACAGCTACCGCCGATGTCGGCAGTATCAAGGTCAGCATTGAGGACAACCCCTTGTGCACTAGTCAGGGGCAGCCCAGCTGCGAGACCCAGGTCCTTCCCGTCACCAAAGGTGTCAACTTCCAGCAAGTTGTCCTCAATAAGGATGACGGAAGCAACACGGCTCAGTTGGACTACAGATTGTCTGTGGAATGCAAGGGATCGAGCGACTTTAATTGCCCGTCAGCCATTTCAGGGGCTCTGAAGGACGTCCTCGGCGGGATCCCTGCAGTTGGCGGTATTATTGCCGGTGTTTTCAGCCTCGCCTGTGCTGCTTAAAGAACTAAGGTGTGGGCGTACATAGTTTCGTCTGTTATAATACAGTACAGTGAGGTGGTGGTGGCCCGAAGTGTGGTGTGGATGCTGTGCTAGCAGATGTAACGCTCATCATCGATGACGTTGACACTCTCGCATCGCAAGACTTTCGAGCCCATGTTTGGACCAGACGATATTTTTACGCGACATTACGATGGAATCCATGGTGGAATTGGATGTTCATCTTGTCATCGGGCTCTTCGGATTGTCGCCGGGTTCTTTCATAAGCCTCGGCATCTTGAGAAACCTCGGTGTCTTGAGCACCGTTTCTAGGATTTGTAATTATTCGTTTATAGAACATAACGTTTTGATTTCTAAGCTTGATACTATTTATTTATATTTGGATGAGGCTGAAACCGCTTAAACTTTGGAAGAGTATGCATGAGCTATCATTTCGAACACCTCAAGCTTGCCAGACACAACGTCACATTCACTCTCAGAACCATCATCGCCAATATCATCACTACCAACAAAATACTTTGCATCATGGCATCCTCAGATTCTATCCCAGTTCTCACCATCTCACTTGCTCGCCACCTCGTCGGCCATAGCATCACCGAAGTCCTAGAGCATCAATGGGACCCCGCCAAAGTCCCTACCTCGACCACATCCCGCTTCTCGAACGTCGGCTTCGATCTGGATGTCAACGGCGCCAATCTTGAAGAACTGAGGAAGGTACTGGCCGAAAGGCAATGGAGTGGGATCATAGTTGGATGGTGTACGCGCGGCCATGTTGAATTCACGGAACTGTTTGAGTCTGTTGTGGCTATTTGCGTTGACTACATTGTGGAGAAGAGGCAAGGCAATGCCTCTGCGAAGGAGCCCAAGCTCATATTTTGCCGTTGTGCAGACGACGTGGTTAATGCTACGCTGCGCAACTTTCCCTTGGAGGATTAGGGGTCTAGTACAAAGTCCAATCCGACAAGGTGAACCATCATTCTCACCACAATACAACGTCCCCTGCTTGTACCAACCCGTCCCCCATAAACTTTCCGTCTGCAAAGCGACCGCATGGACATCCATTGTCGGGCAGTAGAGCAACCCTATACCCTAGCTGAACACTGATTGAAGTTGCTGCGAGACGTCTGAGCCAGTTTCCACGGCTGTGTACGAGAATAGGACGGCCTTGCCTATCCATAAGTTCGCACCAGCTGTGGACACATGAAGTATCTTTCGCCATAGCCCTGCTGCCTTGTCTTGAGCTCCGGTGACGAAATGAGGATAGAGATGCCATGTTTCCCCACGTTTCCAAATGTACGGACGGTGGAGGTGCCTTTGAGGTCAGAGGCGTTGTCGTAGAAAACAGTTTGCGGCTCTGTTCGAGGGTCCGAGGAAAGTATGGATAGGGAATAGCTGGAATCGCCAGCAAACAAGGCCGTGATCTCTTTGAGCATATTGAGATCCAGATCCTGGCCGATTTCGACTGCTTCTTGGTCATTCTAAGTTAATGGTTTTAACGACACACGCAATGACAATGGGACCGGTAAGAGGATCTGGCCTTACGTTGCGGTTAGGTTGACTAGAGAGACGAATGATTAGCCTGACAGTTCGCTGCGAAGAAGCCATCTGCGCGACAGCGCAACAGCGGGTATGAATGACTTACAGATTGGTTGAAGTAGTTTGCTAACGTTCGCAAAGACTTGTGTCAGTGGCTCTATTGTATGGACGAAAAAAAAAGTTGGTGGTATGCTTCTTGAGACAGTAAACCGCTAGCAAGCCCACACTCTCAACGACAAATAGAACATGATGAGAAAACAGGTGATTGAGACATGCCTCGGCCGGCTCGGTGGTAGTGATGGTAATGGAAGAAGAAGAGAAAGCAAAACCTCACGAAGGACACCCATACCCCAACCTTGGGATTCCATGCCACCCACAGAACGGAAAGAACGTCCAGCCACACGGGCAAAGAGATAAATGAGACGCCAGATTAGGTATTAAGACAATTATCTTACTCTTTCCTTATGAATATAAGTTATAAAAATTAAGATAAAATAATATAATAATTAGCAGATTTTTATATATTTTTATTATAATTTATTAATTATATTTAGAGTAGGATTAAGTATTATATTCTTCCTTGTGTCTCGTTTTTTCCTTGGCCCAGGTGCCAGCTACCGCGTTCACATCCATTCATGGCTTGGGGTGAGGTGATGTCCGCCAATTAGCAAGAACACCCGCAAACCTGTACTACCTACCTAGGTACCTAATGTCTCATTTATTTGTTAGGTACCCATCTGTTGCGTCTAAGCCAAGTAGATCTTCGAGGCTGCACATCCGCACCAAACATTTTGATCTTGTGTCTCGCTACACATTGAACCGCCAGACCCAACACGTTTGTGCTGACAACCTAGCTAGGTAGGGAATAAAATCTCGAAGGTGTGCCGTGTCGAATGGTTTGGGTAGCAAGGAACGGCCATTCACGGCCGTGAACGCGCAGGTACGGTCCCCGTCTATGTCTGGATTCAGGGAAGATGCGATCCACATCAGCTGGAGGATTAGATATTGGGAGTCCAGTCTGGGAAGGAATGGTACGAGGTGATAAAACTCAAGCCATGGGCGAGGCAGAAGGCTCTGATCTTTCATCATCCATCCATCCATCCATCCATCCCATCGAGAGATATCAGAATTTGCACAACTGCAGCACCACGATTCAATCAATCATCACCAATCACACACATTCGAGTACCGAAGAACGAACTCCTCTACGCCATCGAAAGGTGCAAGAATTCGACTACAACAGCTTCCGCCTCCGTTCCTCCCACTACCCCCAAGCGAAACATGTTGAGTCATGATGCTCCGTCACTTGAAGACTAATTCAAAACAGACGGCCCAACTAGCGATGGGCGCAGAGCAGGCGGTCGATGACGCTTCTTCGCGGCGAAACGCACGCAATGACAGGCTGTCATGCAAGGTCCCTGATAGCCCATTGGGAGAAGGGCAAGTGGGACGACATCGACTGAGCTGCCATGCATCGAACGTTCTGCGATTGGGATCCGGGGGATTTAGGGTGATGATGTTGAAGCACTTGCCTTTGAGCTCGCTGATCATCAGTCCGACGCGTACCTGAGCTGAAGCTAGGTCAGAAGATTCGCTGCAATCGGTTGGATTCTCACCCTTGGTGCTCCGAGATGCCTCTGCTGGATGGCTATCGGTCTGACGCGTACCTGAGTGTTGAACTAGGTCAGAAGACTTGTAGCAGTCGGTCGGTTTGGGCTTGTCCCATAGCATCATGTTCGTCTGGGGGGCTGGCCCTCTTGCAAAGAAGTGCCGGCGGGCGGCGAAGTCGGACTCTGCAACCTCCACGTGGTGCCGCCTGGGAACCTGGCCTTGAATGTGGCCAGAGCCAGTGCAGAGACGTAACCCCTCTCCGTCAGAAAGCCCTTGCTAACGAGGACAGTCTGCACATCAACTCGCTCGTTTTGAATGGTTTGTTACTGGAGAGCTTGGTTGTTCGATCTTCGGGCTCAGTTTACCCATCGAGGGCCGGGCTGCAACTGCTTGGTTGTTCATGTTTCGGGAGGAGGCAGTGTTTCCATGGGCGGGCTGGGCTGTCGGAACTTCTTGGGCAGTGATGATGCGTCCGTTTCCCATCCAATGAGGCCAGGCCATCCCGATGAGTTTGTGCATGACTGTGTGCATGTGTGTATTGTATAGGTAAAACAAAGGGGGTGATTATACACGAAATACATGAAACATGAAGCGGAGGAGACTCGTCGAGTACAATTCAAAAGGCATGAAAGTCAGCATAGACCATTAAAATTGAAAATGAAAAGATTTCCAGAAAGAAGCAATCCACAACCCTTGAACCAAGTTGCAATGTCAGATCTATGACCTCTTCTCCACTTCCTTCTTCAAATCTGCGTTGAAACTCTTCCAGTTATCCAAGGACTTTTTACTAGAGCTGCGTCCTGGTGCCATAAGAAATGCCAAGAGGCCAGTAAAATCTTCCTTTTGCCTAAACGTTGTGCCGCCTGGAGTCTTGGAGCTTGGCTGCCAGGTGAACTCGTGCTTGCCCGAAAATATGGGCCATAGGTTTCCATGCCATTCAAACGCATCCGTTGAGTTTTGCTACTGTGTATCAGTATTTATTTGTCAGGCATGGTCAAGAAGCGTACCAAGAGACTTGGCGAGAATTTCATGGTCCCCAGGTCAACTTTGAGTTTGTCCTTCGGTTGTAGCTTGTCCAGTTCTTTGGATGAGTCGGCTGGCTCGACCTTCCATTTGTTCCATTCTTTATATCTCGCAAAGTCCATGAACTAGCCTACTTAGTATTGTACTGGTCAAGGGTGCTTTGGCTTACCACCGATCTGACAGTCTCAGGTGATGCCTGAATCTCGATCTCGGCGATCATGGTCTGAGTTTGGCCCATTTTAGATAGTCTATGATAAAGAAATTTCGCGATTTCCAAAGTCTTTGATGCTGGGTTCTGAAGCTGGGCAACACGTTGATATCATGCTGCCTTTATACATGGTCTCATCTAAGATGTAAGACGGTGGCTTATGCAGACGGAGCATAAATCAAGCCGAAAAAACGCCACCGAACTATCTGATTGGCCTACACTCTCCGTCAAGAACTGATTGTCCCGCACCCCTGGCCCTATTGAACATCCTGGGTGCAATGCACTGTAAGCTGAACGACACCCAGAGGTTTCTCTGGACGAATTGCATTTTCTTTCGGAGCCGGCTTTGTCGGAAGTTGCTGACCAAAGAGCCCAGTTTATAGAGCTAGAGCAAGGTGGTTTCAATCACTCGACGCTCTCGGCCAGAACGAGAGATGGGAAGCTGACTACCTTAACGTTATGCCTCCACGCGTCAGTCTTGAACCGCCTTGCACCAGTATTTCCCGCTCGGTAGCGGCAAGCCTGTCGCTTACGAGAACCTCAAGTTCAAGCTGACAGCTACTCCTCCAACATTGAAACACGCGTCGAGGCCAAGTTTTCATCCAAGAGCGCCTTTGGTCTCATGTCAAGACAGTGTCAGCGCGATGAAGCCGCCGTTCCATCACCATGGGTTGCAGGCCTGCCATCCGAGCCCTGTCCCCTCTCCTCATGGTGACTCTCTAGAGCTCGCTCGTTCAACCAATCACATCATATCCGGTATGGTGTAGTGGCTAACATTTCGCGCTCTCATAACCTGAGGGAATAGCACCGCGGAGCCCAGGGTTCGATTCCCTGTACCGGAGATTCTTTTTGCCCTTTTTGCCCTTTTTGCCCTTTTTGCCCTTTTTGCCCTTTTTGGCAAATTATCATGTTCACTCACTCACTCACTCACCTTGTTGACAATAGGAGAACAGAACCTATGTGTGTACGATATAGAAAATGGATGGGATTACATGTTACTACATTCAACAGCCCTTTTACTTCTTACTGTCTTTTCCATTTGGGGTCAGGACCATCTCTGCGATTGACCCCAGGCTGGTCGGCCTTGCCTACCTCGACCGAAAAATATGGTGGATCCTAAGCCTTATGGTGAACAACTGTAAACATCCAGTCCTTTCACGTCATCACCTTCGTTACTCTCTCTCTTCTCCCGCCTCCAGGTCATTCATTCGGACTGCAAAATGGGAGGCTCCAAACGAACACTGGCCGACAGACCAGACGTCGATGATATCGACGATATCCCTCTCCTTCGCATCCGCCGTCCCCGTATCGAACCCGCTGCATATCCTCCTTCGACTGAGCCCTTGAGTCCGTCCCCTCTATTGCCGCCACAGCTGTCGCGTCACAGGCTTGCGACAACGTCTCTCTAACTTTGCGACAGGCCAAGATGAGATCACCGCCCGCGTCAATGAGTTCAACGAACTTCGCCTTAACAGCCTCCCTCTCAATCTCATGACACCCGAGTTCAAACGCTACATCTTCTGGCATGCCAACCACCGCCTGGAACGAGCCAAACGCGATGGCGCCACCCTCGCCGACATCTCCATCGGTCAAGAATGCCTCCCAACATGGCCTACCCATACTTGGGATCCGCGCGAGGAGTCTCTTCACCACAACATCCAGTCCCGCCTCTTGACCCACGAAGCCTCCGGCCATGCCAGCATTCTCATACGGCAAGACATCATTTGGAAGTCAAACAGGAAGCTCGATGAAGCAAGAGCCTTGGGTCACCAATTGGAGGACATTCGCATCAGCGAGAGTTTGCTGCCTGTCTAGGGGACCGCAGCACACCATGTCTCAATGACAATGTACTCTAATAACGACGATGAACGAACAAGTAGCCAGGAGTCCGAAGAGAGCAGGGACGATCGCTCCTTTTTCGGCAGCCCCAATGCCTCAGAGGCCGTCGCCCAAAGCGGATCTTCCGTCACTACGAATGCGCTCCCATCTGATCCGCTTGGATCTGATCCGCTGGGTCCTGATACTGGTTCCGGCTCCGATACTGACGTGGACACGGATTCCAGCGACTCAGACGGTTTCGATGACCAAGTCTCTGTTGACAATTCTCTCTCAGACGAACCTTACTACTCGGAATACGATGAAGAGCTGAATGTTCTCCACGGTGCACAAATTGCTGGCCTCTCTTCCTTTCATTCTCGAATCGATCTCGAGGTTTTCCTGGCTGAGGATGAAGATGAGGTCGAGGACTTGCCAGAGATGCAAATGGCCGTCGACAGAGACTCTTTCGAGCACTATTTCGGGACTGCTGGCGCTGTCGATGTTGAGCTTCATGGGGCTCGTCTTCGCTGCACTGGGGAGTTGTTTGATCGCGATGAGGTCGCCAGGTCGTCTTCATCTGAAGACGAGGACGAAGACATGGATCCCTTGATCTATGAGTAAGGGGACAAGCATGATGGGTGGAGAGTGGTTAAAAAGATTGCTTAGAAGTGAGGACGGCGTAATGGATCGTGGGCCAAGACCTTCACTTGCCTCTCAGAACTGTGTGTAATGATATCCATTAGCCAGCGTCTTGTCGCATTTGGTTTCCTTTTTTGTGAATTCTCAATACTAGCACTTTGGACATGTTGGTGCAGGTTCTCCAATATCCCCTCGCGGACTTTTCTCGGGCCTTTGAGATTGTCACAGAGGCCGAGGTGACGTTTGTTAGCACAAACTCTCAAGCTGCATGTACCCCTTGGGCTCACTCTGACGCCATCGTATCTAGAAACAGGCTTGTTCGACCCCTACCACTGGCTTCGACCTGAAGAAGGTGATGGATGTCTCATGAGGTTTACATGACGTTCTCTGTCGTAAGTCATGGGTTTCCTGAAGATGAGTGTCTCTGTTTGTAGACAACAGGAGGCCGACAACCTTGTAGAACTGAAATATGCAAAGTCGAATCTATCACCAGAGCAGCAGATGCAGAGCCGAGGAACTGTATGCTTCAAGATGTTCATTATGAAAAGCTGACACATGCCGTGTATTAAAGCGCCAGACCACCATCTATAACCATGACCCCAAACCAAAACCATGCAGTGCAATCCTATGTCATAACATCCAGGTCCAACTTATCAAGAGATATACCGTTGACATCAGCCACAATGCCAGACACCGTCTCAGGCATCGCCCACAACACTTTGTACAGAGGACAATCCAACCCAGCACTACATCGATGCTCTCGATCTTCACTTACCCTCTTGATCCGATCTTCCAGAGTCGATACCGTATGGATCTTGAAGGGCTGTACAGAGGGCCAGAGTTTGTGTGTTTCCAGACATCGAAAGTATGCGGCGATGCGCGTTTCGGTCGTGCATAGTGAATCGATAACATCACTTGAACATCTTCGACAACGATCATCTCTCACGTCACGGGAAGGTAATCGTCCGCATTTCATACAGAGCTTTTGCTCAGTGGTGTAGCTCTTCTCGTAGCTCCCTAATGTGCGCTCGTTCCACTGGATTGCGAGGTGGATTTGATCCAACACTCTCGAAATCTCACCAGCCAGGGCATCTGAGCGTTTGTTAGTTCCATACTCATAGTTTCAACATGGGTAAGAACAAACCTTTAATCTCAAACGGCAAGATGGCAGTCATCTCGTGCTTGGACCACTCCGAGTCAAAATCCAAATTCAAATGCGGCACAGCTCCTTTTGACACACTCGAGATGGACTCAGTCGATCGAAAAAAGTACGCAGCCGTAAGTAACAGTCCAATATCCTTAGGATCAGATACGTTTTCGATTCCAGACAGCCAGGTAGAAATCCAAGGTCGCAGGGCAACGTTGCAGCTGTACTTGTCGCTTTGTCTCGCCACCGCAGCCAACAAAGCAGGCTTGAGACTAGAAAACTTCTCACTGTACTTGAAGTGAAGAATAGAGAGGATAATTTCCATGGCTTCGGGATCGTCCTCTTGGAGTGTAATCTCGGGACACTCTCCCTGTCGAACCGCGGCGCCTTCTTTAAAGTTGGATCCAAAGAGCGATTCAAAGTACGGTGAAGCAACGCGGAGAATGGTGGTTGAGACGAGACATTTCATGGACGGTTTTGTGCGATGGTGGACCACGAGGATGGCATCGCCGTTTGGATATAGTTGTAGCATTGTGGTGGGTTCGTGGGTTTCTTTGCTGTGTAGACTTGGTATCTCGACAAACTGGCCATCCATTGCAGCAAAAGGGTTTCAAGAAATAATCACGGAGAAGAAAAGTCAGTAACAAAAGAAAATCCCCACAAGGAAACAACACCAGCACACCCTTATGTAGCCCCAGAACCTTGGCTTACATCGTCTCCATCCCACACTTCTGGGTCCGTGATGGGTGTGGTCCAAGACGGCAATTGGCGGCCAGAATTTTCGCAACAAAGAGTCATGTTCCTAAAGGAGCGGTCAACTGACGTCTCCCATGACTCGGCCGTTCGGAAACGGGCGCAAGGTCATTACCCTCAACTGTCACGTCTGTGTCGTGTGTGGCTCCAGACGAGGCGTGAAGGTTTCCGGCTAAAGTGGAGGCTCTGCAGCTGAGTGGCAGGGCGGATCAAAGGGTCCAGTTTCTTCTGTTTTATTCTTAATGACTCGTCTTGAAAGTTTATTTGGTGGTTTTTGACGTTGGTTCCTGTTCGCTGGGATGTGGTCTATCACGCGAACTGGAGGTGACGGGCGATATGGGGTTATAGTGCGAGTCTAAGCGGTCTGTTGTGAATATTTTCGGAAATTTTATGGGCTAACTAGTTTGATCAGATAATCAGTCTTGATATCTGATATCGCAGAGCCTCTCCTATATCGGCCATCGTTCAACTCCAAGACGTTGTCCGGTGTCTATTGCCGTCAATGATGCGATGAACTAGTGGGAAAACCAAGGCGGCTCTTCGGATACCACAGTCTCCTTTATCCTCTTTGTAGATCTATGTCGATTTCCATCTATGGTGATAGTGAAGCGATGACGTGATGGCACCAATACTACGCACCCTGGAACAGACCCACGGTGTTCATCTCTATCAGGATATAGAAAGAGCCCGACGTGCTACAAAACCCCTGCTTCTTCTGGAGATGCACATCGGGCCGAGACAAAAACTCCACTGGAAGCGCTGATGCAATTTCTATGTTAAAGATGCGAGAATGGGGGTTGATAAGAACTCCATGCTCGTGGGCGAGGGTGAAGACTTTGATATAAAACGGGGTGCTCCTTTGCGCATGCTTTGACCAGAGACTGAAGAATATCATCAATAATATCCCCCTGTCTTTTGTTTGCCAAAAGTTCAAAATGGCTGAGCCACAGGCTATTGGCCTTTATCGAAAGGCGCACGACATCTTTCGTGGCACCTACGTCCAAGCCGTGTTGCTAGGTCTCATCAGTTTTTACTCAGCCCGGCATATGGAATGCCATGAACAGTGAGAGAATTCTTTTCTGTTAAAAGTTTGGACGTTGATTAACATTCTTCTCCAGGTCTTGGGCCGGTGGGCAAGCTGAACCATACGTCGTCAACGCCGCCATGTCATCACCTTTGTGTAAGTCACCCGTCCCACAGTCCCAAATGCTAAACAATGCTAACAAGGCGATACATAGCGTCATGTTCGCTCTGTCTCCTCTAGCTAGCATTGTCGGCAACATCATCGGTCTTCGCTGGCTCGTCGTGTTTGGCACCATTGGCTACGTGCCGTACTCAGCAGCCCTCTACGTCAACTCCACGAATGGAACGCAGTGGTTCCTCATCTTTGGTGCTGTGACATGCGGTCTCTCTGTAATTAAATCCTTTATCGGAGATTTCATTTGCTTCATCTGACCAAACACAGGCTACCGCGCTGTGGACTGGTGAAGCCGCCATGGCGGTCGGATATCCCGAGATTCGAAGACGAGGCATCTGCAGTAGGTCTCAGTACATCTTGATGTTTTGAACCGCCCTAACATTTATTTCCAGTCGGAATATGGCTCGCTCTTGGAAAACTCGGTTCCATCATTGCCTCGGCAATCCAACTCGCCCTCAACAAGGACAGCTCCGCCAAGGGCGCCATCTCCACCAAAACATATCTCGTCCTCATCGCAATCCAATGCTTAGGTCTCCCTCTTGCCCTTCTTCTTGCACCATCGCACAAACTCGTCCGCTCAGATGGAAAGAAGCCAACATTTGGCTCGACGAACCGCACTTTTAAGGCTCAAGTCCGAGGCTATCTTGCCCAGTTCCGTCGTCGTGAGGTTCTCCTCTTAATACCGGCTTTCATCACGGCTCAGTGGGGAGTCACGTACCAGGGAAACTACCTTGCTGCCTATTTCACAGTGAGAGCGCGCACACTGGCAGGCTTTCTTGTAGCCATTGTCGGCGCCATTGTCAACGTCCTTGCTGGTTGGTGGCTAGACACGAAGCACCTAAAGAGATCCACCCAGGCCCGGAGCATGTGGTATTTCCTCCTCGCTCTATTCACTCTTGTTTGGATTTGGAACCTTGTCATTCAAACTCGATGGGCCAAGGAGAGTCCTGGAGACATTGACTGGAGCAGCCGCAATTTCAGAGTGGGCGTTGCGATTTTCATTCTCTACCGGTGAGTGACCGGGTTGAAGTCTTCTCTAAACCTGGCCAGGAACTAACGATAATAGAATTGCGTACGAGACTGTCGGCATATGGCTATACTGGGGTCTTGGAACATTCGACACGGACCTTGATGCCATTACCCTCTCCATGGCAGTCTTGAGAGGGGGTGAATCGCTTGGCTCGGCGTTGGCGTACGCGGTTGGCTCTGTACGGAGTGCATCACTCATGACAAATCTAATTGTCGCTACTGTTGTATTTTACGCTGCTGTGCCATTCACAACTTGGGCGGCCCACCTGATCAAGGATCGCGATGTGGTGGAGGGCGATATTGGCAGTGAGAACGAAGGGGAGGCTTCCAGCTCACAAGGCACGGAGGATCAGGCTGTTGAACGTGTGACTACAAGGGTGAGTCTCAAGAACTAAGCCCATGACTGTTTTATCTATGGGAGCGTTACTTGAGCATCGAAATCGAAAGGGTGTTGGCTTTACCGAGGGCTGGCTGCAGTGTTTTGGGCGAAATTCCCTTTAACTTGAGATCTTCCGTGCCACAACTAAGTAAACAAATTGACTATTCCGCAGCCAGAATTTCCGAGCCATCATTGCTGATTTCAAGTATTAAGACTACTGGTATAGATAGAGACGTTGACGAACGGATGTACGTTGGACCGGAACCGTCAGATCCATAGGCAAATCCCTCAAATCAGAAACGCTTTCCACATCCCATCACCATCAAAAGTCATGTCGAGTAGGCTAGCAGCCCAGATCCATCGCCCACTGCGCACAGTCTCGGTGCGGAGCAGTAAACCTATTTACCAACACAAAAGATTCCACGAGCGAAAAGCTGACTTGGTTACCCTCGACGCCAACGGATCACTCGAAACACGCAAGCTCGATGTCATGACTGGAGACCCTCACGAAGCTTACGTTATAGTTGATCGGAACGTCGGCTTTGCCATGAGATCAGCCATCATGAAGCAGGCTAAATCGTCTCTTGCTACAAACGGAGAAAAGGTTCCCTTGGTGTTCCACCACCACTCGCGGCATTTTGCTCACCGTGAGTGTAAGATAATCATACATCTATAGCGGCAGTTGACAATATCCCAAGATACAGCACCCTATCCACGGATTATCCTTGAGCATGACCTCCCACATCAGAACCCGGGAGCCACAAGCCCTGCGACCCTCTGGTTGTGGGGAGCAACGCACTCCATCACCTTGGATGGAACCTCTGATGGTGAGTTCTTGACCGCTGAGCAAGTAGACGATACTCAATTACGGGTAGCCAAGTTTGAGGAGGCCTGTCGAGAAAGCCATGAAAGGTTGGAGAGCGTCGCTGAATTGTTGAAGCATAAATGATGAGCAAGGGCAGGAACGGAGATGCCCAGTCACGCGTTTGCAGAAAAACATAAGACACAGAGTCAATGATCTCTATTTTTCGAGGCAAATAAAAATCCCTAAATATAATAAATAAAATACTCAAAGATTTGGTATATTTTTTCCCCTCTTATCTCTTATTTAGCTCATAATGAGATTATTAATTGAATACTCTTTATTACTTTAACTAAGCGCAACCATCCGTCCTGGTGTCCAAGCTTTTACGACCGCGTGCCAGTGTTACCGAGAGTGAGTACTGGGAAGCAATAAAAAATCCAGTCTTGTATACTACATATTAGGACAACACCCCAGACTGTGAACACGCCACTTCGCATAGTCTACTCTTACATCTTCACCGAGCGTCCCGCATGGAGTACTATGTTTCCCCTAGGACTCCTCATTCTTCTTGACTAAGGCCTAGGCAATAGACCGATAATAATTCCCCAGATCCTCAGGCGTCCATCTTCTCGTAGCAACAAGCACATGAGCATCAGAAAGCTCCTCCTCAAATTCAGCCTCGTTTTTGTCATCTGGCCTCTTCTGCAGTTGGTACCCATTCATCTTGAGAAACATGTCTGCGGCGTAGAGGGCAGTGCGTTTGTTGCCGTCCTGATATGAATGGTCTAGAGCAATCTTCTCTGCAAGAACGCCAGCCAGTACAAACAAATCTTTCTGTCCGTAGTGCTCGTGGTTGACTGGTGAGTTGACGGCGGATTCCAACATGGCTGGCTGCGTTGGTGATGCTTTTGCAATGTGACGCATGTGTAGCCTCTTGACTTGTGCAACAGTGAGGAAACGATAAGAAACAATTGGAGACATGATCTTTAGGATGGATTGTTCAACGTTAGATGTCTTGTAGATCTGTAACTCTGGGATAAACGGGTTTCTCATCGAGGGTTTATGAAGGATGAGGCATTTCAAGGATTGAGCATGGCCAATCGGTTGACACGGAAAGACTGGGGTTTAGGCAGAAACTGGAGGTTGGATGAGAAGCAATGCTGCATAGCGATTGAAACACATGCAGCGAGCAAGAAAAAGTATTCATCGGGAGGATCATCTTACATGTCCCGATGTCTTTATCTTGAACAATGTGATTGTTTGTGAGCTCCTTATTCACCGTTGGAAATGCACGCCTTCATTCTATTAGAAACTAATTTCTTCCAAGCCTAGAGTCCTACCATGAGTTCTACCCTTTATTCTTGATACAATCCGTAATCAACTCGGTCGTAAAAGAACACAAGTCGTAACCTACCCGGGAGTTGCCTTTGAAGGGTCCACGTGACTTTATTGCAATTCCGTGGCTCCGCATTGGGCGGGGAAAAAACTGCCCCACCAAGATTTTTGTGAAGCTTCGATTTTTGGAGGGGCAAAGTCAATATCCAGCGTCGAGACGACTTGACGCCCCGGCCTGACTCATCGCAAGAGCCTCGACGGGACTATACACCTTCTCGATACTCTCCAAAGGCCCTCTTCGACCTTATAGACCGACGGAAAGCACAATCTCGGCACCCAAACCTTCACCATGGCGACCGCCACCATGACCGTGACTGCGGTCCACACCAAGAAGAAGCCTGACCTGGCACCAGAGAGCGAGCGCTTCCTACGATGTTGCGCCGACGTCGCGAATGCCCTCATCGAAGACCATGAAGCCTCCAAGGCCGGTCGCACCACCCGCGACATCAACCTCAACTCTCTGCGCAACAAGCTCGCCAAGAAGCACAAGCTCATGAACATTCCGCCCTTGACCGCCATCATCGCCTCTATTCCCGAGCATTACAAGAAGTATATCCTGCCGAAGCTCATCGCAAAACCCATTCGGACGTCTTCTGGAATTGCCGTTGTTGCTGTCATGTGCAAGCCGCATCGATGCCCTCATATCGCTTATACCGGCAACATCTGCGTCTATTGCCCTGGTGGACCGGACTCCGATTTCGAATACAGTACACAGTCGTATACTGGATACGAGCCGACTTCAATGCGAGCTATTCGTGCGCGATACGACCCCTTTGAGCAGGCGCGAGGACGAGTCGATCAGCTCAAGTCTCTTGGTCACTCTGTTGACAAGGTCGAATACATTATTATGGGAGGCACCTTCATGTCATTGCCCGAATCCTACCGTAACGAATTTATTGCGCAGCTTCACAAT
This sequence comes from Fusarium sp. FW16.1, assembly GCA_017654865.1. Classification (NCBI taxonomy): domain Eukaryota; kingdom Fungi; phylum Ascomycota; class Sordariomycetes; order Hypocreales; family Nectriaceae; genus Fusarium; species Fusarium sp. FW16.1. The sequence goes on from JADNRB010000001.1 coordinate 2,236,472, forward strand.
GCGCTAAGCGGATACCAAACAACCAATGTGGACGAAGCTGTGGAGGCTGGCGAGATGAGCAACATCAAGTGTGTCGGTATTACAATTGAGACTCGACCCGACTACTGTCTACAGCCTCACCTTTCTGATATGCTGCGATACGGCTGCACAAGATTGGAGGTTGGAGTTCAGTCGCTTTACGAAGATGTGGCACGAGACACAAACCGAGGACATACAGTGGCTGCTGTTGCAGAGACATTCTGCCTTGCTAAGGATGCTGGATACAAGGTCGTCAGTCACATGATGCCCGACCTGCCCAACGTGGGCATGGAGCGAGACATTGACCAATTCCGAGAGTATTTCGAGAACCCTGCCTTCAGAACGGATGGTCTCAAGATCTACCCGACCCTTGTCATTCGAGGCACTGGCCTGTACGAGCTGTGGCGGACGGGGCGGTACCAGAACTACACACCAAATGGCCTGATCGATCTGGTGGCTAGGATCTTGGCCCTGATCCCACCCTGGACGCGCATCTACCGAGTGCAGCGAGATATCCCCATGCCACTGGTCACATCTGGAGTCGAGAATGGTAACTTGCGCGAGTTGGCTTTGGCTCGGATGAAGGACTTTGGAACGACTTGCCGAGATGTGCGAACGAGAGAGGTCGGTGTCAATGAGATCAAGAACAAGATTCGACCCAATCAGATTGAACTTGTTCGAAGAGACTATGTCGCCAATGGTGGCTGGGAGACTTTCCTTGCCTATGAGGATCCTAAGCAGGATATCCTTGTTGCTCTTCTCCGGTTGCGAAAGTGTACAGAAAAATACACTTACAGGGAAGAGCTCATCGGCCAACCCACCAGTATGGTGAGAGAGCTTCACGTCTACGGCACAGCCGTCCCCGTACATGCCCGTGACCCCCGCAAGTTCCAGCACCAGGGTTTCGGTACACTACTTATGGAAGAGGCCGAGAGGATCGCACGCGAGGAGCACGGCAGTGACAAGATCAGTGTCATCTCTGGTGTTGGCGTGAGGAGTTACTACAAGAAGCTCGGGTTCTGGCTGGATGGACCTTATATGAGCAAGTGGCTGGATGGACGGGAAGGTCCTCAGTGATGGGACTTGAACTTGGGATGGGATTTGTAAATACTTCGGGGCGGGGAAAAGCATGGGTTTATAGAATAGGCGCAATCGGGGATTGGTATCATGAGATATGGTCAATGAGAGTCATTTACTTGATGTTCTGGTGTTGTTTTCAGTGGTGCTGTGTTGTGGAGATCATACACTGTTGCAATATTTCACATGAGTATTCCACACTGTTGCCTTGCACTCTCTTCCCAGTCCTCGACATGTGGCTTGCATCTCTTGACTCTCTACTCAGCATCAAGTGACCATTTAGTGAGCGCGTGAGTGCCGAATGACGCCTCAGATCTAAGGATCTCGAACCCCAGATCACCAAACCCGATTGGCCAATCTAGCTTAGTCATGCTCCAACGTCGCCGCGTCCCGGGTTACCTCTCAACGGCCCTCTACCTCTTTTCACCTCTGAATATCTGAACTCCCGGCCGTCATGAAAGCCGCCCAACGCCATGAACATCGGCCGCCGCCATGACGTCCCGGACTCCAGAACCGGCGTCCTACCCGTCATACCCCCCGAGGCCCTCCCGGACCGCGACCCCCGCAGCAACGCCGCCACAGCCGCCTCGGCAGCCGGTGTGCGAGCCCTGAGCGCCCAGGTCGTCGCTTTCTACTTTCGCGCTCCCGCAAAGGCTTTTTTCCGCACCAGGGTGGATTATCTCGCTTATGCGAGGACCATTCACCAAGCGAGGACGAAGCGGCTCATGAAGGCTGTTATGAGTGATGCTAATGCTTCGCCGCTTACTGTGTTTTTCAAGAGGAGTTGGTTGTTGTTGAGAAGTACGACGCCCGGGGTGTTGACTTCGGCTATTAGTCAACAGGGATGGGGGATTATTCCTCATCAGATTTTACCGCCTCTTATTGCGAATGTTGGTGTTGGCGCTGTGTTATACACGAGTTACCTGCAAATTCTAGGACGTCTACATGAGGAGAGCGGCCAGGCGAGAAAGAGGGTGTATCCGCCACCGCAGCCCATACACACCTTTACAGCTGGCCTACTCGCAGGTGGTTTACAGAGCGTTGTCGCAGCTCCGTTGGATGCCCTCCAGGCAAGGTACGACCACCGTGATATGATGCCCAACGACGGCAGCGGCAAGCCTCGGAGTATGTGGACGTTTGGCTCTGAGAAGCTGCGCGAGATTGGTCTGAGGGGCATCTTTGCTGGATGGGGACTTTCTCTCGCAAAGGATAGTCTTGGAAGCGCCATCTTCTTCAGCATATTTGAGTACGTCAAGGCGCAGGGATATTATCGCTTTGTGACGTGGTACTACGGCGGTCTTGCAGAGGACATTGTCGATGTACTCGCCATGAAGCGGCCGACTCATCAACACAAAAACGAGGGCATCACGCTTATCCGACCTCATTACACCATCGAACCAATGTTTCTCCTCATGGCCGGCATCAGCGCCTCCTTTTCCCAACAAGTCCTCCTCCACCCCCTAACATACTTCCAAGTCAAACACTGGGACCACCTCGAAGACCTCGACGCAAAAGCTGCCAAGCTGCGCGCCTCAGCAGTAGCAAACCCTGACAAGCCCCGACGTCGGTGGAGGATGCTTCGAGCCTACTACCACGCCTACCAAGAGTCCCTCGCGGTATGCACAGCCGAGGCGAAGAGCGAAGGTCTAAGCCTGACAAAGTGGCTATACCGAGGATTCTGGTGGAATGCGATCAGACAGGTGCCGAGCACGAGTGCGGGATTGATCATCTTTGAGCTGATTCGGCGCAAGTATGGGTTTGGACAGGAGGAGGTGAGGATCACCAAGGATGGGTACGATATTCTTCTCCACTAAGCGTCTGATCTTGGCGTTGGGTATTTTGATGGTAGACTCTTCTCCCCTTTGTTGTAGAGTGATGGATAATCGCATAGAAATGGTACATGATTTGAGATCCTGCTTCTTGTGTTCAGCGGTGTTCTTGACATGTGTTGATGGTAGCGTCTTTGATGTATAGGTCTATTGAGACGACATGACAAAGGGGCGATGGGATTAATGACCTCCTCTAACGAGACACGCTTTCAGCTATCCAACAACACATCACGTATCACGTCAAGATGAACCCATTCAGTCAAAAACGCAAAGTAATCCCGCTCCCCTGGGGTCCTTAAATGTAAACCTGCAACTCCGTGCTATCATTATACAAACGTCGTCAAAAGAGAAGGAAAAGAAAAGAAGAAGTAGGAAAAGAAACCGAAACCGAACCCGAAATAGAAGGAAACATAAAGAACGGACAAGAGGTAAAGAAAAGAAAAGTGAAAATAAACAAAGCTCGCACATCCTGCTGTCCATCCTGCCCCTTAATGTTGTTGCATGCGAATAGGTTGATCCAGTAAGAGAGTGTGTCCATGTTAGCAACGGCACTGCCACCAGTCCAGATGTTTCCGTCAACAATCCATTTCTTGTCGTTAGCCCACCCGATATTGGGATATGTCTGCCTCATCAGCTAGAACGTCAAGTTGTTGATGGTGGCAATCCCCTTCAGTCTTGACCGTACGTCCTGATAGCTACTCATCCTCAACCTTGAAGGGGTGGAAGCGCAGCGGGGAAACGTTGGAACCAACCATCAGTGAAGTTGGAGTCATCTCCATCCATCTGGCGCAAGAAAGTAGTTACCTCTCTCCGATTGCGGCTAATCTGCGCCAGGAAACGCGGATCAGAGTAGTCCTCGCCCTCTTGTGGAAGACAGAGTGCGACTCCCTGTACTCCCAGCTCGTACAAGTTCATCCATTCGAGTCCTCGTAGGAGCCGATTCTCTTGCTCCTCGTCGAGGTTGAGCCTGGCGCAGATGGAGATTCCTCGGGCATTCACTACAGCCCAGTGGAATTCATTCACCGGTGTCCAGGTGTCTTTCCATTGGCGAAGGAGTGCTCTGGACTCAGTGAGATCAATAATGCCCCTGCTATGGAGGCCCAGAAGGTGGCAGGATCGTTGCCCCCTCTCTTCCTCCCAGTTGAGACGAAGAGCTTCGTGAAACATTGCTGTTTCGACGATTTGTCCTGCTGCGTCTTTGGGGGGTTGACCGGGGGGATTGGCCTCCAAATTTCTCATCAGAACTCGTCGGACGATCCCGGTAACGCATCGTCTGGGTAAGGCCTCAGGCTCGGTCAAGTCGTCTTCTCCGGCGGGTTGGCCAAGCTGAGCATTGGCTTCGTTCCAAAGGCGGTCCATAAGCAGCCAAAAGGTTTCGGGGTCCGTCATGTAACAGTAGGCAGTTGCTAGTTGCCGGACCTTGTCCGCGAGTTCTAGGAACTCACGGAACTTGTCCCAGCTGCCGAACACATCGGTGAAATAATGAACAATGTTCCAAGCATTGGTTAACTTGAGCCGGTTCGGCAGCAAGCTAGTTGCGAAGGAATCGCCAGCTGGTCGCTGGGTCTGGAACGGAATCCTGACCAAGTTAAATGTGGTCATCGCGAGATCCATCAGTTCCATCGGGACGTATTCTTCGATAACCGCCCCAAAGGTATCGTAGTTACCCGCCTCCCAATCCCTCTTGACGTGCTCCACCTTGTCTGCGATCAACGCGGATCTGGGGCTGTTTTGCCGGGTGGCGTCGATGAGATTGATATGATCTGCCTCATTTTCTTCAGGGGCGACGGAAGCCGGGAAAGAAGTCATGATTGCGGCGGGAAAGGAAATGATGTAGAGTAGGAATTGTGTTGGTGGACGATGCTCTTTGGTTCGAAAGATTTGGCAGACGTCTGATGCGCTGGTAGGCTTAGTGGTTAGCATTAAAGTTCAAGTATCGCAAGGAAAGAAGAATTTACCAAGTCGTATCAGGCTGTCATAGATCTGGGAAGAATCCAGCTGCCTATTGGGAAAAGAAATGGAAGATACGGTATCGCTTGGTAGACGATCGTTAAGCCTTCTTCGTCTCAAAGAGTTGGCTGATGGGATAAGAGGAGAGGGATTCTGTAGGCGTTCTTCTTGGCGATGGATGAATGACGTGTGAAAGAGGAAAGCACGCTCCGTAGAGAGAGGACGAAAGAGAAGAAAGGTCCCCGAGGCCAACGTAGAAGATGGGAAGCGAGCGAGGTTGATCAAAGGCCTGGGTATTCCAAGAAGGAGTGATGTTAGAAGTGATGAAGAGAGGGAAGAGAAACTCCACGAGGGAGCATGGGGTATTTGTACCTTAAAAAGCCAACGATGGCCTGGCTTTACGACGAACGAATGTTTCGATGAATTAGAATAACGAATCAACAGGATAAGCTTTTGTTGTGCTGTAGAAAAGAAAGCTTTCGCGATACTGGTTTATGTGTGTGGAAAAGAAGAAGAGTAGACGCGACCTCCGTTGTTTTCTTAGACGAAGCGGTAAACGCATGGACCTACCAGCGTTTGAAACTGTGCTAAAAGATGTAGATAAACTGGTATTGTTGACCTACAAACGACTCTTGTTCTGCCGGCATGAATAAACTTGGGAGGTGCATCTGAATGACCGCGTTCACGGCTGTTCACGCACGTGAACAATGACGCCAAACGAACTGGACACTGGCACCGTTGGTCTGGCACTGCAAGCTTTATACATGAGCGAGGTACTGCGCCGTTGGGTACGAGTGGCAGCGCAGTGGCAGGACCTGGTGATGCTTTTGAAGTGCATCAGGAGAAACTTTTGGCGGGAAACCTTTCGCTTTTTGAGATGCGCTTGACATCTCTAGTAAGCACGTTATCCTTTTATATACTCCTAAAGGTTCCTTTCATCACGAATGCTCGACCGAAACTCCCCAAAGGACTCTATTCGACATAGCTCCGAGGGGGCGGGTTCCTGGAGAACTTGCGTTGTTGGAAACGACCCCCACGGAAAATTGCAAATGCCATTGGGCCTGTCTGGACGAAAATACTCGCGGCCGGTCTCTATTAGCATGTCTATCAGATTAGGAGCTTCATTATGGCGCTGTCAGGACTACCAAGGTCGCAGATGGGTTCGGACGGGTAACGCTTCGCAACTCACTTCCAGGCATCGACACATCCACGAGAATAGACGCGGCCAGGACGACATTGGCTGTAGCGACGAGCCTCTTTAGGCGCCCCCTGACAATATAAATACCCATGGACCTCTCGTTGAGTCGTAGCACCTGGCTTTGACTGCCCCCCTTTGACCCTGAGAGGACCCCATGTCCGGGGATGTTCTGCAGATGGCGTAATAGGCTCGATGACAACAAGTTAGATGATAGAATGCTACCATCAAAGATTCAGTGCCTTCATTACAATTAGTCTGATCTCTTTCCTGAGCATCATGAGACTCATGACTTATTCCCCTGATTGAGGCGGTCAGGGGAAGCCCCCGATTCTATCACCAAGATCGTCCCAAACCACTTCTCTGCCTCTTCAACCGAAGAATTAGATATTGATTGCCCTTGTCTTAGATATAGAAGTGCCACGAGGCAAAAGTATCCTGATAATTATGCCCAAACTTTGGAATAGGGGGTGGGGAAGTGATGCAGGCGGCCTTATGTCGTAAGCTTTGGTGATGGAAAACACCAACAAAACACCGAGGATAAGCTAGCGCAAGTGTAATGTTAACTGATAGGAGACCTTAAGGGACACTAGCCCATCTTCCTGATTCAAGAATCACGATAAGACTCACCGGAGACCCCTCCTTTCCAAGGATTGTGACGCCAACACCACTCACAGCCATCACACGCAAGCCATAGCCTCAAAGCCAAACGAATTGGCAAACATCCTCGAGCAGTCATAACGCAGGGCTACAATCACAAAGTGGCGGCAAGAACCAGTTTGAAGTCGCAAAAGAGCATGATGAATCAATTCCTACAGTTCCTCCCAACTCGCTTCCCCCAAACCGCTTCCTCTATCTCCGCTGCATATACATTCCATCGGATACATCGCCATGCATCAATACCCCGTCCCGTCCACCGCCCAAGAACCGTGCAAGATCCTTAAAACTCCGTGTGTCGTTTCGCAAAACCAAAAACACTACATCCAGATGGTATGGGCATCAACTGTCCGGACGAGTCCGAGCAATTTGGCCTTGGCGAGCTTTTTGGGCACTACCAGCTCGGCTACTAGCCTCGTCCGCTGGAGCTGCCTCCAAAATCGGGTTCTCGGTCCGGCAGGTGCTTCTTCTCCTTGCGCCCCTTGATCACAAACTCGGACATGATCTGGATGTGATCCGCCGGGAAGTGCCAGTTGGGGAACGCAGGCACTCGCTTAAGATATTCGGGGTCAGGGGGTCCGAGAAGGTCCACCACCTCGAGTGTGTTGGTCGAATACCAGATATAGTCAATCACGTCAGCAAAGCCTGGCGTGTAGTTGGTGAACGGCATCTCATCAGCCGTGTGCTTGGTGTGGGCGTAGGCGTCTCGGAGGCTGAAAGGATGCTCGATACCGTCTCGTGTGAAGCTTCCGTACTGGAAGTTGCTCAACTCGAGATGATCCGGGGGTACTCGGCCCATGGACATCAACTCGTACACCGAAGAGTCCTCAGTCGAGTTGAAATCACCACAAACCAAAAGAGGGATCTCCGTGTTGACCCGGTACTCTTGGCTGGGGCCCGGTTCGATTTGGGGCGTTGGAACCTCATCATCCGTTGGCAGAACAATCATCTTCTTGTCCTTCACCGCTGGCCACCTAGCATACTTCTCGGCAAGCTTGGTAACGTGCTCCATCAGGATACCCGTCTGGATAACCTTGACATCGGCCAAAGCAGAGTCCCAGGTGAGATGGACGTTGACCAAGATGATGCGTGCTCCCGTCAGTCGTGACTCAAAGAAGCAGATGACGGCAATGTTGTCCTTTGGCATCACACGGTTGAAGACGTCGTGCTGGTTCTTCATGTCGGGTCGGTTGATAGCAATAGTAGCAAACTCGATCAACTGCTTATCCAGCAGGATAAACTTGCTCTGCTTGTAAAAGACGGCACATCCATCCACAGACTGGGCGTCCTTTTCCGACATGGTCTTTGCTCGGGACTTGGGCCAGTGAACACCCTTGTAGTCCATTTGCGCCAGGTCGGGGCTGAGGTCCTCTTTGAACGCATCCGTAGAGACCTCCTGAAGAGCAAGAAAGTCGGCGTCGCGGATCCGAAGCTCCTCCAAGATACAGTCCTTGCGATACTCCCAGTTGAGGGCACCCGTGGGAGTGTAGCCGTATGTCTGTGGAGTCGCGTACTTGTCGCAGAGAATGTTCCATGAGAAAACCTTGATCTTTTCCAAGTTGGGTGACACATCTTCCTGAATGACGATGGGCTTGCGGTGCGCAGGAGCCAGGGGAACTGTTCGCGTTCAGCATAAACTCTATTGTCAAGACACGTATAAACTTACTCGGAGCGCCTTCTCTCAGTGCATTGACCAGGCTCTTTGTTCCCTTCTCCATAATCTCTTGCTTCACATCGTGCTCCAGGGGGTTTCCTTCGATGCCCAGCATCTCAAGAAGGTGGAGCGATCCCAGTTCGAAAGGCAATGTCTGGATATTGTTGTTGAATAGCAGCAGCTGCTTCAGGTAGGTACACATTCCGACTTCAGGGGGGATCTCTGAAATCTGGTTAAACGAGGCATCAAGATGGCGTAACTGGCGTAGCTCTCCAATGGCATTAGGGAGTCGAGTGAGCTTGTTTGAAGCAATGTATAGCTCGTTCAGGAACTGATACCTGAACAGCTCTGGTGCCAAGTTTCGCAGACCCTGGCCGCTCATGTCCATATTATGCCAATCCTGGCGCCGGGTCTCCTTCTCCACGGGCGCGGGACGCCGTCGGTCAACACTATCGTTCTCGCTATCCGCCTGGGCGCGCAAGGTGGTGGGCGGAGGGCCGCCAATGCCTCTGTTTTCCGACGCCTTGAGCCTAGCATAGTAGTGCGGTTGTTGTTGATCGGTCATGGCAGCATGCGCTCGCTCAGCCTCCTTGTGCATCCTCAATTGCTCCTGCCACATCTCGTTCGGGGGTGCTTGTCCTCGCCCTGTCGCCGAATGTCCATTCTGGAGAGCGTTCGTATTGAAAGGACTCGAGTTTGAGAGTACGCCGGAAGCGAAGCTCGAGTGGTGGCTCAATCCATTGGCGTTGGGCATGCCATGATCATGCTGAAGCCCCTGGTGGTGCTGGGTCTGAGAAGGGTGTTGATGTTGAGAGTGTTGGAAGTTGTACAGCAGGTTGGGCATGCCTCGCCCGGCGCCATTGATCCGGGCATGTTGACCTTGCCCGGAGTGTTGGGTAAACATCCCGGCAGGGGTATGTCAGTCTAATGGTGGGTTATAGATTTGGGGGTGGTTTTGGTAACTGCGCCGGCGAGGAGCACGGCAGCAGGTGGCGCTTTTCGGCAGTCTTTATCGATGGTGGGGGGTGTATCAAGCGACTGGACCAGCTCATCGGCCGTCGAGTGAGCGCGAAGGGATGGGTTGATGCGATTCGCGATCGTAGTAGCGCGGGGGACTCGACAAGTGTGGAGTGACTCGACACCTCACCCAAGATTCAAAAGGAGAGATGGCAATAGTAGCTCGCGTTTGCGCATGGGCCCGTCGGGTCAGCCGCTCTACGTGTGCAGTTTCGTGGTGAAGAATAGAATTCCGGCTCGAATGTCGATTCGTCGCAGGTCAAGAGCTCATCGAAAGGTCGTGTCGCAGCGGTTTCCGGGGAAGGCTGGGGTGTTTTGGCGTTTATCCAGCGGCTTAGAGTGAGCCACAGACGTTGGAGCGACGTTGCTTTCGGGGTCAAGAGGAGGATCGCGAGGAGTATGCGAGAGTCAAGAAATGCAGCTACAAAGACATGTCAGTCAAAGCTTGAGGCAAAGGTCATCATGGGAGGGGATCCAAGCTTTTGCGACACGTGGAGGTGTCCTCAGCTCTTCAGGGACCACACACAGAAAAGAGCGAACGCAGCAATGCGAAATATTCACTGAAAGGTCAACTGATACTTGGACAGAAGAGTAGTGGGCGATATCAAGGGAGCATCTGGGTCGTGACTGTGATGCTGGTGGCACTGCGACGACGGACGAGTGCCGGAGCGAGCGATATGGAATCACGTGCAACTGCTCCGCATCTCGATGGCTCGTGCGGCTGAAAGGTCACGTGCAGCCTTACTGGCCTTGAAGGGCGAATTCAGTAGGGCAACAACAACCACAACTCGCCTAGCAGTGACAGAAAATACAGAAACATGAATAGAAATTGCTTCGCCTTGGAGAATTGCAAGTTTCCGGCTTTTTGCTTGCATTTCAAAGATGGTTGCGCATCGTGATCCAAGTTTGCATTCTTCGAATTCACACAACTCTTCCGCCCAGCCTGCAGCTACAACAACCAGTTCCGTACAAGCATTGCGGGTGCGGGACTGACTAGGATTCTCGCAGCATCTCAAGCGTCTATCTCGATGGCATTGACAGGGACAGAAACAGCGCACAGGCCTCGTCACTTCCACAACATTCCATGAAGACGGTATGGAAACATGGATTCGTAACTCCTAGAGCTAGTCGAGTGCTGCAAGAAGACCGTCGGATAGGAACTGGGATTTCGCAACCACAACAGTGACGCAATGAGCTCAACTCCTCAGCGAAAGCGATGGCGCCTTCAGCTCCCGGCGGAAGCGTTTCGATCAAGCTTGTTTATTGGCGTTTTGCCGACGCGATTTGATCCACTAGGACCAGCCGCACCCATTTCGGGGCCTTCTTCGAATGAGGCCTGGCCTACAAGCTAGGCCAAGGATTGCCCGAGTCAGGCGTCTCCAGCTAGCGACCGCATTTGATATTCGGTCAATGCCATTCACATCGCAATCACGGTCCTCCCGACGTTACTTCCGAACAATTGGAACTTGCCAAAACATTGCGAAAAACAGCATGGGACTGATCGCAAAAGTCCGGAATGAAGAGTTCCATCACTGATGTCTTAAGCACGCACGAGTCCGGATTGCTGGGCCTCTTAGGCAACAACAAACCCGACTGGTACTGGGGGTGACACCTCTAACTAATCTGCCGAAAATAGCACCGTTCTCCAGGAAAAGTGGTGCAACCAGTGGTACGAGGACCGTGAGTCTATGTGTACCGTTCCGTGCTTGCTTTCAGACTACTCGAGTTCTCATGAATACGGTCCGTGAGAAGAGGCTGTTTGAGACTCGAAGCGCGGTTGCAAATAGAAGCCTCAGTGTCTCGGCTAGCAATCATTCAGGCGACCCGCCATGGAGAAGAGATGCATTCGATCACCCATCGTGCAGGTCACTGGGACACTCGGACAAGGCTGATCCTAGCAACAATGCCAAAGTCGCATCACCATGTCCGTTGTAGATTGCGCCGGCCGCGGTTCAAGTTGCAGGACGGATCCTTTGGCATGGATATTTCAACCGCCATTGAAGACGCTGACGGGCTTCACGAGCCATGACCCCTCTTGGGCCAACCAAACAGGCCTCGGAACGCCCTGGCGCCAGGCTGAGGTTGATAATTCGATACGCGTCAATAGCACATCAGCGACCCGGATGATGGGCGGGAAAAGGGCCTCTCATGTGCGGGGGAGAGCCAACGGACGGCCGCCCCTCCACACCCCAGAACCCAGACTCGCTCCGCAGTCGAATGGGAATCTGGCTCTGCAGGGCTAATGACAGCCGAATTGTCCGTCCGTCCTGGGAAAAAGCATCGCCCCGGGAGAAGCAGGCGAGTAGAGGAGGGGAGGGGAGGATGTGCGTCCCTTCTGATCTCGTCGGGTTCCGTATATAGAATGTGACTGCTGCCGCCGCCCTCTGCCGCGACCTGAAACTCTACAGTTGGCCATCCGTTCCGCCGTGTGCAAACCGCGCCAAACTCTATCACCCGCGACAGCGACTCGTTTTCAGTGCGAGTGCCGGTCCTGTTGTTCTGTTTGAGGCGTCGACGCCAGAGCCCCTTCAGGCGAGAGGGTTTACTGTATTGTCGGTATCGGTCTGACATTGACACGGGAGGCGCTGGTCGCCAGCTCGCTCAACTTGACAGGGCCAAGCGTCACGGGGCCATACTGCCCGAGAAGCGACGCCATCATCGCAGAGGACTTGATCGGGCTGGTCTCACCATAGTCGGAGGCTACGGCATCGTCAACGCCTTGTCCAGACAGCCTGGCGCCGTCCAAGAGACAATCATTGAGGGCGTGAAAGATGACAGTCACGCCAGCGCGCCTCTACCAGGAAGAGAACCACCAGGGCGCGCAACTCAACGAACAAACGAGTGCCAACGGATAGGAGGATCCACGGTTGCGAGCGCTTCCGATACATCACATTTGGCAGGCCTTCTGCCCGAAATCCACGTTTCAGTTCTCGCCTCTGGTGGTTGGTTTTACACCGATCATCTCTATCGGCATACATACGATACGACAGTACCATTCGGGGGGGCCGTTTGACGGAAGGATCTGTTTCGAAGCCGTCGGGTCCCAGCAGTCCCAAACGGAAAAGAGGCACCGTTTCCGACATCATCTCCTGACGTCGTCTGTCTCCGTCTGGTCAACGGTCCGTCCTCCCAAGAACGGGTAGGGCACGATCAGCTGCTGCTGAGCATCGACAAAAGGGCCAAAGCAACGCAAAACAGGGGGCTTCTCATCTTGGATCAGCCAGACCGACCAGTGCCCAGTGTTGTTTCCCCTGCACGGTCAGCGCCCTAGTAGGGGACTCCTTCCGGGAGGCAATCCGGACCAGGTCCGGGCTTCACAACCCAGTTACGCGGTGAGAGAAGGGTTCTAGAAGCACCATCTTTCGGCGAAGGCGGTGGATACGTCCAGGCACAGGACGCTCGCAGGCTCTGCAACAACAGCAATTGGGTGCCGCGGCTCCAGCGTCTTTCTTTAGCGGCGGTGGAACGCCTCAGCCACCCCTGTTTGCTTGAGGTGGGCTTGTGCTTGGCTTCTGCTTGGGTAGGGTACCGCACCGCACACGGAGGTAGCCCTGGCCTAACCCCCCATCCATCGGCCAGCTTGCGCCAAAGAGGATAGCCCAGGACCGTGACAATGTCGGAATGGAGCGGATTTATCTACGCCTCTGCCGCCCCTTTACCCACCTTCAGTCGACGGACGCAGCGTGAAAAGGAGTGGCAGCGCCCCGAGACTCCCCCACGATCCAATTCGGCCTCACAAGACCCCAACCGCAGTCGACGTCCGTTTCGACACACGAGGACGTCCAGCGGCAGCCAGGGTAGCCGCTCGTCGCACGAGTCGTCCCTGCTGCATTCCAGCAGCCCCGCCGTGGGGGAAGACGACACACATCACACTCACACTCGTCCTCAGTCCAAGGTGGTGTCATCTGACTCGCGTGTGTCTGCTCCTTCGACCTCGACCTTGAGCGCTTCCAACAAATCTCTCCTGAGCCTCGGGACTGGCAGCACAGCGTCGTCCATCTTCTTCAACCGACCTCTGGTGGCCGCCGACAAGAACCGACAGCACGACCGACAGATTCGCCATCGTCGCCCCGAGACCCCTTCGTCTGCTTCTGTTGATCTGAAAAATGTCGCCATGTATTCCGAGCTGGATGCCAGTAACAAGCCCATGTCGGGCATCACTAAGCAGATAAACCTTTCCTTTCCTCGAACCGACTCTGTATCATCAGCCAGCGGCACCACGATACTGTCAACACACCATGACCTCAACCGACCATGCCAACTCGACCGAGAACCCGCCACAAAACCCTTTGTCGTCCGTAATGGACGCACCTACTTTAACGACCCTGGGCAGCCTATCCTCTCCCGCCGACCTGACCGAACTCCATCGACAGTCTCTCCGAACGCTGCTCTTGATACAAGTATATGGCGCGCCCGTGGTTACCCCGTCACTGAGGGTAAATCCGCCACAGCGCGTGTTGGAGCTGGGATGTGGTACTGGGTTCTGGAGTATGATGTGCCACCGGTACTTTAAGGAGCGAGGCCACAGTGGGATCTCGTTCACAGGCGTTGACATCGCACCCCTAGCGCCTGGGAGTGCTGGTTCGCCAGCCGAACTCTGCAAGCCTGACAAGGATATGAATTGGCGGTTTGTCCAGCACGATCTTCGTCAGTTTCCCTGGCCTTTCGCAGAGGAGGAATTTGACCTCATCATGGTCAAAGACTCGTGCATGATGGTCCCCAGTCATGTCTACCAGCTCTTCATCGAGGAGTACCTACGCATGCTCAAGCCGGGCGGTGTGATTGAGATATGGGACAGTGACCCGACGTTCCGTATGCTTCGGCCACATGTACCCAGCGCGGTACCCGGCTCCAATGAAGCAGAGGAGCATGAAGCAGCCCTGGATCTCGGCGCCTATCTGATGACACCAAAGACACCACTCTCAGCACCACTGAACGCATATCTAGTCGAGTACAATACCTGGATATCACGTGCTCTCGAAGCTCGGCAGCTTTCGCCTGTTCCTTGCTCTCTCATCAAGGCCTACCTTATGCAGGAAGCCGAGATTTTGACCGAGATCCGATCAAAGCGGTTGGCTATTCCCCTGAGCGAAGTCCGATGGGAGCGAGAAGGCGTCGGTGGTGTTGTTACCAAGGATGGCAAATCGTACGTGGAGATGAAGGCCAAGTCAACGCCGCACCAGAAGGTCGAGAAGAAGACCTTGACAGCAGGGCAAGCCGCGCTACGCAAGACTGCTCTTCTGACAGTTGCGCAGCTGGTGCAGGGGCTGGAACCGATTCTCCGAGAAGCGAGCGGTAAGAGCCAGGACGAGTGGGATGTCTGGCTCAGCAAGATGATGGCGGACCTTATGAGCGAGAGTGGGACAAGTTGGGGAGAATGCTTGGAGGTGGGAGCATGGACAGCGAAGAAGAGACTCGTTCCCGCTGGTTAAGTCACGGGGGCATCACACAAAAGCAAAGAAAGTCACCCACGTGGGTGACGGCAGACGATATGGCAATAGTTTCTTTCCGATGCCAGGGCTGGAATGCTCCCGGGTTCACAACGTGGGGGCACATGTCTTATATCCCAATACGGCTTGGCTACTCGACTGCTTCGTCACCTCGTCTCTCTCTCAAAACTTCCTCACGCCTTTCGATACCATACCAGCATCTTCTACATACCCCCTTTACGCGTCGGCATCATACCGTTTTCTCAAAGTGCGATACCTTTTTAAATAGTACCTATACCCAGATGATTAGCAAAAACAGCAAGGACCAGGCTTGGAATTTTGGAAGGGGGTGAGGACGAGGGTTGGAGAATGATGAGAATATGTTTTTTTTCTTCTGGACATGGCTTTGCCTCGGGACAAACGAGGTTGCTTGGATATTTTCTTTTGGTTGTGTAAACAGCAACACTGAGACGCTGATGCCGTACATACTCATGTCATCTTCGGCTTGCAGCTTTTTTCTTCATGTTTCATGGAGGCTTTTTGATGAAGGTGGTTTGGACGGATGGGTGGGAAAATGATATGAATTTGGGTAGTGTTTTCCGAATAGAGGGATGAATTGATGCTTGAATCAACATCTTGATGACCGAACATGAAAGGATGCCCGTGAAGATAGCTGTTGGTGGTGAAGCGAGTGAATCCACTCCCACTTAACACATTGAACAGCAAAGGAATGACCTCACTTACAGTGCCTCGATCTCTGCAGCAAGTCAGTATGTGTGATTCATGAGTCTGGCTAGGGGATCTCACCCTTCTTGACATATTCGGCTTGCGCAATGCCCTGTCGGATCTTGTCCTCATCACGCTCAGCAGCCTTGGATATGAAGGCCTTGTGCAGACGAGGACGAAAGTAGTTGAAGCCGAGGGGGTATTCTCGGCCAAGATATAGCAGCTCTACCGAGGCATCAGTACATGTATCCCCTCTCGATGGAGAGGAGTCGAGTCTCAGACCTTTGTAGATGGCAATGACTTGTCGTCGTAGCTCTGGGTTAAGACTTGCCATCTTGCGTCTGCATGGTCCAACTCAGACAGGTTCGCTTCAAGTATGAAGCCGAATGTATGATGCCGAGTCGACATCCCCCAGGTTGTGGCTCAACCACCCCCGCATCGCCACATCAGCCTCCACCCATGCAAGGCTACCCTCACGTTATTCCACCCCGCTACAGCTTCAGCCACAAACCAACCTTTCCTAACGTACCTCCCATCATCAAACCACCACTCACAAAGATACTCCTCCCCCAATTGACCGTTCACCATGGTTCCGAAACCTCCGAGACTGTTTGTACAGCGCGCAACACCCGCAACAAGGCACTTTCCGAACCTCAGACGCATCCAGCCCGGCCTGCAAGCCCGAAAAGGCGCCATCCCCAAAGACCCGAATGATGCGGACCGGAGGAGGAGCCTGCGCTCCATGTACCACGACATGGGCGTCTTGGTGTACTCGGGCGTCAGCACGGAAAAGGTCAACAAGATCGGTGACCTGCTGAAAGACGCTATCAACCCGAGTCTGTGGCTCACTACCGCCCCGGGGGGCAACACCGACGCCCCGTTTGACAAGTTCACCGTGTACCGGCTGCAGACGGAGGAGTGGCATATCGACCAGTCTTTTAGGCCCAAGGTTTGTTTGAAAGCTGAATTGGTTTCTCTTCTAGTTCAGATGCTGACTTGTTCCTTTCTTTTTCCCAGCGTGGATCCATCAATATCGAAGGACTGGTGGACTTGGCTCTCAAGGCGGTGCGGCAATGGACAGGTCACATCATGGAAAAGGCCAAGGACGTAGAGTCGTTGAAGGACTCTTTTACGCTTACAGAAGCAAGCTTGAGAATATCCGACGATTTCACTAATCGTGGCGGTATCCTCCTTGTAAGTTATATAGCTCTTCCCTTGGAGTGAACGGATGGTAAACCAACAATGACGCAGTACACAGACAACGGAGCCCGACGTCTCCCCGTCGATGCATACGTCCTGGCGGCAGGAGGTAACAGATTCTCACTCCAGGTGAAGCTCTTCGCCGTCGGCACGAGGAAATTCCTCGGGACGGTACACATTAGTATTCTGCCACTCAGGACGAAAAATGGCCGGATCGGCGGCGGGTCGACGTGGGAGACGCAGGTGCGAGACATATTCAGCCTCGCCCCGAACGACTATGCCCCCAATCTTGCGCTACTACGCGAGACAACGGATAGCTTTTACGAGCTGGAGCGTGAGGTTTGGCACAATATCTACGTGAAGGAGGCTGAGGCCAAAGCAAAGGAGCAAGTCGCGGCCAAAGCCAAAGAGGATGCAGAGGCCAAGGCCAAGATAGAGGAGGAGGTCAGGGCCCGAGTGGAGGGAGAAGCCGAGTCTCAATCTAAAAAGCCAGAAGAGATTGATTCTCAGCCAGAGCAAGACAGTGCCGAGCCCTCCACCAAAAGTTGAGGACATGAGCGTGGGTTCGAGGGAGATATTGTACAATGACAGCATATCACAGCTTGATAGAGCAAGCCAGCAGAGACAAGATCACATCAAAGAAATGGGGTCATCTAGAGACGTCAGTTGCTAAAAGCTCGATACGATCTCCGTATCTCACCGTGCTCACCTTCACAAGCCCTGCTCACCTTGAAGATACCCCATGTCCGGGATTTCATTCATCCATAGATAGCCCTTGTCTCGCAAGCACGCGACACCCGGAAGACCCGCGAAGATAAAACGGCGCGGAAAAGGCGAAAAAGCAAGTACAAAACGGTGTGGCTTAACGCTTCACAGCACACAAGTTATCGTGTAACGGGCGCGGCAACTCCCAACACACCGTCCTTGTTTCCCATCGGCGTGGTCGGGGTTGATTGGTGCCGAGTCGTCGTCACGCGCAGCAAAGAGATGCGACGTGTGCAGGAGAATGGGTGGGAGGCACTTGAAGGGGAGCATCCCACGAAAATAGCATGATGCTGGGTATCCCCAAGTGTTGCGATCCAATCGTCATGGTGTTGTGGTTGTTTCGAGCTTGTAGGATGGGACGGGATGTTTCAAAGCAGCCTCCGGTTTGCCTATTATGGAAGTAGGTCAAGAGACACTCCATCGCGATAACGCAAGACGATCCGGAGAGGATTTGCATCCATTGTCAATCAAGTCCCATATCTGGAAGCATCCAACGTCAGCTCCCCAGAGAAAACCACGCATCGGGATCGTTGCCGGTCGCTTCTGCAGAGACAACCTGACAAGCCATGGATGTCTCTGACAGACACCAGAGCCTCCCAGCTAAAAACGCCAGCCTGGAGTGGCGCCCTTCATGCAGCACGGCGCATCCCGCGCGCGGCCAGAGCTACTGTACAGCGATCCCCGCCCTCGAAAAGGGTCCAGACCAGGGAGCTGGTGGTGCTTGTCGCTTCGACTGCCGTTGGGGGCTTCAGGGCTCGGCTCCGGACTGACTGTGACCGTGGAGAAGCTCGAGATGATCAGCGAGGCAAACGACATTAGAGTCAGGCCACTGCCGCCAGTGACTACCGCCGTAGGCAAGTAAATCACTGCCTAGAGCAGAGCGTCACGGTAACCCAGCAGCAACCGGATAACCCCTCACCGTCATTTGACCATGACCACCCCGCGGACTCTACTCTTGCACACGGCTTGTTGCTAGCATCGCTGCAGTGCGTGATGGAGGATGTTGTGCAGGGACGGCGTGATAAGGCGGACCAAAGAAAATCAAGACAAGTGCCGGCGCCGGCAGCATCAAAGGGACCAAGGCCAAAGCCAAGATGCGGGCGTAGTGTTGCGATTTGCTAGAGCCACCATGATCGTCGTCCTCCTTGCAAGTATCGGCCAACTCATCCCTGTATTGTTGAAGCGAGACCCGAGCATGTGAGTTGAGGATCCAAGGCGAGCTGAATCTATCTACCGAGAAACGAGGGCAAATTACCGAGAAACACGATCGTGCATTCTCGTTATGGGATAGTCGTCCCTTGGCCAAGGAAAAAGGCCTCGGAAAATAACAGACACCAAGGCCAAGGTGAAAGCGGCGGTCTGACACGACAGACATGGCTCCAGGGCTTGTCCTTGCCATAGCGCACATGCCAGGCCATGAGTGGATGGGATCTGTCGTGTGGAGAGGGCACAAGCATGGATGAGCATGGCCTTGCACCCTGACCGTTTATGCCGTGGCAGCAGATCTGGTTCACGGCGAGATACTCCATTCGCAGAGAAAAAATAGCGGGACGATCGGCGCGTCTGTTGTCGGTCGTGACTGAGTAATGAGGGGGTTTTGCTGGTGTTGTTGCGGCCAGTGGCCAGTGGTGCAGGCATCATTTACCAGGGGTGGGGACTTGAAGAGACTTGTGCGCTCTAGCAGGGGTCTTGTGAGTGCGACATGCTGCAACTGAGTAGTATTCTGGATAAAGACAACAGGCGAAAGTTCCTAAAGAGTAAGTACGGCGTAGGATTGGACAAGAAAGCCTGCGAGTCTGGTCACAATCGGCGATGGTCCAAGTAAAGCCAAGGATCGTTCGTGATAATGTTGGTCAAAAGCGGGACGAGAGATTGAAGGATGCGATAGACCGGGTTTTAAACGAGGAGACTGGAAGAGTTGAAGAGGATCTGAAGCAACTGAGATCTGATATCTCAGAGTTACACAGACTGTGACTGTGTGACGGCCAACTTACTTGACACAGCATCAACCAACCCACGTTGTTCGTTCAAAATCAGCCACCACGCTTTCTGCATGGCATGGGCGTTTCGACACGACTCAAGCCAAAGGACTTTCATCGTCCGTGTCCGTACCGTACGTAGCCAGGGATTGATGATCCTGGAAACATGGTTCAACAACCCTGGCTGCCATGCCCATGGCCGGCCCATTTCCCCTTGATCGACCCAGGCCCTTTCCCCCAATCGGCAGTCCGTGGCGTAAACGACGTCAGTCGCAAAACACAGGCCTTGGATGGAAAAATGACCAAGAGGTGGTATCGGCCGTCTTCCCAAGTTTCACCTTGATCCGGCCGAGCTGAGGGGCGACCGCCAAAAGCTTAACATCTGGGGCGCTACTCGGCGATTCGTCCAAGGCTAGCCAGCAATGTGGCCACCGGAGGCTGCCGAGGTGAGGGCTTCGCACCAGGGCCAGGCAGGTATGTAACCACCAGGTGAGAGAAGACAGGTACCGCTCCGTACCATCTGATGAGGCTGGATGTTGTCTGTTTTTGCGGAGGGAGCTGAGACGAGACCGGGAGTCCCGGGGTGAACCCTGGCCAAGCCCGTGACAGAGAGTGCAAGCGATGGCGTGCGCACGCACGCACACACACGTTGCGTTGTGTTTGTCTTATGAAAGGCAGAAGCCATCTTGTGAGAAGATCCGGATACGCGGATGCAGGTAAAGGGAGTCAGGTCAATCATGCCGTACCGTTGTCGTGGTATTGATGGTCATCTTGAGACACGAGGCCAAGTCGCAATAATAATCGATTGTCTCCTCACGTCATGAATAGACCAAGACGCGATGATGCGCCAATCAACGTGGTTTGTTTATGAAGGAGTGAGACTGTCAACTTTGTCTGTCTGTCAATCAATCAAAGCTTTGGTCTTGTGACGGATGTGGATGGAGTACCTCGTGCCTGCCAATTGTTTCGCGCCTTCTTTCCTTTGCCAGAAGCAGGGCTCGCACAGTATGCAAGACGGTGCGATTGATTGTGGAGAGGACTCCAAGCCCTCCTCCAACTTGATTCTCCAGGCAAAACAAAACGCCGTCACGGAGTTTGAGAGCCAGCCTCGGTATTTGAACAGTGGTGTTTCTACATTGATCGTCCTTATCATATGCCATGGATGGACGAATGGATGCATTGACAGATGAGCTCCCCGTGTCATGAGTTGATTAGGGCTGGTCGATTGGTCGATCATGGACACAGTCAGCGCAGAGCAGCGCCTCGTCTCATCCGACCCAACCTTGTTCCTGGGTACCTGATCCGTTGGCATTTGATCAAGGAAGCACCGGGAAGTTTATGGATCTGCTCTTGAATCTTCAGTCTGCCAGAAGACCAACGTTTAACCGCTCGCGAGAGAAAGAAACGCGGCGCAGCAAAACTTGACACGCTCCTCGCTGACCCGACGGTCCAGGGCCAATTATCGACTCACTGACACGAATCGGTACCCACCGATACCTGCAACTCTCGTACTTCCCCACCTATTGACACGCCTTTAGCGCTCACCTCAGGTAGACCCAGGTCCCCCTCAATTCCGCCCTCCATCCTGACATGGACCCCTCGCGGCTCGTGATAATGTGGTTCTGAATGCAGCTGGCCTCGAGCCCTGGACCTAACCTGTTCAGCCACTAAATCTACAGTGGGCTCAGCGGACCATGGCCCTATGGCAGCCCCCCGTGGCACAGTGCGAATCCGCATCCCAGCACCCCGCCCACTGCCTCGCTCGCTATTCCCGTTCCCGTCCATCCATCCTTTTGCATTCGGTCGCTCCATTCCTTTCCATTTCTCTTACTTCCACAAGCACGAGCCTGGCCTCGACAGCCAAAAATCTCCCACCTCCACCAACTTCAACTCTTATCCACATCAACAACCTCGCACAGTTTGTAGGGTCTCGTAAATCAGGCAAAACTACACGACACATTCGCTCCCTTTCCTGAGGCCCTCCGGCCGATATTAGCCACATTTTCGCTTCTCGAGCCGACGAGTAGTCCCCCTCCTTGCCGGTCCTTATCGTTTTCACGTCAGGTCCCTCGACCGTTGTTTTTGCTGTGATCCGTCTGGACGCCCACCGATTCGAATGCATATGTCGACCCCGAACTCTATTGTCGCAACGACTTTTCTACCTTTCCTACCGACTTCGACTTCGATATCAGATTCTCTGCCCCTCGGTTCGTACTCGTACTAGGTGGCCGACAAAATCAGTCTGGGCTTGCAACTAGCCAAATCCCTCGACCTTTCAAGCCCTTCATCTCGAAAGGCTTGCCCCGGCTGCCGGCCCTGGTCCGAAGAGGTGCTTGGGTCCGTCAGACTGTGGCAAGAGGTCAAAGTCGTTGCGCATGCCTCGCGCTCCAGGTTCGGGCAAGCGACAGCAAGGCGCCGCCAGTCACCGCGACAATCGTCATGAGAATGGCCTTGTAGGCCCGGCCAAGCGATCTTCAGACAAGAAGGGCTCAGGGCAGCTCGACAGCTCTGCTCGCCGATCCGACCAAGGCGTCGCCGGCGCTGCAGGGCAGTCGACGCCAGCCAATGGCCTTACCAACGGTTCCTTCAAGCACTGCGTTTATGATGCCTCCAACGATTCTCGCGCCAACGACGATCCACGCCGCTCCTCGCTCGGCGCCGTATCCGAAATGTCTACCGACTCGTCCAACTCCGGCGGCGCCAATGGTGTCGTCGACGCCGGCCACCGTCAGATCGATGTCAATGCTATGAAGAACGCCGACGTCCACCGCGACTCGGGTCCATTCGATCTCGCCACCACCGTCCTCAAGACTTTGCCCATGCAGGATACCCTCGCGATTCTCATCATCCTCATGCACGTCCCGTCGCTCTCACTCACGGTCATCTACACAATCTTCACGTTCCTCACCTTTGTCCCTCCCGTCACGACCAGCTCGGGCATGAACATCAACCTCGCCGAGATATTTGACGGAAACTCTACTATGCCATCCCTGGTCACGGTTTTGTGTATGGATTTCTTCTTCTTACTGATATGGCTTTTTCTCTGGGGTCCAATCCAGGATGCAATTCTGGATTTTGCCAAACCAGTCATTGCCATTACTCTAGGAGGAGGGACCAGCACGAGGGACGGAACTTCAAGAGGACTCACCACATGCTTCATGTGGGTGGTTGGCCATCATCTACTCCGAGGGACTAAAGCTCACTGGGGTCGCGTGGCTCGCCACATCCCGGAGCATTGGCGAATCCCCCATGTTTTCAACAGCTCTCTCAACCCCACCTCGAGCGTGTACGATAAGAGGAGTGCATATGGGTGGGTGAGGAGCGTTTTGGCTATTCACATCTTAACACAGGGCATCGTCCGATATGTTCGAGAATGGTATTTGAGGCGCGAAAAGGCCAATGCCTCTGTCGGAGCCAACGATCCCGAGGCCGGGAAACCGCCCAGCGTGGTAGGTGACACGGCCAACGAGGGAGGATTCGCGACGCCCGATACAGAGACAGGGCTGCAATCAGCGCCTCCTGTGTCAACAAGCAAAAAAAGAAGAAAGCAAAGCACTCAAGTTCGCCTACAGCAACCACTATGGGCGGCACTAGCGAGCACAAAGATTGTTGTAGTGAAGGAATATGAGTTGTCCCATGCGGCCTCAGAGTCGGCTGGGACCAACGCAACTGACATTCACAACCTTGGAAACGCTCCTTTCAACAACCAACCCAGCCAAATATGGATATCCTACATCGGAAGCGATGAAGTATGTTTTAGCACCAGCCATTTCCCCGAAATCGATGACGACGCACCGCGATCCGTCGAGTCCTCAGGCGAGGACTCGCGACCTTCCAATATCGACACTTCGAAGCCTTTCTACGTCCGGGTTAACAACGCTGTCTGGCAGCCTACGCGCATGTTTCCTATCGAGGAATCCCCGGAGGATTCACGAGAGGGTGTGTGTTGGACGGGTGATATCTACGGACTCCGACCTGCCTCCAAGTACGAGTGCGAGTTTCTCGACAGCCAGACGGACAAGGTTCTTTTCTCGACCAGCATCAGGACCATCCAGGCTACGCAGCGAGAGGCGGACGGTGTCCCCCCTCCTGTGGCCAATGGACAGCGTTCTCTTCGACCGGATTCTCCCGCCACGACTCTCAGGACTTCGCTTGCTGCGGTTGAGCTGAAGTTTAACGAGGAAAAGTCACGCCTCAAGACTCTTCGAAAGGAGAGTTTAAGACCGGGCCAGCAGTCTCAGAAAGGACAATGAGCTTTTGGATAACCAACTTGCGTCTGCCGGAAACCACGACGAAAAATTCAGACAAAAGATTCGCCAACAGGAACTTGGAAAAGCGCAAGCCGAGCGGGAGATCAAGGAGATTTCTGAACAGCTCAAAAACTTTGACCACTCGCCTGACCTCCTCGAGCATAAGAAGAGAGTCGAGAGACAATACAGCAGTGAAAAGAAGGTTTTTGATACAGCTCAGAAGGCGTTCAAGGAACACAAGGTCGGGTTGGAGAAGGAGATCAAGGCCAAGGAGGTTGAAAAGTCCAACCTCAACACTCGCCGAAACAAGGTCGCCACGCGCATTGCCAAGGTTGAGAACGAGCTTGCCAACATCACCGATGCTAACAACCGTGGTCTTGACGAAGCCGAGCGACGCAACCAGGAACGTAATGTCTGGCAGGATCATGTAGCCGGCATCGAAGCGAACTACAATGAGCGACTTGCCCAAGTCCGTGCTGACAACGCGGCTCGGGCTGAGCACATCAGGAACGCCCAGATGCAGCTGCAGAGCTTCCACAAGTTCATCAACTCGGCCAACGGCATGGCGTATGAGATGGCTGATGCAGGCCACCCACACCTTGGTCCTCCTTTTCAACCCACCACGACGAGTACTTGGAATCCTGATCCCACAGCTCCTCCGCATTACCCGACCGGTCTCTGGCAGGGTTCTGGCGATGTCCTTCCTTCTGTTTCTGCTCCCGCACTCCCTTCCATGTCGCTTTGGCAGCCCCCGCCGACTGCATCTTCTTTTGAGCCACGAGTGACCCGATCTAGAGGACGCAGCTCCAGCATGCTGAGTAACGTCAGCGGCTTCACTCAGTCGAGCGATGAGGAGTATGCGTCGCCACCCATGGAGTCTCATCGAGTCAGACACATCTGGGCGAGTCGTACCAGGGCCAGCGGAAGCGGTGGCGGTAGCACCGGCAGCAGCGGTGATCCGACAAGCCCTTGAGTGTCTGCACAGTTGTGTGAGCGATTCGTTTGGACTTGATGGAGATCTGCAACTGGTGGAAGCGGCTGTTTGGTTTGATTCGAGATGGCTAGGCTGTGAATAGCTCTTGCAGGTGAATAAAAGTAGTGCCTTTGTTATATGTTTTCCCATCGAGCTTGAGGCGGTGTACCGTGACCGCTTCCCTTTGTTGTCTGTGATGTTTGTTGAGCCGCGATTGGACGGATGCCGTGGTCTTGGCAGAGGTGAATGGGGTGGATCCTTGAAGCTAACCCAGCCTGGATTTGACGACATATCACAACGACAAGGTATCCTTTGCGCTTTTGCTCTAGGCGGTGCTATCTTGACAAGGTACGGGGTGTGGGTGTGCGAGGAGTCCTTCCCGTGTCTCTTTGGCGGCTTCCAAACAGGCTTGCTGCTGCGACAGAACACAAGACCGCCAAGTGGCCACCCTGAGTAAATGGACGTCAAGAAAGATCAAGTCGGTTTAATCAAGTGACGGCTGGTTTCACATCACCTGGATGCTTGTTCCACTGGCAAAGTAACCTATGATGGTCATGGCGCTTAAATCCCGACAAGTGTCGAGATCTTTGCGAAGTGCTGACCCGTGCTAGCTGTATCTTTTGCTGTTGCGGCTGATGGTCTCTCACAGACTCGTCATTGAAAACAATAACGACCCGTGCTACTTCAGCCCAGTTTCCTATTCATCTCTCTGTGTTTTCTCCCAAGGGAAGAAGCCATTGGCAGCCCCCCATCTCACTAGAATTGGAACTCCGCGAGGGTCCCTCTAGATAGAAAATCGTCGCTTTTCCATCAACATCTCTAGAGATCGAGATGTTGAAGGTCAAAAGCTGGCCAACGGGATGGGCCGAGCTGATGGCATCACGAAGTTTCGAAACAGCCAGCTTGATTTGATTCGCCGACGCCAGGAATGTAAGAATGTGCCCGGGCGCTTTGGTCTCCTGGATGTGCTTCACAACACGTAAAGCGAGTTCGGCGTAGTCCGGAGTAGGCGCTGGATCTAGACTGGGAAAGCCTTTTCCTTGATCTCTACGATATCAGAGACAACATCTCTAGTACCCGTATATTCTCTCTGGCAAGTCATTATTCTCGCTCTGGCCTTCGCGTCTTTATTTCCATTGGATTCCATTAATCATTTGACCTCAGAAATAATACCCATCTCTACATGGCTCTTAACGATAGGTATGTCTCCGGTGATGGGCTGGCTAAGCTGTGCGGTAATCGTCGTCGCATTAACTCTTGTTCAATAATCTCATTGTCCTTGATAGTCTTGATCCCTGGCTTTAGCCTTTATTATTCTTTGTTATGATTACCGGTTTGTCCACGGTCGGCTTCGTGGGATCCTTTGTGCCACAGTCGCTGCGTCTGGCCTAACGGGGGACAAGATACACGAGACTGAAATGGCTGTGCCCTCACCTCTCTGACTTGTGTTTTATGTCCCCCGCTGGCTGGCTTCACTTGTCAGTCGCGCCGCCTGGCACAGCTACAGCCATCATCTCGAAGTCGGTCACTGGAAAGGACAGGGGACAAAGATGTTATCGTCGTGAAATGATCAACAGATTCGATCGCTCAATTGTTCTACTTTTTGTGTGCCATTTGATCAGGGTATCATCATCATCCATCATTATTACAAGGCCACATCCAATCCTCCGAGTCCCTCAAACAGTCATGTTTCCCATCGCCACGGTGTTCAGGTGGGTCACGATAGACGTCACCGTCGAGTCGAGTCGGGCCAGTTTGGCCTCGATCTCATCGAGTTGGGCCAGTCTGGCCTCGATCCCATTGAGTCTGGCATCAATCGCAGCCAGTCTGGAGGTAGTGCTGTTCTACAGCGTGTTCTCCCTCTCGTCCCGGGCCAGAATCTATGGGTAGGCAAAACAGTCAGCTTGGTCGTGATTCAAGACTTGGGAGTAAGGTGACTTACGATCTCAGCCAGTGTCTTGATCGTGTTGTTCTGGCTTGCGATTTGCTCATTGACATGGCGTTCATGTCTCAGCATGATGTTGTTGACGTTGTCGTTGTCGGCCTCGATGCGAGAGAACTCTTGGTCGCAGACGGAGATCTGTTCGCCAATCTCCTTGATCTGTTCGTCATATTCCTTGAGAACCTTGCGGTGCTTCCGCTCGACCTCCTCGAGTGGCGTGTTCGTGTCGTCATCGTTCTCGTCGGAGGCAGCCGTGGTGAGGTCGGTAGAGGTTGTCTGTTCACATCCGGTCAGCCAAGAGTGCAATGAGCTGAGTATGTCTGCACCTCGTTATGCACTTTGGATCCTGTTCGGACAGTCGCTTCTGAGCCTCGCATTCCAGCCCCAGAACACACCAAGTGACATCTGGACAGTCTCCGACTCGCGGGCCATGACGCTGCTAGGCTGAATGTAGACCGTAGTCTCGGGTAAGCTGGTATGAAGCCGCGATTCTCAAAGCCAAGTATCCAAGACTAAGCTTGGAGATAACCATTCGTTGTTCGGGGAGTCCCACTTCTGGAGCCGAGAGTCCGTGAATTACAAACCCATCTCCGAACAAGGTACCTTGGGGCTTCGAGAATCTGGAAGCGACCTGATCTGCGAGTCCAAGCTGTGCTTGGAGATGTTCATTTGGGCTGCGCCCGAACATCTGGATCACAGATCAGGACTCAGCCTCCGAGTGGCAGCATCAGAAGATGCCATCACTGGTCGTCGGGCTGAGGAACTTTGTGCTTCTGGCTCATCCGCAAGGAAGAAGGTGTCCGAGAGGAGTGCAAGCGAGGGTGGATGGGAAAGAAAAGCAGACATACCTGATGAGGGGGGGGAGCGGGAGTCGACATCTCAACATCGTCCTGCGAGAATGTTATCAGTCAAGTTCAAGCTCAAGTGAGGCCCAGATGCGTAACTTACAATCTCGGGGGTGGATGGGCGCGGGGCAGGTTGTGAGGCAAGGGCACGGCGTCCAAGTCTACCCAGCGGGTCTCTGTTGGATTGAGGCATGGTAAAGATGGTGGGTGGGTTGGATGCGCGAAGAGTTGAAGGTATGGGTCGGGAAAGACAAGTCGAGGTCGATCGATGATGGAGAAGAAAGAGTAAGAAGAGGCATTGGTGGTGATGACCAGATGTGATGAAGGAGGAAGAAAGAAGAGATGGTGAGAGGGAGGAGGAGAGGGGTAAATATAGGTAGCCGGTAGGGCGGTGGGAGGAGGGCTGATTGCGCGGTGATTCTGCCGGCGTGTGCCTTATTTTTCCTAATTCAGTTGACTGATTTTCTGATTTCCTATTGTTCTCTATTGTTCTACCTGGGAAAATGGCCAGAGTGGGTCCGTTTCTCACCACGACGCGTGTTGATTGCGAGGCGCGGCAGAAAGTGAGGTTCAAGTGAGGAGGTGGTGATGCCGGCTGGCCAGCACTGCCAGCACTGTCACCGGAGGTTGACCCCCGCACAACAACGAAAAGACTGCTATTGCCATTTTGCAGTAAGGCCATCCCATTAAAAGTGCTCACAGCATAATTTGGGTCATATTTTCCTGGTTTTCAAGATATCACTCTCCAGTTCCCATTTACCCCTGAATCCGTACGCATCAGACACCCAACTCACCACCATGGCTCGCGCTCGGATCAGAAAGAACCCTCGTCGGCGCAGAAGAGACTACGAGAGAAAGAAGCGACTCCAAGTGTTCCGTGCCGTTGTCGAACAGCAGGGTGCTCAGGCCGATGGCACGGGAGATGGCGCGGGGCCAGCCGGCACTGTCCTGCCTTCGGACAAGGACGCACCCGGCCCAAAGACCACATCCACAGCCGGTCAGAAGACATCTTCCTCGGAACCTAAGCAGCGGCGTAAGCCCCGCAAAGTCCCCGTGAGTTTTTCTTTCCTTCCCTTCATGCCTGTTCATCCCCTAATCCCCTGACAGGACCGCCACTACTATGATCGCCCTGACAAGATGGAGCGCCAGTATCTGGGCTTCCAGCGTCGCATCACATCCGTCATTGATGAGAAGATTGCGAAGGGTTCCGCTGCCCTTGAAAAGTGGAAGCGGGATGCCAGTGCCTTCATGGAAAAGTTCCAGCGCAAGGAGAAGATAGAGCGGGAAGAATTGGAACTTGACCTGGGCCGCATGCGAGTAAACCACAACGAGCGGTTTGACATCCACGCAAGACAGATCGGCCGTCTGAAGAAGAAGTTTGAGGAGATCAATGGATAGGCATGTGCTAAGTGCGCTACGTTACGCAACGAGGCAATGGCACGGGATGATCTCGTTGGTGTCGACAACGCACGCCGGTAAATGGTTCTTTGCTATGAGGAAAGGATTTCGAATGGCCGATTAGCGGCGGGTTACTTGGCATCGCTTCGATTGAAAAATGTACCTTCTATGCGATAGTGAGTGTGCTTCTGTGATTTGCTATTTCGCATGATGTCGCATGAAGTTGAACTAAGAGCCTCAAACATTTGGGTGGAACCCATCGCATTATCGTAGCCCTTGATCGTACATCACAACACATGGCCACTACACAGAAAGGAGAAAGGGAGAAAGAGGAGGAGGAGAAGAAAGAACCGAGATAATAATATCAATAAACAGCACCATGATAAACACCCAATGCATCCCCAATCCCCAGTCTTGTTCAGACAAACCTCAAAGAACCCAGCAACGCTACCTCACTACCCTGGACCTCAGCATCAGCACACTTTTCAGCCACAGCCACACCCTCCAGGGACATGCCTCCTGAGACTGGACAGCGACGCCAGCTCTCAACACGACAACTTACAAGTATCCCCCGCGGCGGAATGCGGTCAAGGTCACGTCTTTCTCACCATAGTCGCCTGGAGATGACTCCAACAGCGCCATGGATTTGTGAGTCTTCCGTAGACGTGCTTCACCCGCAGATCTGGGGTCCCCTCTCTACCTAGGTAGCTAACTGTCCTCGTCATGATAGTGGTCGCGCCTGTTGAGCCCCTCTCCTCCGGGACCTCCCGCAAGGACCAGGCAAAGGATCCTGCGAAGCGTCTTCACCGGTTCGAGAAGGAATACGGCCATTTACTTGTGAGACTTGGCCAACATGCCCTCATGCCACCTTTGCTGACCGACCCAGTCGACTTGGAGGACCTCGTCCAACCTATCCCGAGATAGCGACGCTGCCGAGACACTCGAGATCCGCCTCCAAGAGCTCACCAACATCCTAAGCGACGAGAGCCGCCGACCTCTTCCACATCCATGCATCCAGTACTGCTCGCTCAAGCAGATCTACATTCCCATCGGCAAGATCGCCACGACTTCGTACAATGAGTGGATCATCAAGGAAGCTGTCCTCTTCTTTGCGACTCTGATTGAGAGCGAAGAGGAAGCCTTCGTCGAGAATCAGACCTTTGCCGCCAGCTTGACCAACCTCCTCGTCCGCATCACCGGCGTTAATAGTGTGCGCCTCGGCTTGGATACCGAGTCGCGCGTTGTCGAGCTTGCATTCAACATCACCACCAAGATCCGGCTGGACCCGAGTATCTTGCCAGCATGGTTCAAGACGCACCGCGGCGTGGCACTCCAGCAGAGGGAGAAGGACGACGATACTCGCGAGGCGTTTGTTGGGCGGACGCAGCGAGCCGACTTTCCTCTGTTTTACATCCTCATGGATTATATCCATCATGAGGGCAAGGTGGGCGACTTTGCACGGACGGGCTTGCTCTACATCATCGAGGCGGCGTCGAGCTCTGGACCGTTGGAGCAGTGGATTGTCGAGAGCGATCTATCGACCTTGATGGCCACTGGTCTTGGTGCTCTGTACAGCCAGCTGAGCCGCAAGTTGGTGATCGACCATCTCCCTCATGACCTACCCCCTATTCTCGCCTTCTCCGACTACGAACATCCTACTTCTAATTATGAGATTATCAGCTCGTGCTCCCCCGAGTTTCAGTCCCACCTTGAGGTTTTTCTATCGCATCTTTTGTTTTGGCAGGATGTCTTGAACCACTGTCGGTCGGTGGAGGTCAAGTCGACCTTGCTGGAGCACTTTCAAGTTATTTTTCTACAACAGCTATTGTGAGTGTGCCCTACGCATGGTGTCAATTCCTACTAACAGCTTAGATACCCCTCACTGCTCGAATCCTCTGATATTGATGGAGGCTCGTCAGTGGCTGTATTGACTTATCTACGACGCATCCTCGAATCCCTTGATCACCCCGATATGATTAACCTTATTCTTCACTACCTCCTTGCCCTGCCCGACTCTGTATCTTCTGGGCGACCAGGCTCGAGCTCCTCAGTTAGCAAGGCACGAAAGCGCAAGTCGATGGATCTTGCTACCATGCTAGCCGAGAAGTCTGACATTACGGCCACTCCTTTACTGTTCAACCTCGTGGATCTCATTCTTGCGTGTTTGAGGTCGCAAAACCAGCAGACAATTCACGTCACTCTACAGCTGGTGTCGGCTATTCTTAAGCGACACCATCGATATGCTGTAATCACTCTTCTCAAAACCGAGATCCTCCCTCTCCAGAATACCGTTCGAACGGTCGGGGCGCAAGAGCAAGAGGTCGAATACATCATGTCATTGGCTGCAACAATAGGAGGAGACGACAACTTTGACGAGGTGTACGAGGCTGTTCTGAGGGATACCATGTCCAAGCTTGAAAGCCACCCGTGCTCACTTAAGCTTGTTGCGCCAAGGGTGTCGACAACCAACCAGCGACTCCCTGACAGTCTCCCAGGAGCGCCCAGGGATGTTGGAGAACATACTCTCCGACCCGATGATCCTCTCCTCAATGCGCTGCTGGATCTTCTCGAGACCTTCTTTGTCAACCCAGTGGAGACCAATCTCTCTGTGACAGAAACACTTGTCAACCTAGCCATCTGCGGTTTTATGAAGATCGAGGGATGGCTGGCGCGTAACCCAACCACGTACAAGTATGATGAGGATGAAAAGAAGCACCGAAAGCATGAAGATGATGAGACAGTGGACACCGAGATGGACGAAGATCTTGAAGAGCTACCGACTTCTCCTGAGCTGGAGCAGCTCAAGGCCATGGAAAAATGTCGACAACGGCCGCAATGGTCACAAGCTTCTTTGCCGCGAGTGTTCAACGTCCTTAAGGTATTGGAGGAGCAGGTTTTGTCATACAAGCAGACCATACCTCGCTTTGAAGAATTGGTACAGCAACGGCGCGATGCCTTTAAGACAGCGGATCAGATGCTGCACAGCTCGGGCCCTACTCCAAAGCCTACTCCTGCACAGCAGGACACGCCCGATCGGCGGAGTCTCGAGGAAGCCTCTCGCAATGGATCCCCATCTCGACCTTCGGCGCTAGAGGGCCTAGCTCACCGTCTGCTTTCAGAACTGGGAACGCCTAGCCGTCCCAACAGTCCCCGAGGTCGCAAAGAGCTGTCTCGAAGCTCTGGAAGCGGCAGCGGGACACATAGCAAGTCAGGCTTGGCTCCCTCGAAGGAGCTCTCGCACAGCAGAGGACGAGGCACGCCTGGACGTAGTCGGTCTCCAAACAAGGGACGGGATCACACCGACCCAACCCAGAAGGCCAAGGAGGAGGCACTTGCACGACAGATGGCAGAGTTTGCGGCGATGGATCAGACCATTCTTGCTAAGAGGGTTGGTCTACCAGAACCAAAAATTGACCCCATTCCTCTTTCATTCGACAAGAAGCCGATGCCCGAGCCGGTCGAGACGGCAGAGGCGGAGGAAGCTGAGGATGCTAAGCCAGCGTCCCCTGTTGCTGAGAACAAGGACGAAACGAAGCCGGAGGGTGACGAGACTGGGGCCATCGAAGCCGTCGAGGCCGTTTCCCCAGGACAGGAGGACTCTAAACCCGAGGCTGAGGAGGCAGCCAAGGCTGAGGAGGCTAACAAAGTCGAAGAGGTCGCTCAAACTGAGGATAAGGAGGCTGCCAAGACTACTGAAGCTGACGCCCCTGAAGCGGATGCCCATGAAGCTGAAGCTCCAACTGATGCTCTAGCTGAGACTCTAAAGGCCCTAGAGGCTGAGGCTCCCGATGCTGTCGCCCCTGAAGAGATCATCCCACCAGAGATTATCGAACCCCCAACTCCTGAGGCCAAGACCGAGAGGGAGCCTCCAGTCACGGTGTCAGTCTCTCACATCGTCACCAACGTCATCATCCTACAATCCTTCTTGTTCGAACTGGCGAGTCTTGTCCAAGTCAGGGCGGGTCTATTCGACGAGGTGCGATTCGTGTAGCGCTGCGTCGCGAGGTAGAAATTCCTCGAAACAAGATCGAAGAGTATTCTTACGATTGATGAGTATCTGTTAGTAGACGGCGTGGGGGTGCTTTTTGCTTTGTAGACTAGGCGCGAATGGGTGTAAGTGATTGAATTACTGAAGCCGAGGCCGTGTTCTCGGGTCTGGTTGAACGTAACATTTGAGGTCTACGAGAGTGTGACTTGATCTTGTGTTTGTGATTCGTGTATTCGTGATATGCTTGTAACTCAATGCCCGCTTATGCTATAAATCATGCCATCATCGTTATTTTGATGGATTCGTCTCATCCCATTCAATCCATCTCCTTATGACTCCATCTACGGCCCTGATGCCCTCCCGCGTCGCCTCCACTTCGAACCACTCTCTATGCTCTCTCCCACACGCTTCACACTTGCCGCCGTTCGCTTTGAGCCTCATACCCGCAAGTTCAATGTGCACCAGTCGCTCAACACGGTGCACGTGGGTCGTCATATGTGGTACCACGCCAGACGACTCCTGCGACCCAGGAAGGTAAGGGTAGTACCGTAGCATCTCCACCTCATGGCCACACTGTCGCTGCCATTGATTTAGCCGGCGCTGGACGTTGGAGGCGCGGCCAATTTTGAGGAGCATGGTGGTAGAGCGAGTCGTGGAGGGGTCCGTGGCTGCGAATGACGAGACCACGTCGCTGGGACGGCGGGATCGTGAAGGACGGGATGGCGACGGAGGGGCGAGGAGCGAGCGGGCTGCGTCGACTGGTGGAGAGGTTGAGTCGGAGTTTGGCGTGAGCCAGAACATGTAGATGAAGCCTGGTTCTTCTGAATCTACAAATGGGCGTGCCAGCTCTGTCATGAGGGCAGAAGCAGTTGTCGTGTCTAGAGAATCAGGGATAAAGTCCTTGACCTGCGAGCCTGTAGACTTGCGAGACCGGCGGGAGGATTTGCCGGGGAATGTATCCTGCGAGGGTGATAGGTGCTGCTTGGAGTTACGTTTCGGAGGAACGGGTATCGAGGTTCGCTGAATAGGACGCGGTTGAGGACGCGCCGGACGAGTCTCAGGCACTTCTTCGAGGGGAATGGAGAAGCAAAAGCAGCAGGAAAGAGTCTGCTTTGGCTTTGGCTTTGGCTTTGGCTTGCTCGTCTTCCGTCCTGCACTCTCCGTCCTCTGCCTCCTCTTCTTATCCTGCAACTCAATCAACCCAAGCCTATCCGCCAACGTATCCAGACTCGTGCGTCCCTCAAGTATAGGCGTCGCAGTAGCTCTCGGGCCTGGACTCGAGTGTGCAGACATGGTCGCCTGCTCACGGTGCTGCCAGCAGTAGAGAGACTCGTCGCGGGGGTCGGGCGTGCTGGGTCTCGAGGTTGCTGGCTTTGCGGGTACGGGACGACGACAGGGTCGACCGTTGGAGGTTATGCCGCGACATGTTGAGGATGGGTTCTTGGAATCGGAGCGGGAGAGGAGGGATTCGGGGGTGTTGGCGACAAAGGGCATGTTGGAGTGGTCCTTTGTTTGGTGTTTAAACTGGGGATTGAAGCCAAGTTCCAAGAAAGAGGAAAGACCCCCCTTTTTGAATAAGGATCGAACCGAGAGGAAAGTGATTCAGGGACGAGGCCCGCTCGGGGACCGCCCAAAAGCTTGGTTTTTTCACATCTTGGTTGGTGGGCGAAGCGCGGTGAACCAGCGAGGCTGGGCTGGTGGATGGATTGGGGAATGTCTGGTAGTGAGTTGTCGTCGTGGCTTGGTCGTGTGGCTGTGCAGGGGGCGGCGAGTATGGGGAGGCAGCCACCAAAGAAGTAATGATGCGTTGAATACGTTGGTTAGAGGATGAAAGTGATTGATTGATGTGATATGGATGATTTTGGTGTTAATTACGGTCGGGGATTGATGGGAGGGATGTTTGGTACGACGTCGTGATGGGTACTCTAGGAGGCCATCATGAGAACTCGTCCTGCGTACCCATGGGTGTCATGACATGGCATAAATCGCCGAGAAAAACAAGACCAATTGTAGGAAAAAGAAATTGAAGGGTATTATGATCGTGTTATTAATAGCTTATCCTATCTGCTCTTGATGCAAGCCGAGCCCTGCAAGAGACTGAGCACAGTGGCTTGAAGACGTTGGATGGAGTCTCTTGCACTCGCGGAGAGAACCAAGACCTGTTTGTCTTTTGTATCCTGATTACTGTGAAACTCACTTGATTCCTTTATACATTCCAAGAAAGGGACGTGGAGTAGGTAGGCAAGCAGGTACTGTGTGGATTCTCCAGGGCCGTCGCGAGGATGGATGTCACCGGCACTGGAAGTTGAGCGAGATGAGCATTCATTCTGACTGGTGGATGTAAGTGTGCGGCCAGTATTGACTCGCAAGCCAAGGAAATAGCTTGACGTATGCAGACAAAAGCTATTGGGTGAGTGAAAGGAAACATCAAGATTTCAAAGTCAGTATGAATTGTCCAAGTTCAAATCACGTCGTCGAGTCAGACCGGAAATACAGATTGCGAGGACTGAGTGTCTTGTATAGGGTTGACGCTGACGCCATGGAGCCATCAAGGTTCTTCACCTCTTCACATGGCTAACAGGGTAATTCCGACTGAATGCATAGAAGCAAATGTTCATATTTAATTATTCGTATAACATTGAACCAGTCCGTGATTTATGCGCCTTCCGTAGTTATGCAGCAGTCATTGTGCGATGCGTCCGTCCATGGAACCCGCCATGAACAACTCCCATGATTAATTTCCAAGTCAGAGCCCCAATGGCGTTTGTCTCATTATCAAAGCCTGCATGGATTGGTGCAAGCCCCGTCGTTGTTATCGGTTATCTCGCAATTCACACCAGGTAGCGACGACACCTTGATGGCCATCCTCACCCTTTCGGCCCAGCGATGCTTCAGATTGACGGCGATGGTGAAGATGGGGCTGGTGATGATGTTTCGCCCAAAAAGTTGAACCCAACGATGCCTTCGGCCACGATCTTATCCTGGCCAGACTTAAGACGGGAGTAGATGGATACGCGACGTCCGATGATGCCATCGTTGCCGACTTCTAGGGAGAGCGGTCTTTCTAGAGGAAGCTCGACAAAGGTGTCTTGAGGTGTTGGCCTGGTATCTGGAAGGGCAAATTGGCGAAATAGTCCACAGTCGGTGGCTTTTCTTGTCATATCGCCGCTGGAACTGTTCACGTATTAGTACGGGTAGCCAGTCTGGCAAGAGGTTGGCTCACTGAATGACGACACGGAGATCTGAGAGATTGTTGATGTCGCACTCATCGCTCGGCGTCAGTCTCGCGTGTGTTGCGTTTGAGCTCCCAGGACATCCAGGAGTATGAAAGGCGAGGTCGGCGCAGAGGTTGGAGGTGGTTGTGTTGATGGGAGGGTTGAGAGCCGCCAGGGCGCCTCCTCGAGGTCGGTTGGAGTTGTCAGGGCCACACATGATGATTGATGTTGTGAAGATGTCGAAGATGTCAAAGATGTTTGCGAGAAGAACAAGAGGCAAGTTGTAGCTTTAAAGGACAGTTCATCATGTCATCTTTCTCATAGTCTCTCACTCACACAGACCAGAGTTTCATAGCTCGGAATCGCTTTGTCCGCCAAACTTGCTCACTCGACATTGACCAATCACGACTCCGCATTTGGCAGCGCTGTTCCCGAATCGGGCAATCGACGGTGAGCAAGTTTGAGCACCTTGATGACCTCTTGAACAGATTTACCTACGCTTCGATAAATGCATTATGATGATGCTATTCCTTTATTTATGAATAGGATTAATAATTACCCCTCTGACGCAATTCGGTGCTTGATTGCCGCGTTGGTCTTTGTTCTTCCGCCATGTTCCTCAATATCCTCCAGCTCCCACTTCTACCCCTCTTCTTTGCCTCTGCTTCTTCATCATCTTTCACTCCTAACTGTGTTGAACAATACTCTCTGACTGAGAATACCTGCTCTTTGCCCGCCATGTCTGTTGGAACCTACTCCCTCCCGGCGCTTCCGTACGCCTACGATGTGAGCACCACACCCCAGACTTGTTCAGTACCCCGGACAATGAGCTGATTTTTGTATCACAGGCCCTTGAGCCTAGCATCTCGGCCCAGATCATGGAGCTCCACCACAGCAAGCACCACCAGGCATACGTCAACAACCTCAACGCTGCTCTCAAGACATACGCCTCGGCCACATCGTCCAACGATATTGCAGGCCAGATCGCTCTCCAGTCGGCCATCAAGTTCAACGGTGGTGGACACATCAACCACTCCCTCTTCTGGGAAAATCTGAGCCCCTCAAGCTCCCCAGACTCCAAGCCCGACAGTGCTCCCACCCTGGTCGCCGAGATCTCCAAGACCTGGGGCAGCCTCGAGGCTTTCCAGGAGACCTTCAAGAAGACCCTGCTGGGTCTGCAGGGTAGTGGCTGGGGATGGTTGGTCAAGGATACTCAAGGCCTGCGCATCGTCACCACAAAGGACCAGGATCCCGTCGTCGGGGGTGAGGTGCCCATCTTTGGCGTTGACATGTGGGAGCATGCCTACTACCTGCAGGTGAGTTGTAACACAAGTTTCATCACATATCGGGTCCGGGAGCTGACTGGGTTGGATAGTACCTCAACGGCAAAGCTGCCTACGTCGATAACATCTGGAACGTCATTAACTGGAAGACATCTGAGGCGCGATTCGTCGGTACCCGGGAGGATGCTTTCAAGGTTCTGCGGGCTTCCATTTGAGTTGATCGAGGGAAAAGAAATAAGCAGGGGTACAGCATTGAACAGCTTCACAAGGTGAACAATGTAGATTCACGTTCCCTTGGGTGGGATTAGTCCTACACGCACAAAGCATGGCAAGACTTATTCAGCTGAATGTTGTCATTCTCCATCACTCATCTCCCAGTGACACTATCAACGTGCTCAACGTCTGACACTCTTACCCTTAGTCTCGGCTGGTTACCAAGACCACGGCCAACATATGGCTCGCCCAGCAGACGCTGCGTAACTTTCTGACCGCCAAGTAGGCCTCCAATTCTGTGACGAGGTGCCAGGTCCTGCTGATTAATTAGGTACGATGTTGTTGTCTCCCCCTTTTTTCGAGTCATATTTTTAACTGACCCGCGTGTCATGCAGTCTTCCGTTCGGAGCTGAAAAGGACGGGGGAAAAAGAATTTGCCGTCTACCCGTTTTTGTCACGGGTGAATCGAGGCTGTAGATATGCATGTTTCCACCCACCACCGTCAGCCACAACGCGCCAAGATCTAGTCCTGCTTGTCAACCCCCAGCCTCTCCTGACTGGGGGTGAAGATGTGTGTAACTATACAGAGACAAGGTTTATAGAATTGGGACAACGTATCTGCGACACTGCTGCGCGTTTGTGTGGCGGGCTGACCGGGAGTGTGCATCGTGGCTGTTTGGACGCAGGTACCGGGGGTCCATGGCTGCACAGTTGGATCTGTACGGTCAAAGAAAGCTTGATTGACTTTTGTAAAATGATAGATAATCAGAAAATGGATTTCGGTGTAGACGGGATAGTCCGTGGTAGACGTGATACTAACTGCGTAGTTGTGCGCGATAAAACCGTGATACGTCTGACTGACTCAAGCTGTGTGTTCAGAGTTGTATAATAGTGCTGAATTTTATGGTGAGGGCTGAAGAGCCTGGCTTGGTCTATCGCCTCGCCCCCCCACCACGGGTCGAGGCATGTATAGGCTGTCAAAGATTATTTTAAGAAACGGGCTTGTGCTGATGGAGAGGACAAGGCAAACAATGGCGTATGGTCAAAACGAGTCGAAGTAGTGTAGATCGACGGAAAGGCGAAACTTGGCGTCTGTTGCCGTCCGCCCATATACTAAATCTAGCATTCCCCCTTCAAACGACGTCCCGCTAATGGGTCAAAGATAATGACAACGGCCTTGCCGTGGCCTGCGCTTGGTCCCTCGCGTCCCCGGTGCGACGGCAGCGTGCAGCCGGACTGTAGACGTCGAGAGTCGAGAGATGTAGACTTGTGCGAGGGAACCTGTCATGAGGAAGGGGAAAGAATGGGTATAAAGAGGGGAGGATGAGGAGGATGGAAGATGGGAAAGGTTCCAAGTCAGTGAGACCAGAACAACTGGTACGCTTTTGTCATTCGTTCATCTTCTACTCTCCTCTGTCGTTACCTTCTCTACACTACCCTCGCTTTTTAACCCTTCTACTCTCGAGATCATGTCTCGTCTCGCTCGCTTCGCCCTTATCGGGCTTGGGTACGTAATAGAGCATCTCCTGTCTTGAACTTGACTGACGTTTTATCTTGTCTAGGGCTTCGGTCGCTTGGGGTCAGACCTACACTACCACCGTCACCGAGACTGTCACCGAGTGTGCTTCGTCTTGCTACTCTGTGGTCTCGCAGTGTACCTCGACCGAGTACCCTACCTCTTGTGCTGGGACCGTGACTTCTACTCTCGACTCTGACACTTCTGTCGAGGTTCCGACTGGCTCTTCATCTGATTTTGAGACCTTTGTCGTTGTGACTACTCCTCGAACCAAGATTGTCATTCCTACTTCTTCTTCGACTCTTCCTGGAAACACCACTTCTGATGCCAGCCCTTCTACGCTCTCCTTCGACACTGCCTCTTCTGAGACTACTCCTGTTGCTACCGATTCCACCACCGTGTCGGAGGCCTCTAGCGCTCGTCCTGAAGGGGCTTCCTCTTCCTCTGATGTCTGCACCGAGCCCTATGGATGCTCCTCCAACACTCTCTCGCAGGGTATGGAGACGTCCACCTCTGTCACCAACCTTGAGACGATGCCTACATTTATCCAGAGTGTAGACTCCAGTGCTCTGCCTTCCGGTACTTCGGCTGAGACTGAGTTTACCACTTCCGCCTCTAGCAAGGATATATCTGACTTGGCATCGTCTACCCCTTCAGTCGCTAGCACGGAGACCTCTGGCTTAGGATCATCTATCTCTTCGTTCGCTACTACCCAGACATCTGCCCTTCCATCTGCACCGACTGTTAGTGTGAGCTCCAGCACTGTCTCTGAGCAGGACACCTCCACCGAGGACATCAACAGTTCTACTACCACCACTGACGGGCTCTCTACGACCATTCTCCGATCAGTCATTACTAGCCAAGTCACCGTCTCAGAGAGTGCTTCTACCACCTACGAAGAGAGCTCAGGCACTTTCTCCGAGCAGGGCAGCTCTACCTTGACCGAGGACACTGGTAGCTCTACTGCCACTGACGAGATCTCTACAACTACTCTCAGATCCGTCATTACCAGCCAAGTCACTGTCTCTGAGAGTGCTTCTACCACCGATGAGGACTTTACCACGCTTTCAGAGACATCTGAGGGTGGCTTCTCCATCAAAACTCGCAAGTCTTCCTCCAAGGTTAGCTCTGCCGGCACTACCGCCGATGCCAGCACCGAGACGGACCAGACCACCTTCTCTACCGACTCTGTCTCTTCTGAGGGAACTACTGTCACCAAGTTGACGTCTCAGATTACCATCACTCAGACTGAGTCCTCTTCTGGTGTTGACTCGACTGGTACCCCTGAGGATACCAGCTCCAGCGAAGTCTCCTCCGGCAAGTCATCTAGCACTGGAGCCACAACTTCCGAGACAGACTCTTTGTCTATCAAGAGTACTAGTGCCACTGAGAGCTCCTCCTCAAAGACTTCTGTCACTACTGGATCCACTGGCAGCATTGTTAACCCTGAATCGACCTCCGAGGTCCCCTCTGGCACCAGCGAGACCAAGTCCACCAAGACTCCCTGCCCGCCGTACTCTCACACTCATGTCTACCCCAACACCACTGTTGTCCACAGCACCGTTGAGCAGGGAACCGACTCTTCTGCCCTCCCTGGCAGCTTCACGTCTACCTCGCTCATTGACAATGGGGACAGCTCTTCGACTGCTCCAGGCGTGACTGTGGAGACTGCCACCACTGGTGTCCAGACCTCCGATAGTGAGCTTCCTGGAACCTTGAGCACGGGAGAGGCGCCTGGCGCCGAGTCTTCGTGGTTGCCCACTCCTTCTTCCGACATTTGGGAGTCTACCCCTGGCGTTGCGACTACCGAGTCTACTACTGCCGAGTCGACTGGCACTTCTACTCTGTCTACGCTTGTCTTTCAGACCACCTCGACCGCTACCGAGTCCGTTGAAACTTCTACCCTCTCTGAGTCCTCCGCCTTGTCCACCACCAGCGCCGTCGACGCAGAGACAACCGGCCCATATGGATACGACTTTGGCACAGAG
The DNA here is from genome assembly GCA_017654865.1 of Fusarium sp. FW16.1. Classification (NCBI taxonomy): domain Eukaryota; kingdom Fungi; phylum Ascomycota; class Sordariomycetes; order Hypocreales; family Nectriaceae; genus Fusarium; species Fusarium sp. FW16.1. The sequence goes on from JADNRB010000001.1 coordinate 2,277,579, forward strand.
AGCGACTGGGAGACTTCAACCATCAACCCCGATACCACCAGCGACTCCTTCCCCTCCAGCGCCGATGCCGTCGGCTCCTCTTCCTTCTCCCCCACGACCTTCATGACAACCAGCAAGGCCGAAACCTCAGCCACAAGCACCACCACCGAACCTCCCTCCCAGCCTCCTGCCTACGAGCCCCCCTCGTACCGCGCCCCCGCTGGTAAGCGCTGGGGTTTCAAGTGGTAAAGAGGAGAAAAGAAAGTGCAAAGCAGGGCGTGGTGTCGTTTTGTTTGTCAAATGAGTTGACGCTTTCTTTTTCATTCTTGACTTTCTTTCGTGTATCTGGGATACTTGATCTTTGGGATACTTGATACTTGACATACTTTGGGGGTTAGATAATGGTGAGGTAGAAAATAAGTAGGCTTTGATCCTTGACTGTGCCTCTATCTTTGGTCCTTCTTGATCCAGAACAGCCTTCTTGTCTCCCGTGAGAGCTTCATCGCCCTTCATCTTGTCTTCGTGACTCCTAACGTCGATGATCTTGGGTTACCCTCTTCTCTGTAGACTACCTTGAGCTGACCCTTTTGGGTATGGATATGTAGTTGAATAGATGAACAATGACAGTTTGTCATTGGAGCGCATCTTGGATTTGGCGAACGGGCAGTAAGGTGGCCCTCAGCCTTGTCGGGCAGAGAACCGGTGCACCTACATGGCATGGACGATGGCTGAAGGTTAGAGAGGATCGTGGCGAGATAAGGGGCAGTTGGGGAAGCATGGAGACAAGAATGGAGACCTGAACAAGCTTAATGAGAAAAGCTGGAGCCTAGCGCAAGCGCGGCGGGTGATTCTTGTCCGGTGATGATGGGTATAAACCGACATTTAGTGACGGTTGGGGGAGCTGATGGGACGTCTGGTCCTCCCCCACTTGTTCAGTGGCATGATGTCTCTTTGAGCATGAATGTCATTATCAGTCACAAACAACCAGTCGCTTCAAACTCGCTCTGGATCCTTGCCGTAGATTCAACCCATATTTGGCGCCACACCATGTTGGTTCATCCATGGGTTTGGTTTGCCAAGGAACGAAACGTACCTCACCCAATGACGAATTTCAGAAGACTCTGTAAATCATGTCAAGTGTGTTGATTGGAGCGCCTACTGTGAGTGCCAAGGACCTTGATTCTGTTACAAAAATGGCACGGGCCAGGTTGTAATGGATGCTGCGATGCGGTTGAGTGAATTCTCGGTAGGTTGGGGGTATTAGTCTGCTGATCATGGGATTTGTCCAACACAGCATCAAGTCAATGTCTTTTTGCCAAGTCTGGCCGAAGGAATAGCCAAGATTGGTTAGCTCACCGCAAATAACAAAACCATTGACATGAAGTAGAGTGTATGATTCTCAAATGAAACCAACGTCGAGGTCATAATTGTAAGTAAATGCATCTCAATCCTACGGGATGCCCAATTTGAAACAAACAAGACACTGGAACGACAGAACGCCATAACTCCACAAAGACCTACCATTATTATAATAAGTATACTTGAATAAACAAGTGTTAAAGAATTAGACAATCATCATAAATTAAATAATTCCGTTCAAGTCTTCTTCACAATGTCTTGTAAGTGAACTGTCGGCCATGCCCTCCGCTCTCAAGGAGGATCTCTTACCCCTCCATCACACGGAGAAAAACTCAACGGCAATCCTTATCCGCTCTCTAAAGCTGATCAACAAAACATTTCGAAATGGGAATAAAGCGGATACGGGCGGGTATGACCACATGAAATACCCCTGCCATCACACACCCTTGCGCTCTTTCACTACGTAGTACTACCCCATCCTGCGAGTAGATCACCCCGACTTTTCCCTCATCACCCCGGATTACCTACACCATACGAGAATGGTACCATCCAACCCAACGCCCTGAGTCAGGATCGACAGGCGGCCGTCGCCGTTGAAGAGTAGGTGAGTGTCAACGAGCGGACCCGTTGACTCGGATCGGATCCGCTGCCCTCCAAGCACTTTAAGCGCAGTTCGCGATGGGCATATAAATTTAAATAGCATGTGTAAAACCCTTTTCGTAGTGTAGGAACTGCGTTGCTTAGACATCGTAATCACTACCACTCAGTTGCTCCAGCATCCAACCTCATCCCTCAACCATCATGAAGACCTGGCTCAGCCGCGGCAAAGGCGTCCGCGTAGGCATCACCGTTTGTTGTCTCATAGCATTCGTGTTATTCGGCTACGATCAAGGGGTTTTTGGGGGCATTCTTCAGAATGAAGACTGGCTCAATCAGTTCGATCATCCCTCTGATAGCAAAACCGGTATCATCGTTTCCTGCTACAATCTTGGCTGTTTGACAGGATGCATCAGTGAGTAACGCCCTGTTTCTGCTTGTACATTGTGTGATGTCCCTTTCATGTGTGCTTGGGCGGGCACCCAAGCACGGCCATGGATTCAGAAACAAGGGAACTAACAGTCACTTACAGTCAACTTCTTCACTGCTGATAAGCTTGGCCGGCGAATGACCATTTGGGTCGCAATGGCTCTAGTTATCATCGGCGCGACCCTTCAAGCCACGGCCTACAATGTCCCCCATCTCGTCATTGGGCGGGTGGTGACCGGCTTTGGAACTGGCATGAAGACCTCAACTGTTCCTATGTAAGTGTCTCACAGCCTCGCTGCTGCATTTTCAGTCTCTAATTACTTCATTTTAGGTACCAGTCTGAGCTCTGTGAGGCCAAATACCGTGGCCGTCTCATCGCCTCAGAGTCCCTCTTTGTGGGCGTCGGCATCGTTTTTGCCTACTGGTTCGATTTCGGCCTCTCATACGCTGGCGGGGCAATGGCATGGCGCCTTCCTCTTGCCTTTCAAATCGTTTTTGCGCTTCTCGTCGTCGTCCTCGTGTTCGCTCTCCCCGACTCCCCCCGTTGGCTCTTCCAACACGGCCGCCGCGACGACGCAATTGCCGTCATGTGTTATGTTTATGATAAAGACGTCAATGACGCTTGGATCATAGAGCAAACCAAGGCAATCGAGGCTGCTATCGAGCTTGAGGCGGAGGCGCAAGTCTCCCTGGTCGATTGTTTCAAAAACGATCGCGTCAAGACCGGTAGCAGAGTCATGATGGCCTGGGGAATGCAATTAATGAACCAACTGGGTGGTATTAACCTTGTGGTGTACTATGTACCCTCTGTTCTTGTCACAAACGTTGGAACAACTGCTCATATGGCACAAATCCTCGGCGGCTGTATTCAGATCATGTTCATGGTCGGTGCCATTCTACCTGCACTTGCTCTGGACCGCATGGGCCGCAGAAAGACGATGATGTGGGGGTCCTTTGGCTTGGGGTTCTGCATGATGATGGTTGCCATCCTCCTGTCCCAGGCCAAGAACGCTTCCAACGGTGAGAAGTGCGCCTCGGCCGCGGTCGCTTTCTTCTTTCTTTACCAGCTCTTCTTCGGCTTCTCCGTCAACTGTGTCCCCTGGGTCTACGTCCCCGAGATCCTCCCACTCAAAGCTCGAGCTCGAGGCACAGCTGTCGGCATCAGTTCTAATTGGATGTGGAATTTCGTTATAGTAATGATAACGCCTATCCTCATAGAGAGGATAGGCTGGAAGAGCTATCTGATCTTTGCTATCACCAATTATTTGTTTGTTGTCGCGACCTGGTGGTTTTTCCCGGAGACCAGCAACTTGGACCTCGAAATGGTGGACAACATCTTTGCTTCCGGAGAAAACCCGGTCACAGTAGCGAAGAGAATGCAGAAGGAGCTCAAGGAAGGGCGATTGCGTCCTATGGGTGCGGATTCTTCGGACAACGAAAAGGTTGTGGAAGATATCAAGGCCTGAGATATTGGCAATTACTCCGGGTGTGGCGCACGTTAAGGTTTAGCTTCGTTATTTTTATCGCGATCTGATCGACCCACTCAAACTGGAATTACCATTGGTCGATCCACAAATAGGTCTCAACGTTTCTGTACGTACATTGTTAGGAGACAGCAATGTTTGTCCACGGGGATTATTGATGTAGAAGAGGGATTCTCTTTGCAAGTTCGTGGCTTCTATTGCTGAAATTCTCATCCAATGCCCTCTCGGCCTACCGACATGATGATGAATTGTCTCTTCACCTGAGCCCCTCTTCGAAGGGGCTCATCGAAGGGACTACCCTGGAGGCCAAGGGAGACGCATTGCGCTTGACACCTCAAAAGATCCATCTTTCTGAAGTTATAGGGCTTACACATGATAATACTGCAGCATGAATTGTAACGACTTAGAAAGGAGTGGCAATTAAATCCCTAATGCTGAAGTGAAGCACCTAAAGAGCGCTTCAGCCGATGGACCAACACGGCCTGGATAATTGAGGTATACGTGGACATCACGGCTTCCATAACTTTAGGAGATATCTACCGAGCCATAGGCACGGATGAACCTTCAGAATAGCCTGAATATAGGAAAATTGTTCTAAACCTTGGGTGTGGAGGAGGCCTGACAGCAGGCTGAATGGAGGTGTGTTCTCAACCCTAGATAAAAAAGAGGATGGAAATCAGAGCACCTTTAGACACCCTCAAATTCGTCTCACCAGGCCAAGTACACCATCACGCCGCCTCCCAATCCATCGGCTCCACCATCCACTCCCACTCATCATCCACAACCATAGCCTCATCCAGACTTTCATGCTGAGCCAGCTCCTGCTCAACATGCAACGAAGCTATCCCATATGCGACCTCTAGCCCACGCAACACCTCTGTCACGATCCACGTTAGATCGTACATCTTCAGTGGCGGCGTCTCCTTGCCCTCACTGGCGTCTTTCCATCGATTCCGTAGTTCCTTGGCTTTCCAGAGCGCTTGGTTCACTTCTCCCTTTCCTAGTGCGTTATACACAGGACATGCTTCATCTTCAAGCGCTTTCAACACGTTGTGGTGATATGCATGTCCCGCAGCCACATAATTTCCCCTGCCAAAGTTCCCTCTGGAGATATTATCCTCAGGTCTTGCAGACTTTGACACCGTAACCCCAAAGATGAGAAGAAGCAACACGATGGCTTGCTCAATCCACACATAAAACTCATGAAAGTCAACCTTGAAGTTCTGCTCCGCATCCCCTTTCGTAAAGCCAAACTCTTCCGGATTCGTAGCCCGTTGATAAGAGGCGTGTAGATCGATGAATTTCCACCGCAGTCGTTGACAAGCCTGTTCGAAGCGGTGAAACGCCTGCGCTGGTGTTAAGCGTGTTGTCGAGGTGAGGGCGGGTTTGGGTGCTGATGAGGATGATAGGGGAGGTGGTTGTGATGGGGGGCGTGAGATGACTCGGTTTGAGATGGCGGGTGAGCTACGGCTGGAGCGACCGTTTGCCCATATTGAGCCGTCTAGGCCAGAGGGCTTGTTGTTCATGGTTGAGTTGAAAAGGCTCTATCGCGAGCTTGAGATGGAGGGGGGTCAAGACGCAGGGGAATGGATCCCGCTGCGTCGCACTCAATGATCTTATCGTTGTGAGAACTGAATGAGCGTCACTTAAAGTCTTTGTCGCTTGATCGAGGTGCAGATCTAGTCGCTGAGAAACGATAGGTCGTCGTCTTTGAGATCGTCTCGTTCTTTGAGCCAGATGTCGCGTGAGGAGGATGCAGCGCGTTAATGACGCCTTCAAACCGCGCAATTGAGAACTATGACACCGAAATAAACCCTACAAAGATAACAACACACAATCGGTGAAGAATATGAGCGCTTATAGAAGCAGTATCAAAGAACGTGCGGGGCAGATATCTGATGGTGAAAGAGCTGAGAGACAACGATCGGAATGGATGGAGATTCAATGATCAGAGGTGACTCTCATTGGCCGGTCTGCCCCTGGCGCGGCAGCTGAAGCAAGCGCTGAAGTTGGGCGCTAAGAAGTGATGCAGACCCCTGACGATGACGGGATCCGTTTGATGGAGGAGCGGGGCTCCGGCGCCGGATGGCTTCCATGGTAACCGGACCGGGGCCGAAGCCGCCAGGCATCACCACTCATGCTGGCTTCACTGTGGACATTGTAGCCTCTCGAAATCACCACATAGTCACCAAAGCACGGTCTTATGATTGGCCTGTAGGCAGAAAATGACAGAAATCGGGTATTCATTCAGGACACTTCCTCATTCCCACCATTATACAATCAACCCCAACCCTTCAACAATGCATCTCGTAATCATTCCATATCGATATATACAATCTTCATGTTGAAAAAAGCAAACAGCTGAGTAGGGTTTCAATCCAGCTGTCCCAAACCCATGTCCAGAAATAACAAGATAAAAAACCTGCCTGCCATAAACACTTTCATAATCGTCAACCTTTTTTGACACAACCACTCAATCAATAGTGCGCCGCCAACTCCCGCAACCTGGATGCGCTATCCTTGGTGAACCAACTTGAACAAACAAAATCAACAAGCTCATCTCTGCCTTGGATTCCCAGGCGACGAGCAAGTCTGGGACTTTTCCACCTCCTATGAAGAGTCTCTGATCTTCTTTGTTGCCTTGGCTGTGCCAATGTGAGTGTTGTGCACCTGATCTTTGTTAGCTTGGTCACCTCATAAAACAAACACTACATACCTTGGTTGCGAATCGAAGACTTGTCAATGTCTCCTTCAGATGCGTCTCAAGTGGTGATACCATGACAAACATCAGAGTCTTGCTGTTGCCACCCAAGCTGTACTGCAGAAGGTGTGTCAACTTTGAGTTTCGATACGGCACATGGCCAGATCCTCGCCCAAGAGCTTCAATGACATCGCCCAGGCAGCTCAGACTCTTGTTGATGTTCTGGGTCTCCTTCATACGGTCGCCCTCGGCCTGCGAGTGCTTGAGACGCTCGGAACCAGCAAGATCCACGAGGTTGAGTGTGCCTTCGCATCGCTCTCCCGTTGCCGAGTTCTCGCCAACCAGCTTGAGGATGAACACACTGTGAGAACGCGATGATCGCTCGTTGGCCTTGGTCGCAGCTACCGATCGGTTGTTCTGCGCCTCCTCGAGCATAGTTTCCACACTGGACGGGCTGTTAAGCCGTACTGACTTGCAGTTCATGATGACTGTCTGCTTCCGGGACTCGTCGTGTCGGATCTCGAGCTTCTTCGGTCGGCCTTCAGACGATCGCTCGTTGGGGGTCAGCAAATCGTTGAGTTCCTCGTTGTACACTTCAACAAACGAGCCCTCCATCGTATACTCCCAGGACTTCTCCTTGAGCTTGGTGATGGTGTCATAGATCATGTGCGTGGCACGAGGAATCATGCCGTCTGCTGAAGACATGGTAAAGGTCTTTCCAGATCCTGTTTGGCCATAGCAAAAGATGCACACGTTGTAGCCGTCAAGGGCACTCTGGACAAGCTGGGAAATTTCGCCAAAGATCTCCTGGTTCTGAGTGCCAGGAACGAAGACTCGGTCAAACTCAAAGGGATAGTTCTTCCGTGTCACATTGCCCAAGCTGCTCTTTTCCTCGGGTCCAGCCAGCACAATCTCGGCAGAAGTCTTGTCATCAGGGAACGACATCTGTGCCCGCTCGCCCTCACCATCACCCAGAGGGGGTCGGACTCGACACATGACACGGATGTTGCCCTTGAGCTCCTGGTACTTGTTGAACAGAACTCGGCGCTCCGTCTCCTCCTTGATAAGCTTCTGCTGGGCCTCCTCAGCTGCGCGAAGGGCATCTTGGAGTCTTGACTCCATGTTGGCGAACGAATCAGACTGAGCCTTGCTATCAGACTCGAGGAATTCGACGTGTGACCGCAGCGAATTGATCTTGGCCTCCAGGGTTGTGTTGGCTGCCGACAGCTCGGCAATGTTGGTTTGTAGACTGTTCTTGAGAGTCCTCTCTCGCTCGAGATCTCCTTGCAGGCTTTCGACTTGGGAGTTGACCTCCTTGAGTTCTCGTTCCTTCTTTTGCAGGGCCATGCCCATGTCTTGGTACTCGTTGCCCATCCGAGTTCGCAGTTCTTGAATTTCGCGGTCTTTCCTTGATCGTTCAGCTTCGAACTCTTGCTGGTATTGTCGTGTGAGGTCCTCGATCTTCTGCTCATTGTTCCTGGCCTCGTGCTCCTTTAGTCGGTCCAGTTCTCGTCTCATTTCGTCAACCGCTGATTTGTGTTGTCGTGCCATGTCATCCATTACTTCTCGGTGCTTTCGTTCTTGGTCTTCCATTCGTCGCGTCTGCTCCCACTGTTGCTTCTCCATCTGGTGTCGGATGTGACGTCCTTCCTCTCTGGCCATGTCGAGATCTGCCTTTAGCGACTCATTTCTCAAGTCAAGCTTCTCTCTGTCCTTTTCGAGCTCCTTGACTACAAAACCGTCAACTTTTGCCCTCACACATCGAAGACATACTCACCTCGAGTCTTTGCAAGTTCGAGTGCATCGTCTTGCCCCTTTCGTTCACTTAGAGTGGTGTTGACCATCTCCTTCAACTCTTTGAACTGGGACTCCATGTCCACGACTCGACCATCTACATCCCAGGCTACATATGATGTCAGTTTAGAATCTTTGGTGAGAAACGCTTTACTTGGACAAGGGGACTTGATGGGTGAGGTAAACGTCTTGACAGGCGACAAAGACAGCGACTCCTGAAACTGGTCAAGCTTTCGCTGAACCTGCTGCTCCTTGCTCGGCTTTGGGGGAACCGCCTAGGTCTGTCCCGAAGAGTCGATTCGAGAGCACGCAGAAATCTTGTTCTGATCTCTGTCGTAACGCGTGGTGGTCATGTTGGAAATCTGAGAAGTGACTGATGACAGAGACGACTGTCGTGTCAAGGGGCGAGAAAACACTTGATTCACGCTGGGAGGCGAATTGTCGTCTTCGAGGCTTAGTTGAGTAAATCTCGAAGTCAGAGAACTATCTCTGCTGGCCGTCACAGTTGAATATGACTGGGCCTTTCTGACTTTGTTGTTGTGGAGTGGAGCAAGAGGTTGAGAACTGTTTGGCTGGAAAGTGGTCGGCATACCATTGCTAGGCCCCGTGTAATCTCTTTCCTCCTCGCGAAGCCCGTGGGCCGTCTTTGGTCGAGGGGCTTGGCTCTTCGATCGCATGTGTCCGGGTCGAGTAGCTGTTCGTGGAGGATTCGAGGGGGCATATCGATTGGGGCCGACGCTCTTAGCGAAGTTGTTCGATGTTGACGTTCCGAGTCTTGATTGGGAAGCCGAGGGTTGCTTGAGCTGAGAGGATAGTTAGTAGAGTTCCAATTGCATGATCATCCGCCAGTACGAAAGAAAGCCTTTCAACGCCATGCCCAGCAGTAACCACAAGTCCTTTATTGCATGTCGGGAGGTTACTAGAAGCCGTTCGCTTTTGAGCTCCTGGTCTCCGTGCAGGCAAAGTGTGACTGGCACTGAAGGACCTCATATTGCAATTGTCGACATGAAACACAACCAAAGACCCCTTGCAATATGTATTCGTCGAGACAATCGAAAAGACGAGAAGGAAAGCAATAATGATAGGCTTGCCAATCGTACAAGATGGCATTGATCATGACAATAGATAGGCACTCACCCCGGACATGCCCGCAAGACTCTGGGGCTTCATGTTGGATCGGACGGCCGACGGGGCAGCCGCAAGGGACGTCGGCTTTGCAGGATACTCGAGGGCTCGATCGGAAAGCGGCTTGCGCTTGGCTTCGGATTGTGATGCTACTCCTTCGTCAGTAGGAGCGACCGTGGAGAGACTCGATCCTGCAAGTACCTGGTTGAGGAATCTCGCGCTTGAGGTTCTTGAGAGATGCGAGAGAAGTCACTGTTGACTGAATGCGTGCATTGTGCTGTGACTCGCTCCATTCTGTGAGTCCTCCCCCTAGCTGCGTCGACGGTGCGGGCAGCCTGCTCATCTTGGAGCTTCGAAACGACTATTCAGGATCAGCAATGTGTCTTGTTGCATAAACATGTCTTGCACTCAAACATACTGTGTCCATGGCGAGTAGAGCACGCGCGCGGTGCAAAAGCAAAGGAACTAGTACGTGGACAACAAAGAGTAGCGCGCTGCCAGCAGTGGTAGAAGGCGTGTTGAAAGGTGAAGTGGATGGAAGCAGGATGCGTAGCTTAGTATAACCCACCTCGCAACCAGAAGTGTTATTTTGGTTGGAGGATCCAAATGCGTGTTAGCTCCTGGTACTGTTGGCCTTAGATTGGCGATGAGGCCGCTTGTTTATCGGCGTGATGCGGGCGTGAACCTGTTGCCCAGGCGACGTGGGTCCCGAAACGGCCTACGCTATTCCCGCGCTTGTGTGGCTTGACCTTGCATGTGGCTTGACTCCCTGTTGCTGACTCAGACGCCAACCAGCTCGTCCAACGTCAGTTGCAACGTGGGGGCTTTTCTACAGTACGTCCACGTCGTCGTTGAATATTCACATGTCATGACGCCCAAGCAGATGCGCTGTCGCAGACTCTAACCTAGACTCGCAATCCCTTGTCCCTTTGTTGGGTGAACCTGAGTCGCGTCTGCATCCTTGAACTTTGGGTCAGATCATAAAGAGACCAGGTCTTGCGCAATCTCCATGTCTCGATAGACAATTTCCAACCTCTTTCATCCTTTGTCCAACACACGCGAGCGAAAACACCATGGAAAAATATAGCCAGTTTCGAGATCGGGGTAAGCAGAATTTACAATTCAACCCCTTGCTCACATGCTAATTCCTTCTAGCTACGGGCATTTCGCCCTTTCTCCCCGTCTCGACACCCCTCTCCGCTGTCGCAACATTCACCCACGGCGCCCTCTTCCTCTTCCGCCTCCCATTCTTCATCTTCTTCTTCCTGGGCTACTTTCTCATCTTCCACTTCCTACCATTGCCTGTCATCTTCCGCAAGGTGGCCCTCTGGGGCTTGATGGCCATCCCGGGCATATGGTGGGTAGATCTTCAACTCGACGGTGTCAAGCGTGGCACCCTCGCCGACCAGCCCCGAGAGCGCTTCCCGCATCCTGGATCCGTCATCGCCGCCAACTTTACGAGTCCCGTTGACGCCATCTACCTCGCCGCTATTTTCGATCCCATCTTTACTGTCTCTTACCCTGAGACTCGTCAGGTGCAGCGGCTCAGTCTCCTCGGCGCCGTCTTGATGGCCCTATCGCCCGTACGAACCGCTCCCCCAAAGAACGCCAAGCTCGTCGATATCAGCGATCTCCTAGCCGACAACCCGAGCCGAGTCATTGCCGTTTTCCCCGAGTGCGGTACCACCAACGGAAAGGCCATTCTGCCTTTCAGCCCGAGCATTCTCCAATGCCCGCCCGACGTCCACATTTTCCCTGTCAGCATTCGTTACACCCCACCCGATGTTACGACCCCTGTGCCCGGAAGATGGTTCAAGTTTCTGTGGAACCTACTCTCCCGGCCTACAACTTGTATCCGCGTTCGCATTGCTGAGGGTCAGATGAACTCGGCTGCCGCAAAGACCAACGGCGCCTCATCCGTTCCCTCCGATCTGCGTTATCGCAATGATGTGGGCGCTGCTGTTTCCGGAGATGAACAGCGTGTATTGGATCGCATAGGCGAGGCACTTGCCAGACTTGGCCGTGTCAAGCGTGTTGGTCTCACCATGAAGGACAAGTCCGCCTTTGTGGAGGCTCTCAAGGGCAAGAAGAACTAAATATGTAAGAAATGAAAATGTTGCAGTCTTTGTTGAAGCGGTATCGGTTTGGCTTAGAGAAGGCGAACTTGATCCCTTTTTCGGATGGGATGGGATGGGATGGAATATGGAGTTCGCATTGCAAGGAGCTATTTTGGTGGCTGGCTTTTTACCTTGGTCTCGCGAATACCCACAATCACTCGTGGAGCGGGGTTACGTTTCCGCTTGTTCTTGTGTTTCTTCAATCTCTTTGGGGCTTGTATTGGTCTTGTTTGTACTTTATCTTTGTTGTAACGTAGCTTGTACGTAGACAAGAGGCCCAGGGCACGTTGAAGCGTCATATCGTCACATTGAAAAATTCACTCGACACTCATGACTGTAACAAGAAATCATTGGGATATAAAAACTGACCCAGAAAATCTAAATTCGCCTTTTCCGATCCCAGACAAAACACAAACATTACATGATTCGAGGACATCTTTGGCTTCCTCGCTGTGCCTTTTAGTTGGACAGACCACTGTCGGTAACGCAGCCCTCGCTCGCGTTCCTGACGAGCTGGGCGTACTTGCTGAGAGTGCCCTTGGTGTAACGAGGAGGAGGGGCCTTCCATGCCTTGCGGCGGCGGTCAAACTCCTCATCAGAGATCTCGAGGTCAATGGCGCGCTTCTCGGCATCAATGACGATAGAGTCACCGTCCTCGACGAGGGCGATGGGACCACCCTCCATGGCCTCGGGGACGATGTGGCCAATGATGAAACCGTGAGAACCACCAGAGAAACGGCCATCAGTAAGAAGGGCAACGTCCTTGCCGAGACCAGCACCCATAATAGCAGAAGAGGGCTTCAACATCTCAGGCATACCGGGACCACCCTTGGGTCCGTCGTATCGGATGATGACGACAGTCTTCTCGCCCTTCTTAATCTCACCAGCCTCGAGACTGGCAATAAAGGCAGGCTCCGAGTCGTAAACACGGGCCTTACCCGCGAATCGGAGACCCTCCTTGCCGGTAATCTTACCGACACAGCCACCAGGGGCCAGCGAACCGCGGAGGATCTGGATGTGACCGGTAGGCTTGATAGGGTTGCTGAGGGGTCGGATAATGGTCTGGTCCTCGGGGAAACTGGGCATGTTCTCGACGTTCTCCTTCAGGGTCTTACCGGTAACGGTCATACCGGAGCCGTCAATGATGCCCTCACCAATGAGGAACTTGAGCAGAGCAGGGGTGCCACCAATCTTGTGCATATCCGCCATGACCCACTTGCCGGAAGGCTTCAGGTCAGCAAGGAAAGGAGTGCGGTCAGAGACCTTCTGGAAGTCCTCAATGTCGAGCTTGATACCAACAGAGTCAGCAATGGCGATCAAGTGGAGAACGGCGTTGGTGCTGCCACCGAGGATGGTAGTGACAATCATGGCATTCTCAAAGGCCTGGCGGGTCATGATATCGCGGGGTCGGATGTCCTCCTTGAGAATGTTGCGGATAGCAGGTCCAATCTTTTCGCACTCGGCCTTCTTGCTAGGGTCCTCAGCAGGGCTGCTGCTGCTACCGGGAAGGGTCAGGCCCAGAGTCTCGATGGCGGTGGCCATGGTGTTGGCAGTGTACATGCCACCGCAAGCACCACCACCGGGGCAGGCGTGTCGGATAATGTCGAATCGCTCCTCTTCGGTGATCTCGCCAGTGATGTACTGACCGTAGGCCTGGAAAGCAGAGACGATGTCGATGGGTTCACCACCCTTGGTGCAACCAGGACGGATAGTTCCACCGTAGACCATAATGCTGGGACGGTTCACACGACCCATGGCGATAGCAACACCAGGCATGTTCTTGTCGCAACCGGGCAAGCTGATGTTTCCGTCGTACCATTGGCCGTTCATGACAGTCTCGATACTATCGGCGATGATCTCTCTGCTCTGGAGAGAGTATCGCATACCGGTAGTACCCATAGAGATACCGTCAGAAACACCAATGGTGTTGAAGCGGTAGGGAATCAGACCAGCCTTGGCCACTGACTCTCTGACAATGGCGGACAGGTCCATCAGGTGCATGTTGCAAGGGTTTCCCTCGTACCAGACGGACGAGATACCGACCTGAGCCTTGTTCATGTCATCCTCAGAGAGACCAGTGGCGTACAGCATGGCCTGGGAGGCACCCTGGGCCTTGGGCTGGGTGATGTTGGCGGAGACCTTGTTGAGTTTGTCATCGGCGGCGCGGAGGGCAGTGGTGGAGAGGAGGCGGCTGCTGAAGAGGCAGTGTTAGCATTGATTGACAGTGTACAATTGCTGACGATGAATTCGTCCTGAATTGTGGGTGGTGAGGTCACATACCCATGACTCCTCGAAGAGAGGGGGAGAGCTCCAAGAGCTCTCGACCGCAGGCGCAGGGAGCGGGAGAGCATTGTGACGGAGGGTATCCAAAGCCAATTGAGGCGTTAATTCAATAAAACAAGCCCTTTAGACTTTGATTCCACAGAATACAAGGTCAAGGCGGTGTCTTGCAAGTCAGAGTTTCTTTTCTTTCGGTGCGTCGCTGCGATGTCGGCTCGCCTTTTTACCAAAAAATTCCACGCCCACCTTCCCTGTGATCTTCCCTGTGACCTCTGGGCGCTCCCTCCCCGCTGGAACGCTCCCCGCATGACAATTCGGTAGTTATGATTGGCTTGGGGGCGAGGTGAGGGGCTACTTGCAGCAGCCACCTGCGCCGCCAAGGATGCTTCCGGGGAAACTGCTCCAACTCCGGAGGCGAGCCCACAGTAAACTCACCGAAACAAAATCACCACCAATGGTTGCTAGGGCATCCGCTTTTTTATCACTGGAACTCTTGTGTGTTTCCACCTCGTTTGGATAGCTATTGCCGACTATCCAGACCCCGAGAAGCTTCAGATTACCCTGATCGAGCCTATCATTGGGCAGGCGTTGGTTCAGAGCGACACCGGGCTGGCTGACATCCTGGATAGCTGCATTGACGTCAGGCTTCTGGCAGTCAAGACTTGGCATTTATCCTGACCAAAAAACAGTGTATTTTCTTGCTTCTCGGCATCCTAGTGAGACTTCATACTTCCTCTCTACGCATCATTTGTGAGAGCAGTTCAACCATGTCACAACCAAACCTCGCCCTCCCATATTGCCTACTAATAACTCGAGACCTGCTGAAGTAACGCCTAACTAGTCGCCAGACTTGTGGGGCGGATGTAGCTTACGGCTCCCTCACCGTCAATAGCTCGGTTGTCAATGGACAAACACTACCACCCAATTGACCTGACACAATTCACCACCTCGCCTACAATGGCATTCTTCAACATCCAAAGTTACCCAACCCATGGAATCACTACCTTGGCAACGCAGTTACACCGAAGTCAACCGCAATCGCGCTGGTGACGCAATCATTCATCTTGAAGGCCTGCCGTCTCTGTCACCAAGGCGTTTGTTGACAACGGCACTGTAGTCAAGAAAACCAAAGATCTTTTGCGCAATTCGGCAGACGGAGGGAACATAGAACATCTTATTACATTGCCGCAATCCAGTGATTATGCAGGACTTCGAAGTTGGTTGTCGTTTTGAGAAGGCTTGAGACCTTGCTTAACTTACCTGATAATAGGGATCTCCAGATTAAATTGGGCCAAAGTCTGGCTAACATCAAAGATCTTGGGCGAGAGTACGAAAGAAGAACGTGCTATGACTTGAAACACCTGCCTTGGATCCGAGTAGTCGTTTATTCTTTTCGACCGAGAATGGTGATAGTCAATTGTTCTCCCTTTATGGCTTCTCTGTTATAAGTGTCCAGCCATCTTCTTCAGCCAAAGCGATGTCGGCACCCTTAGCCACTAGCAGCTTTATCGTTTCCAAATATCCATCAATCACTATCCGAGCGGCGCCGCTCTCATCCTCTGATTCATCGTCGTCTTGACCACCTTGTCGGTCTAAACACTCGTCCTCTCACGCCGAGTTCCTACCATCCTCCAGGTTTACAATGGCCTCGCTCGCTAACAGTCTATCGACGATTCTGCTGGCTCACAGAACCTCGTTTTGCTGGTTAATAGTCGCATAGCGTACGAACTTTGGGAGCGCATTGCTAAGAACACAATCTGGTACACAATCTAGACCTCAACCGCTATGCGTTTCACCCTCCCCAATATCACTCTTGGTATCAAATGCTGCCCATCAAGCTCGAAAACACCTGGCTGTCCGCCATTACCACGTTCAGGTCATACATCGACTTGACCACTCTGATAAGCACGCCAGTGGGGGAAGAAATAATACAGGAGAGTGATTTGGGTGACCAGCCGCCTAAATAGTCTCATGTTTCCTTTCCATCCCTGCCTAGGCGCGGCACATGCCCGGCGCGGCCCGTCCTCTTGGCGTCTAGCCGCCGTCCAGGCATCTCGGCTCCGTCACCCCCGTCCTCCGTCACCATCGGCCCCATGCGACCCGCGCATTACCGCTCTCCAAAACCTTGAACCGGCTCCCCTGCGCACCTGACATCACGCCGCTTGAGTGGTAGCGAGCTTGCCCTCGCCAGGTTTCCTCTAGTGCAATGCCGAGTTTTTGAAGAGCGTGCGGCGCGTGCGCTTGGCGTTCTGGACGCGCGCGCTGCGCCGTGTTGCCGCTTGGTGTCGGTTGCGCCGATACCCCTAGGAGGCTCGGAAATGCCCCACCAAGTGGTGAGGATGGTGTTGTTGGCTTAGTCTCGGTTGATACCGATCTGTCGTCCCAAGTCAGGGGGGTGGTCGGGTATGGTTGTGTGGGGGATCCCACGTTACAGCACGAACATACATCAACTCGCGGAACCGAGTATCTATTGTCATGATGCTGGCATCGATCATTTCCAGCCACTCACAACTTAGTCCACCATGTGATACACAACCTCATCTGCTTTCCCAGAGCCAAGCCGTGGCATCATCCACAACATGACCCTGTCCACGCTGGCCCTTTCAATGGGAATGGCCTCTTTCATCGGCTCACCCTCCTCTTCTGCTAGGCCACGGTAGCGTTCAGGGTCCTTTCTGATATCTGATAGCATTCATGGTGTCCTCGCAGAGTCTAGATGCGTCTCGACATGGGGTGGCCTTTGGCGAGCACAGGGTAGATCCAGCAGGGGGCTGGATAGGAGGGCTCGTATTCCGCTTGAAGCAGGGGGGCAGGTAGCTGGGTTCAAGAGTTTGCATGAGGCCGGGGGGTCCAGAGCAAGGTACACAGATAGAATAGCTGTAGCATCACTAAAGCTTATACCCAAGCTTAAATGACATACTATAACATGTAAGACAAGTTTATAAGTGCTACGGATAATGCCTGGATAGCCTGAAAAGATGGTACTAAGCTCTTAATATCCTAAAAAAAGGCTTGTTCTATGATGGCTTCCTTTCCTATCGCAAGGGATGAAAGCCGTAACAACTCAAATGCCAAGAACCAGCAATAACCAACATGCAGCGAATCTATCTGCAATGGGCTAAGCAAAACAACCGAGAAGCTATAGCTAGGTACCGGAGAGGAAGGTGGCTACCTACTTCTCCGAAGCCCTTGTCGTTCTCTGTATGTTCTAGAAGTCTAGACTATCATTCTGGAAGTTTGGGCCGACATTCCGATAGTCTTCCCTAGGTGTCACCGAACCTATTCACAGTTTTACACATTTTCAAGTCAACGCGAGGTCTAAATTTGAACGATCAAATATGAAAATTCCCTCTTCAACGTATGCTTCTGTCATGAAATGTTACAATATAGCTATCTATAGAGTGCGACCCTTCAAGCCCAGACGCGAGGTCGATATAATGCAGAATTTTGAACAAGACTTCGAAAAGACGCAAGTACTTTGCCTATGAGTGCTTAGTGTCATGACAGGGGTTCAGAGTTGTCACGCGTGTGAAATCTTTCTGCTGTTCCGTTGGGGATGCCTCGTTTTTCGAAAAGCAAATGTCGGCCATGGGTGGATCATGCCATAGAACTGCTGTTGAACGGCATTGCGGCCCGTTGTCAATAAAAAGCTCAGCAATTCAAGATATAAAGGGACGAGTCCTCTGCGTGTTTCTACCTGTTCTATCACTCTCATCATCCACTCATCCTCAACTATCAACTGTCAACTATCACTCACAGCTTCAACACTTGTGTCCTCCACAAGTAAGCTTACCCGATCCACATGATTAGCGAGCCTAGAAATACCTGACCAAGCTCTCTAGTCACAATGAAGTTCTCCCTCCCAGCCGTGGCCTTTGGCCTCTCCCTTCTCGGCGCTGGCGATGCCGCCAAAATCGAGATCAGGTCCACAACTGGACCCGGACTCATCCCCGTTTCCTCAACCGCTTACATTGGCGACGATGGTAAAACTTACCCTCTGGGTGGCAGCTTCTCCGATGGTTGCAGAAAGACTAGCTACAATTGGATCAAGGAGATTTGTATCGATGACAAGAAGGGAAGAGCGCATATTATCTATTCCGGCGGCACCAAGAAGTGCTTTAAGAGAACCCGCTCATGGTCTTACCTTTGCGGAGGAAGTGAGAGCTGCCACGCTGGCGTCTGCAACAGGTGTTGGGAGTATGATTACACCGTGGTCAAGTGCACCTGGTGAGGTTGGAGGGAGGTCGGCGCAACTACCTTTCACTAGGAGATCTCCTGTGCTCACTGGGGACTTCTTGAGCAGATATCTATTTCCTATCTCTAAATTGATGTTTCTTAATTTTATATCAGCTTTTATAATCAACTGTCATTAACATATGCGTCTTTCCACACCATGACCAGTCAGTCTTGTGACGCTAGGTAATATATGTAATGTTGAATGCAGAAGTCTAACTCACCCCTATGTTAAGGAGCTCAATCTAACCCTCTTTGAAGCTCATTACTTTATGAATGCCCGCAAGATCATCCAGACGCCTCTTAAGCCCAGCCATATTGTATTAGGTTAGATAGATAGCTTCATTGATGTTGAGCCCGTACAGAAGTCAAGACTTGGCATTCATGAGTAACCAAGCCACAGGTTTCTTCGTTGATTCTTTTTCTAGCATCTATTGAACGCACTGGATATACTCCCTCATTCATTCATTAAGTGGGAAAGGCAAGCTTGCTCCAAGCAACACCCATCCTCAGCCCTCCCATTGCCGCCTTTTCATCTACATATCCTCAGCAACCCCCAATTCCAGGCTCAGTTTCACGCTCCCAAACCAGCCAGTTCTAGCTTAAGCAAACCCTCCTTCATCGCCTTTGTAATCTCCTCAATGTTCTGGAAAGAAAACAGATTAAAGTGATGTCCTTCTACGTCAAAGATCTGGGCAAACATGTCCTTCTCGTAGGCGTCCCACCCGAGGTTTCGCTCCTCACGGCTCAGATCCACGAGACTGACCCCGTCGCCTTCCATCGGCACCGTCTCCTTGGCGCGAACCAGCATGATGCGTGGCCGCTGTCCGGCCTCCCAGACCGGAGGGGTCCAGTCGGTGATCATCCGTCGGGCATCGGCCATGGCACGGTCAGCCAAGATCTGGTTCTTTGACTTGCCCTCCTCCTTTGAATCATCTTTGGTGATCTTGGCAGTCTTGGATCGTGCGAGGGGGAAGATAGTGTCAACCATGAGAATCCCAATGACTTGAACTCCACTGCCTTCTTGCTCAAGCTGCTTCGCCATCTCAAGACTCAAGTGTCCTCCAAAGCTCCAACCACCGAGGATGACTCGTACTTTTCCCTCTGCATTGCGCCGCTTGGGAAACTCAGGGCTCTTGACGGCTTCCTTGACGAAACCGCAGTACAGACGAGCCAGGTCAGAGAGGCCACCCTCAAAAGGCTCTCCACTGCGAAAGTTGGGGTTGTGGATGCCGTACACGGGTCGGGATAGTGAGTTTAGGCAGTGGTAGGCAAAGGTTGTGCCGCCGCCATCGTGCATGAGGATAGCTGGGATGGAATGGCCGCTGGCACCAGGACTGAGCCAGTCCTCTGGCTGGATGAGCTCTGGGTTTGAGTCCATGGCTCAAGTTGTGGAGGGAATGAGCCGCAGTGATGCTTGGCTTGCTCAACGAGAGGATAATGTGAGTTTGCAAGGGCACTTGAGCAGCTCGGAATGGGGAGATGTACCAAGAGCAAACGACTCAGGTTGCCCACAGGCAATAATTCGCTCAATGGCGAGATCCAATCAGATATGCAAACCAAGACCAGATAATAGGAGAGAGACAAACAGGGCAACGGCTGGTTAAACAGATAGAGACGATCGAGTGTATTGATTGTGATATCGTTAGGTGAGATACACCCATGTCGCGTGGTGCACTTCGCGTTGGGGCAAGTATCGGCGGTGAAACGTGGGTCCCACCGGCGCCTTACGGGCCCAATCTTCGGAGGCCGGCCGGCGACACGGCATCATCACGGAAAACAGAGGCTTGGTTAATTTTACACATTTATTTGTTTTAATGTTACATGAGGATTATTTCCCGCTACCAGGTAATTTTGGATTTCCGTCTGGGCTTGCTCTCGGACTCTGTCGTCGGCTGAGGCTTGGACTCTCTCGTTGATCGAATTTCGGGCTCTCTCGTTGATCGATCCTCGAACTTTGTCGTTGGCTGATCCTTGGACTCTCCCGTTGATCCAGTCTTGTCAATGCCCAAGCTGGTAAAGTCCGTCTCCATGACCTTAGGATCCGCCAGGTATCCCTGCAGCTTCCAAAGCAGCAGATGAAGGTTCCTCATAGCCCGTGATTTCCATGGTTTCAATATCAAGACCTCCCGACCTCGGAAGACCCAAGTCTCTTTTCTTAGCTTCCTCACTCCTTTCTCACCCAGCAGCCACGACAGGTCATGAACCGGGACCTTTTCAGCTCCAAATTTAGGATCACCGTCAAGGGTCTGGTAGACTGACTTTTTGCCCTGCCACCGCTTGGGGAGCCATAGTATACATCCGCCCTTGTAAGCCATTTTTGTATCCTCCCAGCCCGCGCAAGGGTGAATGAATTTGTAAATCGGGGGGTCGCTGGCATTGGCACGCAAGATGAGAGCGTTGATGGCCTCTTTTCTCATCATCTCGAGTAGTATCTCGTCCATAGCTTCCCGCCAGATTCTCCGCTCTCCTTTTGCGAGCATAGCCATTCCGTGACGGCTGGAAGCCAGGTTGGATAAGTATTTGTGGTTAGAGCCGGGCGTGCTCAGGATCTCGATGGCCTTCTTTCGAGCGAGGACGTAAACTGTCAACGGCGCTCGTCGGGGTCGTCGTTCCTGAGATGATGCATCCTCGACAGGGGTAGATTCTGATGTACCCTCGACCACGGTAGAGTCTGATGTGCCCTCGATAGCGGCAGATTCTGCTGTACCACCGGCAGCAGTAAACTCTTGTGTGCCTTCGACAGCCGCGGATTCCGGTGTACCTTCGACACCGGCAGATTCTGACGTACCCTCAACAGCAGTGGACTCTGCTGTACCCTCGATAATGTCGGCCTTTGATGCGCCCTCGACAGTGGTGGGATCTGTTGTACCTTCGATAGCGTTGGACTCTGCTGGAGACGATTTTGCTTCCGTGGTGACAGCCTCTGATCCCAGGAAGGCGCCTTCGGTTGGCAACTCATCCTCAACGTCCTCCTCCACATCTTCCTGCACATCTTCCTCCACATCCTCTTCGACATCCTCTTCACCCTCCTCCTCCACAACTTTCCCGAAAACCTCCTCCAAATCCTCCTCGCCTTCGACTAGATATTTTTCGCGCTGCACTCGAGGTAGTGAGAGATTGGGATCGTGAAAAGGTTCGAGGTTTTCAAAAGTCAGAGGGCCGGGTGCCCACCATCCGGCCTTGATGTTTGGATCTGGGTTGTCAACCAGTTCAAAGTCCTGGAAAAAGTATCGAGGGAGAGAGGTGTTTGAGTTGTTGCACCGTCTCATGGGGGTCATGAGCGCCAATGCTGCACAGGGCGTCAGTAAAAGCGCCTTCAACATGGAATATCCTGCCTACCGAATGGGTTGTTGGACAACTTTTTCCGAAACTGCCCTGATATCTTCCCCGCGGTCTTCTTTTTCGGTCGACGTTTCGCCTTCATCCATTTTGGGTCCAGGACTGGGGACAAGGGTAGCGATCCGCTTGCCGTCTTGACCGTCTTGGATTCGATGTCAATCTTGAGGGGGTTGCCCTCCGCATCGTGACCGAGTCCGGATTCGACCTGCTTGGTGAGGGCCTCCTCTGTGAGGTCGGACCTATCCCAGGACGCCCATCGCTTTTGGGCTTCGGCGCTCAGGCGATTGACCTGAAAGCGGCCTGTGCAGGTTATTGCGCATCGTTTCATGGCGGTCGGAGGGTATGTCGTCAATTCGTCACCCCGTCGCGAGCCATCGCGTGGGCGTTGAGAGGATGGAAATTTGCCATTGTCAGATCTGAGATCTGAGTGGCTGACGTTGACGCTACCAAACGTTAGGGTGGGGCCTAAAAGCGCCGTAAATAATGGAATTTAAGAACAATGCCTCGACAGCATGTGAAAGGGGGTTTTATTTCATGATGATTAAATAAAAATTACCATTCAAAACTCATTTACACTTCTCATGAACTTGTTACATTTTCCTACTATCTCCTGCATAAAAATTCTATCGCATGAGCTTGTGGGAGTTGGGTCTGATTAGCTTTGTCTGAATCCATTCAAAACTTGAGAGAATACAGTACGTGTTGCGCATGTGCGCTTGAAGAAAAGCAAGCGAGATACACGTGATGCAACCTCGACGTCTATGATGATAGTCCAGGCAGGTCTGGTAGCAAGGACGGGAGTTTACCGACAGCTGAGAACAGGGTCATGTCAGAAGGTCACAACTCATCAAGTGAATTCAGGGATAGAGGGCCTCACAAGTCTAGATTCAATAGCTCTGCAAAACCCGTCACGTTGGAACTGGGGTACGGAGGTTTTTCCCTCTAAATCCCTTAATTAGTATAGCCAGATCGATAGTGTCGGACGGGAGATGCAAGGCATGGGGTGCTCAGACTATACCAAATGAATGGGTCAACCCGCATCCCGGGGCCCCTGGCATTTCTCTCGTTGACCACGGCTCAGCCCGAGCTATTGACAGTCTAGATTCTGTGAGTGCGTAGGCGAATATAGGAAATGACCGCGTGAGCAATCAGCTCCCCAGGGATGACGATGAATCTCATCTTGGGCCCAGATCTTGGGACCCCGACACGTCAGTGTATATTTAACCCGAGGTCTTGGCACCTTTGTTGTGGCTTTCTGTGACATTGCGCTCCTCTGCAACTTACTCGACATTTTTTGGTTTTTTATTACAAAGACAGCAAATATGGTTGCATTCAAGTCGACGCTGCTGTTGCTCAGTGCAGCAAGCACCGTTTTCGCGTTGCCTGCCAGCACCAAGAGCCCTGAATACGGTATCAATGGCGAGTTGCTAGACTCGGATGTTGACAAGAGGTCAAACTACTACGCACCTCCTTACCCAGGTATGCGACAGTTGGGGTTCGTTTTGAGTGCTCTTTCTAAACCATTTGTTCAGTCTGCAATTCCCGCGACCAGGATTATCAGGCCTTGAAGAACAACAAGGCAAAGGGATCAGCTTTCTGCTCTGCCTACCTTCGAACCACCAAGACCAAGACGGTGACTCCTGTTGTTCGCAAGACTACCACGAAAACAACCACCAAAGTCGCCACGGTCCAGAAAACCGGAATTGTCACAGCCAAGGCTTCCTCCACAGTCACAGCCAAAGCGACGAGGACGGCCCAAGCTACCATCACAAAGACTCGCACTAATCAACTCACCGATACCACCACCAAAAAGGTCACTGGCACTTTCACCAACAAGGTTACCAGCACAGCGACGGCTCAGATTACCGAAACTGTGACAGAACAAGTCACGGACAGTGTAACAAAGCAGATTACCAGCACTGTCGCTTACACCATCACGAATACCGTCACAAAGCAGGTTACGAGCACCAAAACTGAGGAGGTCACAATCACGGATTCATCCACGGTTACCCTAACGTAAGTATCTCCGCTACTCTTCTTCTTTTTCAGACCTTAGATCGCTAACAGCTGTTCCTATAGTTCTACGTAAGCCTCTCTTACTCCTACAGTCGCAAATCTCTTACTAAAACATCATCTAGAGCGGACACTCCCACAGTGACCGTCAGCCAAGGTATGTTATCATCGCACACATGTACCTCGAGACAAGCACTGACACATTTATCCAGAGTATCATTGTGCCATCAACGGCTATGGAACTTCTACCTACAGTCTTGCAGGGACCAGCGGCAGCGACATCACATTTGACAGTTGCAAAGAGTACTGCTCTGGCGTCTCCGGCACCGTCAGCTTCGGCTTTGGTGCTGATCAGTGCGCTTGCTACAACCAGCCAGCGTAAGTGAACCATCTGATTTTCTCCATCTTCATCCCGTGGTTTCGCTATCATGTTTGAAAGCGATAATGACTGAAAACAAAATAGGGAGGTCAATGCTAGACCACAGAGCTCTCAGACCGCATACTATTTCTACGATATGGGTTGCCCCTCTGCCAATCAGGTAAGCCCATTCAACTATTCTCAACAAGCCACCAGATTATCGGGCTGAGCTAACTCGGACAACCAGCCTGCCAAGAGAGACTTGGCCAAGCGTGTTCAAGTCCCTGCATATCTACCACGTCACAATCCCCGCGAAGTGAGCAGCGCCTGTTCGTGTCTCGTCACCAAGGCGCCAGCTCCAGCCACTACTACCGTTACCGCCAAATATCACAAAACGGTGGTGTCTACGGTGCTCAAGTGCAAGACTATCACGACGACGAAGCAGAGAACTATTACCGTCACTAATGGCAAGATCTACACGGCTACAAGCTACGAAACTGAGACCGATACTCACTACAAGACGATCACAGTAACAAATCGCAACACCGCCACAGCCACCAGCCCGGTTACTGTTACGACGACTCAGTACATCACCGTTACCGTCACAAACCGCAACACGGCTTACGCCACCAACTACAACACGGCCTACTTCACCAATGTCAACACGGTCTCCAGCACGAATACTGAAGTTGCTACTGCCACGAGCACAGATTACGTCACAATCACTGAGTATGGTACGGTAACGAATACGGCTGTCGCTTATGCTACTGTGACGCCTGATGCAGTTACCGTGACGCAAGGAACTACTTATATCTATGGGTCTTGAAAGTGGTGAACATTAAGGTAGATGGGGAGAGATCGGATAATAGAGAGTAGCGAATGAACCATTAAAGTAACAAAACAAGTGTCTAAATAATAATAATTAGAAGAATCTTTTGATAATTCAGAAGTGCTTCTCATAATTTACAGATCTTTTTAATGTTTAATAGCTTTCGACCTTTGCACGTATAATTCCTTATGGTGTTTATGAGACCTACCCTGAGCTCACCGTCCCCACGGCCCGAGCTCCGGTCTAGCTCCCCTACCAATTCCGGTCGCATGCGTAGACCTTCCATCACCAACACCCTCGACTTCTACCGCAATGCTTCTACGACCTAGGACGTTGCGCGTGCTTCGCGGCGTGTCGCAGCAACATGTGAGGACATTTGGCTTCTCCAGCTCCTCTGCGCCGCCTTCAGCCACCCCAATGGCCAACATTCCCATGCCCTACATTGAGGAATCATCGGTGAGCTAAGCTCGGTTACCTGCAATTGCTTGTGTCTAACGGTCTCAGGCTGCTGGAAGAAAGACTTGTTCGTTTTGACCGACTCCGCGACCGGCTAGAGATGCTAATGGGTTGCAGGGGATATCTTTTCCAAGCTCCTACAGGTAAAGTCCTGTTCATCGCGTCGAGTCCCAACTAACATCTCCAGGAACGCATCATCTGTCTCAACGGCGAAATCAACGATTATATGTCCGCTTCCATAGTCTCCCAGCTACTATGGCTCGAGTCCGATACCCCCGATAAGCCCATCACGATGTACATAAACTCTCCCGGCGGCTCGGTCACGTCAGGTACGATCGCTCGGATACACGCCTTGGTCGAAGCTCACCGCATGTAGGAATGGCGATTTACGATACAATGTCGTACATCAAATCCCCCGTGTCGACGGTCTGTGTCGGTGGCGCCGCGTCCATGGCCGCGATCCTCCTGGCGGGAGGTGAAGCTGGCAAGCGGTTCTCGCTACCACACAGCTCCATCATGATCCACCAGCCATTGGGAGGAACACGGGGACAAGCTTCAGATATCCTGATTTATGCGAACCAGATCCAAAAGATACGAGAGCAGTCGAACCAGATCATGCAGTATCACCTAAACAAGGCCAAGGGTCACGACAAGTACACGATCGAGGAGATTAACGACCTGATGGAGCGAGACAAGTACCTGTCGCCAGATGAGGCCTTGGAGCTAGGTGTTATTGACGAGATTCTGACGAAGCGACCTGAGTCGGAGCAGGAGAAGAAGGATGGACAATCGGAAGCTCCCAAGACCAGCTAGGATTGAAGGGGCGAGGGAGAGAAAGGACGGCAATGTCGGTGAGAATCAGACATATGTCTGTCAGTTTCATGCTGACTGTTTAACCTACGCCATGTACAACTAGATATCGATCAACCTAGCAATGCATCTATTTTGGCTGATTCAGTAACGAAATCAACGCGGCTTACCCGCCAAGGGCGCCAATCTCGGGCTCGCGGCTCGGTTTACTACTTTCTTCAATCCGAAACAGACTGAGATAAGCCTAGAGCAGAACCGCATCATCAAGGTCCTCCCCAGACGAATGAGGTTCAAACGTTCAAGACTGAGCGATTATTAGCAATGCCAGGGGCTGGGAGACGTCAATCCTTGGGAGAAAACCGCGCGCCCAGGCAGAGCGGATGGCTTAGTTCTGCTGTCAGATTGGTTAAGACGAGGGATGGCGGTTTGACTCGTAGGGATATAGAGTGGGACGCTCTCCAGTTCATGGCGTCTTGCGCGGTTACTGGGGTTTGGAGGTGTTTTGGGTTGGTGACCCGGGGGAACTTGAGTTGGTGTTCCATGAGTACAATCTTGAGAGGTGACGAGGTTATGATTAACAACTCTCCCTAAAGTGAAAGAACTCAATTGCAGCATTAAATCTCTTGCTCCCATTCAAAAGCCGAGCTTCAAGAGAATTGCTCTCCTCATGAACGAGAAAATGCCGGTATCGAGATCAACGCACCTAACGAGGCTTGACGTCATGCCTTTATCCACAAGCCCCACTCAAGGTACCCCTCGATGCCCCTCCATGTTCGAGCGGGAAGTTTTGGAGGGGAACCCTTAAAGCCACCAGTTGCCTGAAGATCCTCGAAGAAGATCAGCAATATTTTCCGTGTTTCTTTCGTTTCTTCTCTCTCATCCTTTGCGCGGTAAGAGCTGTTCAAGATGGAGTACGATACCAAGACCCGTGAGTTCCTCGAAGCGTTGACCGAGCTGCGACTAACTGCCTGATTACAGCTGTGTCTGTCACCAGCGATCCCAAGTCGTTTGCTAGCGACTCGGTCCGACAGCGATGGCCTGTCATTCTGGTGAGAAGTCTGGATGTGCTAAATGGTGTCCAGCTGCTGACGCGACCAGACCCAATCCATTGACGACGTTTACCGAGCTGTCACCAAGGCCACCGACCCCGAGGCCATCGCAGAGGGCAAGAAGATCATTGAGCAGCTGGCTGGTCTCAAGTACGAGGTCGAGCACGACCGAAAGCTCACGTACGGAATTCCCTCAACGTCGAACAATTCGAAGCTGACTTCCATAGTCCCATCCCCGACGATGGCTTCACAGACGAGATTACGGCATACAACAAGGAGGTTGAGGCCCTAGGCCCTGATGCCCACTGGTACGATGTGCCTTGGCTCTTCTCCGAGTGCTACATGTATAGGTACGAAGCTCGAGAAGCTTCTAACAAAACCAATGCTTACACCCAACAGACGCATCAGCACCTTCTTCCGCCTCACCAAGCACTGGAAAAACTACGACATGTTTGCCCGCCAAAAGATGGACACGTTCCGATCGTCGCGTCCCGCCGTCCTCGAGCTCGCCAGCAAGTACAGGCAGTTTATCGAGCAGCTCCGCGCCGACAAGGACTCGACACACGACGCCAACGCCGAGAGACTCCTCTTTACCGAGATGTTTGAGATTTGCCTCTGGGGTAACGCTACCGACCTTTCCCTGCTCACAAACTTGACCTACGAGGATATTCAGAAGCTACAGGGTGCCGAGGCTCGTAAGGCGGCTGAGAAGAATATTCTGGTTAATGACCTTCCCAAGGCGTATGAGATTCTGAAGAAGGCTCAGGCTGAGGGCAAGAAGGAGCGTCGTGTTGACTTTGTCCTTGATAATGCTGGTTTTGAGCTGTACGTCGACCTGATCTTGGCCGGCTACCTGCTTTCTTCCGGACTTGCTACCCAGATCGTCCTTCGACCCAAGTCTATCCCCTGGTTCGTTTCGGATGTTCTGCCTAGCGACTTCAGCGGCCTCCTCAACGCTATTGCCAACCCCCGCGCCCTGTACGAGACTGCTTCTGAAGATGAGGAGCTTCAAGGCAAGACCCCTGAGCCTCTGTCCGACGAGGCCGAGGGAGACCTCAAGTTCCTTTTCCAGGAGTGGGCCACATTCCACTCCGAGGGTCAGCTTATTCTCCGCCCTAACCGATATTGGACTGCTGGTGGCAGCTTCTGGCGACTGCCTCATGAGAACCCCGAGCTGCATGAGGAGCTCAAGCCTTCTGAGCTTATCATCTTTAAGGGTGACCTGAACTACCGAAAGCTGACTGGTGATGTGAGTTATTCCACAACGCTGAAAATTACAACGCTGACAAATAATTAGGCTTGGTGGCCGGCCACCACACCCTTCACCGAGGCTCTTGGTCCCATGGGTCCCTCCTCGGGCCTCAACGTCCTATCTCTACGAACCTGCAAGGCTGACGTTGTCGTTGGTCTCCCTGAGGGCAAGGACGAGGAGCTCAGGAACCTTGAGGGCGGCGGCGGCGACACTGGTGCCCGACGATGGGCTTGGCACGGAAAGTGGGCAGTCGTGTGCCTATCCCAAGGTCATTAAAAGTGATTTCCATCAGAGAAAATATTTCTGATGCAGTTTCTTGTTGATATGAAGGAATGATAGACTTATAGAGAAGGAAAATAACCGAGACAAGGTGCAGCTAGGATCTAGACGATCTATACGATCCATGCACTTGAAGCTCGGAAATGACCCACAGTTGGATTCACATCCCTGCCGCCATCTCAGCTACTTTAACTTGATTGGTCGCGGTCAGCGCCGTTGGTGCCCTGAACCGTGTGATTACATTATTGCTTCTTATTTGCAGCTGAGGATGGACCTTTAAAGAGAGTGCAAGTCCCGTGCTGTTGCCTTGGGACTCTTGAATTCTTCTTTGTGGCTTTGTCCAGAATCAACTCGACAATGGGTATCCTCTTCTCTCGTCCGGCCCAGGAAACCTTTCCCGACGGAGCATTTCCCGTTGGGAACATTTCATCCCTCAACGCTTCTTCCATCGCACCTTATATCGGAGTCAATACGGGCTTATACAGCGGCATCTCAGAGTCCAATCTTCCTCCGATACCTTTCGAGTGGATCGTTTCCCCAGATGCAGACCGAGTCACGGATTCATGTCCCAACGGAGACAATATTCTCACCTTCTTTGGTGTCTCGGAGGGTGTCATTAGTATTCTTGTGCCCATATTTGCCTATCGCCCTTTGATACACAAACTCTCCCGAGGATATCTTGGTCGACGCACAAAGAACTCTATCCTGGTGGCCTGGACAGTCACATTTGCTTGTCAACTCCTAGCCAACGCCATCATCGCTGGCATGATTGGCAACACGCCTGGTTATGGCCATCTCAACATGCTTCACATCTTTACAGTATACATGACTCGTCCGCGCTTTCATTTTATCGTCCTGGCTCTTCTGCGCAGTCTTGTTGGAATAAAGCGCCCTCGCGAGTGGGACAAGACGACTATTATCAATCGCCGCCTAGACAATCGAGTCGAATTCCCTTTTGC
The DNA here is from genome assembly GCA_017654865.1 of Fusarium sp. FW16.1. Lineage (NCBI taxonomy): Eukaryota > Fungi > Ascomycota > Sordariomycetes > Hypocreales > Nectriaceae > Fusarium > Fusarium sp. FW16.1. The sequence continues at coordinate 2,307,024 of JADNRB010000001.1, forward strand.
AGATTCTTACATCGCCACTGTCGCTTCTGAGATGCTCATGTTCATCATCTCGGCAATCTTTACGGGAGTGACATGGCATCGGTACCCAAAATTCGAAATGTCAGCCCGCGAGTACATGGACGACCACATCAACTACGTCTCGAGCATCCCGGGAGTCATGTGCCTATGTATTCTTGGTTTTGTACCTATTTACAAGCGCTATGGCGACGCTTTTCCGGTCGAGGGGAGGAGATACGAGGCGGCCCGGCGCTGGGGTGCGAGTGTGGCAGCGGACGGCACGACGAGAATAGGCGTCAAGAGAAATACATACAAGGGCGCGGCTGTGAAGAGGATTGGGAGTGCAGTGGCTGCGGCGTTATTGATGGGATATGCCACGTTGGTGCAGTGGTCGTACTGGACGAGGCTCTTGGAGCTGCCGGGTGTTTTGTAAGTACTGTGTGTGTGAGAGAGGGCTTGAGCTGACGCAAATAGGTTCTGTCCACCGAAGATGGTGGAGACAGGGGTCATCTGGGCTGTTTTCACTTTGATAGGTAAGTCTGTCGGGCTTGGCTTTGATCTACTGCTGATAAACGACAGGTGTGTTGGCCGGGGCAGCCTCATGATCGTTGGTTTTGACCATCTATGCCCTCAACTGCCAAATCATTGGCTCCCTTTACTCAGATTATCGCTGAATTTTTCTCCATCTGCTTAAAATAAGATCAAAGTACACTTATATAGCATGCGTAGTCTCGGAATCTCTGGTGTTTATTGTTCGTGGGGTAAAAGCGTCACTCTCCTCGTCTTTCATTCACCATCTCATGGGCTGTTTGGAGTAGTGATTAGAAGAAAGCACACCCCTCTAGCCATGATTCATTTAGAAAATAGTTTAACTCGGCTCCGGCCATCTGATGACCTTGAATCCTTCTAACTTGTTGACGCGAAGCGAAGGTATAGGGTAGTCATTCATTCATTGGGAGGTGATCACTTTCCGGCCACACTTCTTCAAAGTTGATATACAGAGATGAATGCATTCATGAACTCATTTTCAGTACGAACTCCGTCGACTGTCTTTTACTGGTGCGCCTCTGCCTCTTTTTTCGCCTTGGTTTCAGCCTCTGCCTTCTCCCTGTCCATAACTTCTGACTCCCGTCTGGCCTTGGTGGCGGCCACCTGCGCTTCGATCTCGGCAGCGATGGAGAATGGAGTGCGAGCGCCCGTGCTTTGAACTCGATTCTATTTCAAGATTGTCAGGTTTTTTATTTTGTATGTGTTGGGAGGCCTGATATACCTGGTCAGCCTGGAGTCGCCCGTCATCGTAGTGCTGTGGACATGACTGCGCGTTCGGCCTAGCCGCGAGGCACTTGTGCTTGGTTATCAGGCCTTGTGGTGTTTCTTTTCCGTGTATTAGCACTTATCGAGACTCGCAGGGCGTTAACAACGAGGGATCGAACCAGTTGTAATCTCTTGGATTGGCCCTTCACCCGTGGCTTCTTTGGCAATGTCCTCGAAATGCTGTACGACTTCACGAGAAGGCATTTTGACTGTTCTTGGAGTAGGATTTCGAGTTGATAGAGATGTTGTAGGAGTTTAGGTGTGTTGATGTTGATGTAGGTGTTGATGGATCAGAGTGAAAGACATGATGAGAATTAGAGTGAACTGGCAGTTGCATACTCCTACTCTCCGTGATTCATGACCTTGCGTCACCGATTTCACAAAACAGAGCAATGAAGGGAATTTGTAGCCTATTTGGCAAGTAGTTGGTCGCACCTGTGCTATCGTGAACACCGGTCATGAGAGGCCACGACAGGGAGCGTAGCTTGGGGGGACAGTAAGTTATTGAGCAGGTGAGCCCTAACACTATTCCGAATTAATACACAAGGTATCATAAACATGGAATCTTCCTGGATCAATTAATGCATGCCCATTGTGCAAAGAGCGAGCTGGATTTGTCTTGACCGAACAACTGTAAAAGATAAACCAGGAGGATACCGATGGCTTGGGCCCTGCCAAACTTACCCCGAATTCCCGGCTTTAAGCGTGCATGATTAGCGGCTCATGTCGCATGGCCGAGACCTCATGAGAACTGGATGGCGGTCAATCAATTGTTGACCAGTTTCCATGCCAAGCTTAGGGTAAGAGGTGAAAAGAGGATGCTCATGAGATATTAAATATTTTTAATAGTCTAGAGACAATTTGTGAATATTCTCTTCACATTCATCAAGACTCCCGGCCCGGGGTAAGAGTTACCTCGACAACCGGTGCCATCTTCTTTCCCATTCTGGATGCCCCATGCCCCGCAAAATCTTCAGCCGGAGCCGGGGCTGTCAGGTGACGGGGTAATATTGGAGCTCCCTCACCATGAGCCCAGACTCCAACATCTCGACAGTTGCTTAATCCGCGTTGCGCTACTGATCATCATGGAATCGAATGGGTCAAGACCGCTGATCCCCCGGATTCCAAGCGGAATGACCCCTCAGGATTATGCCGCGTCGCCTCCCCGGCCGAGGAGGCATCTCCGCTCGCGCGAGGGATGCTTGACGTGCAAGTGCGTATAGACTCAATCAATGCAGATTGTAAACTGACAATTGCTTTAGGAGGAGAAAGGTCAAGTGTGACGAGCAGAGACCGCGGTGTTCTCATTGCGAGAGACTCAACTTTGAGTGCAAGTGGCGACCTCAGCAACGATCTACGGCTCAAAGGAGGCAAGCAAACAACGACGCGAGCAACCAGCAGTCAGATCAGAACCTCTCGCCTGCGACAGATGCATCACCAGGAGCCTCGGTATTTCAGCCTGCGCATGCGGTGGACGAGGTGTTTGACTATGCGAGCTTCATGTGGGACTCGGGCGACTTCTGGCAGCAAGTGTCTCCGGATATGAATCCAAATCCAGGACTCGAGGCGCACATGCTGGTAGGTCTACAAATGAAGAAGGCCAATGGACATCTAGTAACTTGGTATAGGCTGCACATTCACAAATCACCTTTCCGGACAGGACAACGTTTCCAAACCCCTTTCCGGGGTCATCCGTCACACAAAGCAACGACAGCCCAGACAAAGCGCCCCTGCCTCAAGGTCAAGGAACTGGAAGCGACAAGTTGATGGACTTTTTTGCCAGCTCTGTCAATCCCCCTATCATTGCAGAAGTCGAGACACAGAAGAAGTGGGTTTCGATGCGGCAGGCCGTCGTCGAAATGGCCAAGGTCTCCCCAATGGTTCGACACGCCATACTTGCTTTTTCGAACCTGCTGCTCTCCCGGAAAGATGGAACGTGGAACACAAACGACCAAGGTCACTATGAGCATGCTGTAGCAGAGGTCGCTAGTCGTGATGGCTCCCTCATGACGGAGCACAGCACTGCACGCGAATACCTCCTTGCAGCTCTATTCTTCCTCGGTTATATCGATATTCTCGAAAGTCGACTCGACGCGGCGCACTCCAACCTCAAGCGAGCATATATCTTGTTTCAAGCAAGCAACAAAGGCACCTTGACATCGAACGAAAAGCAGTTGCTCCTATGGATTCGACTTTTGGACGGACGAGCGGTATCGGCGGGTGGCGACGGTCTGTTTTTGACAAAAGACGACGAGATTTTGCTTGTGGAGGCGTCACCTGCAAGCCTCGACGGGGAAGTCGATGACGTTTCCAGGCCCGATGGTGCTGATGACATTGAGGACGTCCTCTTCCAAGTGTTGTACCAACCTGGTGTCGTCTTTTACCAAAAGGTCCAAAGCTTCATGGGGAGAATCTCAAAGATTGATCCTTGGCATCGTTCGAGGGGTACTGTCGAGGATGAGATAGAGGTCATGAACATCGGGGCTGTGATTGCAGCTGACCTGCGGACCCTGTACGAGCAGCGTCCTCCGCTGATGGACTATGCAGTTGCAGGGAAGCTGACGGAGCCGCACGTCTCGAAACACTTGGCTTTTGTAATCACGAGGGCTTTTCGCACATATCTCGCCAACTTTCACGCCAGCAAGGTCCACTTACACCGCGTCGCTTACAAGACCCTCCCCCTGACAAAGGAGGCGTCCGAGGCGCTGGATCAGATTCGGAAGTTGGCTCGTCAGATTGTGGAAGACCTGGAACCCGAGGATATCCTTCCGGTCAACATGCTCTGGCCTCTTCTGATGCTAGGCGTCGAGGAACAAGATCCAAACGAAAAGGTGTGGATCAAGACGCAGATTCTCAACATGGAAAAGGTGGCTACCAACGCTCGCATCACTGCCCAGGTTCTCGAAGAGGTTCAGGCCCGGCAGGAAGCGGGCAAGGTTCGAATGGATATCCGAGCCGTCATGCATGCCGTCTTCAACTCGTGCTTTGCCATCGTCTGAGCTCATGACGCATGCAACAACGGTTCAGCTGCATGCTCTTTGTTCCGAGGAGCCACTCGCCTTGTCACCCGGCAGAGCATCACCCCAGAGCCCACCCCAGAATCCACATCGACAATACCGATGACCCGGTCCGGTCGGCTTTAGTCTTTCAAGGCACGAGGTACAGCTTCGATCGCTTCCAAGACCCCTGCGTGGTGGTCGGCTCGACGCCCCACACACACTCTTGGTGCCGATCGGATGCGGTTGACATGCCATCCCCCAACTTCCCCGCATGAAGCCATTGCCGGAGGTTAGAGCTTCACCGGTACGACAGCTCGCGAGACATGTTGCTGTTGTTGCCTTGAGACGTGGCATGACGTCGTTTGAACTTGATGGAGACGCCGCTGGAGACTCCGTGGGGGCGGGATTGAGCATGACACGAATAAGTCGCTGTTAGTCCCACGCAGGAAACCAAGTCTTTGTTTCTGGTCCCCGAGGCAACTTTTTCTTCTACTCTACTCTTCATCTGCATCCTACGGAGTTGGTTTCTTCTTTCAAACACACAACAAACTCGATCAAAATGGGCTCAATCGCGACGACAAAGGCCAAGTCCTTTCCTCCTGGAATTCACGTTCCTTGTCTCACTTGGTTCGCCAATGATGCGAACCAGGAGATTGACTGGGATCTCCAGAAGAAGCACATTGAGTTCCTTGTGAACTCTGGCCTTGATGGCAGTACGTGAACCTGATGGACTTCGCCCAATTCATCGCTAACTTGCTGGTAGTCGTCATTGCTGGCACCAACGGCGAGGCCGTGACCCTCACAGCGGCCGAAAAGTCGCAATTGGTACGAACGACTCGAGAGATTGCGACCCTTGCCGGTCGTCCAAACATCACCATCACACTCGGCACCTCGTCGCAATGCACTCGAGAAGTCATCAACGAGACACAGCTTGCCAAGGACGCAGGCGCCGACTTTGTCCTCGTCCTGACTCCCAGCTACTTCCACTTTGCCATGACGCAAGATGCCATTGTCGACTTTTTTGAGGAGCTGGCCGACGCAAGCCCCGTTCCTGTAGTCATCTACAACTTCCCCGGTGTTGTCGCTGGACTAGACGTCAACTCAGAGATGCTGGAGCGCCTTGGACAGCACCCCAACATTGTCGGCGTGAAGCTGACTTGTGGAGGTATCGCCAAGGTCGCTCGTGTGGCTGCCCAGTACAAGCCCGAAGAGTTTACAGCACTCGCCGGACAGAGCGACTGGCTCGTCCCCGCCATGGCCGTGGGAGCCACAGGAACCATCACAGGCGTCGCAAACCTCTACCCCAAGGTCTGCACACAGATCTTTGACCTCTACAAGGCCGGCAAGACGCAAGAAGCCGAAGCCGCACAGCTCCGTCTGGCCAAGATGGAATGGGGATTCGCCAAGGGAGGCATCAACGGTACAAAGTGGGTTGTAGCTAAGCTTAGGGGATATCCTCTTGAGAGCTGCCACTGCAGAAGGCCGTATCCCAAGTATAGTGATGAGAGCAAGCAGGAGTGGATTCTCAAGGTTGTAGAGCCGCTTGCTGTTGTTGAGAAGAGTATTGGAAAGAGGGGGATTGATGCTTAAGGCAGCATGTGGCTTGATAGAATTGGTATAGAGTACATGAATGCAATGGAAATTATGAGCATGAACTGAACTTGCGGTTTTCAATTGAGCAACTACGTCTTGTGGAAGGTGAATAACTGGTCGCTGATGAAGCTGGCTGAGCCCTCAACTTGGGACCCCAACCTAACATTGCCTTGAAGTGTTGTGTCATGAGAAACACCACCACCTTCTCTCATTACGTGCTAACCGGTTCTTGGCATCATGATACCATTACCTCGGATCCTTTAGGAACTCGAGCATCAACATGATCAAACACCCCTGCTTCATCTGATCTGACCTGACCTTGGACTCTTTCCGAGTCAGAATATCCGATCATCGGCCCAAGCTAACCCGAACCTCCACACTCTACTCCCCCGCACACCCCAATCCCTCCAATCGCTTCCCTCGCTCGCCTCGGCTCTCGCTACTCGGATGTTATGCCATGGATACAACTTGACCCAACTCGTCTGGCATGACTCTCCACCTCCTCGTGACAATCCCCAGATTTCCCAAACTGTCCCCCTTCTCTGTGGAGCCTTCTACCATTTCTCCAACTTTTGAGTGACACAGCACGGGAATTCACCGAACACAATCCCCAGACTTTTTGGTGGTTTCCCCCCGCTTTTTACCCCGGTCATGGTTCGTTTCCCAGAAAAACAAGGTCACGAAGGAGAAAACTTGGGGATATATATCTTGTCTAGCCTCCCCGCGGGGGTAATTGGATTTTTTCCTTATCAGAGCATGAGCAGGGATCGTCCCGTTCAATAATTGAGTTTTATATCTTTTTGTTGTCCATCAACCTCACGTACTCACAATGGGTGGCTTTCGCGCTGTCGAGGATCGGCCTACGCCGAAGGAGGTGTATAACTGGCGTCTCTACACTGAAGCCGCTGTTATCGCTACTGGATCACTGCTGTAAGTGCTCTCATGAAAAATTTCATGTCTTTGTATCTGACCTTGTCAGGTTCGGCTATGACTCTGCTTTTGTCGGCACCACTATCGCTCGTGAGAGTTTCAAGCGGGACTTTAAGATCAGCCCGGACGACTCAGCGGATATTTCCAGCAACATTACTGCTACCTTTCAAGCCGGTGCTTTCTTTGGTGCCATTATTTGCTTCCTAGGTATGTCTTTATCGTGGAGTTGGATATACAAAAGACTAATGTTGTAAAGTCACTGAAAAGGTCGGTCGCAAGTGGGCGCTGCAGGGCAATGTTGTCGTCTTCCTTATTGGCGCCATCCTCATGACGGCTGCTACTCATCAACTCTCTTATATCTGTGAGTATTTACCCAATTCATGTGTCAATATAATCTAACAGTTTCAGATGCTGGGCGTGCTCTTACCGGAATCGCCTGCGGTGCCATCACAGCCACAGTCCCGAGTTACATCGCCGAGCTCTCCATCGTCTCAATCCGCGGTATCCTAACGGGTCTCTTCGAAGTCGCATACCAGATTGGTTCTCTCGTCGGTTTCTGGATCAACTATGGTATCAACCAGAACATGGATCCTCTTAGCGCTACTAGCTGGCGTGTCCCGATGGCTGTGCAGATTATTCCCGCGGGTATCCTCTTGGTTGGTGGATTCTTCCTCCATGAGAGTCCGCTGTGGTTGATGCGCAAGGATCGTGAGGAGGAGGCTACTCAGGCGCTTGAGAGTCTGCGAAAGCTTTCGCGTGATCACAAGTGTAAGTGGCATCAGCAGTCATATCCAGAGACAAGTATTGACACATGGCAGATCTTCAGGAGGATCTTGACATGATCCGAAGCCGTCTGGCTGATGAAGCCGTCATCGCTGGCAAGTATGGCTCGGGTCCTTGGGCCTTCTTCCGTGGTGCTCTGTTTGAGCTGTCTCGCAAGGGCATGTGGAACCGTGTTCTCCTCGTCTTCTGCTCCTTTGCTCTGCAGAACATGTCTGGTGCTGCTGGTAAGTTTGATGACATCTGCCAATTTGCATAGACTAACACGAGACAGCCATCAACTACTACTCTCCCACCCTCTTCGGTTCCCTCGGTATTAGCGATGTTGCTCTCTACACTGGTATCTACGGTCTCGTCAAGGCCGTTGCTTCCATCATCTTCTACGGTGCCCTCATCGACATGTGGGGACGACGCAATCCCACAATCATCTCATCCGCCATGTGCTCTGCCTGCCTGTGGATCGTGGGCGCGTACGTCAAGATTGGCCACCCCGCTAGCATCATTGCCGAAGGAAGAGAGCTTTCTCCCTCTACAGCCGCTGGTGGTAAGGCTGCTACTGCCATGATTATGATTTACTCTGTCTTGTAAGACTTCACTCCATTTCCGCTTTAAGAGCTACTTCTAACCGTCTTTAGCTGGTCTTTTGGTCTCAACGGTATCCCCTGGATCGTCTCTGCCGAGATCTTCCCCGGTGCCCTACGAAACTTGACCGGAACCTGGGCCGCCTGCATCCAATGGTAAGATTCCCCCAAAAGCCTCAATCTTTACAATTACTTACACCCTCTCAGGGTCACCCAATTCGCCATCACCAAGGCCCTCCCCTACATCTTCAAGTCCTTCGGCTACGGAACCTGGTTCTTCTTTGCCTGCTGGATGATCATCGCCGCCATCTGGGCCTTCTTCTTCCTCCCCGAGACCAAGGGAAAGACCCTCGAAGAGATGGACGTCATGTTTGGCTACGTTCATGACCGGGCGCCTAGCGAGCATGATGATTTCGTCAAGACGGCTTCAAAGGGCTCTGCGATTGAGCACTCTGAGGAGAGAGTTTAATAAAGTCAAGTGTGGGATTGGAGTCTGGTGTGAAGGTGTAATGGTTGTGTGGAAGCTGGAGTTGTGTTGCGTCGTGGCCATTGTTGGAGTTGAAGCTACTGTCACCTATCAAAGATACCCCATATAGCTCCAATGATGTAAGCCATTCCAAGAGCTTGGACGCAACCTGTTCGTGGTTTGATCTATTAAAAGTACCCTTGAACATGCAGGTGGTGCAGATATCCCTGTCGAGTGAACAAAGAACAAGACACACCTGCAAGGTACAGCCGTCAGCACAAGTCTGTTATAGCAACTTCTTCAAGCCTGATCCGCATGTTCTTTGTGTGTTTCGCCTATTAAAGGAACAGGTGGGCGAGGACTAGTAGAGGATCTCAGGGTATCAGCTGAACAGAACGAGGGACCTGTCTTGACAGATATATAGAAGATTGTGGTATCCGAGGCAATGAGGAACTTGAAACATCATTCAAGCAACATTTTACGCAACAATGGAATCTACTCGGTATTGCGCTGGCGCAACTCCACAGCCTCGTGTTCAACAGCAACCACAGACCATCAACCCAGCTTTGCTATCGAGGCAAGGAACAAATGCCATTCACTCTTCAGACGCCCGTTCAGAGACACTTCATTCTTCAAACTTGACTCATCCACCATCTGACAGCACCTCAAGTCCCTCTCCATACACCACCAATGCAAGAGATGCATGGATGGGTAGCTCAGGGTACCCAATGAGCTTCACAAGGAGTAGCATGGGAAACTTCCGACCAAACTGGGAGTTATCCAGCTACGAACCCGAACCATTAGAGCCCCTCTTTGGCCTGGAACAGCATCTCCCACCTCTACCAGACCCTCCTCCTCAGCAGCGAACACCACCGGTGCCGCGGTTCAGACCAAACATTGGATGGGTTCCTCAACACCGTCAACCGACGTACTTTAACGCAAACGTCAAGGTCGTGTGTAATGGACAGGATAGATTGGTTCCACATCGTGCTTATGTCATGCAAACGAGAATTAGATAGTTGGGAGCCCACTCTTTAAAGGATCATGTAGCGAGTTGTCATTATTGATAGAGCGGATATCTGATACATCAACTTGGCTATTGACACATCCCTGGGGCGATCATTTGCAAATCATTGTCATAATTTCTTCCATTTCACTTCAAATAGTAATCACAGGCTGAGAATGATTGTAAATCCTCATCAGAGTACCCGTCCATGCTACAAGAGGTATCTTGGTCCAGCAAATCCTCCTTGGCGCTTGTGTAATTTCGGACGAACCATATTAAATCAAGACGAAAAACATTTAAATCAAACATAGTTGCGAGGCGGTCTCCTCTAACTTTTCATTCAATTCATATGCCAAGATGCAAGTCATGTATCATCAAATAGCCAAGTCCATACATCAAACACTGTCTCGTATCAAACGCCCAATACAACAAGGGTATCAATCTGGGTATCAATATCTCAATAATCATCGCTTATGCACTCGGCGCCTTGGTATCTCCATCAACCTCGACTATGCTCGTCCCATTACTCCCCCTTACCTCGTGCGCTGCCTCACCTCTGTGCGGCTGTTGCTTCCAGTGCCTCGCAGGGATACCATCACGGAAGAAACCATTGATCTCCTCAATACTGCGGCCTGTCACTTCTCCAACGCAGAAGTAGACGTAAGCCCAAGTAACGAAGCATAACCCTGTGTAAACGAAGCCCGTCTTGGGTCCGAGGTTCGCCGAGTAGTAGAGGTATGGAAGCGTGAAAACGGTTACCCAAACGGTCACCCAAAAGGCAGCAACCGCTACGGCGTAGATCTTGTTGCGATTCCGGCCGACAGCCATTTCAGATGCCTATCATGGATTAGATAGGAGGGTAGGTAGAGAAAGGTGTCCACTTACAATAGTCCAGCCAAGGGGTCCCCAGGCAAAGTTGAAAGCTACAATCTCAATAATAACAAAACTGATAATGACCTTACCGATAGTCTCGCTAGGATTTCCACCAGGGATACCCAAGCATCCAACAACAAAGATGGAAACGGTCATGATACCCGTTGTAACCATCAACAATGGCCGTCGAGGAAGCTTGTTAGCCAGCAACACAGCTGCCAAGACAACAAAAACCTGAATGATAAAGACAATCAGAGTCATGAGGAAAGGATCCTTTAGCCCAATGGCTTTGGAAAAGACAGTGCCAAAGTAGTAAAACCATTGGATGCCGTTGATTTGCTGCGCAACCAATGCTCCCGCACTATACACCACCTTTCGTCGCTCTATAGGATCCGTAAGGAGCTGTATCCATGCTCCCTCGGTCTCGCTCGCACGTTCCCTCTCGAGATCCTCCTGTATGGAACGCATCACTGGCATCGGGTTGTAAGCCTTGTCTTCGTGATGAAGAAGGCGCAGCGACCTGTCGGCGTCATCGGGACGGCCGCGGCGGAGGAGCCAGCGCGGGGATTCGGGGACCCATGCTATTCCGAGGACGATTACGAGGGGGAAGATGAGCTGGAAGCCGATTGGGAAGCGGTAGGCAAAGGTGGTCTGGTTGTCGACTACGCCGCGGTTTATGGCCGCGGCTATGATCTGCGAGATGGATAGGGTGAGTTGCCAGCACATGAGGAGTGGGCTGCGGAGGGATTCTGGTGCGATTTCCTATACAAGCGTCAAGTCCCCGGGCTTGGTGTTCAGGGGTGGTTCAACCTACGCCCATGTATAGCGGCGACGTGGCCGAGAAGTTACCCACTCCGAAGCCTAGTACAGCTCTTCCGGCAGTCATGAGGGCCTTGCTAGATGTGGTGGAGAGCTGCATGACAACCCCGATGATAATGGCCAAGGTGCCCGATCCAAAGGCCCCCTTTCGGCCAAACAAGTCGTTCAGCGGTGCGGCAGCGAGGGAACCGACTAGTTCGCCGACGTTGATCATGGACGTCATGACAGCTAGGCTGGCAGGGGAGATTTCGTAATCGCCGTCGGCATTGCGGTGGCCGAAGTGGCGGATGAAGACATCTACACCCATGAGACATTCTACCACTTTCAACACCACAAAGATGCATCACATACCAAGCGTACTAGTACCGTTGAAGTAGACGCCGTCGTATCCATAAAGGCATGCTCCGATGGCTGCGAAGCCGCAGAAAAGCCAGACATACGGGTGTTGTATCTTGAACATGTCCGGGGCGGTGGGGAGCTATCTCGGGCCCGAGACTCGCGAATACAGGGCTGAATGACCCAAGCTAGTTCAAACGGTCTGGAATCTGGATCAGAAAAAAGACCGGCACTTGAAAAAGTGTCCAGGATGTCGGCGTGAGATTGGGGGGTAAAGCTCCGGCATTCAATATCAAATGGAGTTGTTGAGCCGCCCGCAATACCTCAAGATGAAGAGATAACATTTCTCTCCAATCCCCAATCCTCAGGGTCCCCCCTCGTGAGTTGCCGTCTTTTTCCTTCTGCCTTCTTGTCATGCCCAACCTGCGGCGTCTTGCTCTTGTCCCCCCGCCCGCCTCGCTCTCGTTGGTCTGGGCATGCCGGGGTTGTCACAATAGAGTTTCGACGGCTTCGTCGCACGGAACCCGCATTCAGGGATACGCCTTGCTCCTTGGGGAACGCCGCGCCGTGGCTGGAAGGGAGATGAGCTGACGATCGAGACCACACGTGAGATGCCGTCGGCCGGGGGTACCTTGGGCGAGGGTTTGTGCTTTTTCTCCAAAGGTTCGTTTTGGAGTTTGCTCCGGGAAAAGGAGAGAGAGACGAAACGAAACTACACCTTTTTGCCTTTTTGGAGATGGCACGAGGTTGGGCATAAAGAAGGCGGGCAAAGATAAAATTGGACGTCGTAAGTGAGAGGGTGATCGAAATATAAACTTGACTGAAGCAGCTTTGTTATACTTTCTTTGTTGATATGCACAAGACATTACACACTACCTAGCGACAAGACACCCTTGCTTGATTCTTTTTATCCCTGAGACAACCCAACAAAAGTCCCGAGTATGCGATCCATCCTTCCTGTCCCGACACCTCCTCCAGAGACTTGTCCTTACTCTCGACCTTCATCTACTGAAGCCTCTGCCGATGTCATCCCTCTACTCGTCGACGACACGTACCACGTCTTTCACCTTACAACACCTCCTTCGACAAGACATCACCCCGAGCGTCTAAGATCATCATGGTCACGGCTGCGATCAACAAACCTTGTCGAATGGACGAGGGACCCGGAATTTGTCCTGTCGCCTGGGGAGTCTGATCTCGATGCTGACGCCGATGGAGCCTGGACGGGCTCTGCCATACTTGGTCCGGACGAGAATATGAACATTTTTTATACTGGCTACAATTTATCTCAAAACGGCCGACAGACGATACTTCGGATAAAGGCGACGGATCGACACGGCTCGAGATTCCAGAGGCCCGCGAAGCCTATCACCATTCTCGGCGAGGGGCTCACAAAGTTCGAGGAAATTGACTTTCGCGACCCTTTTGTCATGTACAACCGGGGTGAAGGTCGATACTGGATGCTCGTGGGTACCCGTCTCTCCGGCGGTCCATACTGGAGTCGCGGGTGCATTGCCCTACTCACGTCTCCCGACCTCGAAGCTTGGACGGTAGCTCCAGAGCCACTATACGCGCCCAGTGACGTCTTCTGCCCCGAATGTCCAGAGCTCTTCTCTCTACCGAACGGCAAATGGTACCTCGTGTACTCTCGGTTCCACGCCCCCAACGCCGGCACCGTGTACCGCATCGCCGACACACCCCGGGGACCTTTCCGTGTTCCACGAGACGGCTCCCACGGTCGCCTCGACGGTCGACGCTGGTACGCAGCCAAATCATGTCCCAAAGCGGGCAACCCAGACAAGAGGGTCTGCTTCGGCTGGATCGGGGACTATGTCGACGACGAGAACAAGTGGCTCTGGGGAGGCGATCTTGGTGTTACCAGGGTCATGTGGGCAGACACCAACGCGTGTCTCCGCGTAGATGCCTCACAAGAGTTTAGGAGCTACATCTGGCAAACGTCAAGACCCGTGTCTCCCAGCAACGCAGCTCCAAACCTATACCTCTGCTCCCTAGGATCAACAGCCACGCACTTTCCAGAAATAGGCTCTGCAGAGTGGAGGAGAGATCTCATGGTGGACTTTAAAGTTGCGGCTTGTGACGCTCACAGCTTTGGGGTCATGCTTCAGACTGACGGCTCTGGAAAGGGGCACAGGCTGCAGTTCAGTCCCTCGGGAAACGGCTTGTTTCTGTTTTCTCTGATTACAGATTTCCCTCCCCTCGATGACTTTTGGGCGGACCAGTATCGCCTCCACCTCCCTAGGCCTATCGACGGGCCCGAGCTGGTGCGACACGAGAGTGTCAGTCTCGTCGACGGTGTCTTTCTCTTTTTGCGAGGTCAGCTGGTGGAAGCTTTCTGTGGAGGACGAGCATTGAGCTTCCGCCTCCCCATACCTGCATCTTGGACGGAGAATAGCCGAGAGGGCGTTCGTCGGTTCGGATGGTTTGTGGAGGATGGCATGGTTGACATTGTCGACATGTGTATGCGACACTCCATGGGACTCAAAGATCTGTCAGTCGAGTCGGACAACGGTCTCGAGGACGCCGAGTAAACATCATTAACACTGCAGCCAATATTTTTCGACTACTACCTTTGTTTTTCACCCCAGGTCCTCCCGCGGCATCATGGGGTTAGGGTTCGGCTGCATCACCAGACCGCTGAGGAGGTCGTACGCCCCGTTACCACCCGCGGCCAGATCCCAGTCGCCAAAGTCGGTGAATTCGTATATATCTGGGGCGTAGTTGCCCATCATGGGGCTGACCTTGTCGTTGAGGGGCTCGTTGAGGTTGACAGCGAGGGCGTGCTCCAAACCTCGCAGGATGGCGCCTTCGAGACGGTTCACGGCGTATTGCATTGGCTCATGGCTCTTGCTCATCATTCGGAGATTCCAGAGGTACGAGTTGAGGGTTTCTTGCCAGAAATGACGCTCCTGGGATGATAGAGAGGTGACGAGGAGGAGAGTTGTAAAGGAGCCCAGGAGCGAGAAGAGGTAGGGCGAGGTGAAGTACCAAAAGGCCTCGAGATGATCGGGTCTTAGGCTTGTGACGAAACTGATGGCGTTTTGAGCAGTCTGGAGGGCTATCTGACGGATATCTGAGAGAACTCGATCGTCGGTGCACCGTGGAGGTAGCGCACTAGATCGGATTAGGCGGCGGAGGAGAGTCATTACAACTCCGTAGTAGGAGAAGTGAAGATAACCATGAAAGCACAGCTTGCGCTGGTAGATGACATTCATCTGCAGCGAAGGCGGGATGCTGTGGTACCAGCTCGTCAGCATCTCAAAGAGCGGCCGGGCCTTTTCAAAGAGGATAAAAGTGTCCTGCTCTCGACATGTTCTGGCAGTGTAGAAATTGGAGTAGACGACTGAGAGAATCTGCGTCAACCGCACCATCTGTATATACTGCGTCTTTCCCGTGGAAGCAATAGATCTTCGGTCATCATCAGAGCCGGAACTTGAAGCCGTTGTCTGGCCTTCACTCTCAAAATCTGAAAAGTCGGCAGTCGTGAGATCTCCGACTGTCCAGTCATCGTCGTGAATGTGCACAGGACGCCCGTAAGCTAGAGCAGTCCAGCGATCTTGCATAAATAGCGCCCAACTTAGACGCTTGCGGACGTTGCGCTCCCACTGAGGAATCGTCCAGTTGCTGGCGTCGAGGTGAAGTCCAAGACACTGGCCGATGGCAAGGGCCTGGCATGTAAGACCCCATTGAAAGGTGTGGTCAGGGTTGAGGGGGTCTTCGGGCTGGCACTGGAGGAGCAGCAAAGCAGCCTGGATGGAGCTGAGCTTGGGGCGATGATACGAGGCCGGGATGGCAGTCCGCAGCATCCGTCGGAGAAGGGCGGCATCCGGGGGCGTCCGGATGGAGAGCTCCGGGTCGTAGGTCCACCAGCGGATAGCAGAGAGATAGACAGCCCCGAGGAGGGCTGCAGGGATGCGACGATAAGACTGGCAGTATGCCAGGGTGAAGGGATCCTTGGATAGGATGGGATAGCATGGCTGTACATGCCGCCAGAACAGCTCTACGAGGCTGGGGCCATGAGGACGTACGCAAGCCTCTATTGCGTCAACCTGGGAAAAGGTCGGGTCACCCTCGATGGCCTTTTCGTCGCGGGCTATGTGAAAGGTCAGGGGATACTCCTGGCCGTCATCCCTCTCCAGCACACGCCGTATAGCGTGTGTCTCGAGGCTAAACTCGTGAGTCCTATGGCGTTAGGGGCGGTGACGCATCAGTATAGGCTCCATGTCGCTCCCAAGACCGTACAGCTCAGCGAAGCGCGTGGATGAGCACCCCATGGTGCGATCTAGAGGCCCCAGCTCGACAAGCTCAGGAACCATGACCGAGGCCGGGGCGATGGGGTGGCCGCTGTCGGCCGATGCTCGCGTCTCGGCGGGAGACAGGAACGGCGGGACCGACTGGACGGACACGGCATCGTCCCGAGATTCCTTGCGGACCACCTGGTGGTGGCCCTGGACGGCGGCCGGGTGACTCGGCAGCTGCTGGCTCTGGGAAAGCTGCTGCTCATCAGCCGGACCGGGCTCGTCCCCGCTGTGAGGACCGGCGCTGCTCCCCTGGATGCTGCTCCCGCTTGCGCTGGTGATCTGTCGCTCCGGGGGGTCGTGCTGGAAGGTGCAGGGTGTTGCCCTCAGCTGGCAGTGGACGCAGTCGCCGTCACCGTCCTTTGTGACGCAGCGAGTCTTGCGCTTCCGACAAGCGTCGCAAGGCCGCAGGCTCCGGCGCTGTCGCTTCCGGGCGTTGTTCTGATAGTCCTGGGGCGTGATGATTTCCATTTGTGAGGGAAGGAGGAAGGGAGTTCAGGGGGAGTCCGGGTCCTCGATGGCCATGTCCATTCAGTTGAGAATTGTGTGTGGTGGTGTGCGTGCGGTTGGGAAGTTGGGGTGAATCTTGGTTGGCTCTTCTTCCCTCTCCCCGCTTTCTTTTTGCTGTTGCTTCTTTTACTTGTTGCGTTTTCCGTGCTGTGTTGGTTGCTGCAGGTCAGAAGCAAGCCAGTCATGCCAGCCTGTGTCTCAGCTAAACCCACGAGGTAAGGTCGGTGAATATAGCTTTCTCGGTGAGTGAGGCTGTGCTAGATGGGATGCTGGACCAGATGAGGCAAAGGTGATGTCGTCAGCCTCAAAGTCAAGTTTAAGATGTTTATAGAATGAACTCTCGAGGGCTTCATTCTCTCCCGCCAGGGCACGCGCGCCATTTAGGTAGCCATCCGGATGACGGGGGAGGCTGAGACTTGTTCGGGCTGAGACTCTCCCCGACTTTCCACCAGGGGGGGAACCGTGCTTGGATACCTTGTTTGACCTGTAACCTGATGGCGAGGCTCAAACAGACCCTTTTTGATGCCTCAAGATCAGATTCGTCCATGGTTCGTCCGGGGACCGTTTATTAGAGTTGAGACCGGTTCATGTAAAAAGCCCATGTGCTCGCGCCGCCTCGCCGCACCAAGACGCCATGGCACAAAGGCTATACCGATACGTAACCCGCCACAAAGTTCTCGACCCTGCCCTGGCTGCCTGCGCAAAAGGGCTTCCCCCCCCCAAGATCTCTTCCGGCTCCGTGGTTTCGGGAGTTGGAGTGGGATGGTTGTGCGCCCCCGATCCCGTTGCCGCCGAGTCTTGGCAAAGGAAGGGCGGAGGAACGACCCTGAAAGTCTGATTTGATTACTGAAATGACGTATGCTCGGAAGCCATGACCTCATCTTTTCGAAATGCCGTCTTTTGTGGCTTTGCTGCTGACGTTTTTCTTTTCAAAAGCGAGATTCTAGATTTTGAGGGGGGGGGTTCTCGGTGAGGGTTGTCGATTGTGGTTGGTCATGTTAGATCCAGGTCTAGTCAAACGCTTCTCGGTTCCAATTTTTGATCGTTTAGAGTCTAATTAGTCACGGTCCCAGCTGGTGTTTAGCCGTGTCCTGAATAGCTTCAGGTCCGAGTCTAAAATTAAACGCCGCTTATCTACCGTTTGGTAGGCGAACAGACCCTCTTTATTTATCGTTTGCTCAACGGTCTGAATAACTTCAAACGTGCATAATCAACAAAATGAACAATATGATAGAAATTAATATTGGGTTTATGAGTCAAGAGGAATAAATATCTGTTGCCTGGAGATACCGCAGCAAATTCTTTTCACAACAACATAAAATCTCATCTCTTGCTGATTTGTGAAGCACATCCAGCATCCATCTCTCAACACCACATTATCACATCACAACAATAATTCACAAGAGCCAAGATGTGCACCGAAATACTTGAGCTTCACAGCTGCCACCATGAAGATTGCACCTGGGAATACATCAAAACTGGCTCTCCCGTCCTCTGCCCTTATGGAATCATCAGTCGTCTCTGTAAAAAAAGAACACCTCGCGAGGTCATCCTTCTTCCTATGGAATGTCCCGATTGCTATGAAAAGGCCAAGAACGGCACAAGAGAAACAGCATCCTCAAAAATTAAAGAGTCGCATTGAGAAGAGCCCCAATCTTGTGAGGATCAAACTCGGGAGACTCGAACAAAAGTTGGCGACTGAGAATCATGTACGCCAAACGAGCTTCGAAGGATGGACATTGATGAACCTTGTCTAACTTGTCCAGCAGTCGTCAATGAGGAATATGGAGCTAAGGACGGTTATAAGCCAGTGTTGAATCTAGTTCCACGGCCGATCACTAACGCTGTCTACAGCGGATCGGGTACAGGGTTACGAATAACGAATTAACGAATAGACAGAAGCTCATTTGCGGCAATGTATCACATGCTCAGGTTCCCCCAGTGCCCATGTCTATACTCTGATTGATAAGATGGACGTGCATAAGTGTGGCTGCCGTGAGTGATGACAGCTGCGGCACCCACGGGGATGCATGCATGAATGTTGGGGATCTGTAATGGATGTCACTGACTCTGATATGATGCTGTCTGCAGTACTGCGCATTAGTATACTTTGTTGTGTCAAAGTCAAATTATGCATTCCAACTCTCAACTCAATCCATCCGGAGTCCACGATGGAGGCATGCGACTGAAGAGGACTAATCTTAAGTACAAAAATGAGTTTAAAAATATTCATAAATATAGCAAATATTGTATCCGTTCCTAGGTGATATTAGCCTATCCTTGGACTTGGTATCGATTAAGAACATGAGAAGGATTGCGGAGTACTCCGACGAACGTCTATCGTCCCGCCGGCGGCCCAGGTGACTTTGCGCTATCGGTCCATCACAACATATCTATTCAGTGAACCATCCATGACCAGGGTAGCTGTAATTCTGGGGAATATGGGGGGAATGAGAAAGATGCAAGAAGCCATACTATAATGAGACAGGTTCAGATACCAAGATTGACAGTAGATTACGGACAACACCTCGAATCTCGGCGAGCTCCGTCTGATACAGGGTGGCCAAAAACAACCACACACCCAAATAACCCTCGCTTATATTCTCCAACTCACTAACCAACCAGTATCCCCCCAATTCAATTAACCAACAATTACCACACTATGAAACACCCCAACCCCTGTCTCGAATGTTTAGACGCTTGCCGAAACAGGCATCTGCGAATGTTCACGTTGCCGCGGTCGCTATCTAGATTGGCGCGCTGCACTGGGGTACAATGATAAGCTCGGTGATGGGAATGGGAAATGGAGAAATGTCCGTCGACTACAAAAGTTCATCTTGGCTTTTTTCATCCGATTATCGGCTCTAACTCCACGTGCTTAAAAACAAGGTTAATGTTAGAGGTTATCAGTAAAAGTTCGGGGCAATTGCTGGATGTGATGAGGCGTGTTGAGAGCTTCTCTCCAGCCACATTTTGAGCTTCTCTTGAATCAACAGAGATAGAATGTCTTGGCTACCTAGGAACAACGAATCAATTCTCCAACTGAACTTCAAAACCTTCCTCTTTTGTATAGACATCCGCTCCTTCTCATCCCTGCTATCGCGACCAGCCAGTCACCATCCCCACGTGTGTCTTGGCGATGCATCTTCTGTGTACCCTGTCTCGGTGAGAGAGAGGATCGTCATGCCCACTTCCGGGGTCTCTCGGTGCTCTTTAAAGTCAGCGATGATCCCTTCTGATTTTCCAATCCTACTCAGCAACCATCGTCGTCGCAATTATGAAGGTCTTTGCTCTTGGTGCCCTCGCTCTGGCGAGCTCGGCTTTGGCTGAGGATGTCCTCTACAGCAAGCGTTTGGTCAAGCGCTTTGTCGATGACGATGGCAATTACAACATGTGTACGTCTCAATTGACACTTTAATAGCTACTCAGCTAACAGATAAGCCTTCTTCCACGTCAATGATGTCCACGCCCATCTCGACGAGTTCTCCTCTTCAGGCACCGACTGCGTCGATCCTAAGAAGGGCTGCTATGGCGGTTACGCTCGCATCAAGCACACCGTCGATGGCCTTCGCGAGGAGTACCCTGATAACCTCTGGCTCAATGCCGGTGATGAGTTCCAGGGTACCCTCTTCTACTCCTTCTATGGACCCGAGAAGATCGCCGAGACCCTCAACGACCTCGAGTTTGATGCCATGACGCTCGGCAACCACGAGTGGGACGGTGGTGATGAGGAGCTTGGAGAGTTCCTCAAGAACTTGACTTTCCCTGTCATTTCTTGCAATGTCAAGAGCGAGTACGAGAACTTGAACAAGACTATCAAGAACTATCACATCTTTGAAGAGCATGATCTGGCTGTTATTGGTGTCACCACCGACACCACCCCCGGTATCTCGAGTGTCGGCAACCTGACCACCTTCCTCGACCCGATCGAGGAGGTCCAAAAGTCCGTCTACGAGATCCGCAACAACACCGACATCAAGCGCATCGTCGCCCTCACCCACATTGGCTACGACGTCGACAAGGAGCTCGCCGCCAAGACCGAGGGTATCTCGCTCATCATCGGCGGCCACAGCCACACTCCCCTTGGAGAGATGAAGAACGCCGAGGGCAAGTACCCTACCATCGTTGAGAACATCAACGGTGACGAGGTCTTTATCGTGACGGCGTATCGATGGGGCGAGTACCTCGGCTACATCGACCTGACCTTTGACAAGGACGGCAAGGCCCTTGCCTACCACGGAGGCCCTATCCACATGGACAACAAGACTGATGTGGATGAGGACCTTGAGAAGAAGGTTAAGGCCTGGCGCGGACCCTTTGAGGAGTTTGCCGCTGAAAAGGTCGGCAACACCAAGGCTGAGCTTGACCAGACCCAGTGCCAGAAGGGAGACTGCCTTCTTGGCCAGGTCATGGCCGACGCCATGCTCGAGTACCGTCTTAACCAGAGCCGCAGCGAGGATGATAAGCCTGCTCTTGCCTTTGTCAACGCTGGAGGTGTCCGCGCCACTATCGACCAGGGTGACATCACCCGCGGCGAGGTCCTCACCTCATTCCCCTTTGGCAACGCCATTGTCGAGCTCACTTTCACCGGAGCCGAGCTGGAGGAGCTATTTGAGGGCGCCGTGTCCCGCTTCAACCTGAACAACAAGAAGCCCATCACCTCGTGGTTCCAGGTTTCCAAGGGTCTCAAGATCGAGTATAACCCTGAGAACAACAATGGCTCCAAGCTCATCAGCCTCACCCTCGACGGCAAGGCTTTCGAGAACGAGACCGAGTACCGTATCGTCACGCTTGATTTCCTGGCTGGAGGCGGTGACAACTTTATTGCGACACCCAACAAGAACCTGGCTACTCTAGATAGCCAGGATGAGGTGCTTATTCAGTACCTCACTGCGTATAACCCTCTGGACGCCAAGCTTGAGGAGCGTGTCGTGACGACGAACGAGACTAGCGCTTCCGAGGAGGAAGACCAGGAGGAGGCCGAGTCGGGTTCGGGAAGCAGCGGAGGTAGTGGAGGTAGCGGAGAGAATGCGGCCAGCAGTGCCAAGGTGTCGCTGTTTGCTGCTGTTGTGGGTGTTGCCATGGTCCTGTTGACGATGTAAATAGACGAAGTATGCGAACTCTGTATTTGATCTTACAATTATCACTCAGTAGAAAATGTGAAAGTATTCCCGGCTCGAAGTAATCAAGACGTTTCCCCATAATATCTGGTTCCCATTGGTTAGTATGCTGAATAGATGAAAGGAAACAAAGCCACTTACGGAAGACGGTAGCATCACAACCTTCATCCAGCATCCTTCCATCCCTGGGCAAAAGTGTGATATTCTCTCTGTACCTCATCCTCTTCAGGCAACAACCCATCTTCCTCCAGCCACGCAGAGTTTCTCATCTCGACACGAAACTTGAGCCACAGGAGAGTCAGGAATAGAACAGGCACAGTGAGCCAAAACAATAGCAGAAATAGAAGGATACCCAGATAGACTGGGACGGCGTATTCAGGATGGCCCATGCTTCTCAAACGGTTGTTTTATCAGGAAAGGGTTAACATGTTGGGCGACGACGACAGTTTTGAGTATTTGTGCGAAGCAGAGAGAAAAAAAAGGGTTCTTTGTGAAAAGGGCCCCTTTGTTCAGCATAAAGGAGACCAGCATCGTCTGAGCAAAAGAGAGATCGCACAATGTGCAATGGATGGACAAAGAGCACGGCGTTGTCGAGGAGTAACGCTATCGAGGATATGACTCGAGGGACTGGGCAGATGCATCATCTCCTGACGTAACGGAGCGCTGTGACGATATTGCACCAAGATTTGTATTTGCTGCATTACTTGAGGCTATTCCTCCCCAAGTCACTCATCCCTCGGACCCGATACATCGACAGTCGGTCCTATCCTCTCATCGCCTGCTCGTGCATCATACTTAGTAGGTATACCGGAAATCAGGCGAAGCGTCGTCCTAGAAAAGTTAGTCATGATTTGTGGTGTAGAAGGATCGTTACTCACATCATAAGCCTCGAGCACCTTCTCACCCCTCTCCGCCTTGCCGTTGGCCCTCTTGAACTCAAAATCACACAGAATCACCAGGATGATGGACAGCAGAGAGCACGCGATGCACGCCCACATGCCCGGCTTGTACCCCGTCAACTTGTCCTGCTCGCGGAACACGAGGCTACCCGCGATACCGCCGACGCCGCCAAAACCCACGAGCGTGGCGCTGCAAAGAGCGCGCTTCCACTGACCACGGATATTGTTGGCCTGGAAAGACATGGAGGCGGGGATATTGCTGTTGGCACCGGCAGTGACGAGGAAGACACCGAAGTAACGGACGTTGGCGTTGCTGGCCCAGCCCATGATGGGGAGGCCGATGAGGCAGAGAAGCATGTTGAAGATGATGATGGGACCACGGATGTGGTACTTGTCGCCGACCCAGGCTGTTGCGAACATGACGATACCGGCGAAAGCGTAGGGAGGAGCGACGAGACACTGAGCCTCACCGACGCTGAAACCCATGTTGCCAACCAGAATAATGGGGAGGGTGTAAGCGAGGGCATAAGTGATGGTGGTGGTATCAAAGAAGATGAGAGCATAAGCCCAAACTTTCCAGTCCTTAGCACCACTGAGGAACTTGCCAAGCTCGAAGGGGGGAACCTTGGTATCGCCACGGTCACGATGGATGCGGCTGACGACCCAGTCTCTCTCACGCTGGCCCAGGAAGGACCAAGACTTTCGCTTCGAGTCGGGGAAATCGACGAGGAGCCAGTAGCCTGCGATGCCCAGGGCGACGGTCAGGGCACCTTCGATGATGAAGATCCAGCGCCAGCCCGTGAGACCCTCACGGCCGTTGAGTTGCATGAGCTACATTTGTGTGAGTGAGAGTTGTAAAAGGGTTGGCTTGAAACTTACACCGTAGGCGAGAATACCGGAAAAGGCGGAAGCCACGCAGCCGAGGAGGTAAAAGACCGAGTATCGTTTACCAACCTCATCTATAAAACACATCAGCCACTAACCTGAGTGTCTTTAGGGGCATCACTCACATCGTGTGTACCATGTGCTCAGGAGGTAGACGCAGCTAGGGAAGAATCCAGCCTCAAAGAAACCGAGAACCGCTCTGAGAGCAGCAAGCTGGGGGTACTTCTTGACGAAACCCATGCCGATCATGACGGCTCCCCAGGACATGGTGATGAGGGCGAGATGGATGCGAGGGCCGATTTTGCGGATGAGGATCGTGGAGGGTGGTTGGAAAAGGATGTAGGGGATGAAGAAGACGAGGTTGCAAATGTTCTAACGCTATGTTAGCCATGAATCTTTTTTCAATGAGATGAGGGTTAACTTGCGTATCGAAAGCCAATGAGGTTCAACTCAACACTCATACCGGCAATGTTGGCGGCACTCATGTTGGTTCGATCCATGAGAGAAACACAGTACATGGCTCCAACAGTAATAACAAGACGACGATCAATACGCCGTATGATGCTCCTCTGCTCCTCAGGAGAAAAGCCATGATCCTGATCCTGCTCGGAACTGATCTTGCTCGGAGCCTGGTCTAGGTGCTTGTACTCTGCCTGCGCCTCGAGCGCGACATGGTCGTCGGTAGCATTCGTCTTTTCCATGATTTTTTGAGTGTAAATGGAAAAGTCTCAAAGGAAGAGAGAAGAGGGAAAGAGTGAGAGTGTTTATAACACACTCTCTGGGAGATTGGTAGGACAAGTTAAAAGGAGAATGCAAGGGGGGTTGGTTTGGTGATCGGCGGTACAAGAAAAGCCCCAAGTTACACAGAGGCCCTCAAAAGAAGAAGGTGAGGAAGTGTCGTACCAGGAAGCTGGGCCTACTTCTTGCTTTGAACAAACTCGTCCAAATTGATCGTCCCATCACTTCCTTTATATCCTCCAGGGGATATCTGGAAATCCACAACTGGCCCTACAACGTTAACCGACAGCCCAATCATCCTCGAGACAAGGACCCAAGATGCCTCGGATATCTCATCCCCCATACTCAGATTTCCACCCCAGACCTTGCTCTTTCTCCCTCTCCCCCGCAAGATCTGCCGTGGACGGACTCTCTCTCATTCTCCACCGACGATCCGGGGTCGTTCGTCGTCCGACTTTGCGGGGTAGATGGAGGCAGAGCTCCGCTTGGCAACGCCGGAGTACTGCCCGATCAGGAGCGAGACGCGATGGAGGGGTGTTTGCCTTTTCTCTTTGACTCTATCACCCGACCCCAGGTTTTTCTGGGGGATATTACAACCTTTTCGCTTGACAGGAAGGCTGGCTCTAACCCCCATGTTCCTTGTTCAGCGTGGCTTGCGTATTGATTTCTTGGCTGTGGAGGGTATGGGTGATTCCCTGCCCCATGCATTTCTTCTCTTTCCCCCGTTTAAATCGTGAAACTATACCAAGCGCCCGGGTTACGCAGCCTGTAGTCCCAAGCGAGCGTCGAGGCCCTTTATTGCATGGGAGAACGCCGCTGCGTAAAAGGCCAAGCTGCTGTGTCTCGTCCAAGAGATGTTCATATTGGGTGTTTTTCGCTACAATGGTTAATTATAGAGACACAGCAGGAATGGTCAACTTTGGCAAAGGCTCAGCAGGAACCAATTATCCAACAGCCAAGCAAATCCAATATCATTGGCAAAGCCGCCACTACACACCATCAGAACCAAATCAAACACATCATGACGAAAGCAATCTTTCCCTCCCCCCCCCCCCAGTTTCCCCCCCCTTCCCGCACAGACACACACTCTCTTCCCCGCAGCATCTCCCGAACAGCAGCCATGTCGACCAATGACGGCTCACAGAGACACCTTGGATGCCGAGGCTCTGTACAGAAACAGACATTGATCCAACTAAAGTGCAGATTAGAATCTTGGTCTAGGCTGCCCCCTCCCAGATTGTTGTGTCCACCCCCAGGATCGGCGACTACGCTAGTGGATATGGTTGTTTTCACACGGAACGAGACCGCCTCAACGTTCTTCTCGGCTCCAGATTTTGAATGCATCAAGGTGTATGTATGCATCATCCTCGGAGCTGGTTTCCTGGCGTGTCATAGTCTACTCCGTCGAGTTGCATCAAGACCGCCTGTCACTCGTGTGGCCTGTGATTCTTGGCCAGGTCATGAGAGTGGAAATTTGTCCATTGCAAAACGCTGTGAGTTCTCTCACTCGGGAGGTTCCGCCCTCCTTACTCTACGGGTCATGAGTTGTCCTTTGTCTTCGGACACTGACCGAATCCATACTCTCCCACCTCACCCATCTTTCCTTGATGCTCCGTGTCAACCCATCTTGTCCTGTGTACGCCTCGGTATCTCCTCCAAATGCTGAAAAACAAACCGAACCAGAACCGAAAGAACCAAGGGGTCTGAACCCAAGAATCGTGCAAGTCGTCAAGTGTGTCCCGTCGTCCCCCTCTTACTGTGTATCCTCAAGCCGACGTCTCCCTACGTCGACGCAAAAGCAAAGACAGCCCCTGAAAATGTGGCATCAACTCACTCGCCCGCGAAAACGCCTCACCGGAACATCGAAGTCGCCGTCACAAATGTCTTCTTGATGTTGTGCCAGATCAACCCAGCCGTGCCCACCACGGCAAAGATCTGAAGAATCTCCCAGGGCTGTCGCGTCTTGATCTCGGTCTCGATATAGTCAACCTTGCTCCCAGCCATGCGTGGGAACCGACCGGTCGTCATGTACTGCTCCATCAGGGCATCCTTCTGATACCACTGCTCTCGCAGCCACAGGTCAAACTCCTTCTGGTCATCCAGGGGGATGTCTGCCATGCGGAAACGACGCCAGTGAAAGTTGACCGACTTTGGGGGCCGACCCTGGAAGTAAGTGCTGGACAGACCAAACAACTCCTCTCCATATCCATCTCGGCTACAATCGCCAGTCAGTCGGCAAGGCTAACGCTGTGTGACAAGGTCTGCAGAACTTACGGGATTCCCTCATACGCAACCGTGCAGTCATATACGTAGTCCATTGTGCCCTTGAGTTCGTTCAGACAAAAAAACATGCCCGTACTCCGTGGAAGCATGACATGATCAGGGTCCTTGAGGTCATTCTTGGCAGCCCAACCAGCCGACTTTCTTCTTCCATTCCTTGACAGATTTGTGCCTTCGGGAAACAACAGCAACCACATGGGATCCATATAAGACTTTCCATTTGGGTCCACCTTGCGCTGCTTGAGTTTGCTCAGACGATAGGCCAGTCGAGGTTGGTCGGTTGCCATCTTTCTCGACATGAAGATGAATCCGTAAAACATCATTCCCCATCCGATCAGAGGAATCATCTTGAGAGACTCCTTGAGGATGATGTAGATGTGTCCATGCATTCCAGGCGAGTTGGCATATCCCACCCACCAGAGGTACAACCAGTCAGTGTAGATCTACAATCAGTTAGTCGGCAACCTCCCACACAACTCGAGGTTCCTACCTGGTGGTTGGCAATCAAGACCAAGCGCTCGGGAAACTCAAACTGCACTCCTCCGTCAGGTCGTAGTTTGATCTGGCCCGCAACCGACTCGTCACCGCTGATCCGAATAGTTGTAGGACCCCAGATCTGGGTCATGACAGTTGTGGTGAGACAAAAGGACCGCTTCGTCATGGCCATGTATGCGTAGTACCAGTCGCGATTGAAGAAGTACAGCGGCGCCCCAATGAGCTGGGTCATGTGGATGCTGTAAAGGTTAGATAGGGCCATGAGATGGATAATGTGGCCTACATGATGCAGCATGTCATAAAATAGAAGCTGAACAAGGCGCCGCGGAGGATCTGCATCAGGGTTCCGTATCCTTCCCTCCCTGACGGATGAGCAACCTTTGGCGCGACATTGGGCTTCTCTGTCAGCCCCGCAGTGAGGTCCGGACCAGGGAGAGAGGCCTCGGAGGGGTCGGCGTTCTTGAGATCGGCCATGACGGCGGATGAGCGTCGTGTATGTTGCTCGATGTGCTAGGTGCTGGTAGTGATAAATGGACGCTGTTGAAGCGAACGAAATGGCGGTCTTAAGCTAATATATCGTCCAGCTCAACAAAGAGAGTTGCCTGCCTTGAGCTGCAGCCAAACAGAACAAGACGAGGGGTCGCGTGGGACGCACACGAGGTTAAAAGAGGCCGCCACCAGAATCCAGCCTCGTGGCAGCTTTATCAAGCGGAAGTGAAAGAGAGAGCGGTCTAACCACTGGGCAAGTCAAAGATGAAGCTGGAGATGGAGAGGGACAAGGCTGCGAGACATTGCGCACATGATGGCCAGGTCCTGCTAAGGCTTTCTCTAGCTGCCTGTGCGAGTGACATCAGCCGCCTAGCGGATGCCTCGGAGGCGGAGGGTATGACGCCTGAGACGGAGGTCCGGTGGTTGGGGAGTGCCGACGCCGATGGGCCAATCAGAGGGCTTGGATATCATGTGTCTCGGTGCCGACATGCTAGATCTGGAGCTGTTAGAGCTACCCTGGAGATAGGGCTTTGACCAGATGGGCTCATAAAGATCAGGTGAAGACTCCAGGTGATCCATGCTTGCTGCAAAGGTACAAACTTTGACCAAACACTCGCTGTCAACATGGTATTCTTTGTTTCTCTGTCAAAGCTTAATGCAGATCTCCATGTGAGAGCTTCCCCACACTGAGCTTCCCCTCCAAAACAGGTAGGCGGTGAGAAAACAGCCCACCACAAGCTTCATCATTTTCTGCCCTCATGTGTAAAGCCGTTGCAAAGCCGCTGTGGTGCGAGCTAAGCTGTGCCCGTCTTCGGCGTCATTCTTTCACAAATTTATTCCGTCTTGCAAAGACCCTTATCTTTTCACGAGACATCGGTCATGCCTCTTGAGCTACAACATGTTTAATAGGTCCCTCATCAGGGGCTTGGCGGCTCTTGAGCCTACCTTGTATTCACGAGCAGTAACTTTACCTGTCCGACCATTAACTCGGTTCCCTTCGTGTCGTTCTTTGTCTACCACGTCCTCCCTTCAAACACCCGAGATTCGCAGCATCGCAGAGCTTCCACAACGAATCAGTCCTCGATACCTGCAGAGTACAAAACCCGGCTCGTCGCTGCTATCATTAAACTGGCCAAAGCCACCGCAAAATCTCCTCTTGATCCATAAGCTCTACTCGGCCCCCGTCGTCGAAGCCGTCGTCAAGTTTTCCAAGTACATCCACAATGAGTACCCTGAAGTCAACCTCGTCTTTGAGCCGCGCATCGCCGACTCGTTGAAGGAACGCCTCCGCTTTCCCATATACTCTTCGGATAACCGTTCCAACATGGCCGACAAGATTGACGTCATTGCAACCTTTGGCGGCGACGGCACTGTACTGCGAGCTGCGAGCCTGTACAAGTTGCACGGTTCGGTGCCCCCGATCTTGTCATTTAGCATGGGTACACTTGGCTTTCTGGGCGAGTGGGATTTTGGCGAGCACAAAAAGGCGTGGAGGGAGATGTACATGAGTGGCAGTGACGTCGCTATGAGAGACGCCGCTTATCCTCGAGGGGCTTGGGATAAGACGAGTACAGGGTCCTACGCTGGATGGGAGAGGCACAAGGGCAAAAGTTTGGGTTCTCAGAGGGCATCCAAGGTGCTGCTTCGACACCGCATCAAGGCTGATGTCTACGATCCATCTGGCAACAATATCAACCATTGGTTGTCTGATACGTTATCCAGCGATGCTGAGTCAGGGGCGAAGCCTATTGCGGGATCCAAGGAGCCTTCACCGTCGCTGAGGGCCATCAACGAGATTTCAGTGCATCGAGGATCTCATCCACACCTGGCTGTCATTGACATTTACCAGAACGGGCACTTTCTCACCGAGACGACAGCCGATGGAATTCTAATCAGCACACCGACGGGTTCAACAGCATACAGCCTCAGCGCTGGTGGTCCCATCGTACACCCTCTAGTCAAGTCCCTCCTCATCACGCCCATCAGCCCGTGTAGCCTGAGCTTCCGGTCCTTGGTGCTACCGCTCGACACAAAGGTCAACCTGCGGATGAGCCCCAAGAACCGCGGTCGCGAGCTCGACCTCAGCATCGACGGGAAGCGGTGCGTGGGAGTATCTCCCGGGACCGAGATCCGGGTTGAGGGCGAGTTCGTGGGGCGCGCGGGCCCCGGGGAGGAGTGGCACGGGGGCGTTCCGTGCGTGATCCGCACCGAGGACGATGATCCGTGGGTGGGCGGACTGACGGGCCTGCTCAAGTTTAACCATCCCTTTGGGAGGGAGCCAGCAGGGGATGAGTTTGATGGTTAATGGGTGATGATACGCTGATGATACGGCGGTTAAACGTATACTCGTATGTGTAGACTACTTCTTTTTTGTTTGATACCCCCTTTTTGGCCAATCCGTGGCACAAGATGAAGACGCATTGGATTGATGATAATGTCGCTTGGAAACACCTGAAAAAAGACTTGGCAAAAGGCACACTCGGCGAACACAAAGAGTGTGAAATAAGCGGTGTCGTTATGTATGCCGAGCCTCCCGCTGAGTCAAGTGGAGAGATAATTCGTGGGCTGTTGACGAGAGCGCATGGCTTGAATACAGACTCTGATACGCGGATAGAATACGACGAGACCATTCACAGCCTCCCGATCGGCCGAGTGATTATTTAATGATTCCAGTGCCTGGCTCAAAAATAGGTTGTGACGG
Organism: Fusarium sp. FW16.1; assembly: GCA_017654865.1. Taxonomy (NCBI): domain Eukaryota; kingdom Fungi; phylum Ascomycota; class Sordariomycetes; order Hypocreales; family Nectriaceae; genus Fusarium; species Fusarium sp. FW16.1. The sequence goes on from JADNRB010000001.1 coordinate 2,337,151, forward strand.
CAACTAGTGTTCGGGTGCCCGAAGAATGCGAGCTGCGGGCTGACAAGATGGCGGTGCTGCTCTCTGCCAACAGAGCAGCAAGCTATCTAGACGAGTCTTACAGAGAGGAGGAGAGTACAAAGCAGCCGCCAATCCGTCTTGGCAGGCTCCATATCGCCAAGGCTGAGGACGAGGGTGTCGTTTATTGACGCAGGCATGAGGTGGTTTTTGTCAAGTGCTTGGCTGGGTTTCGGAGTTGGATGAGGCACGTTCCTTGTAATCTCGGTTTTTGGGTTACGAATAAGCGTATAGAGTAGATCTGAGATAAAGACATTAACGGCTCCTGTGGTCATCACCTAGATATGTGAGCTGCACGTGGGTAACAATATCGTAAATGGAATCAATGCACATGCTTCTTTACATCCCGGAGCATGGATCCAATCCGAATTCCGCTCCTCAAACTTTGAATCTTTCGGGGTCCATTCTCTTAGTGGCCGCGCGCCAGGGGGGAGAGGGAAAATACCACGCTAAGCCCCGCCGTAAGATGCAATCCATAAGGTGGTGCACCGTAAGCTCACTTCTCACCACCAAGGACTTGGCGGTGTTTCGGGCGTGCCGGGTACGTTGGAGACGGTGATGGCATGTTGATGGGAATTGCATCTGTAGAGGATCATGTTGTGTGCAGTGTATACACAAACAGAGTGTCTTTGTCGTACTAGAATGTAGAAAACTTCAACTGTAGGTATACCAAGTTACCTTTGCGACCTGTGGATGGAACTCGCAGAAGAAGAATCATAGGTGCCCGCTTCGAAATTGATGACGGAGGCTGGGCACGGCTGGGCTGACACTTGGCAGAGGCGCAAGAGAATGGGGAACGGGACTTGTGTCGGTGTTTTTGAGAAGAAGAAATAATTCAAGAAGCCCACGGGGAATTGACATTGACATTTCACCTTTTTTTTCCCTTCGCTGGTAGATCCTATCGATCGCTAGAGAAGAGAGCGTCCCCGCGCAAAATTGAAGGGCGATACTAATTAAACTTGACCTGGATCATCCATCTTCAGTCTCCATCCACGCTCCAAACCTCCCTCCTTCAACTCTTCTCCCTCTTTGGAATACCCAGATTCTTTTCCTTCCTTTATTGTACTTTTTCGAATCTTTTGTTTTAGAGTCTTGGGTTCTTTTTTTATTCTCTTCTTCTCCCTCTTACTCCACCATCTCCTTATTGTTTAACCCTTGCCTTGAAGAGTGGGATCCATCCGCGCGTCGCATAAGAATACGAAGCAATTATCGACTGAAAAGAGAGACAGAGGAATCTCGCCTCTTTTATTATTATTGTTTTAGCCTTTTTGGAACCTTTTTTAACTTTATTTCCTCTTCAATTTCTTTATTACGCTTTACTCTCCGGTGGGCCACAAGCATGGCCTCCCTTTCCAATAGCCTCACGCTATTGTTGGCTGCTGCTACAGCCTTGACTCCGGTCGCCGCGAGACCTGCGCGTGAGTATTCCCTCTGCGACGCAATGCGCTCTGCTACCTAGAAGCTATATCCATAGCGCAGCTGGTGCATAGCGATCTTGCGCTTCCTCAACCCCCATTCCTAACATAACCCACAGCCGAAGACTCGGTCGTCGCCATCTCCAACTCGGACCTCCTCTCACAGCCCGTCTCCCTCTCGAGACGAGGATCACCTCAAGCCCCCAATGGCTACGTTCCCACCGAAGTCACCTGCCCCAGCGAACGACCTACGATTCGAAATGGCACCCGCATCTCCGACCAGGAACGCGAGTGGCTTCCCAAGCGACGCAACGAGACGATTCCGTACATCCGAACCCTCCTGAAGCGTGTAGCCATTCCTGGCTTCGACAGCGACGAGTACCTCAAGGATGTCGAGAATAATTCCACGGCTCTGCCTAATATTGGTATCGCTATTTCAGGAGGTGGTTACCGTGCCATGCTGTGCGGCGCCGGCGCCCTGGCTGCGTGGGATGATCGCTCAGACGGCAGCGACAGGGACGGTAACCTCGGTGGTCTTCTCCAGAGTGCGACGTACCTCTCTGGTTTGTCGGGTGGTGGATGGTTGGTTGGTAGCTTGATGATGAACAACTTTACCTCTGTGCAGGAGAGCGTCAACTACCCTGGCATCTGGCAGCTAGAGAATTCAATTCTCGAGGGTCCTAACAACTACGCTCTTCTACAGTACTACAACAATATCCTCGACGAGGTCTCGGATAAGAAGGATGCTGGATATGAGCGCTCCATGACGGATTACTGGGGTCGCATGCTCTCGTATCAACTCATCAACGCCACCAACGGAGGTCCTGGATACACTTGGTCCTCTCTCGCCGACGACACGCTCTTCTCAGAGGGCAAGGCACCCATGCCCATCCTCATCGCCGACGGCCGCGACCCTGACGAGACCATCATCTCGCTCAACTCAACAGTCTTTGAGTTTACACCCTGGGAGCTTGGCTCTTTTGACCCGACGCTCAACGGTTTCGTGCCTCAAGTATGTCGGTTCCGAGTTTAGCGGCGGCAAGCTGCCCAAGGACAAGGCATGCATTCGTGGTTTCGACAATGCTGGTTTTGTAATGGGAACATCGAGTAGTTTGTTTCAACGCTATCGTTATGTACCTCAACGAGACCGACAGCCCTTACGTCCCCGATGACGTACCCGATGTAGCTATCGACGCTGTTTCCCGCGCTCCTCGAGTCCATCGGCGACGACAACAACGATATTGCAGACTGGACTCCCAACCCCTTCAAGGGCTGGAACAAGCTCGAGAACCTCAGCGTCGACTCTGACCGTCTAACCTCGTCGACGGCGGCGAAGATCTTCAAAACGTCCCCTACTACCCTCACATCCGAATCGAGCGCGAGGTCGACGTCGTCTTCTCGTTCGACTCGTCCGCCGACACCGAATCGGGCTGGCCCGACGGCGCATCGCCCATCAAGACGTACGAGAGATCTCTCGGCGACATCTCCAAGGGATCCTCGTTCCCCGTCGTCCCCGGCCGTGACACCTTTCTCAACCTAGGCCTCAACACGCGGCCTACATTCTTTGGCTGCAACGCCTCCAACACGTCTGAGCCGTCACCTCTGATCGTCTACATCCCCAACTACCCCTACGTCTACGCCTCCAACATCTCCACCTTCCAAACCACCGTCAACTCATCCGAGCTCTCAGCCATCATCGAGAACGGCTATGCGGCCGCAACAATGCTCAACGCCACTCGCGATCCAGACTGGCCCGTCTGCGTAGGCTGCGCCATGCTCGCTCGCAGCTTCGACCGCACAAACACGACCCTCCCCGACAAGTGCAGGGAGTGCTTCCAGAACTACTGCTGGAATGGCACCCTCGATGAGTCACCTGCCGCCGACTACTGGCCGTCGTTCATCAGCGACCGCATCAACATTGAGAGTTTCGGCGTGAGAAACGTGGGTAGCAGTGCCGTTGCCACATTTGCTGCGGTATTCGCCGGCCTTGTTCTCGCCATTTAAGAGACACATTTCTTGTACATTTGATTCTTGCATATAAGAAAACGAAAAAGTCGGAGTCTGTTGTTTTTAAGCACCCTGAGGAATGCATCGATAGGATACAAAGGGTTGATAGATGAGCTTGCATCACAGGCTTGCATTTTTTCATATATCTATATATATCCGGTCATGGGCGGTTGGATGGGCATTGTTTACCTAGGATACCTTAGCTATTCAGTAGCAGTGAATCTAATGATTTCTGTCATAGTACATGCCCTGTGTATCCAATGCATTTTATCACTGTTTACTGAAAGATCTTTCATAGGCCATGATTTTATTCTCTGCTCTGCTCCTACATGGACGCCCTTCGCCGACTCGACTCCCTGGTGGCCTCGTAACTTATTTCCTTGCTGCAACACGACGAAGACGACGAAGAGCACGAAGGACTATCAATCAGCATCTCTCTTTCATCATACCCAGGTTTCCCCCTTTCATCATGCCCGTGTTTCCTCGAACGACTGTCAATCACCATCTCCCTTTCATCATCATACCCGTGTTTCCTCAAAGGCAAACCCCTGTCCTTATCTATATCACTGTCATAGACATCGTTGAGCATGGCGTCAATCTCCCTTGCGACGCCAAGTGTCCATGAGTACATATTCATGCCTCTTGAGAAGGGGTCCCATAGGCGCCAGATGTCGCTGAGGATCGTCAAGGCCGTAGCGGCGATGAGTGAGATTCCCGTAATCTCAAAGACTACCCTGCCTATCATAGACCAGGATAACACGGTACATGTTTGAAGGGGAAGACCAATGCATAAGACACGCGTTGCGATGTCGATGGTCCAGAGAAGGACAATGGGAGTTGTATGATCTCTGTAAGCATAGACGGAGCTTTCCCGCCCATGCCCGCTCATCATGTCGACGTTTTCACCTGTCCTTGTAAGAGAGTTGACCATGTCTGGCATAGAGAAACTTACGGATGATTGGCGGTCTAACCGCCCCTAGGTCGAATAAATCGGAGAGGTCATCTATGTGATTACGGATGTTGAACATGATGCGTTGAGGGGCCATTGACGGTAGCTTGGATTGTGAAAAAGAGCTTCGAAACTCTCGTTCCAGTTGAAGGGATAGTATCTCAAAGAAGTGTTTCTTCTCGTTTCTTGTGTCCTCTTGAAAGGTAAAACTCGAGGCGGTAATCATACTCTCGGTCTCAGGGTCGTGCTTTTCGATTGGGCGCAACTGTTGAAGTCTTCTTGCAGCCCGGTTGCACCGCGCTACCACGCAAGGGTCAAGAGTATTGTCGCATAAACGATGCCAGACGCATACAGGATAGGCGGTGGCCAAGGCAAGGCAGTTGCTGTAACACATCAGAACTAGTAAGCCATCAACATAGCACAGAAACTCACAAGACGTGGAGTTGCAGATCCTCTCGCCTCCTTCCACCAGATTTGGCGCCTTTGAGAACCATGCCCACTACTGTTGTTGATGCCTGTGCAACTGCCTCCATCTTAAGTCGATACGCTCTTGAACTGGAATGGTCAGTCGCGTTTTCCCCTGTACCTGGGGAAACCAACCTCGTGACGCCTTGGGTTAATGCCCAGGTGCCACCGGCCGCTGCCACGGCTTCAAGGAAGATGACAACGTTGGGACGAAATATCTGCTGTGGAGGAATGAATCTTGCTGCCGTCATCTCTTCAATTGTCGTTGCAGTAGGTCCACAGATGAAGGCCAGTCGATCGCGCAGAGTCCGACAAATATGCACCATCCGGTCATCAAGAGAAGCATCGACACCACCCACTGAAGTGTGATGTATTACGAACATTGTAGTTGATGTGGCGGCATGACCATGGGTTGTTAATCTTCTTCTCGATGAGTATGTTCTCCCGCGTCCCAGGAGCCCGGCGAAAAACGTGCTTCAAATATATCGTTGGGTTTTCTATTGGAGGGATCCGTGGAATGCGTCGCCACTAGCTTCGTTTTTCATTTCGTGATCTGATACTCGAGTCCGCGGCTTCTAGATCTACCTCGTGGTCTGGCTCTCGGTATCGGCTGGTGGTCTCGTCTATTGAGGGAGGGGCAGGAGTCGCATCCTTCTCCGAGAAGATTCTTTCGAATGACTTGCGTATATCGGAAAGGGGACTGGATACGCTCGATGGTGGTCTTGAGTTTCTGGTCGAGTTTCGGCCAGTGTATAATCGGAAGGCCATCAGGGAGGGGTGTCGGCCCGGTAAGACTGAGGAGGAGGCTGCAGATGAGGTCAAAGTGAACGTTGTTAATCAAAAGATGGAACATGAATCTCTCCAAAATGAGAGCCTGACGGGATAATGGTGCTTGAGTGGTGATGCCTGGTGATGCCTGGTGATGACGGATCCGAGTGCGCCATCAGCACTGACGAGATGGAGGAATGCACATGTTGAATTGCCGAGTTGCTTCCAGTTCTCTGTGCGAGAGCTTTTGGTGTTGGGCAAGGCGAATTAGGTAAAGCACTTGCCGTTGTTAAAAGATGTTGCTTCATGAGGCAGGTAGCAAGGGGAGGTGGCAGTTGTTCCCTCAACCTGGCCCACCACCGTCACCATCACTTCTCGCTCAATCTTCAATGTTGGGTATAACTTCAATTTTTATTCATCAAACTCATCAAGATCCCGGCTGAACCTAAGCAAAAGTGACATCCTTGCCCGTCTTGGCACTCTCGAAAACAGCCTCAATCAACTGCAAAACATCCCTAGCATCAGTCGCACTGACCGGCACATCCTCCTCACGTCCACTCTCAACAGCCTTGGCCAACTGCGCATAGAAGGCCTTGTACGTGACAGGCTCCAAGATGGGAGCAGGCTGCTCCTTGGGGACACCGTCATCGCCCACAAGCACAAGCTTCAGGTGCTTGGGGTCATCCTTGCCAAAGTCGGCGTCCGTTGCCTTCTTGCCGGACTGGAGCTGCTCCTCTTGGGTGTCGAGGCCGAACTTGCGGAAGCTACCCTTTGTACCGCGAACCCAGAATCGGGGCTGGTCTGCCTCGGCGCTCATGACGCTGATGCGGATGTTGACCAGGAGGCCGTCCGGGTAGGTGAGCTCGGCAGAGACACCGTCAGGGTTCTCAAAGTCGAACTTGCCGCTGCGCTGATTGAGGAGACGGCCGTGAACAGCCTGGGGCTTACCGAACAGGTGGTAGGCCTGGTCGATGAGATGGGTACCAAGGTCAAAGAGGGCACTGCCGCCCTGAGCAATGGTAAGGTCGAGTTTCCAGTTGTTGGAGGGAGTAGGGCGATATCGGTCAAAGTGAGTGTCAAACTGAACGATTCGGCCAAGAGTTCCCTCAGAGATGAGCTTCTTGACAGTGACAAAGTCATTGTCCCATCGTCGGTTCTGGTAGACGATAAGAAGCTTGCCATTCTTCTTGGCAATATCGATAAGCTGATCAGCCTCGGCCGAGGTGGGCACGAAGGGCTTCTCAGTCAAGACATGCTTTCCAGACTCGAGCGCAGCCTTGGTAAGCTCAAAGTGGTTTCCAGGAGGTGTGCTGACGACAACCAGGTCGACAGCAGGATCGGCAAGCAGCTGCTTGTAGTCTGTGTAGTGCTTGATGTCTGGGTAGTCGTGTGGTGCAGAGTTTCCCTCCTTGGGTGATCGCTGAACAATGCTGTACAGCTTGAGCTGGGGTGTTTGTGTGAGAAAGGGGATGTGGAAGGTTTTGGCAGAGGCGCTGTTGTTGTCAGTTGATATTCATGAGATTGCTTGGTGAGCTTACCCGTATCCAATGATACCCACGTTGTAAGTCTTTCCGCTCATTTTTGCTACTTTTAAACCAAAACAGATTGCAATGCTTGAGACAAGACTCGAGTGCCAACGACGTGCCTATATACTCAAAACTTATCAGTCAACGCCTCAGAGCTGAGTAATTGTATCATTCACCATCCCCTCATGCCATCGTCGTCAATGCCCCTCCATGCGGTAATTCCGTCATGGGGCGGGGACAGACCCCACGGGCTTCTCGCCGTCCCTGGAGCCTCCGGGCGAATTGAGCGGGCTCCTCGACGCCACGATTGGCTACTGTGGCAGACCTAGGGTGGATTTGGCCGAGAAAAGGGACGACAGAGGATAGTGAAGAAGGTCCAGGCGAAGGGTTTTAGTCATCTCACGAGATTATACAACGTTTGATCAAGTTTTATTCATCTGAGAGTATTGAGCTGTTCAAGGTAGAATCTCATGATGGGACATGGTCGGTTTACACAACGTGTTTCTCTCCGGAGCTATATCTGACCCATGTTCAGCAAAGCGACAGGAATAGCTAGGGACGAATGAAACTAATGCAATTCCTCCAACTCAGCTTTGCACCATCGCAAAAGGGCTGCTCCGTGGCAGCTCGCCAAGACAGAGCCGGTGTGTGGGGCCGGCGGACTTCCATTCTGGGCAATTCTGTCCACAAGCACGGCAAGTCTATCCGGGCCTGTACACGCTGCAGCCTTGACGATGGCTTCAGTATCAAGGGAACATGATGTTTTATCGATTGGGACAGTCTGGTATATAGACGGCCGTGCCAAGCACCGTTCCGGCCTTTTCGTCGCGGCTCGCGCCCGGTGTGGGTCCGGACTCCGAGTCAAAGTCCGGCCAGCGACGGAGCCGAGAGACGGCGCGAATCACGATGAGAACACCGGGAAAGATGATATAAATCATGAATAAATCTAGATAAAATATGGAAGTGAGTTCTAATAGCAAAGATTGCAAATAAACTATGTCTTTGCGCAAAATGGCATCCAAAAACATCCCCCAGATCACCCTCTTCCGCGGCTTTGGAGAACTAGGAACATTTACATGGTCTCCCTTTGTCATCAAGCTCGAAACACGTCTACGTTTCTCCGGAATCCCATACAAAGTCGGCGGAGGCTCACCAAAGACTGGACCACGAGGAAAGATTCCCTACATCGAACTCGACACCCAAGAGCGTCTAGGTGACTCGACCTTCATCATCAAGCGCTTCATCGAGGATGGCATCATGGAGGATCTAAACGCCAAGCTTTCGCCTGCGGAGAAGGCGACTGATCTTGCTTTCAGAGCTCTTGTTGAGGATAAGGTTTCGTTTTATGGAACGCGGGAGAGATGGTGCGATAACTACTATACCATGAGGTCTAACGCTCTGGCTCCTATCCCGTGGCCTCTTCAGGTGCTTGTTGGATTGCTCGTACATCGGAATGTCACCAATGTGCTTTGGGGGCAAGGTACAGGGCGTTTCACGGATAATGAAGTTGCGGTTCTGAGGGAGGAAGTTTGGGAGAGCGTCGATGCCCTCATATCCGAGGCGAGAACGAGTGCGAACCGGGACGGACCGTTTTGGGCTCTTGGGGGTGAAGAGCCTACGGAAGTTGATGCGACGCTTTTTGCTTTCATCGCTTCGGCCTTGACGTGTGATGCGTGAGTTTGGCTGTAGACGATATTGATGAGTTTTGCTAATTGATGTTCAGTTCACCGACGAGTGGAAAGGTTGTGAGGCAGTATCCAGCTCTTCTTGAGTATGCCGGAAGGATACATGAAGAGTATTTTCCTGATTACAAAGGATGGGATTAGTTGGCTTTGTGGTTTGTAGTCAGTGTTGAGTGACAGATTGCTTCAGGGTGGGCGTTTCTCAGGTCGAAGCAATGTTGGGGGGATAGCTTCGAAGCGTGTTTTCGGGTTGAGGTATTGTGCCTCCCCCGTGTTCAATCTCGTAAAGGGGAGTCTGTAACTGAGAGTTTTCCAAGATTTCGTTCGAAAATAGCATCAACGCCTCAACTGTCGTAACTGCGTCTTGCTCTTCCGGTGACTTGCCAGCTTGTTTCAGAGCCAAGCATCACAAGCCATCAAGTTGGATCGACACCTGTGCTTTCCATAGTTCGGTATTCTCTCAAAATATTCACAAGATTGAGTAAAAATTGCTTTGACATCTCGTGTTTCGGATTAATGTCAAAGGACTGAGTTTGAAGTCATCAATGAAAAAGGTGTGCCAACATTCAGGCACAGCAAACACGCTTGGGGAAACAACCATCATCATATGCTCAGGAACATCTTGTTACTACCTCGGCAAGTGAATCCTGCAGGAACCAGTCTAACCATTCTCAATCTCCGTGTGCATGTAGATCCTATGCCAGAGACTTGCTTGTGATCAAGAGGGGTGTGTGAGAAGCGATGCATTTCAACGGCGTAGCCAACGTTGTATGCGGTTTACATCTTAGAGTCACATTGGAGATCCTTTATTGATGTCATGAGAGCTGATTTCAGGTCTTTCAAGCGCTCAAGTTTGGTAGTGGTTCGATCTTGGTGTGTGTCCCGACATGTGCCGGCGTTGGATGCCCCTGGATGTGACGACGCACCTTGCCCAAAGAGAACAAGATTTCAAGGACTGGATCTTTCTATTCTTGATGAGCTGATGGATTGGACTGGTTAGGTTCCTTGAAAATTTGCGCAGTTGCCTACGTACTCCTTCACACCCACTTCAAGTTTGTTCACTCCATCACCGTGGTCCGATGCTTCACAAGATAGTTTAATTTGCTAAATGCCGATGTTTTATGCATGATTGTGCATGAAGAGGTTGATACTCTTCAGCATTGAATTGTGTGGATTATACGCCAGTTCTGAAGCTGTTGATCTTTGAGGGATCAAGGCGACAAGCGCCGACATCCGATGGACGGCCGGTAAATGACGGCTCACAACCTGTCCTTGTTACTCTTCCAACCTCTCCAAGAATCCAGCCCGCGTATACTACGTAGTACGATCGTACTTCCGGTCCAGCAATACCTGATACCCTCCCTAGCTCTCCAAAATGCAATGCAACCAACAATTTCCAAGCTCATCCACCTCTCCACAAGGCACCTTGCCAAGTCGGCAACTACGGACACCAACCGTGCACGCGGCTCTCCCGGGTCTTCTCTTGAGCAAAAGCATGCATCTTTCATGTGAGCCTCGGCGTGGCGGGCAGAGGAACAAGGGTCACGACAGTAGTTCTCTTCCAACAAGGAAGGCGAGTTGGTCAAGATCCTTGTTCAGCTACAGGGGTGGAGCTATACCCGCGGGGTTTGGGATGCGGGGGAGGGAAAATGGGAATGGGGAGACAGGGTGCTTCCCCGGACGTACTGCCTTCTTGGCGATTGAGGTTGGAAATGAGAGGTTGGTGTTTGGTTGGTTGATGGTAGGGGGTACTCATGGGTCAAGAGAGGTGTTGTTATGGCTCAGTAACAGTAGATGAAGTGTCAATTGAGTCTTGACAGTGAATTGGCATAATAACAGACGTCGAGACAGCTTCTAGCAGCAAAGCTCAACTTGACCATCAACGCCTCCTCTCGGTTCCTGCATGCCTGGCGTTACTGTATTACCACACTCATCTCCGTTCGAATCAGTCATTCTACCCCGAAAAAAAGAACCGGTTTTTTTGGGGTGTTGCTGAAAGTGTCGGCCTTGTCGCTCAAGTTGTACTAGGGTGGTCGAATCGGCCGAGGGAACTGTTCTTGGATGGACAAGATCGGCCTTAGCATGTGACCCAATGCAATATCCGGGGGTAGTTGGAGTCCTTTTACGTTATGTCTGCGGGTGCTAGTATTTTTTGGTATTGAGCAGGTGCTGTTGTTGTTATTGAAACAGCATGTGTTGTCATTTGAATTGACCATGTTGTCACTTCCCTTGTCTTTACTCAAGCGGTGAACTTGCGATCCCCCGGATTTCTCGGCATCTAATATCAAGATCTCCAGACTCTCCCCATTTCCCCAGAGGAAAGCATCGGCTCACATGAACCTATACAGGAATTCACCTCCGAAATCCGGGGGTGGATCGACCAAAAGCTCATCAACAGCCCGAAATTTGAAGAGAAAAAAGTTCTTTTCCCCCCCTGGTGGTGTGGTTCAAATGCGGAAATGTCGTCCGTCTCCAACAAATGTCTCGTCTGGGAATAGTTACCACATACACACTTGCACTCACATGGAAAGCTTCCGAGAGACTACTACAGTACACACCCTCCCCCTGTCTTGTTCCCCCGGCTCGTCGCTTGGATCCCGGTCCATCCACACCACTTCATCGCGGGGAAAAGCTGGAGGAAGAAGGGGAAAGGCTGGTCGTATTCGCCCTGACCATGACATGGAAACTAACAAACCAAGCAAAAAGAGGCCAATGCAGAGTGATGCTGAAGCTTGTAGACTCGCATACATAAAGGGCCATCATCCATCCATCTCATCCTCTCCTTTCACTTCCTCCTCATCCACTCGCTATCACTTGGACCAGTCTTCATTCGTTGTCTCTTACAAGCCTTTCAAAGCTCTCACTCAACAAACAACAAAGCCTTCAAAATGAAGTTCTCTCTCGCTGTCCTCGCCCTCATCGCCTCCGTTCAGGCTCAGTCTCTCAGTGACGTCCCCGAGTGCGCCATTCCCTGCCTCGACGATGCCATCGAGAGCGAGACCGACTGCAAGACCACCGACCTCGTCTGCGTCTGCAAGAACTTTGACGATGTCCGCAGCAAGGCTACTTCTTGCGTGATTGAGAAGTGTGGTGCCGACGTTGCCATCAGTATGTCTCACTTATCCATTTGCACTTTGAATGGTTACTGACTCTTTTCATAGACGAGGTCCTCCCTGCTACTGAGGGTCTCTGCAAGAACCCCGGCAGCGGCAGCTCCGAGTCCGGTGCTGAGTCCTCCAAGGCAGAGACCACTGCCGCCGAGGCTACCACCGCCGCTGAGACCTCCGCTGCTCCCGAGACCACGAGCGAGGCTGCTGCCACCACCTCTGCCGCCGCCGAGACCACCTCCGAGGCTGAGGAGGAGAGCACCACCGTCCCTCCTGTCGTCTCTACCACCTCTGCCCCCGAGACCACCGGCGTTGCCCCCGTCTCTACCCCCAGCGCCTCCACCGTCGAGGTCAACGGCGCTGCTGGCCTCAAGGGTGTTGGTGCCATCGCCATGGTTGCCCTCGCTGCCATTGCTCTGTAAATTATGAGGTATTCATGAAAGATCATCTTACCAGAAATGGTTTAGATGTGAGATTTTATGATGCCAGCTATGGTTCATGGAATGGTTTCAAGTACACAATGAGAATTCCACATGGAATTGGGACGTTGTAATTAGGAATGACAAGACAATGGATTAATGGTAATGGTCTCTAGACCAAAAAGCTATCGTCAATACACAAGTGATGCATACACCTTTCTCTGTTCTCTTCACAAAAGTTCTAAACATCATGCCACTGCCGTCGTCAACACACCATCTTTTTCACCATCGGCCGACGCTAGGTGACGCCGTGTGGGTTGTCAGAGTCGTCAAATCAACTCCGCCCAACGCCCTTTTCTAGAAGTGCCAAGAGTGCCGGAATTAGAAGCTGGGCGGCATCCGCTGGCTGGTAGAGTTTGCGGGGAAGGGCGATCTCTTTCGGTCCTTTCGTCGCTGTGGCGACTGATCTTGGTTGTTCAGCTGACGATGGGCAGTTGACAGTTGGATTCTTTGCTGGCTCCATGGGTTCGTTTCTCCGTGGCTACCGGGCCCTTGACAGAATTGGAACTCATCCCGTATTTACTGCTGAGCATCACCATAATGACGTTGAATGTTTCACTCCGATGTGCGGGGTCTCCAATGAGAAATCACCAGCGATGTCACCCAAAGACATGTCCATGTGAGATGAACGCGTTGCCTCTGTAACCGTCTTTTTATTTGGGGGCTGTTCTTTGACGTGTCAAGCCAGTATGAAACCAAGTGTATACTCCATTGTTCGTTATCCGGTGCCTCAACCCAATCCATCGTAATAGATGCCAATGTTACTCTCCAAGCATCATCCGACCTCTACATACCCTCAAACCTGCCATCAATGGTTCTCCCCAACTCGATCAATCTCTTCAACCCACCCACAAACCCTCTTCGCAACCTCCAAGCTCGCATCTACCATAATCAGCACAACTCATCAACACAGACCATTAAAGACTTACCATCTCTCGTGCAAAACGCATGCGGGATATCTCCCTCATCAACCTCAATCTTCGTCAAGCCTCCCCTCCGCCTCTCGATGAAGCCTTCTCTTTCACTGTCGTCGACCCAGTGATCTGTCTTGGCGTAAAACACAAAGAAGCGAGGTGCGTCTCCCTTTGGTCCTTGGCTTGCGGCCCAGAGTTCTTCGCTCCATTTCTCTTCACATATCGTTTCGAGCTCTGTCATGCCCAAGTGAACAGCTTGGCGGACACCGTCTCTGCTCTTGAGCCAACGTGCTGTCACGGACGCTGCTAGGGGAGTGAAACCCATCACTCGTTGCACCAACCACGTCAAACCAGCCACGGTCAAGAAGCTAAGGAGAAGTCGCGCAACAATGTGTGTCGTGGTATCGAGGAAAGGAACTGCGCGGCGAAGTGCAGTGAACTTGAGACCACTAGGCGAACGAGCAATATGCGTCAATGTCGGGAAGAGAAGGAAGCCATGACGAAGGTTCAGGTGGGGTGCTCGCTCAGGGGATTCCAAGTGCCTATGATATATCTCGACGCAGATATAACTCCCAACAGAATGGCCCATGAGGATGACAAAGTCATACGGCTTCGAGTCGATACGTCTGGCCGCGACGTCGTCGTAGATGCCCTCAATCTGGCCATTGAGATCCCACGGCTTGTTTTCGGGACCAAATGGCTCATGCTCCTCGTCAACGAATCCAAAGAGATTTCTACCGTAAATGTCGTAGGCCGTGTCGTGCTCGACCTTGTCGAGGAGACCGCGGAGTAGCTTCAAGAAGTCGGTGTAGTACTCAACGAGGCCGGGATTGCCGCACACGAAGTAGATGAGAGCATGATGAGTAGCCTCATCGTGTCTGCTTGATGGCAGCGAGATATTTGAGACCATTTTGGATCTCGGTCAGTTGTCTTGCGGTCGGGAACGTTGTTGAAGTCAAATCGACGTCCGAAGAAGTGGGTTATGCCAAGATACGCTTGATGGATAACCCGAGCTACCCGAGAGTTGCGCCATCGACACAAGTCGAGATGGGAACAACATCACGAATCATGAATGCTTCACATTAAGTGTTTATATTGACTTTAGACTTTGCAATGATGAGACTGGAAGCCTTTTACCCCCTGCTACAACAATGGATCGCGAGGTTTGCGATCCTAGGTATCCTGAAACAAACGTAGACAAATGCTTCACAACCTATTAATCAATGCGATTGTATTGTCTTTCTCACAACCCCAATGACAGCTGTTTATGCTTCGTGTTTAATCAACAATAGGTCGTACCCAAGCAGCCGATCCCAAACTCCAGGCGTGGCCAACGCCGACGCTCGCAATACCAAATCTCAGTCACTCTAGCATGCGCGAATCCAACCTTTGCCCAAGTCCGTACAATGGTTCAAACCACACATCTCATACTCAAACTTTGTATGTCTTGCGCACTTCCACCAGACCAACATTCTTCTTGGTAACGGCAGCCCAAGTCGGCATGTACTTAAGAAGCTCATCAAGCGCCGGGATCGTTCCAGGCTTGTTTGCATCGCTCCAAGCACACCGAACCGTCACTTCGAGAGGATCATCCGCCCGACGGTGTACAACTGAGCCATCTCCCAGTTTCTTGTGCTCTCCCTCAAAAGACTTGTCAGCTTGTTGAGCGTGCTCGTCCAGATAGAGATTCACAGTCCAAGGCCGATCCCGATCGCGTCGCCAAAGTTGGATCGTCTTAAACCCTTCTGAGGGAGATCCGCCAAAGCGAGGATCTCTTGCAGCTCCACCATCAACAGCAAAGCCGTAGATCGGTCGCGACGTGTGAAGGTAACAAAGTCTCGAGTCCAAGGCATCAATTCGTAGTCGTCCCTTCGACGCGTTTGTGCCATCCACCGTCTCAAAAGTGATCAACTCTCTAGGTGTCTTGCCTTCGACCAAGTGAGGGGATAGAGAAGATGAGTCGTATAGACACTCCATGAGATCTCGACCAACAGCCTTCTCACACTTAATGTCCTGACTGCTGGCGCTCGGCAACGACTTAATGACCGAGCGCGAAAACTTCTCCAGTCCCACAATGGAAACAGTGTCGGTTCCGTTATCAAGGTCAACAACCTGCTGGAAGTAGAACTTGAAGCGGTGGCTGTCTGAGAACGGGAAGGCAACCAGGTTGTAGATGAAGGTGCCTGCGAATACGCACAACAGGAACATGGGGACGTGATGCGAGACACGGTGGATAAAGGGCGTGAGCGGAAGCAAGAGGAAAATGCTCACAATACCCAATGTCAGCACGGGTACCAGGAGGCTGCCACCATCTGTGCCTGTCATTTGCAGAGCAGACATCGCAACCAGACCAAGGTTGCCAAACAAAATGACAGGTACGGGGGCCAAGAGAAGGAATTGGATAATCCAAGTCCAAGAAGGGAGTCGTCCCGACCACGATTGCTCATGCTCGTAGGGTTGATATCTTCGCATCCTAGGCGGCGAGGGTGCGTTGTCGGCAACAGAGCGACGGTAGGTGGCAGCAAATGACGTCCTAGTGCTGGATCCATAGCCTGGTTCGTTAGCTCTGAGCGGCGTTGTCTCCGTTGCATCCTCGGATCCGTCATCATCGCCCTCAGGCTGAGTAGGTTCCTCCTCGGGCTGGGGTCGCGACTCGTGGTCAGTGCCGCGGCTTGAGACATCTCGTGCCTGATGAGCATCATGTAGCTGCATGGCAAAGTCGTGTTTTCCAAGAAGGGCGAACTGCTCCAACAGAGAGATGAACAAGGCCAGGAAGACAGCAGACTGGAGGAACACAGTCGCATATAGGGCGGCGATGTGCATGCGATCCTCTGCTACAGCACCCACAACCTGTAAACCCCAGCCAAGAGCAAAGAGCCAGATGAGGACGTATCCACGGTGAAGGGCACTCGGGCGAACAAAGCTGGCTCCTCGCATGATAAGCCAAAATGAAAAGTAGAAGATCGAGAGAGTCATGGACCACCTATCACGCGTTAGTTAACCACCTAGACCAAGTTTCGGGGTTACTTACACAGCGTAAGGGCTGCTATAGATGATGAGAGGGTTGAACTTAGCAAGAAGAAGCGTGGATGCAATAGTAAGGGCCCCTGCGAAGACGAGGGCAAACGGGAAGCGCAAGAAGCCCTTCCAACCACCCAGCACCACCGGATCGTCATTAATGTCGTGATGCATCTTGATGTCTCTGGAAAAGAAATAGTACTTGTCCTTCCGCGCCAGAATATAAGTGATGGCAACCAGAATCAAGGGTGTGGCGACGAGGAGCGTTAGAGACCATGCAAACAGCCCTCTAAGCGCAAAGACAGCCCAAGCTGAGCCAAAAATGTCGAACCACACACCCTCGGCCTTTTTACCATTCTGCACAAGATCAGACTTTCCATCAGATCGATCGCCATGGAACGTAGTGCCGGTAATCTGTGAAAACCTCTCAGTCGATGCGAGGGCCGCTGAGAGCATGTGCCAAATGCTGTTAACAGAGGTGTGACGAGTATCATCCTGGTTGGTGTGGTATCGAGCACGAGGAGCGTAAAAGGCAATGTCCATTCCACGCTGTCCGAAAATGTCGGAAAAGATCTCGTAGTCGGTCGCACTCTTGATGACGCCTCTCTCAAAGGCGTTGGCTGCAACAACAGATCCAAAGGGATGAGGGCTCTTGGCGTACACCTTGGCGGCTTGCAAGTCGGTAGTTCGGAAGAGGATGGCACGGCCTCCAGCTCCCGCGCCTTCAAGATTGACAAAGGTATGTGTGAAGTGCAGTAGAGGACTGTAGCCAAAGGCTCGGGCACCAAGAAGACCATCTTCTTCGGCATTGTTGAAGAGCAAAACAATGCCGTTCTTGGGTTGACGGCCCTGCAATGTGAAGTAGCTTAGCAGCTGGAGCATTGACACACAAGACATGCCGTCATCGGTAGCTCCGTAGCCAGTAGAGACCCTATAGAAATGTGAGCGGCGCGCAAGAAGACGATCATAGCAACTCACGAGTCAAAATGGCAGTTGACAAGGACACCACCTTGGCCACGGAACTTCTTGTAAGCCGATTCTGAGCGCCACCATTCACCCTCGGGGTCATCTTTGCCATGGATGTAAACATAGTAGTTGTTTCCCTCAAAGTACTGTCCCATCCAAGTGCCCTTAGCGATGTTGGTACCAGTAGGCCTAGCTGTGTTGTATGTCCAGGTGACGTTGGAGATCTTGTCGTCGAAAAGAGTGGCTCCGCGAGACCGAGACTGGATGAACTCATTGCGAGGATTGAGATCCGCATCTTGAGTTCGCGCAAAAGCGTTCCTGTGGGATGTTAGCTTTGGTGTCTTTGTCGACATGCGCAATGAGAACGCACCTTGTGTGCCAATCCACACCACCAATCGTCTCAGTCGTGTAGGGCATACTGTTGCGATCCAGAATCTCCTTGGTGCGGTCGATGAGAAACTGGCGAACCACATCATTCTCGTGACTGTTGTACGGATGGAATGCGCGGCTTATCGTTTGAAGGTCCAGCCACGCCTCGGTCAAGTTGAGGCCTTGGTAGAGCGAGCGATCCGAAGGAGCTGGTGGGACAGTCTCGTGAACGTAGATGAGAGGGATGATGAGGGCGAGGTAGATGACGGTTGTCCAGAATGAAACCGGACCCGGCCGAAAGGCGAAGGGGTTTTGGAAGCGCATGATTGCTGCCTCGCTGTTCAGCGATGAGTCGATTCAATCACTGAGGCTGAGGGCGGAGCGTGAAGATCATGAGAAGCGCGAATGTCAATGCGCCGCCGAGAAGCGGGACGAGGTGAATAAACGGATGCCTTCTATTTCTTCAGGATCATCGTAAGACTGAGAATCGACGCGTAGAATGGTAGGAATGAGGTAGATGGAGCACGTAGGACAAGGAAGAAAGAAGTCAAGATGAGACACGAAGGCTGGAGCTTGCTGAGATCAGTCAGATGAGCTTTGTCATCCGACGAAGCTGAAGGGAGACGCAGAAGATGAGACGCGTTCTAAAAGATGCGCCTTCCTCACCGTGAATCACTCGCGACGCCGTTTAGCACCTTCCTCGAAACTGAGAACGTCTAAACGAATCGCTGTGGGTGAAGTCGTAGGACTCGAGATGAGGCAGGTGCGACGGCGGCGATTGCGTTGCTCCCCTTGTCACATGGCCCAAGCTCCCCGTTTCGGGTGAGGTACGTACAATGACGCCAAAGCCGCTGCATGCGGGGTCTAGGCATGGATGATTTGCATAAAATAGGTGCATAAACCGGGAACTTGAGGCTATCACCAGGGCACAACCAAGGCAGTCAAGGTGTCATGTCTATTCAAGAGTCGCAATAATCGACATCACGAACCATATATTTAAGAAAGATTAAAACAATCAATACATTTTGCCTACGCGATTAGTCCGTTTTCCGCTGGATGATTTCTGACTAGCTGCAATACATAGTTTGCCGTCAAGAACGTTACGAATTGTAAGACAATTTTCAGTCGCAGTGGTTAGTTGCAAACCCAGTCAAAGGCATCGCCCGGTCCCGTGTTATCCTCCGGTCCAGTCTGATATACTCCAGACTTCTCCTATTGTCTGGCCAAAACCTTGTCATGTCAGAAGTGTGCCATGTCCAGCAACGGCTGTTAGTCTTGTCCTCATCTAAGCACCAGGAGGAGGAGGTGGAGGCTGGTCACTGGGAGGAGGAGGGGGAGCATCGCCAGAAGGAGGTGGTGGTGGAGGCGCCGCTCCGGCGTACTGCTGGATGAAGGCGTTGATGTCTCCCAGGCCAGGGGGAGCACCTGGAGGAGGTGGGGGGGCGCCGCCAGGAGCAGCGGCAAGGCCAGGAGGAGCACCCATTCCAGGAGCGGCTCCATAGCTGCCGTAACCAGGATATCCAGCATACCCACCCTGAGTTCCAGGAGCCTGTTGTTGCCATGGCGCAGCGGCACCGGAAGATCCGCCATAACCTTGGCCGTAGTAGCTGTCGCCACCGTTGCTGCCGCTGTGGTGATCCTGGTTGCGACCACCGCGCTCTCTCCAGGGAGCCGATGAACCTCCCTCGTTGTTAGAATCTTGGTTGCGAGAACGCCAAGGAGCAGGTCCTCCAGTAGGGCCACGCTGCCAGGGCTTCGCGTCTCCGTTGCTGCCAGGGCCGGCCTCGATGCGCGCAGGAGGTCCGTTGGAAGAACCTCCGCCAAGCTCTTGCATAAGTTGCTGTGTAGCGTTAGTATTTGAGTCGTATTTAGTATAACGGGGATTCTTACCTCCATCTCGCGATCAACAGCATCCCCACTGCCGATGCGACCAGCGGGACGGCCGCCCATATCGTTATTACGCCAGCTAGCACCGCGCTGGCGATCGGGACAATCACGAGCCATATGGCCTGCGTTACCACAGACACGGCAGATGATGCTAGCAGTGTAGTTCTGTCGCTCAGGGCAGTCGTACTTGCGGTGGCCAATCTTGCCACAGTTCTGGCAAGCCTGGTTCTCGTCATCTCGGAGGGTACCGTTGAGTGCGGCGAGTTCTCGGAGCTGGTTGCGCTTGAGCTCGTTCTGGCCTTCAGGGATAGAAGCAGCCTAGGAATGTTAGTATAAACAACTGTGTAGCTGGGCAGTCAACTTACAGTCTCAATAATATTGTGAATGAGCTTCTTGGCCTTGTTGACCTTTTCTTCGGTATCGGCCATGATGAGACAGTGCAGATCTTCCTCCTGGTTGCTGGCGTGAGCGGCATCAGACCGACCCTTGCCCTCCTTGACGGAGCCCTTGCCACGGATAGCAATCTTGGCACCTGAATCTGCCTCCATCTTCTTCAGAGTATTACCTCGGGGCCCGATAAGTAAACCGACTTGAGTGGGAGAGAGCTAGTGTCAGTGTGCAGTTCGCAAATATTAGATGAACGAGTGAAGGGTTAGTCCGATTGATGAAGGACCAGGCCTCTCAAAGACACCCAAAGGTATCATGGTGAGTCTGATCAAACTCCAAAGGGGAAACAGGGATAAGACATTGGTAAGTAGGGTTAAAGGGTTAGCAATCATACTGAAGTTAATCTCCGGATAATCGTTGACAGGAACGTAGACCTTCTCCTGCGTCTTGGTCGGTCTACGGTAATCCTGTGGTGGGTGGTAGTTAGGGATGGTCTTCATGGCCTTCTCGATCAGCTTGTGGCGTTCGTCCTCAAGTCGCTTGCGGTAACGGTATTCTCGCGTGTTGATACGTCGACCGTGGTTGTCGTACTGGGGTGGAGGCGAAGGCGATCTGTGTAACGTCAGTAATGAACAGGAGGGTCAAACATGATTGCAAACATACCGGTCGCCATCTGCTGGGACGACATCGTCGATGCGCAGCTTCTGGGAGATTTCTTCGATGCGCAGATGGAGAGTGTAGGCTTCGAGCTGCTCACTTGTCATGTTGGACAAGATGGCAGTGGGTAGTCCCATGAGGCCAGCGGCCTTGTTCTCAGAGGCATCACCCCATCTGTTTCGCTTCTTGCGTCGTCGAGGTCCATCGTTTTCGCTTCGTGGCTCGGGATCGCGTCCGCGCTTCAAGTCACGGTCGCTATCGACAAATCCATCAGGGCCATCCTCGTCTCCAAAGCGGCGCTTGCCAAGAGGGATGTTGTTGGATCCGGTGATCCCCTGATTTCTCCACGACATCCTGCCAAGCTTTTCGCGATCAAAATCGATTCGCTGGGGGTAAAACGAAGAAAAAGAGTCCAGTTGGTGATGCTGGACTTTGTTTGCAGTGTCGGGGGCAGGAGTGGCTGCTGTTTGATGGTTTGAAATGAATCTGGGGCGACTTCGGGGTCGGTGAAATGTGGAGCCGGCTTTACCTGTGCATTGCACGTGATGTGGAACTGCCAGGCGGACCTGAGTGCACTGGATTCGCGCGTAATCGTGAATAAT
Source organism: Fusarium sp. FW16.1 (assembly GCA_017654865.1). Taxonomy (NCBI): domain Eukaryota; kingdom Fungi; phylum Ascomycota; class Sordariomycetes; order Hypocreales; family Nectriaceae; genus Fusarium; species Fusarium sp. FW16.1. The sequence continues at coordinate 2,358,406 of JADNRB010000001.1, forward strand.
GCTCTGTAATGTTGTTCACACGAAATCTGGGTGCTGAATTTGCCTTTGCGCAGGAAAAGCTGCAGAAGTTTGAGCTGTGTCCTCGCGGCGTGGGCTTCTTATGCACAGGCTGCCGAGTTTCTTTGTTCTGAGCAGCAACCTCGGCACTGTCTTCGGCGGTCCGCAGTCGAGATTTCTCTCTGTAAAAGACTTCATGAGCTTACACTTCATGTTTGTCATTAAGGATGGGAGTTTCATACTAAGAGCCCATTCTGAGATCGCTAAAGTCGATATCTGAAGCCAACCGCTTGCCAGTCTGTGATGTCTTCAGGGTCGTCACCAACGTCATCTCTCGAAACGCCGCCAGATCCTGCACTGCCTAAAATCCCTTCCTCCCGCGTTCTCCTTGCGTTGAGCCGACCGAGATAAACTCTTAGGGCTGTAGCACAGATGATAGCCAAACTATAACAGACCATGATGGCCTTGAAGGCAGTCTCGTAGAGCGGATCTTCAGATTCGCGAAAGAAATGTGGCCCTACCATGTTCCCGATACAGTAGGCCATAAAGAGCATTGCTGTAATGGTTGTTTTCTTCGTGACGCCACGGTAGTTGGACTGGACTAGGGCCATATTCAGAGGCATCGCTGCAGAGCCGCTTGATAAGAGAAAGTAAGCAAAGAGGTGCAGACCATGAGGTAAGTGGCTCCGGTTGTAGATGAGGGCGCTTCCAAAGACGCATGGCAGAATAACGCCGATTATTAGTATGCAGTTCCAGGTTCGAAAATGGCCGGCGAGATACCCGCTTCCGGAGATGATACTAGCCGACAATAAAGAGTACGGGATGTTGATGAGCGTGGACTGCAGGTTGGTAAACCCGAACGATGATACAACAATGTTGGCGAAGCTTTGGGAGCCGCCGTTGGGGATTTGGGTGAGCAACTCGATTCCGACAATGAACCAAGTCTTGGGATCAGCCAAACATTCGTGAAATTGATCCTGTTTCCAGTGCGTGTTCTCGGTTGCCCCAGTCCCGGCAGACGCCACTCGTTTGGCAGCGACTTGCCTCTCTTTCGGTGTAAGGAACTTGGCCTTTGAGATGTTGTCTGGGAGGAGGACGAACATGGGAATTGCCCAGAACAAGGTTGCACTGCCCAAGATGATGTACATCCATCTCCAAGGCCGAATAATGGTGTCATCGATATGTCCAACCCCAAAAGCGAGAAGACTTGCGACCAAACCGCCGACAGAGTTCCCTGCGAACCAAATCCCCACGCGGGTTGGCATCTCATCGCGAGTATACCAGGTTGAAGTGAGAAACATAAAGCCTGGTGTGATGGTGGCCTCTGCAGCTCCGAGCAAGAATCGCACCGTCAAGAGTCCCCCAAAGCTGTTACATGCAGCAGTAAGAGTGACAACGGAACCCCAGAATAAGGTGTTGGCAGACAGATACTTTCCAGCAGGAAGACGCGTCACAAGTAGATTAGTAGGATACGTCCACTGGAGATATCCCATGTAAAACACACTCCCGACCCAGCTGTACTGCTGTCCTTCAAGCTTCTGTCATATAGCTTATTAGCGGCGGCACGTACGAGATGTGGAACTGAGGGCGTACGTTGTCTTCACGAAGTCCAAAAACCGCAGCACTAGAGAGAATGATCTTGTCCATAAAACTGAGCATATAGGTTATGAACAAGAGAGGAATGATGGTTCGATCGATCTTCTGGAGAACTCGTCGCGCTGCTTCTGTGTCAAGGGTGTCTGACCGCAACAGCGTCTGGCTTGTCGCTCCAGGTGTCCCTTGATGGTGGAGCAAAGGTTGTGCCGGATCACTAGCATCTTCATCCTGAATGCCTGCTATTGGGAATGTATCAAAAGAAGATAAGTGAGGTTCCTCGTCCAAGGAACTTGGGAGGTTCTCGTCATTCATCCTTGTCGCTGTCGGCGTCAACTGACAGCTCCTAGGAGACCTTGAAGACAAGAAGTGTTGCCCGCTGTGGGTTAATAAGACAAAAGATCAAGAGAGGGGGGGCCTCAAGAACGACCTTGATAGTATGTATCTTGGGCCAAGAAGGATTGATACATCAACTGTACGCATTCCGTACGTGGGTGGCGCGCGTTACTTGGAGTGCAAAGATAGGATTGGTGGTCTAGAAAGCAGTGTGGACACAGTGTGGACACTGTACCGAGGTTATCATTGTTCCACCTTCTATCTGGGTTCATAGCAGGTATGTTAGAAACGTCGCGGATTTATGCTAAGTAGATAGATGTCTGTTTTACATCACTTTGTTTTTCAGTCATATTGTTTGGGGGCAAGATTATACTTGTTTATTTGCGGGATTGCCTATGTACAACTGTACTGACAATGGGGGGAGGCTTGGTAGATAGCCCAACGGACTACCTGGGACAGGCGTCATTCTCGTGAAGGCCACTTGGGACCTGAGAATGGGGAATATGCAGTGACTGCATATTGGGGTCTCATACGTATATGAGTCTGACAGCCGTGTGCTGCCACGGGCTCCCGGCCATGCTTGGGCGTGTATTCTAATTCCAACACCCATCAATTGGGGAAAGGACTTTGCAACATCCTCCCCTCTCTTACAGAATTGATCTATCCACACATGCTGAGAGCTGTCATGCCGAAGCTGACGGGGCGAGGTGACGTGTCGGCGGTATTTTCTTCTGTACCACTCCCATCACCTCGTGGTTCCATGGCGGGGATGGCACCAAAGAGAAGTGCCACGAGAAATGTGGTGACGGTCAGCACCATAGGTCCGAATATGGTGAAGCCATCGATTAGTGTGGGGGAACTCTGTGCTAGAGCTATGGCAAAGTGTATTGCCAGGAGGATCACCAAGAAGAGATAGCTAAGCATCATTGTCAGCAACGGTGCTTCTTGGCTTGAGAAGTTTCACGGAGAGACTGACAGTTGCCGACGATGGTCTCTATGACGGGGGATATGGTGAATCTGTAGGGTGAGATATGCGGCAAAGCATATTATCCAGACCGTATAGTCTCTGCGTAAAGTATTAGCCTAGAATGTTGGTTCGAAGATTTGGAGAAGCTCACGAAATCCACGCCCACGATGGAACGCCATCGATGGTGCGGAGGGGGATAACTGCAGCGGCGGTGCTTGAAGCAGTGACACCACTTGCGATCCTAAGAGCGCGTATGGGTGCCCACACTATAGCTACTGCAGGGGCAGTATGGAGAAAAGCCAGCAGTGCAAGTGCCAACTTCCGATGTGGGAGCGTTTGGTATCCGACTTTGACAGATGCTGAGCTTTTGGCATCCGAAACAATAGATCGGTAGGGGGGTAGAATGTGGCTGAGAATAGGCTTAAGTCGACGACGATGTTGGAGAATAAGGATCGCCAGAATTAGAAAAAACAACCGAGGGGAATCGGTAGAGCCGATTAGGGAGTTGGGGTTTGGACAAGTTGGAATCAACAAGACCAAGGGGATGAATGGGGGGCAGGATTTCTCAAAATTGATCCTGGAGATGGTCTCCAAAGCATTCTTCGCGCCACTTCTCAACTCGGCTGGTGAATTGACGGCGTGCGCGAGACTGGGGATGATGTCTAAATGGGCGTCGGGAGGGGGGTGGCAATTGCCAACGAGACTCGAGCCATAGAGCCTGAGTTGGTGAAAGGGGCTCTCCTTGGGAGGGTTTGGTTCAGAGAGAGAAGCTAGGCATTGACGAGTCGTGATGCTTTGGATGGCTTCTGTATCGGAATAGATACCGATCCAACTGGTTAACTCCCTGCCAGAAAAGATGAAAGAACCCATAGAGGCATCGTGGCTAGAGGCTCCTTCATTGGGGGAAAGGCCTTTCTCTTGGTCTGTTCGCAAACCCTTCCTCAAACCGCAAAGAGGCCTGAGGTCGAAGACTAACTGGGTGTTATCGGGGCCCAGGAGTATATTGAGAGTTGGGGGTGAGGAAGCGAAGGGATTCTCTGGGGCGCCGAAGAGATCGCGGGGGTTCGGGTTGAAGAGTTGGACCTCGTGTCTCGTGGACCCCGCCATAGCGACGGACCTCACGAACCCGTGTCTTGTTGAATGATGAGCTTCCAGGAGACCAACTGCTTTGTTAGATGTAAGGTATCAACTTCATTGATTATGTTGGGCCTCACAAAGGTTTGTCGGGTTCCTATGTGTGGTCAAGTAGGTATGGAAGCTGGGAGACTTTCCCTGCGAGAGGAGTACATTAATAGAGCGGCACAAGCATTTAGACTAGCAGCTCTGGTACCCGACTCTCCCATTCGGTGGCAGTGCAGGAAACAACCTCTTTCTATCCGTCAGTTGCAGGCAAAGTTGGTCGGAGGCCTCAGCCTGATTTAAGAATGAGGCGGACATCGTTTCAACCCCCGCTCCTCATTACTTCTAGGCCAGAAAGCCTCCACAGATCAACAGGTAGGCATCTATATCGCCTAGTACTTTCTGACATTGATCTTGCGAGTTAAATATGGTAATAGCCCACACGATAAAGGACACTCCGTGTCTAGAAAGGATTCCGCCGTGCCTGTATGGAGCATCACAACTGACGGACACTGACGAATGCCAGCCGGTTGAGACTCTACAACGAACTCGAGAAAAATCATCGGGTTTCCCCTCTAATGAACCGACGAGTCAGCCACCTGGACAGGACATAATGGGCGGCATGAGGGCCTATTGGGCAACACTCTACAACAAATTGCGTGGGATATTGGTGCTTGTCCGGTAAGTCTCTAAGCGTCTTTGAACCTCGGTCTCTAACTCCGTGACGTTTTTAGCGCCGGAAGCACTGGAACCACCTCGATAAACCACGAGGAGATATTCATTTCAACCGAAGATCGAGTTAGAGCTAGTATCCTTTCGAGATTAGGGGAGAACCCCGGCCGCTCTTGGTGTCCAGATCTTGAAGGAGGAGCTGGCCAACTCAATCCGCAAAAGAACGAGTACTCTTTCGAAAAACAGAGGCAAAGGGCCTCAGCAGATTGTTTCCATACACTTCTCGAGTTGATCTTGTGGTGCTTATCGATAGCATCCTGCTGGATGATGGAGCGACTTGCTCGACCAGGAGTGAGCCCTTCGGCAGTGATACATGTGGCTTCAATATGTGTTTATGCTGTTGCAACTGGAACAGCTTACTTCATCTACTCTGACGGCCGAGCCATGGACCTCTGGATCGTTTTCGGCGGACTCTGCGGGATGATTTGCGGCAGGATCCTAAGCTGGAATGTTGAGAAGATTCTATTCCGTCTTCTCCCAGGGTTCATTCTCTCTGGTCTCTTCATTGGGTCACGGCGTGCTCAAAGATCGAGAGCTTGAATATTTTCTTGGCTGGGATGAGAGTGGAGGATTGAGAACATCTGGGATTCCATCTCGGCGTTGCCTGATCTATCAAACGGCTCAGGAGCTTCGAGGAAAGACCCCAGGCTTGGACAGGTTGAGCTAGTTGCATAGAGTCCTTATAGAGTTCTTGTTCCACGCCAAGTCTAATTATTTTTTACCACTAGCCAGAGACCATCTCGGGGGAGTTGGGATCCGACGTGCAAATACAACGATACTAATGGACACTTCCTTGCAACTAGGTACGCATCAGTCTCCCGAGCGAGTAACCCCACGATTCAGAGAATTGCGTGCCATCTCATGTTCCTCACCAGTTCCCGTCGAAACTACCACGCCATCGTTTGTTGATTCGGGCGTGTGGCTCTTCTTTCGGATACCCAGTTCTGCTGCCTCGTGTTCCTTGCTCAGATGCTGCGCTCTAATGAAAAAGCCAAGCAACAGGCCCACCCCCGAGAATGCCGTGTACTATGGTGCTGTTAGAATTGCTACGGCGTTTGTATTTAGATTCCTTACCATAATCCACATACTGTCCAGTGAGTAGAAGAATGCCCTCCGGACGACCAGCTGCTGCTCTGAAGGCAGTGTCTTGACGAGATCGACGCTTGCAGACGCAGTTGCTCCATCGAAGAACCGGGCAAGTTGAGGCCCTAAACCATCCACAAGAGCCTGTTTCTTGTCTTTCATCTCGTTCTGAAAGAGAACACCCCCGATAACCACAGAAATAGCTGTGGCGATGGTTCTAACAAAGCTCATAGCCGTGGTAGCAGCCGCGACGTCCTTGTGCGGGACGACGGTTTGGACGGCAAGCAAGGGACCTTCAAAGTTCATGCCCACACCAATTCCGCTGACTATTTGGAATGGGATCAACTTTGGCCAGTTGAGATCGAGGTCCAAGCCAATCATCAAGCCAATGCCGAGCGTCATAATGACCAGGCCAATATGAACAGCCGGCAGGTACTTCCCTGAAAGTTGAATATATGCACCGGTCGCCGCAGCTGTGACGGTTATTGAAAGGATAAAGGGGAGAAGGTAAAGACCTGAGCGGAGAGGGCTTGCGAGAAGGACTGCCTGGAAATACAGTGGCAGATAGTAGGCGACGCCCATAAAGACGAATGCGTGGAAGAAAGTGACAGCATATGCTGCAGCTGATGACCAAGTTTTGAAGAGATGCACCGGTATCACGGGATATTCGGCCAGTTTCCACTCGTTGAGGATGAAGAGGCCGGCGGTGATGATGCCAAAGAGGATCAGACAGACAACTGGTGCCGAGTTCCAGGGTTCGTAGACACCACCGAGATAGAGGCCCAAGAGTAGCATCAAAGTGCCCCCAATTATCAGAAAGCTGCCCGGCCAGTCTATTGCTTTCAGACCTGCCCAGACGGGAGTGTTAGGAGAGGGCAACTTGAGGGTGAGGATGAGGAGGACAAAGACGGCGGCAGTAATTGGCACTATGAGCTGTCAGTAAGCACTCTGAATACCAGGGATGTACTTACAGTTGATCCAGAAACACCATCTCCAACTAAACCAAAGTCAGGCTCACAAACAGTCACCCAGGAAAGCTTACTCACTTTAGTCGATCCGTGAAAGCACCGCCAAGTACAGGACCTACTCCAGATGCCACTGCCCATACGATAGAAGTCAAACCATAGTATAAACCCCTATCCCTCTGCGAAAACATGTCGCTGATGCAAATATTCACCATGGTCTGCATGCCCGCAGCTCCAAGTCCTTGAATGGCTCTCCCTGCGATGAAGGCAGCCAAATCATCGACCAAAGCGCAAATGAGGCTTCCCCCAAAGAAGATGACATTTGCAATTAGCAAGATTGGTTTTCTCCCCCAGATGTCTGAGATCTTGCCCCACGACGGCGTTGAAGCGGTATGGGCTAGGACGAATGAGGTTCCAATCCAGGTGTAGCCAGAATCAGAGGCGAAATGGGAGGCGATGGTAGGGAGGGCTGTTGACACGATTGTCACTTCGAGAGCGGCAAGAAAGACACAGGCGCAGAGGGATGTCATGACTGTTGCGATCTGTGCCAAAGATTTCTTCGACTTTGGTGTCGATGATGTCGGCTCATCGTTGGAGGTGGAGGGAGGAATCCCGCCAACGGCCTCTGGGGGTTGACTTTGGTGATAGGCCCGATCCTGGGTATGGGATTCATTTTGTTGCTTCATGTTATTTTGCGACTCCCCGAGTGTGGTCGAAGGAGCTTCCTGTTGTTTGACGCTCGTTTGCGACATGTTGCCTGGCCTAATGGCTGCTGAAGAACATGAGGACAGTTGTGATGGAAGTCTCCAGGGGAGGGGCGAGATTCTGAATTTATACAAATGGAAATACCATGATGAGTTTATGTCACTTGATATTTAAAGCGTCAACCAACCACTCGCCCGTTCGTCTATCGAGACCCTGAACCTTGTCGAGGAGATGGCGCGTGGACCCTGAATGCGATCGGATCGAGGGCTTGGCAAGGGCGGAACCTGGGGATTCACGGCACCGTCGGAAGCACATTTGTGGTGGACTAGAATTGACCTGGGCATCGGCTTCCCCCACGATTTCTTCATATTCTGTCTTCCTCACTTTTTTTGTAGTCTCGGATTGAAGTGTTGACGTGCCCTGGTAGACCCATTACTAAGCTTCACTGAGGTAAATTTCCTGTCCCTAATCACGGGCACCTTCTCTTTTACAACATCAACACCATGAACCCATCAAATCATTCGCTTGGGCATTCATTCATATTTTCATCATCTATTCAATTCTCATTCTTCGCAGTTTCACTCGAATTGCAAAAATGATCTACTTGGCAAGGATCAGGATTCATCAGGTGCTGCCTTCAGTGATGTCAGCGCTGTCAGCGCAGAATGCCTGGTGTGGTGCCTCGTCACAACTCAGCCTCTCAATAAAAGCCTTGGCTTAAACCACGCCTCCCAAATCATCAGCCTGCATCCTTCTCCTGCATTGTAAATTCCAAAGGAGAGTCTGCCTCGAAAATGCGACTTCTGGATGCGCGCAAACGCCGCTTGAGCTCTTCAATGGTGCCGAAACCGACATACCCCCCATATGCCATCTTGTCTCACACCTGGGCGATGATGAGATCTCCTTCCAGGATATCACGCAACTGTCGCTTGACGAGTTAGATTATCGGGCTGCGTTCTACAAAGTCAAAGAAGGCTGCGACCAGGCTCGGCGAGATGGCTTCGATTATATCTGGATCGATACTTGCTGCATCGACAAGACGAGCAGCGCCGAGTTGTCTGAGGCCATCAACTCCATGTTCAAGTGGTACCAGCAGTCCGCCTTATGTTACGTCTATCTGAGCGACTTTAACTCTGGGTTTTCGTATCTGCCCACCGCTCAGCAAAAGAACCGGGAGATTGATCTACCTCCAGACGACACCGAATTCTTTAGTAGTCGTTGGTTCACTCGAGGATGGACCCTACAAGAGCTCATTGCCCCACGGAGTGTCGACTTCTTTGACCAAAACTGGATCAGGTTCGGGACGAGAGATGGCGATTTACTTGATCGCGTCTGTCAGCGAACTGGAGTCTGGCCTCAGCTGTTTTCTGAACCACGATGTGCTTGTCCTGGAGGAGACCCGGCTCCGCCCGTCCGCGATGGCAATTGCATGGAGTGTCGCAAACCCGACTGTCTACCCCAAATTCTCGACACCTTTGCCGTCTCAGTCAAGATGAGCTGGGCAGCCAGTCGTGTCACAACCCGTAAAGAAGACGCTGCATACTGCCTACTGGGATTGTTCAGCATCAATATGCCCATGCTCTACGGAGAAGGAGACAAAGCATTTCTACGACTTCAAGAAGCAATAGTGAGACAATCGAAGGATCAGTCCATTCTCTTATGGAAAGCTGGACCAAGCCAAATTCCCCAGGAGCGAGCCCCAGGTTGCTTGGCTCCCCTCTGCGAAACCTTCAAGGATCCCGTCCGCATTGTTGGACGTCGGGTCTTTAGCAACGTGGATCGACGGTACGAAGCCGACTTTCTCGGGAACATGGCTCCGATGGAAATCACAGACACAGTTCTCCGAACGAACCTTTGGATATGCCCCTGTACCGTCAGTGCTTACAATCCTCACCTCGAGGCTCATGCTTCACGGCAACTTTGGCTGGGCATTCTTGATCTTGCCTACGATGATGATTACCTCGCCCGGCCTGCCATCTTACTTGAACACATGGGCGCTGTTGATTTCTACCGACGAGTCTATCATGAGCTGATAGTCGTGGTCGATCCTCGGGAAAAGGTCATCTCTATGAAACTTCGCTTTGGCCCGGACGTTGACGGTCGCATTTCTCCACAACATGCCATCGTTGATAAGTCAACCATTACCGTGGCACGATCTATCGATGACGCTGTCAAGAAAGATGTCGGCATTCTCCTACAGCAGAGCCCCATCAATGCGGTGAGAATAAACCCTTCCATTGAAGGCGGTCCTGCAACCGGACCAGTGTACTTTGTCGTTACGGCGCATGATATGCAGTATAGAATGGACAGTGGCGGAAGCCATCCTCCGTTCAGCAGATACACATCACGCGCGACTCAGATCCCATCCCCCTGGACCTTCATGAAGTGTCATCATACGGCTGTCGATCGGTACTTTGGTGGTATTCACTTTGTCAACTTTACCATTGATAATCGGCGAGTCTTGCACACCCACTCATGGTCGGACCCGGCCGTTCAGGTTCAAAGGCGCGGATACGTCGCCATCATCTGGGGTATTCAGAGGGCGTTGAACTATACGGGGGGAAACCTGTATCCATGGCAGCTCTGGTGCCGAGTCTTTAACATGCACGACTTCATCGAATGCGCACGAACTTCAGAAGATGATTTGCGAGCGTCTCAGCTGTATCTGGAGGAGCAAGCCCTCAGCCCGGGCGAAATCCAAGGAAGGATGGAGAAACAACGCAGGCGGCTCTGCCACTCGGCCTACCAGTCGCACTGGATTCGGCAAAAGACGGGTCCCAAGCGCCTATTTCCTACATTGAGCGAAGAAGAGTGCCCGGAAGACTCTATGCCCAACATTCTGGATGATGACGATGTCAGTATACGCCTGTCAGCGAGGGTAGCGATGACGGAAGCACTGGGCCGGACATTGTTCGAACTCAAGGTCAACCTCGACTAGAATGCGAGGCATCACAACTGGATTTCGATGGTTTTATTGGTATTCTGGGTGGAGGCCATGAGAAGGGATTGTTTCATGATACTCATTGAGTTCCTTCATCTCTAACTATACTACCGAGGGGCAGTCCAAACTCAAGGCTTCAGGACAACCATTTTGCCGAAAGCCGTATGCTCGACAGCGGCATCTCCACACTTGTCCCAATCCTCCAAGGAAAAGGAGGACACGATTTCGAAACCGTTCTTCTTACCAACCTTCAGCAGTCCAGTCTCAGCCAACTTGATCATCTTTTGAACATCTTCACGCTGATACATGAAACCTCCCTTGACAGTGAGGTTACGGTAGAGCAGCTGAGGCCAGGGGAAGGGGAGGTTTGTGTCTCCGCGACCACCCATGAGGACAATGCGTCCATAGGATTTGATGGACAGCATGCACGAGGTGACAATGGTGCTGCCGGTGCTCGCGGGAGGACCAATCTCCATGCATGCGTCAGGGCGGTCTTTTCCGGAGGCAACGAGAATTGCGGCGGTGTCAGCCTGAACATCGCCAGTGGCCACGACGGTGCGGACTGAAGGGAAGTTGGCCTTGAGCTTTTCGAGGCCGGAGGAGGAGCGAGATACAGCGATGACCTTGGCGCCCATGGCGAGGGCGGTGGAAACGGTAGCACCGGAGAAGAGACCTGTGGCAGGGGTGACAACAAGAGTCTCGCCGGGTTCAAGGTGGATGCTTCGAAGGCCACCATAGGGGACGCTGTGTGGGATGATGTGAAGAAGGTCTTGGATAGAGTATCCTAGACCCCCTTCACTCTCGGGGCCACACAGGGCTTCCTCGTCCAAGGGGTAGAGGTTCTCGAGAGGTGCCCTCGCGTATTCGGCGAGGGTACCGTTACGCCAGACATCTCTGTGCAGTTTCTTGGACTCTTCAGTCTGTCCATCAGACATGGTCCAGAGGATGTTGGTGTTGGGATCATCACGAGCTCGGATAAAGTTGTCGATGGCGACGAGCTGGCCGACCTTGAGGGAGACGGCATCAGGACCGACGGCAGCGACACGAGCGATGCAAGCAGCACCTGGGACTAGGGGTCTCGGCTGTGTAAAGGGATGGGCGCCGGCCTGACCACGGATCATGTTGAAGAAGTTGGGGTTGGCCTGGTTGGCGAGGACCTTGACGATGGCGGAACCATGGACTGGAGAGGGGACGGGGAGGGATGTCTCGAGGGTGACGGAGTCATCCTCGTGGAGGACGAGGCCTTTCATGGTGGAAGGGAGAGCCATTGTGGGAGTTGGAGTGTAGATTATTGAATGAGTTGATTGTCTTGTCTATTCACTTCTATCGAGGACACCTCTTGGGGTTTTTATACTCAGAATTCACCGGCCACAGTCAATGTAGACTTCAATGACCGAGACGGAGTTAACAGACATTCTCCACGAGATTCATCATTCTCGTGAGGATTAATCATTACATGGAGATCTCTCAATGAATCAGATAAACCGTGAATACGACAAAGGGTATAGCGTTGAAAGAATACGAAACGAGGTTAGCGCAGTTTACAAAGGAATACGAAACAAGGTTAGCGTGATCTACAAAAGGGGAATAGCGGGTAGAGGTAAACCCCTGGATGGTGTCATGGATTGTTTTTGCGACGGAGGCAACGGCTGTGCTAAGTCCGTGGTATCATGCAGCGCTCGACAATGGCTGCAGAATGCAATAATCCTGCAATGGGTTGGCCGAGTGAGCAGTGGCATCATGGTGAGCATCATGCAGTCAACAATGTCTCACTCTGCAAAAGCTCACTCGATAAGCCATGATAAACAATGCCTTCCAAAGCCATTGAACCTCGTTAGCCATGCACCCATCCTTCTGCAGAGCTCTCTCTTCCTTTGCATACCCGACCCGACAAGCTGAAGACTCGAACCAATACGACCCCTGGAAACTCATCGCTTCCCCTCTTCATCCCCTGGGCGAACCCAACCACCCTCGTGGCTCGTCATGCATCTGATTGGTCTGTTACTCGCTGGGGTTGCGACGAATCATAAGCTTTGGAGGCAGTGTTGTGAGCAGAGCCACTAAGCCTTGGGGAGAGCCTAGGACAGTGACAGAATAACGCGGACATTTACTAGTAGTCATGTGTGTGTGATCACGATGGGGAGATTTTGGTAGGGAGGATATCACACCCCCTGTTGAATGGATCGACAGGCTTGTTCTAAGCAAGCGTTTGTTGCTAAGAATATCCTATTGGCGATTTGAAGGCATCCATCCTCTTTCGGCAGAGTGTGTGTGTGTGTCATGTGCGATTTGTTTATCGCCTTCTTTTCAAGCCTTGTTTCTTTTCTCCTCTTCTTTTTCGCTTTCTGCGTGACACTTCTTTTATTTACGTCTTGAAATGACATTGACGATACTCGTCCAACCTTCGCCATGGGCTGGTTCGTCAAGACAAACAAGGTGAAGAAGAAGAACAAGAGCAGCAGTACCAGCTCATCCAAGAATAAAAAGCAAAAGAAGCCGTGTATGCTCGATCCTCCAAACGTCTATGGACCTCCTCGCCCTCAACAACAACAACAACAACAACTCCCTCCACAACCTCAACTTCTTCTTCCGCCTCCTCCGAGTTACCCCTACTCTCACGGCTATGCAAGTCAATCTCAACCTCAGTTCAGGCCTGTCCCGGCGGCTCCTCCAGCGTGGAACGGGTATCAACCTGTTATTGTGAATCAGCATTATTACCTTGGGAGTCAACAGCAGCCTCAGCAACAGGTTCATCATCATACTTCTCTTTCGAGACTCACAGGTTCTATGGTCAACCTCGCCAAGGATGTCGTTCCTTTTACTCAGCTTTACGATGATGGCATGTCGGCTTGGCATGGTTGCGCTCAGACGACTAATGCTGTTTATGCCGATGTTTATAGTCGGTTTAACAATGTCATGACTCTTATTGATCATGAGAAGCTTTGTGGCAACGAGGGTGATCTCTTCAGCTGGCATCCTCCTCAGCAACAACAACCTCAAGACAAGGCATTTGGTAAATCTACCAAACGCACCAAGCACAAGGACAAGGCACATATTGCTACATCCGTTGTTTCCGGCAACTACTTTTCCAAAGTCGAGCTCTACGCAAACTCGAAACTCCCAGCAGATCTCCCCCCTCTAGCCCTGTACGTCACTTTCTTCTACTTGTGAGAAAATACATCCTGACTTTATAGCTATCTCCCAACATGGCAACTCCTCTGCCTCGCTGCCGAGTACTCTCAACGCGTCTACGAAAAACCCCGAGGTAGCGAACTCGACGCCCACGTATCGTCAGACTGGCTCTCTGGCACAAAAGCCATGTGCATAAAGTCGAAACCAATGGATCACATGAGCACCATCGTATTCGCAATCCGTGGCACAGCTACCTTTATGGACTGGGCCGTGAACCTCAAAACAGCACCTTCAAGTCCCGCCGGGTTCCTCGACGACCCGGGGAATTTATGCCACGCGGGGTTCCTCTCGGTGGCTCGGAGCATGATCCGGCCCGTCGCCGCGCGGCTTCGGCAGCTCCTGAGGGAAGACCCTCGGCGGTCGAGCTATAACCTTATGCTTACGGGCCATTCTGCCGGCGGAGCTGTGGCGGCGCTTCTCTACTCTCATATGCTGGCCGAGACGGCCGAGGCCGAGAGCGAGCTCAACGCCCTATCGAACTGCTTCAAAAAGATCCACTGCGTCACCTTTGGTGCACCGCCCGTGAGCCTGCTCCCGCTGGCCAAGCCCGATCGTCCAAATCTCCGGAACAGTGTATTCCTCAGCTTCATCAACGAGGGTGATCCTGTTGTTCGTGCCGACAAGGCCTATGTCAGGAGTCTTTTGGAGCTGCTCGCTTCACCACCACCAAAGAAACCAAAGTCGAGCTCCAAATCTCGAAAGAGCTCTCGTCCACCTCCTCCGGTTTGGAATGTGCCCCCTTGCACTCTCAGCAACGCCGGCCGGCTCGTCGTTTTACGCACAGGGGATCCTCGAGCCAAACCCAAGGATCGAAAAACAGTAAGCGAGCGTATTGATGAAGGTGTTGTTGCCGTCACATGTCTCGAGGAACAGTTGAGAGACGTCATCTGGGGAGACCCCGTCTGCCATCTCATGAGCTTATATGCAGAAAGGATCGAGGTATTGGCCGTCAGGTCTATCAAGGGGAGGGGATAGGTTAATGTTTACGAAAAGGACCGAGTCTAGTCGGCCCAACTTTATGATTAATGATACCATGCCACATACACCAACACTCAGATATCAAGTCAGAATCATTTTACAGTCGTGGCGTACAGTCAGTTCAATTCAAAACAGGATTAAACTAAGTTAGCTTCTACTCTTCGGCGTCTATCAAGCCTTCTTCGGTCGGATCCTTCTTTGCCTTTCACATAGTTCCAATCCCTGGTATATCATTCCCAGTACTCCCATCCATACTCCCGTCCTTGTTCCCAAGACCTTTTACTTCTGGTGAGTGCGGGCACATTTCTTCCTTTCCTTCCGTACACGGCGCCAACAGACGTCAACAAAACAAGACACCGAGAACAATCAACAGCACATAACACCGAGACACCCATCCGATGTTGGACCACCTTGGCCATCCATCAAATACAGACCAGCTTCCGAAACAACAAACAAAGGGAATTGGAGCGTATCGAATACATACAGTCAACAGCAAGAAACTCATCTTGAGGACCAACTAAACATGTGCTTTGACAAAGAAAAGAGAAGAGAGGGAAACAGCAGCGGGACACAGACGATCAAGTGATCGAGTCACTGAAGTGTGTCTCTAAAGACCGCCAAAGTCGATCTCGTTGGCCATCACTCCCATCGATGCTTGGCCCTGCCCAGCCATCGACGCTTGACGTTGCCTTGACATCGACGCTTGGCTCTGGCCCGTCATGGGTGCCTGGCTCTGCATCTGGTAACTGCCTGCTGTTTCTGGTGTTTGTTGTAGGTCGTACATGGACTGGGCATTCAGGCTCTGGGTGCGCATGCTCCGTGACGCCATGTTGTCCATTTGAGGCTGGCACATCCCATCTCCCTGCATAGACATCTGCTGTTGCTGGTTGGGCATGTAGTTCATCGAGTTGGGAGGTGTTCCGTCGCCCATTGGGCTCATGACCATATCAGAGACATTGAAATTGGTCAAGTTGTGGGGATATTCCATCCCAGGTGATACAACACTGGGTGGTGTCACAAACGAGGAACTCATGTTGTTCTCCTGTTGCGATCCCGGAGGTGTTCCATTGCTACCATTCGAGTTGGCCAGTGAATCGGGCGTAGTGATCTGGTTCTGGTAGATGGCCATCGATGCTTGTGCCTTGGATTCAGGTGTGTTGGATTGGTCCTGGAATAGCGGCATCTGGCCCATAGAGTCAGGTGTCTCCATCTGGCCCTGATACATGCCCATTGGGGGCTTGCAATCCCTCTCGACCTGAGCCTGGAACATTGGCAGTGGAAGCTGCCCCAGAGCATCAGTCGCGCCCGACTGACCCTGGTACATGGCCATCGGAGGCTGCGCCATGCCAGCATTGCCGAAGCCGTCAAAGATGTCAATGTTGGCCATTTGACAGTTCTCTGGTGCGTTGGGGAGAATTGGGTTGGTGAGACGGGGGAGAACCTCAACCACCTTGGTGAGCAGTAGAGGCAGGTAGTGCCAGTGGCTGTGTCTCAGCATGCCCAGGACTTGCAGCAGCTGCTGGAGATGATCATGGGGGCTGACAGTGTAAGGATGGCGAATGTTTGGTTGACGATAGAGAACATCATTCAGAAGGTGGCATGCTCGGAGAAGACTCTCAATCTGTTTGTTCGTTAGCCAGGCTCAACCCTCCCAACATGTCTTGTACTTACGCATCCACTACCCACGACATCCATTCCCTTAATACTAGGGAGACCAGAGGCAATAGTCATGAGTAGGTCTCGACGAGAGGGTGCCATGTATTCCTCGTTACCGTCGGGCCCATTGTTGGGAGTGAGCTGCCAAATGAGGTTTTGGAGCCACTGTTGATTTGTTCCCATATCAGCCAGGCTTGTATCCTGACAGGAGAACGCGAGGGCCGCTTCTTGGAGTTGCTTCTGGAGCCCTGTGATCTGAGCCGCCGAGAACTGGCTCTGTACCTTCTTCCAAGTTCCCAGACAAGCGTTGTCGAATGGCTGGAAGAGCTTTGCGCGAATCGCAAAGGTGTTGACATCAAACATCCTAGGGTTGCCCGTCTCGTCACCCACACCAGGAAGGCGGATGGAGGACTGGAGAGTTTGAGGTCGATTACGCTGGATAGCGTACGATCTCTCCGTCATGAGCACAAGCCAGTAAAGATGGCGTCTTCGTGTGGCATCTTCCTGATCAAGAGGCGAGTAAAAGTCCTCCTTGTGCATGCCGGCCATGTGCATCATGGTGCTAGTCTCACGCAGGTAAAACCAAGCCTTGTCGTGGTTGTCCAGGGCAAAGTTGCAAGCAAAGATGAGATAGTTGGTGACAAGAACGTAGTGGGTGATGGAGTCCTGGTAGTCGCTGGCTTTCCGGATCCGGATGCACTCATCGAGAAGGAGCTGGCTTGCAGCGATGTTGGCGCCTGGGTGCAGCTCGAGGTTGAAGGAGTCGGTGACGGGCAGAGCCGTTCCAGGCTGGAGCATGACAAACGCGCAGAGAGCGCTCAACAGGCAATACACATCACGGCCCTGTTCCATAACCGTCATGTGCTCCTCGAGCGCGCGTCTGTCAAGAATGGGCATCTGCCCGTAAACGTTGTCAAAGAAGTATCGGAGGCAGTCCTTCATGAACTCGTTGGATAGTAGGCCAGTCGACGGTTCGGGACCATAAGTTGTGGGTGTGGGAGGCGCGCCAGTCAGTCTCTGATGGACCTTGGCGGCCAAGCTGGTTTGTCGCTGAGTCTCTCTGAGCTCGCTGATGACCTTTGCACGAGAGCCCTTGGGCCCCTTCTTCTGAGGAATCGCATTGTAGGTGCACAAGAGCTGAGAACCAGAGCAGTTTCGGCAGGGGTTGGCGCCGTTGCATCTAACCTTGCGACGATGGCAAGCATCGCAGGCGCGCTTGACAACTGGCTGAGGCATGGTGATCTGTGCCTGATTATCACCAGCAGCGAAAAGTAAGTTTGAGTTGGCGGAGGAGCGCCCAGCGGACGGACGCGGTGTCAAGAATGTTCCAAGAATCTGGGATTTGCCAGAACGAGTTCGCGTCAACCCAAAGTCCGGGGGATTTGCGGGGGGTTGATAAGTGTCCTTCGGTTTCGATGGTGTATCGGAAGTGGTGGAAGTTCGAGGCGGGGGTTGGTTCGATGGGATTTGCTGAAGATGCAGGTTATTCGGCCCTTTCGCCTTGAACCATAATGCGGGGGATCATGGGTTGGCCAGCAAGCGCGAGAAGAAAAGTCGTGGCGGTCGGTCGAGGACGCAGGTGGCTTAGGCCAGTTGTTCTAATAAGAATTCGAAGCGTAAAGGAATATGGCGAGAGTTGGTTGGGGATGTTTTTGTCTGGAGGTGAAAGAAGAGAAAGTGGATGTGGAAGGATGGGATGGGCAGACGAGAAGATGAGGTGAGAGATGGAGACTGAAAGAGAAGGAGATTTCGAGGAAGGACCCAGGGCCAAGCCAACTGCAAGGCGAGACCGGGGGTGGACCGTCCGTGAGAACGAGGTAGGGACCCAGAGAGACGGGAGAGAGTGACGACGGGATGGGACGAGGGAGGCATGGACGAGAATGTACCTCTCCACTGGAGAATGGCTGGGGAGAGACTTGAGCCGTCACTTTTCACTCGTACCACCCGTCCCAGAAACGAGACAGCAGACCAAGGAAGGTACAACGAGCGGACGGGCGAGACATCCCAAAGGGGGAAGGGGCGTTGGAGAAATTAGCAGTGAACAGACAGTGCCAAAGCGGAAAGGAAGGAAGACGGGCTACGGGCTACGGCTACGGCTGGCAACTGGCTACAGGGGGTGAGAGAGGGAGCCAGGGTCCCCAGAGCGAAGCACAAAAGAGAAAAAGAGGCGCACTGGGGGCGGGCCCGTGTGTCCCGACCGTCCGTCAGAAAGTGGTGTGCTCGGATATGACACTGTGTACAAGGTCTTGTCTATCCAGTGAGAGTGTAGAGCTGGGGAACTTTTGGATTTCGTCGGTGGCGCAGAGGAATCATCACCGCCACAGAGCACAGTGTAGAGCCCCTCCTGTAACGTCGCACCCGAACATCACAGTGCAAGCAAGGACTCTTTGCACAGACTCTGGGCGCGTGGTTCAAGAAACGAAACCGCTAGTCAAAGCCACCGTCAAGCACCCAGCCCAGAATGAATGAGATTTTTTAGTCTCTTGTCTAAGCTGTTTTGTAATCTCAGGGCCCCAGAGAGACTCAGATTTCTAGTGGATTTTTCCTGGATTTTCTTGGTTTTCTCAGACATTTATTATCAATATTCAGCATCGCTCAGGCCGTCCGGCGTTCCCCGGGGGCCGTGTCTAAAGTTTCTACAGCGAACACAGCGGAAAGGACACACACACACACACACACACACATCTTTTGGCATGATTTTAACTTTTCTAATGTTTTCCCAACCGCATTCTGATCTACGTAATCAATTTGTGCCTTTTCTCAATGGCTCGTCTTGGCATCTCTCTCGTTTCTTTTTTGGTCATTTTCTTGTTCATCGCTAGTGCCACTTGACTCGCGTATCGTGGGTTGTTTGTCCCGTCAGCCTCGGCTCGGCAAACGGTTACCCAGCCGATCGCTTTCGGGGGAGAGAGAGATGGCTTCTATTAGCTTCAACTTCTTCGCTTTGCCTTGTATAAACCTCGAGAATTGCATTCCAACCAATCATGAAGTTCTGAGAAACCCCCTCTTTAAACCTCACAACGGTTTCTGTTGGGCTAGAAGATTGCGCTCTGCAGCTTCAAGAATCTACTTTCTAGGCAGCTTTCCATCTCGTCACTGATGACTTGCGCCACCTCAACAGCATCAACCAGATACCGTCTCTGACCTGCTCTCGGTCACCGAGACGTCGGATTACTCATGCAAACGATACTGATACTATTCCGTCTCACTGGAATCTTTTGCCGTCCCTTAGCCCCCCATGTCTCAGAAATGCCGTCCCTCTGCCCCTCAAAAGTCCCCCGTCTCCCCACGTTTCCTAAGGCATGCAAGAGATCATCCGAAACATTCAGCTGTCAGTCACTAGCTATCAAATAGCTTGCGCCTGCCATATCATGTTTTGTCCTGAGCCGTCGTGAAACATGTCGTCTCAACCCAGCTTGCTCACCTGGCTCAAGCCTCACTGTGCTGTAGCCGAGATGAAGGTCCCATCAAGACTGTCTCTCACCTGCTGCCCACGAGCGGCAGGGCATACCATTCCCTTTGATACGGTTCCGGAACCGCGTTGTTGGGTTGTCGATACGGGTTCCTGGGACCGATCGTCGTCGGTTTTTGCTCGAAAGCATGGTTTATTGTTTCTCATCGAGTTGATCGATCTCGATGCAGTTTGCAATTCCTCACCATCAGTATCCACGCAATCTCGTTAACGCCGGGTTTGTATTAATCACACAAAAAGGAAGCAACCATCTCAGACACGATGGGCTATGCTATGACACCTGCCTTGCTCGCTTGTAAATGAAAGACTATCAGCAGGACAGTCTGATCCCTAGTTATTGATTCCTCATAAAGTCCCAAGTTTCGCTTCCCCCACTAAATCTGATAGCTCGTCCATCCCGCTTTGACGCGACCAGCTCTACCAGCCCTTGGAGAGCATCCCGTCGTGGGTCCGGCACTTTCTCATTCCCTTAGCACACGCTAGCCCCATTACCCCTTATTGGTAGTATTCGTCCCTGTGGTGCGAAGGCTTCGACTGGGAATGAGAGTGCGAGCGCCCATGCGAGTGGGAGCCAGAGTGAGAACGCGAATGAGTCCTTGAGTGGCGTCGCGAGTGAGAGTGGCGTCTGGGGCGCTGGCTCTCATATGGCTGGCTCTCCATCACATACTCTTCAGAGCTGGCGATGCGCTTAGCATCCATCGCCTTGTTGATGACACTGCTCGGGTGGAACCAGTTGAGAAGCAAAGCTGCGAGGGCCATGAGGAGAGCATCAAAGATATAGATCCAAAACTCCTTGGACTGGAGCTCGCTGTCCTTGCCCATGACATATTCAGCAATGCGAAAAACTGATCGTACAAGGATCAGGAAGCTAGTCGCGTAGAGGACGTAGAGGAGCTTCATCCAGGGCGTCGTGATCTCAAGAGACTTTTGAGTGGGCTGTCGACGGATTCGAAGGTGGAAGACGAGGGTGACGACCATGAAGAAGCCGAAGAAGAGGATCTGAATGCCCAGACCTCCGACAATGATGTTTTCGCCTCTCTTGACGCCGTCCTTATCCTTGGCCGTTGCGAGCATGCCGCCGCCTGGTCCACGTTAGCATTTTTTGGAGTTTTGTCTTGTAGTCAAAACGTACCTCCGCTTTGGGCAAAGAAGGAGAGAACATCGCCCGTGACAAACACCTTTGTCAACCATCGGGGGCTGATCATCGAAAGGTCACCAGCATCAAGAAGGCGGATGAGGCGACCGAGGATCATGTAGATGGATGCCGCATACAGCGCCGGTCCCAGCAGAAGCAGAATGGACTGGATGATGTACGGGTTCTTGGTGAAATCGGGGGCCTCGTTCGCCGATAGAGCACGGCCAATGTAGCCAACCGTCTCAACTGCAAGGTTATTAGCAGATATCTTCCAGAGTACGCGTCACAACCTACATAGACATCCGATCAAGAACGGAATAAAGTACCATGTTCGGCTGCGGAGGAGCTGCCACGTGTGGAGAATCGCTGAGAGGCCAAAAACGACAATGAAGATGACGGCCGCGGGCATCGACGGGTTGTAATTGTAAAAGACGTACGCCTCGGGGGCGTCTGAGCCGCTATCGCCGGCCATGATGGGCTACTGGGTGTTGACGTTCTCGTGTCCCAGGTCGTCTCTTGTCCAGGTTCCGGTTGTTGGTGTTTACGAACACGAGGAACTTGTCGGGGAGTTTGAGAAAAGGAACCCCGATGAATCGAGGTCTTGGCTAGAATATATATCCATCTTTACGTGGAAACGTATTTAAGCTAACGTTGCCCTCCTATTTCGACATGAACGTATTCAATGTTTGATGCATCTCTATACGCGGATAGATACTGCAAACGACGATCCACTAAAAGATAGCCTGCAAATCCAGATTTTGGTGGAGTTTCAACTCTCCACAACACGAATCAGTATACGCGTATATCGCACATCAACCACCAACCGGACACGCCATGAAACCGCAAATAGAGATCAAGCTAGGATCACGACTCGTCCATCAGCCCTATGCACTTTCCATACGCGCACCCGCGGCAGTTGAGCCGAGCATGACGTCGCGCGTCGCTGCCCCTGACATGAAAGCCGCACTCTTGTCCGAATGCGCGGAAGAAAGATGGCGATGGAATGGATGCGGTGTGTGGGCTAGCTTTGGAGCTTGCTTTGCTTTAATACAAGCTTGATGCTTTCCCCAAGAATGATCTTCTTCAAGGGCCCCAATCTTCTTTGTTCTCTTCCAAGCTCGATAGCCTAACTCAAGATCCATGGCGTATTTCAAGGGATCCCATGACAGCACGGGGGTGCCAGTCTCTCCGTATAGCGACCTACCAGAGGCCGTCATTCCTGAAGATAATCTTCCTTCCTACGAGGCGGCGATAGGGAACAATTTACAGCAAACGACTGCGGTAACGAGTACGTTGCTTTACTTGACCCCTCATTACCCCGCTAATGGTTGATAGGTGATGGTCGAGTCGATGTCGATGTCAACTCTCGCTTCTGCCGTGCCCTTTCCCGCTTCATTCCCGACTTCAAGGCGCCTCTAGAGGAGCCTGAATCCCCAGCATACTCCCAATTTCACGAGACAAAGGGAGAATCGTCGATATTTCACCAATTCCCCATCAAGCTCAACATCGTCATCCAAGTCGTCGGAAGCCGAGGCGATGTCCAACCCTTTGTCGCCCTGGGCTGCGAGCTCCAGAAGCATGGCCACCGAGTGCGTCTAGCCACACACAATGTCTTTGACAAGTTTGTCCGCGACGCTGGGCTCGAGTTCTATCCGATCGGCGGCGATCCTTCGGAATTGATGGCGTATATGGTCAAGAACCCCGGCTTAATACCCAGCTTAAAGAGTCTCCGCGGTGGAGATATTCAGAAGAAGCGTGTTATGGTGGCCGAGATGCTAGACGGTTGCTGGCAGTCATGTCTTCAACCAGACCCTATCAGTGGGCGTCCATTTGTTGCCGACGCCATCATAGCGAACCCTCCTAGCTTCGCTCATGTCCACTGCGCGCAAGCGATGGGCATCCCGGTCCATTTAATGTTCACTATGCCCTGGACGAGCACGAGGAGCTTTTCACATCCTCTGGCGAATCTCAAGTTTGGGAGCAAGGCGGGTATGGACCAGGAGACGGCCAACTATGTTTCCTACAGTGTGGTGGAGTGGCTGACCTGGCAGGGGTAAGTGTTTGGAAGCTTTCGGTTGCATGGATACTGACTGACATGGTTAGTTTGGGTGATGTTATCAATGATTGGCGCAAGACGATTGATCTCGAACCTGTACCCTTGTCTGAGGGTCCTCTGCTCGCTGAGACGCTCAAGATCCCTTTTACATATTGCTGGTCGCCAGCGTTGGTCGGAAAGCCAGCAGACTGGCCATCTTATATCGGTATGTCAATTGGTCAATTTTAACTAACAAAACTAACGAGATCAGATGTCTGCGGCTTCTTTTTCAGAGAACCCCCCAACTATACACCTCCTCCCGACCTCGCAGACTTCCTGGCTCAAGGCCCCCGTCCCATCTACATCGGCTTCGGCAGTATTGTCATTGATGATCCCGAGCGTATGACCAAGATTCTCGTCGAGGCTGTGCAGAGGACAGGTGTGCGAGCCATCATTTCTCGAGGATGGAGTAATCTCGGCGGCATAGAAGACAAGGATATCTTTTTCTTGGGAGATTGTCCTCATGAGTGGCTGTTTACACAAGTGTCTGCCGTTTTTCACCATGGTGGTGCGGGGACAACGGCTTGTGGTCTTCTCAACGGTCGACCAACGACTATTGTTCCCTTCTTTGGAGAGTTCGTATCACCTACCCCAGGTACAGTCCCTCGCTAACGTCCTGCAGCCAGCCATTCTGGGGTGAGATGGTCGCAGCATCAGGGGCAGGACCCCTTCCAATCCCCCACAAGCAGCTCAACATGGACAACCTCGCCGAGGCCATCCAGTACTGTCTCACACCAGAGGCTGCTTCAGCCGCTGCCGAGATCTCGCACCGCATGAGGAGGGAGAACGGTGTCGTAACTGCGGTGCGATCGTTCCATGCCAACCTGCCTTTGGAGAGCCTGCAGTGCGACATTCTGCACAATCAGCCTGCTGTGTGGCTGTTTAAGCGAGGAGGCAAGCAGATTAAGTTGTCCAAGGCAGCGGCCGGTGTCCTGTTTCAGCATCTCAAGGTTGACCACAAGAAGCTAACTATGTATGTTGCCTGACAGGGTGAACCATGAGCTTTGGCTGACAGTTGCAGAAACGAGATCAAGACTATCAGGATCATCAACCGGCGATGGGATCCCTTGACTGGGACTGTCTCTGCTATGCTCGGCACATCAACGGATATGGCCAAGGCCACGACTGGCATTATCACGAAGCCTATCCAAGCATATCAAGAACGCCAAAGGACCCTTCAGGTCAACGAGGCCCCCTCTGAACCCACCAGCCCTCATCTCTCACCGACTCCGTCACAACAAGGTACCCTGTCCAGACCACACACATCACACGGCGGTAGCAGCGGATGGAGCACAGCCGGCGCAGTCGCATCGGCGTCAGCTTCTGGAGTCGGCGGGTTCTTCAAGTCGTACGGCCGGGGCTTCTATGTCGACCTGCCGCTCGCCGTCACGGAAGGGTTCCGCGCCGTTCCCAAGCTGTACGGCGAAAAGGTGCCCGAGAACGAGCCGGTCCACGACTGGCAGTCGGGTGCACGTGTGGGGGGCGTCAACTTTGTCCGGGGAATCTCTGAGGGCTTTGCCGATTTGTTTGTGCAGCCTTACAAGGGGGGCAGGGATGGTGGTGCACTTGGCGCTGCCAAAGGTGTCGGCAAAGGTGTGGTTGGTATGGCAAGCAAGACAGCTTCAGGTGCGTATCTCAAACGCTCGCATCCATATTTGGCGCAACTAATGGTTTTGGCAGCAACTCTTGGAGTCGTGGCATATCCTGGTCACGGCATCTACCAGAGTCTTCGGACACTTGTGCACTCTGGCGCACGAAAGGCGATCAAGCTCGCTCGACGACAAGAGGGCGAGTATCTCACTAGCACTCAACAACTTGATGTGCCCTTGATTCTTAGCGAGTTTGGGAGACTCTGTCAGAAAGAGTCGAGACAAGAGATCCCTGATCCTATTGAGAAGTAGAGGTTTGACCGTTGAAATCAGGTGATAATCCCCATATAGACTTTGTTTGTTTAGAGATACCTACAAGTTATAGATAGATCGCAATACCCCATTACCGTTGCCTCTGGCCTTACACAACCATCGCCTCCTCAAACCCGCTCTGTCACTGTCACCGATCCTTGTCCTCCTGTACTCCGTACCGTAGAGAAGAGCATCAGCCACCACAGTGCGCCCATCCGACCAGTAAAATGCTCCCGTTTGCCAAGTCGGCAACGCACTGTATACCTCGAGCGAAGCAACAGGGGGGAGTAACTCGTCCTTCCCAGGCCAATCTCATCACCGTCTGCAGGACCAGTGGCCTCATCGTGCAGTAGCTGCCGGACAGGCCGTGATCTAGCGTGAGCTTCGAGAAGAACCTGCTCGTGTGCTTTTACGTCGAGCAGTGGAGTAAAAATTGCGGGCAAGTTGGATTGGCATGAATCGTGCGGCAGCTCCGGCACTAACAAAGCTGTTTCTTGAATGGTGATGATATTCGCGACTATTTTTCGAGAAGAGAAGGGAAAACTGGATCAGTCATTTTTCTTGTTTGTGTCCCGCGTTGCATGAAGGGCGCCTCCTCCGCGTAATCTGCCGCACCCCCGTTCGTTTCTTTTCCAACGCGGAGAAGCGCACTTTGCAGCTCGAGCCAATGTCACCCCCCTTGTTCATTCTCCCCCAGACTAAGCCAAAACAACCCTGGCGCGAATTGGATCGGACCGAAAAGGCCAGCAGCTTTCTCCAGACGATGTGTGTGGCTTGCGAGGCTGATGAATGGGTAATTGTCCACTCTTGCGGCTTTTTGTTCGCGAAATCCATCCGTTGTTGAAGTTACGGTAAACGCGTTCCAAGGGATCTCGTCAGATCATGGGAATGGGTAACCATGCGGTTTCGAAAAACGTTTCCATCGCAGAGGGAAACTGTCATGTGCCAGGAGTGTCCACTGGAGTTGCAACGTTGCTTGGTGTTTGTCAGGCCAGGGTGAAGGGGCTGGATGATCACAGGTTCAAGGATGTGCCGCTTTCGGTAGGCTCCGGACATGGGTGTGGCTCAGTTAGTTCGTGATATGACCTACCCTAGACAGATCTCGAGATGCCGAGGTTTTGTGGTTTTCTGCGAGTGTTGGATGTTCTTGAATCCTTCGATTGGTGTCGCAATGGCTATTGATTAGTTTTTTCGATCGGGTCATGCAATTGTGGTTCTTCCTCTCGGCTTCGTTGGCCCGAGAATGACTCGGACAAGAAAATCCCCGAGACCGACGGTTCGGATTCTTCGTAGTCCCTTGATCAGATCATGGTTTCGTTACGTTATGCGGACTTCAGGCACCGCTCAAGTCGAGACTCTTCCAAGTGGGATTGAACTAGCCTTCATTTACCCTAGACCCCGAGGAATCTCGTGGTCTAGACATCATTATTGTCTGTTGTCTATCCCAGTGCTCCAGGAAAATATTTTCTTGAGTCGTAAATATTGAGTGAGGGTTTGTTCACTTTCACCGTTGTGCTGGTTCAACCTTAGGCACACTGGAGGCTCCAGACTCTCATTCAACGACGCTGACAAGGGTGGACTTTTTGGAGCATGGGGTAAAGCTATCCATAGTACCCAAATAACTAGGACGAGGCTCACAAATAGAACTCATTATCAATGAGGGCCTTACTCCCGATAAGAACTTTAATCAAGACTTGCCTTTTCGAGACATCGGGTTAAGTGCCGGCCACTCACGGCGACCGGGAGCACGATCCGGAGCTGCCCCACAAATAGCCCCGATCTGCCGGCTGGTGTTGACGACTACATCCGCCGATACTATCAGAAAGACTCGGTGAAGATGAGCTGAAAGAAGAGATTTAAAAGCTATATATAACACAGTTGAGGTATAATCATGGAGATGCCAGAAGATACAATTCCAACAATGTGTGAGGCCCAAGTTGGGTGAGCCGATGTAGGGACCTGAAGAGACAAAGCTGAGCCAATCGACCTCAGCAATACCGGTGAGAGGACAAAGCGCAAAATCTGGAAGCCTATAAAGGCAGCCATTCGGAACTCAAGCCGTCGCTGGAGAATTTTTATGTGTCAAGGCGGCCGTTGGATGAACTGGAGTTAGGCCCAGACATAGATCCACCATATATGTAAGGGGGAGATGTCGTTTTCTGTCAGAGGATGGATGAATTTTTCTCTACTACTTTCTTGATTAATTGTAATTAAAATCTGGACCACTATTACCAGGCAGCCCGCGCTTCTCACCCTGCCCTGTCTGAGTAATTCTTTGAACTCTTTGTGTTAGGTATGAGAGAATACAACATGTAACTCTTTGGTGGATGGCCTTGGAAGTGTCAGAAATTCCCTCCGCATCTCAAGATCGACTATGAGCCTATCAGAAATGCAGGGGGCTTTGGTGATGCCATCTTCACCTTCACCGCCGATACAAAACACCACAACATCTCCACTATCGGGTCCCTTACCGTGGACCCCCACAACTGAGAACGACGACACGCACATGATCTCATCGCTTCTGGATGATAACGTGGGGTGGTCTGATCTAGAGTTTCTAACTGAGACATACGGACTGATAACCTTGCATTGGACCAAATCATCGGTACTTTTGACATGGGGCACGGCTCGCTTCAGGACAGTGAGTATGCTGGTATAGAGGCCATTCCAATATCTGCGCATCATGAGACTGGGGTGGTGAGACTTGAGGGAGAATTCCCCCCTTCTTAATGGATACTTGAGGGGACTTGGGGCTCGATAGGCCTATATGGGGAAGTGTAGGGATGCTTGTGGTCATGTGCCAGGAGCATATAACCAGGGCGAACAAGTAGAGCCTGCTTTGAAAGATGACATAAAATAAGAATTAATGAAGGCAACAGATTGAAATACCTGGGGATGGCCTTTTCTTCTAATAACGCACTTTGCCATTCGCCCGAGGGAGGATTGCACAACTATCCCATGTCGAGAGACAGATATATCACCCGAGAACACATGTGGATACTCAGCAGCCCCTTCACGTTCCGTCCCTTGAGACATGCCATCTTTCGGCCGAAAGCAGACTGCCAGAATTGCCGGACGAAGCTGGGTTCTAGCGTGATTTCGGCATTTGCCTCGAACGGGTTACCTGTTCGGGAGTTGTATGATGCCGAGCAAGACATTTCTAGCAGACTGCCGGCGGCTGGAACGAGGATACGGTTCTAGACTTCTTGGCAGGCATGGTGACGACAGCTGTTGTTCCGACTTCGGATTCCAGAATAGCACGGCCAATATCAAACTCACTCGTATCGAGCCCTGATCAGTCAAACACCAACACTATCCCGGCGATTCGTGTCGACAGCTGTCACCGACCCATTAAGGGTACCTTGGAGACCCTCGTACTTCTGTGTGAAGGGAATACCTACTCCTTATTGTAACGCAAGTGAGACACAACGCCTGTTTCGGGCGGAAAGATCTCAGATCTCGAACGATACCCGCCCCAGAACGACCAAACGGCCTCCTCCTATTTGATTACGAGGGATTAATGGAATTTGCTTGCGGGAAAGACTAATCTTGTTGGAGAAGCTCTGATGAGAGGGAAATGGATTCTATGGAAAGCGGTTCTATGGAACGGGATGCATGGGCATCCCTTGCTGGTGTGGGCTCATGGTCTTAAGATCAGGTGAAAATGATGTAGCTAGGGGATAGGGATTGGCCAATGAAGAATCAGACTTGGATAATAGGAGCTGGAAAGTAGTTATCTGGTCCAAAGACGGCCAGTATATTGTTGGACCTGACACAATCTACTAACCACACTTCTAGTTCCTTCCTCATAGATTGCTCCTATGAACTGAACAGTAAGCTTTCTATTCTTTCTATACCCAATTACGTCTCTAGTCACTGCTAACATTCGATTTCTTTTCCTAGACGCTCCACAACCTCCATCGTCCCGTTGATCGAATACAACATCCCCAACCACGCCGCAACCCGAGAATCTAGCCGTCCGGCAACTCGAACCGAATCCAACGTGACACTTTGATTAATCGAACGATGCCTGTCAACCACGACCTCGAATAACATGACACTGCCGTCGGTCAGGGCTCTGCGCTGCAAGTGCCGAGTGGAGAAGCTGCTGCCACTCTATCGACAGTGTTGCACGACCGTTACAGACAGAGCCGTCTGTGAAGCATCACCTGTTGTACGAGATCTCTGGGGTAGCAGGGAAAGAGTGATATTACTTGCAGCACCCGAGGAACAAACATGCTGTGCTCAAAGTCTGATAAGGAAGCGAGTGAAGCCCGAGATGGCAGCTGTCGACGTTGTGCAGGGGAAATGACTCCCCCTACTTAAGCCATCGTTTGGCTTTGTTCAGAAACAGACATGAGCCTCTTTCAAAGACACGAAGAAGGAGGACTTATCTTGGACCATATTCATTCTTTTACTGGCGGCATTATGGGCTTCACAAGCCTCCTCATCCATCTCCTGGCGGTGGGAATTTCAACCACCCTCGCCCTGGACGAACCTGTCGTTCCTACTCGGCCTACAAAGACTACTTTGACTGTCGACTGTCTCTGGTGCACTGGCACAGAGGTGTTTGATACTTCCTTTACTACTTCCACTGAGGAACACTTTTCTTTTCCTGGTTTCCCTCCCGAGATTTCCAAGACGACTGTTTGTGCACAAAAGTGTTCTGTCGTCACGCTCTCTACCATGACTTGGTAGGTTGCTTGGCATTACTAGTCTAGCATATATACTGACGGCCTATAGGAAAAGCGGCATGTCCAAAGCTTCCCCGTTTACGCCGTCGGCAGTGTCGACCTCGTGTGTCACGATATACGACGACACCCCTATCCCTTCGCTCGTGACACTGTCCTCGACGACGGCTTCGACTTCGTGCTCTACAAGTTCAGAGGCGATGATTTCTTGGGAATGGGTTACGCCATCGAGTTCGAGTATCTGGGGAATACCCCCTGGGGAGCGAACATGGACTTTAGGAACTCCTATCGGAACTCCTATGTGGAGTCAAGCAAGTTCCTTCCACTTCTCCCAGGTGACGGACGAAGCTTCGGGCTCGGAGTCCTGCACGACAGAGTTGACGGTGACGATGACCAAGACTATCACAGAGACATGGCAGTCACAGACTCCCGTGACTACAACCTTGGTTCGCACACGATCTACAACCATCGAGACGATCGTTGTCGAGACGTATTCGACGTCGACAGGAGAGAGGGTGGTCGATGGCACGAGGACGGAGACAACTACAGTCCAGGCGGTTAGTTCGGGTAAGGATTGTGTGCAGGCTGGGGAGTGCCCGTGCTCTGCAACGGTTGCACCTGGGGAGTCTGGGACGGCCTCTCTTCTCTCTGTTGGGTCTGCATCAACAGACGAAGAGTACGTGTCGTCCTCTGAGGGGTCTATCTCATGGACGTCTGGGTCTCCGTCTGGGTCACTGGTTCCCAACAGTACTGAGGACTCAGTCTTTGAGACTTCAGAGGCCGGGTGGGAGACCGGATCAGAGGTCTCAGAGACAGACTCGGAGTGGTCTTCTGGGTCCGAGACGGTTGTGCCAACATCTATTCAGACGGCCGGAGGAGCGCAAGTGAAGGCGGCTCTCGGGATAGGGGCACTCCTTGGTCTGATGGGGCTGCTAGCTTGAGCTCATCTTGCAGGAGAGGGAGGAAAAGCTGACGGGACGCTGAATAATGACGATAGGACTAGAGGAGTTGGCGCGTCGACCTGAAGCGGTGGGCTAATTTGGGACGCAACCCCATCCATGATAGTAGCAAACATCAAGCCATGAAGGTCCACACTCTCTCCCACCCCCTTCGTGATACAGTAGTCTCGTCTCGAGGCGAGCTGAGCAGCCAAGAGGAGACACGCCCCCAGTAAGCGCTGGTGAAGCATGACGCACCCCCTTCCGATCCAACTCGGCCTCGTGGTGATGTGTTGGGGCCTTTTGAAAGCAGGCTATGCATGACAACACTCGCAGTATATACCTCGAGCCTTGACCACCGCATGCCGCCAACCTAAAGAGGTATCAGTCGTGACGGGAGGCCGAGTTGGCGTGGGGCTTGGGCTAGGACGGTGTGGTAGATGGCTTCGAGGCGGGTTCTCTTAGAAATTAGTACGCAAGGCTTGGTATTTGGACAGGAAAGGCTAGAGATGTCAAGACTAAAAGAAAGAAGCCGTTTATTCTAGCCTTGCTAGAAGTTTCCCTGAGATTCCATCTCTTTTCCGGAGTGTAATGTGTAAATATGGTTCTCATCTACAACACCAGGCTTCTAGCCCAGTATCATCCCACCCAGCACAACAACTCGGCGGCTACAAGAGTCTACCTGCCAAGATCTCTCGGTCGATCACAAGGAGGATCCCGGGACGGGGGCCATCTGGAAACCTCAGCTGCAAGTGCTCATCCCGGGGTCCCCGGCCCCGCGTCCGGTCTGCTCAGAGACGGTCAAGGTGGACCCCCTGAAGCTGAGAGAGGGAGCATCCAGGATGGAGATGCAGGCATACGGCGGTGTATGTGTGTCGACAGCTGGTACCCTGCAAGGGAGGAATGCGCCAAGGGGCCAGAGTCTATCAAATGGAGGTTGCGATGCCCTCGCGGCACCTGGTATACCATTGTTGAACCCATTTACATGCTCGATACAAGGAGTCCCGGTAGTCTGGAAGCTTGCCGTCTCAACAGTCATCTCCACAAAGCCATGTCGGCCTCTGGCAACTCTGACGTGCCCGGCACTCGATCCAGTAAACTCTGCGCCAAAACCCACCTCTTCAACTTGAAATGACTGCTCCTGAGGCGCACCCGCGTACGATACACTTTGACTCGTCTCGGTCCCATTGGCCCGCCCGACTTTTTGGAAACCGGGATAGGTTCCAAGGGTGGAGCTGAATCAAGGCCTTCTCGACCCCGGAAAGGGTCAAGCTGCGTGGCTTGACTAAGTATGCCCACCGCTGGCGGCTGAGTTTGAGAACTGACAGCTGTGGGTGGGATCGAGGAAGCAAAGCACAAGAAGATCTCGGGGGAAAAGAAGAATGCATGATGCGAGAGGAGAGAAGAAGGCTAATACTGCATGGTCCTCCGGTGTGGTGTGAGGGTTCTTCGTGGATCGGCGGGTGAAGGTACAAGTCATCTCAGCGGTAAGAGATGACCAATGGAGTCAGGAGCCTTACTTTTTTTCTCTGCGAGAGATGAGGTTGCAGTGCTTGGACCGAACGATGTAACTAAGCCTGCTTGACGCGGTTTCTGATCTTGCATGAGCGTGTTGGCTCCGGGTTCATCAGCCCTGTGAGTAACGGATACCGGGTCTTGTCTTGTCTCGGCATAGGAGATTTTCTGCACGCCATTTATGTGCAGATGAACCGGGGTTCACTCGTCTCCAGCAGGGTTTGGTCATCTCTCGTTGGCTGGAGCGGAATTATGGCGTTGTCGGTGGGATATCAAGATTTTGTATACTTTACTCTGTACACAGTGTTTACGATTTCTTTGGCTGAGCTGAAGCAATTACGTTTAGACACGCTCAAGACAGCTACACGAGATGGTCCACTTGAATGTGCAGTACTGGTTTGTATTTGTGTGTTGCATGTGCAAAAGAGTGACGAATATCTGGCATGAAGTCCTGTGTGATAGCCTATACAATGGCTGTATCCTGAGTAAACGACTGGATGAGTCTGAGCGAATAACCTGCAATAACAAAACAATGCGATAGGAAAAGACTGTAGATCCTCAAAGAGGTGCAAGACAACGCATAGTGCAGGAGCCCATCACTCCTCGTCAGAGCTCTCAGAGTCCTCAATCATGAAGGCGGCAGAGCTGGTGGTGTACTTCTGGACCGGGTACTCGACCGCGGGGACGATGGGGTAGAGGGCAGGCTTGTTCTTCTTGCGGCTCTCTCCGTAGGCAGCCTCCCAGGGGGGAAGCATGCCGTCGGGGATGGCCCATCCGAGCTTCTGGCTGCGAAGCCAGAGCCGAACCATGTGCCGGGAGGAGCTAGCATCGTCCGAGTAGGCGTCTCTACGGTGGACGAGGGCGAGGTTATTGAAGAATAGGAGGTCACCGGTCTGGAGCTCCAGACGCACCTCACTCCGCGAGGCTGCTTCAGAGACTGCTTGCAGAGCGTGGACTTGGTCCTCTGTGAGGCTCGGGATGCTGGTGTTGTTGCTCATGCTCGGGTGAGGACCGAGACGGGGAGGATCGAGACTGGCAAGGAGCTTGCCATCGTGGAAGGAAAAGACAGGAGCGAGGTAGTAGGAAGCCTTGCGGCCAGATCTACACGAGGCTAGTTAGGAGTGTTTGCTTTTCGGCGTTAGTTATGGCGACTTACAGCTGGACAGGCCAGTTGGGGGTCAGAAGAGTCTTGACGACCTCGGGCTCCCTGTTCAGGAGGTCATTGAAGACGGTCCAGGCGGAGCTCAGATACGTGCAGCCACCCTTTTCAGCGCTGTGACGGACCTGGAGAGATAGGATATCGCATCCCATGTCCGTATGGAACGGCTACGGATACTGTGAGAGTCAGTCTAACTTGACGAGCATGGCTTGAACTCACCAGCGCCCCGTTGGTGTGGATGCCGTGACGGGCACTGACTGGGGCAGTCCATTGCTTCGAGTCCGTAACGTGGGCTGATCGTGGTTAGGTGAAAAATACTGGCGGGGACACTAAGGGGGAGACTTACAGAGCATGTTGCCCTTGCGGTCCTGGCGGCCACGTTTCTCGGCAATGTAGTTGGCAACACCAAGGAAGACGGTGACGCTGTCTTCGACGGTGTATTTGGAAGCCTCGAGGCCACGGATGACAACGAAGCCTCGTCCCATGTGTAGGGTCTCGGAGCTGGAGCGGAGGCGGCGAGACAGGTTGGGAAGGGGGAAGTTGTCCCGGGAGACCTCATCCCCGTCCAACCCAAGAGCTGTCAAAGTCAGCAATTTACACAAGTTAATAAACATTTGGTTCTAACTCTTGAAGTTGGCGAGGGCATTGTCAATCTCTGCGACCTCGTCCTCACTCAGACGAAGAGTGTAGGTCGAGTCCCCCTGAAACTCAGCCCCTGACCAAACAAGAGGACCAGCCAAGGCGTCAGAAGAAGCCTTGACAGAGATTCCCGCAAGATCAGAGTTCAGGCCAGCGAGGATCTTCTCCTGGATGCTCTGAACGGCTTCTGCCGAGTCCTGAGTCATGCCCCTGAGAGTAGCCATGGTCTGGAGTTGGTGGTTTCTTGAACGAGAAAGTTGCGAAACAAAGAGGTTTAGAAGCGAGTAGTTGTGCTCTGGAGTCGCTTTACGATGCGTATACCTTCATCTCTCGAAAAGAGCAGATATGGAGCTGTTTAAATCCTCAACTCCTGCCTTCCCTCCTCTACGTCTAACCGCCCATCCTCACAAAAGGCGGCAGCAGGACAATCACATCAAACCCGCGCTTCGCGAGGAGAATTTGTGTATTAGGCCTCACCATACACCCAAGAGGAGTGTATTAAACATCGTTGTTTGCACTTGTTGGTCCTCTCTTGTCGTCCCGGATGTCCTCCCCGTGATCTAGTCTTTGCCTTGTCACACCTTTCGAACGGGGGGATGTGTATCTTTTCTCGGGGATGCATCCATTACCAACAATGTACCAGCGTAGAAAGGGTATGCCGAGTCGTGGGGCGGCGGTTGTGACGAGAGGTTTTTGTCGGTTCTTTTTGTAGACACGGTGGGAGCTTTGTAAAGGGGGTGTTGTTGAGTACCCCCTATGACGAGGAGGGAACACCACGGAACGGTATGGTCTCGAGGAGGATACAGGCGAGATATCGAAGTCGTGGAAATGTGAAAAGAGAGAGAAAAGCTTTGAGAACGTCCGAGTGAGGTTTTGAAGAGGTTATAACCTTTTTTTCGTCGTCGCGAGAGGAACCGTCGCGGCGTCGTCATACCGTCGTCGGGATGTCATTTCCCACGAGGCCATCCCGCTAGTTCGAGCGCCGGACACTGTCACCGTCAGACGCCAGAGGATGGCCATGGCAAAGGCAAAGGCTAGATTGGTTAGTCGTAGATCCGGATGCACGACATTGTCATCCCGGATCTGGTCGGCTCACGTCAAGGCTCAGGGGCTTGCCGTGATCTGACCAAGTCAGGAACCACGTCAAAAAGTATGAGGAACAGAGTGATTGCAGCACAAAAAGAATAAATTAAGAAGACGCGACTGCTGTAGAAACAATTGTTATGCCAGTCCAATGTCTGCATTCCGTTTCTCGGTCGACGAGTTCATCATGGATCGACCATCTCCCTTCACTAGACTTCTCGTCGACCTCGCGTATAGACAAGAAACTCGGCGAGCAATCAAGCCACTCGCCAGCGATAGTATCGGGAACACATCCCGCTCCCTCTACTTGGCCGTCTCCGCCTCTTGCAAGCCAAGAATGGCGGCCCCAAGCTTGATCAGAGTTTCATTCTGCCATGCTTCTCTTGTCTCTCCTCGGTCCCAGACCTCCGCAACGGGAAAACTCCACTTGACGGATGCTCTCTTCTCTCTCTCTCTGTCTCTGCTCTGTATTGAGCTGCACGCCTTGTCTCTAATCGGATCTAGTACGGGTCATGTTGACTTGGAAGGCAACCCACACCACCAGTGTAGAACCAGGCCAGTCGCTCATGCCATGATGTAGAACAGGCCTCAGGACCAACAAGCAAGAATAAATCCAACCAAAAATATATAAAGCCTAGAACCTGACTAGATCTCTGTCTTCTTTTCCCCTCATCATTCAGACTCTCACAGCATCTCAATCTTGTCCTAGTGCCCCCCCTCTGCCACAGAATTGACCTCGATACCAGGCATTTCTAACACCGGAGACATGGTCCGTACTCTTATCCCGTCCACCACTGGAGTTTTGACCGGTGAAGGACAGGACATCTCGTCGATGGGTCCAAGAAGACACGGGTGTCGTGTCTGATTGGATAGTGGGTGACAAGGGTGGCCTCTTCATTCACAATCCCTGCTCCATCAAATGCTCATTGCAAATCCTAGACACTTTTTTTGCTGTGTCCACACACACACGCCCTCACCATCTCCATCAGCTCCATCCGTCAGGGCATCACATCCTGTCAAGCAAGCAAACAATGGACCATGTACCTAGCAGATATACCCCCGGAGTTTGAGGCTCTAATCTGGCCCCCCACGGGGGATGACCTGCTGAAGATTGACCAGGCAAACGAGGCTCTCTCTCGTCTCTTTCCACACCCCATGCAGCCTGAGGCCAGGGTGTCTCGCAACTGAGCCGGGGATTGGGAGGACAAGGAACGCCACAGCGGCCCCCTACAGACACTCCCTCGAGGGGGAAACAAGTGGACGAGGGCGCGGCTCGGGGTGGTTTTGCCCTTGGGGGCTTGCCTGAGGGCTCCATCTTCCTCTTGTGTTTCCCTCACCGGTCATTTTGTGTGTGTGTGCGTGCGTCCGTGTGCGTTGTCCCCCTTCGCTTCGTCCTGCCCCTTCACCCGCGTCTTTGTCGCGTTCGTTGCTCTGCTACCAAGCGAGTTACAGAGAGAGAGTGGCAACAACACGCATGTGGACTGAGAAAGAAAGCTAAACGCTGATGACACTCCCTCCTCGTCCTACTCCACGGGAGCTAGGGGAGACTCGCCCGGTGCCACAGCCAACTGTACGAGCCGGTATGGAGCCAACTACTCCTCCGGCTGGGATCCGCGTAAGTAAGAGCAAAAAAGACCCCCCAGCCACGGTCGCTTTCTGGGCGTGTCGCTGCGGTGTAACTAGCAACATCCATCCATCCATTCGTCTACCTACAATGGTCATGTCCCTGCGAATGGGACTACATGTACATAGCTGGCTCTACTGTTCGTTGGCCCCTCCCCCAGTTGGGATTGGGATGGGATGGGCTGCTGGGGTGGTGGGCTTGTTGGCGCGGGTGCAGTGGCCTCAGTCTGCCCAGTGTGTAACGTCGAGATGGGACCGGGTTGGATGGACCGACCTCCTGGAACTTTACTCTACTCTCTGCTTGCTGTAATCTTCTAACAGGCGCGAGAAGACAGGTCTCAAGCGGGAGCATACCGCCGACCCAGCCCACGGCCGCCTGAAGCGTCATCGCCCTGACGGACAAGAACCCGACTCTTTCCCTTCTCAGCAGCAAGAGTCTCGGTCGTACTCTATAATTCCCCATCAGCAGCAGCCGTATGTTTCCGTACGGGGCGATGAGAGCCGCCGGCTGGAGAGTCCGGCGCAGCCCAGAGCCCACGATACCAGGGGTATACCTGTCAACCATCTCGGGTCCGGCAACCTTCAAGGCGTGGGGACGAGCACCGCCAGTCATCAGAGCGCGAATTATTACCCGCCGCACTTAAGCTTACACCAGTACGCACGTCATGGACACTCAGACGCCCCTGCTAGCAGTAGTGGTGCCCACTCCGGCACTGCTCGTCGAGAGAGCCCTTTGGCTCAGGGTTTGAGTCAGGACATTTTGCCACCATTCGTCTCTCGTGCAGCACGAGAGCGTGGTGTTGGGGGGTACGGCGCAGGGGGAGTGCCAGGGGGTCAGCCTGCAGAGGAACTTCAGTGTTCCCCAGAGGAACCACGGACTTCTCCGGATGAATGCTCTTCTCCTGAGAATGCTGAGGACTCGAGCCCCCTGGCAGTTCCCCGTGGAGTAGCTGTCACAGGCACAAACTCTGTTAGGCTAGAGCGAGGCGGTCGTCTTCCTAACTTTCAAACTGAGAGTAGGGGAGATCTTAGCTCTGATGTCTCTTCAGAGGAATCTTCAGAGGAAGAGAGCGAGTCCTCCGAGTCCGAGGGTGATGACCTCGAAGACAATGCTGAAGGTGACTCTGATGGACTTGAAGATGATCAAGACAACATCAGTCACCTGAGTCAAGGTGAAGAAGCTGACGTTGAATTTGAAGATGCAGTGGCTGTAGAAGAGGAATCAAGCAGCGAGGATGAACCCGTCGTCCAACTTGGCTTCCGAAGCCATGAGGCCTGGAGACGAGCTCTTGTCTCTCGACCTCGTGGATCTTACAACCCCAGAGCAGTCAGGACCATCACCCGCACTCTCCAAGCCTCTCGTCTAGACGATTTAGACTCGGACACTGGCAGCTCATCCTCGTCCTTGTACACCAACACCTCGGAGGAAGAACGATATCTCCCAGACCATGAGTACGACTCGGCCGACGAGCTCGCGGAAGAGTACCACCGAGCAGAGTTCGCCTACGACGACGATGACGAAAAGGCCGAGCTCATGAGGCAAAAGTATGGCCCGCCCATGGACACTCCCGACTCCCCGCCTCCCCCTGGTGACGATTCCCACAAGGGGAAGGGGAGGCGGGCCCTGATGCCCTTGGAACGCGAGGTTGTCAAGAACACGAGACTCATGGGCGCCTGCGTGCGTTGCAGAATGCAGAAAATCAAGGTACACACACTCCCTGTAGACCCAAGGGAACTAACCCCCTCCTAACTTTGATCAGTGCAACACGGACCAGAATAGGCCTCAGGGAGAATGCATCAGCTGCAAGACCGTACACAAAGAATCTCCAAGGCTCATCCGTTTCATGCCATGCCAGAGGCTTAAGATCGCCGACCTGGTTCTCTACCGCTGCGGAGGTCTAAACCTCACCAAACGATGGAAGGGCATCCAGATGCGAGATGTCACCGACCGTGTCGACAACACGCCCGTCGTCATCAAGGTCTCGCAAGGCCTCTGCCGTAAACCACTCGTCATGCGTGTCGTGCGCTTCAAACCCAGACCTGGTGACGTGACGGCTAGATTCTGGGTCGAATGGCTCTTTGGAAGAGAGATTTTCAAGAAAAAGGAGCTTGCGCCCTACTGTCTGCACGACATCGTGTCCGCTGCCGAGGCCATTGAGCGGTACACGGTTGAAAATGCCGTCCCTGCTTTTATAGACACCCTCAAGAAGATAGCGGACAAGGATAAGGAGGTAGACAGCATTTACAAGACGGACCTCATGGCGTTGAAGCACTACATGTCCCTAACTGTACTTGTTCTAGAAACCTTCCATCCCGTCCCAAACTGACAGGCCTTGCAGGAAAAAAGCAACAAGACAAAGACGGAAGACGATATCAGAGAAGCAGGCATCATGCATAACCTCTTTGTCCTCTGGTGCGCGATCCGTAAGTCTCCCTTCCCTTTCTCCTCTCTTGTAAAACCAACCAACGGTTTCTATAGGCCACACCACTGGCTCCTTCTACATCGAGGGCGAAGAGAAACTTGGCATGCTCCCCGAGCTCGAGGATACATCGTACCCACTGCACGGCCTGGTCTCTGTGCCCCGCATGATCGTTGCCCAGTTCGACACGCTCAACTACGTCTGGGTTCTCGAACGGTTCAAAAACAAGCTCCTACGAGACATCGACTGGCTTCTTCTACAGAAAGATAAACGCTGGTGGTTCACGCTCTACCTGATTGTGTTTATTCTCCTACGGGAATCGAGCTTGATGTCGTTGGACAGGTACCGTCACGCAAGAGAAAACTTTGGATGCAAGGTGCGTACTTGATATCCTTTGTTGAAAAGTATCGATGACCAACTGTTGGAAATAGCTTCGATACTCTATCCCCGACTTCGTCGAGAGCCTCCACATCAGCTGCAACAATATCCTCACGCACTGGCACTACAGAAACAAGCACCCGTGGCCAACATCGCCCGACCCCAGGTCCAGAGAGGGAACCTTTCTGAGCCATCTCACCGATCAGCAGTACATCCTCATTCAGCAGACACTTCAAGACCCCGAGATCCTCAACCAGCTCTCCATCTGGGAGACATACAAGAAGGAGAACGGAAGAAGTACAACACCTTTGGTTTTATAAAAACAAAACATGGCTGACTGATTTGGATCTCTAGTGGAAAAGGTCAAGCGACCCCATTGCCCCAACCACGTCGAGTACACGGGCAAGCAGGACAAGTTCGACTGGGACCACCCCTACTACTGGGTATCCCAGCTCTTTGAGCCAGACTGGCAAGCTCACCCCACGTACCAGCGAGAGCCAGTCCCAAAGTCTGCCGCATCCAAGATGATTTCCTCTTGAAAAGGGGGGGTAAACTTAAACTTCAGGGGGGCGTGGAGAGAAGACACCCCCCGGCTATCTGAACCTGAGACATTGCCAAATTGCGTTTCATTGATTAACCGACCGGTTGCGGCAGTCACTGCTGTCGTCACGATTCATTCCTTGCGAGCGATATCAAACACAACATGATTTCGGGGATAGGACGCGAGAAGTGAGCCTTTTGTTTTTGATTTAACCTAGGGGGAAAACAGGACCTGAAAACGAGGGACACCACGTTAGGTACGATTACACGAGACTCAAAACGGGGAGACCAGCGGAGAGGAAAGGCCGAGCAGGGGAACAAAGAGGTTGTTGAAAATCCATTGACTACCTGTAGTTTGAATCCCATCTCCAGGACGAAACAGTACAATCACTCCCTCCGAATTTGGTGTTTGACCCATCAATAGACCCCATACCGATCCAAACGAGTGATGAGATGCCCATTGTACTCCCATATCCAACAGCTCTATTCACCACTTGATGGTACGAGCCGGACGTCGAGTCGAGGGTTCGTTCGAAGGATGATAGAGCATCCTGCGTGGCTTCTTGGCAGGGGGCATTCCCTATTCTCCCTCAGGCCAAGGCTCATCGATACCAATACACTCGTTCAGGCGGCTCGCTTGACCTTTGCTCCTCATGTGCTGGATTTGGTAGTCTGGGGCTACCTTCGATCGGTGTCTATACACACAGGCTTTGTGGTCCAAGTCCTTGCAGGCATGCTTGTAGTTTCTCTCAAGCTTTTGAACGTATCTTTGTGTCTCTTGAACACAATACCAAAGGCTTTTGAGCTCTTCAATCTGGATGACGGCGTTGTCGTAGGTCTCCTTGTAGTCTTGTGGCACCGGCTGTGCTTCGCG
Organism: Fusarium sp. FW16.1; assembly: GCA_017654865.1. NCBI lineage: Eukaryota > Fungi > Ascomycota > Sordariomycetes > Hypocreales > Nectriaceae > Fusarium > Fusarium sp. FW16.1. Next base: position 2,399,133 of record JADNRB010000001.1, read on the forward strand.
AGCAGCGGGCTTGAGGCTGGGTTGGTTCATTATTGTTGTTAGTATATGTTCTAGAATGGTGTTTCGTTCGAGCTTCGCCTTGAGGAGACTAGGCATTCTATCCCGCAGTGTCTCCGGCATGGTTAGGTCTTGTTGAGGTGCATTGTCCGGGGTCGGCTTGTCTTTTTCTCCATGGGACGAAACGTTCAGGTCAGGGTATTCATCTCCTGATTGGGAAGAAGGATCCGAAGTCTCGTCCGTCATTGTCGAGGTCACGTCATCCATCTGAGATTCGATATCTGAAGAGAAGTAATCATCGTCCGGCTGAGACGTAGCTTGTACGGCGATGCTGTCCTCCAGTTGAGACTCATTGTCAAGAGAAAAGTCCGCGTCTCCCCACGAAAACGAGCTGTCCAGATCCGTGTCTGCTTCTTCTTCATGCTCGTCATCTGCTTCTAGTTGAAACAAATCTTCAAGAGTCGTACTCTCGTTGTTGGATGTATCCATGGTGTCTTGGTTTACGTTGATGTCCTGGAGCGAAAAAGTCCGTGGAATCCTGTTGTCCTGGATTGCATTTTCGAGCTCCCTAAGCCCGTCCAGCGCCGTATCGTCCATCATCACTTCAAAAGCGTCTTGAAGGTTTGCTTCTTGCTCCGTAAGCTGCTCGGACACAGTGTCGGGCGGTGCCTGGGTAGTGTTGGCATTGCGATGTGACCTCCAGTGAGGGGGGCGATGCGACCTTTCGCCAGGGTGGCGATGAAGCATCTGCCAAGCATTGAACTCTTCCTTTTCTTCCGGTAGTACGTAGTCATAGGCGCGGTCCAAAATGCTGCACATTTCGCGAATGTTCCTCCAGCATGTGTTGTTGATAACTTTGCGATGCTCGATCGAGGCATTCACCATCCATTTGGGCTTAAACCCCCAAGTTTGTGACATGTTGCTCGAATCGCTCTCCTGAAATCGGGCCAATGAGGTAGAAGGATGAAGGTTTGTAACTTCCCGAGAAGGTAGAAACCCCCCAAAAAGGAATAAAAGCCTCGGGCTGGTGTGCTTGGAAGGATTCGCTAGGTGTTGAAGAGTTGCAAGGCACCGCTAGGGTCGGTGACGGCGGTGCGAAGGAGTGAAGCAAGAGGTGAAGCTCGACAAGGCTGATTAAGTCGCGAGCAGTCGGTCGTCGGATTTGTTCGAGTGAAAAGGCACCGTGTACAATAGGGAAATGATGAAAAGGTGTCAAAAGAGGACTCAAATGGAGGAGCGAGGTCGAGGCGAAGAAGAGGCCGTGAGGCCGCAGGTGGTCTAATTCCAGCAAAGACGGTCTGCGAACCAAGAGAATAGGGACCGAACGAAGAAGGAAGAGTCGGACGGGGGAGAAAAGAAGGTAAACGAGACGTAGCGACTGATTGCACTACTGTCCTGTTTGCTCCCAGTGCTCGAGTCTGTTGCCCCAACGGGTGGATGCAGGTGGAGAGTGAATCACCGCAGGCAATCGGCAAAATGGGTTATTCCTCGGGGGCCTTTCGCGGTCTCTTGTCCTCGGAAGGCTTTCGGTCAATGTGAGGTTATCATGAGGAGGGTTGAAGGAGGGTCTGAGCCCTGAGGGAGGGATGATAGAACTGGCGATGGACAGCACGACGGGCGAAGTCAAAGAAAGGATGCTGTACGAGGAGGATGTAGCAGCTAAGTTTGTTGGAGTCTTGGAAATAGAAACGGACATTCTGTGATTGTTGGGGCGCTGCAGTTGTTCGCTACTTCCTCCTATAATGATCAGGTACCTACCTAGTTGTCATGGACTCGTGAGCCTTGGAAGATGTGAGCAAGAACTCTAATGGGCGATTGTCCGGTATGTTTACGTACCTTGCATGTTCTCCATGGCTCTTCATCTTTGTCCACTCTAGGCACTCATAGTGGATGGATAAAACATTGTACATCAAATGCTTTGTTCGTCCATTATCCCCCCTACCCCGTGTTGATGCCTTGATACAAACAACTCTACGTACATACACCACCCTTCGGACCAGATTAATTCCACCCCAAAAGAGCCATCATGTACCTTGAACTTCAAAACTCATACAGTCGCTCGCATCGCCCTGATCTTGCGATCCCTGCGCTTCTAGCTACCCTCGTCCCGTCTTAGAAACATTTCCACCACTGTCCGCGCTCGATCCTTGGCCCCCTTTTCCTTCTCGTCGACGCGGCAGACCATCGACCCCACGATCTCGGCGTATCTGCGTTCCCTCATCTTTCTCTTCTTGGTGTCTTCGTCCTCTGTATTAGTCAGACGGAAACTTAGTCTGCGAGTGAGCCCGATGGCTTTGGGGTCTGTCGTCGCGGGGGTGAGTTCTGTGGCGGCTCGGGACAGCGTGGCAGTTAGGAAGACGAATGCAATGTTGTGGTTTGGTGCTGAGGAGAGAATGTCGAGTATTTGCGTCTTTGTGTCGGGCCAGACATTTGGAGGCAATGAAGAAATATTAGGCAGCGCCGTAGACAGCTTCGCCCATAGGTGTGTAGGGACAAGACCATCGGTCAGCGATTCAAGGAATAGTAGCAGGACCGAGCAGACAACTTCCAGCTTGAATGATGCCGGCCATTCGAGAGGTAGCGCATCCAGAAGCATAGTATCCATGTCGAGTGCAGACACGAGTGTGATCTGGGCTTCCAGTCGCTCTGCCTCCCCTACTCGCCACGTTGTCGACTCCAGTGGCCACCCAGGATCCCGCGGCAATACTGCCTCCTCAAGCATCATTGCTTCGGCGAGACTGCGCTCCACCAGGGTCTGCACTGCCTCTGTGAGCTTAAACAGCTCCTTCGGCGCCGAGCAGTGAACATCCGAGTCGTAAGAGATTGCCCCCTTGATGCCCTTTTCCTTGACAAACTTTCTGATGCCCCCGTCTGGGATCCTTATCAGCTCTGCGATTGAGCGTCCCAGACATGAGGGCTGCCAGCTGCCGCGCACAGGAATAAAGTGATCCCGGCCATCCTCTATCCGCAGTACCAAGACGTCTTCGATCTTGGCGCGGGCCTCGTTCAGAGCGCGGATGTGGGATATCGCCGAAACCTGGACCTCCAGTAACACCGAAGCTGTCTCTCCAGGGTCAAGCGTCACCGTGGCGCCCAGAGGTTCTGGTGACTCTTCATCAGCGCGTACAAAAGTTGTCTTTAACCACTCGGGAATCGCATCATCGCCGTCCTCTGTCGTTGGTTTCGCCACGAAAGAAAAAGTCGCCGCTACACCTCCAGTATTGGCCACCGTCAAGGAGTGTGTCTTTCTCTCCAGAGGACCCAGGTCTCCAAAGTCGACAATGTTGCCTTCTGTGCTGTCGTTGCCCTCCACCACAACCGTGATACCTGGCCGGCCCTCGTTTTCCGCTCTATCCAGCTCCCGCGCAACCTCGGCGTGAATCTTGGCCTTGAGGTCTGGCACAACTGCATCGTAGTCGAGCGTAAAGATGGATGTGATGGGCTTGTGGTCCGACGACGTGATGCGCTGATGCGAGGCATAAATCTCCAGATCAATACGATCATGGAAGCCTTCCTTGGTCACCAGATCCTCGGCCTCTGGTTCCTCGTTCTCGTCGTACTCATCATACTCAATAGCGTCAGTAGCCGCGCTTATATCCTCTCCATCAGCATCAGGATCATAGCTAAAGAGCACATCCTCGTCCTCTTCTAATCCTCTAAGCCTCATCTCTTCGTCCTTCTTCTTTGCCTCCTCTTCGTCTCTGACCTTGGTCTCAAAGTCTAGCTTGTCTTTTCGAGTCCGGAACAGGATGCGGTCGCACCAGCTTGGTGCACGTTGCTTCTCGCTCGAGTCAAAGAGCCCAACTGTTCCCACATCGTACTTGTATGTCGGAAGGAATGTAATTGCTCCTTCTCTCCAGCCATCGTGAAACACCTTGCGCTGCTTGATCATCCTGCGCAGTTGGTCGTGCGGTAGTAACGAATCAATAGTCGACTGTAACGAAGTGGGATCCTGGCTTGGGTCTTCGGGAAAGTCGTCGGGGTCCGGGAGGTCACTAGCGGTATCGAAGCTCTCGTTTCTCGAGTGCAGTGACGAAGTCGTGGTGGTATCATCGTCACTATCAGAACCTCTCATGACGATCACGCCCTCTTCAGGAAGGACTGGCTTTGAGTCCTCAGACGCGCCATATTCACCTCGAGCATGTAACGTGAGCAGCCGTCTAATGTCGTCTCCGGGCAGGCCATCGAGTCGAAAGTTTAGGTCTCCAAACCAGAAAGCAAGGTCCTCGTCACCAATCTTTTCCCCTTCTTCCTCCTCAACGCCTGCATGAACGATTGGGTCGAACTGAGTCCGAGATAGAACCTGGCCAACATCCCAACACCGCCGGTCCAGATATGAAGAGCCAGCGCCACTAGCTAGATGGCTGTTTATAAAGACCATGCGGGTTGTCTCGCCAAGGAGAAGCCGAGTCGTAACAGCGCCCTTGTTGCCAAAGTATCCTAGAAGTCCCGTGCCGACCTGCTTTGTACTGACATTGCTGATGGTGGGAGCAATCTCGGGAGATGCATACACCAGAAGCAACAAGCCCGTCATTTGTTCGGCTGTGACAAGCTCGTACCCGGGGGGCAAGGCAGCTTCCAGCGCAGCCTTCCACTTGTCCATGACGCTGGTATCCGTATACACCGCCCGGTTCATGTACTCCTTGGTCGTATTGAGGTCTACGATTTCCTGCAGCCCCAGCACATAGAGTCCGATGTCCTTCCCAGCTGTCAGGTGCATAGGCTCCGAGCTGCCTGGCTGCTTATTGTCGACCTTGACGGCGTCATTTTGTACAAGATTGAGTCCTGCAAAGTTTTGGTCGAGACCTTCACCGTATGTGAACCAGGTCGCAAGGTCCTTATCCGTGCCTGGACATGCTGCCACGTTCCATGTCCCGATCTTGACCTTTAGCCGGTGCGGGCGCACGTATTCGGATCGTCTGGCATGGACAGCTTTGGCGAGCGAGTGCGGTGTCGTCGAGGACAAGTCCACTGGTTCGGATTCGACAGACTGGTTTGTGGGATCGTCGGTCATGGAAGCCATCGTGGCAGTGCTGGAGGAGTGGGAACTGGTGATGCGACTCCGTCGTGACCTATCGCGGGGAGTTCGACTGGTAGCCTTCTAGATCATGACGTCCTCCCACAGGAGCTCAACTGCAAAGCTGTTGCTGCGAGAAACAGGGCAGTATTTGGACTCTAAGCTGTGCCAAAAGAATGTTGGATAAGCCAGAAGAAGGGATGCAAAGCAATTATAATCCGCCACAGCCAACGTGCAACGTGAGATCTTGAAGTTGGGCTCGATGATGTAGGTGAGTGGAAGGGAGGGCCCCGCGGGGAGTCGCGAGTCTTATCGATAAGACGCCCAAAGAGCCCGCCTAAGCCAGGCGCATCATGTGCCTTGTCAACCTCAACCTTGATCGGCGTCTCATTCCAGCACAAACACCAGGACGTTCTCTTGTACGCCATACATTCGTGAACAAACTCACTGCTGGGCCACTTACGCAGCTAAATACCAGCTATCTACTCCTCCTCTGCCCTACCAGGCGCCCTCGTCCAAACCATTCGCAACACAAAGAGTATCCATCATGAGCAGGCCAACACCGCGTAAGGCGCGGCACAACCGTCAGCCATCGAACCGAATACCTGCCATCTCGGACTATGAATCCGATGCAGCCGCCTATTCAGCCATACACACCGACTACGCACCACCTCCCCCACGCACAAACACCGAGCTCAACCTCTCCGTCCTCCAGCGCTACCTCCCCTCCATCCACACCATCCTCAGCATAGCAGCCAACGCGGTCGTCTATACCTTTAACAGCGCATCAGGGGGGTGGGAGAAGTCAGGTGTTGAGGGCACCATGTTTGTCTGTGCCCAGGCACCGCTACCTGAGGACCCTGGCCAGCGACCCAGAGCTTGCGTTTTTGTATTGAGCAGAAGAGGGCTGGACAATGTTATAGTGGATCTTTCGAGGGTGTCACACGCCGAAGTCTCTGGCGAGCTCGTCATTATGAAGGTCGAGGGTGACTGGAGGAAAGGTGACAAGGTGCTGGGAGTGTGGATTCACAACGACAAGGACGAGACGAGAGAGATGAACGCTGCCATGATCCAGGAGGCTTGGAAGATTGCCCGGTCTGCTGGACCTATCGAGACACAAGGGCCCGAGGCTGGCCCAGCTATGCAGGCGATGGGGAGGAGGCTGAGCATCAGCGATCTGTTTGGGTCAGCGGGTGGTGGTCCAGCTGTTGGTCAATAGTTGTTGACCAAGATGCAACCTAAGCTATGACGAAAAGGGCGAGTGACGACGGCACGCTGTGCCAGCATCGTTCGATGCCTCAATGATAGGGCAACCATGATAATGATGTGGTGGACTACCTCAATAGAGTGGCTATGAATACGATCATGACCTACAAAGCAACATGTACTTCATCCTCACTGATGCCCAAAAATCAGGGTGTCTATTCATTTGCTCATGAATCCCTCATGGAGCTAGATAATGTCTACAATCAAGAAGCACCTCCGTACGCCGTTCCCAAGTGCACTATTAACACACGAAGCTTGTCCAAGCCTAGACCGTGCCGCTGATGCTAAGCTCCCGAATCTCCTGCAACACCTGCTCTACCCTGGCATCCAGCTGGCCCTCGGCGTACTGGTCTCTTGTGTCGGCATCCAGGTATTGCTGTACCTGCGCCATACGGGAGTATGCCTCGGCGCAGAAGCGCAGCTGAATCTTGACGAGCGCCTCGAAGCTGGGGTCGAGGTACGGCACTCGGAGGTCAATCAGCTGCGGCAGCTCTGAGCTGAGCTGCTCGTTCAGTTGCTCGTAAGCAGCCTTGGCCATCTCCATCTCCTTCTCGGTCCGGGGCAGCTTGGTGGCATCCTTGTCGGGTTTCTCGGCAAGCCTCTTGACCTTTGCGCGGAGAGCATCGTAGTCCAGGAGCTTGTGGGAGCGCTTCTTAATCGCCTCGTTGACATCGGGGAAGTAGGCGCAGAACCGGGAGATGGGTCGAGAACAGTTGTCCGGTATGGTCCGTCAAGGGCTTTGATGGTCTCGGCGTCCAGATCTTCGACTGCCTGCTTGTAACTCCTACTCACGCCGTCCTTTGCGCCTGAGTCGCCGTAGAACGCATCTATCGTTTCGGCGATTCGCATTTGTGAGGCAGTCATGGCTGTTTTTGTTAGTCTCTCCGGAGATACCGCATTGTGGTAAACCTACCTCTTAGCGAGTCAAGGTACCCCTTTGATTCCTTCTGAAGCCGCAGCGCAGCCGCCTCCATAGTCTTGAATCGTCTAGTTCCGTTAGGCACCGGTTTCCAACTTATCAAGTGTTGCTAACCTCTCTTCAACCTCATAATCGCGATCATTGGTCTTCTCCACATGACCTAGAGCTCCTCGTCAGCCTCTTCCACAACCTCGCGCTCAATCTCACGTACCCGTCTTCATCATCACCTGCGTCGTCGCGCGATTCACATTCTTCTTGAACCCTGCTTCGTGTTAGACCCCTCCGGATTGCGGGGTGATGGGTTGCCTACCCGCCCACGACATGTTGACAGATTTGTGCTTTTAAGGATGGCTTCGCTCGGTTCGATTAAGTGTAAAAATCGGCAAGGAATTGCGGACGCGCTCGAGGGTATATCGACAGTGTTGAAGGTTGTAATTACAGGAGTCAGCAGCCATCCATGGAAGTTGGACATTGAGTGACGACAAAACTGGGGCTCAGCCACAATCCAGCCCAATCGACTGATCGACGTCAGCGACGGGGCTGAGCATTTTGGTCGGGGCAGTGTTATTCCGATGTGGCTCACGTGACACCGCGTTTGCAGCGGCTTAGAAACTTTCTTGTTAAAGACTCTTGATGCCTCGGTATCAATTCACGCGTCAAGATGTTCAGTCCCCGGTTTCTCGTTGTCAGTCTGGGAAACCCCTTGCCCCAGTACGAAAGTCTTCATTCTGCGGGTCATTTCGCCCTCAATGGTCTTGCCAAGGTCTTACGGTACCCTTCGTTTCGGGAGGTAACCCTCGGAAAGAAGGCATGTCTGGTGTCTCAGGGACCAAAGTACACATTGGTTCAGTCGCCCACTCTCATGAACATATCTGGAAGCTTTGTCGCTAGAGCATGGCAGGATATGGTCAAGCAGCATGATCCATCGTCACTTAGTCTGGTCATTGTGCACGATGAACTTGAGAAGGACCTCGGCATAGTTCGACTTACTGCGTGGGATCGAAGCCACAAAGGCCACAACGGAATCAAGAGTGTTAAAGGGTCTCTGTCTCAAGGGAAATACCCCGATTCTCCATTTGTGCGAATTGCCCTTGGCATTGGACGACCAAAGGAGAGAGACCCCGAAACCGTCAGTCGATATGTGCTTGACCGGATATCAGGGGAACAGAGGAGGATTCTGGAGGAGGAAGCACCCTGGAAAGTGGCAGAAAGACTTGTTGAGCTGGAAGACGAATGGAGGGCCGAGCTCAAGTCATGACACCGTGATTGAATCCAACTGGTGGCAGAAATACAGAGCATTGAGAGGAGCTCAAGCATTTGAGGCCTTGCAACACATCGGAGCAACACACTCCGATCTTATGCATGTCAAAGATTCCGCGCTCCGTCCACGACAAAACAACGGCCGGGAATTTGACTGGGCGCATCAAGACCTTTGCGACCAACCCAGATTGGGCTACAATTGCTGAGCTACATTGCTCATACGCAGTCTACGACTAGGAACGGGGAAACACAGCTACGGCAACACTTTGTTGGTTTCAAGATACCCAATACCCAATTGACGACAATATCGAGCACTCCCGAAGCAAACCTGTGATTTGAAAGCCGTCCGCACTTTGGGCACAAGGCAGAGACGGCAGAAGTCTCCGACATGAGACACTCCTCGGCCAACTGAGGCCAGGTATACGACTCATGCGTTAGGGCGGAACATCGTGAGGGCTGTTCCTTATCTCTACGCTACGCTAATCGCGCCACGGGAAACAAGCGTAATTTCGAGTTTCGTCCAGTTCCTTTATCTTTGCCAAGTGGATGATGGCTCTTCGGCACAAGGTTCGGATGCAACGGGTGTCCTCATACGATATCCATGGATTCAGCTGTCGGGCCCGCCAAGTGCTGTTATCGCATTCGCAGCTGAGACGAAGTGTTCACGCACATGCCCGCCAACAAAGTGCTGCACTTCTGATGGCCAATGAGATATGGATTGTCGGAATGATCACACCCTCAGCCCTGGTCGATGAATGCCCTTTGGTCGACCGCCAAGCAGGAGATGATTCATCAGGTCGGGGTAACGAGCGTGGTCTTCGGTATCGGTCAGTCGGAGTAGGTTGATAGTCGTGTTGGCTGCTTGCCACAGTCATCAAAGTCAAGAAGCATATTCAGGCTCGTCACTCGAGGGTCGGCGGCGTCGATGAAGTCAGATTAGAGTCGAACTCGAGAACAGTCCAACACGACGGGAGAGGTCAGTCTTAAATATTTGGTGCCCGTCAGAGCCTACCTCCTTGAAGGGTCGCAGAGAGCGGGAAGCTCGCATACTGACGCCCGCAAGAGTCTCTCACAAGGCTGTGCGGGCGCAAGAGGACCATCGACAGTTGATGGAAAGTGTGGGGAATCAACAGGTCAACATGAGCTTGGATCGAGCTCCTATAACGTCTCAGGCGTTTATGTGGCTGAAATTTTGAATGTTGAGCTCTTCGTAGCACAAGGCTTCATCTCTTCGGACCATCACCAGCTTCAGACAATTCAAGCAGCATAGAACTAACCGGCCGGTATGACAGCAACATCTTGATCCGTTTGCCGACGCTTTCCTTACTCTCGGCTTTCCGCATGACCAAGCTCTCCAGAAGCAAGCAGTCTCATCAACGGGCATTCCAACTCACCCCCCAATCGCAAGAGGCTTTCACTTACAACCTCTTCGGGACAAGGACGAAGACCCCGGCACATCAGGCCCTTGCTTTGGACCCAGCCATCACCGCTAGGGGCTCCACCATTCGCGCCAAGAGATAAGACAGCGGCCCAATCAGGCGTGCCCTATTCGACCTCATCCAACGACTCCCAGCAGGCAATCTAGCGAGTCTGGAGATAAGAAGCTCGGACAGTGTTGGATCGGCTCTGCAAGGCGTCTGGGGAAGCGGAAGATGGGCTGCGAGGTGCGAGGATGAGTCTTGGCTGTAACCCTTGACGTGCTGCTTACTCTTATGCCTTCTGGCCGTGAGGAGTAATGGAACCTTGACCTATTCTTGGATTCAACGGACAAGTCAAGTCGTCCAGTATTCCAGTCGGCAGCTAAGATCCGGCTAGAGACCAGAAGCGAGAGATCTAGAACGCAATGGTCATCTTGTGGCAGTGCGGCAACAGTTCACGACCCCGGGACACTCTTCAACTTCAACGTGCGGATCATTTCCGAAACTGTAGAATCCGGGGTCGCATTTTCCGCTTCACAAAGACATCAACCAAGGATGCCACCATCAGCACGATAAGCCTAAAGCCAAGAAAGGATGCTCATTCGATCCAACTTGCCAAGCCGAGGTCGCAATGCCAGGGGCCTGTTGGAACTTGGATGCTTATCAGTAGGCGCCGTTTTAAGTCGACGGTGGCTTGGGGCAATCCATCCGGCCCTCCCACTCGCATTAATGGGATCGCGCATGCATTTGCTGCTGCGATAAGCACAAAAGAACCCGTCGAGAAGAGCTAGAAGATGCATGTTCGGCTTCTTCATTTCGTCGACGAAACTCGGTTTGTCAGCCTTTTTTCTAGACTATCGTGGGATTACAATCATGGGGTCTATCGAGAGCCAAGAATCTCTTGGCTATTTCTGGATCCCGAGATATCCATATGCCGTATCTTATTGCCCGAGAGGTGACGGGCTCACACAGTGACCCCATGCCTTGAATACGGAATGCCAACTGACGAGTGGCCCTTCTTGGCTGCAGCCCGTCTGGTCAGTTCGGACTCCTTTCGGATGTTCATTACCTTCTTTGGGGGTGCTCTCATATTGCTGCTACTCGAGCTATGGGCGTCTTATCAAGATTTCCCCCACACCATATCCGAACAATGTACCCCCCTGTCCTGTCCTGTCGCCGGCGCAACTTGTTAGCCTTTCTGTCACGGAGGATCGGATTCAAGGAGAAGGATACCCCTGGTGTTAGTTTTACCTCTGTCTGGTCTTTGAACCCGTCGGATGTTGGGGCAAGGTATTTAGCCTTTGGCGACCCCCAACCGTTTTTTTCTTGTCTCGCCTCATCCCTTCAAGTCCTTCCCATCTGAACATCGTTGGGTTCTGGGAACAAACAACAAGCTTTGACAGTCTTGTCTTGTACACTGTCGCCATCATGTCTTCGCTCACCTACAATGGAACAGAGGGCAAGGCCGACGATGGCTACTCTGCTGGCGTCCATGACCTGAATCTCTTTTACGACGTGAGTGGACAATGCTTACTCTAACTGTAATCACATCAACTAACATGCTGGCTCCAGACCGGACACTTGACCTTCATCGTCATCTCCGCTGTCCTGGTTCTTCTCATGATTCCCGGCGTCGGCTTCTTCTACAGCGGTCTCGCCCGTCGCAAGTCTGCCCTAACGCTGATTCTGCTGTCCATGGCATCGGTCGCCGTCATCAGCTTCCAGTGGTTCTTCTGGGGTTACTCCCTGACCTTTTCTCGAACTGGAAATGCCTTCCTGGGCGACCTCACCCAGTTCGGTCTCATGGAGACTCTGGCTCAGCCCAATGGATCTTCTTTCCTTCCTGATATCCTGCTGTGCCTTTACCAGGGCATGTTTGCCTGCATTACGTGAGTATTTCTTCAAGTATAACAAGATGGAGTGCTAACTAACTTGATAGTCCTGCCCTCGCTATTGGTGCCGTTGCTGACCGTGGCCGTGTTCTCCCTGCCATGGTCTTCATGCTCCTCTGGTCCACCATTGTCTATGACCCCATTGCCTACTGGACCTGGAACGGCAACGGTTGGCTGTTCAACCTCCCCAGCTACGACTTTGCTGGTGGCGGTCCCGTCCACGTTGCTTCGGGAACTTGCGCTCTGGCCTACTCCTTGATGCTCGGCAAGCGTACCGGCTACTCACGCAACAACGGTCTCCCCTACCGTCCTCACAACGTCACTCACGTTGTCCTCGGCACCGTCTTCCTCTGGGTCGGCTGGTTCGGCTTCAACGGTGGTTCTGCTCTCGGCATGAACATCCGCGCCGTCATGGCCTGCTACGTGACCAACCTGGCTGCCTCTTGCGGTGCCATTTCCTGGGTTCTCCTCGATTACCGTCTCGAGAAGAAGTGGAGCACTATCGGTTTCTGCTCCGGTGCCATCTCCGGTCTCGTTGCCATCACCCCTGCTGCTGGTTTCGTCAAGCCCTGGGCTGCCGTCATCATCGGTGTCTGCGGTGGTATCTTTTGCAACTTTGCCACCAAGCTCAAGTTCGTCCTCAACATCGACGACGGTCTTGATATCTTTGCCGTCCACGGTATCGGTGGCATGGTTGGCAACATCCTCACTGGTATCTTTGGAACGTACGTTATTCTCACTCCTTGACTCACTTACAAAACCCTCGCTAACTCGTCTCCAGCAAATCCATCGCTAACCTCGACGGTGGCGAGTACGACCCCATCGGTTGGGTTGATGGCCACTTTGTGCAGCTTGGTTACCAGATTGCTGGCACCTGCGCCGCCTTTGGCTGGTCCTTTGTCATATCGTGCCTCCTCCTGTTCCTCATGAACCTCATCCCTGGCCTGTCGCTGCGCGTCTCTGCCGAGGAGGAGGAGCTTGGTCTCGATGATGGTCAACTCGGCGAGTTTGCCTACGACTATGTTGAGCTGACCCGACACATGGCCGATAGCACTCACCCTCATTCGGTTGCCAGTGCTCAGACGAGCCAGGAGAAGATTCCGGCGAATGCTTAGAGTTTCACGTGTGAGACTCTGGAGGAGGGATGATACCATGGATACATAAGTAGTTCTCGTATGTCATTGTCATCAAGTTGTGAAGGCAATTATATATACCCATATATCTAGTGAGACGTTTGTCAACACCAGATAGTCAACTTAATAACACATTACAATTCAACGTCTGAAACAAAGAGTAAATCATTGACATCAAAAGCAAGTCTATTGTCAACTCCAAAACTCGCGTCACAACACAACGCAAAGCATCATGTAATCAGACTATGTTTCCCCCCTAGGCAGGCATTATCAACACAATGACCGCTCTACTATGATCGTTCTTCACCTCTCAGAGGATGTCAGATAATCGCACAACCTCTGTATTAAAAAAAAAACACGCAAAAGCCCGTCGTGACTGATCATGTACGTACGTGCCCCGTATGTCCGTCCGCCTCTCCATGCCGTTTGCTCCCGTGGTATACCTGGTTACTTGTGGTTCCTTGCCGTCAAAAGTCGTGGCCGCAAAACCCGCGGCGTGCCATTCACACAACAAAAAACTCCCCGGTGCGCGCGCGCTTTCTGTGTCTGTCGTCTAACCGTTCCAGAGAGCTCCTCAGCTCTTCTTCCAACGCCTTGGTCGTCCATTAGCCGGGTCGAACGGGGGAACTGGCCCAAGGAGGTCCGTACCGTGGGCAAGAGAGAAGCCCGAAAACAAATTATGGTGGTGTCATCGCTAACCTAACCTAACCTGAGCCGTAAAGCAAACATTCTATCATTTCAGTTCATCACGTCGGGTTGCTGCTGCTGCTGCTGTTGTTCGCCATTCTCCTGTGGTCGGTGGATAGTCGCCGTGCTCGCGCCTGTTGAAGGCTCTCCATTGGTAGGACCACCGTGGCCCAGGGTTGCAGCGCTGGCATGGCTGGTGACCTGAGGCAGCCGCTGCTGTTGTACTCCGCCTGCTGTCAGGTTGTTAATGGTGTTCCGATATGCCACAGACCCGAGTAGTCCTGGAGCCGTTCGCGCTAGACGCGGCGAGGGCAAGAGGCGGGCCAGTGGCGCAAAGAGTGTAGGGAGCTGACCTAGTAATAAGCCGGGTGGCGGAGGGGGCACAGGGATGGCTTGTGTGAATGTGTTGTTCATGAGCTGGTTGGGATTCACAGTTCCATTGGGGACGTTTCCGTTGACGGGGATCGGGACCTGGGCATCCACTGCCATCTCGCTACCGTCCATTCCCTCAAAGTCGTTGTCATCGTCGGCCATTTCATCATCGGCTCCCTCGCCCGCGGCAGCCGACTGTTGAGCGGCCACAGAGTTACGGGGTGCCCGAATAGCGTCCCAGCGAGCTCGCGGCCAGCTGTTAGTCTCCCAGTATTCCTCAAACTGTGGTGAGGTATTTAGGAAGTCTCGGAACTTGGACACCATGGTGCCTGAGAAGACGCAAAACACATCTCTTTGGTGCTGTGTGAACTCTGTAGCATGGTCAGCAGGGGCATCAAATGATAACTGAGTCAACTAACCTGGAGGTGCCTGTCGACAGTAGGGCTGGAAATCGTCACGCTGGAAGGCAGCTACTCCAGTTAAGCTGAGGTGAGTGAGTCTAGGACATGAGTTGAGCAGCTTCATAATGCTCTGTATGCAGTTAGTAGTTGTCCGGGAAGGATAGAATTCTTCAATACTAACCTTGAGGGAGAGGTTGATACAGTAGCTTAGATGGACACGCTCAAGACTTGAAGCGTAGTACTCGCCGCCAACAAGAACACCACTGGCATCTCGTCGCACTCTGGGTCGGTACGCGGCTTCAGCAAGCGCCAAGACAGACTCGTCTGTGATGGAGCTGCACTTGACGAGACCGATACGCTTCAGCTTGGGGAGAAGAGCAAGTCGCTTAACTGACTCGTCCGTCAAGTTGACGCAGCAGCCGAGATCGATGTATCGGATGCGGTTGCAGTTCTGAACGAGCTTCTTGACTCCCTCGTCGGTGATGTTTCCACAGTGACCAAGATGCACATAGTGCAGGTTCTTGCCGAGCTTAGAAATGGCATGCACAGCAGCATCAGTGATATTCCGGCACTTGGCGAGCACGAGATTACGCAGACGCGGTGCCACATCGATAATCTTTTGGACCGCAGCGTCCGTCAAGCGCATGCAAGAAGTCAGGTCGAGAATGCGAAGGTGCTCAAAGTGTCGTCCAGCGGGAAGTGATAGGAAGGCATCGTCGTCGATCAAATCGCAATTCGCCAATCGAAGCTCACGCAGACAGTTGCCCTTGACCATCAGCGACGTCACTGGGCCGTTGCCGATGCGACTGCACTGATGAAGATCGATCTCGAGGATGTTGGGACAGTTATTGGCGAAAGCGTGGATAGCATCATCCTGAAGCTGGGCGCACTCGTTGAGTTTCAACTACCACGGAATTAGTCAGATGCATCAATCAACAGACTCCTCCATACGCACTCTCTTGATATACCGGCAGTTGTTTGCCAGTGCAATCATGCTCTCGTTCGAGATGTTCTCGCAGCCGGAAATATTGAGTCCTTGCAAGCGCTTGCAGTGCTCGGCGATGGCAGTAATCGACTGTTCCGTGATGTTCTTGTCGTTGGAAATGTCGAGAGCCAAGAGCGAGTTGCTGTTCTCAACGAGGGCGATCAAACCAGAGTCGGTGAGCCCGCGGCAGTTGGTGAGGGTCAGTCGCTCGACGCGGGTGCACACTGAGAGAGGCAACACGCTGCCATCGTTGACCTTATCGGCGAGGGCAGCGAGGTTAAGCCGCTTGATGAAGTCACGATAGCTGAAAAAAGGGTGCTCGAGCTGCAGGGTCTGACAAATGCTGCTGTGGTTCCTCCAATTCGTACAAGCAGGACGGTGCCAAAGAAGGTCGACTGTGTTCCTGGCCCACCGCTTGCAGACAAGCATGCTGTGATAGAGGTCTGAGGTGGCGCTCAACTTGGCAAAGATGCTGATGAGGATCTCGTTTGGCAGGCGGTTAACCGGCGGTTGGCAATCATCCTCGACCTGCATATCTTGAAAGTTTGGCACTCCGATGCTCGACTGGGAATCGTTTGCACCGAGGAAAAAGTCGGACTCTTCGTTGTCGGCGGGCGCGGGGGAAGTCGACGACGACGACGATCGGGAGTCATCTTGGTCGTCGGCGGGCGCAGGGCTCGGTCGAACAGCGGCGGAAGCAGCCATGTTGGCGGGCAGGGCAGCGGACCGCATCAAAGGACGATACGGGCACGCTGCTTGTGCTTATGGCAGGTGAAGCGGTCGTCGAGGAAGGGTTTTAGGTAACTAGGAGCCTGAAAATCAGGGATCACAAGGGTGATTCTTAAGCAGCGGCAACGAGCGGCAGCGAGATTCGGGAGGCCTGTTCAGGGCCGATGGGGTTCGTTATCGTAGCGAAAGCGTATTCGACGTGACTTAGGTAGATGCAGGATGCTCGGGGACGCGGTCCGAGGTCAACACGCTCGCTCGCTTCGAAAATATGCGTTCGCGGCGACGATGAAACTGATGATGATGATGGTGGAACAGGCGGCGGTAGTTGGAGTTCGTAGGTTGGTCCCAGTTGGCAAGGCGAGCCAAAAACGGGGCGGAGCTTTTCGCTGGCTGGGTTGGGCTTGGGTTTGGGTAAGGTACCTACGGTGGCCAGCAAAGTACTCGTGTTGGCGCAGGAGAAAGCTGGGCTCTGCAAGTACCCGCAAGGACAGGGGAGGCGTCTGTGTTTATTTCCTTGGTTTCAGTCGCGATGGGAGGGATCTGGGTCCTTGATTTGGCAGATGTGCCCTGTAAATTCGCACGGTCATGCGCTGAAACCCACTGCAAGCGCTGCAAGCCTCTGAAGACTCTGCACCTCGCTCTGCGCGCGGACGAGACGGTCCCCAGATGGTCCCGTCCTATGGAGATGATCCCAGCCAGGGCTCAGGCCTTGTCTGCTAGTCGCGGGGATGACCGTGGTGGGGTTGAGGTGGGAGTCTTGTCTCTAGATCAGGGGGATGGCGCTTGCGGGTCTTGACTTGGATGTGACTCTGTAGAGTGACAAGCTTGATGAGGACCGTGAGGATGGAAACGAGGAATGCAGATTGTCTTGCTGGATCGCGTGTTCAGGTCGCGACCGATCACGTTGACTGCGGGGGAGACGGAGAGGGATATAGTAATATCTGATAGGTATGTAGAGGTGCAATTCGTCGAGGCCAGAAACGGGCTTATTGGAGGCGCTTCATCAAGAGGTCTAAACAATGAAGTGGCGTCAGCCATTAATGACCCATGGAACATGGAACATGAATAGGGGTCCTGGCTCGCATGGAAGACTGGAGGAAAACGGCCAGGAGCGTCTGGATTCAACCTTGCTTCTTCAGCCACAATACGGCGCATAAAGAGAGGGAGTCCATGACGGTAATACCTGAGTATCATGCAAAAGTGCCCGAATTAGGGTATTACATGGGCCCCTTTGTGAATTGTCTAGGATCCCCTCCTGTCCTTGGGCTGATATTCCCTACAATTAAAGAGTTCCTGTCTTTGCTGATGACTCTTTAATGCGGAGAATGTCACGTTGTAGTGTCATCAACACGTTCTGTGAACAAGTGACCCCGCCTACCAATCTGCACCTGCACTACATTCAATACCGAACTAGCTGTTCAAACTACAAATAATCATTCTGTAGATGCATGTGATATAAGATATCTCCCTCGCCCGAATCTCAACTGGTTGCCTCAACTACTTTTCGATGCCCGACTCCAGGGTAAGAAAGATAGATGCCCGCGATGGTGACTCTGACGTAGTTGCGTTGGTGATTAGATAACGACATGATGTGGGGCATCGACCCGGATCAGACGTTTTCCCGCCATCGTCCGTAGCTTGTCGGATCTTGATCGCACTTTCAGATCATCACTAACAACCTCCATGCCCTTCTTTTCTCATTCGATGGTTTGTTTTTGAATTTATATTTCGCCAAACATTGAACAGATACCCTCCTTTACCCTCGCCGAGCGTCGTCATGCTTCGTCCTTCGACTCTTCGTCCCGTGCTTCGCGCGCAAGCTCGGACGCAATGCGCCATCGCCCGGGTATCCCGTCGTACCATGTTCTCTCAGCGTCAATCCAACCGCCTGGTCGATGATCTAGACGTGAATCACCTCAATGCGAAGCGAAGAGACTACGAGCAGAATCGCACTGCTTTCCTAGCTGCTGGTGCCATCGCTGGCATCGTTTCCTTCGTTTACACAGCTTGGAAGCTCAAGCAAGCCATCGATGTCCAGAGCGAGAAGGAGAAGCGAGCTGTCAAATGTGATGCGCCGATACCGACAGAAACCTTCAAGACTGAAGCGGGCGAGAAGCGCAAGGTTGTCATACACGACGAGGATGGCCGAGAGGTTGTTCCCACCGGCAACACCACCATCAAGTTGTATCCTCGGACGATAGACATCGAAGAGGTTGCCCCGCCTCAGAACGCCCCCGGCCCCATTGCGGCTGCGGTTACCGACAATAAGGGTACCGAGTTCACACTGGTCGGTCTGGGAACGAGGACAGTAACCTTCATTGGCATTGAGGTGTATGTGGTTGGATTCTACGTGGCTACACAAGACATTGAGAAGCTGCAGCACTACCTCGTCAAGAAGATCAACCCTCTAGCCACAACTCTGATTCCGTCGGAGAAGGAGACCCTGCGAAAGGCGCTAGAGGATGCGACTGAGGGCGAGGAGACATGGAATGCGATCCTCAAGGATGCCGGATGCCGCACGGCGTTCCGCATTACCCCCGTTCGGGACACAGACTTTCCCCATATGCGCGATGGTCTTGTGAGAGCTATTCAAGCTCGCACGGGCCGAGACTCGGAGTACAATGATGAGGCTTTTGGAACCGCTATGAAGACATTCAAGCAGATGTTCCAAAGAGGTCTGGTCCTCAAGAAGAAGGAATTGCTCCTCGTCCGGGACGCTGCAGGAACATTGACGCTCACTTACAACAGCGGAGATTTCAAGACACCAAAGAAGAGCGTCATGGGAAGCCTGGGTGATGAGCGACTGTCGAGGCTGCTATGGCTCAACTACCTCGCTGGCAAGAAGGTTGCGTCAGAGGAGGCCAGACGGAACATTATCAATGGCGTCATGGAATTTGTCGAGAGACCCGTCGGCACTGTCGCCACGCAAGTTCTGTAGAGCAGGTATCACGAAGAGGTGTACGTTATGGACAGCAAAGACATGTATCACTAGGCAGACACAGCTCGACAAGTAAGGTCGAAGGTTTTATGAATTCAACTCATCTGCTTTTGCAGGTGCACGCAACACCAAGTGGCCGTGCTATCTAGCCATCGCGTATCTATAATCTACAAGCATCTATAGCTTGGAACTGAAGGTCATCAGCTCTCCTTGTCCAGGTAACTGGGAGAAGCCGGTCCTTACGCCTTCACTGCACCAGCCTCCTTGAGCAGGTTCTGGAGCTTTCCACCACTCTTCAAGCTCTGGACGTCCGAGTTGCCGCCAATGTGCTTCTGCTTGATGTAGACATTGGGGACAGTGCGCTGGCCAGAGATTTGCTCGAGGGCATCCTGGATGTCAGAACCGTCGGCTAAAGATGTCAGTCACAGACTTATTCGCCGAGCCAAGAGGGCAACATACGGATCTGGTCAAGCTCGAGGAGCTCGTAGACGGTGTTGAGGTCGTCCAGGGTCTTCTTGGTCTGTCTACAGTAAGGGCAGTAAGACTTTGAGAAGACGACTGCGAACAAGGGTGTTAGCTACCATCCAAAAACATATGCGCCCCACAGAGCCCATTACGGGATGGATTTCGACATACCAACAGCGTT
The DNA here is from genome assembly GCA_017654865.1 of Fusarium sp. FW16.1. Taxonomy (NCBI): domain Eukaryota; kingdom Fungi; phylum Ascomycota; class Sordariomycetes; order Hypocreales; family Nectriaceae; genus Fusarium; species Fusarium sp. FW16.1. Next base: position 2,418,793 of record JADNRB010000001.1, read on the forward strand.
GTCGTCAATGATTTGCTGAACCTTCTGGGAGATCTCTGCCATGGTGCCGGGACTTGGTGCGCGGTGGAAGAATGAACGGAAGAAGTTCATGGATGGGGTTTACTTGACTTGTGAGAGCGGGGCTGAGAAGAAAAGGGCGGCGAGGTATTTATATATCAGAGGGAGCCCTAGAGATTGATTGCGCGATAATGTAATGAACCTAGTTGGAGGAAATGATGAGGATGTCGGCACGTAGAGGCAAATCGGGATGATTTGTCATGGGCTTCAAGGGCAATGGATTTGGAATTCTGTAACGGCGTTGGGGATTGATTTCACGGGGTTTCGGTCAGAAAAGCGATGATGCAATTGCTTCTCAATCCGGGCCTCGGAGCTGAGTCAGCCTCTCAGATTTGACTGGAATCAAACACCGTCCCTTGACTCCCTTCTCCAGAGCTTGACGCCCAGGCCTCGGGCCCTCTAGCGCCTTCTGGATAAATACCGGGCCCCTGAACGTGCTGCCCCTCAGGGGCTCTCCCGCTAGAACTGCCCGACGTCTTCCCCCAGGTTTCCATTGCCAATTGTCAGGCCATGAACCTGGAAGGAGGCGTCGGGTCCCCCGTGCGGCTCTGGCTGCCCGAGATTAACCAGGCCCCGGGCTGGATGTTTCAATTTTTAGAAATCTGGCCTCGACCCTTTTATCTCTGCCAATCTCGACCTCTCATCACCACGAACTAACAACGGCTCCTTGATATTTATCGTAGATCCGGACTGCTTGCAGCATCTGCTTTCTGTCCGTACATACAGCGCGATCCAAGATTCAGCATCTCCCGTCCCCTCCCGCCTGCATCTCGACCAATCGCTGAACCCCCAGCCCGCATCCTCAAGCTGCCCGGTTTGCGACTTGCATCATCATCACACACATCCACCACGCGCATACGAATCGAGGTTGTACAGAGGTACAGAGGTACATACTTGCAGCCTGACCTCGACGTATTACGGCCAAGCCCCTCACTGTGTCACCGGAGAACCCACGCCCCGACGCTTGTCAAACCGACTGACGCTTTGCCTTGTCCGCCTGCGCTACCTGACCTGCCCGCCGCTTGCTTGCCTTGCCTTGCCTGCTTGTCTGGCTTCCCCGCTGCCAACTCACTGCGTCGCGCACCGCCCGCGGGAACCTGTCTCGACACTGGCCGCCCAGGTCGCATCGCTGGGAAGACCCTGGCCCCAAGGGTCGTGATCGTCGTCCGCTGCCGCCACCTTTGTCCTCGTCGCGCGCTGCCCACCTGCTCCACATCAGCCCACGGTCGATCACAGAGAACCGCCTTGAACAGACGTCCTCTCGACCCGACCGCCCTGCCTTTACCTCGCTTCCTGTCCATGACCTTGGTCAATTAACTGCATTTGTATCCCCATTTGCCTCTAGGGTGTCCTCTTCGGGGCCACCTTAGAACCAACTGAACAAGGTGGATTCCGCCCAAGAAATCGTGGCATCTCCCGGTGCCTTACAAAACGTCACGTCCTACCTCAACGGGGCGTTGGCTAATCTCTCGTCTGCCTTTCAAGATTCGAGCGATTACATCTCCGACACTCTCGGTGTCCCTCCAACATTAGTCTACAGCAGCCTCGCCGTCCTGCTCGCCGTCCCGTTGACGATGTCGAGATACGGCTGGTCTATCAGCCGCGAACAACTTTCGCCCTACGGTTCCGTCCCCGGCGGTGTGCCCGCCGTCACCGACGATGACTTTAGCTACATCACTTCGCAAGATCTGGATGATGTGACCGAAGCCCAATATTATCCCAGATCTCACTCGGCCGCCCCGCCAGCTCCCGAAGACGATGTCCTCTTGATCAAGAACAGGGGCGTGACGTATCCCGCACACTTTCCTGCGTATGCAATCGGAGATGGAAAGCTGCGGGTAATAGACGTCAAGGACCGGGTCGGTCTCATGATGGAGCTGCCTGTGCGGGGAACCTCACGGATCAAGCTCTTGTACAAGGGCAAACAGCTCAAGGACCCCATGGCGCCAGTTCGAGACTACGGCGTCAAAAACAACAGCGAACTGATGGCGGTGATCCCCGAGATTGAAGATATCAGCAGCCCATCCGATGAGGAGATGGTGATTGTTGATGCACCCCGGGAAGACAGGAAAACCCGCCGTCGCAAGAAGAAGCGTGATAAGAAGAAGGGCATCACCAGCGATAGTGACTCTATGTCGGCGAGCAACCCTCGCGACAGTACCTCTACGTTTGATCAGCCTCGATCACCTCCTGCGCCGCCGGTGTCCTCTGGAGCGACCAGTGGCCCCATGAAGGCTCTGGACGATCTCGCTGTCGAATTCCAGATCAAGTGGCTGCCCCTCTGCACCGACTACATCGAGGCACCTCCCTCCGATCCCAAGAAGCGGGAGGAGGAACATCGAAAGGTGTCGGAGTCCATCATGCAGCACATCATGCTCAAGCTTGACTGCATTGACAGCGAGGGTATTGCAGAGGTTAGGGCGAGGAGAAAGGAGCTGGTCCAGCAGGTCCAGAAGACACTGAAGCAGCTGGATGTTGCAAAGGACTCATAACCCGAACTTTCCTACCTATACTTTTGACGGCCATGTTAGAGGCCGAGAAGATTGTCTAGTCTCGAGTGCATTTGGCGTTAAACCGGATGGATATGCGGATGCTCGTTTACCATTGCTATTCTCATTAGAACAAGCTGTACAATAGATCCAAGGAGATTCGACGGCCTTGACGATGATGACAAAGATAGAAAGCCTGGTCAGATTGTATTCTTTTCTTTAATCAACCATATGGGATTTGGCTAGACCACTTGAATCTAGATCACCTTTGCTTCATCTCCAGATTTCCTGATCCGTGAGTGACGATAACCCTTACCCATCCGCCGTCGGAACGATCCACCGAGGTCACGTGCCAAATCACCGACTTTCCCCGGATGCCCGAGACAGCGAGATCCATTTCAACCTTTGTGGGAAGGGTGCGCCCGCGCTCGGTAAATTGTCGGCACCAAGGCTCTAGGTCTCTAAACCCTAAGCACATCCAGCACCGCTTCTGCCGAATCACGCCCTTTCCATATGGGGCTAGCGTATTTCCATCCAAAGGCACAACGAGCCCTCAAGCGGTCCTTGGATTTTTCGCACGTCAATCATATCGCGACCACTTCCACCCAACATTCGAGGGACCGACTAACCCCAGCAGCACAGGAAATACAGATTCTCGCCGGCCAGGTTCGAGGATTTGTTTATCTTAGCCGTCGTCTGAGCTGCCCTTCTTTTTCTTTTCTTTAATTCCCCCAGAAAAGACGGTTACGATGTCGACGTTCGAGCAGGTTGTGAGTAACCTTCAAGTCCACCGCACAACCATGGTGATGCGACCACGGGTCGAGGGCAGAGGCAGGATGCAGGCGCTGGGAATGGATTGAGGATGCTGCGGGATCTCCAAGACCTTCAGCGCCGGCTTCTGCCTTGAACTCGACGCCCGCTGCTTTCACATGGGAATATTTAAAGGTGCATTTCGCTGACCTTTGTGCGTCTTCTAGGTCGTCATCGATGGCAAGGGCCATCTCCTTGGCCGACTCGCCTCCATTGTCGCCAAGCAGCTCCTTAGCGGCCAGAAGATTGTTGTCGTCCGTTGCGAGGCTCTCAACATCTCTGGCGAGTTCTTCCGCGCGAAGCGTATGTCTACCCCACGACGCACAACTCCGACCTGTGGCCGAACACCACCAACGGGCACCACCACGACGAGCAAGGACATAAGCTGATGATGCCAACAGTCAAGTACCACGCCCACCTCCGAAAGATCACCCGATACAACCCCACCCGCGGAGGTGAGAACAACCGCTCCCCAGTGTCGAGATGCAGTCATTGACCCCAAGACAGGTCCTTTCCACTTCCGTGCTCCTTCCCGAATCTTCTACAAGGCCGTCCGTGGCATGATCCCCCACAAGACTGCCCGTGGTGCCGCCGCTCTCGAGCGCCTCAAGGTCTTTGAGGGTGTTCCCCCTCCCTACGACAAGAAGAAGAAGATGGTCGTCCCCCAGGCTCTCCGTGTTCTCCGACTCCAGCCCGGCCGCAAGTACTGCACCGTTGGCCGTCTGAGCCACGAGGTTGGCTGGAAGTACCAGGACATCGTTGGCCGGTATGTTTGATATGACCTCGCAGAACAAGGACGAGAACTAACATTCTACAGATTGGAGGACCGAAGAAAGGCCAAGGCCGCGGCCTACTACGAGCGCAAGAAGATTGCTGCCCGACAACTCTCGGATGCCAAGAAGACCGCCGCCGTCAAGGACGAGACCACCAAGGCCCTCGCTGCCTTTGGCTACTAAGCCAGCCATATCCCTCGACTTTAGGTTCTTGCCGGTCTAGGTAAAACTTGGCACCATGATTTCTCGTGCGTTTCGTTAGATTGGCGCGGCGGTTCAACAAAGGGATTTACTTGATTTGCTGAGTGATGGCAAGGGCGGCTTGAGGAGAGGATGTCGATTCCCCCAAAAATGTTCTAAATGAAGTCCCGTCGTCTGGAACCCCCATTCCCCAAGAGAAGAAAAATAAAGCACAGAAACCCACAATCAACATGATGAATGCATGAGGATGAGAGAGACTATGTGCCGAGATTTTTGCACTCTTGTCACTATGAGGACCAACGATGGGACTTTGTTACGGGGCGTCATGGGTTTTTTCTTTTGGAATCTGTCATGTCTCTTCTTCATCTATCACCCAAGGACGCCAGTAGTTCGGCGGACGGGTTCAAGGGGATGGTGAAGGGAGGTGCTTGTTACATCGGGACAGGGTCTCGCATTTTGCACTAGGAGTAGAAAAGGAAAGGTTCTTGTTTGATCAAGTGGTATATACGACGAAATGCATTGTGATGGCTGTGACTTGTGCGAGATGAAGCGAGGTGAAGACGTCATGTCATGGTGATTTGGGTGATTGATGGCATGATGGGGTCTATCAAGGTCCAAGGGATGGCCAATCTGTCAATGATTGTGTATCGTGTAGGGACTTCTGTCATTGGGCGAATTGTGAGTTCATTAAAGTATGGAGAGCTCCAATATGTGGGACAAATGACATGTTTATGGAAGCACCATTTCATCATGAGGATAGGGCACACAATTATGTTTAAGCGATAACACTGATGATAACATGACATGGATTAGCAGAGAACCCCCTCGATACTATATTATTATTACCCAGTTCAATAAATCTAGCAATTGACTTGCTAGAACTGACAATCGTCCTGCGATATAATGACTGAGGTTGTTCATGTTAATCTCCAGGGTAAGGCAAGGTGGCCGCGAGGGGTGTCATGTGCCGCTAAGATAAGATAAGAACTTTAAGTGAGGTGTCCTAAACATCAACTTATTACTTGCAGCGCCCACGGAGAGTGACAGACAACCTCAAACACCAGGCTTTTCCACCTTGCGCGCTCGCAACACAGTCGCTCTTTTACCAACAGACGCAAGAGATACCCGCGATTTGCCAGTATAAGAAACAGCACCTGCGCAACACACAAATCACATTCGTCACCATGTCGGACCTTACACACTTTGATCTCCTCCCTCTTCAGATGGACCCTCAATCCAAGTCCATCTCGTCACTCAACCCATCCCGCGCCCTTGCCGCCGAACTCGAGACCCTCAACGCCCTGCACCGATCTCTGCTCAACATTGAGACACCATCAGGAGCTCCTCCCCCTCCGATCCCCGTCAACCCCAAGCGCACAGCCAACGTGACCAAGCTCCGCGACTCGGGCAACGCAGAGTACCGCAAGGGCAAGTACGCCGACGCCATCAAGTTTTACACCCTGGGTCTGCAGATGGCCATGACGAGGCCCATGTGGGAGCCCGCGGCTCTGGTGCGAGAGGAGGTCAGCTCGCTGCTGGCAAACAGGGCGCAGGCGCACATGGCGCTGCAGAACTGGGCTGAGGGCGCTGTGGACGCACACGCGAGCGTCGAGGCGAGGTGGGTTGGAAACGCCAAGGCTTGGTGGAGGAGGGGAAGGTGTCTGAGTGAGATGGGTAGGCTGGAAGAGGCGAGGGATTGGGTCAAGAGGGGTCTTGAGGTTGAGGGTGAGGAGGCTGAGCTTGTGCAGTTGCTCAAGGATGTCGAGGCCAAGATTGAGAAGGACCAAGCATGATTTGGTACGTGGGGTCAAGGGTAATTTTGTGGTTGAGTGCGTGGCTCCGAAATGTAGATGGCTTCGGCAGTGGTTCACCTGAGACATGGGATGGCCGTGACCATCTGCAGGTGCAGAGCCTTAGAGAGGGCGAGATACTAGCCGAAGATGTCTCAGCCTGGGCATGCCACATCACGGCATGACGGAATGCGGGTTTTATGTTGAGGGTAATGGGTTTGTTGTTTCTGCCGTGTTTTTTATAGGGAGTTTATGCCTGTCAAAATGCTTCATGTCAATGCAAAAGAATACCTATTTCTTGACGACGTACTGCTGCGTTTTCAAGTGCTCGATATGTCACAAGCCTTACATGTCAATGAAATGGACTGAATTCTTCATACGAAACTGCTCTTCGTAGGGAGTTGACGCGCATCCCAAAATGTCTTCATGTCAATGCAAGATGGCCCCTCAATGTGGTCTAACGTGCGTATGCTAAGTACGTTTCTCACAGGGAAGTGCCAGTATATGCCTTGGGCTCCTAGGTTATCATGCCTATGCAACTTTTCCATAGATAGGATCCCCTTGGTTCTTTAATACGCAACCACGTTCCTGCAGTTGGCTCGTGTCTGCAAGTCAATGCGAAGAAACCCCTGATTCCTCCGCACGACTACGTTTCTTGCAAGTTGCCGTCCGTGTCAGAATAATTCTGAGTTAATGCAAGTATTCCCCAAGTACTTCATTACACACCCAACTTTCTTCACAGGGAGTCATATGCACCACATGTGTGCCAACTCCAAGAGCCCTTGATTCTTCAACTCTATAGGATCCAGGTGCATCACCTCCACTCAGTGCTGCTCTACACAACGAAAGCTACCCAGCATCCATGGCAGAAACAATAAAGAAGACTGATTTGACGGCCGTGTTTCTCGGCATGATGGGGTAACTAGGCAAATGACGCGAAAAAAAAAAGAACATGATATCCGCCAAAATACATGGGTAATCGTACACTTCCTTGAGATTCTTGCCGCCGCCCTTTGCTCCTCTCTTTCTTTCCCTTGCGCCTGGCTCTTTTGCTTTGGCGATATGACGATTGAAAGAGTAAACACGTATATCCCTCTCAGTCACATCCCTTTGTTTCCCTGATTTCATTCCAACCAACTCCGGAGTCCTCGGTGGAAGTCTTGGGTTCGGCACCATGTCACGTTGTTCCCCTCCCTCCCTGTTTATCCATCCCTGACATGCCATTAAAAATAAGAGAACTAAAAAAAGGAAAACAGTAACTGTCTTTCATGGTGTGCGTATCCTGAGTTTGGGGGTCTGTATTCGTGAAAAATGAGGCCTTGACGGGTGGTATAGTCGGTTGGTAGGGGGTTAAAGTGGTGTGGGTTGTCCTTTGTCCCCCTGGAGTTGGGCTGGTGGTCGTGGGCCAATGCGGGTGGTTTGCGATGGGTGCCCGAAGCGAGGAGTAGCATGCCTTTGCGAAAAACGAGGAAAAAACGCTGGTCTCGAGTGGGAAAACAAGAGGCAGTTTTGCTTGATCGAGGCGTATTCAAAGCCGCGAGAGGATCAAGTTTACTCGACCTTCTCGCTGAGCTTCTCGTTGAGGCTCTGGCCGCGAGGTCGCATGACGGCGTCCTGGCCGACCATCCTCCTGTCGAGGGCGCGCTCGAGCTTGGCACCCAGGGCGAGCTTGCTCATGGTGTCGGTCTTTTCATCGGTGAGGACGACACGCTGCGACGTGAGGGCCTTGTTCTCCATGCGATCGAGGCCAGTGGCGATGTCGCGGATCTCAGCGTGGGCCGAATCGGTGGTCTGGACGGTGGGAGCGAACGAGGGAGCCATGCTGTAGGTGCTGAAGCGAACAGAGTTGCGGTTCTTGGAAGGGTCAGCTTCTGGTTGATCCTGCTTTTGATCCTGCTTGCGACGGCTGGGTTGGGAGTGGGCGTGCGAAGAGGACCAGGGAAGAGGTTTGGCCATGTTGAAGGATGGGTGATGGTCAAGTGGTTTTGTGTGTGAAAGGTGAAGGGTTGCGACAGTGAAACAGGAGAGATATAGAACAAAGAAGAGAGTATATGGCAGGGTAGTGGTAGACAGGGAACAAAGACGATGATGACAAGCTGAACCAGGCGGCTGGAGCAAGCAAACAAAGATGGACAATCAGTCACATCTCAACAGTTGACTTGCTCGCGTCCTCAAACACCACAGTGGGCAGACAGCGGATCCCCCGGTGAAGGGGACAGGGCAGGCAGGCGGACGAAACAACCTAGAGGAGGGGGTAGGACATACCGAAGGGGCCATGATGGGCCGGGAAGAGTCCAAGGAGGCAGGCATAACGGTGGACAATGCGCGATACGACGCTGACTTGGGTAAAAGTAGAAGAGAAGCGCTGGTGGATACTAGCGACGAGTATGAAACGGAAGTGATTGAGGGTTTGGAAGTGTCGAGAGAAGAGGCGAGGCCAGGCAACGGATGAGTCGATAGTCGGAGGAGCGAGAGGACCGGACAGGCAAGGCGCGGTAGGCTGTTGGTATGGGTAGCCAAGGCTTGAATGGATCGAGTTATAGGTGAGTAGTTAAGTTGTTTTGGTGCGCGACGGAGAATCGGAGCTTGATCGAGTTGGGCGTGGTCTGGTCTGGCGTGGTCCGGTCTGGTCAGGTCAGGTTATAGTGGACAAGAGTCAACGACGAGGAGAGACTCAGAGGGAAAACGGGCACGGAAAAGAAATTGGGCAAAGGATGGAGTAAAAAGAAATGGCGAGCAGGGGGTGGGAGGACTTGGAGATTAAAGAGAACAAGAGAGAGGACGAAGATGAGACGGGACGGGAATGGCCATGGATGGTATGGTCTGGTCCTGGGTCTCAGCGCGTGCGTGCGTGCGCTGCGCGTGCACACACTTCTCAGGGAGGTGAGGGGCTTACTTTGAAGTACAGTACCACCTTGGAGTCGTTTTTTTTTTTTTTTCCAAGGTACTTGGAGGGTGAGAGGTGGTACGGCTATAGTACAAGTCACTTTCCTTCTTGAAGGATTAATTCCAAATGTTAGTTAGGCTCAAAGAGTGTCAAAGAGGTGCAACGATGGCGGCGGGCGCTATTATTACAGAAGGACGAGATGAAGCCGATCACTCTCAAAGCAAGGCAAGGTAAAGGTAACTTGTAAGCCCAAGTTTCAGAAAAGAGACCAGGGGGGTTGCTTTGGGATGGCACGATTGAGGTGATGGTGATGGAGGAGTGGAGGAGGAGGACAGACATGACCCCTGAGACGAGAGCGGTACCTGTGCGACTACAGACAAGACACATCATGTACCCCGGGCGGGGCCGAGCACTGCAGGCCAGACGTCGAGGCCTGAGGGTCTGGTCTAGAGGAGAGGCTATTCAGCTTCATCTTTTCAATATTGGATTTTTCAGTTGCTAATGTATTGAAACTGTATCCGCTCGTCCTCATCAAGTGAAGCCTCGGTGATCGCCCGCTAGAGTCCCACCAGTGATTGGCCAATCCTCCATGTCGGCGCCTCGTGGACTCGTGGCCTCTAGCCCGGGGAGAGAAGCTGAGGGTGTGCAGCTGCAAGCACGTCTCGTCTTCCAGGGGTTCAACAGGGGGGAACCAGATGGGGACAAAGATGCAGGCAGAGTGGATTGCAAAGGACGGAGTAGACTCTGCCCCACGAGGCAAACATACAGGCCTTGCCTTTTCTCTTAGTGATGGCCTGGAATGAGGATCTCAACCTGAACGAAACATTAAACATAACACGGCTCCAGTTAGAGACCCCTTTGACTTTTTTTCACGGCCCCGGAGCCTGGCACTCCAACTTGTGTGCCAGTCTAGCCAATGCCTGAAGCTGGGTGCGCCACTCGCGTGGGAGCCATGAACCTTGCCGCATGCCTTGGGGGGGATCTGGGCAAGCAAAGCAGGAAGTTACAGTAGCATCATGGTGATTGAATGACGATTTGCTTGCTTGATCTGTGAATGGGGGCCGCTAAGCGAGGAGTGGTGACTGGGTGTGTTTACGATGGCGATGCCTTCAGCGTAACCTTGGATTCACGGACAATTGATCAACATTTCTTGTTTTTGTTTTGTTGCTGATGGTCCTTGGAGTGAGTAAGTGTGGGTGGTAGAGTAAAAAACACGAGACCCGCATTACAATGTGGAAATGAACAAGTAGAGGCAAGGGAGGTCATTCAGGTCGAGGTTGTGCAACCAACGGCCAGACAAGATGTTGAACAATTACACTCTAGCCCATCTCGAGGTTGATCATCACGGGAATAGCTCGCCTTCAGGCTTCAGCTAACAATATCCAGCCCAGCTGTCTCTTTTCTTTGACAACCCAATCTCACTTCAAGACAAACTCCGGATCCATCTGGGGCGGTCTCGTCCTCGCGCGAGGCGCCATCGGGGCTGCCGTCTCACTCGTCTCGTCAGGCGCCGCCTTAGCCTTACGGGATGGGGCTTGCTAATTCCGGTGGAGTTGGGTGTGTGGTCGATCGACCTCTTGAGAGTTTTTTTTGATGGCATGTCTCAGAAAGTACAATTAGTCTAAACATACGACTGACCTCGTTTGATCGCCCATGGGAAAAAAAAGTCGAGATATCTCGGGTAGAGTAGGAGGGGGAAATGTTGGGCTTCAACTCGCTTCGATGGAGAGTTGCAATGAACAAAGCAAGCAGAGTCTCTCTTCTCACAAACGATCCGTCATTCTCTACAACTCTAGACGAATCATCAGCTCGCCCTCATCAAAGTGCCAGAGTCACACTTTTGGCGGTAATGGGCTGACGTTTCAGCCCGCTCTCGCGGATCATCATGGCCCGGCCTCTTTTGTTCATCCTTCCCTTGGTCCCTGATTTGATCAGCCCCCCCAAAGTTTTATCGTCTCAGGTGCTGTCAATCATACAGTAACCCCCGCTCGCACGAGGAGACCACGAGCCAGATCCTGGTTCTTCCTGCAGACGCAGCACGTGGCTTTTATCTCCCAGCTATCGAGAGAGATAGATCAACCTGACCGTCGGAAAGCATCGACTTTCTGGCCTAAACTATCCCGCTTGAAGAAAGCGTCCGTCCCCTCCTTCGGCAGTGTGTGCGTCCCGGCAGCTGGATAGCCAACAATGCTCGCTTTGATTCATCTCGGACCCCAAGGTGGACTGATTCAGACGTCTGTGGCTAAAAGTATATCGCGAGGGAAGTAGCTGTATGCTTTGGCGGGCTCTTGGTTGGTGAGAGACTTGGTGAAGAGGCATTGGGTGGAGATGAGAAAAGTGCTTTGACCGTGTCTGGTTTTGTTGACGTTGTCAGAGACCCGAGACGGAGAAACCGGAGATGTTCATGGTATGGCTTGCTCTTATACCCGGTCAAGTCGCACACACTTGGTGATACAAAGGATAAGACGAATGTATTTCAGCTCTACAAGACTCAATGTACAAAACCCCAACCCCTTCTCATCATTATCATATCATCAACGCTTGGACTTGTGTCTCTTCTTGCTAGACTTGGTCTTGCTCGAGGCATACTCAATGTCGATCTTGTACCCCGAGCCTCCCGAGCTCGACTTGGATGTCGATGGGGACGGCGTAGAGTCCTCTTCGGACGCGGCGGCCGGGAACCCCCCGATGAGAGAAAAGGCCGATCCGCGTCGATGCGACTTTGTGGCGCTGCTGTATCCGAATTTGCGGGATGCCGAACCCTTGCGCATCTCTGAGAACGTCATGTCGGGTGTTGGATCGCGACTCGAGCCTGGATGTGTTAGAGTTGGTACATGAGAGGTAAGGGATGGACTCACCGTATCGGATACACTTGCTACAGCAGCCGTGATCGCACGTTGTCTCAACAGCCTCGACGGCATAGGACTCGGGATCCATCTCGAGTCGGCTCAGGGGCATGGTGCACCATCCTTGAGTGTTTGGCCCCTGACGGCACGAGCAGCAGGTCCAGCTGCCCCCTTTGCTCTTGAACTGGCAGTTTTGGAGGGGGCAGTCGGAGTTGGTGGGCTGGGCGGCGGCGAACGAGATGTTGGAGCAGGGTGTCTCGTAACCCGTCTCGAGGTCGATGAGGGCAGAGGGACAGTAGTGCCAGTTGATGGACGTGTGAGAACAGGGGTGATGTCGAGGATGACCGTGACACATGTTGTTGGTTGTGTATTGGAATGGAGTATATGCTGTGATATGGGGTCTAGGAGGTTGGTAAGGGATATATGGAGGTGAGATGAAGTCAAAGAAGCTTGATATGAGGTCAAGAAAGGTGAAATTGGATCTGGATAGACGAGTTGAGGAGTAAAGTGAGAGAATGAGATGGAATACAGCAAACAAGCAACATTCCCATCAACAGCAGCTTCACTCATCCCCTATTTATACACCTCGTCAACTCGCCCACCAGGATCCAGAGCAGCCTATCCATCTGCGTGGATCGACCTCGACGACCTCGGCTTCAAACTCATCAGCGAAGCAATCTTCACTTCTAGAGACCCAAACCCACTTCAAAGCATCCACGACGAACACCACCGTCAACACCCTCAGGCAGGCAGGGCGTTCTGCACCACCCCAGCCATTGAATCCAGTGGCTGCTCTCTCAAGATCGTGTCCTGCGGCGCTGCATCATCGGAGGTTGCTTGTCCCCTCCGATGCGGCGTGTTTGCGATGATGATGATGATGGTGGTGGTGGTGGTTTCTTGGGCGGCGCTTTTTCAATGTCTCGGGTGCTCGAGGGGGGGTTTGTGTGACGGTTCTCGGGGGATTGATAGGACGCCACGATGATCTGGAAAATGTGCACGGCGGGCGAGGTGACGAGGCGCCTCGTGAATGGATGCTGTGTGCGTGGGTGGTACAAAGATGCCCCGCTGGATGGGCGGCTACGAGGGGCGGTCTGCGAGACGAGATCGATCCGGGAGCCTGGTACTGGGGAGCAGGTAAACAGGCTGTGAGTTGAGCTGTGATGATGGTTAACTGGATTGAGAGAGGTTCTTGTTAGTTTCACTGACTGATATGATCTAACAAGTCAAGAGAAGTTTTATGTTCACACAACACCCCGAAACTCGCCGAGTTCTGCATTTGGTGAGAGCACGACTCTGTCCACAAGACCTCGATTGAAGCCCCCTCGGCCGTGTAGCTGTGCATCTCGATTTAGACCCCCTGGTCTTGCAATGCAGGCTGACGGGATCTGGTGCAACAGGACATGTCAGCCTCGGGAGGAGATGGGACAAGCCACGAGGACAAGATCCGGCGTGGTCGGAGATATGATCACAAGCGGTGAGGTAAGAGAAGAGAAGACTTGCGTCTGGCCTTGCTTTTACTGCAGACATTTAGTTTGAAGTTGAGAGGCTATACGAGAGTGACGACGGTGGGTTGGCTGCATATATGGAGTAATTAAGGCAGTAACCCGTAAGCCAAGATGAGAACTCTTAATTATTACTGTCAACTCGACGAAACTAAGCCAAACACGACACGCCCTAACCCTGGGTATCCAAGCCAATTTGCACTCTACCCAACCAAACTCAGGAGGAATACTCCCTGGAGGGCATACACGACTTGCAGCAGATGTGCTCGCAGCGGTACGTGCCCCCCTCGCCAATCATGACGCAGCTGCACCTCCCGCCGACATTCCACGTCTTGCCGCACCAGCAGCAGTCCCAGGCCTGGTTCTTGGCCTCGAAGGGGCAGTCCGGGAGCGGGCATTTAGGGAGCGTGTAGCCCGAGGGGGGAGGGTACGGGATGGACTGCTTGGTGGTGCTCGGGCAGGCTCTGCGGCCTCGCGCGAGGCCCGACAGGCAGTAGGTGATATGTGTAGAGACGTGCTCGCAGGCGAGACGGAAGGTGACTTGATGACACATTTTGGGTGAGACTTTGATGAGGGTTGGTGTGTTGTAGTTGAGTTGAGGGTCTGGGGTTGAATAGTTAATATTGAGGTTATTGTAGTAGATTAAAACTCAAAGATGACTGACAATAACTTGACGAGAGTGATTCTAAACTTCAGATGAAGAAACAAGCCATTTATACTTTTTTCAACATGCCCTATTATTCCCTTCTCCGACTGTCCTTTCAATATATCCTCCCTCCCCAAGAAATCGATAAAAAAGGAGACGGGTTGCAACTCGAACCGTATTGGAAAGACCCGAAGGCGGACATGGCTGGCCAAACTCTTGACAAAGAAGATCGGGAAGATGATCAGAGCTGGAACACGGATCTTGTATCAAGCCAACGCGAAAACAGAAGCCAAGAAGCCATCCCTGGTGTTTTTTCCCTGCAGAGTTGGCGGTCTAGGGCCATGGACCAGGAACATCGTGAGCCTTGTGAGTGATGTTGAGGAAGAAGTTTTTGTTGGGCGTGTAACAGTTGCTCTTGTCGGTTATTCATGCTTTTCGGACCCTTGAGAATGAGGCTTTGAGGAACCTCGATTCTCGTCGAGCTGGCAAAAGAGGACAAAGATCGGAGGACGAGTTGTTTGTGAGTTACCGAGAAGGGCCATGTCATGAGCGAATCTGGAAGAACAAGACCAGTCTGTGATAGACTGAATGATGGAACGTTTCCCGAAATAGGTAATGGACCAAAGATTTGAAGAGAAGTCGTCGTCTGTGGCGGTTTGGTCATGATTGGTATTCCAAGGCGTGAATGTGCATATTCACCCCCCCCTTGAAGATTTCGGATCAACAGGGCCCTGGTTCGAATGTCTCATTTGCAACTTGGACATACACCCTCCGATATTCTTCGGCCTCGAAATGATACGCTCCTCATGTCTTGTCCTCTGTGCAGTTCTCACAGATCTGGTGATAGCAAAACGTGTCCGGGGCAGTGGGTTGGTAGTTGAGGCACTGGTAGCTCGAGTTTCTTCCCCTCCCACACGCGCAGCATACCCACCGCCCACCGAGATCCTCAAGACGACAGGCTCCAGACTTGCACCTGGGATTTATCAGGCAGAGGCCCATGGTGCAGGGGTTGGAAATGTCCCCGCCTGGGGAACTGTCCGAGATGTCGTCGCAGGGCGCTAGGGCTTTCCCGCTGAGGGGATCGTAGAGGGCAGCGGCGCAGTAGCTGTAGTGGCAGAGGTAACTGACGAGGCGGGGCAGGGGGATGTGGTGGTAGTGGAGGTAGTGGGCGATGCACATGGCGGTGGTAGTGTATGAGGTTACACGAAAGTGGTGTGAGTGTCTCGGGAGGTTGCTCAGCTGATACGATCGAGCAGGGCTGAGGGGGGCCGTGATCGGGGAGAACTATGGCTTGGTTCGGGATCTTGAACTGATGAGGGTTTGATTCGTTCGTGGGCAAGTCGAGGCGAGAGGGGATCTTGAGCTGACTGGTGGCGTGATTTGGCCAGTCAGGTTGTTTGCTCTGGATCGAGAAGATGAGAGTGTTTTTGTGGGTGAGTGTGTGACGGGAGTTGACAAAGGTGTTGACTGAAAGGGGAAGTATGGTGAAGGAAGGGTATGTCTTTGTGTGTGAGTAGATGTGAGTTGTTTAGTCCTGATAGACAAAGGGAAGAGGGTTGAAGAGTCCACAAAGCGGTTGACAACTCTATGGGCTTTCAAGACAGATTTGATCTATGCAAGGAACTGCGAGATGCTGAATCATGCAAGTGAATATGTCTGAGGAGCATCAACTTGTCAGGGACCTGCAGAACCGAGGGGGAATAGGACCCTTTATGCTTGATCAACGGTACCACGGATGATGATTGCTAACCTAACCAGAGACGAACACCTCAACGAGGCTGAAGTCATCTCGGTCCCGAGATTCATCTCTTGACAATTTTCGCATCCTAAAAGAGTCAGCGGGATGTGCGACATGGAATTGCCGGCGTAGTGCAACGGGACGACAAGGAACGCCAATAGACTTGTCCAGAGCTGAAGTAGAAAAGAAGAAAAGTGTTGAATACGAGTTGGTAAACGGAGGGGGCTTGGAACCATAAATAAAAAGTTCATCAAGACTAAACAGTCTTAATATGGGAGGGTATTTGATCTGTTTTGGAGTCTTTTTGGCCATGTTTCACGGGCACCGCGTGCTTTTCGGAGGACAGACCTCGTGGATAGCTCGTGGCATGCCGGGATGAAGTCTGCGACACAGAGTTTACATGTGTTTTTGGAACCTGTGGGATGAAATCTGTAGATTGTAAGACTGGTTATTCCCTTCAAGGTGTGGTTGTTGTAGCAAACTTGAACGACGAGTGTTGCTCTTTAGCAGCTGACTCTACTACTCCACAGCTTCATCACCTGGAGAGGAAAAAGGCCTAGAATTTGGGCAGTACTACCGGAAAAACGTGAAGACCTCGTGGCAGCGACGTGGGCCAGGTCACACTCTGTATCCCCTTTAATATTGAGCGCTGAGCTTCCGTGGCGTTTTGAGGAGGCGATTTCAGCCGCAGTATCAGAAGCCGCGATGCTGGCAAGTCATCCTCAAGATCCAAGGAAGCTATCGTTTGGGGTGTTTTGTTAACGGAGGCTATTGGTGAGCAATCGCCGTCTTGTGTAAACTCACTAGTAACGTGGTGGGTATGTATCATTCTAAATGTAGAGTCTTTTCTCATCTTTGGGTGTGACTCGAGTTTTTTTCGGCACGATCCTGGGGGCGATTGTTTGACTGTACAATCGTAGACGATACCATTGGGCAAACTCCAAGTTTGCGGTGTTGGTGGCCAAGCAGCTCATTCGAGCAATGTGCTTGTTCGGCGGTTTTCTTTTTCTTTTTCTTTCATCACCAACGTTGCACTTTTGGTGTAGAGCTGAACATTTGTTGCCATCTAAGGTGAACACTTGAATGCAGAATGAAATGCAAGATGTTTAATTCCTGTTCGTTGAAGGGGATGAGCTGGAGGTGGTATAGATACCCCGACTCCTGTCACTGAGTATAGCAAACCGCTTTCATCGATGCTAGACTCCGTCACCAATACACAACAAGAACCACACACAAAATGTCTATCAAGGGCACAGTCGTCGTCTACGCTACTGGCGGTACCATCGCCGGCGCTGCACCCAGCAGCACATCCACAGCCATCTACCAATCCGGCTGCCTCAAGGTCAACGAGTTGATCGAGAGGCTTCCCGAGCTAGAAGACGTGGCAGAAATCACAAGCAGGCAGATCTGCAACGTGGGAAGTCCAGATCTAGACTCGGAGATACTGATCAGTCTGTCTCAGCAGATTGAAAAGGATCTCCTGGATGATTCCGTTTCTGGAGTTGTCGTTACTCATGGGACGGATACTATGGAGGAGACGGCTTTTTTTCTCGACCTGACTATCAAGTCTGATAAGCCGGTTATTCTTGTCGGTTCTATGCGACCTGCTTCGTCGCTCAGTCCCGATGGACCCATGAACCTGCTCGAGGCTGTTCGTCTAGCGAGCTGTAAAGATGCCAAAGGACGTGGAACAATGATTGTCCTAAACGATCGCATCTGCTCTGCTAGGTTCACGACAAAGGTCAACGCCAACAGGGTTGATGCATTCAAGGCTGGTGACCAAGGGTTACCTTTCGATGCCAAACTTCTTTTATCCCCGGTGAGGGCAAACTGCTGGCCACTTTGACATTAGCAGTTTAGATCCTTCGAAAGGTCTGCCAAAGGTCAACATTCTATGCGGACATCCGGAACTCGAGGCTGAGCTATTCGCAGAGTCGATTAGATGCGGAGCAAAAGGCGTTGTCTTGGCTGGCATGGGTGCAGGATGCTGGTCTCAAGATGGAGGAAAAGCCATTAGCAAAACTCAAGAGCAAGGAGATATAATCTCAGTAATCGTGAGCTATCGAACTGCGTACGGCTTTGTTGATAGTGCGAACGAGTTGTATGGCTTGGGGGAGTGGGCTGTTGGAGGGGGGTTTCTTAACCCGCCCAAGTGTCGCATTCAGCTGCAGCTCTGTCTTGTGACGGGTCTTGCTATGGGTGAGATTCGAAAAGTTTTTGGGGAGCGATGAGGACATTATTTTTTTTTTTTAGCTGTTGAGTAGGAATTGGGTAGGGAAAAGTCGATGTTTGCATTGCTTTGTTCAGAGCGGAGCGTGCGGTTAAGACAAATGCTTCAACTAGATTTCTCTAGGGAGATGAATCGAATACTTTCCACTAATTTAATAATTCCATAAAATAGCAGACAGGCTTGTACTTCGTGTAGTTGTGACTTGTGCTGGGCTACGATGTGGCCTTGGTGATATCCCGTGTCGTGTCGACTATCAATGATAATGGTAGTGGCTTACATGTTTAAGCGTAATCATCATGGTCAGAGAATCTATCCTTAGGATGACAAGACTAACGCATCAAGTGTTATTCTGCTGTGTTGTCAGCCCTGCGTCTGACACTTGGCTCAACACCTGTCGCCTCCTTCGCCACATGATTCCAAGTACAGATCTCAGCACCCAATCCAGACCACCTTTCTGTCAAAGAGAGTGTTAGCGCTGATATCTTGAAAATATCTCGTCAGATGGCGCGTGGCTGACGTGGGATGCTTAAGGCGAGAGGAGGCTATAAGATATGATGGTCGTCCCATTCTAGAATGAGTTGAACGGGAAACGCGATCGAGCAAAGCACCTGCTATTCTCTTTATACCACAATCATGGAGTTCCATCAGTTCACCAGACTCCCGCTGGAGCTTCAGACTCAAATCTGGGAAGAATACACTCCCTCTGGGCCTGCCATGCATGTCTTCGATGTTTGCTTTCCCTCATGGAATAGCGAAAAACGTGCGGAACAGGCCTTCAAGGAGTCTGAAGCCAAGCGAGAAGTAGCCGATCAGTACAAGAAACAGGTATTCTTTGATCGCTTTGAATCGGAGCATGGGGCGTTTGATCCAAGCATGTATCGCGTCACAACGTCTTCACGGCTCATTAGCCGCGTTGCATATGAGATTACAAGAAAAATCGAGGCGAAACAAGAGACCAACACGATACATCTTCCTGGCCGTGCGCAAAAGATCACGATACCAACATCCGACGTGCTCATGCTGCGCTTCCGTGAATCCCCAATCGACCATACTCAACTAGCTACCGAGACGCTGAATTGTCCGCCGCCAATCGGGGAGCTGCTCCAGAGTCAGTGGTCGAGTGAGATGGCGTCTGCTCTGCAACGGGCTAAGAGGATTGCCATTGATGTCACAGAGACGTGGGCGACGGGCTTGTATGGTGAGATGGGTTTCGAGGAGATTACCTTCTTTGCTTCCACGATTCAAAAGGGATTGGAGGTGTTGTATCTGGTTGATGACTGTGCGGGACGATGTAAGGGATGTGAGAGAGAAGACGTCAGAGCGGAAGGTCTTCAGAAGAGGGATCAACTGTGGAAGGATTTAAATGAGGACGACGAAACAAGACCAGGAGATATTATCCGCGCAGTCTCAAGACGCTATGTCGAGGTGTTTGACCTTGAGGGACTCGGCTGGGCAGAGCATCCGTCGTACATGTTTGCGAGAATCATCAGCGCTGCCATACGAAGTCAACAACGAGATGAAGACAAGGGCAAGTTTCAGGGGTCAGGGTCTTGGTAGCTGAGGGAGTGAGGACACAGAGTCACAGACAAAAGGTAGAACTGATATATCACGGTGAAGAAAGTATAATGCTGAAGAAAAGATGATGCCCGCTTGGCTATTGCCGGGATATACCATAACGCCATACATGTTCTGCCGCCTGATGTACATTTAAAATCTGTAACTGTTAGCCAACACTCAAATCAAAACTCAAGGGACTCACCTTATTTCATACGAGCCTGCTCTCGTCATGTACCGCACCCACTTGACGCTCGAGTAATTACTCTTCTCAAACACCTTGAGATACCTCACCAGCAGCCCTGAGCTCGTAAACATGAGCAGGCTAAAGTTCATGCTCAGCGGCGGCCGGCTCCACGCCCTCTGGTTGGTCATGCTGGTCAGGATGGCCTCGGCGCTGAGGACGTACTCGCTCTGTCCCGTGAAGCGGCCAATCTTCCACACAATGTTGTTCTCGCTAGGCTCGTACTTGGCCTTGCCCTGGGTGCAGCGCTCCGTGATCTTGGCCGTGTTGAGGGGCGTCGGGATCTTGACAATGACGTTTGTTGCAAACAGCTTGGAGCCAAAGTTGGCCTTAACGCCGATGCTATATTCCACCTTGGACCGGCCGACCTCGTTGACGATGGCGTGCACCTTGAAAGGGAGATTAACGTTCTCGGTGGCACGGTATCGCATGAGCTCGAATTCGCCGTCTGGAGGAACGAAGCTGATGATGCGATCGCTGTCAAACTTGCCTAGCTTGACACACTGGTGGAACTGGCAGTCCTCGAGGGTGACACTGCCAGCCGCCGCTTTTGTCGCCTTTGTACCCATCTTGTTTCCGCTCGGGAGGCTTAGGAGGCCGTCGTTATCGAGCAACAGTCGGTCGTTGAGGCCAAACTTGCACTCCGGGGTGCCCGAGAGGTAGGCGCGCATGATGATCTGGCCGGTAACGTCGGCGCGCAGGACGGCGCCGGTGGCCGACATGAGCAGGTTGACGTCCTCGATCACGTCGACGAAAGCCTCGTTCTTACGGTACTTTACGTCGGCCTTGCGCCAGGAGAGGGCGCCGGTGGCCTGCATGGTGATCTTGGACGTGTCTTCACGGCGGGATTCTGACTTGACGCCTTCGGTGGTGATGTACATCTTGAGGGTGTCGGTTTCGGTGTTTTGGGGGTAGCCAAAGTCGATGATTTCTAAAACATTAGCTGTGAAGACTCCAATGTGGAAAGGGTCTCACCGTCTAGCAGCTCGTACACCAGGACAAAGTTGTTCTTGACAGCCTCCTCGTCAAACTTGCCAAAGTAGCCCTTGCCGAGCTGAATTAGGCGGTAGAGGAACTCAAACACGAGAGCGGCGTTGGCATTGCTCTTGGTGATGGCCACCAGGTAGATATTCTCGTGCTTGACATGGCTAAAGGTGGTGCTCCCGAGGGTCAGGATTGGCGAGCGCACTTGGGCATTGGAGATGACCTGGATGCGGAAGACGTCGGCGAGACGGGGTCGGCAGTCGTTGCGGAAGGCGCGGAAGATGAGGTTCTCGCCCTTTTGGTTGAAGATGAGGACGCCCGACAACATGGCGGGAGAGGGGGAAGCAAAAACTGCTTCTTGTATAGGGAGACGTGAGGTTTGAGATGGAGGTTTAGATGTTGCTAGTGGTGGACGGGCTTCAAGATAGGAGGCGCCGTAGTGGGGGATTCTGCCGGATGTTAAAGGCGGTGAGCGAGATTACTAAAGGCGAATGCGACTCGACGTCTAACTTGGGTAATGCGATTTAATTCAGTGAATAAAGATGGAGAATGGATTGATTTATCTAGCATTATTGAGTTTGAATAGATCATTGATTGATTTGGCGTTGGTTGTTGTTCGTCAACTGTCTCCTCTGTGGCGTTTACTGAATGGTACGTGGAGGTTATTCGTACTCCAGCCTCAAGGGTCCAAGGATGTGACAAACAACTTGACATGGCTAATTATTTAATAGCAAATAAATGTTATTCGATATGCAAATATGGAAAATTGTCTCGCACAGCAAGTCTCCTGTTTATGCTGACTCTCTTCAATCTCGTCCCACGTGGAGCTTCCAAGGATCATGACTTGGCGCCTCCCTAGGTTATCCATGTCTCCCGCGTCATCTGCTGCGCCGCCAACACCAATTTCCTTGATCCATTCACCAACGTCAACATTCTCCCTTGACATGAATTGCTTCTCTTTTTATTCGTAATTAACATTTCAACATTAAAATGACATCTTCAGAATTCCCTCAGTCGTTTGTGCGACCGTGGAAACAACTCCTTCAGTCGCGTCGCGATGAACAGCAAGACGACTTTCCAAACCACCACGTTGACAACATCGATTCGCTCGTCACTACTAGCTCGCCTAGGGCATTGTACGTGGGAACAGGTCACTCAATCTATACGCGCGCTCTTCTTCCGGCTATTCTCAGCGCCAAACACTCTGTTCAGCTCATCACCTGCTACTGGGCCGACTCTCCGTCTCTGGATGCTATCCGCGAAGCCCTTCTCCAGCTTGCCGCTGTACGTGTAGAAGCCAACGTCGAGTCACCTCTCAAAATCACGATTGGATTCTCTTCTCGCGGTTTATTTCAGAAATTGTTCCATCATGCTTCGAGAGACGGCTATGTTTATCCTCCCTTGCAGTGGCCCAAGCTGGGTCTCCCGGACAAGGACGTGCTGCAGAACGCGCGCATCGAGCTGACGGTCAAGAGTCTGTTCTTTACCCCGTTTAGCGTTATGCACCCCAAGTTTGTCATTGTGGATGGCAAGAGGGCTTGGGTTCCGAGCTGCAATGTCAGCTGGGAGAGGTGGTTTGAGGGCTGTGTTGAGGTTGAGGGCGACATTGTTGATCGTCTGTCTGCCTTTTATGAAAGGGTATGGGAGAAAACCAAGGTCTCTCGTCAGGATGATGACCATGATGAGATATCGATAACCCGTCTCCCCGAGAATATAGTCAACTCGACCAATGGCAATGAAACAGCGACGCAATCAATCGAGTTTCCCACCACTGGCCCTGTGCCAACCATCTTTCTCCCTTCTTCACACCATCGGAACCCCAGATTCTCCTTCTTTCCTTTCCTATCACAGTCAAACCCACCAATGACTCCTCTCAATGCTGCTCTTCTGACCCTATTCTCGAATGCCCAGCGAAAGATCACTATTCTCACCCCCAACGTTACATCATGGCCTGTTGTTGAAGGGCTCTTGGAGGCGCTTTCACGAGGCGTGGACGTGCAAATCAGAACGAGCAAGGGTATGATGCTTATCGAGCAGCTTGTCACTGCTGGTACTACCACCGCCTGGTGTTTGCGCAAGTTCATTCAGAGGTACAATGCCTTGGCCAACCAGCCGCGTCCGTCGGATCCGGAAGCACAGGCAATCGCGCCCGGTAAACTGGAGATTCTCTACTATAAGCAACTCGAAGCTAGACGCGACATGGAGGATGAACCAGTTGTGAGCCACTTCAAGATGACGCTCGTGGACGACGAGTATCTCGTGTTGGGTTCAGGCAACATGGACAGAGCAAGCTGGTGGACGAGTCAAGAAATTGGTCTATTATTCTACGTCCCTGGCTTTGAAGGCCAACGACTCTGGAACGATGTTTTGGAGAAGCGCACAGAGGTGCTTTTCCAGTCGGATCACCCTAAACGCCTGGTCTGAAGAAGACACACCTATGAACCCTCGGACGCCTTGATCCTCTCCCACACGCTAACGAAACTCTCGGGGCTGTTTGCGCCCTGCAGCCGGAACCGGTCCTGGAGGACATAATCGGGAACACCGGAAACACCGCTGTATCGCGCCTCGCTCGCCGCCTGGTCAACCTCCTTGCCTCCCTGGTCGCTGTCGACGATGGCTTTTTGGAAGTCGTCTGCTGGGATGCCCGCCTCGACAGCGACGCTCTTGAGGGTGTCGTAATCGGTGATATCGCGCTCCTGCTCAAAGTACGCAGCGAACAGTCCATCGAGGGCCTTGCCCTCCACCTCTTCGCCGTACTTCTTGGCCAGCTGGACCACACGATGCGAGTCCCTCGAGTTTCCAGTCTGTCCGCCAAACTGGAAGTCGATGCCGATCGCCTCACCAATGCCCTTCATGTGCTTGTGCATCTGGATAACGCGTTCCCTGCCGAATCTCTCCTCGTAGAATTGCTTCTTGGATCGGCTTGAAGCGGGACCCTTGGGCCAGTCTGGCTGAAGCTGGAAGGGTTGGTAGCTAACTGAAAAGGTGTCGTTGGAGTCGGGGTGCTTCTGCTGCCAGAGTTTCTGGGCGGCTTGAAGCTGCTTGCGGCCGACGTAGCACCACGGGCAGACCGTGTCTGAAGTAACGGTGACCTTGAACTTTGTCATTTTATCCAAGTTGGTGTGTAAGATTTGTCGATATGGATGGATCAATAGATGGTGGGATGGAATTGTTGTTACCCGCCTCAACTTATAAACACCCGGAGGTAGCAGCTCATCCCCGGTCTTGATCACATCAGCAGCCGGTTGATCACATAAGCGACCGGCCGTCTCGGAACAAATTCGACCCCGCGCGGACGGAGTGGGATGCCGAGGGGTGGGGCCGAGCCGGAAGACACGAATTTGGTGTGTTGACCGAGATTTTATTAAGATAAGAGTTTTCTGGAAGTGTGTAGAGAGGATAATATTAGAACACCGCTTCCAGTAATCACACTTTGATCTTGGAAACGGTTTTAGTTTAATAGCAAGCTCTGCGTTCTATCCTTTACTGGCTCGCCAGAAAGCCCTGGGTTTCCTCCCTTGTGCTAGCAAATTTCTTCATTTCCAAGTATTCACCACATTGATCTTCCCGTTTCAACCACAGAGTGAAACCCATCCAACTCATCTCCTAGCTTGATAATCAAATCAAGCAGCATCTGATCACATCCAGCACCTCCAATAATGCCAACGCTCACCGGAAGCTTTTCCTGGCGCATGCTCACGCTCGAATTGAATGTCCGAACACCAATAGGTACTGCGTAGTCAGGTAATCCAGCTGCTGCGGCCTGCAACGTGTGTGACTCCGGTGGCAGAAACGCAGCGGGAGAAGTGTTGAGCGACTCATCCCGGTATAGCTCGGCTCCGGTACCAAGGGGGTAGATGACCAAGGTATCCTCGCAAGTCGGTACCAACTGTGAGGTGTACCATTCTTTGTAGACGTCGAGGTGATGGGCTGCTTTGTCGTAGCTGCTTTCATCGATTTGAGCGGCAAAGGCGAGGCCAGTGCGTGGAACAGGGTTGACAAAGGGGAACCTTCCGAATTGCTCTTGGTAATCGGCGATGAAAGGCTCACCAAGGGCCTGCCATTGATCTCTGACCAGAACCAGAGGGTAGTCACTGATGTAAGCAGAGATGCCCTCTTTGTTCCCGGTGTGTTGGATGAAGGACTTGGTTGTGTTGACGCGCTCGACTTTGGCGCCGAGAAGGGTAGAGAGATCTTTGATGAACTTGTCAAAGATGGGCTTGGACGTCATGTTGGGAGATGGCCAGGATTCCTCAGGCAGTATGATACGCTTTGGAAATGATTTGTAACTGGATTTGGCTTTGAACCAGCTCTTATAGGCCGTCCGCAGCAACTTTGCATCTCGGGCAATCAATCCAGGTGTGTCCATCTTACTAGAAACAGGTAAGATTCCATCAAGTGGCAGGCTTGCATTTGTGACCCGGAGACCAAACAGTCCATTCGCCATGGAAGGCCCTCGGATGGAACCAGTGGTATCAGTTCCTGTACCGAGGTCTAACCAGTCATACGAGGCTAGTGCTGCACCTGTTCCACAAGAAGAAGAGGAAGGGCTTTGGTATCCATCGCCTCTAGGGTTGAAAGGTGCGAGTTGATCAACATAGTTTGCTGTGGGCACCTCGCCAGCAGCAAACTGAGCCGTCTTGAATTTTCCGACGACGACGGCCCCAAGGTCAATGAGACGCTGGAGGGACGATGCTGTCTCGTCCGCGGGTGGGTAGAGATCAAAGTAAGCTCGAGAGCCGGCACCTGTTTTGATGCCTTTGAGATCGAAGATATCCTTGACTCCCAGTCGTAGTCCTGAGAGCGGCCGTTTCGGAGATGGCTTTGGATAGTAATGGCGAGACGGGACAGGTATGCTAATGGCTGCGTTGACGCTCTCACCGACACTAGCGGTGGAGGGCAGATACGCTCCGTCTGGGCCATCAATCACACCCTGGACAAAGGCCATGTTGTAGTCAAGGTAGAGCCTGTAGACTCGGGATAGCTGGCCGGAGGGATGTAGGAAGTATGGCCCAGACGGCAACTTGCCAGCAGAGGTTGATACAAATGTACTCTTGCCTGTGGACTTGAGATACTGCTTGATCTCGCTCGACACACGGGCGTTTGCGGGGAGAATGAGTGTTGAGAGGAAAGAGTTTGAGATGACATCGTCGCCATCGAGAAGCTCCGTGACCTTTTTCTGGAGATCTTGGACCGATGAAGGGAATTCATTTATATAGGCCACAGGAAGGACATTGTCGAGACGGGATGATTTTTCGATGCGAACAGACCCTTCTGGGGAGTCTGGAGAGTAATAAGTTGTGCCATTGAGTTGAAGAACTGTTGATGCACCAACGAAACTGGCGAAAGCCAGGATCAAGAGTCTCATTGTAACCGAACCTGTGTAATGGATGAAGGAGATGTTGGCAAGATTGCGCCGCCAGAAAGAGTAAACGACAACATGATATATATTCAGTTCAACGAGTGATTTGAATGCAATTGATGCGGTCAAGAGTTTGGCTTGGCATCTGTCACGATACAGATTGCTCGCCGTATTTACCGGGCGCGCCATGTAGTTATTCCCTCATACTCAAGATACAAGGCTAGACAACAAGAGGAAACTGGTTGTCGTGAGCACTAATGCATTCCCCGGGATTCGAGAACAATACGAAACGACCTCCACTTGGTAGTTGAGAGATTTATTGACAGCATTCCCGGAGATGGGATTGACCTCTCGGGACCGAAGCATGGGGCTGATCAGGGCGATCCCACCTAAGTCTACTGACATCCTGACGTGCCTGGGTCTTGCTTTTGATCCTTCTCAAAGTATTCATCCACCGTTTTGAGAATGGATGACGTTGTAGTTCTTTGGCTATCATCCTGTCTTCTGGTATCCACTGCAGCATGTTGCCAGCAAAATCAACAAAGTCATCCTTCTCTTGTCTTGTTAGTTTTGGTGACCATGTCACTCAATGTTTTTCCTTTTCGGACAAGGTCTGCTCGATAGATCTGGCCTAAGACTGAATATCAGTGTCTATGCATGCGTGAAGGAGGGATGCCATTATTGAACCCACCGTTTGCATCGAAGAAAGGGCCTCCCCAATACTCATTCATCGTTGCACATGTTCTACCCCGTGGATTTGTGATGGTTCCCCTGAGGTAGGCCTTTTGGAAATATTGCTCTGTTTCGATGACTTGCTCTGGAGGAGGACCGAGAAGAGACACCATCTCAGCAAGATGAACATGCGCATCATACTGGCCACCGTTGCCTACGGGCCTCCCAAAGAGATCGACTTCTAGCATATTCCACATCTGTTTAGGAGAGTTAGACCTCGAGATTAGGAGCACAGGGGAAAATGGCTCACCAAGACGCCCAAATTCCAGATATCAACACTCTCTGTCCACGGACAACCGAGCAAAACCTCGGGAGCGCGGTAAGAGTGAGACTGAACGGGCTGGATATTGACATTATCTTCCGGCGGCTGAGGAAAGCATGCGTTGAAATCGGAGAGTTTGGGGATTAGTACGGGGTCTCGAAGTTCTCCAAAGTCGCTGTCCGAGAGGTAGACGATGTGACCGTCATCATGAATATGCCTTGGTTGGTCATGCTGCTTGTAGAAGTTGACGAATTCTTCCAAGACGGCCTTGTCTTCAATGGCCATCAAGATGTTATCATTCTTGATATCTAGAACGCGAGGTTAGCCTAACTACAATGAGAGGAACTCGACGAGCCTTACCTGTGTGAACCAGTCGACATTCGGTGTGCAAGTAATCCAACGCCTTGAGGATGAGATAGATGTGTAACTTGAAGATGGAAACATCTATTCTTCGCTGGGGGAATCTTTTTTGGTACTGGGATAGTGTCTCCCACATAAGTTCCTAGACCAAACAGGCGTGTGTACCTTCTGGCCCAGGTAGGTCAAAGTGATCTAGAGGTGTATGGATGCATGAGTAGCCCTCGTGTGACGGGTTGGCGTTTTGGATGAGGTAAAGTTTCTCCATCTCATTCTTGGCATCTGCAAAAAGGGCTGGGATTTTAATGCTGGCGTAGGGAGGGTTGCAAGGCTCTATACGTTTATCGCTACGACATGTTAGCACAAGTACTCGAAATGGAGTGGAGCGACTCACTATTTGAGATTCTGCGCCAGCCATACAGTAGAACCTCCTCCATATCCCAACTTGGCAATAGCTTTGAATCTCCCGTCCAAGATCTGCCCGGCTATTGTTGGGTGGAAGTATCGGAGTGCATCTCCGGGGAGTGTTTCTTCCTCGATTGGCTCATTGATGATTCTAGTAGTGGATGGGGTTGAGAGGAAGCGATAGAAGGACCTTATTATTCTCCTAGGGCCACGGGGAGGGTAAACACCGAGAGAGCAGAAGTTTACAGACTTGATCAGGGTCATGATGGGATGGACGTGGAGGTGTAAAGAGAGGAAATTGGTCCTGCAGGTTGTCGCAGGGGTTTGATTGGCGAATGCACGTGAGGAAATGGAACCTACCAAGTATTGGAATGTAGTTAACTATAAACCGACTTTTAGATATGGAAATAACAGCCCTTAGTTGTCTATATGCTAACGGCAGGTATTCTTACATGCTCTCAGTAAGCCACCTCTCTGCGGCTATCTTGAGGGTCATTCGAATCATGGCAGTGTAATGTATGATTATAAGACAGCAAATTAGGCATTTGTTTTCCATTTAGAGAGATGTACAATGCTCCGAAACTTGAATTATTGCGTTGCAATTATACAAGAACAAAGAAGAGAAAAAGACGACAATAAATGTTTGTGCGAAATCCTAACTCCTATGCACGCACTCAGGTCTTGTACACTGTGCCATCCTTGGGCACCTTTCCACTCGCCAGGAACGTCTCCAAGGCCTTGCTAGTATCGCCATGAAGATAAAAGCTGGTGTGTCCATATCCATTCCTAGTGATGCTCACTCTGTGATCCAGCTGCTCCCTGACACTCTGAGCCCAAGCAACGCTGGTATCAGGATCATAGACAGAGTTTGCTAGCAGCACGGTTGGAGCCTCCTTCACACTCTTGGCTGAAGGTACCTTGATATCAGTCACTGGAGCTGGCCAGCCTATGCAGTTGCTTTGATAGTAGTATGACTGGGAAGCACCGCGGGTCCTTGGGGCAAACACGGAAGCAGTTAGAAGCTTTTGCTTAAAGTCTATTGCTGACCGGGACTGATGCTTCCATTCCTGACATCCAATGGCGAGATATGCGTAGGGAGATTCACCGGTGAGGTCAGTCGCGATGCGTGAGGTTTGGAGCGTTGTAGATAAAGCTGTTGCGTTTCCCTTGCTGGCTTCTACCAATGCTTCTCCGAGTGCGATCCAGTTGTCGCCAAGAGGAAGGTCAACAAAAGATGGGAAATTTTGAACGTTTGATCGGATTTCTTCGCCGGTGACGTTGGATCGGCATATCTTTTTGCAGCCTGGGGCAGGAATCGGCTTTGAATCTGCGCGGGCGAGGATCTTGTCAAAGGTGCTACTGGCATTCTTGCCGTGCAGAGCACATGTAGAGTTGTGATCACACCAGTCAAAGAATCTGTTCAGCGTTGTCTCGTACGTGACCGTCTCTGTAAGGAGAGTCATCGTCTCGGACTGGGTAAGATCTACCAAGCCGTCGAGGGACATGCGGCCGACTGTCTTGGGGAACAAGTTTAGGTACTGGGTGCCTATCAAAGTACCGTAAGATAGACCGAGGAGGTTGAATTTGGGAGAGCCGAGAGCGCGGCGGACGAGTTCGTGGTCTTTGGCGGCGTGGATGCTGTCGAGGTGGTTTATCAAAGGACCAGTGAGCTTGGCGCAGCTTTCACCCAAGCGTCTGCTATAGTTGAGGAGTTTCTTGTATCCGGCTTCATCCTCGACAAAGGTGGCAACTCGTTCATTGAAGATATTGGGATCACACTGGACCTGTGTGCTGAAGCCTGCACCGCGGGGATCAAGACCAATAATGTCGTAATTTTCTCGCAGGTCCTTGGAAAACTCAAGCTGTGAGACGAAACCCGTGCCGGCCGCCGAAACGAGGAACGCAGCGGATACACCGGGGCCTCCGGGATTGAAGAACAGCGCGCCCTGCTTGGGCTTGTCGGCCTTGCCCGTGTGGTTCAGACGGACTAGAGCAAGTCTGACTGTCTTGTCTCCATCTGCAGCGGTCGAGTTGCCTTTATGGTATGCGATGGGGACGTCGATGGTACCGCAGTCGACACCGGGGAGAACCTCTTTAGGACAAGCACCCCATTTCACAGAGGGTGAAGAATCATGACTCTTTGAGGCGGCGCGGGGAGAAGCGATGGCTGTCGTGAAAAGAAGAGAGTATAAGGAAATGGAGACGAGAAGTCTTAGAGAGCCTGCCATTGTGTCGAAGCCGAAATAAGTACAGGTGAGCTCTAGAGCAGAAGCTGCAAGAAACAGAGGCCATCGTGAGATCTTATATTCTCAGCCTGGCTATGATGTAAAGTGACGACCGCCTACATCATCGTGCTTTTCACTTGGTCTCACTGCCGTGCGTTCCGTGCATCGGATAGCGGCAGGCTTGGGGGCTAGTGCTGACCGGTCTCAGCCAACACACGTCACTAGACTTTCTCGGATGGAAAGTGCATTCGAACGCAATCCGCGGGCTCCAAATGTAGTTCAGCCTTATTGACGCACTGCATTGCAGTGTAATATAATGCCTGGTGTTTTGAGGTGTTAGTCTGGGCTGAGTATGTCCCTGAATATCACCTTGGTGAAGAGAGAAATCAGTGAGCAAGGGCAGAGTTGACCTTTGGTCTTCCAGAAGCCTGGTTCTTGCTCTAATTGATCGTGAAGAGGACCTTCTCTTCACCGTGGCGCTCATAGACGAAATGGGTTGATTCCAATGCCGCAGGTTGAAATGGACCTTGGGAGGTACGAATGCTTGACGATCTATGAGCTATAGATAGTAAAATCCACTACTGCCCCTTGAATATTGCATGGGCTGAGCCATGGTGTTTCTCATAACCTAATTAAGACAGTCATTCGAGCATACCTAGGCAGGCAAATACGAATGCCGAACCCCGTTCTCTGGCTGCCTCTTGATGGCTCAGGAGCAAGAGATGAGGCGAGTTGATTGCTTCAAACTGCCAATTCCTGACGAGGGTCCTTAACCTGGCTGGTGGACCGGTATAACTATATCTCCTGGATTTGAGAAAGGCCAATCTGTGAATTATTTGACTAATTTGAAATCCGCTTGGATTACGATGTTCGACGCTTGTGTAAGTGGCCTGATCTCCCTACAAGCCCCATCTTTATCACACGCGTCATCTGGAGATAACACTTATATGTTTCATCATTAACTAGCTCAATACTATATTATAGAATCTATACACTGAAGTCTCGCACTGCCTAAACCGGAACCTGTCTGATTCTTTCACATTCAAGCCACACCATACCATGTGGAGAGCTCGTGTCAACGCACCAGTGAGACGAGACATACAGATTCATGCATATGACCCAGGAGACGATAAGCAGGATGAAATGATCATGGCAGGTTGCACCCTTCGGTCCAATTACTGCATTTGTATTTTCCGACATGTTTATTCTCGCCAATCTCTGCGACACAGGTTTTGAGCATATGTCTGGACAATGACCAACTATGGCTACAGGATTTTGCTCTGGACGAGCGAGACTGCTACCATATTAAGCGGAAAATATGGTTTAAATAAATGATTTATAAAAACCAGTCATCATGAAAAAGCATATCAGGCCGCTTTTGCCGCAGCGGGTGCCGCTATGCGGGGTGGACTCCAGTCGCCCCAAGGGCGCGTCATCCCAATCCCGATCACGCCGAGAACAACGTCGGGCATATAAAAAGCCAGTCAGTCTGACCTCAGAGGTCTCATATCAACTCTATCCTGCAATAAACTCCACCAAGCGACTCAATTAATTCGCAATGGCTGAACAGAAACCTCCTCTGCCACCGTTCACTAGGGAAACGGCTCAGATCAAAGTCAAGGCTGCTCAAGATGCTTGGAACACCATGTAAGTCTCCATTCGGTGTGTACTAAAAAGGACTGGAACTAATTGTTACACGAAGGACCCCCTCAAAGGTCAAGATGGCCTACACTCCCGACTCCATCTGGCGTAACCGTGACCACTTCATCAATGGCCGTGACGAGATTGAGCAGTTCCTGACCAACAAGTGGAACAAGGAGCATGGATACAGACTGCGCAAGGAGCTTTTTGCTTTTACCGACAACAAAGTACGTCGATATTCTCTGCCTACGTCATACGTATCATGTTTTAACTGTCTTTTCAGATTGCTGTCCAGTTTTGGTACGAATTCCACGACGACGATAACCAGTGGTGGCGGTGCTACGGTCTC
Organism: Fusarium sp. FW16.1; assembly: GCA_017654865.1. Taxonomy (NCBI): domain Eukaryota; kingdom Fungi; phylum Ascomycota; class Sordariomycetes; order Hypocreales; family Nectriaceae; genus Fusarium; species Fusarium sp. FW16.1. Next base: position 2,450,877 of record JADNRB010000001.1, read on the forward strand.
GAGGACTGGACGTTTGATGAGAACGGCCTCATGAAGAAAAGGCAGATGAGCGGTAATAACGTCAAGATTGCGGATGAGCAACGATGGTTCAAAGATAACGTTGACGTCAACACAGTGGAGATTGGACCTGAGCACTGGTGAATTCGGAAAGAAAGTACGGCTATGAACGCCAAAAAGTTACTTTCAATTGACCTTGTTCTGGATGTTGAGGTTCATCTTGACTGATATGCAGTCCAGGTGAACGGAATCAGTGTGGTCCTTACTCCCTTGTCAAATGTGCAACATTAAGTGACTACTCTGCATCGGGATGTATAATATGAATCAAGGCCTCTTAAATTGTCTCATCCATTCTAGGGAAATATAACAGTATTTACCCTGCAAGGGATCCCATATGTATGGTGCATGTGTAGTACTTGGGTAGGTCCGGAGGTACAGCCATACAAGCACCATGTTAAGAGGAAGGAGTCGGATGCTGCCGACGGTGATCGACTAGCAAACCGAAACAGGAAATCATCCCGATAAGGCAAACGTCTAATTCAACATCACTTCAGCGCGAAGACCATGGGGGAGCCTTAAAAAAGAAGGGGGATACTGACCGCGATCACTTAGGAGGAGAGCATCGGTAGATAAAATCACACTTAGAAGACCTTGACTCTTCCAACGGAGTAAAGCCAAGTAAATTACCAACAGTTGAGGGCAATCCTGGCCACCTGAATAAGCCAACTGAGCTGAATACGCTCGTCGGTGCTGGTAGGGAGCGGATAGCGAGTTCCGGGAGTTCTTAGACCATAAAGTACCTGGACATGATCATTCCAACCCCTCTCTACTCTAGTTTGACTGGGAGGTAAATACGGAAGACCTTCTCAGACTCTGACGAGCGGTAAAGATGTACTTGCCCACGGTCCCTTCATAGCCAAGTACTGACGGGCGAGTGCGGCGACTTCTTCCTTGTTTGAAATCACTAGTCCTGTACCCCGGTCAGGACAACTGTCGAACGACTACATGAGTCCATAGGACGATATTCTTCCACCTCACTAGTGATACCTCAACGGGCTGGATGCATATCCTGTCTAGTTTCTCATGCATGAACTGGGGTGGTCACCCTACCATCCACATTACCGTGTCCAGCCATCCCACGGCAACGAAAGCGTTCCGCCGACAAGTCTTGGCCCGACTCCCGTTGCAACGAAACTCGTCTCCCGACAATCCGGAACCTAGAAAATAGAGTATATGCAATGTTACCGAACCAACACGACAAAAATCATGACGTTTGTCCCGTCTCTGGTGACGATCTTGTGGGTTTGTGAGGTATTGTCTGGTCATCCTTGTTTGTCACAGGTGATCCTTTTGACTTGGCGAAACCCGCCACTGCATGACGCTAAGCCGACGTGCCGCAGCTGAGCGTGAATAGCTTCAACCGGATGGAGCCGAGGGGGCCGAGAGGCTGTCCTAGGGCGCTCAGACAAATTAGAGTTGAGTTACTCCTTGAGTACTAGGCCTTGTAGATGGGCTAGGACTTGGTTCACATGTTCATTATAACCAGCCACCGAGTAAAAGAAATATGTCTCATTTTGTAATCATGTTGCTTGAAGCTCACTCAGTAAGCGAGGATTTTACTAGAGCCGCAGCCTGTTCCCTGTATGGCGATAAACTCGCCACGTGAGATGGGGGATGCATTATGCTTCTGGTAGAAGCCCGGAGCTAGCAGGAGGTCTTGCAGCTGCATATCGAGTTTACTATTCGGGTGCTGACTCCGTGGGGCGTCGACTGTTGCCGTGGGATGGGCACCTTGGGAGATATGATAGACAGAATATGAGAGACTGAGAGTTGAACGGGTAAGATTATCCCCATGTTCTGGAGGAGTGGAAGAATTTCAAGAGTTGATACCAACTGAGTGAAGAATCACATTTCATTACCTTGGCAGACCCTCAAGGCTGAACCTGGCGGTCAAAGCAACTGTGTGCCTTGGCCGAGGAACCGCAACTACTCCTTGTATGCACTAGTCTGGTTGTGCCTGGATGCAACATAATCCTTGGCCTGTCGTCCAGAAGAGGAAACTCGCGTGATGGAGGATACAACTCTGAGGGAGATGCCGAGGAGCTTGAATTCAACAAGGGTCATTCCCGGTCTCGGAGTTCTCGGTAACTGCCTTGTGGGTTATCCCATGAAACTGATCTTCCAGTGTGTTTTGTCTCTCGAAGAATGTTGTAACTATTCACTTTCAGTAGAATACGAAAACCTTTCAACTATGTCTAAAAGCGAGTCCTCTCACGAGAAACGGTCAGCTACGGGCTCGTGCTTAGGAGTTTTCCCTCCGACGGCCCGGTCCTGCAATCTTGGCCATTCCCGAAAGGTCAACCCTGAAAGCTGAACTTTACGTACATGGCTTGAGAAAGCCAGTGGATCCATAGGCGGAATCAACTGCGCTTACCAGGGTGTCAAGCAAGGTTGCGATCACTGTAGCCCATGGCTAGATTATCAGATGATCTGATAAGATAACCGTGCCATGAAGCCTTTTTGCTCTTCTGCGTCTGGGCTCGAGGCCTGGTTAAGCGCCGGATATGTGCTTGGCGTGGGGAACGAGGGATTTGCGAGAGCGTCCGATGAGCTTTACTGTTCTGGGAGAAGGATGAGCGAGGTTGAACAAGAGGCATCGCGGGCGTGTATATAAAGCCTCATTGTTCCTCTCTCTGGAAAGAATCCTCTCCATCCTCAGCATCTTCTTCAACAGCTTCAACTCAACTTTCAAGTCTCTTGAACATCAACCGCCAACATGAAGGTTTCCGCTTTCCTCTCCTCTGTTGCCGTCACCCTGGCCTCCATTGGCTCTGCCAATGCCGCCACTCCCCTCTGCGCCGTAAGAAAAACCCTGAACCAACACGAGAAATGTGTTGTTGGTTCGAGCACGTCTTTTGCTGACTCTGCCGACAGATCACTTGCTTCACTGCTGTCATGAACCATGAGGCTGCCAAGACCTGCACTGAGGCCAACATGTTCCTCTGCATGTGCAAGATCAAGGCCCTGACTCTGGCCTACCGTGACTGCGCCTGCTCCAGCTGCCTTACCCCCCAGAGCAAGCTGGATGCCATCGCCACTGGCAAGGACATCTGCAACCGTATGTATTCCCCTGATCTGGCAGTGAGATTTGAAGCTGACAATCCGCAGAGTACGAAGCTCCCGTTGCCTGGCTCCCTGATACCTGCCCTGCTTAAATGGTCTTGACCTTGGGTATAAGCTGTTGATGAGCTTGATGGAAACGACTGGGGTATGCTTGTAGTTGTGAGGGCAATGCTGTATACTCTGAAACACGATTGAACATGTAGTTATGATTATGAGATTGATTCCAAGATGTGGCAGTTCCTGAGTGCATGAACCGTTGTCTTTTTGAAGCAAATGACATGGGACGTGGTAGAAACGGACACGGATAAATAAGAATTATCCCAGCTCCGCGATCGACCCCCACAAGTGAACGGTTGGCGACGATTTTGGTGTAGCGGAATGGAACGTGACTGGCAACCGTCCTCGTTAAGCGGATCCCCCGGTGGCCTGAGAAGGGAGTGTCTAGGCGAGATCTGCTGCTCCGAGCGCTTTTGGTCTAGAGCTGATTATACGAGTTCAAGGGTTTTTGTTCAGCTTGGGACATGGGTTGTTGCGGGGCTTCGCTCGGCCTGGCTATCCGTAAAGATTTTAGTGACTCGAGGTTATCTTGGCGAGGTTGGATTTGAGAGCAGGTGATGGGAGATTGAGATGTAGAGATGAAGGGTAGCTATTGTTGGGAATTGAGTAGGATGGAGGATATGAGGATGTAGCCTGTGGTAAGGGTCATGTAGAGAAAGGTGAGATACTGCTGGGTGGAAAAAGAACCAGGTGTTGGTGATTCCATCGTCAAGCAAACTCGGTCGAGCTGGAATCTCGGAATGGCCTCACAGCAGTTCACCGCGTCATTACCGAAATTGAAGATGCCCATCTTTTCGGGTGCTCGATCCTGGCTGGCTACCCGTCAATAGCTTACAAAACCAAGACTGAGCTCCTCAAGGTTTGCACCAGGATCTGAGTTGCAGCATTGAGCATCATTAGCTCAGGTACAGAGATGAGCAGAAATTGGCGTGGCGAGATAAGCGGTCGGGTCGGCGTTCGGCTACGGGTTTAATGGGGATTCCACATGATGGACTTTTTGACAGCCCAATGACAGATCCTAGTTCGTGATGGAGGTGATTCGGAGCCTCGGCCGAGCTTGTGGATGGGGGGACAAGATTGAGATGGAATCGCGGCTGGAGATCCGTTTTTCTGGTACGAAGAGGCAAGTCAAGATCTTGTTCAAGATTACCCGTTAACCGTTGATGATCATCACCCTTAGTCTTTTTCCCCAGATGTCATCCAGCCGTGGTCCCTCGGTGAAGACGTTCAGCAAATACTGATTATCAGATGATCAGATAACTCTAAAATTACCGCCCAGCCAAACTACGGTGCCTGGCGACCGACGGCGCTGCCACACGAGCCCGATCAAGAAAGGCGTGTACAATTTATCACGCACGCCACCAAAGCCACGGAGTGGAGAAGGGCAAAATGGTCAGGCTACAGGGGGAAGCAGTCAGGGGATGGTTTGCAGGGGTTTGCGTGGGATGGGAGCATCATTCTTTGGGACAAGCTTGGGGTCAGGCACGAGCGTTCGAGACCAGGTATAAGGATGGAAGAGGCGCCTCTTTTTTGTTTGGGTTTGGTCTTTACACGGTTTATATCCTTCAGCTGACGCCTGTTGAACAATTTGCTGTTTCTATCAGTCAACGACACATCAGACACCATGAAGACGTCTACTTTTGCTCAGCTGCTCTCCCTCGCGGCTGTGGCCACGGCTCAAATGCCCAAGTGCGCTGTACGCCGCTCAAATGCTCACGATCGATCGATTCCTGACTGACGCGCGATAGATTGACTGCTTCCAAGATGTCATTTACGCGCATCCTCCCATGGCCTGCAAGGAGTCCACCATGTACCTGTGCTTCTGCAAGATGCCTTCTCTGCAGTGGTACTTTATCGAGTGCGGCAACGAAAAGTGCGAGGACTCTGAGGGCGCCATTAGCTTCGGTCTGAACCTCTGCGACGGTGAGTTTTTAGCCATACCTTGCGTGCTGGCATGTCTAATAAGAAACAGAGCTCGGCTACCCCATCGAGACCGATAAGCTCACCAAGCCCCCCATCACCAGCGAGGGAACCATCACTGAAGCGCGACCCACCGTGACCGAGGTGGACGACTCTACGCCCACCACCAATGACGCTGCCGAGACCACCGCCGAAGAGTCTGCTGCCGAGACCACCGAGGCTGCCAGCACCACCGTCGCTTCCACTGGAGCCACAACTGCTGCTGCTTCCAAGACGACGAGCTCGGCTGAGGAGACTGAGACTGAAGAGACCGCGACCTCTGCTGAGACCTCTGCTGAGGAGTCTGCCGCCGAGTCCACTGCTGCTGGATCAAGCGCTGCCGAATCTAGTGCTGCCGATGCTACCAGCGATGCCTCTGCCGATGCTGCTACTTCTACTCCCACAACCGAACCCAACGGCGCCAACTCTGTCACTGCCTCCGGTCTGCTCGTCGCCGTCGGCGCTGTCGCCGTTGCCTTTGGCCTTTTCTAAGGGGTGAATGAGTCTCTGCTAGTTTCAAGCGCAGTGTAAATCATCTGTTTTCTGTCTATAGAGCTGCAACTTAATGGGCGATGTGTAAAAATACATGGATAAACCTGGCTGTCAAATAATGGATTGAAACCGTTTCCGTGTAGTGTTAATGAACAAGTGAGACAAATGATCCTTGTGAGCATTCGATGATCGGCTCCCGGCAAGGAAATCCGTATAAGCCAGGGTATCTGTCCGTATTAGGCATGTGGCTAATGTCATCCCATATTGGCCGGTTCGACCCATGGATGCTGGGCTGAAGGTGTAGCATAAAACACATTTGAGTGAGACGTTTGATCCTTTTGTTTTGAAACAGTTGGCTTGTTGTTTTGAAACGGCACGGCGGCGGATTCTCGGTGGTGCTGATGGAGGATTTCATGCGTTGTTATTAGATGGTGTGTGCGTGAGACTTTGTTTCATCCGACACACGCCCAATTAAACATGCTGAATTAACCATTCTGCCATCCAAAGAGATTCGTTTCTAGGGTAGAGACACAGCCTTACCGGTAGGTCAGTGTGGAGAGGGACATCCGAATGATAGAATGCAACCTCGAGGTTCCTGAATAGAGTTCCTGTCCTACTAAGCAGTATGCTATGACACCATATTTCAACTTTGCGAATCGCAGCCAAATAATCGAGATTAAATACGAGTTGCTACTGATGATGTAGAAATCCGTCTTTGACGAGTAAAATGTGTTTGTCCCAGCGCATATGGACAATGAGAGCCGCTGTCACAGCAACTTTTACAAACACATGATTTTACTACCGCGGTGAAATCCAACACCTATGAAACCATAATGTTTTTACCCATAACTAACTTGTCCAAAGAAGTTATTCTCGTTTCCATACCTACCTATTGTAGGGTGGTCCTTGATTTCAACGAGGGAGCCCATTGAGAACCAAACACCAACCCCAAATAGAGCATATGTTTTTTCGATAGCTGTGAAGCGTAACAAACAAGACATCTTCAATGACACTAATATCACGTTAAGCCTAATATGTCAACACTCAGTGGAAGATTCACTTATCCCCAAGCCAACCCAAGCATCACACCTTACGAGCCAGGATCTTCACGCCATGTCGACAAGTCCATGAAAATGGCAGGCCTGGGCCGTCTAAGGTGATACTGCACGCCCTGCCAGAAGCAATGTCGGGATGCCAATTCATTCAAACAACACACTCTTTTGGAATCTCACACTCGTTGTATCTACAATATCGGCAATGTCAAGGACACCATCAACGACTTCTCCCAGAAATTCCAAACTTCGTTTCTTAGGCTCCTCCAGACCAGTCACCAAGAAAAGAGTGCCCATTCTAACCGGTTTTACCAGACGTACATCGCGGAAGCACCACGTTCATCTCAACTCTACCCGTTGGAGTTCTTTGACTGAATTCATCAAACATCTCGGTCGAGAAGGCCTTTGCCGAGTCGAGGAAAAGGATGATGGCCACTATGTTGTCTGGATGGATCGCTCTCCAGAGGCTGCTCGCCGAGCTGATGCTCTCAAGAAACGAGACCAAGCCGATGCGGTCAGCAAGACCAGAGAAGACGACGTCATCAAGGCCTAGATCGAACGGGCACAAGCGAACCGAAAACCATCCCCAACCGCCACCTCACTCTCGATGCCCCTTCCCACTGAACCTGGTTCTACAATTACATTTCAGCTGACTACCGACACCAAAGGAACATCAAAGACCACTGGAGGTCCGGTTAAGAAGACCAACGCCTTTGGGCGACAAAGCAGAACCTTCAAGAGGCCAAGAAGAGGAGGCAACCCGAGCCCACCACCATGGATGAGCCTCCTTCCAAGCATTCCTAAGACAATGTATCGAGAGCACGCATTGTGCTCACGAGAAGGAGCCTCAGCCGGAAGGAAGGCGAATTGCTCAACAAAATAACAAGAGAGCACGGAACTAAAGCCTACGCATGGCCCAACAAACATCAAGGATTCAAAATCACATCACAATCCTTCTGAGGTATACGGTGATTCTCCAGCCTCTATACACACTCTCTTTTGTCTCTAGCTTGCTATATAGCACATCTCTAGTATTTATCCACAGCACGTGGTGCCTATTGCTGTCAGTACCGTGACAATGTGTGCACATCTATGTCAACCTTAAGAGAGTATGTAACAATATGTTCTTCAAATCACTTTTTGCTACTGGTAAATACAGCACACAAAGTCCAGATTATCAACACAACGTCAACCGAAGCAGCCAAGTGACCCTGCTATCCTCGACCGTAACATATAGATTACCCGTTCACCCTTACAGACAGATACCAATGCAGTCGGAACCTCCATTCTCTGGATCACAGTCATCCGTAGGGTTGTCGTAGCACCAAAGACCCTTGGGGCACTTCTTGCCGATGAATCCACCACACGAGGGCGCCTTCTTAGGAACGCAAATGCCAGGCGCGTCGCAGGCCATGCCGCAAGAGCCGGGAATGCGAGGATCGTCGATGCAGTGCGTGCCCTTCTTGCATGGGGGAGGAGGCTCCATGCGAAAGCCGCCGCACGTCTGGTACTGGTTCTTGAAGTAACAGGTGCCTGGGCAGCGGTGGAGGTCGGTGCAGCTATAGTCGTTGGGCACGCACTTTGTGTCTGCTGGGCAAGGGGCAATCTTGAAGCCGCAGCCTCGGCCGTTGGGGCTCTGCTGGGCGGCTGCGAAGCCGAGGAGGGTAGCAGCGATGAGGTTGGTAAAGAGCATTGTGTTCGAGTGGTGTGTGAATGTGGATTGTGGTGGTCCAGATGGAATGGGGAGTGGCACTTTATATAACTTGCATGACGAGAAACAGTTTGGACGGAAGCCAATGTAAGCTTATAATTAATTCAAACCACACTCCATTTCCCTGAAACATGCATACAGAGTAAGATGAGGCCGGATCTGCGGTCAGGTGCCGTGAAGCTTTGAGAGCAAATGAAGGGGTCAGCCACCTCGTATAACCACGAATATACCTCTCATCGCGGCACGGCAATGACGCACGATTCGTTCATTCCTCGTGAAAAAACAATCCTCAGCTGTCAAATGGCCTCGGCGTGATTACCCCGGCGTCGATCCCCCATGTCGTCACTACGGCATTGTCCAATTTTAGACCTGGGGGGTCTCAGGAGAAGCGCGGACATGATTTGATGCCGGCAAGCCGCAGTGGGACGGAGATTCGTCGATTGGTCTGCTTGGTCAAAACCTACTCCCTCTTGCGGCCGGCAGTTTGACGGGCGGCCACGTTGAACGGACGATGGCGTCGCAATTCAGCCTAGCGCTGAGAGCTTGTGAGACACTGTTTCCCGCGATATGCCTGAGCTGAGGGCGGAATGTGGCGGTCGGCCGATCGGCCGTGGCTCGAGGTTGAATATTTGTTTGGTCATGAGGTGTCATTCGGAACAATAGTACCTGGATGAGGTTGTATTTCTTTAGTGGATATGCGTCCCGGGCTCCGTCTCTGTACATGTACTCATCTCCCCGGCATCACATCTCACTTATTTTCCTCGTCCTGCTCGTCCTCAGCCAATCTGGCTTGCCATTTTGACCTGTACTCTCAGCTCGTCAGCATAGGGCGTACACAAGTCCAGGGTTCTATTGGAACCATATGCCACATGCCACCACGTCGACGCCTTGTTTGCAGGACTTTCTCTGTTCAGGTCGCCAAGCTGATCTGATTTCGACGGCTGACATGAAAATTTGGCTCTTGACGGTCTTGAGGATTCCCCGAGTGAATGACACTTGATAGCTGGGTCCAGAGTTGACGCTCGTAGACTATTTGGGATGCACACCTCCGGAGCTGACGTCGAGGAAGTCAGCACCTCGCTCAGGTAGGATAAGTGCCAACTTGCAAGAGTTACCGACGGTCCAGCTTTCCGGGAATTCGCCCTCCATGTTGTAAAACCAGTCCGTGCCGCTGATTCTGACGAATAGCGGCACTTCCTCCGGCATTGCGGCGCGAACAAGGTCCGTAATCTCAAGGACCAATCTCACCCTATTCTCTCAGCTTCCGCTACACTTGTGCCTGCACTGGTTGCTGATTGGACCAAGTAACCGGTGAATAAGATACCAGTGAGCGGCGTGGATTTCAGCAACGTCAAGACCGGTCTTGACGGCTCGCTTTGTGGCGGCGGCAAAGGCGACTTTGAAGGCCTCAATTTGATCCAGGGTCATCTCCTTGGACCAAGGTACTCCTCGTCGAAGCGGATAATGGAAGGGGCATGCAACCTCATCAGGCCATCCTCCCACTTCTGGTGTAGCTGTTACGTTCTTGTGGAGAAATGATACCATGGTGCTCGACTTTCTTCCAGCGTGTCTCAGTTGAATGCCGAAACTTTTGGTTCCGGCTGTAAGCGAAGTTGATGATTCTCTTGAGAGGTTCAATCTGGCCGTCTTCCCATAGGCCAATGTCCTGTAGTGTAGTACGGCATTTTTCCTGGACCGCAGTTGATTTCACAAGAGCTAAGCCCGGACCTCGTTGGATACTGCTGCCCAAATGCGTGAGATGCCAGTCCGTGGCGTAGCCGTCCTTGGCAGAGCACTGGCACAGCGGGGCCGAAAAGAGCCAGCTTTGGAAAGTTACACCCTAAAAGTTGAGAGGCGTAAAGAGCTTTAGTGCCTCTATGCCATCCGTGACGCTGTTGCGGTGCCTGATGGTGGTTGTTGGGCTGGAGTGTAGTAGGGGGTACTTCGCCCCGACATTGTCGATGACGGAAGTTGGAGGGCGTGGCTTTTGATGGATGGCCATTCTAGGCTTCGCTGGCTTGAATGGCTCGCAGCTGTATGGCGGTGGTTTGGTCTTCTTTATATAGGTAGGCAGTGGTTGACTGGATATGGCACCTGGACCTGGCAGTTCGCTTATGTGAAAGATTGTTCACAGTCCAGCTGATTAATCACAAAATGGAAACATGTATTGATATCATCATATAGGTGAATTCATCTTAAGCCGAGTCTTGGACAAGTCACCCACTCTTTCATTTCCACTCTCATGTTATTTTACCAATGGTAAACACCCTTTCCTCGCGGCTCGCAGCCATGGCGAATGTAGTAGCAGTGATGCCTCCCAAGGTCTAATAATTGTCAGGTTATTTCACTAGGTATCTTTAGTATTTATAAAGATATAATGATCATCACACTCTTTGAAAACTGCTTGTTGGCGATTGACAGGTGTGAGGGTGTACAAGTGACTATCCACACGCGATATGAACGACCTCTGCTTTGACGTCTATTCACCGCAGGCAGCAAGCTTCTTTCCCCACGACTGTGATGTGTCGCAGTATTAGCTCTTCGATTCTCTCCATACCTCAAAGACGCCTGGAGGGAACGGGCCTCAAGCCGTTTGTCGCGTTCAAGAGCCTAGTAGTGTCCAAGGGCGAGAGGAGTGGCTCTACATTTTGGTGGGGAGGTCGAGATTCCTTCAGTTGGGATCTATGTACCTCTTTACTTGTAGAGCTATGTCTCGGATCCAAGCACATCGGTTCTATGAAGCATTGAGACTTCACAGGCGAGTTCAGAACAATATAGGTAATACGAAGTTATTGAAGCCCTTAGCAAAAAATACCCACCATGGAGTTGTTGAAACCCCGAATGTCAAGGCCCAACTAGAGTTGTTGAAACTCACCACAAAAGCCTGAGTTGCCAACTCATGCTCTCCATTTACTGTCTGACATCTAATTCCAGCATAGCATCGATCTAATCCTGGACCCTTGCCATCCTAGCCCACATGAGTTTGTTGTACAAATCTATGTCCACGGGACGGATATCTTCCATCTCAATCTCCTTCTCAAGAAGCGCGTGAAACGCCTCGACATCTCCCACATGCATGCTGAGTTGATCATTTGAGGCTAGAGCGGAAGAGTCAAATTTGCGATGGCCAGATAACCTGCTTGTTTGCAGAATCAGCTCAATCGACCGAGTGCCGTTGGGGAACTCTTTGTGGTTCAGGAGCGCGTTGAGGACGGTCTTGTCCACATGAATGTCCTGGACCTTGGCCCCAAAGTGCTTTTGCAGCTGGCCTTGAAGAATCATGGCTCGTCGCATGACAAACATTTTGTCTTCATTGTTGGAATCACCACCCCTGTTCGGACCCCGGACGTCGATGTGTGCGCTCAGCCTGCTGACAAAGTCGGGCTTCTTTGCCTGCTTATCTTGAAGTTCTCTTTCACGCTCCCGCTCCCGCTCTCTTTCCTTGCTGGCGCTCTCCCTCTCCTCAATGTATCCACTGATTACGCCCCGGATAATTCGGCTGATGGCATCTTCCAGGGTGGCTGCGGCCTGGACTCCTCCGTCGGCGACATGTTCGTTGGCACCATCTTTGAAGTCCTGGAATGTCTTGGAGGTGCCTCCGATGAAGATGAAGATGGCACGTCCTAGCGACCGTACGGAGCCGGACTCCAGGAATTCGCCATCTTGCATAGGCGCCAGGAAGTACTTCAGCCAGCCTAGCGGCCCATTGAAGCCGGAATCAAATTCGTCAAACAGCACAACCGGGATCTCCCCCTTCAGTGCCGTGTCCCTGATCTTATGAAAGACGCCGACCAAGTCTGAGTACTGCAAAAACTGAGAAAGGTTGGCCTCAATCGGCTTACACTCGCCGTGGCCACAGTCATTGAGCACCGCCTGGATGACTTGCTTCACGCCGAAGGATTTCCCAGCACCTGGTTGGCCGAAAACAGCAATAGAAAGCGGCTTTTTGACTTTGCTGCTCAGGTACTCATGGACCACGGCTGCAGTTGATCGGTAGCCCTCAATCTCTGTTCGGTCTGCCGTCTGTATAAGACCGAACTTAGCAGTTGGGACGCTGGATTCGAGGCGTTCTGTTCCCAGTTTGACAACCTCAGCAGCGACAGATTCTCGCTTTTCCTCAAGTAGACTGAAAAGAGACCACTTTCCATTGGCTCTTACCCTCTTTTCATCGCCGTATATGACCTTGGTCTTGGAAGCTCGGAAGTTGTTGACATCTTTAGCTGCGGGATAGTTAAAACCGCCGTTGCCATCCTTGCAGAACCCTGTGGTTGCAAAGCGATGAGACCAGATGATGGCGTGCTTGATAGCCAGCCCTATTTGGGTACGGCCAAGAGGGCGAGTCGGAAGGGGCTGTCTGGCGAGAGACGCCGCTAGCCCGGTGACGAACGCCAGGTGGATGCCTGACATCCGTCCACGGTAAGGCCGCAGGACATCGCCCTCGGCCATGTTCGGCACCATGTGGAAGACGAACGGGCCTTCGTATCTAGGAAGCGGATCCTGAGACTGGTTCTGAGCAGGTTGAGGGCTTGGCAGTACATGGAGAACGCCTTCATAACCGCAGCGCACAAGCAAATGTACCTTCTTTTGCACATCTTTACTCATATTCCTGGTGACTTTGTCGAGCCTTGCTGCAAGATCCTCCATTGTCTTCTCCCACGATATGCCACGAGAGATGCGAATTCCACTGGCGCGAAGATCGTCTGCGTCGATCACGATGAGAGTCGAGCGATCATTCCGTTGGGCGTTTTCAATGGCCTTGTTCCAAAGCTTCCCAGACCAGAGGGGAGCATGCATCTGGTAGATCAGGACTTCCGAGTTAGGATCCGGTACATCTGCTTTTTTGACTCCAGAGTCATCCCAAACGATAATCTTTGGTTCATCGGTTTCGTCATCCTCTTCGTACTCAAAGTCTTCGGAGTCATTGTCGGGGGCGTTCTGTCTGGGTCTCTCGACTGTATGCTCCTTGACAACTCGTGTAGCAGGAATCGCGCCTTTCTTGCCCGGACCCAGTTCAATGAACGAATCAAAGTTGGGAGAAACCGCAGCAACTTGGACGTCTGGCCCCAGAGAATGGCGCTCGACTCTCCAGTCGTTGTCCTTCGTATCGAGCAGTCGACGCATTAGATCAACTCCGCCATCGACAATGTTTGCTTTGATCTCAGTTGGTGAGCCATCTACTGGAGTCATTAAGCATTCCCTCCGCGCCTGGCCATACACCGAAATGATGGGTGCATCGTCTGGTGTTCTCCGGAGCTTAGGCGTCTGATACACTGTAAAGGAGGTTCAGTGAAGAGCTGGCTACAATGCATCCTGATGATACATACCTCGAGGCCCACACCCAAATCCAAAAACAAGGTATGCTCGGTCGGCATGATTTCTGTGCTTGGGGCCGGCAGACATCCAGACAGAGATCCTGTCTTGGGGCTAATATGTTGAGTTAGCCAACAATGTAGAGAAGATAGTTCCGAAATGTGCACCCATGAATGAGCTTACCTTGAGAGACCCGAATATCTCGTCATCTTTCGTAAACATTCGACCTCGGCACTAGATAGAAATCACAGTGTAAGTATAATTTTCCAAGACACCAAATATCAGCTTACCCATTCATTGTCGTTGGCGGAATTGTCGCCGTCGTCAGCGGCGGCGGCGACGTTATTGGTTCCGTACCAATTGCTGTGGCTCAGCCAGCTCAACGACTGGCCGTTAGGGAGTTCCTTGACGCCATCGCCATTCAGATTGAGAATTGCAAGCTGAAACCAGGTACCGCTTCCAGCCGAGGCGTCATTTCCAGTCTTTTCAGTTCTAGAATGAGTGATGAGTTGAAGAGAAGTGAGTTGGCTGATGTCACTCTTGGTCAAAGGCTAATGTTGCCCTCAATCAGTCCTCTATTCATATTGTTTTGTATATTATTGAAATTTAGGTCAACTGACCTGTGTGTCTGTGGTGGACCAATGCTCAGTCACGGTCGTTTTCTGGGCCACCGTCTTTGGAGATTCAGTTGACCTCAATTCGACAAAGTATGTGCCCGGTTCCGTTTCGTTTTCAACACGGCCGCCATTTCTCTGCCAGAAAGGTCTCCAGCCGTTGAAGAATGGCAAGGTTGGTTCGACAGCTTGATCGGCCATGGTCGTGAAGAGTGTTGAAATGAAGAAGGATGGTTTTCGTTCGCTAATATATCACGAGGAAAGTGTGAAAGCGATACCGAAAGCTAAGGTTCTTTTTAGGAGTTTAGTTCTTCTATTTATAAGTATATATCACGGTTGAACTGTTCCGCTTTTGGGTTCCCTTGATGTTGCGTAAACTATGCGTAGAGAGGTATTTGGAACCTAGGTGTTAGATTAAAGCTCCTCCAAATGCCAGGTATTTTCTACATACAGTTCACATGGCGTTCGTGGGCTTTTCCGCCCAGATTACTCAACTGAAAAGAAATTGGATGGCGATGAGAAACACGCATACCACTTGCCCAACAAGACATGTCTTAGTACGCACTCGACAACTGTGGCGGGAGACTATCTTGGTAGTTGGTAGATCAAGGGAGAAAGGAGTGGTTCAGCCAACCAGGCCTTGGCACTAATGGTTTAGTCTCAAGACGCATACGTATGCAAGGGGTGTTGCTCTCCTCGAAGGACTGACCGACCACGATGGTATGGAACAAACTCTGCTTTCAACATATTGTGGCATTTCAACAAACTAACGCAATGACACGAAACACTAGAGATCCAGAAATTCTCACAGAGATTGACTGTGGGCAACGGCAACTTCAGCTTCTCGTTGGCTTGGATACGGATAATGTTGTCCCTTGACTGACTGGCCGACCCAGATCACGCCGCCGCCATACTTACAAGGAAAGACAGTGGAAGGTATGCACCGTTCCAGTTTGGGCAAGCCGAAATGCGGGGAGATGTGATTCAAGGCTCAAGAAAATGCCAGGGTGGCAATCTGTGGCAGAGCAAACTTTTCATTGTCGTAGACTAAGGCGCATGGCTTCTTGGCTGGCTGGATTAAGACAAGGGACGGGCCACCCCTAGACTATTAGATTTGTAGATCGAGATGCATATCTTCTACGGTTGGCCGGGCCGAGACAAGTGCGGATATCTCGGCCAACTCTCGATTATCCATCTGATACCTCAAGATTTTAATATGAACGCGTATGTCCCCTTGGGCTGGCTGGAGTGAGACAGGCCCTTCAATCAACAGTGCTATGTCACTAGTCTTGTAAATAGAGGGGCAGTCTTTTGGGGCTGGCTAGAGTGAGACAGGGACGGATGTCTCGGCCGCCCCACGAATCATTGTAGATTCAGGCGTATGCTCCCAGGGCTGGCTGGAGTGAGACACTGGAAGGATGGGTTTGCGAGCACGAGGTGAGGCTAGGCGACAATCTGCATGAGAGAGTACACGTCAAAACTTATTCGTAGATTGATGTATAGAGAATAGCCTCTTCTTGGCTGGCTAGACTGAGACAAGAGACGGATGTCTCGGACCAACCCTCGACTAGCAATGCTATGGCCTACAACAGCCAAATGGTCGTTTAACAGACCATACATACCCCTACATCTTCTCTATGGCTTCATTAGGCACCCAGTGGGCTCCCCCAGCACACCGATATCCATCACCCTGCTTGATCCAATGAAACCCAGCAGGACAGATTCCCATATTTTTGAGCTTTGCCTTTTTCGCCTCGATCCGCTTGCGCCTGTCTTCCTCAGCCAATATCTCCCGCACGAGTCTCTCTCTGTCCGCATCACTGGCGTCTTTCTGGGCTTTCTTGAGTTGCCGAAGCTTCTTCTCTTCTTGGGCTTCCTTCTCCTTGTCTTTCTGGAGTTGCTCCCAGACTGCGTCGCTCACACCGGGGTCTCTGATACTGTTTGGATCTGCCGAGTCAGCATCTTGTTCTTCCTCTGATTCATCGTCACTGTGCTTCTCTTGGGCTTTTGTTGAGCTGCTGGTCTGAGTGCTGGGCGCGAATTTTGGTCCGTCAGCTTGTGCGCTTGCAAACTTCTGTGTCGAAGGCTTCTTTGCGTTGTTCATCCTTCCGGAACGTTCAGCAGTCATCTCGTCAAGCGCGGAAAGAACAAGAGCCTCAGTGATCTTCAGGGTTGCAGAGGAGAGATCAACCTTGTGAAAAATCTTCTTGGCCAGTTCCTTGACGTCTCTAGCGTTCGCCCAGCTATCCTGTAAAGACAGAGCTCGGAACTTGGCTTCCAACTTCTGGATGAAACGCCAATGAGGCTTCTCCAGGCACGAAAGATCCATAGGCTTCTTGAGCCCTTGGCTTTCCACCCTTGCAGTTGACTCGTCATCAACTTGATGCAGGCATCAGGGTCAAGAGGGTCAAAATCAATACTCTCTGGGAACCGGCTGGTCATTCCGGGTTGATGTTGAGGAGAGCGTTGATGTCTTCAACGTAACCAGCCAGGATGATGATGAGCTTGCCCTGGTACTTCGGCTTTGTGACAGAGTCGACCAACCACCACCTTGGCTTCCTCTCAGCTGCCAAGCGGTAAGCCTCATCGATGAATAGAATCCTTCCGAGAGCCTTTTCGAGAAGTTGCTGCACCTTTGGCCCAGTGTGTCCAATGTACTCGCCAATCAGATCGGTGGCGGAACACTCGATGACTTCTGTGCTAGCCAAGAAACCCATGTCGTAGTAGACTTTACCCATCTTGCGAGCCGCTGTTGTCTTGCCTGTGCCGGGCGGTCCGCGGAACAAGAAGTTGTAAGGGATCTCGGGATCGATATCTAACAACTTGGCATTTCTGACTCGGGTCTGATAGCCTTGCAGGACCGATATGAGATTGTCTCGTCCGACGTCGCCCTCAAACAGTTTCTTGACATCAGTGTCCCCTCTCTCAGCTCTGTCAAAGTCCGCATCAAAGTCAATCGCTTCCAATTTGCCATGTCTCTTGACCTTGCCGCTCGAGACACGCTTCTGGTGGCTTGCCTGAGCTTCGTTGAGGAGAATGTCAATCTCGCCAGCATTTCCAAAGTTGGGCCGGTTTCTTGCTCTGCGAAGAACGTCGAGTGCTACTTGCTTGGCCTTGTCGGTAGCCGAGAAGCCTTTCTTGCCCAGCTTCATGTCGAGAATCTTGGCAAGGGCAACATCGTCAAAGTCTTCAAAGACGAACGCGGAAGATAGGGGGAAGCGTCGGCTCAAGCCGGGGTTGACGTTTTGGAACATTTCCTCCATTTGGTCTTTGTAACCAAGGAGGAGAACGCATCGATCTTCTCCGGGTACGCTTTGAATCTCGGCAACGATGGTGTCCACCACAGCTGTCCTGAAGATATCGGTACCCGAAGTCTTCTTGCCTCCTCCGTAAAGGCCATACGCTTCATCGATGACGAGGACCTTGCCTACTGTCGAGGCTAGGATACCCTTTGTCTGAACCTCGGACTGGCCAATATGCGCTCCCACAAAGTCGGCTGGGTTTTTCACCACGACCTCGCCGTTTGACAAGAGCCCAAGGTCTGTGAGGATCTTAGCGTACAGCTTGGCCACTGTCGTCTTGCCGGTTCCAGGGGATCCCAGAAAGACCTTGTTGAGGGAGAACTCGACCAGGGGCTGCTCATCTAGCTCACGCTGGTAGTTTGTCTTGAGTGTGTCCATCAGCATCTTCAGAGCATCCTTGACTTCTTGAAGTCCGATCAGACAATTGAGCTCTCGATACGCTTTGCTCTTGGTCAGCGCTTCAGAAGGCTCTGGCCCGATGATGTCTTCACGGGCGAGTAGTAGATCGTCTGGAGTATGTTTCGCTTTTCGTTCCCTCCTGATTCTTGCCGCCTGTCTGATAGTGATTTGTTGAAGACAGTTCTCGACAGCACGGGCGTTGCCAAACCCGTTCTTTCCACGACCATGGCCGATTCGTCGACACGCGATGCGGAAGAAGCGGCCGTCTGGGCCCTCCTCTACCTTCATCCTCCCCTTGAACTTGCGATGAGTCTGGAGTTGCAGGATGCTCAGCAGTTCCTCGTCGGTGTAGTCCTCGAACTTCATCTCAATGGGGAACCGGCTTGGAATTCCTGGGTTGTGGGCAAAGAACGACTCCATGTCCTTGCTGTATCCCGCCAGGACAAAGACAATCTTGCCTCGTTGGTTCTCGACTTCCGCGAGCAGAAAGTCCAAAACAGCCTTGCCGCCGGGACTGTTGCCGGAGGTGAGCTGGTATGCCTCGTCAATGAACATGACACCTCCGCCTTTATTCATGATCTTTTCAAGAAGTTGCTCGCAGCCCGATACACCCATGTTGGCCAGCTTGGAGCCTGTCACCTCTTCGAAACAGTTCCCAGCAATGGCACCGACTGAGGTGAGGAATTCACCGTAGATGCGAGCGACGGTTGTTTTGCCTTGGTGGGTTAGTCAAATTCCATGTCAGAGGGAGCAACTCACCAGTTCCTGGGTTTCCAAGCATTGAACAGCTGAATCTCTCCCCGCTCAGCGTAAAACCTTGACGCAACTTTGTATCCACAAAGGACTTCATGGAGAGCATCTCCTCCTTGACGGCCTCGAGTCCGATCATGCCCATAAGCTTGTCCAATGCCGCGTTGCTGGCACCCTCGGTCTGCTTCATGTGCTTCCATTCGTTGGAAGCGTTGGAGAAAGTGTTGGACTGAGGTGCCGGGTCTGGGATTGCTGCCTGTGCCGATACGCTTTGTTGAGACTTCTTGATCTTATCCAAGTTGGCTTCAGTCTCTCTAAGTGCTCTCAGCTCCTCCTTCTTCTGTTTCAGTGCTTCAGCTTGCTGCTCCTTTTCCGTCTCATACTTCCTGGTACGACGGAGGTGGTCGATCTCGTCGTCCATCTCCTGCAGATCATGGCGGTATTTGTCTTGCAGCTCCTGACGCTTCCTCTCGAGCTCCAAGTTGCGAGCGATCCTTCGACGGTTGTCTTCATCTTCTTTAGCGCAGGGCTTGCAGCTGCCAGAGGTATCTCCGCAGGGGACTTTGGACTTGTGACCTCTGTCGCACGTTCGCTCCACTTGCTCTTGGCAGACGATTTGTGAATGATCTTGCAAGCGATGACAACGTCTACTGCAAGTGTGCTTGCCGCAGCTCAGCTTGACACCACTGTAGACTGTTAGACAAGCTCATATGTGTGGGACTCAAACTTACCAAGGCTCTGCACATCCTCCATCAGGACACATGGCATCAAAATCACCTGGGGACTTCAACAGCATAGATTTCTCTGGGTGACGTTCGCAGAAAACAGGCACACCATCAAACAGACACTCGTTCTTCTTCAGAGCGTCAAAATATCCCGTCCACATCTCACCTCCCTTCTTGCTCTTCATGAAGGTGTCCATGTTGCCAAAGATGATCAATCCATTGCGAGCTCTTGACAAGAGCACCACCAAGCGTTCGCGGGCCTGAAGGAAACCAACGTCGCCAGACGCGTTGCTACGAGTCAATGATACGATGACGATGTCGCACTCCTCTCCTTGGTAGTTGTCGATGGTAGAAAGACGAAGTGACTTCTTGTTCACTTTGGCGCTGGCTTGGGTGAGTAACCCGGCTCGCACGAGTTCATGTGAGTCCAAGTCGTTGAGATATGCATCAGTCTCCTGGCGGAGAATCCCCTTCAAGAGGAAGAGTTGGCCAAGGTACGGTGTGAGCACAACCATGTTCTCGGTCTTGTATCCCTGCTGGCCTAGGAACTTGACCATCTTCAAAACCATGTCCGCTTCGAATTGGTTCCTCTTGCTGGCCTTGGCTGTTGGATCACGTCGCTCAGCCACATCAGCCATCGAATCCTCGGGGTGTTGGTGATGCACAAAGGTTACCCGATTCTTCAAACCTCGGATAGGAGCGCGGTCGTGGGTCGATGGCATGTCCTTCAGCTCGGGGTAGGCTAGCATGCGTGGGTAGAAGGAGATATCCGGATGACTGCGGTGCTGCTCTTGAAGGGTTGTGAAATGACGGCCTTGGCAAACCAGTCTCTCAAATAGAGACACGTTCAAGTCGTAGCCTTCACCCTTTTCCTTGGTGAGTTTGTAGTCGCTGACCTTGGGTCGCAGTTGCTTGTGATCGCCGATGAGAATGATCTGCTTGACAGAAGGACTCAGAGCCGTGATGACATGGGCTTCGAGGATTTCTCCAGCTTCTTCGACGAGAATGACATCGGGGTTGGCCGTCTCGATGATGGACTGTTGCATCGCCGCGGCAGTTGTCGTACAGGCAATGATGCGCTTATCCTTGAGGACTCTCCGTGCGCTTTCGTTTCTGATGCTCTTGATCTCGGCCTCAATCTCTTGGTACCGTTTGCTGAGCTCGACAAATGTGTCTTTCTGCTCTGCACAAACAGCATACAGCCACTGAGAGTGAAGCAGCTGCCTCTGTTCAGGCGGGAGACCCCAGACCTCTTGGGCCGACGGATCCAAAGACTCCAGAAGCCCCCCAAACTGGGTGACTTGGTAGCCATTGTACCAAAATTCGTAGAGGGCGTCTGGTGTGAGTGCCTTGTTCTTTGCGCCAACAATCTGGAAGCCGTCATCTTCAGGGACTTGGAATGCTGCCCAGGCCGGGGTGAAGCCGTCGGAAAACTCCAGATACTCGATAATATCGCCCGAATCAATATGTCCTGATAGCTTCTTGCAGCAGCTCTCGAGTTCGCTGCAAATAGATGCTGATTCCGCCTGCAGACATTTGCGGATGGACCTCTCTTCTAGGGTCAGCCAGTATCTCTTCTGCTGATCGTACTCTCTCAAAAGGGTGCTCTTGGTAGCTTCAGTGGACTTGGAGCCAAGGCGAACCATTTGATCGGGACTGACTCCCATGTGCATGAGATCCTCCATGAACTGATCAAGTGCATGGTTCGTGTAGCTCAGAACGAGAATGCGACGGGTTGTCAGGCGAAGAATGGCAACCAGAATGAGCGCACCCAGGAATGACTTGCCCGTTCCAGGCGGACCTTGGATCAATGCGAGTTCTTGGCTGAGGCCGTTGATGAAGGAGTCGAGCTGGGCGCCTTCAAGGATGATGTCCTTCTTTAGGCACGCGGCCGTCGGCATCAAGGCCTTCTGGCGATATGCAGAGGCTGTTTTTAACTGTCTTATCAACTGGTCCAGCTTTTCTGGTACTTCGCCATCTTCAGAGAATTCCTCAGAGTCGATCAGTTGGCCCTCAAGAGGGAGCTCCGTCATCGTCTGGAGCCGCTTGAGGATGGGTTCGTAGGCAAACGTTGCCGTATCAACAAGAAGGAACCTCAAATGTTGCTGGTGAGGGCCTCGAAGAGCTTCAAGTGATTTGCCCAGACTCAAGTCATCGGTGAATCTGATCCCAATGACTGGGGGTGTCTGGGTGAGGTTGTGGATGTCCCTGACGAGTGATCCAAAAGCGACGATATCCTTGCCACAGCAGAGAGCTCCAAATGAATCGTGCTTCATAAACTGCTTTGTGTCCTCCAGAAAGCCCTTCTTTCCGCCCTTGGGAAGCTTCTTTGGGAAATAGATGCCCTGGTTGCATGCGACGTTGAGGGTGTACGGAGGACTGGGCCTAGACTTTTGTGTGCTTGCGTTGTTTCCGTTCACGTCGTTGAGGCCGACCAAGTACAACTGAGATAAGGCAACAGGCTTGCGCTTGCTCTTCTTCTGTCTTCTTCTGTGTGGCGGTCTGTATCTCAGAGAGCATATCCTCTCGAAGTAGGCGAAAGAGCCAGTCGCGGTAAGCAGGGCCTCTCGTGTCCTTGGGCGTGTCAAAGACATCTGCAAGGCGTTGAAGTAGGGTTCATCAGATAGAAGCTCATCCGAAGTGGGATAGATGGAGATTTTGCGAAAGTCTTGTGGTCGTTGTCGTGTGCGCCTGGACTGACGCCGTTGGATGCGACGTTGGGAAGAGCAAAGGCGCTGAGAACCTTTTCGATGCGGTAGGCGATCTTCCGGACTTCTGTTGATTGAGACTTAAGGAGGGACTTGTCCTCCATTAGGTTTTGGACTCCAATCCGATGGGCATCAAGACTTCCGCTCTGATCAGATACGATCTGGAGGCAGAGCCACGCGAATGCTTCCAGCCCAGCATCGTCAAGTCTGCCACTGTAATAGACAGGCAGCAAAGCAGACCAGAATGTGGCTGGTTCAAGAACAGCTGATAGAAGTTGCCGAAGGAAGCGACCATCGTTAAGTGATGCTACTCCAGGATCCGAGAGAGCATGGATAAAGGGCAGGGTAGTTGATGTGATGAAGTCGGCACTCAAATCGGCACGCACAGCTCTTTCAAGAGCAGTGATACCAGCAGGGTTGGATATGAGAACCTCGACACACTTGACGGCTGTCTTTTGCTCACACAAGACTTTGCATCCTTGGAGGTACAACTTGGCAGAGTGGCTGTTGGCGATTTGTTGCTCGCCTTTGGTGATAGACCAGAAGGACTTGATCAACTTGCCGGTACGAGAGCCCGGTCCTATCTGAGTGTACAACACCATGATTTATGATGCCAAGATGGTTGGTTGCACGGTAGATTTGATGGAAGAGAGAAGATAGAGATGTAGAATAGGAAGAAGTATGTCGTGAGAACGACCACAAAGAACAAGAAGCAAACAAGCAAGAAGACGTGAATGCATCCTCTCTTTGTACTGCAGCTTTCCATTCACCAGAGCCTTGAGGCATCAATCTGCCTTGACGTACGAGCAAGCACCGCCCGGGAGGCCCACCTGGGGGCCGGCCGCCTGTGTTATCTCGGCCGGCCACCCTCCCGGCCAACGGAGGTGGCTCATTCGCTGAATGTGATGCCAACGGTCGGCCTCCCACATACAAAGATCCACCGCAGTGTTGGTTTGACGCAGTTGCGAACAACAGTAAAGAGATGGTGTATCAAAGTGTATTTAATGCAAAACCGGTGGAAGCAATGGCGGAGGATGCCTAGTTGTGGTCGGCCTCCTTGAGTGACGTGGTGCGGGTGAATGCAGATAAAGACGTGCTTTCTTCTGTCTTTTGCTTTTCTTTACCAGATCAACAGAGAACACCGCAAACCCATCTATCATAATTGCTCTTGTCAAAATTCCCTCCACCAACCTTCTTCTGTCATCTTGACCATGAACCCTTGGCAGCGTACCCGTGGGCGGCCTCAACAACCGCCAGCGGTCACGCCTTCACCACCACTTCCTCTCGGAGACCTTATTGAGAGCATCATCAGAGATGACCTAGATGTTACTCAATACGAGTCCGACCATGCAGAAATCTCAAATGCAAAGCTCATTGCCTCCTACAACTGGGTCAGCGCATCATCGCCAGAGATCATTGTCCCAGGTACGTCTGCTCTCACATCAATTCCATCTACTCTCAAGCATCTCTGACTCTTCCAGGCCAGCCTCCCAGATGGACGCCTCCCAGAGTCTCGAGACGGCTCCCCTGGGACACTGGCGAATATTACCGTGACATGAACGCTGCTTCATACCCAAAGCACCCTTTGGAGCCAGCCATCATCTCGGTGATGAAGATGAATCCCAAACCCATGCCTGTCAACATTGTCGCTTGTGGCAGCACGGTCGGCAACCTCTTGCGCTTTGTTAGAGGCGTTGACCTGGACCACCCATTCCGCATTCTTGTCGAACTCGTCAGCGATACTGTACATCTAATCCGACGAGAGAACTCTCCCAAAGAACTGATTCCAGGAGTCAGAGGTTATGGCCATACTTTTCCAGAGGCATACACCACTTGGGATCCTGCCGTCAGGCGATCCACATCCCACCAGAGAATCATGGCATATCGTTTTGGCGGTCTTAACATGATGGTCCGGTTCGAAGGTGATGGCTTCATCAAGGAGTTGAAACCACAGCGACGACAGAGCCGCCCGTTTACAGTGGCAGACGCCCTCGCTGAGGTCAACGGCCTAGCCCTCACCAAGCCTCTGCCAACTTTGACTCGCGATCTCAAGGTATCTGACGGAGGCGAAACTGTCCCTCAAGAGACTATCTTTGACCTCAAGACTCGATCAGTCGTGGCTAGATCCAGGGACACACTCGGTGATCAGCTCCCACGCTTGTGGATTTCTCAGGTCACTCAGTTTATCCTTGCGTACCACGAGAAGGGTCTCTTTCAGAACGAAAACATTGAGATTAAGAATGTCAGAGATGACATTGACAAGTGGGAAGAGCTTAACCAGCCATCGCTCAAGCGACTTGTTGCTCTGCTTCACCTCATCATCGATCGTGCACGTGCATCCGGTGGCAAGATTGAGCTCGTGTGGTCAACCGACGGTCCTCTCGAGATTCGCAAGCAGCTGCTAGGCGCGGGTGATGTTTTATCTGCGTCGGTCAGAAGGGAATGGGAAGCCTGGTTGGGCAAGGAGGAGGTCAAGGGTTCAAGCTTGGAGAAGAGGGACTCGAAGCTTGGCCTAACGGACCCGACGCGTTGGGAAGAGTTTCTGGCCACGCTATCTGATAGCGATGGTGAGATGAGTGATTACACAGCATGCGATCAAGAGTGCGGATATTGCGGGAAGTGCAGGTATTGAGATGAAGGAGTAAGCGCCTTGGTTAGCAATTCATTGGGTCATGACGAACACGATCGCCAAGTGTTGTATGCAGGGACGAAGGGATTGAAGGAAGGGGTACACCGTAACGAATACTGAATACGCGGAGTCGCAAAGTATTGTAAACGAGTAACAGGGATACGGATATGAACACACAGCTTCATTGTTAAGCGCTTCTGTGTTATGACTTGGCAATAATATCCCGGGACACCGAATTAACGAGGCACCGGATGGATCAAATGCCGTCATGTCTTGGTTGCCCTGACTGAGTCGTTCCGGCTACAGGGTGAGACTCGCCTGATGCTCAAGGGAGCCGATGTTCGGGAACCAACCTCCAACTCGTTCTACCGTTTGATGTACCAACGCTATCCTCAGTCAACATTCAACAAGATACTATTTTAGCGTATCGTTGCTAGTCACTGGGATAAGGAAAAAGAGAACCGGACTCCTGGGGTAGACTAGAGCCTACAGAACTCTTCAACTCATCTGTCTTTACGCCGAGTTCAAGCCATGGATGTCATCAGAAGCCATGTCAGATCACCTCCCATGATGATCAACTCTCGGATCGCCGGGAGCAGGAATACCCTATATCGGTCCGTGCCACGCAGCGTCTCAAGAATGCGCACGCAAGACGTTTCACGGGGCCCGCGGATCATAATGTGGACGGTAGATCTCGGCGAGGCAGTGCAGGTGTCTGGGACATGAATATGGATCGACCAACAACCGACGCACGTCTCGTCTCTTCTGGCGCGCGCCAGGGCGACTTATTTAGGGCAACCATTGAACTCTGGGGAAGCTACCGTAGGTGACTTGGCGCCTGGCCAAGCTTTCCGGTGGGTGGGCGATTGGGCGTGGCTCTGCTCAGGGTGAAACGCGACAGAAATTGTAGATCTGGCAGATCAGCTGCTTCTGTCCCTGTGTCCCTCGTGTCCAGGGCCATCTCGAAGAAAGCTTGTCCTTTGCTTCACTCGAGACACTCCTCGATTACGCAAGCCCGTTCCCACTGTTGGCGGAGAGGGCACCGCATCGCACTGGAGGAATGGTCTGGATCCCGGCAGAGTGGACCGGAGCTTTTTCTGAGGGGGCGAACCGACCTCCGTGGACGAGCGCCTTTTTAGGCACAATCGACTGGCAGCTCGAGACTATCCCCAACAAGGCTGGAGGTTGGGGAGAAAAAGCTCATGATGCATTCTAGAAGAAGAGGTCACTCCCCTCGTGATGATCCTTGCTGATATCTGCGGCTCTTTGACGGGGTTCAAGGTGACGGATATCCGACAGAAGCGTGAGAATATGAGCGGATTGAACGGCCCGACGGTGCAGAACTGTTGGAGAGGATCGGCAAGTGGGTGTCGACAAGAAGAGAGAGTTTGACGGAACAGAGTGGGTGGTGTCGCGCGTCCCGTCCCAGCGGAACGAAGCCTCAACTGGAAAGGTTGGCTTCATCTGCAGGTAGGCATGTTTGGAAGTATGCTTCTTTGATGGTCTTGAACTCTGGGACTGACAAAAAGAGACGTGATTGAGTTGCCTGATGCATCACCCCATGGATGGTCATGATGATTCGGATCATGGCCTTTGCTTTGTGCCATGGTCTGTCACGTCTGTCTACACAAGGACATCCATCCCCAGGGGCTGGGGAGATGGTGGAATGTGGAGGAAGAGCGGGCCTGAGCAGGGCGACAAAGGGTCAGTGTGTGTGGGAGGCATGTCTCTTGGTGGAGAGAGAACTGGCCAGTGAGTGGAGAGAGGCAGAACTTGGCTTTGTCACAGACGGAGACAGCTCCCGTTCCTAGTGTAGCGGTAGCACACATGTTATTGGCACCGTTGTCTCAGGGGTTCTTTTGCGAAGGAGGGGGCATAAAGAAGTGCCATCCATGTTCGCCCGCCCACCAACCCTCCTCCGTACTCGTATCAGTGGATGACTGTACCAGCTGCGAGTACGAACAAACGGTGAAATCTATTTTTTTTTTTTTTACTCTGCTTCTTTTGTTTCGTCTGTCAACGTAAGCTTTTCGTGTCATGTCGACGCAATACCTCGAGATTGAATGGACGATACGAGCCAAAAGGTTTGTCGCTAGGCGCGCGACATTTCTCGACGGCGCCTATCCCTTATCCACAACCTATGGGAACCGATGGAACGAGGCTCTGGGGAATTCTGGTCAGAAAAAAAATCCTTCTGAGAAAAGGTGGTGTAAAGAAGATCGCCTTGTCCGGGCATTTTGCCGCCTCAATTCCTGCACTCGTGCCATGCATTCTAGCTGGTGCTTTTTGTTCGATGGGATGGGTTGCCAAGATTGGTACATGGCACCATCTTAGGCTCAACATTATTGCCGCCTTTTCATTGATTGCTTTCCTTTCTTTCGTTCTTTCTCATGAGGTGAGCGGGCTTTAATGACAGCTGTTGGGTGTGTTTGATTACATACTGCCGTTTGGGCCTTGTTTCACACACACGACCTGATTCCTCGAGCTTTGCTTCAGGTAGACAGCAAGCAATGACGGTATATCTCGATTAATCAAACACAACCCATGGTTCATGGCTTGGCTTCATCTGCTACTCTCCCCCGCCTCCTCGCAGCAGTTCCTGCCCACGCAGACCAGAGGCACAGAGGCTTTCCGACTACTGCAGGGCGATAAGATAGACTGCAACCCAGGCGTGCCATGGCCCCTCGACCTGCCCTGTAGGTCAGTACCTTATTCAGGGGGCTTGCCAATTAAAGACACTGTAAAGGGCACTGGGCGGGCTGGGCCTCTTCTCCCCAACCTCCGCTACGGTCACCCCTGTCCATCTTCACCCACTCGAGTTCTATGGACCCAACGTCGCATCCTCCCAATTCGTACGCCCCCCGAGTAGACAGACTGGGAGTTCGCCACGAGACAGACAGAGACGCCCTTGTTGCTTAACCCAACCCCTTGCTGCTGGGATTTGGTTCATTACCCCGTCGCTCGCTCCTCTCTACTACTCTCCCGGTCAATCTCCTCTCCTCCTCATCTCTCCCATCATTCGTTTCGTCCATCGCTGAATAACTTGCTTGTAAACTGCTTGCTCTTGAAGAAGAATAATAGCGACGGCGCCAGACGACCCCGCGGATACACACTTCCAGATCGGACTGGATCCGACCTGACCAGAGACGACACACCGATAATACCTTGCTGGACCTGACTGTGACGAAAGATGCATTTTACAAAGAAGATTGACCGCGCCTTTCAATGGGCCGGTGAGAAGATGGGCTCCGAGGCCCGAACCGGCCATTCGGACGAGTTCAAGAACCTCGAGCAGGAGATGGCTCTGAGGCATGATGGTTCGTCCTCTTCATTTGCCAGTCATGGCTTTAACTGACCTTTTTAGGCATGGAGCGCATGCAAAAATCCATGGGAGCCTACGTCAAGTGGATTTCCCGTCGCAATGAGCTCCTCGATGACAAGGAGCGTGGTTCTCCCATCTCCTACCTTGGCCGAACCATGGCCACGCACGGAGAGGACTTTGAGCAGGATTCCGAGTTTGGAAACTGTCTCCTGTCCCTCGGCCGCGCCAACGAGCGCATTGCCGGCATCCAGGATTGCTACGTCGACTGTGCCAATGCTACTTGGATGGATAGAGGAGCCTGGCTATGATGCGAGAGTATCAGGTAGGTTCAGCCCCTCGACGCCCATGAATCATCCATAGCTAACAATCTCCAGAACACCCGCAAGAAGCTCGAGAACCGACGTCTCGCCTATGACGCCAGCACCAACAAGATGGCCAAGGCCCGACGAGACGACTTCCGAATCGAAGAAGAGGTCCGCATGAACAAGGCCAAGTTTGAGGAGACCAGCGAGGACGTCCTCCGCCGCATGCAGGATATCAAGGAGTCCGAGGTTGAGAACATTGCTGCTCTTACTCAGTTCCTCGATGCTGAGCTCGACTACCATGAGCGCTGCGCTGAGGAGCTCCGCCGTGTTAGGCAGAGCTGGGCTGGAGGTGCTGCTGCTTCTCCAACAACTGCACCTCGGCCTGGCCGAAGCCGATCCAACACTGCTCGATCCTGGCAGGAGCCTCGTCACCAGGCTGTCTACGAGGAACCCGAGCCTGAGCCTGAACCCGTCCGCATTCCTCATCGTTCTCCCGGTAGCCGTCTTGCACCTCCTCCTCCTCAGCCGCCACGACCAGCCATCGCCAGGGCCAACACCTTTGAGGCCCGCTCGCCTACGCCCCTGGCCAACCTCCGTGTTCCTGGTGCTCCTCTCTCCCGGGTCGTGACTGATGGTGGTTCTTATGGTCGAAACGGCCACAGCGACGATGTTTTCTCTGATGATGTCTCAACAAGTCGAAGCGGTAGCCCAGACTGGTGCGACCGCAGAAGCGCCAGCCCTGCAACAAGCTATGGAAGTCTGAGTCGCAGCACGAGTGCTCTGGCCCTGGGCAAGAAGCCGCCACCACCTCCTCCCAACAGGGCCAAGAAGCCCCCGCCTCCTCCTCCCGCTCGAAGGGAGAACCTTGGATATTGATGCGTGATGAGTGGACTTGATGTTTTTCTTTTTGAAGTGGGTAAACTTGGGTCTTGGGCGGCGTTAGGTCTCGTGCTGTCATCTGGGTTAGCAAGATTGGATTAGAGTCACGTTGAACGCGACGGAAGGTATTTCTGTCCTCGGGGACTAATTGATTTATTGTTAAGACGCTTGAAATGATGCGAAAAGAATACGATTTTGAAGACATGATGAAATCCTCTGCAAGTGGGATTGTTGCCTGTGACAGATGCGATCGATAGATGCTGATAAGGCTGTCACGTGACATCAGGAATATGGAGATCAACATGTGAACTTGAAGCTCTTCCAACTTGCCTTCTACACTCTTCACACCTTCCACCGCTCAAATACACTCATCATGGCGACAGAAGACGAGCGCTACAGGCAATCGAGCCAATATCGGCTCTGGTCCTTCACCCCGTCAAATCTCCAAGAGCTTCGCGCAAAGACAAACTCGCTAGCAAGAGAGCAGATCGCGCCGCGGCTCTCTGCCGACCCTCCCCCCGACTTTCTCACGCCCGACGAAGAGGTCCGCCTCGTCAAGTTCTTCACCGTCGAGCTCATCCGCGCCGCCCAGTTCTGCGAGCTCCCCACCGAGATCCGAGCGACCGCCGCCATCTTCCTGCGACGATTCTATGTGACCAACTCGGTCATGACATACCCGGCTCCCGAGCTCCTCAAGACGTCGCTGTTCTTTGGGTGCAAGGCTGAAGGATTCTTTTACAAGCTGAATGCCTTTTCGGAAAAGTTTCCCAATACGACTGGGGAGCAGATCCTGGCTGGAGAGTTTCTGCTTTGTCAGGGGATTCGATTCGCCTTTGACGTTAGGCACCCGTTCAGAGCCCTCGAGGGTGCGATTTTGGAGTTGCGGAGGAAGTTGCCTGATGAGGAGTCACGGATCAACAGAGTACACGCTCGCGCGCGAGAGATTCTCAAGTTTAGTCCGTTGGTTACAGATGCCTACTTTCACTACACTCCTAGCCAGATTATGATGGCGGCAGTGTCTATGGTTGACCATGGCCTTCTGGATGTCTTGATTCCTTTGCCGAATGGTGAGGCAGGACAGGCTGCTGTGTTGGCAAGCATGCGCGACAAGATCTTGGGGGCGATCCAGAGCTGTCGCGAAATGCTCGAGGAAGAGCCTCCAGAGAGAATGACGGATTACTGGGGAACGGTATGTTTCTCACCTGCCTTTGGTGCATCTGCTAACGAATTCAGCCTGAAATTGTCAAAGCAATGAAGCCTCTCCGAAAGAAGCTGCAGAAGTGTCGAGACCCCGATCGAGCGAACCTGGTCAATCTTCAACGAGCGAGACGAGAACAAGCCATGAACAAGGAAAAGAAGACGGCGGCGAACAATGATGGTTCTGTGTTTGGAGACGACCTCGTGAGGGAGACGAAGCGGGTGAAGCTGGAGAATGCGGATCCCTTTGGCCCGCCTCTATGAGTATCGGACTAGGTGGAGGTTAATGATGCTTCCATCCTATTGATTCTTGGGAAGCCAATCGGAAAAGACGAGAGAACCAGGGTCTTGGTGAGGCCGCGACAGCTTTTGAGGCGCGGGGAGAGCTGAACTGGGCAGAAACAACTGACCCAAGCTGGCCAAGCCGATCTCCGACGTGGTCTAGATGCACGCATGCATCGTCGAGACGAGACATGCCTTGGCTGATTCGATTCCCAGAGACGTGGTGCAACCCATCCTGTCCATAAGCTGAAATGCCGTCTTAACCATGCCGAGGGCTTGGCTTTTGGGCTTGGACCATGTCACGCCTTTTTAGGCGATTGTTTGGCCATGTTCACCCACAGTCGAGCTATGCTGCTGCGATACCTAAGGGAAGGTCTATGACGATATGAAGCGACCGGATCGACGTGTATAAATGGCGGGGAGTGGGGTTTCCGGCTCTGGGCAGCCGGTGGAGGATGGGGACGACATTGCCGCGGCCTTTATTTGCCTGGAGTCTGGGCTGAGCCGATACACACAAGACGTCGGCAATTGGTTGATTTAGAGGAGGTTCCCGTTGTTGCTGGTGGTGATGATGGTTGTCGGTTGCGCGTCGGTGACGGATCAAGAGTCGCGACAAGGACGGAAAAACAGGTTCTAAGCAATGGCATTTGACGGATAGTGCATGGAATTCTTGGTTTTGATGCAATTGCCCTTGGCCTCCCTCTCGGCACGTCTGTCTCGTGTGTCGACGATGGATGTCCCCCTCTTACGATGCCCTCAATTGCCGTCGGCTCCCTCTTTCAAAATGGAACCCTTGCCCCTTGGCTCGCATATCTTGTTTCTTGGCAATCGACTGAGTTGTACAGCCTCGCGCCATGAGACAACAAGTCACGTCTTTGGAGCTAGTGCATGACGCAGAAATCCTTGGCTATGTCATTGACTTTTTTTTTTGTTTCGTACTTCCCGTCGTGAGGAGACTGGTCGAGATGGAGGATGTGTCTTTGACTATTGGCTAGTGATGAATTGGCCAAGACTATTGCTGGCATGGTACCCGTTTGTTTGAGAAGCTCATAAGCCGAGTGTTCCCTCTGTGTTTTTCCTCTTGTCTCCCTTTCTTGACCAGAAGTGTTTGATCAGAAGCTAGGTTTGAGTTCCTGTGAATCTATACACACCATGAAGCCCTTCAGTCTCTTTTCTCTTGCCCTTGTTGGCGCTGCTTCGGCTCAGAGCCGCACTTCTCTGACCGATGCCCTCGACTCCAAGAATGATACCCTCTCTGAGCTGAACGGTATGTACTGATAGTCTTGTTGATGTGTTGTTGCTTACTCTTGTAGGCCTCATCAGGGCTCAGCCTGGCCTTGCCCGAACGCTCTCCCAGCTTCGCAACATTACCATCCTCGCTCCCAGCAACGATGCCCTTGAGGCGCTTCTCAACGATACCACTGTTGCGAAGCAGGTCGCGGCGGATCCTGGCCTGATTGGTGCTATCCTCCAGTACCACGTCCTCAATGGCACGTACTATGCCAGCAACATCACCGATACACCCGCCTTTGTCAAGACACTCCTCACCAACGAGACCTACACCAATGTCACCAGCGGACAGGTCGTTGAGGCTGTTTCTGCCAATGACACTGTCAGCTTCTATATGGGATTCCGTGCTCAGTCCAATGTGACAGAAGCTGTAAGTTGTCTGTTCCTCTTGACAATTCGCCACTGACCAAGTAGAACCTCAACTTCACTGGTGGTACCATCCACATCATCAACCGCGTCCTTAGCATCCCCAAGAACCTTACCGACACTGCCATCGCCGCCAACCTCTCTGCCGTCGTCGGTGCCTTTACCGAGGCTGACATTGGAGAGGATGTCGTCGAGGAGAAGAACATCACTGTCTTTGCACCCAACAACGCCGCATTTGCGGATATCGGTTCCGTCGTGGGTGATCTCAGCAGCGATGACCTCGAGAGCATTCTCAAGTACCACGTTGTCAACGGCACTGTCGGATACAGCAGCACGCTGAGGAACGGCACTCTTAGAACTTCCGAGGGCGAGGAGATCAACATTGCCATCCACGATGGTGATGTCTTTGTCAATGAGGCCAAGGTTGTCATTCCTGATGTCCTCATCGCCAACGGTGTCCTCCACGTCATTGACGGGTAAGTCTCTTCCACCATTTACACATCATCTCACTAAAACTTGTATAGTGTCCTTAACCCCGAGAACCCCTCCGCCACGGCAAACCCCACCGCTGAGACCCAGGCCCCGGCCTTCTCCGGCGCCAGCTCGGCCAGCGACGTCGGCGTCCCCTTCACTTCGGGTGTGCCGCAGGGTACTGAGCAGGTCACCGGACTTACTACCTCGACCTCAACTGAGGCTGCTCCTCATGCCACGGCTGCGATTGCGCTTGGTGCTTTGCTTGGTGGTGCTGCCGTTGTCATGAACTATTAAGTTGTAGTATAATTGGGTTGGGGAGGTTTAATGGATGAGGGGATGGGTAATGTGGATGGTTGCATATGAGATACTGAATATGTGAATTGATGTCCATGTCACTGTAACATTTATCCATGATTGATGCGATGCTGCTGTGGACGTATGCGCAAGTGCTCATGTTTACTGGTGAAGTGGATGAGTGTTGGTGAGAACGCCCTTGTCTCGCTACGAGTCATCACTGTCGTATATGTCCATGATGGAATGAGGGAAAGACAGGCAAACATTCACATGGCTTTAAATGAAGGCTTTCCGGACACTAAAACTGTTCGTTCGGGTATTCACAGTCAAACTCGGGATATCGCCAATATCTCATTCCAGGCACAACAACATCACACCAACATACACGCACTACACCCAGACTTAGATGCCCATCGTTGGCCCTTGATCTCCATATATGGGATCTCGTGGGAACCATTCCAAATCTTTGATCGCATTCACCTTTTCCTCTTCACCTGACTTGCCGTAGCACATGTCCCAATTGTGACCCTCAGGGTAGCTTCCCACCATCTCAAACCCACCAGTCAAGTCTTCTAAAAGTCGATGCCCAACACCCGCGGGTACAAATAAAACATCACCCGCTTCCACCACAGGCTCAACACGATCCTCATTCTCCTCGCCACCGAAACACAGACGAGCCCGACCATGGCTGATGCAGAGAACCTCGTGGGAGGTGCTGTGGAAATGAGTCGTCGTGTACATGGTGAAGCGCCATTGAGGAATCACCACTCCCACGGAGGAGAGGTGTGACTCGATTCTTGTTGCTGAGATGGGGCGTTGGAAGGCGGAGTGGTAGATGAGGAGGGGTTTATTCTGGATGCTGCAGTTGGGAATGAGGTCGTGGGCTGTGATTAAATGTTTGGACACGCGGAGGGATGAGAGAGGTGTGAGAGGCATTTTGGATCTGGGGAATATCCAATCTGATAATTGCCAAGGTAGATAAAGCGGGAAGAGTTGTGATGGAGTTCATGGTGGTGTTGCGGCGTTCATTATTGCCATCTTACGTCATCCACCACACAACTCCCGTAGATGCATTCACGATGTCGCCTTCGCGCACGGTAGACTGCCAAGCTGAAGATTGAATCATGTATATAAACAGGATATTTCAAAACTATTATGGGTTTTCTCAGAATCACATTGGCTCCTGTGTTCAACTTGCTACAGAGCTGAACGCCGCTATGCCCCGAACATCCAGATGAGATCATTCACAACATCAAATGAACTTACAAACAGATATGAAAAGCCAGCCTAAGGCATGAAGGGAACTGGTGAAAATACATGAGGCGAATCTGTTCTTTGTGATAGTTGCATCCCGGATCTTGACGGGAACTGAGCCATACACACCCAAGGATCCATGGTGGACGAGGTTGTAATATCGACTTTGGTCGGCTCGACATGCTGATGCGTAGAGAGCTGGCAGAAGGGGGCTAGAGATTCGTTGAAGCCGCAATGTCTGTGATTAGAAAATTACAGTCCCATTGTCAGTTGCGAAACTCCTGGACGTGACAGACCTCAATCGGAACCCTCGTCACCCCCATCTCTCGCTCTTGAAGGAACTGGATATCTACACCTAGCCATTCAGCGGCGACGCCAAGAGTAAGCATAGTCCCCTTCGGCTGCCGGCATTTAGACATCCACAAACGCCTAACCAACTAGGATCGTATTGCCAGCCGAGGATGCGGCTTGGCTTGGGCCTAGAGTAAGCTAACAAGTTCTCGTTGAGCAAGGACGATAATGCATGTTAATTTTCATTGTGAGGAGAATTATAGATATCCCAGCTCAGATCTGCCGGTATTGAACGCCAAGCATCGAGGAAAAGGAAGTTTCCGCAGATGAGAACCCCGTGACCTCCTGTCAGCCGCCCCTGGAGATATCCGCAGTTCTCACCAACAGTCTCGTCGAACGTCAGCCCGAAGAGTGGGATATTGCCAAGAAGGCTTTGAACAATGGAATAGACATGGCTATTGGAGGATTATAGACGTTCAAGAGTGGGCAATTGAGTTTGAATCCCCGCAAACGACGACCGTTGAGAACTCTACGAAGGACAGATCATGCATAAGAAGTTCCATTTGGTCCCTCCCCTTTTCACTTTTCCCTTCAACCCCAGATCATACCAAACACTATTCGAACTAATACTGAGCTCGTGCCCGTCGCATCATGCGTATCGTTTACACGTCCTTGCCTTCTGAGCAACCATTGCCATGGCTGAACCCCTCTCGAAGGCTTCCACAGCACTGTCCTGCCACGTGGCCTCCGTCGAAATGTACAAGCACTGACATTGAAAAGATGACGGTCGACTCATGCGAGTGTCCCCCTCCAGCCGAACGGTGTAAAGACCACCCTTGCGGGGCTTGCGGTCATGATGCTCCTAAGAACGTCAAGGTCTACACGACCTGCAAGCAAAGCGAGGTCACTTGTGAGAGTTGTGGCCTCTTCTTCAACTCTCTCTGCGAAGAAAAAGCACGGGGATTGCATCACCAATACACCTATTCAAGTGGGTGGGGATGATGTTTGGGCCTTCTCCCTGGCCACGATAACCTCACACCACCAACAGGCTGGTTTCGGGTATTCTTGATATGAGCAACCAGGTGAACGCATTCGGTGACCAAGGATGGTTCTTTGCTCAGAAGAACTACGACGCATCGAGAGAGGCCCTGGTGCTTAACTCGTGGAGGGCTAGGACACACGAACAGTCCACATCCACCGCTGCGCCGTCAACGAGACGACTCGAGATGTCTTGTCCCACGAAGATACTGTTAAAGCGGGCCAGCTCACTCAGATGAAGAAGGATCCGGACTTGTGGTGTATCGTGAAGGCGGGGACAGTGCCACGACGTTTGCGACCAGCATCTCGGAGTTCCTGGAGGCGAATCATCCAGGGGTATGTGCTAAGCTTGTTGGGGCGGGTATTCTGAGGGACAACAATATGCGTACTTGGGCTTGTGACGACTAACTGCTGGATTGGGAAAGATGGGAATCTGTAAGCCCTCGACTACAAAGAGTCTTTGGCTGTCAGATTGAGGATGTGGTTGGGGAGAGGACGGAAATGAGGGAGGGTCTGAACGGCTATAAACTAGGCTGTTATAAGAGAGATTAATACTTCTCTTTTCTGCTAGACTTAACTACACCCTTATAGCAGCATCGCTTAACTCGCACACATTTGTCAGATCTAACTGTAGTCGAGAAAACCGGCCCGACCCTGTGCTGATTGCTTAGAGCCCGTTGGATGGTGTGTATTATCTTTAAACGAAAAAAAAAACAAAAAAACCCTTTCACTGCAGCATTGCAGGTGTTGGTTGTAATCGAGCCTTCTATGTTCCTTCAGAAGAAGACCCATGAGTTGCTTATCTCCTGGCAGCAGCCAAGACGGATAAAACAGGGAGGGTGCGGTGTTTTCTCAGCCAATAAAAGCGGAAATGCATCGGCATATTGCTGCCTGACGCCCAAACCTATAGCACGCTAGAATATTCATGCAGTGTGCCATCCAAACTGCACGTTCTGACGCTGTCCGAGTCGAACTGAGGTGGCGTACTAGGAGTTTGGGGGGGCAGCGTGATACGCCGTGTCACCTTTGAAGGGGCCTCGGTGGGACAGAGGAATGAGGTCAGACGGAGAGGGATAGGAAAATAAAAACACGTCGGGCACATGATTTGGGTAAAGCCTTTTCTTCTTCATATTTTCCCTTTCGTGCTTCACGGATCATGGCTACACTGCCTGAAACATCAAGTCTCGCAGACAACTTTCCACAATGGGCATCCAGTTGCCCAACCTGCAAAGACGTTTGGCACCACTTTGCAGATCCTGAATCTGCGCCCGAGATCAATCTTGGATCTGTTGAAGAAGCTCTTTCGACCACATGTCCGAACCACAAAGCACTAGTGCAACGATTCATTGATTATGTCCTCTCTGAGGAACCTCGTAATCAAAGTTCCAACATCACTGACGTGGGATTTCGGAAACCAGAGAAAGGCTTCAGCACAACCATTAACCAATCTTTGTCCAAGGGAGGCTATTATTGGAACCTACTATTGGTGAAAAAAGACCACGTTCCCAACCATCCAGGCAACGGGCGCTTGTTAGAACCGGATTGGGCTGATATCGAAATCATTAAGAAGTGGAAGCACAAATGCATTTTCTCCCATGGCGCCAAATGCGAAAACCCTCTCAAAGTCTGGCCTGCTCGACCCGCTTGGTTAGTTGATGTGCAGAGGAAATGCATTGTCCCTGGCCATGTCCCCAGCAGCTATGTGGCAATAAGTTACACTTACGGAAATCATACAAAGCCGAATATTACTACGAGCGACTTCGCAAGACTACAGGAGCCATTCGCTTTGGAAACCACAGAATTCTCAGACCGTGTCTCACCAATCATTCGCCACGCCATGTATCTTACTTCATTCATTGATGAGAGGTACCTGTGGGCTGATGCACTCTGTATCACTCACCACGACCCCGACGCTGCTTCTGAGCAGTTGGAGTCAATGGGAGCTATCTATGCTAATGCCATTGTGACTATTGTTGCTACGGATGGTGACTCCGAGTCTGGCTTGCCTGGCCTCGAGGGTATTTCTAACCCTCGAGGGATGAGCCAAAATATCATTCCATTTGGAGACGAGAGACTTGTTGTTCGGAACACTTTCCATCTGGACGAGATGATTTTCTTCCCTGGTTTTCCCCAACCTTACTATCACAGAGGTTGGACATTTCAAGAATATGCAATGGCGAAGAGAAAGATCATCTTCAACAATCTTGAGCTTCACTGGGTATGCAGATGCAGTGTCTGGCATGAGGAGTTGACTTCATATACTGAGATCGATGAAGAAGCCCTTACTCATTCCAACATCGTGATGGCTGGCTTCCCGGATGACTCGTCTCTTCGCAGATACCTCGATGCATACAACCAAAGGTCTTTAACTTTCGATGAAGATGCTCTTCCAGCTGTCTCTGGCCTTCTATCAGTTTTCGGTCGATCCTTCCAAGGAGGATTTCTGTATGGAATTCCAGAGATGTTCTTCGAGCATAGTCTAGGCTGGCGACCTGATCTGAATGGTGATCTCCAACGCCGCATCCCATCGGGAAGACCTATCGAAGATCAATTCACATCCTCTGGCCTTCCTTCGTGGTCGTGGTTGGGTTGGAAAGGCTTGGTCGATACGCGTTGCCAGACAGCGATTCGGGTCGACAGCAGCTACAGCACCATTGATGGCTATGTTGAAGAAGCATTCCCCATCACCAAGTGGTACACAAGTAGGTCGCCGACCGATCCACCCGAGCGAAGACGACGAATTCGGTCGACTTGGTACGAGAAACGTGATGGCTATAAAGATTTCACCAAACCTATGCCCTCTGGGTGGACGCGCCGAGATGCTGTCACAGTGCCATCACCTCACAACGAGCCCCGCCTCTACCCTGATGGATGTGATAGATATATTTTTAAGCATGAGGCTCTGCTTGAGAACTGGGAGAGGCCATTGGAGTGGTACTACCCATTCCCTGTGGGAGATATCCAGGAATCAACACCTCCCTTCATGCC
This sequence comes from Fusarium sp. FW16.1, assembly GCA_017654865.1. Taxonomy (NCBI): domain Eukaryota; kingdom Fungi; phylum Ascomycota; class Sordariomycetes; order Hypocreales; family Nectriaceae; genus Fusarium; species Fusarium sp. FW16.1. The sequence continues at coordinate 2,489,685 of JADNRB010000001.1, forward strand.
GGAGCAGACCGAATATCTATTCTGCGAGACGGTCAAAGCCCAACTATCGGGATACCAACAGGACTCTCATCAGTTGCAATACTCGTGCGAGCTCGAAGCAAAGCTTTGTGACGGATTAGGAAAGGCCATTGGAAAGTTGCACCTAAATAACAAGGATTCGTGGGATCTTTTTCCCGAGTATGTGAATGGAAGTGAGGCAGGGCTACCAGTTGATGTGGTAGCGGTGTGCAAACTGAAAAGATGTTCCAAGACATGGAATCGAGAAGAAAGGGGATTCGGGCTCCCGCTTATTAAGGAGGAGTTATACCTTGTACTCTGGGTTGAGTGGAAGGATGGTGTTGCATACCGACTTGCAAGTGGAGAAGTAATAGCAGCGGAATGGGAAAAGTTGAATCTAGAAAGAGTTTCTCTTATTCTTAATTAGATATATAGGTCATGGATATAAATCATTATTCATTACCCTGCTATTGCAAGTCTCTGACCGCAATCCACCCAAACAACAAAGGCGCCATCGCCACCCAGGTAGCTGCGATAGAAAACGCGCTCTGGATATCTTTCTTGACAACGGACCAAGCGATTCCGAAAACAAGTGCTCCAATGACAAAGACCACAAGCACGACAAAGTAGATGGATCTCCAATGCCAGCCCTCCTGGATGTGAATACCCCAGCCAAGTTGCATGCTGTCTTGTGAAGTGCTCAATGGTCCCTGTGCCCTTTTCGGTAACTGGTTCAGTATCGTCCGTTGAGGTCCGTGAAATGCATGAGGTTTCAGAAAGTAGTGCGTTAGACGATTTGTGCCGATAACGGGAACTTGGGCTGGTCTGACGGTTGGCGATGGCGAACAGTCGTATTCGTCATTTTGAACTCTTTCGGGTGGGGGAATGCACACGCAGTCTTTTCCACAGATTTCCTTGTGGCGGTGGACTTCAGCAAATTTGCTGTTGTCTGCTTCAAACTGGGAACGATTAGTAGTGAAAGATAACTCTGACGGAGACATACTCTGGTTAGAGAAATCGCGCTGACACTCCTGAATGTAAACCATGAACCGATACCTCGATGCCGGTAAACTTTCTCTCGTAGAAACTGGAACAGCTGTGTGTCATCCTCCACGTTTTGTAGCACAGGTTGGTAAAGTCCTGTAAAATGACGGCCTTGATCGATGCACATCAAGAGACACGGGGTCGTGTCGACCGCGGGCTGCCGGGTTTGTGAACTGGTGCGGTGCATTGGAAGGGTGCTCGCTTCTTCTTTCTTCCGTCCTAGGAAGTTGTTGAACTTATTACCAGGAACAAATGTTGGCCATGGCCATGTCAGGTCGGGACGGCCGGTTGGATCTTGGCTGGAAGAGCTACCGCTGTGTTGAGCCTCGCCAGATGACAGGTCCTGATTCTGTAGATTTTGTTGCAGGGCTTGTAGGGATTCGGAAGTTGAGCTCGAGAAATCATCAAAGAGCTGTTGCCCACAGGACTAGAGAAAGATGAGTAATGCTCGAACGTTGACGCCGTCTGACTTACACAGGTCCAGCGAATCCGAGCTTGTCCTTTGGGGACCGGGGGTGATCCAAGAATTGGTATCCCGGTCGAGATATTGTCGACTAGTCGTGGCAGATTCGAGGGTGGCTCTAATAGAGTTTTCAGTCTAGAAAAATCCCCGTTGAGTGATTGTCCTTACTATTGTTCCTGTTGGCTAGAATATCCTGCTTCAACGCTGCCCACGGAAACCCAGTCCAAGGCAGTCCAGCTGCCAATATGGGAGAAGGCGTCTTTTCCTTGCCTGTGAATGGATCTTGTCCTAGCAGACGATTTGTGCCCTCGTGCATCTGCCACCTTTTTGAGGCTATGAATCTGTGACTCTCTCTGCTCATTAATGTCGAAAGTTTAACATCGCCCAGGACCACGCATTTAACTTCCAGCAGATAGGATTGTAACATCTCAGCCTCTTTCCATCGGCGTTGATGCATGTAAACGAAGGACAGCTTGCTCATGATGTCCAGTGTTTCTGAGTGCTCCTCGCCTAGTCTCTCAACGCTTTGGATGACTTTTTGAGCATACCGCATCGCCATGTCGTTCCATCTTCCTCTAGACTCAAAATACACCTCGAGAGTTTGCATCACAGCTAAATTTTGTGCGTTCGTTATCCAAGAAAACTCTTCGTAGTATCGAAATATGGAAAATGCATTCAAGAGATAGGTGGCAAGGGTCGAATGCGCGATGGGCCGGCCATACGGGTAAGACCACCACAACGTTGACATAGCTTTATCGGTGGGTTTGATCATCTCCCCCTTATGCAGGATCAGCTTCTGGATGACCAGCTGAACCAGTCTGTGCATCTCAAAAATGTCGTCGTCTCTCTCCAACAAGGCAGAGCTCTTCTTGAGTTTGCTCAGTGAAGCGTCAGTTGACATTGGGTCCGGTGACCCCGCCGTTGGAAATTGATTCAGAAAGACTCGCAAAATTCCCTGGTGATAAAATAAACTGAAATGCTGGAGAATTTCATTTGTAAAGTCGTCTTCGCGCTCTAGCTTCTGTAACAAGATGAGGCACGGGGCAATGACTTCTGGTGGTAGCTTTGGCTCCTTGGGATCTGTTGCATCGAGTGAATCGCGTAGGTCGATCACGCTAGGCTGGACTCGCCTTAGAAGGTCCATGTAGTCCTCAATGGATATTGCGTTTGTTCTAATATATGAGATCGCCAAGGTGATGGCAAGTGGCATATAGCCGAGTCGAAGCGAGAGGAGATACACGTCCTCTTGAGGATCTGAATAGCGCAGGGCGTCTCGTATCAATTGGCTCGCCTCGTCTTTGTTCAGTTTGCCAACCGCTATCATCGACGCCCCTGTAAAAAGCCTGGACTTAGGATTCGTCGTGGTAAAGAGGATAGCCCCGTGACTGCACTTGGGCATGTACGTCGCTATGTCATGTTGTTTCATGTCGTCCGCATTGGAAAAGCCTGCCATTCTCTTCCCCTGTTCTGTCTGGAAGAATGACTCTATGTCATCGGCACCGTCGACAACCATGAGCCATGGTGATTTGGCCCTTTTCTCTAGCCACCATGGGACAAGGTCTAGAGGGTTGAATCCTATATCTGAGGATCCAGGAATGTTGCATTTCTGGGCGATGGAGGCGTATGACTCGTAGAGCTGTTCTATGTTGTTCGCTCGAACCCAGAATATTGATATATTCGGTTCTTCTTTCTTGAGAGAGTAGGCATGATGTAGAGCGATTTGGGTTTTGCTATACACGTCAGATAATAATATCGTGACAGGTTGAGTGGTGTAAGACTGTACCCAATACCATTAGGTCCGTACAAGCAAACTCGTGGTTGTGCTGTCCTCCGTGTTTTGAATATGCCCCTTTTAGAGGGGATAGTGAGCTCTCGCCTGACTTGATCGAGTATTTCTAGTCTGCCGACGAATCTCGAGTTGCGATAGTACGGAACAATAACTTTGAGGTGTGAGTTAGAGAAATAAAGTCGGGTGTTGCATACATTCTGTTGACACGGTCGGTCTTCGTGAACGCCAAAGGTATCTCCAAATCCATCCCCGAATGGATGAGGGTAGGGAGCCATAAAGTGTCCACAGGAAAGCCAGGGAAGAAACACACAATGCCACAACGGCAATAAAGAGCTCAGCATCCCAGGTTGCTTCTTGGTCTGAATAAAACCCCGAAGAAAAGGAGAGGGAATCCATTGTCAGGGGGCTTTGTCGCGAAAGAAGCGGTGCGGGAAGCTCATGACTTGGGAAGATGGAACAGTTGTGATGCTTTGAAGTTCAGCTGTGAAGTTCAGCTTCGAACTCAGCCCCAGTTTCAACCCAACCCAGCCACTGCCACTTGAGGAAGTTAGTCAGCTTTCGCTGACCTCCCTCTGACGAATTAGGATGCTCAGAAAGAGTCCCGGGAGTTCGCCTCTTGGCATCAAGTGAATGTGCGGGGAATGCGGAGATGTCGGGAGAATCTTCTGAGTCTAATAAAAAGGGTGTGTCCCCGGAATTTTTGCTCTCGTTTAGCTTCTTGTTCTTAGTTGTCTCAGTCACCATAAAAATGCCCGTCTCAACCGGTCGTCGTATGCCTCTCAGTTGTGAACCCTGTCGGGAACGCAAGATCAAGTGTCCTCGAAACATCAACCGAGGGAGAGGACCTTGTGAGACTTGTGTTCGTCGAGGGATCCCTTCTTCGGAGTGTGTTTATCTCCGGGACCAATGGCCCAGACGACAAAATCAGCCAGCTACAGGGGCTGTCGATAACTCAGAACTCGTCGCCAGGATTGATAGGCTGGAGGAGTTGCTGCGACAGAGCGTGTCTAATTCGGCAAGTCAGCAACCTCAGGAGCCTGTATCGAATCTTCCTTCGCCTGAATCGACTTTACCTCAATCCGCGGGCTCGTTCACTGGGCGCAATGAGGCGTCACCGCTCAAGGGCGTGTCTTCGAGTTCAATTGCGCCACCAGCTGGGATCATTATACGATACGAGTCTGGACACGAAAAGTTTGAACCATCCTCTTCCCGATGGTCTTCAATTCTTCGAGACAATCCCAATGTCAATGGGATCAAGACGGACCTCGACGGGAGCGACACTGGGTCGATGCCATTCACAACCAGCACCGCCACGATTGCAGAGCTTCTTGAGCTGCTTCCGCCTACTTCACACTGCGATGAGCTAAAGAGGACGTACTTTGACGTGTTTTCTCCTGTAAGTCTTCACCCTTTCTGGAATGCAAATGCTGACAGTTTAGCTCTTTCACATATTGCATGACCCGACATTCGAGGCCGATTATCGCCGCTTCCAGTCCGACCCCGAGCAAGTGTCTCTCCCGTGGCTCGCACTCCTCTTTGTCATCCTGAGCATCGCGGTCATAGCATTGCCGGAAGATAGCCCTCTTCTCCGTGAGCTGGGCCGTCGCAACTCGGCACTTGAGAACACATCGCTACTGAGCAGTCGATACCGAGGAGCGGCGATGAAATGTCTTGAGGCGGATCACTACCTCTGGCGACATAATCTGAATACATTACAAGCTGTTGTTCTTCTCATTTACGGCATTAACCATACCCACGGACAATCCTGGGCCCTGCTGGGCACAGCGCGCAACATTGCCTTGGCTCTCGGCTGCCATATCGACCCTACAGTCTTTGGGATGGATCGGATACGAGTTGAGGAGCGTCGAAGATGTTGGGCTGGACTCAACATGCTCTACACGATACAAAACACCACACTAGGAAACCTGGACTCGGCATTCACCCCTTCAAGTGTCAAGCCTCCCTTGAACGTCAACGACGATGAACTTGTCGCTGGATTTGAAGTACCTGTCGCAAGAAATGGGCCTACGCAGATGTCGTATCTCTTACTCAAGTTCGACCTCTATGGCCTTTGCACTCGCATCTGTAGTGAGGTTTTTGGGGCGTTGCATGCGCCTTCATACGACGCCATCCAGGCTCTGGACTCCGAGATTTCCGCCTTGCAAGAAGTCCTCAACTACAAGTATTTGTTCGACACGACACTCCCGGTTCATCATGCTGTTCAATTGAACATTTTGTTTGGGTATTCTCATCAACTCACGCTCCTCTTGCACCGACCGATTCTTCGACAGAGGACAGCGGACATGCGGTATACCAGGGAGAATCTACTTACATCGCAGAGGAAGTGCATCGAGAGTTCCCAGGCATTGCTCAGCATACATCGGACACTGTACGAAGATGCAATGTTCCGCCCATATCAGTGGTACAACCGCGGCTTGGGTAGCTTCCATGCGTTTCATGCCGCAGTGTGTCTGGCTCATATCTGTACAAGTGGAATGGGTGTCGATGCATCTACGAAAGACGTCTTGCGTCGGGAACTTCGGGCGGCACTCGAGATATTTGAGCAGATGGCAAAAACGGGAATGAGTGGCGTCTGTCAAAAAGCCACACCAGTACTGAAGAAGTTACTGTACGTACCCCGTTTGACTGTGTTTCGAACGCTGACAGAAGACAGTGGCATGATTACACCCCAAGATGTTCAGCATGCGGTCTCTTCAATGGCATGCGACAGCCCTGCACATCAAACCGCGGTGGGCTCTGATCAATCAGGGCTAGAGTTTCTTGAAGAACCGATAGACAATTTGGCACCGCAACAGTGGCTTTCACCTTCGACGATGGGTTGGGAAGAATGGGAGACGTTTTTGGAGAACAATTCTATTGCGAACGTACTCTAGTCTATAAAATGCATCGCAATCTTGGTCTATCGAGCCACACTAGACTTGAGCTACACTTCAGACTGGCTGAGCCTAGTCATCCAGACCGGGGCAGTTCTCAGATGTCACTTCTGTAATCTCCTTGTACTTGGGAGGGTCCGTCCAGATGATGTCGAACCTGTCACTCGGGTAGTTGTCCACATCATCGGCACCAAGCTCCTTGGCGAGATTGTTGAGTCGTTTGTGCTCCCAACTGAAGATGTTAGTCAAGCTTTACTTCAGACGATGAAACCTACCATATCAGAAATATTTCGCTGCCTTCGTAGTTCTTCACAACGCCTTTGACACACTCGCTGTCGTCTCGGTCACACGACGTGTCCACGGTAAGACCGAGATCTTGAGCCAAGGGTAGGACAGTATCGTACGGGCGCTTCCTGGCACCACCTGAGTCACATTAGCTTGTAAACCAACCATCATGAATCGCTCGTAACTTACTAGACTTGTAGGTCTGCGCCATGATGTGGCCAATGTTGTACTGTGAGCTCGCACCGAAAACGCTTCTCAAGCATTGAGCGCGCTGCTGGCCTTCTGCATTCAATCCATTGCCTTCCGCTGGCTTTTCGCCGTGTCGAATAAAGTAAACGGTAGGAGAGGCCGTCACAATGGAGGCGAGGAGCAGAAGGGCGGTGAGCTTCATCTTGAGTGAATGCTGCGATTAAAGACACAAAACCGTGTTTCACAGAAAATTCAAGACAGCTTATATATCTTGCTGCATCAACAAGTCGGTTGAGACGGCAATGCAGTGATCCTTCAGCTGTGCATATCACTTCCTGTTTGAGGTGACGGTGTCTAAACAACAGCTGTAGGATCTTACGGCCGTAGACGCACGTGTGGATTCGAAACAGATTTATTTGCCCTCTCACACCGCATGCCGTTCGCTCTTTATAGCCTTCCGTTTTGGTGACCGAGAATGGGGCTCGCTAGCTAAGTTCACGGCCGCATTGGCGTCTGTGCATAAGATGGATGTAGACAGAAAGTAGATTTCATGGAAACGTTGTTCAAAAGTTTGTTGTTGTAGTATTCTGAACTAAAAGAAGGTAGCAGTCATAATAGAGTTACCAACACATGCATGGCCTTGGAAAAGCTTAACCCAATAGACTGCAACGGACATGATCTCAACCTTCCATAGCGGCAGGCATAGAAGGTTAAAGGGTGGAAGGGGAAACCTTTTGAGTACAAAGTACTGTTATCATAAGCTCATGCTTCCTTGTAGAGAGGAAACGTTGGAACTTCAAAGGGGGTTGTTCCCCCAGCGTAAAGGCCTGCGCAACCAGCCCAGTCTAGAAACGTTAGTGTAATTTCTCAAGGACAACAAGGTACTCACAGCTAAGAATAGCAACCAAGTATCCGAATGCGTAACCGGCGTTGAGAACAGCAGTGCTCTGAACCATGTTTCCAGTTGCGAGAAGAATAAGGCAAACGTCAAGTGCCACCAGGTCCAGAAAGAGAACCCAAGAGCTTCGGATGGCTGCAATGGTGTAGATGACACTCAAGATGAACCAGGCCCAGAGATACAATGCAATAGATTGCTGAAAGTCTGGACTCAAATTGCCCTCAGAGTCCATGTATGCGGCAATGATACCAGAGCCAGGCAGGTAGATCATGCTGTAGGAAATGTTGAAGGCACCATAAGACATGAAGACTGCTGTTCCAAACGTGTTTCCGGCGACGAATTCCATAATTCCGACGAGGTACTGGCAGATTCCGCCAAAGAAGATGAGGACCGAGATCATGACATTCGGAGTCTGGATTCCGCGAGCGTGGACGCCAAAGCTCGAGATGAGAAAGATGCCTAACACGTTAGAAGGTATCTCAAGGCCGAGTGGGGTTCTTACCAGTTGCAAATGACAGTAGACCCAGAGGCGAAGGGTTTGCAAAGCGTCGATGGACCACTGGGAGAGACGGCTGAGTGCGGTCTTCAACGTGGCCTCCCTCTGTGAGGGTCTGACGGAGCTTGCTGTCTTCTGAAGACATAATGATTGAATTGCAATGATTGCAGAAAGAATATCCAGGACTGCATCGAAACTGCAACATCTGCTTCACCCAGCTAATAAATACTCGTCAGCACCACTAAACTAACCATCTTGAGCTACCAAGGCCTCAATCAAACGCCTAGAACGCCATGGTTGAACTACCCCAGATGAATGCCCTCTTCCCCATAGACTAACACGCTCGACTCATGAACCATCATGTGCTCATTTCCATCTCCGCTGTCGCCATTTCCGCCCCGCCATCTCCGCCATCTCCGTCTTCCCCGCAAAACCACCACACGGCGACATCTCCCGAATCCCGAGACAACAACTGCGACTTGCAGATCGGGGATTGCAGATTATGTATTTGAGCCGTCCTGCACCCGTTGAGACTCTCCAGTAATCGCCAAGCCAACTACGCAATCACGCACAATGGGCTCCATCACTCCTCTCGCTCAGTATGCGGCTTTTAGCCATCCCGACACGGGACTCGTCCGCATCGGACACTACGACATTGCCAAGGGTACCATTCAGCCTCTGAGCTTTGCGTCTGGTACGCCTGTGACGAGTCTCTACGAGGTGATCGCTGCAGGCGTGTCTCGGATTATCGCCGACGGTGAGCCCGTGTCTGCCAAGGACGTCAAGGTTCTACCGCCGATTTCCGGCCGAGACATTCTTGCTGTGGGAAAGAATTACATGGAGCACGCCAAGGAGTTCAACAGCTCTGGCTTTGACAGCTCCGACAAGACGGATCGGCCTAGTCACCCTGTTATTTTCACCAAGAGGGCTACGTCCATCATTGCGGATGGAGAAGAGATTCTGCCTCATGTCAACTTTTCTTCGACTATCGACTATGAAGGAGAGATTGGTGTCATTATCGGAAAAGCTGGTTATCGTGTTGCGGAGGCTGATGCGTGGGAGTATGTTTGGGGTTACACCATTATCAATGACATGACTGCTCGTGAGCGTCAACGTGACCACAAGCAGTTTTTCATTGGAAAGTCTCCTGATACTTTCTGTCCTATTGTAAGTTTCTTTTAATATGTAACAGGAGTCGCCTCGCTAACAGTTTAGGGTCCCGTCGCTGTTCCTAAGGAGTTTTTACCCCCATCTCTAAAGGTTGAGACCAAGGTCAACGGAGAGCTTAGACAGAGTGCCACCACCGAGGACCTCATCTTTTCGATTCCTACCCTGATCAAGACCATCTCTGAGGGTCAGACCCTGCAGCCAGGTGACGTGATTGCCACTGGAACTGTAAGAATCCTTCCTTCTTCTACCTGTTCTTGACTAACAGTATAGCCCGCCGGTGTTGGTATTGGCAAGAAGCCTCCAGTCTACCTCCAACCTGGAGACGAAGTCGCTGTCTCAGTTACTGGCCTTGGAACCCTCACCAACAGGATTGCATCTCCTGAGGCTGTCAACCCTACGGTTCAGCAAGTCACCTCCAACCTACCCTTCCAAGTCACAAACTCAGCCAAGACTCTTGGTGCCGGCGTTGGACTGACGCAATTAAACGACAAGTCACTCCACTACCAAAAGATTGGCTCTGGAAGCAACAACATCGTTTTTGTGCACGGTCTTGGTGGAACTCTGGATTACTGGACGCCTTTGATTTCACGTCTTTCCCTCGCCGAAGAAAACACGCTCCATCTCTTTGACCTTGAAGGTCATGGCCTCAGCACGACCCATCCTCTAAGCACCCTGAGCATCGAGTCTTTCGCCTCTGATATCAAGTCCATTTTCGATGCTGTTGGCGTCACAACCTCGGCGCCGGCGACGCTTTTTGCACACTCGCTTGGATGCCTGGCGTCCCTCAAGTTTACTCTTGACAACCCTGGCCTTGTCAGCAAGCTTGTTCTTGTTGGGCCCCCTCCTTCTCCTCTCCCCGAAGCTGCCTCGAAGGGCGCTTATGCTCGCGCTGCTCTTGTGAGAAGCAAGGGTATCCGAGCCGTCGTTGATGCTGTTGTCGACGCAGGAACATCTAGCCACTCCAAGAAGGCAAACCCAACTGCCATTACCGCAGTTAGACTCAGTCTTCTTGGCCAAGACCCTGAGTCTTATGCAAAGGCTACATGGGCTCTTGCTGGAGCTACTCAAAAGCTCAACGTTGAGGCTATTGAGGCCAAGACCTTGATCGTCACTGGTGACGAAGACAAGGTGTCGCCGCCCGCGTTGGTTGAGGAGTATGCCGGACGGATCAAGGACTCCAAGGCTATTGTGTTGAAGAATGTTGGTCACTGGCATGTGTTTGAGGATGTGGATGGCGTCGCTGGGGCTGTTGGCGAGTTTTTGAAGTGATTATAGAATAGAACAGAAACTGGAACTCAATAGACTGGTTATGAATTATTTGATTCTTGCATCTATAGACGCATCATGTACTTGATTTCTCTGGGATGTTCTAATTCTTACTAAGGCCCTTTAAGTCCTTTCAACTCTCGTGGAAATCAATGCTTCAGCGATGATATTCAGGGCGCGTTTACTGCATTTATATGAGATTCCGTTCAACTCCGTTACGTCATTCGAAAATCGCATCATACCTCTGGCCCATCTATCGATAACATGTGTTTCAAGTCACCCTGTTCAGTCATCCCCCGGCAGTTTTCTCAGTCCAACAAATCTCGGCGGCTCCTTAAACTTGTTCTCTATCCCCGCTGTCCGTCCTATTCGAAGCGGTCGTCCAAACTCCTCCAAGTCCTTTTCTCTGTGGAATCTCCAAAACTGCCAGCTGCAATTGCCGCTTCTGAAGGACCCAAGTACTCGAGATCCTCCAGGGTGCTCTTCCACAAATTCTGTGCAGTCGTAGACAATGTCATCGATGACAATCCATAAGAGGTCGACTTTTCCGGCAGCAATGACAATGGATTTTTCGATAAGGGGTAATTCTTCGTTTGGAGTGCTTATTGATGCTCGGTTGAATGATTTGGGATCGTCCGTGTCTTCGACAAAGTCGACGGATGGTGAATCCTTTGTGTTGCTCCAGTCGATTTGCACGGCAATGAGATTATCCCGCGTGCCCGGGTGAGATTTTCGGTTCATCCAGCCCATGATGAAATCAGAAGAAGAAAACTACAGGTATTGTTAACGGAGAAAGATCTCGAACACGGCCAAGACAAAAAGTTATTGGGTTCCCCTCATCTCTAGTCGCGGAGATGGCGGAGCGGGTCTGTATGACCAGCCGCGTTGGCTCGGCGCCGGCAGGTATGCTGCCGAACGTCCTCTTGTCTCCCGTAGCCCAAGAATCTCTTTCTCCGGGGAAATTTATTATAAGTACTACTGCTTTGGGTTTTCTGTCGCCCGGCACAGTCATGCTCTGTCAATCAGGCCTAAAGCTTAATCTTAAACGGAATCACGGACAATACAACGGGCCCGAGACTCCGAGAGAGAAAACATTTAAATATCTTCACACTGAGCCCTGCCATAGCTCAATTCCCGTTTCGTAGTTCCATACGTCGCTCATTCCAAGTCATGGCCAACTTTAGCCCTCTATATTACTTGTATCTCAAGATTGTTATTACTCTTTCACGATGGTCAGCATATCCATTCATGCGGTCCCTGTTCAAAGCACCAAATAGCAACAGAACTCTCATTCAGATTCCTTCCCGTGACCCGACTCGTTCCATCAAGGCATGGATTCACCATCCACCCAACCATGGCGAAAGCCTACCTGGGCTTCTTGTCAACTGGCACGGTAGTGGATTTATCTTGCCGAGCTTGGGGATGGACCACGAGTTTTGTGACAGAATGGCGCACGAAGCTGGGGTGGTCGTGCTGGACGCTGATTATCGTAAAGCACCAGAACATCCATACCCAGCTGCTGTGGAAGATGTGGAGGATATCCTGAAGTGGGTCGAGAACCAGCCCGATCGGTTTGACCTGAGTCGCATAGCGGTGTCTGGCTTTAGTGCTGGCGGCAATCTAGCCTTGGTTGCTGCATCTGAACTCAGGGGGCACTTCAAGAGTATCAACATCAGGGCGGTTTACGCATTCTACCCTCTAGTAGACCTTGACCGCGATCCAGAGCTAAAGAAAGTCCCAAATCCGATCAACCCATTCCCGGTTTTCTCTCTGCGCTTGTTTGCTACATGCTACATGCCTAGAGCAGAGGAACGTGCAAACCCAAGGGTATCGCCTACGTTCGCCGATCCTGCTCTCTTCCCTGATACAACCATCATCATTACATGTGGTGCTGATAACTTATCGCCCGAGGCTGTGGAGATGAGTCAAAAGTTGAAGGTGGGTGGCGCCAATGTTGAGGTTGTCCAGCTTGAGAATGCGGCACATGGGTTCGACAAGAGTGTTGAACCAGGATCGGATGCGTTCAAGTACAGAGAAATGATGTATTTGAAAGTGGCTGAAGATCTTAAAAAGCCCAGAGGACGACGCTCTTAACAAAGCGCAGATGTCGATTGAAAAGGCTGATCTTATCCGGAACTTTTGGACTAAGCCATCATCACATCAAGATCTGCAACATGAGTAGAGAATATAGATAGAAAGATGGCGGATATGATGCAGCTTTTCACAGGCCCATCCAAGTATCTGGCATAAACCTACCGTCTCTGTACCCCTGATGGCTGGGTCCATCCTTTAAAATATGACAAAGCGTCGGACCCTCGGGGCTGTGAAGAGCCCGCGATACCGCATTCCTCGGTTATCACGTTATTAGTCTAATTTAAGTTTACGCGTACCTCTGACGTATCTAAGAATGCGGGTTTACAAAGTGCACAAACTCCCGACCTTTCCGCTCTAGATTTTCCACCCTATTCTCACCCCTTTTATCAACCGTTAGCTCTGTATGCGAGACCCCGACAACTATTCACTGTTGTTTCTATTATCTGTGTTATTGTATTGCTAAAATTGCTCTTGTTTTAAACCCGAGCATGTCCGGGGCTTGCTCTCGTTCCTCTTTATTCTCACTTTTTCTGAGCCCACTTTGAATCGAGGCGCGTCACCAGGACCATTACCCAGCAATGTCCAACAGCGGCTCTCCAAAATACACACGAGCCCTGGCATGCATTCTATGCCAGGAGAGGAAGATCAAGTGTGATCGCAGGTTGCCCTGCTTCAACTGTGTCAAGGTGCGGAGAAACAGAATCTCACCCTGTGAACACCTCGCATTCCCATGAGCCGCCGTTTCCCCATCGGCATCACTTTTCAGACACGTTGATTCTTTAGGCTCCTTCCACCATCTTGGTCATGTACAGAGTCTGATCGTTGAACTCTAGGCAAGGGTTGAATGCATGCCGGGCAAGCAGACCCTACCTCGCAAACGCAGGCGGATGGCTGATCGGCTCTTCGACAAACTCGCGCATTTCGAGCAGCAACTGGACCGATTTATCAGTCAAGACGGCTCTGGCCTAGCCCCGGCGACTAATGGCTCTGCATCTCCTACCGAGGGTTGCCCTCATGTGGATGCTCCCCCCTCACCTCCTCTGTCGCTGTCCCAATCCCTATCGAAACCAGCAGGGAAGATGGTCCAAGGTAAAGATGGCGTACGATACATGGACAGCCATCTAGGAGCAGCCATTCATGAAGAGGTATACTTTCCTAACCGCTGTCCAGCAGAATCTTTTCTAATACCTCATGCAGCTTCGGGCCATTAGAACCATGCTTGAAACCGATGCGAGCCTTGGTGAGGAGACACCGCCTCGAGATATGGCTGGAGATAATCCCCTTGCAGCCGAATTCGTGACGGCTTCCTTTGCCTCTGTCCAACCCAGCACAGTCCAGGCCTATACTCTTTGGCAGGTATTCTTGCGCCGAGTAAACCCTTTGACCAAAGTGATCCATACCCCATCCGTGCAGCCCTACATAGCAGAGAAAGATTCCAGTATAGAAGCTATTCCTCTCAATTATCAAGCGCTACGCTTCGTCATCTTTACTCTGGCTTCCATGTCAATGTCGGAATCGGAATCACAACAAAGGCTGGGATGCTCGCGCCAAGATGCGATTAGCAACTACACACAAGGCGCTGAGATAGTCTTGAGGAAACTCAACGTCATGAAGAACTTTGACATGGTAATATTGCAGGCTTTGGTGCTGTACTTGGTAAGACATCGCTGACCCCTGACTGGCGACCAAGACTCATTGTGTCTAGCTCTCTATTCGAAATCGCTATGGCAAGGACATGGCCTGGATCCTAACCGGCGCGGCTCTCCGGATGGCCATAAAAATGGGATACCATCGGGATGGTGAGTTCCTGGGCCTGTCTCCTTTTGAGACGGAGATGCGAAGGCGCATATGGTGGCACATCATGCTGCAAGATGTCAACCACACCTTGACCTCGGGTTTGAGCTGCTCTCAGATGCCCATCAGCTGGGATTGTAAAATGCCCCAAAATTTCAATGATGCCGACCTATTCCCTGGATCCGTCGACCCCGTACAGCCTCGTGAAGGCCCCACCGAGATGGCCTTTTGCCTGATCCTCTACCAAATTGCCAAGTCTATTCTCTCTCTAGAGAGTCTCCGTGGCACAGCAGGACTCGAGATCGCTACTATCTGGAACACTGAAGATGTTGCGGCAAACCCTGCAGCTTCTGCAATCCTTCAAAGATACAGGGAGGATATTAACGCACTAGACCAAGTTCTAATGGATATTGAACGTCGATATGTGTCTGGATCCGCTGGCAGGGTCCATGCCGCAGCTCTGAGCCTACGGCGCGTCCTGATTAGCAAAGGCCGAGAGATGATAGTCCCGATGATGGAGCAGCCCGAATGGGGGACCGAGATTTTTACCATCGAGGACAACCTGTTCAAGGTTCTCATCATCAAGAATGAAGTCTTTGCTAGCTTCGATGAGCAAATGGACTCGGCAGACTTCCTCTGGTATTCAAAGATTCAGTTTCAAAGAGGCAGCTTTGCTGTCATGACCTCGAGGCTTCACCAAAAACCAGTTGGAGGCCTTTCAGATAGAGCCTGGCGTGTCGTCGAGGCGGTATACAAGTTTCACCCAGAGCTTTTCGACATGAGCGATAGACCCTCGATGGCACAAGCATACATCACCCTCAAATCATGGAAAGCTCGGCACGAAGCTTTGATGATGACTGGTTTCTCGCAGATACCAGATTATATCAACCAACTCCAATTATGCTGGGATTGCTTTACCTGTTCTATGCCATCGTGCCAGAATTTGGATCTGACGGCGCTACCAAGCGGCGACTTGGGTCAACTGTCCGGGGATAACTTGGCTTCCTTGGATACGAACTGGACCTGGCTGGGAAATTTAGATCCTGGTTTAAATCTGGATCTGTCTTTGCTACTTGGGGATAACAGCGGAAAAGATGTAAACTGGAACGGGTGGACTTGATAGTGCTCAATTTCTGCACGAGACGGGGCATGGGGACAACAAAATCGATATGAGACGCTTGGTGGAAATAGAAAGCATGTTTCTTGCCTCGTGTCGTATAAAGCCGTGAGCTTCTGGATACTTGAACCTTGAGGGCTGGTTTACTTTGGTCTTGGTATTTTCTACTTTATCATAATACCATAGCTGCGCGAGACGCTTCACCCTATAGAATGAAAGTGCATATATATTTGAAAGAAAACCTCGGCGCCATTGAAGGGAACGAGCCTCCTCAGAAGCCCCTCCAAGTCTCTGGATGGAAATGCCTACACCTTCGATGCATTCGTGACACACCACCACGGGACGTCTTAATCTACCTCAGATTCGATGCTTGCTAAGCTGATTCTACCAAAGGAGAAGTGGACGATTATTAGAACGACAACAAACTTGGCCGCTCAGTGTGACTGCCCAAATCTGCTCGGCCCAAATGGCCTTGCTGCCAAGTCCCGAGTTCCCCTCATCTCCTTGCTTGCGCGAGGACTGCCAGAGCGTATTAATCTCCATTATTAGAGCACTATCTAAGCCTCTATAAAAATTATATCATATTACATTCATCTCTTATCTATATTTCAGTAAGCCTAAGAAGAGGCTCATTATAATTATTCTAGATCCCAGCTCGGTACATAATGGCAGTCCCCGCGTAAGCAAGGAGATCACTAGCCGCGGAGATGACGGGGCGTCGATCCCCCACTCTCCAAGACGGAGATGGCGGCGATGAGCGGACATGAATGTCTCGGAACTTTGCCATGACAGGCCAGGTGATGCAAGCCACGGAGCGGAGGTGTCGGCAGACGGGCTGGCCAACCATCCGACCTCCCTACATAACTACGCTTCCCCACGGGGAACCTGGATCCACTCTAGCATTGACAACTCTGTGTTTAAGCATTTACAATGACCAAGGACGACATTACAAAGGCTTCGTGGCCCCAGGGCGCTCATGATTCGTGGGGCAAGGAGCCGATTCATGCTCAAAAGGTTCCCAGAAACGTCGAGTTTATCAACAACTTAAAATTGGACAAGAATCTTCAGCCGAAGGAGTATCATATTGACGGTACTCACCAACGGTCAAAGATTTTGTTTACAAATGTCAAGATTCTTGATTCAACAGGTCGAGAGCCATACACTGGCGATGTATTAATCGAGGGTGAGTTTGATACAGACCTTCGTGGGTAGAATTAACAAGAGCAGGCGAAAAGATTGCGGCGGTTGGCCAGATCCCCAACAAGGCAGAGCTTGAACGAGACCCTGTCGTTCGAGTCTTTGAGGGTAGAGGAAGAACACTCATGTCAGGCTTGGGAGATGGCCACACGCACTTCACCTGGAACGGTGGCGACCTCAACCGCCTAGGCGACCTTGACGTTGAGGAGCACGTTCTCCTGACTATCAAGAGCGCTCAATGCTTTCTAGACTCTGGATACACCATGTATGTTATTTACCAGTAATTTGTTCGCCACTAATTATCTAGGTGCTTCGGAGCAGCTGCAGCCAAGGACCGACTTGATGTGGTTGTTCGAGATGCCATCAACGCGGGAGACATCCCAGGACCTCGATACCTGGCCAATGCACGAGAAATTGCCAAGCCAGAGGGCGAACTGGTGGCAGGCATTACACGCTTCGCAGATGGTCCGCAAGGTAAGTTGCCAACCTCTTGACGAAAACATTGCTGACTGTTTAGAGATGCGTGATGCCATCAAGTATAACATCGAGACTATCGGTGTTGACAACGTCAAGCTCAGCATCTCGGGCGAAGAAATTACCGAAATTCGATCCGCTCAAGACTGCTACTTCTCGGACGAAGAGATTATTGCGTGTGTGGACGAGGCTCACAAGCGAGGGAAGCGAGTCTGCGCACACGCCAGAGCCAGGGATTCGGTCAAGATGTGTGTCAAGCACGGCGTGGATGTGATTTACCACGGCTCTTACGTGGATGACGAAGGTACGTCACCTGAAAACAATGATTACCCGGGCTAACAAGGTAGGCATGGATATGCTCGAGCGGGACAAACACAAGAACATTGTCGTGCCAGCAATCAACTGGCTCTACGCCACGACCTACGAAGCCGATGCGTTTGGATACACTTACGAAGCAGCGGAGAAGGCTGGATATAAGCGAGAGCTCGACATTGCGGTTGCAGGGTTGCGTGAGATGCACCGACGAGGGATTGTCGTATTGCCAGGGGGGTACGTGATCGATACCACCTACCTTATTCAGAACTAATCAAGATAGGGATTATGGATTTGCGTGGACGCCGCATGGAACCTATGCTCGAGATCTTGAACACTTTGTCAAGATGCTGGGTTTTACACCTCATGAGAGTATCATTGCTGCCACTGCGGGCGTTGCAGCTCTTATGATGAGAGGTCACGAGCTTGGAAAGATTCAGCCAGGATATTTTGCGGACTGCATCCTCGTCGACGGAGATCCTCTCGAGGATATATCAATACTCCAGGACCACGACAAACTCAATATCATCATCATGAACGGACGAGTGCACAAGGCTGGAAGAAAAGAGTACATCAGAGACACGTCGGGGTCTTTGTCCACGGGCATCCCTCGTCACTTGACGGAGGAGTTTCCTGAGAAGAGACCTGCTATGCAAAAGTCGTACTAGGATTGGTAGCTTGGTCTCGGGGGTATATTTCCGAATGCATACAAAGAATGATACCAGGATGTTGTTCCAGAACGTGACCCCGGATTAATCCCTCTTCACATGCTCCGACTAGCCAGGCGTTCCTGCACCGGCGAGAAGTAATTCGCCGAACCTTTTGCGATAGAGGCCTCACTGTTCTCCAAAGCTGGAATGGCGTCGCCAGCTGTGGCATAGCGTCACCTCCAATGGCTAGTCTGTGACCTTCAGTGACATACTCGTAAGATGTCGTCGTACCACGAGTCAGCGATTCAGGGTCCTTGTTAATCAAGCCACGATTTACAACCAGAGCAATTTTGAATCCTCTCGTACCGACAACTTGGAGACTTTCCCAGGGTCCCAGGGTTTAATATACCTTTTTTTACTCCGTACGTGTCTGTTTATCCCAACTTTTGCGCATGCACCACGTGGAGCCCCTTGCGTTTGCCTCCTTCGGCGGAATTACCCAACGCGTGCCTGTCAGCGAGGAAATACGGTTGCCAGGTCTACCTTGATCCTTCGGGTGATCCTTTCATTATCGTTTAGCACGGCCGATGCAGATGAATGAGATCAAATTTCCACAAAAGAGATCAAGGTTCGTACTTTGGCCAGTAGCTTAATGCGTTGGGTGGTTTCTGTGCCGAGAGACGCGGAAAGCTTCAGACGGAGTGTTCCAGGGAGGTTCAGCTAGAGTCAATCATTACTCAACCTGGCAATTGGAGAAGTAATTAGAACAGTCCTGTGGAGTGATGTCTAGGGCTGACGAATTCTGGAAGACGTTGGCTTCAGGGGCAGCCAGTCCGTGTTATCGAAGGAGGTGGGGATGATCCACAGGGTCGACTCCCAACCAGGGACTTCTTGAGTCAAGCGTCGAGGGGGATTCTTCCGTAGCGCGACCCTCCGCGTTTGAAGCGACGGTTGAATTTGTTCCAGGCGAGTGAGTTTCCGGTTCAAGAGTGGATTGAGTCGAGGCAGTGTGGCTTCGGAGAGTATCTTTTTCAGGTACAGCTTCGTTCAAGGATCATGTTCTAGACGTCGAGATGAACCTGGGGAAGAAAAAGAAATCATATAGCCCCAGTTCCATCATGCAAGTCACGCGTGCTGATCACAGGACCTGTCATCTATCACTCCATGCTCCTCCCAACATGAGATCGTGCAACATCAGCTGCGACGACGATCCAACACGAGACTTTTTCATCTAGCACCTTGAATGTCTCGTCTCTCCTTTGACATCGGGTAAAACGGTGCCGGCTTGGTATCTTAACCCCGGCCTAGCTCCCTCTAGTTCCTGAACAATGCCATCCTTGCACCTCCAAAACGCCCATGTCCTCGTCCCATCTTGACTGGTGGATTCCCATGCCCGGATCTCTCCCGGCTCCAGAGCAGCGGGTCGGCGGTCGCTTACAAGATTCACATGGAGTAGCCCCAATTTAGGCGAGCATCAATCTGTGGATCTTGCCGTCCAGGGGCCGCTCAGTATATATCCTTCGTAGCTCCGTGGAACCGCGGGCATTTCCCCCAGATTTGATCTTTTTGGTTGTCGATCATCATGAAGTGGACTTTGCCTCTTCTCGCGGCTTTCATGCCGTGCTGGCTGGCCGCTGCCACCAGCATCTCGACAAAGGAGCTGCTGGCTGAGCTACCCCAGTGCGCTGTAAGCCATTCCCGTCTTTGGTCTGCGCCTCGCGCGGTCGCGCTAATCTGCCAAGTAGGGATCGTGCCTTGGCGATGCGATCTCAAAGTCTGACTGTGACTCTGCCGACGTCAAGTGTGTCTGCACTAACGAGAAGGTTATACCTGTGGCTTCGATATGTGTCGCAGGCGGCTGTACGGTCAAGGAGTCTTTGAGTATGTCAATTTTCTTCGGTAATGGACTCTGCTGACTGGAAAGCCACCCAAAACATGACCAATACGTACTGCCAAGTCCCAGTCCGTGACAAGACGAGCCTCTTTATCAATGTGACCATCATCCTTGGCACCTTTTCAGGCATCTCGATTCTCCTACGTATCGGATCCAAGATTCTCATCACAAACTCCGACTTTGGCCTCGACGACCTCTTTATCGTTCTTACACTCATCTTCGGTATCCCCTCGACGGCGATGAACATTCACGGAACGGCCGGACACGGAGAGGGACGCGACATCTGGACACTAGAGTTTGACCAGATTACAAAGTTTGGCTTCTTCTTTTGGCTGCTCGAGGTGTTTTATTTCGCGCAGGTGTCGTTGTTGAAGATGTCGCTGTTGTTCTTTTACTTGCGCATCTTTCCTGGCCCTGCCCAGAAGCTCCTCTGGGGTACTGTCATCTTTAATGCCATCTATGGTGTTGCCTTTATCTTTTTGGCGGTATTCCAATGCTCACCTATTAATTTCTTCTGGCTTAAGTGGGATGGCGAGCACAAGGGAACATGGTAAGTGGTCTTTCAATCTCTTGATGATGCAAACTAACAGTATAGTGCCAACGTCAATGCCATCGGCTGGGCAAATGCGGCCATCAGCATTTCCCTGGATATCTGGATGCTGGGCATTCCAATGTGGTATCTTCGAAACCTGAAGCTGCACTGGAAGAAGAAGATTGGTGTCGCCGCCATGTTCATCGTTGGAACTTTGTTAGTACTTCTCCGCCCTGATTCATAATCTTGGCTAACTTTTCAGCGTCACCATCGTGAGTATTATTCGTCTTCAATATCTCGTCGACCTGGATTCCTCTCAGAATCCCACGTACGATCAAACAGATGTTTCCATCTGGTCAACAGTGGAGATCAACGTCGGCATCATCTGCGCATCCATGCCCGCTCTTCGTATCCTTCTTGTCCGTCTCTTTCCCGTCCTCGGAGGTTCTTCCTACGATTCGAGCAAATACAACAACTACGGCGAGCAATACGGTCGCAAGTCACACATCATGAGCCGGAGCCGTGCTCGCGTAGAACTCCCCTCTAGGACGGGGGACTCGATACACGCGCCGGACCACGGCGGGATCGAGCTGCAGAGGACGTTCAAGGTGCAGTATAGCGATGGAGGAGATGAGGCAAATCTTGTGACGCCGGACAAGTATAACAAGTCTCATGTAACGACTACTACGAGTGCACATAGCACTAGCGAGGTGTCTCTTTGATGTGGTATGAGTGGTTTTCTAAATAGCGTAATGGATAATAATAGATGCCGTAGAATTAAACTACCGCTGATCACTACGCACGGCGAAGTCTTTATTTTGAGTAGAGTTTGTGAACCAGATTGTTGGTTCTGTGATCGGCGGTCAAGGAGGTTGCATCGTGGGAGTAGCGAGCAGGGGTTGATTGTGTACCATGGAGATCTGCGCCTGAGGGTCTTGTACACGAGTGGATTTATGCAGATGATAACTGCATGCAGGATGCTTGTCTTCGAGTGGACCAAAAAAATAGCAAAGTAGCATCAGCAATGATTGCAGTGACGCTATCCAGACCCAGGAAGTGATGCCCTAGGAGTACGACAATCTTGTCTTAAACTCTCCAACCTAATGAGAAGGCCTTCTCAGTACATTACTAGTATTTATCTACTCTTAGTATAGGAGTGATTTAAAGAGAAGCCCGGCTATTGTTCCATCTCTAGACATCCAGGTGATGCCCTGACTCCTAATCATGGTTGTTGCACCCCGTCACATAGTCAATCTTGACAAAGCAACCCGCCGACGGCTCGAAAAGGCAAATTGGTAATATCATCCCTCGACTGCATTGCTTACTATGTACAGTTCCTCTTCAACATCGCGGTCCTCGGATGGCGGCTCCTGACCAGGGCCAAGAGGAACCCAGTTCTCTACCTGCAACTCAACCAGTATCACCTTAGATCATGTCGACCTACGTGACCCCCCTAATTCAACAACAATCGTTACCCAATCTTCGTCGCGATGAGGGAAAACAGCATCGACTGCATAGCCAATATTTCTTTTTCCTTGTGTACCACGGCCTACAGAGAGTTGCAATGATCCATATACACAGTGAGCCCGGAAGATACTTTAGAGCGTTGGGATAGAAATAACGGCGTCAGCAATGCCGTTGTACTTCTTGTCCCCAAAATTGCCACCGTTTCCAATCAAAAGCCTTCTGGTTCCCTTGACAGTAATCTCTCTGACACTGCGGGAATAGGCGGACCAATGGTTAATATCAACCTTCTTCCACTTTCCGTCGGCTGGGTTGTCACCTTGAATGAGAAGGTTTTCGGAAGAAGTGGTGCTAATAATGATGATGCCAGAGCCATCACTGGTGTAAGGGTTACGGACCCAAGTCACATATGGTCCGCTAGTGAACAGGCTGCCGTCGGTGGCTTTGAGTCTGGTTCCGGGGATGGATCCAAAGGCGAGAGGGCTATCGGAGACTTTGTAGTAGATTCTGCAGGCATCGACACCACAGCGTTCCCAAGTCATGATCCACTTGTCAGTGCTCTCAATATGAGCGACAGTAGTCATGCCGGGGCGAGCGTTATAGTTGCTCTCGGCCTCATCCTCGACAATATCCGACCACGTTTTAAGATCAGTAGTAGTGGTATGAACGAGCTTCTGAGCATGCTTGGGGTCCCGTTGGTCAGAGTAGTAACAGACCAGTTGACCCTTGTACGTTAAGAAGAAGGGCTCCCATAGTGCTTTATTGCCATTCTTGATGGTATTCGGTCCATCGCCATAGGCAATATGAGAGACAAACTCCCAGGTTTTTGCACCATCTTTACTTGCATAAAGTTCGATGTATACGCCACCTTCCAGGCTTTCAGGGGTCGAAACACCAGACGCCAAAATGGTACCCTTGGCATAATCGCCAAAGTCAGTTGGAAGAGCATACAGGAACGGTTGGAATCGCATGCCCCAGCCGTTCTGAGTGTCTTTAACAGCACTGAAATTGGACCAAGTTGCACCACCATCCACGGACTTGTAGATAGGGTCTAACTAATCACTTAGCATCCGTAGTATATGAAAGAGTTGATGGAAGACTCACGGTTGACGGGGTAGGCTTTAGACTCGGCTGGGTAGTTTTCCCAAGTCATGAGCAGCGACTCATCAGGCAACTGGAGTGATCGAGCATAGAGCGTGCCCCAGAGCTGAGCATCTGCTGCAGGCTTGAAAAATTCGTTTCTGATAAAGTTGGAGAAAGGGGTAGGAGCGCGTTTCTCGAGTACGGCACCGCAGGCTGTGGTAACAGATACCAAACCGAGAAGGATAGACTTGATCATCATTGTAGGGGCAGATGACAGGTAAGATGGATGTTCTTGGTGTACGATTTGAAGAGAATTTATTTACCAGAGGGAAATTGAAGCTTTATATATCTTCACAATCCAGTTGGATCAGGGGTAGCAAAAGAGGCATAGCTAGCTGCTTGATGCCATATATGATGGCAACATGTAACTTGCGGGGAATCAGAATTAAACTTTGCCATCAATGAGGAACTGCGTGGCAGTGTTGGGCAAGCGCTATGTAGTACGTAAGTTCCGCTACTCCTTGACCAAACGGATACTCTCGTAGATCCTCCAGATTTAGTCAAATGGTGTGTTGTAGACTGATTAAGACAAATAGCCTAATAACGGAACTACTGTTAGGTAGGCTGGATCGCCATGCGGGGAATTGTCTGGGGTAATTAGCGTCTGTCATATGGTCTGACCCCTTCGGGTTATGCCCCGACATTCCGCGGATTGAATTTACCCCTGGTTCGCGAGGCTTTTCACCCGATACTCCGCGATAACTAACTGACCGCATGACTACCTAGAATATACCTGTGGGCGCATTTGGATAGAGTCGTTTTCATTACGGCAGGTCTTCATATTTCTTTTGCCGGGTGAACAACTTCAGGCAACCCTTTCATCCCCTCTTGTCTCCATCTATAGCATATTGTCAACCCTTCACCTTTCAACTCAGTGTCGACCAACATGAAGAGCGATATACCACCAACATTGTTACATCATCACCATCCTGTTGATCATGAAAAACAACAGTCTCTGACCTTTGACAGGGCTGTAAAGGAAGTTGGCCTCGGTCACGATCCTTCAGCTGTCGCTGCTCGTCTACTGACTGAACTGTCTTTGACGGAGCGTTTACATCTTCTGGATGGAGATGTACCATTCTGGGAGGGCCTTTGGGGAATACTCTGTGATCGATATAATCGCAAGCCATTCGTCATGGGTGCAATTCCTCGCCTCAACATACCGGGAGTCAAGTTCACGGATGGGCCCAGAGGCGTTGTCATGGGCTCGTCAACTGCATTTCCAATTTCCATGGCCCGCGGCGCCACCTGGGACATTGAGCTTGAACGCCATATTGGCAACGCCATCGGACTAGAAGCCAAGGCACAGGGCGCAAATTACTTTGCCGGCGTATGCATCAATCTTCCACGTCACCCAGCGTGGGGTCGCATCCAAGAAACATACGGAGAAGACCCATTTCTGTTGGGTGAGTTTGGAGTTGCACTTACTCAGGGCGTTCAAAATCATATCATGGCATGTGTCAAACATTTTGCCTTGAATTCGATGGAGAATGCACGATTTCGAGTTGATGTGGAGGTCGAAGAGGACGTCCTTCATGAAGTCTACCTTGCTCACTTCAGAAGGGTTGTTGAAGCTGGCGTAGCTTCAGTAATGTCCTCTTACAACTCGGTTAACGGAGAATGGGCAGGGCAAAGCAAGGCTCTCCTCACAGATGTACTTCGGGAACAGTGGAAATTTACCGGCTTCGTTGTATCGGATTTTATTTTCGGCCTACGAGATGCCGCACTTTCGGTCGAGAATGGTCTCGATATCGAAGCGCCTTTCGCGCAGCAACGGGCAATGCATCTGGAGAATGCCCTTGGCAACGGCAAACTATCTTGGATTGATGTCAACAAGTCAGCCAGGAGGATTCTACAAACACAGCTCCAGTTCGCCTCTCGATTTCTCTCAGAGCCACCTGATGCGTCAGTTGTCTTTTGCAAAGAACATCGACAACTCGCCCGGGAGGTTGCCCAACGATCAATGGTGCTGCTAAAGAACGACACAATCAACAGCACGCCTCTCCTCCCACTCAAAAACGCAGACATATCTCGTCTGGCTCTCATTGGTCGCCTGGCAAACAAACCCAATACCGGGGACAAGGGCTCCTCCCAGGTATTTTCACCGACGGTGGTCACCCCTTACCAAGGACTCAAGGAGGGGATACCCAACGTTGAAATCATTCTTGAAGATGGTGACAGACCTGAGTCTGCTGCAAGAGCAGCTGAGAAAGCAGACGTTTCAGTTGTTGTCGTGGGCTACGACGCCAACGACGAGGGCGAATATGTGGTGCCTTCTCTCCAGAACGATCCTGGTTTATCGGAGCTGTTCCCCCCGACTGAAAATCCTGACCAAGAGGAGATGCTGTCGATTGTGCAGGGTAACCCAGTTCAAGGCAAACAAAGTTCAGCTTCGGCACTCGAAGTCGGTGCTGGCGGCGACCGACTGTCCCTGAGACTAAGACCTCGAGATGTTGAGATTATCAATGCAGTGGCGTCTGTTAATGCCAAGACAATTGTTGTACTTATTTGCGCCGGCGCTGTCATAATGGAAGAGTGGAAAGGCAAAGTCCCCGCTATCATGATCAGTTGGTACGCTGGGGCAGAAGGCGGCCATGCACTCGCAGATGTTTTACTGGGACGGGTCAATGTTGGGGGCAGATTACCATTCTCTATCCCAAAAGATGAGAGCCACCTCCCTGATATTGATATTGAAGCATCGGCTATCAAATATGATCGTTGGTACGGTCAAGGCCTACTCGACAAGCTTGGAGTCGATGCTGCGTTTCCACTCGGATATGGCTTGTCTTATACCGAATTCAGGTTCAATAACCTCGAGTTTGAGCCCAGAACGGAACCCACAGGTCATAATGGTGTCAAGGTGGCCGTCGACGTGGAAAACACAGGTCAAAGATCTGGGCATCACGTCGCCCAAGTTTATGGATATCCTAACATGGCTGAGTTTCCACACCGAGTCCTTCTTGGTTTTGGCAGCGTCCATTTACAAGCTGGAGAGTTGAAGCGGGTATTTGTCGATGCATCGTTGCGGCCGATTGAACGATGGGTTGATGGTCAGTTTTGCTTGTTGGTTGATCACTTCGAGATTGAGGTTGCAGCATACGCCGGGGATAAAGACGGAATCCGCAGAGTGTATCAGCTTTAGTCAAGCCATAGCCTGTCTGAGATGCTGAAGCAGATGGAATATAGAACTATTAAACAAACACGTTACTGATTACCAGAAACTTCAATTATTGGACAACTTCGAATAGCCATGTCATGGTTTGTAAGACCGAAAGCATTCCTTCAGCTTCATTGCTCCAGTACTCAACCATCTTCAGGGTTCCTGAAACAGCATTCTTCCAGCCTAAAGGTAAGAGATTTGAACCAGGGTACATGCGGGCAAACCCGAGCAAGACGCACGCGCTTCTTGCCGAGGTTCGCAACATGAGCCAAGTCCCGTGGTGACGATGATAGTAACCTGGTGCGTTGACGAGAAGCCTATCATAGTGGAAAGCAAGAGCAGTCGCAGTTTCTTCTTCGGCAAGTTCATGATCAGCGACTCGATTCAGAGCCACATGAACAAAAGCCCAAGAAACGAGCTCATGGATATATGTTATGCGACCACGTAGAACAAATCGAATGACATCGTCCTCGGCACCTTGATGGATGCTGACCTGCGGTGGCAGCGATGTCTTCCACGCTTCAAGCTGGTCTGATGCATCTTGGCCAATCTCACTCAGAGCTTTCGAGACCGACGGCCAGTCCTCATGCTGAATCTGAGTCATGGACCGCCGAGCGTTCACCTCGAGTCTCCAGAGCGCTATCTCGGAGAGGTAAAAGTACCACGCTTGCTCAACATGGCCTTCACATTCCCCAGGGGGACTGGGAAATAATTCAGGCGGGTCATCAACTAGACAAGTAAAGCTGGACATTCCCAGTTCTAACCTGAGCTCTTGCTCAGACTTCCAGCATGACCACAGGACACTCTGCTCCGAGGCCTCACGAGAACTTATCTGTCCCATATCGTGATCACGCTTTTGGGTGTAAGCAAATGTTTGGCAGATAGCCAGGCCATGGACAAAGGTCGTCCAAGCCTCGACGGGGCGCATCAGCGACATGAGGAGAACTCCTGATAGAAAGGCGCACTGGGCCTGTATCAGTCCCGTGGGACCCAGCCCCCCACCGAGTCTTCTCTGCGCTGCGCTGAGCAAGGAAATTGCCATGCGTCTGTCTGCATGCGACAAAGGGAGAGTTTCTTGCAAGGGACAAGCAACAGCTCCATTGGCGCAGACCAGAAGAGCTAGACCAGACTCCACGTCCCAGTCAAGTCCCTTTGCGCACAATCTCGAGACTAGTCTTCGTGTTTCCGTCTCATCCAGAATTGGATTCTTGACGTGTATGTGGGCAAAGAAGTTGTCGAGCCATCGGTCGCATGATTTCCGGTCGAGGATGTCGCCGACCCATGAGGTCTCTGTATTATTATTGCCGCATTGTGGCTGTGATGCAAGGGATTGTTGTGTGTTGGCTGTAAGGGCTGGAGAGGGGGCGTCGCGGAAGAGATTCCATTGCAGGACCTTGTCTACTGTACAAGGGAAAAGGGAGGAAATATTCTGATTAACCTGGTTTCGGGGTAATGTCTGGCCAAGTTTACCAGTATCGACTGGAATATCTGGGATGACAGACTGTGACTGTGCATCTATTTTCCGCTCCAATCGGTCGAGTCGATCTATGATGGCAAGACTTGCTTGATCAAAGGTTGCCCTTTCATCTAGATCGAAAACACACTCCACGCCAGCTTTGACGCAGAATGAGCAAGCAGGTCGCTGCTGATCACATCTTGTCCTCCGTGCGCGACAGACCTGGCATGCTTTGATGGCTCGTTTGCGAACGTATGTGGAGCTAGTACGACCAACAGGGCCACGATGAGTGTCTGAGCGCCGCCGGGATTCAGATGTCATGTCGGCAAGACAAGAAAGGAGTGCGGAATATCGGGGGAGAAATGTTGGAGGGGGACGACGAATCTGGCAGAGACTGGATGGTTTCGCTTCATTTATCCGACGACGTTGATACGAGCTAGCGGAGTATCGGGGCTTAGTCCGACACCTGAGTGACGCCACTAAACATGTCTTTTATGCTTCCCCGCCTGGGGAATGAGTCTGAGAGCCACTAACTACATCGTTGGTTAGACCAGACCTTCCCCAGAGTGGGTAATCGTATGTACGGGGAGCAGGTGGCAGCACATTGTTAGACTACGTAGTATGAGGGAGCTGTAGACAGTACCTGTTAACCAAATTGATTTAACCAAATTGATATAAGATACATGGCATATCCTGTTCATCATCCTATTCTACACCAAGCTCACCACCAGCATCTGGAGGTCAACATTTCTTCCGATCAAACAACACGATTGAATATCCATCACACCATGACCAACACCAATCAGCATTCGCTCGACCAAAAGAGCACCCTAGACGCAACTGTTGAACACAAGGCAGTCTCCGACAAGCACACCTCTGATCAGATCCAGACTGCCAATGCCAATGAACACAATCTAACCTTTAGAGATGTCGCTAGAAAGCACCCAAAGATCATCTGGTGGTCATTCTTCTGGTGCATGTGTGCTGTTGGCTGTGAGTTTTCTTTTCTATTCCTCAAACACCATAACAAGACATGCTGAACTGACTTGTCGACCAAGGGGGTTTCGATACACAGGTTAATGGCGCCATGGTTGGTGTTCCCGCCTTTCGCAAGTACTATGGGTAAGTCACCCAAGCATCTATCTGTTCGATTCTAATCAACTCCCAAGCCATGAGCTCGACGGCGACTGGGTGATCCCCGCTGACTGGTTGACCGCTTTCAACATTGTGTCCTCAGTTGGTCAGTTCTTTGGGGGATTCGCTTGTAGCGCCATCTCTGATAGGATGGGTCGCAAAAAGAGTCTCGCCCTGGGCGTCTTGATCGTCACAGGCGGCATCATGGGAGAGTCCTTTTCTTCAACTCGCGCTGCGTTCGTCGTCAGCAAGCTTATCCTCGGCGTCGGAGTCGGCTTCTACCTGACCCTTGGCCCCATCACATGCTCCGAGATCGCTCCGACTGTCCTACGTGGTCTCTCTACTGCCGGTGTGAACCTCGCTATTGCTGTCGGCCAGCTCATTTCCAACTCGGTCACCTCTGGCTTGGGTAACAGGGACGATCTGTGGGCTTTCCGGGGGCCTTTTCTTACGCAACTGGTCTTCTCTGTCGTTCTCTTCGTCGGTAGCTTTCTGTCTCCAGAATCGCCCTGGTACCTTGTGCGTGCTGGAAAGACGGAGGAAGCCAGAGCTGTCCTTCAAGACCTGTACGGATCCGAATTCGAGGCATCAGAGAAGCTTCTGGTCATTCAACAGACGGTCGAAGAAGAAGCCAGTATGGCCAGTTCCTCATACATCTCTGCCTTCCAGGGCACTGATAGGGTCCGGACACTCATCTCCATCGGCGTATTTGCTTGTCAGCACGCCGTAGGTATTATTTTCGTCCTCAGCTTCTCAACCTACTTTTTCCAGCTCGCTGGTCTCGATACAAGAAAATCTCTCAACCTCGGTGTTGGTGTCACTGCTTGTGGCGTAGCTGGCAACATCTGTTCGTGGTTCATCGTCAACCGCTATGGTCGCCGTCCCATTTTCGTCATTGGCATGTTCGCCTGTACCACGATTCTTCTGCTCATCGGTATCCTCGACGTTGTGCCGACAAGTGCAGCCAAATGGGCCATGTCTTCTCTGACCGTTGTCTTCTCTTTCGTCTACTTCCTCACGATCGGTGCCGTCGCTTTTGTTCTTTTAGGAGAGGTATCTTCTCTATCTCAGAGAGCACGAACTACAGCTTTGGCCACCGCAACCCAGGCCATCTTTGGTATTATAATGTTTTTCGCTGTCCCATACATGGTGAATCCTGACGCGGGTGTAAGTTTTGTTCAATTTGGTTTAAAAAAATTGCTTAGAACCTTGGTGGCAAAGTTGTTTCGTTTTTGGTGGACTCTCTGCTTTCGCTTCTATCCTCTGTGTCTTTTATTCCTGAGCTCAAGGGTCGAACCTATCAGGAGATTGATACCATGTTCTATCGCCGAGTTCCACTCCGCAAGATGGGCTCTTACACGATCTGAGAGTCGAACTTATTCATCGAACCATGCCATTACGAGCACTTACTTCTCAAGACCTTCTCCAAAGGCTTGAAACATAATCTACAAGGTCCTTGTACAGCTTGCAATAATTTGTGACTGCCTCTGTTGAGCTGCTAAACCAGTTATCTCGGCTTAATGGAGAGCTTATGTTGATGGGATTTAGGGATGTGTTCTATTTCGAGGAAATTCAACAGGATCCAGCTTCTTGTTACCGCCATTATATATTTCTTAATTATTTATTGAAATACATTCCTTTATCCGGCTCATGTCGTTCCTTATCTGCGGAAATAGGTCACCTTGGCCCCGCACCGACAAGTGGTGAACGTTGATGATGTTGAAGAGGTTGAAAGAGATTGCTCTCTCGGTCAAATTCAAGTCAGTGTTGGTAAGGTGATTATCGATTGTGTGGTTATCATGAAGTACGAAAAGATACTCGTCAACTGCGAGCTTGAACCCTTCCGGGATATGACACGGGGCTTTACTGAATAACTTTGGAGCCAGGAACGCTGAGGCGCCGGTCACACGGGCCAATACCCCGATAACTCTCATGTTATCAGGAGTAGGCCGAACCACTTTCGGTTTTCAAGGCAGAGAAGTGGTGAGGACTTGGTACTGTAAATAAGAGTTAGATAAGAGAGAGAACGATGTGAGTTGGTTCTACTAACAATCCTCATCCTTCATTAGTTCTTTTATCTTACCTCTCTAGACACTTTTGGAGTTTCTCCAGGCATGTCGCTTTCCCGAGATAGACCACAGCAGCCGGTGATCTTCGGTTCGGCATACAAGACTGCTAGGAATGGATCCAGATCCATCGCTCTCCAAGGAGATGCTGCGCCCTACACGGGTACTAATTGCTGACGATATAAGCAATCATGTTGCAGTTTAGTCTATTTACGGTTCTTAGCTCTGGCCCAACCACAAGCATAAGTAGATCTCTATCTAGTGGGTTCACCAGACTGTAAACCCTAGCTTCCTACTAGGTGACCAGTTTCGACGGCTTGTTCGATGTTCCATGGAAGGAAGATAGTAGAGGTCACGCGAAAATTTGCTTGAGCCAAGTGAAGGATCCTCGTGTGACTGATTTAGCCTCATCCTCGGGCTGAAAACTAGCTGCACCTCGGAATATTGCAAAGGTAAGGCAGATTGTGAGAAATGGCCTCGGGCCTCGGAATTTTTATGTTGTCATAACCCAAGTTGAGCCTTCATTGCAAAGACTAAGGAGAGCTAGAGAATTAGGCACGCCTGATCCAGCAAATAGAAAAGTCTCACTTGCGAGTGGAAATCTGCCCATAATTTCTTTCAAGGCCATATACCATCAACTGCTATCACATGTTCTCAGAGGCTTGATAGACTTGTTCTGGCCCCCCTGCCAAGACGTGAATTACCACAGCCCTACGGGGCAAAATCGCATGCAGCACAGCCCTACCAGAAAATCCCTGACAGGATACGAGCCACAACGGCTCCTACTTCATTAGATTGTTGGTTGTTTATGAGATGCCGCCGGCAGCGCTCAGTCGAGGTTCCCGGTCATTGTTCTCAAGAAGTTGAAGGATCAGGACTAAAAGACGATAGTAGGTCCGTTGCCAATGCTCCGCCATCTCACCTCGTGCTGTCGTTGCCCTCATCCTTGGAATGATGTTTCACCAGTCTTCAACCCAGCCACGGAGGCTAACAAGGTCTTTGGTGGAAAATCACTCATTTCATGACCATATCATGACGACGAGTTGCCTCGAGTGAAAATGAGTTAAACACGAAGCTCTGACGAAACCCCGGCACGCTCATAATCGCAACACCACCCTAAGAAGGGATGACGAAAGAAAATTGTCAGTACAGATAGGAAGATCCAATGTCGGGAGCTAGTTCAAGACAATGTTTTTAAAAGAGAAAACCGGTAGTATTTTTTTCATGCGATACTCACTCGCAGAGCGGCAGTGCTGGTGAGACAATCCTTCCGGCAGCATCTCGGTTCTCACGACGCTGACACAAGGGTGTTCCAGTATTTTCTCGGGCTTTACATGGCTAATTTCGTAATGGATGCCAGATGGTCGCCGAAATGTAGCTGGCAACTCAGCAAGGCTGGGTTCGCTAGTTCATCTGAAGGATCACAGAAGCACCCTGCGTTAGGGAACCTACAGCAGGCCGTTGAATGTATTTTTGGGCCTCAAACTGTACCTAATATGGATGGAATACATTAAGATTCTATTCGTTGGCAGGAAGAACGAACAGACCAACCTCAAGCGGCTCAAGGGAAGGATGAACAGTGCGAGATCTAATGTTATGGAAAATGCATACCACCCTTTTTGGGAAGGGACGAGCCAGCGGGAAATAAGCATAAAATTACCTACGACTAGACCTGTCGAGCATTTCTCTAATCACCACCAGCATTTCAAGGGTCTCTTCCTTTATCGTGATGGACTGGTGAAACGCCAATACCAATATCTCACAACTCGGCTTTAACCGTGGCAACCCCTGTCAGCCGCTGTTACTGTCCGCTTACGCCCCAATGTCCCTGACGCTCAGCCCTAGCCAGAGTAAGAAGCTTGAATCCCGGCAATGTCGGTGTCGATTGGTAAGCATACGAGTTCAGCAAATCCTGTTGTGTGATCCGACCTTGCGGTCAACGATGAGGACGGGAATGTCCAACTGCTAGACCTCGGGGTTTGTTTTGGTGGAAGCCTAAAGTACATTTGCCGCCTTGGCTCGTCATCAGCGTGGCAAATGAAGGATTGGTCAACTCGTCGGGATTCTCTGTAGAGCAATGCAGTTTCCAGGCACCGCAAATGTGACGCGAAGAGCAGAGTAACCATGGAAAGGAACTTTGGTTAAAAGTGCTACCCTATGCATGCAGTTCGGTACCTATGTAGGTGTGGTCAAGGGAAAACAGAGCAATGGGTTCCGAATACTAATCAAGGGTCTACTGTCATAGGATATAAAGCACCCATGTGTCCGCCGACAACAGATATTACGGTCTGACGCGCATTCATCTCAAACATAACGAAATCACTCCCCTACCCTGTGCTGACGGAGACCTGGGTCGGAAGTCTTGGCATTGCCGAGAGCTTGTCCTCCCAAAGAGGAAATTTTACTTCGAACCCGTGTGTTTGGTTCAGCAACGGCGTTCCTGCGTCTGACAATGCGGTGACATTAAAAAAAGAACATAATCTTCGACAAGCACTTGAGCATTGTCCATTTTAAGAATCACGAGGCAACTTGACTCTTTTTGAAGAATGCCTAACCTCTTGGCTTCCCGCCCACCTCGGCGACCTCGCGTGCTTGCTTACTTTTTAGCCCCCAAGCAACCATCTCTTTTGGACAGCTCACAGGGCAACGCTCGCTTCCACAGCCCAATTGCCAAGGCGCGGGTACGGTAACCACCCCTGTACGGCACCGCCCCTGGAACGAGATTAGAACCAAAGATCCCGGCCGGCCCGTCGCTCGCAAAAAAACTCAATGGCAGAAAAGGTCGTCCCGCCTTGGTAGCTTGGCCCTGCAGGCCTCAAATCAGAGCCTGTGCTTCGTCTGACATGTTGCAGTTGACTGGCAGGGCTTGCGGGGGAGGGCATCCTTCGTGGTCGCTTAGCTGCCTTGCTGGTCATGGGGCTGTGGAGAATAACAACGCCGATCGCAAGCAGGCTCGCAATGAAATGGCCTTATGAGGTTTAGAGGGGGATGACAATTTGCGAGTTTGTTGCTCTTTTGCTCGTGTTTTGTCTCTAAATAACAGCACAGCTGTGAGAATAAGAAAAAAGAGGAGAACACCACGTAAAGACAAGCATCTCTTCCATCCATCTGACATCTGGATAGTCTCATATCGAGACATTAAGGTTCTGGCACCCACGTCGTCTACTTGGTGGCTGAGACAGGTGGTCAGCAAGGATGCCAACGCCTTGTCCACGCAGGATCCTTCAGCTCTCACCTTGTGGAGAGCAACCAAGTCATCGGCCTTCAGCCCAATTTCGTGCTGCCAAGCCCGGGCCGTTGGGGACTCGTCCAATCGATGACTTTCTCGAGACCGACCCGTCCAATCCAAGCCTTGCTTTGCCCGTATCCCTGCCCTGTGGGCTCTCCTGCACCTCGATAATCACCAACCCCCGAGCCTCTTTGTGCCGCTCTTTCTTAAGCATGTCCCGTCCTTTCGTCTTTTTGTATGCTTACTCTTCGTCTTCCTTAGCTTGTCCACGGCTGTGGAAAAGCTTGATTCTTCACCATGTCCAAGGAACATGCAGCGCTGATCAAGGAGTTGGGACTGACATGTCCCAGAGGCGGAGATTTCTACGTTTGCGACAAGGCCAAGGTTCAATTCATCGGCTGCTGCGCTATCAACCCCTGCGACAACGATGGTATCTGCCCCGAGGACCAACTCGTCCTCTCCAGCTTCACAAAGGCCAAGTACGATAATCTACCTCCGCAAAGCTGCGACAACAGCACCATCACCGACGAAGATGAAGAACCCTTGTGGTATACCTGCGGCTTCACAAACCCGCCCTTTCTAGGATGCTGCACAACCGACCCCTGCGGTGACGCCGTATGTCCGTCGCGGAATCTGGCTCCTGCTGTTCTCTCAAGCAACTCGACGTTTCGAAATGATTTTCTCAACCCTAAAGGATTCAATGATCAGGCGACGCAATCGACACTTGTTGTGAATCCAAGCTCCACGGCCCTCGGGGATCCAGAAGGCGTAAGAGACGATGAGGACTCTGCGTTGGGTGCTGGGGCAGTCGCTGGCATCTGTGTTGCTGCCATCGTTATCGTTCTTCTGCTTGTCGGTGCGCTCTGGAGACTCTGGTATGTTTTGTTTGTTGATTAAAACGACTTGATACTGATATCTACAGGCAATCGAGGTTGACGAAACGAGCCGTGTCTAACCACCGTCTCTCACTATCACCAACCTACACTCCCTTCCTCAGCCCCAACCCTTCAGACCCAGGCGGCAAGAGGCTCAGTCATGCTGTGACCGCTCCCATGGTCGATGCATTTAACGATTGGCACCCGGCACCAGGGAGGCTGCACAGCCAAAATGTTGCTTTCTGGGTTGGCTGGATCTGGGACATCGTCCTAACCTTGGTGCCTCTATGCTTCATCGGTATGCCAATCATTACCTTGATCGAGTCCTCAGAGACTAATATGTATTAGCCCTTCCCATTGTCGCCGTTTATCTGGATGGTCAACAGCCTTCCGACTATGGCGAGAGAGTGGTTGAACTGACCCGTCTGAGTCCATCCATCTATCCGATTCTCTTTGCAGCTATTGCGAGCCGTTTCTACAAGAATGTCTCCCGTTGGTGTTTAGAGAGACCCGACGGTATTGGCCTCGCTGCCCTGGAACAAATCTTTGGAAGTCGAAGCTTTGCTGCTGCCATCGAAGGAGTCTTTTTCATTCGCACTCAACTCTCTGTCGGACTCATTATCCTCTTCACTTGGGCCATGTCTCCCCTTGGAGGTCAGAGTGCCTCTAGACTTCTCTCTATTGGCAATAGCGCCGTCGCAACAAACGTCAGTGTCTACTTCTCCGACCCAAGCTACCAGGTTTCGTACTACCCGTCCTCGTTGACCCAAGAGGACAATACCGCGAGTATCACGGCATTGTACTCGGCCACCCTTCTCTCCTCTCAGGAGCAAAAGAGATCGTCAAGGGATCTTTGGAACTTGCCCAAGATTCCCCAGTGGTCAAAGAGCAAGAAGCAAGGAGAGTGGTACGAGGTAAACGAGGATGCTCTGAGCGCCGACGCCAACTCCTATATCTCTCTCCTGGGTATCAAGGTTCAGGGTCTTTCAGGCATCAGTGGCGAGACACGATTCAACTTTACTACTCAGACGTCCTACGCCGACTTTGAGTGCGCTCATACTAGGAATATCAAGGTTGATACACTCGCGCACGCCGAATATCCAACTCAACACTTTGGTACCACCGTCTGGGTCGAGGAAGGAAAGAATTCCAGTAGCAGCACCGATCCTTCAGCCCTCTCTCTGTCATACATCAGCTATGGCCTGTCCAATGAGGATTCTGGAAACCCGATTTGGGCCATCATTAACTGCACCATGCAGACCGTTACGGTAGAGACAGAGCTCCGCTGCGGTCCAAGCCCCTCGGCGACTAGCTGCTCTGCGTTCCGTCAACGCCGTGTCAGTGGTCATACGTCCCCTAACCGTCCTCCATCGATCCTATTTCGGAACAAAAATGCAGTAGACAGTGCCAATGCTGTCCAGCAGGTACTCAAGTTCTGGCCCACGTCATCTGGAGAAGTCCTCATCGGTGCGGCATCACCTACGGAGAACTACATCATGGGCGAGTTGCATCCGTTTGCAGGCCAGAAGCCTAGAAGATGGGCTGGCAGTGACTTGGATGTCTTCCCTGACGAGTTCTCGAGACGATTCACTACAGCTTTCAACACTTTCTGGGATGCTACCTTGAGCCCTCTCACCCATACCAACGTCTCCTTTGGTGAACTTCCTGAAACTAATGTCTTGTCTTTTGATGAGCCCAGCGCTCAGCCATTCATGAACTCGACTATTGGAGAAAGAATCGTCTCTCACAGAGTTTACAAGTCCAACAGGGTGTGGGTTTCCCTCCTTCTTACTACGACCTTGCTCTTGGAGCTTCTGGCAATCCTGGGACTTGCCCTCCAATTCTTCATCCGCGGCCCTGATATTCTAGGATTCGCCAGCACCATGACGAGAGATAACCCATACGTGCCTGTTGCCCCTGGTGGATCTAACCTTGACGGCCCAGACAGGGCAAGGATGCTCCGAGACCTACGACTACAGCTGGCAGATGTGCGTCCCGATGATGCAAATGGATACATTGCGGTCAGAGCAGTTCCCTCAGTCGTATCTCAGGAGGATGTAAGAGGAATAACAAAGCAAGAACGCAAAGCGGCAATCAGGCCACTGAACCAGAAGAAGTTGTACACTTGAGCAGACTTGTATGAAAAGGAGGAACATGTTTGATTTTGGCTTGGGATCAACAGGCGTGGCGTAATATATAATGATCAATTGGACTTTTAAACCTGATTATCTACCGATATCTCTCTCGAGTTTCTAAATGTTGTTTTGGATCATTCAGAAGAATCATCATCCTTGCCAAGTGCATTCTCGCTCGGGCGGTCAGGGACGAGGAAAACGGCAAACGAGGTAGAAGGGAGTGAGATGCAGAACATGACAAAGGCCACGATGAGGTTGGTGAGAGGAGCAACCTTGGCAGCACCAACACCAAAGGCCAAGCACGATCCGAGAGATTCGAAAGATCGAACCAGACCAACGGCGAGAGTGAGAGTTTCGACGTCGTCGAAGAAGGTTCCCAAGATCCAGTAGACAAACATGTAGTGGGATTCGTTCATGAATCTGTGAAAATTAGCGGCAAATTCTTACAAGGTCAAGACCAACTTACCGAAGCAAAACCTGAACGGCAAAGCCACGACCAAATCCAGGGAGGTCCCAATCCAGAGTCACAGGAGGGTTGGCGCCGCGATACTCCAACTCCATAGCAAACTGCCAGCCAAACAAGGCAGTCATGAAGACAGCCAAAAAGACCCATGTGATTCTGGCAAGCCGAGGTCGACTAATGGCCTGGAGATCAAAGAACCATCCCCAGAAAATGTTGGCAGCAGTAGCAGCAATACCCGAGGTCAGAGAAGCCAGAGTTCGAGATCGCACGGAAAAGTAGTTGACGAGGTAGATACCCAGGTACGTGCTGTTCCAGTTGAAACCGACGAGAATGGGGATGAGGAGATAGAACTGCTTTCGCCTCAAGAGGGCAGCCCATTTCTTGGCTTGGTCCTTGACGCTCTTGTTGGTTTTGGTGTGGGGGAGTCTGGAACCGTCTGGGCGGATCACCTTTTCTGGTGGTGAGATGAGAAAGGCGAGGGGAAGGCCGAGACATTGAAGAGCGATGAGAACCAGGTAAGTTGTGTATCCAACACGACCTCGCTGTCCTGACTTGACGTTGAGAGAGAGTTGGATAGAAGAGCCGATGAGTTGACCAAGTTCACGCAGACCCAACCAGATGCCAGCTACTCAAGTCAGCGATGAACTGCGTGAAACATCATGTAACTTACTGAACTTTCCACGATCCTTGACATCAGCATATCCCAGCGCAATAGCACCTTCGGAAGCCCACAGCGCAGAAGCGGCAATACCACAGGTTGCGCCGCCAAAGAGAACAAACCACTCAATGCCGTATCGGTTGTTGGTGTAAAGCGCTGCCGAGTAAGGCGCGTATCCGAGTGTACCGATTATAAGAACCCACTTTAGACCGATCTTGTTGGCAAGGATTCCAAACAGGGAGCAGCCAAAGACCATGATGCCAAAGGTAAGGGAGTTGGCGCCATTGACAAGGTATGGCTCTTGCTGGCCACCAGCGCCCGTGTCTGAAGGGTCAGTATTTTCCGCGATAAGAAGGTAAAGATAATGAACGTACTGTTCAGAGCATTCCAAATTCCAGGTTGGGTGAATGAGATCAATCCAACAATAATGACGTTGAATAGTGGACTGCGATACCATCGAGTGAATCGCGACACGGGCTTCGTCTGCTCCTCTGGTGATGCCACATTCTGTTCGATACCAAGCGAAGGGTCCTTGTGATCCCTATCGCTGCCACTGTCGAGAACCGCGTTTGAGGCCGACATTTTGAAAATTTTAAAGAGCAGAGCAAAAGTGCTCGGTCAAGCCAGGGGATCTTTCATTATATCAAAGATTTCACACCCCATTCACACCGAGGAATGGTTCGCAAAAAGAGTGGATTTTGATGCTCATTTTCTACCTGATTGGGCTAGCAAGTCGCAATCCCGCCGAACGTTACATTGTCCAAGTGGACGTGTCCCCTCTTGGTAACAGTCCGTCGTTTTCGTGCTTGACAGGGACGATGGCGACATGAATGATCCATTCTTTAACTCATTATCAAGATAATTTGTTTGAAGATTTCAAGTTGTAAAAAGAATACCCGACTTATAACCTTAAACTCAACTTGGAACAAGGGCCCTCACCATCTCGGCCGTACCCAAGGGGCGAGGTTACACTCCAACCAATCATGTCTCGAGAACTGATAAGCCGAGCTTCAACTGACTCGAGTCGGAACCCCCCCAGTCACTTGGCTTCTCCGCATCATCCTCCCCATGTCTTGTCCTGTCCCATTCTTTTCCCATCCTCATCTCCCACAGGCTCCTCTCCCAAATCGCGTGCTTTAGCCCCCCCCTCGGGCTCAGATCAACCTCCGAACAACATCTTGCAACCACCACATGCAGATGGCCGCTGCTGCTGCTGACCTGCGCACCGTGACTCTGGCTCAGACATCCCCGCAGGGAGATGGGGACGATTCGCCACGCCCGAGACAGGCTGCGTGTCTTGTGTGTCGCCGATCCAAGATCAAGTGCGACTGGAAGCCTCACCAGGCGAGATGCAGGAGATGCGTCCAGCTTGACTGCGAGTGTGTACGACCTGCGTATCATCCGGGACGGCAAAAGGGCATTAAAAAGTAAATGACCTCGTGTGTCGCGTGTGTAGTACTGACCGTGTCTAGTAAACGGACTGGACTTGACAAGGCGCTGTATCAGATTGACCAGGCTGTCAAGAGAGCGCGTTCAACGGGACAAAAGAGTCCAGACGATGATCGGATCCTGTCGCATCTGCAGGACCTGCTCAGCGGTGTCAATACACCAGAGCCACCGCCGACGCGAGGGAATTATGGCTCTACCAGTGGAAATGGAGATGACGACGCGTACTCGGATGAGGGGGAAGAGGATGAGCAAGATACCGTGACCATGCCCGATTTCATCCAACGGACAGAGCAGAGTCTTGCTATTGACGATGCTGAGAATCCTCTTCAATTGCTCGCGAGAGCATCGTACATCCAGCCATCGCCAGAGTCAAGGCATGGTAATTCGCCACAGCAAGCCCATACTGCGAGTACCCAAGGTCAGACGGAAGATGAGATCCAGGCATTTTTTGCTCCTGCGCAGGTGCATCTAGACGTTGGACCAGACGTTGATCCTGTCTCGCTGGGTCTTGTGTCCGAGGATGAAGCTGATAACCTGTTCAACTTGTGAGTATGTATGCACGAGTCAAGTTTGTAGCTGACGTTGTAGCTTTCATCGTAATCTTGCGCATACTCGATGGGGTCTTGATCCTAGGCTTTACACTGTCGAATTCACTCGTTCGAGATCGGCCTTTCTCTACACCTCCATCATGGCGGCGTCAGCACTCTTTTTACCGTCAGCTGCCGCCCTTTCAAAACGACTTTCAAATCACGCGAGGACTCTAGCTCATAGGGTCATGGTGAATCGATACAGATCCGTCGAGATTGTTCTCGCGTTCATGGTGAATATCCCGTGGATGTTTCCTGGGCAGCACTCTACAGACGACGAAACGTGTACATACATTTCCATCGCCAACACTGTGGCTACGGATCTGTCTCTGCACAAGAGTCTCGTATCGCCAGAGATGGTTGGGTCGGGCTCCGGAATTGGCCTAGCCCGAGGTGATTGTATGGATCCTCGATCTGCTCTGGCTATGGACGGCTTCCCTGAGATTGATCCTTGGTCGGAACGAGGAAGACTTCTTCTTCGGAATCGAGAGCGGGCCTGGATATCTCTGTTTGTTCTAGAGCGAGGGTAAGTGCTCTGCCATTGTCTGAGACTTGACTGACATTGTAAGAATGTCTCTCGCCCGTGGACGACCGTTTTCTGTGCCCATGACTCGATCTTTGAAGGACTGCGATAATTGGCATCGATCCGAGTATGCAGATCCTCTCGATGGACATCTTGTTTCTATGGCAGTTTTGAGAAGAGATTTGGTATGTTTCTTGGCGCCAAGTTGAACCATGCTAACCATATAGGACGCTCTCTTTGCAACTGTTCGCGCTCTATGCGATGGATCACAAATGGCATCCAGTGATGGTTCATTGATTGCCCAGTCGTAAGTTACTCGAAATCTCCTAGTATAAATCTAACACTTTGTAGTATCCAAGGTGCAATCGAACGATTCTTTGATCAGTGGCACACGGAATGGGGAGTTTCAATAGGAAAGGGTCCAGGTATGTAACAAGCAGAAGACTACGCTCCGACTCACGCTGACCATCAGATCGTCGTCTTCCTCCATACGTTGAGATTCTAGTCACTCATACTAGACTCTCCATCTACGGCGGCGTCATCAACCATCCAACTGCTCCGTTGGAGGTTCGTCGCTTCTTCCACACAGCTGGTCTCTCCTCGGCCCTCAACGTCATGCGCGCTGCAATCCAAGGAGAGTCTCAGCTTCAGTCGATGCCCAACAACACGGCCATCATGATCTCCTTTGCGGCTTGTTTTGCCCTGACTCTTAGTTCATACACCACCGGCGGATCCGCTCTTGCGCCAAGTGTTCGCAACCTCATCGACGAAACGGCCACTGTTCTTGAGAGAATAGGCAAGGTTACTCGACACCGAAATGGACTATCGGTCATGTACGGCAAATACCTCAAGCAGATTGTTCGGCGAGCAGCAACCGGAGACGGCATCACAGGTGCTCCAGTCAGAAACATGTCTATGCCCGTCACCGAGACCGCACCTATCACAACGCCAAACAGTTTCCTGGAACCGCAGACTATATGGCCGGAGCCAATGCACTTTTCTGCCATGTCGGATGATCAGATTGTTCAGGCTCTCAATCAGCCTGGAAACGACTTTGAACCTTCGTTTGGTGGACTTTCGTGGGACGACATGACAAATTTCGAGTGGCTTTACTGGCCTGAAGTGGGTATATAAGATGGCATTCGATAATGCCGTTGTGTTGATCTGTGTTTTTCTTTTTATCGGGCTGAGGTCCTTGTGAGAAGTGCTGTCATGGTCAATAGGGATAGGCTATCGTGCGGAATATATCAATGCTATCTTGCAACTTTTCATCAATGAAAGGCTTCAGTGTGATCAACGAGCCAGCATCACAACCACAGCGTTCAATTCAGCCGGTTCCTCTTCCCCATTCATCATATTTGCAATCATAAGACTGACTAACTCGAAGAGCAGTCTAAACAGTACTCTTGCTTTACTCTTTAATACCACCCTCTAACTCATTCAGAGCCTTACATCGGTCGATTGGTACGACAAGGATGTTTGCTTAGGTATCCCTGCGTCGTGACTTATGCATGTAACAAAATGAGACAAAAGATGAGCGTTCAAAAGGAGTGTCCTTCAATAATCATGTATATAATCATATGCTGCCATGCAGTGTATCAAATATCATGCAAATGCCATGCTAGAAATCATCGCAGAGTCTCCCGTTCCGCTGAGCGAATTCCAGCACCCAGCCAGTTATTCCTAAAAGATGTAAGGTGTCGAAGCTTCTCCATAAAGACAAACGTCAAAACAGTATGCGGCCTAAACAGTCAGACAAGTTTGCCAACCAGAAGCAGCGGACTTACGTTAGTCGCAGCCATGCGGGTGTCCAGCCTCTCATGAGGAATAGTGCGCCTTCTTCTCGGAGACCAGAGCGGAGGACTTGCAGGAGGCCTTCTTTTCCGGCGCTTGATTGAATTCGACTCTTCAAGACGTCGGCTGGAGCACAGAGTGTTGTGGCCATTGTGCCGGCCATCAAGGATGAGATGGCATGGGTCTTGGTATCGTCTCCGAAACCAAGGTGGCCTGTAAGGTATTGCTTTGCGGAAGAGTATCTAACTGGTTAGCTTATGCGTGGAAGAGTAATCAAACACTTACGTAGCAATCTGCGAGACATCTATACATGGTTAGCATGATTCATAGAGACAAAGTCACTACTCACTCATTAAAACACTTCTCGCGATATTAGGCGTGAGACCCTTCCAGAAGGCACCCATTCCCTCATCTCTATAAACTCTCGCTAAAGCATCAATCGCGTTTGAATACTGAAATTGCTGGGCTGGCGCCTTGGCTCCATCCGCACACATCCGCACAAGAATCACCTCGGCGGGGTTACCAACGAGACCAGCAACACCACCAGCTACGCCAGCGCAGGCAATGTTCTGTGTTACTGATAGCTTCTTTGCGCCAGTGTAGTTGAGAAGTTGGTCGGAAAAGTAGGTGTGGAAGCCGAAGCGGGCGGTCGAGTATGTTCCTTGACGAAGGATAGAGGCGGACAGACCAGTCCAAAGAGAGGGGATTCCTACACGGTCAGCAAAGAAAATTGTATGTATCAATGTGAACTCACCATCTCGAGCTGCAAATCGGTATAAAACGTTGAGCATAGATGTCTTTGATTTCAAGACTTGCATGCGACTGTGTGTGTTAGTGCTAAGGACAGCATGGATAGTGGCATCAAAGACTGACTATTTAGTCTGATCCAAAGGATGTGCTATTCTGTATCAGCACGACTTCCTTCATTGACATCAATATCAATACTTACTGAAGCACACTGCCATGCAAGCAGCAGCACCGCTATCACAGTCAGCTCAAGTCCACACACTCCGACATTCAACTCACCCCAGCCAGAACGGCT
The DNA here is from genome assembly GCA_017654865.1 of Fusarium sp. FW16.1. Lineage (NCBI taxonomy): Eukaryota > Fungi > Ascomycota > Sordariomycetes > Hypocreales > Nectriaceae > Fusarium > Fusarium sp. FW16.1. The sequence goes on from JADNRB010000001.1 coordinate 2,533,418, forward strand.
CTCTCTGTTTCTTGTTAGAAGCCATATCGAATCATACACTCAAACAATCAAGAACCATAACACGACTCCTCACCTCTTGCTCTTGCTCCTCTTGTATACCCCAGACTCGTCTTCGGAGTCCAAATCTGCCCCCGAGATACCGGACCCCCGGAATGTGGGGTCCGTCCACTCGGCCCCAACTCTGGCTCCCGCCGAATCCTCCATTGTCCACAAAACCACGTCGTCTGCCTCACGAATCGCCTGTCATGTCGCATCAAGACAAATCGCCCGAAATGTCCAAGCTCTCTGCTCCTCTCAAGGCTCTGATCAATGCGCCTTTTGCGCGTCCTGGCCCCAGGCCTGCGCCGCAGCAGGTTCAGGAGCTGTTCGAGTCCATCGCGAATGATGCTGCCGTGAGGAACCTCGGCATTCGGTCCTGGCTCACTGTCTCGGTATGAGTTCACTTCTGAGCATAGTAATGCAATCGCTAACTGTATAGGCCGCTGCTACATTCACTCTCAACTCTCCCGACTCTCTTCCCGTCCTCCACAGCGTCGCGTCCTCCAAGCAGCCCGATTCGGCTGTCCAGAATGCCGAGTTCATCCGGGAAGTCGGCCTCAAGTGCATCGGCTTCAACGGCATCCCCCGAACCATCAACTCCCTCAATTCGTTCTACGCATCGCTTCCCAAAGACGTAGCGTCCAAGCTCAGCACGACACCGAGTCGACAGCCGACACCCGAGAACCTCGAGACTACACTTAAGCGGGGTAGAGGTCTCTGGGACTCTGTGTATAGGCCGTTTGAGGACAAGCTACTAGAGAAGCTGGCGCTGGCGCATCCTGATCTGCCTGTGCATATTCTCAGCAGTCACTATGCTGCCCTGTTTACTGATCCTCCTCCCGCTGAGCGAGGCTCATTGGCGAGCATCGGCCGAGTTCATACTTCCCTGTTGGGCATCTCATGCTTGAGAGCGCAATCGGGTGTTGGACCTCAGGTCTTGTCACATGTCTTTGGTCTAAGGAAGGCCCTAGAAGATGGAACATACAAGAACGACATAGACGGAGAGACCGAGGAGGGCGTCCAGTATCTGGCAAGCGACGAGGGTGGTCACTGGATCCTCAACACAGTCGACAAGATTGTGGAAGCCATTGGCGGTAGCAGCTTTGCGCCAGGAAGAGAGTCAAAGCTGTAGAGTAGATCATAGAGTTGAAGAGCCATTTAGCGCATCAAGAATAAAGCATAGCGATTCTAGTATATTTCGCTGTTTGTACGGTTGAAGTTATTTACATCAAAGTAGATACAAGAATATTAGTTCTGTCCCTGGTAGAGAGCAGCGCCCTCACCGTCAAAGAACTCCTCATCCAACAGCGAAAGCAGCACCTTCTGGCCCTCCCACTGCTCCTTAACGTTGGGCTTAATCTGCGCCGGGGGAAGAACAAAGCCATAGTCGCCAATGTCTCGAAGCTCAATGGTGTAAGAGAATTCGGCGCCTCCAACGCTGTAGACGTGGTCGGGGGCAGCACCAGTCGTGGTGTACAGAACGGCACCGCTGGGTCCAAAGACAAAAGTGGTGCGATCGTCGGAGCTGTCGCGGATGGCCTCACTAACAAGAGCAGCAGCCTTGGTCCACTTGCCAAGCTCTGGGGCATAAAGAGTCTCCTTGTATCCGAAAGGTGAGAGGATGTACTGTCCATACGAGTGCCAATCGATGTAAAGCTTAATTCCAGCGCCGTCTCGGAGCTGTCGGACAAACTTGTCAAGACCCTGGTTCTCGGGACTATCGGAGGGCTTCTCGCCCTTGTACACCTCGGAGCATGGGTTGGTCGAGGCGCCGAGCTTGTTCGAGTCCCATCCAAACTCCCAGTTGCGGTTGATGTCGCGACCGATGCAGGTCTGGTTGGGGGAAGAAGCAGGAGGAGGCTGACGGTTCTTTCGCCAGAGACGGTTTGCGGATTGAGTATAGACGAAGCCTGAACAGTTAGCATTAGTCAATAAGTGGCGGAGTAAGACTTACCATCGGGGTTCACGACGGGAAAGATGTAAAAGTCGTACTTGTCAAGGAACGACTTGACCTGCTTATCCTCAGACTTGTACCCGTTGACAAGCTGGAGAGTAATGTATTCGACAGTCTAAATGGTCAGAAAGGCCTTTAAATGTACGAAGGACTACTCACAGGAGCAGAGATCCATTCTCGGGCGTGGACAGTTCCGTGGTACAGCACAGCAGGCTTTCCAGGTCCATCATTACCATAGAGATGAAGTCCATAGATGTTTCGCTTCTGATACGACTTTCCGGAAGAGATCAACTCGGAATTGTTAGGGAACAATTTCTGCAAATCTCTAAAGTAGTCGATGTGGTCCTCGTAGTTGTGATACTCGTCAAACCAAGCATCATCATCAGCCTGACGCTTCCACTTCTTGGGAGAAGGGGACTCGGCAGAGATGGAAGCTCCGAGATCCTCGTGCAATACGCGATACTCGAAACCAAGGCCTTCAAACTTGTCGAGGTCATCGGGAGCAATGACAACGTCAATGTGCTGGAAGCCGTGCTCCCACTCGTCATGAGTGACAGCTGCGAGCTTCTCCTCGACGGCCTGGCTGCCGTGAGTGTTTACACGAAAGACCTTGTATCCATCATAGGACTTGAGCTCTGACTTGGGAGCTGCGAGAGCTCCGAGAGCGAGGGAAAGCAACGAAACAACAGAGCACCTCATGGCGACGAGAACGAATGGCTTGATGAGATGCTACAGTGAGCGATTCGGATCTACATATACTCTCCAATCAATGGCATCATGTCGATCAACGACTGAGCCCTCATAAGCACATGGAACTTTTGCCGTTGATGCCCTCATGCGTCTGGCGATCCTTGCCCCTCGTATCCCCGCCGAGCATTGCGACACCGACTGACCTTCCCCATCGGCTCTGGTGTCTGATGCCGTATTCTCCTCTACAGGGATGTCCATTCGTGATCGCCATCCGCAATTGCGTATGCTAACGGCTGCCCGCGCCCTGTCGATCGGGGTAGCTTAAATGAAACCTTGCAACTCTATTTCATCATCAATTGACAGCGGAGATGTAGCTTGAACGAGGAGGTGCCTAGAAGTGACATGATGGCGAATCATGCTAGCAAAAGTTCTTGTAATATGCAAAAGTTCTTGGTATCTACTCCATTGTCTTCAAATCATCCGCTTCCGCAAAGTCCGCGTCCGTCTTGGCCCTTACTTCGTCTACCGTCACACCCGGAGCGAGCTCTGTTAGAGTCAGAGTGCCCTGGACTCTATCCACCTGGAACACACACTATGCCTGTTAGATTTGATGTCATATGAGAGGGGTCTACTTACAAGGTCGGTGATGATGGTGCTCACGACACGTGCGCCTGTCAATGGCAAGCTGCACTGCTGCACAATCTTGGATGAGCCATCCTTGGCGCAGTGCTCGGTAGCAACGACAATCTTGGTGTTGTCGGGGTTGGCGACAAGGTCCATGGCGCCTCCCATGCCCTTGAAGACCTTTCCAGGGATCATGTAGTTTGCCAAGTCACCGGCCGAGCTAACTTGAAGAGCCTAGTATTGTCAGCAGGTGAAGCCATCGCAGAGTCGGGTCACTTACACCGAGAATTGACACATCGACGTGTCCACCACGGATCATGCCAAAAGACTCGGAAGAGTCAAAGCATGATGCGCCAGGTAGAAGTGTGACGGTCTCTTTTCCAGCATTGATGATATCACTAATCTGTTAGCAAGGTTCTCGCAGCGAAAGACGTTACTCACGGGTCAACCTCGTCCTTGGTGGGATAAGGACCCATTCCAAGGAGACCGTTCTCAGACTGAAGTCGAACCGTGCTATCCGCAGGTAGGAAAGAGACGGCCAGCGTCGGGATTCCAACTCCAAGGTTCACATAGTATCCTGGCTTCAACTCCTTAGCGGCTCGTCGGGCGATTCTGTTTCGTCGCTCTTGAGCTTCACTGGTTGCCTTTGGTGGTGAGCCGTCCTCTCCCTCCTCTCTCGTCTTGAGCACCTCGATGTTCTTCTCTGCCGTGGAGGGGACGATTCGATCGACAAAGATACCGGGAAGGTCAACCTCGTTGGGGTTAATCTCTCCAGTCTCGACAATGTTCTCTGCCTCGACAATGGTGACCCTGGCGGCCTTGGCCATGATGGGACCAAAAGCCTTGGTAGCGTATCTGACCTGTTAGCTGATGAATGCGACAAGGCCATTCGACTCACCTAAAGACACAGTTTCCCTCCTTGTCCACTTTCCAAGCTCTTAGAATGGCGACATCGCCTGTAAGAGCAGTCTCCATGAGGAATGTTCGACCATTGAACTCGCGCGTCTCCCTCTTTCGTCCCTTTTCGACAACGGCGCCCGACTTGTCCAATCGCACAGGTATCTCTCCATCTTGCACAAGAGTATCTGTCCAAGTTAGACTTGCCCTTCTCAATCGAAGAGAAACGTACGAGCAGCGGTTGGTGTGAAGAATGCGGGAATACCGGCACCTCCGGCTCGAATGCGCTCTGCCAGAGTACCCTGTGGGCATAGCTCAATGGCCAATTCTCCAGTCAGGTACTTCTTTTCCAACACTTTATTGTTTCCGAGGTATGAAAGGATTAATCGATCGACCTGGCCAGCGCTGGTGAGAGTCGCCAAGCCACCCTTGCCTTCTTGTCCGGCATTGTTTGACACGGCTGTGAGAGAATGAAGCGATTCGCGACCTCGTCGGTTTAAAGCCCCAATAATTGTATCTAACCTGTCAGCGCATTCCAGTAAACGACCAAGAGACATACCTGCGACACCACAAAGACCAAATCCTGCGCTGAGAACCGTTGATCCGCTCTTAATGTCTGCCACGGCAGCATCGGCATCGTCAAAGAGCTTGGAATGCCCTCGGCTAGAAAAGACAATCTTTGATGTGCTGAATGACCTTGGTGCTCGCGCTGTGAAGCTGCTTCCCCAGGTCAACTGCCTCGCCACCACTCGTCGGCTCTGGAATCGAAGAACGCTAGACATGATTACTTTTGCTTGAAGTGAAGCTCAACCCCTCATGACAAGCAGCAGCTCATGATAGTTTAAAGAGAGAATCTCGGTGGTAATTGTAGCTCCGAATTGGCCATCTGCTCATCGGATGAAAAAGTAGGCCCCGACGACCCGACGTCATTTTCGGAGAGAAGAAGTGAGACCGACCCGCAGAGTTTCCGGCCATTTTCTACTCTCCCGAGCCATTCGGCCGATGATTCGAGGCTCTTGAATTGAAGCCGCGGCTCTAGTCAGGCACGGGGTCGTGGGTTAGGGTTATGAGGTGCAGAAGGTTGTGAGGCTAACCTAGATCAGAAGTTATGCAAGGATTGATCGTGATGACATGGGTTAATCGGGATTTATTATAGTTTAAATAGAGTGTTGAACTTGGATCTTATCAGCAGGCAGCAGAGAACGGGTATTGAGAGCTGTCTCATCCATCATGCTATGCCCATGACGGTCAATCTGAAGCATCACGAGACACATTCACTATTACAGGCACCATTGAATGAAGGAAATTAGGTATATTAAGTAAGTCTAAACATAAAGCAATCGCCGATGCTCGCTCAGGCAATGTTGATGCACCGCTTAGTTCTCAATGGGCTTGCGAATAAACACATTCGACTCCCAACCATCAATCTCGTCAACAACAACCTCGCGGGTGAGCTCATAACCACCAAGCTTGGGGAGGATGACAGCCCAGAAGACCCAGTAGATAGCGCCAGCAACCAGGACAGCGATGCCGACAACGCAGTGGATATAGTAGGGCATGCTCTTGTAGACGTTCTGACCGTCGGTCGGGGGAATGAAGGGAGCGATGACGAGGTAGATGTTGCTGAGCATGAAGAAGACGGCGACGGGCAGAGTAGCCTTGATCGGGGGGTTCCAGTTGTAGTGAGCGCGGTGGAGGTAGAGATGGACGAGACCACCAGCGACAAAGGTGTTGACAATGGCGAGAGGGTAAGAAATGAGGCTATGATGGTTAGCGACGAGTGAATGACGATGACTAGGGGCACATACTTGAGAATAAAGTTGTAAGCATCGCCAGGAGGAGGAGCAAGGATGACAATGACGCAGATGAGCCAGTGCTCAAAGAGACCAGCCAGAGGAGCGTTGAAGGGGCGGTTGCTGGCCCAGAAGCGGGAGAAGGGCAGGATACCCTCACGACCAAGCTCCTGCACAAGACGACCCTGAGAGAAGATGACACTGAGAACATTGCCAAAGGCAGACAGGGCGACAAAGACGGACAGAGCACGCTCAGCAGCACTACCCATGACGTTGCGGAACAGAGAGGCAGCGACAAGACGCTCAGAGGCGATAATCTCGGCCTTGGGGACGGCGGCAAAGTAGGCAATGTTGGCGAGGATGTACAGGATCGAGATGGAGATGATGGCGACGGGAGCAGCAATCTTGAGGGTGCGCTCAGGGTTTCGGGTCTCGCTCAGGGCGTAGTTGGCGTTACTGTAACCGACGAAACTCCAAATGACGTTGTACAGGGCGGTGACGACACCGTAGGCGCTGGCCTTGGGACCGTCAAAGGCGTTGTGGAAGTTGTTGGGCTTCTCATCGAGCTTGACGTGTCCACCGAGGGCGACAAAGCCGGCGATGATGATGATCAAGACGATAATGATCTTGATTATGCCCAGGATGTTCTGAAGACGAAGACCCCACTTGAGAGCAGTGCCGTGGATGATGAAGGCGGCAGTGATACAGGCCAGACCAACACCACGCTGGTTCCAACGGTCGACCTCCTTGTTGGCGGCATGGAGAATGTACTCTCCAAAGACGACCGAGTTTCCAGAGGCCCAACCCATGAGGATGATGTAAAAGGCGTACATGGCGGTGACCAGGAACTTTGGCTTGCGGTAGATGTACTCGAGATAGTTCTTTTCACCTCCGTTCTTGGGGATACCAGTACCCCATTCGAGGTAGACGGCCGTACCGGCTCCGGCGATGATGGCGCCGATGACCCACATGAAGAGAGCCAGACCGACACTGCCAGACAGGGAGAGGATAGAAGACGGAGTCGCAAAGATACCGGTACCGATGCATCGGTTGAAGATGAGCATGGAGGCGCTCAGAACGCCGATCTGGCGTTTGTTATCGCGGGCATGCTTGAGACGGCCTGAACATGTTAGTCGTGATACAGTACACCGAGCGCATTACACACCAGCTTCGCTATCGGTATCTCCCCCATTGTAGTTTTGGTCCACTGGACCCTTCTTGAGATCCTCGTGGCTCATGGTGATGGTGATCAAGGTCGATTGGTGGTGATTGAGTGCAGGGAGCGACAAGCAAGGCCTAGAAGGCTAATATAGGAAATAAAGAACCCAGATGCGACACAGCGAGTGAAGAAACGTTTCTCAACAAGCGGGACATGATGAACTTTAATAACAATGAAAAAAACTAGACCCGGCCTGATGTGCAACCAGAGTGTGGGAGGCAAAACCCAAGGCCCGTCGCGAAATACCCACAACCGCCCACCCCCCGGTAGCTCCAGCGGTGGGGGAAGTCTCACCGAACCGCATGCTGGAGAAAGTCTAGAAAGAAGTTAGAAGGTGTTCGGCTCGGGCCTGGCGCCGAGTAGCAGTAGCATGGTGCCATCGTTGGGGCGGTTCACGAAAGGGGATGCATCAGCGGCCGAATGGGAACCTTGATCTTGGCGATCCACGGTGTTTGAAAGTAATCACCCCTGCTTTCTCTTACATGCACGCGTGGGCAGCCAATGTGTCATGGTTTTCTCCATACTGGACAAGCTGGAATGACTTGTTCTGTTTGGGACTGACTAGGACGATGACGCGATCTGATGTGATCGCAGGCTTCCCTTGGCTCGACCAATAGAATCAGTCAAAAATGCAGAGTTTATCCACCCTGGACTTCATCTGACTTCTATTTTTCAAGGACTCCCCGGGCGTCGGCCGGCTTTGGAGGGTACCCGGCCTCGCGGGCTCCGGGACAGACGAGGACTTTCTCAGGCCAAGATTGAGGCTCATTGTTCATGGTCCATTTCTTCCTTTTAATCACCTTCCGCATTCGATCGAGTCTTGTGGACTCCCGGCTTCTTCCCCCGTCTGATGCTCCGTTCTGACCCTCAGCGGTTCATCTCCACGTCCAAACAGCCGGTTCTAGGACTGGGTATCGCCTCAAACCCGTGGCTCTGGAACGCATCCGGTTGAATTGGTGTAGTAATACGACGTTTCTACTTGACCATGACCGAGATTATGACATTTGCATCCCACGTCCACCTGAACAACCCATTGGCAGCGCCAAGAACGGATCACCAACTAGACTCCCCATGGTGTGATCGGACGCTATGCAGTCTATATGCAACTCTGTTTTTCTCCCATGCACCCGATCTACGCCGGAATCTGGAGACGCCGTTGCATGATGTTCCCGTCAGTCTACAGTATGCCCACTTCTCGCCGCGCAACGGACTGTCCGGTAGTACAAAGACAAAGTATACGCGGCTCGAGCGTCTCGATCAAACATTCGGGACACACGTTGCACCCGGGTGCGGCAGTTGTCCCTGTCAGGGCAGAGCCGTACTCCCCGAATATCCTTGCCTGTACATGTTAGGCAGTATGCAAGAAGCGCCGAGTGAATCTGACATGAATACGAGTGCAGACAATTCACCATATTCACCCCCAGACACGTCAACCATGCAGCGTCTTGTCCTTTTGTCCGTAGACAACTCACCTGCCTCTTCACTCTTAGGCTCATCACATCAGCGGATTTTACAAAAGTTCAGACAAGACAGCTTGAATTCTCTTGGCCTACCGGTGTTGGTGAAGCCATTGGTCCCAGCTCCCTCGAGGCTAGTTCATTGTTGGGTGCTTGCCGATGACGTGCCCGGGGCCAAGGCCCAGGCCCTTGACGATCCCGCGTCCCGATACAGCCACGTTGGAAAGAACCTGGTAAATGGTCACTCGATTTCAATGCCCTTGTTTCCGCTTGGAAACGGCTTTCCTCGGCGGTTGGGGAGACATGTGAAGTTGGACGTGGTGTTGAGATTTTTCAAACGAGGCTCATCTCATGTCTGGTCTAGGCGAGGGCGTAGAACCCGACGGCGTGAAAAACTTGACAATATTTGCCAAGGTGATTGCTCAGATCATGAAAGGGTGATCATTGCTGCAATGTTCAGGTTGCATGTTTGCAATTCAGCCACCGGATGGAGTGATTCAGGCCAAGGTAAGCAATTTGCAACTCTGCAACGAGGGGATACACAGCATAACACAGCACCTTGCTTATGAATTAGAGAAACGTAACAGGCGTATACTCCGTACTCCCCGTTTCTCCGCAACGGCTCCAGGTCCAGGGACCCAGAGTTGTTCTATTCCTGCACAGCATGGCGGTTGTGGCGTTAGCTCAAGTGTGGCTCCAGTGGCTTGAGCTAGATCGGCTGCCGGCTACTAGGCTCGACGGCGTCTAAGGCGTCATAATGCCGGCGCGGCAGAGTTTTCTTTTTTTCTCCAAGTGGGTTAGTGGTCGTAAGTTCGGTGAGTCCAGGTGAGCGGGTGGTGTGGTGGTATGCTTCAGCTGACCTACCCTACACATTTTGGAAGAATGTGGTTTTTGTGGCTGAGAGGAGTAAACATTATGCCTCGAAATCATGCCTCGAAATCATTACGGCTGAGGCTTAGCTGAAATTTCTTTTATTTGGAAATACCTAGAGTAGCTTCATTGTGACAAAAAAATCTCGTTGAGTAGGTGTGAAAGTTCCTTAAGTGTAATATTCCGATTCAACGCTGACACCCCAACATCACATTTGAACCCTCCATGTTTACTAGAGATACTGACTTCAAATGAATGCTGCTCTAAGTTCCCAAACACATAGAACTCTGATTGCAAATACTATTAAATATTACAGCTGCACAAGTGCCGTCGTCTTGCGGTAGGATCTCTCAATGCGCATTGTCGCGTTCGAGGAACACGAAGAACTGGAGGCAAATTTCCAGCGTAAACTAACATGACATTTTAGAGAGTGAGTTGGAAACTTTTGGAAGATGTTTTTTTGATGCTAGCTGAGGGCTTGGTCACAATATTGCTAGAGTCAATTTGTGCCTGTAGGCGGAGTCTCTCTCCATGGTTGAGGCCGCGATGCTCTGAACACTCATCAATTGAAATGCCAACTTTGACCTCGATGAATCGCAGGAAATCTATTTCATTGCAGTAATCCGAAAGAATGAACCACATGTGAAAAATACCAAGTTTTTAGACTGTGAATGCCACGACGCAGTCGTCTCTGCCTGGGTGACGGGTGAATTCAATCGGGACTCGATTCACGTTCGCCAAGCCGCGTTAGTTTAAAGAGATGAACTCGACACAAAGAAAGGAAGGATTTTATTCCAAGACTGCAAGGAAACACCAGAAGATTGCAGTGACATGGTGATGGTATAATCGACCAGCCTGCCAGTCTTGGCTCTCAGGTCAGGACGAACTGAGGTGAAGAACGAGCGCAGACAAAAGACAAGCACAGATAACCGTGACCCGAAGGCGAGATGAACGTGGTAGTTACTGTCATGAATGAACAATGTCTCTGATCCTTGATTCTCTGCGAGCATGGCAAGTGTTGCGACGACGAGGACCGGTAACAGGAGAGTTACACGACGCATTTGTCCAACAATATTTTGGCTGTGACTTTGCTGGAATCCTTTGCTACGAGTGCAAAAAGATAACATCTCAGATCATGGATAATTGTGTATGACAAGGTGGGCCGACAGAGTTTGTGTATCTGTCCTGCAAGTTGACTGGACAGTTGCGTCTCCATGACGAGAGATCAAGTAGGTATCCGTGCAAGGATCAATGGCTGGCAGCTGGCCTTGAGACAAGCTGGACAGTGCATCGGGACGATCAGTACTCCTGAAGAGCTCTGTTAGCATGATCGGGAGCTGCGGTGGATAAATGAGTAAACAATTGATTGTATTCGAGATCAAAACAAAGGGATAGATAATGGCATATGACAAATAACAAGGGGAAAAAGTAAATAAACGAAACTTTATGTGATCATGACAGCTTGCGTTGTGTAACGGTCATGAAATCAACGACTGTGCGCCCAACCCCTCACCAATTCACAAAAGTTGTCTCACTAATCACCTTAATAGAATCAGTGATCAAGCACATAACAACAGTACCAAACAACACGATACTTCTTCAAACAAAGCCGCTTGTTCCCCTGCAAACAGCTTGCCACCTCGTACTCCTGGTTGTGGCTGAAGCTCCTGTGGCTTGTCGTCAGCCTCAACCTCCATTAAGCCAAACGCGTCGCATAGCAACGCGCCGCGACCAACTTGCGACCGTCACCAACATCAGTGACGCAATAGCGCTCCCAGATCTCTTCCATCAGCATCCTCCAACGCGATCGGGGCATTCGCAACAAGGCAATTCCGCCCTGCGTTCTCCCGTGATGCTTCCGCCGCACGCAGGTACTGCTCAGGCGCAAAGTCGACATCGCGCGACCATCGGCTGACTCTTGATAGATCCTTACGACGTTCCTGCTTCACCACTGAGGGCCAAGAATCGCACAATGGCCACCGATACACCCTCCAAGGACGGCGATGTCGTCACCGCTCGCGACAAGGCCGTCGATGGCCACAAGGCGTCGCCCGCTGCTAGAATCGGAACTCCTCGGGGAACCCCCAGAGGCACCCCCAGAGGAACTCCCAGAGCAACTCCCAAGATTGCTACCCCCGCAAACGACGAAAAGCCCGATCGCTCCACTCCCGCCGCCGCTGAGCCGACCGAGCCGAAGAGCATTGATAAGCGCAACGGAGACAAGGACGCTCAGGTGAATGGTGATGCCCCCGTCGCATCCGCCGATAAGCCAGCCGAGTTCAGAGATGACGTCGAGATTGACGAGTTTATCGACCATCGTGTTGACGAGGCGACATCGACCGTGGATATCCAAGTAAAGTGGGAGGGTGGTGAGACCACCTGGGAGACGGAATGGAGTCTGCAGGAGCAAGTTCCCACCCTCGTCTTCAAGTACTGGGACAAGCTCGAAGGACGTGATACTGCGACCAACCTGGATATCTACCACGTCTTCAAGATCCTCAAGCGCACCAGCCTTCCCGGAAAGTCCAAGAAGCCTCAGTACATGTACCAGGTTCAGTGGGTTGGATACCGCCGCACCGACTCGACGTGGGAGCACGAGGATAAGCTGAGAGAGATTGCCCCGGCTGAGCTGGAAAAGTTTGAGGCCAAGGAGTTGGCGAACGGAACGGGTCCTCAGAAGCGCAAGAATGCACGTGGTCCTGGACGACCACGCAAGAGGGCGAGGGCTGACTCGGATTGAGTGGATGATATACGTTGATGGTGGATGGACATGGTATGAGGCTGGTATGCAGTGATGGATATGGTGATGGATACGGTGACGGCAAACGGTTGATGGAGGATGCAGTTGATGTGACAAAGAGTCTTGGTCGGATATTGTGAGTGGTCATCTCGAGATAGACGCCATCAATGACCAGGTTGGGTGCTTGATTCAGCGTCATCTCAAGGCAGAGCAAAACCATAATGGCATTTGAGTCACCGCCGTGTACGAAAGACGAGCGACACGGATACTTGGGAATAGGTGTACTTTTTATTAGACTACTGATTGATGGATTGAACTCAGATGACTGGCATCTTGATGTGACTAGCACGATGGACTCTACTGATGGCTAGCATCTTTGAATGCGTGACTGGCACGGTGCTTTTCGTTGCGTTGAATCAGGCCTGGCGATCAGTTCACAACCTTTAGTCCTCGGCTCGCTCGGGAGTGACGAGACCCTCCTCGTCTTCGTCCTCGCTCTTGCCCTTGCCCTTGCCCTTCAGTAGAGGCCAATGTCCGTGGTCCTCCTTGTAGGTCATGGCTGAGAACTGTCCGATCACAAAGATCCAGTACAAGTTATACGCCAGAACGGAACCGTATGTGGCCGAGTTGTTCCAGCCCAGGACAGCGTTGAAGATGGCCCAGCCTCCTCCACCATTGAGCTGAGGGTTGCAGCACTACAAATGTCAGTACGGACCATCAAACAGGACTCGAGACTTACGTTGACGTGCCAAATGCTTCGGTCAATGTCGTATGAGCCAGGTCCATCTCCGAGTTCAGCTGCGTCACCGCCGACAACCTTGTTCCACTGCTGCTGTTCAAAGAGCCAGATGGCACGGGAGAAGAGGCCTGCAGCGACGAGGTAGAGAAGACAGGTGGAAGCAACAAGGAAGACCTGAAGCTTTGCAGATGAACCACCCCTGAGAATGTTAGATGTGCATAAGACAGCGATGAGGCACTCACCTGTAGAGAATGTATCCCACAAGTCCTCCAGAGAGCAATCCCATGATGACCGGAAGAGGCACAGCAGAAGCTGGCGCAGAGAACGAAACACCAGCAACAAAGACAATGCCCTCAATACCCTCACGAAGAACAGTGATAAAAGGCAACACAAACATGGCGTACTTCTCAAAAAAGTTGACCAACCAAGCCCTCTTGCCATGAGCTGTCACGGGCGCCTCAATCGCCTTGGCCAGCTTTACTCGCCACTTCTCCTCCATCTTTCCCACGCGAAGCAGCGCACCGCCCATGATGGTGATGATGACGGCAGAAACGAGCGAAAATACTCCCTCGTAGTAGTACTCGTGGTCAGCCCAGGCGTCGGTGCCGAGGATGTAAAAGATGCCGATGATTATGCCTGAGCCGATGAGGCAGAGGGCGAAGCCGGTGGCGGTTCCAAGCCAGACCTGTCAATTAGCAGAGGGTTGAGACTCGAGATGAGGGGCTTACCTGTGCGCGCAGGGCCTTGTAGAGGTTTGCATCGCGCTGGGAGCCATCGAGGGTTTGCTTTAGGAATGCGAGAAGGACAGAGACGATGATGGCCGTCTCGAGGGTCTCTCGGAAGACGACGACGTAGACGGGGACAGAAAAGAGGTCCAGCATCTTGACTGACTGCTCTTCAGCTATGACTGCTTTACTGAGTGAGGTTCGGTTCGTGAGAGTTGAAAGTTGATCCTCGGACCATCAGATAATCAAGGTCCGAATTCGCGGCCCCACGCCAAGCCTTTTTTTGCAATCCCACGCGTTAGAAATTGCCTCGGGGCGAGAGTCCGGCTTTGGAACTAAGGGTCACAGGATGCCCACTTGAGTCGTCCGAGACGAATCACGGGTTGTCTTGGGGGACATGGATGGGCCGTGTCATGAGGTAAAACTTTGTCTCGGGGGGGAGATAACCCCTCAGCGAGGTTCGAAGGAAGAGGCTGAGTAGACTTAAAGCAAGGCATCGACCGCTCATCTCTCCAGGAGAATTCTGCAGCAAGATCCCGAGTCCCGAGACCGGATTATCAGATTGATAAGATCCCTGCAGAACACCCGAACGGTGTGTGCACGGCCCAAGATCCCTGGTGGTGTGAGGCTGTCTCCACGGAGCTTAGGTTGTCCAAGTTTCTTTAGCCGGCTTCAGACTTGCCTTGCTCCTCAACACCTTTTGCAACAGACCCCAAGATGCGTAGATTCGGCTGGGCTTTCGCTCTGGCGATGCCATGGTCATCTCTGGCAGCCACGGTATCCTACGACTTTTCCATCGAATGGGTCAGGGCCAACCCCGACGGCGCGTTTGAGCGTCCGACCATCGGCATCAACGGGCAGTGGCCGATCCCTCAGATCGTGGCCAATGTTGGAGATACCATCTTGGTCAATGCCCACAATAACTTGGGTAACCAGACGACGTCTCTGCACTTTCATGGGCTGTTTATGAATGGGTCGAATCACATGGATGGGCCTTCGCAGGTCACGCAGTGTCCTATTCCACCGGGGTCGTCTTTTCTGTACAACTTTACGGTATGTTTTGTCTTTGGATGTTTGAGCGTGTCTAATAGTGGTAGATTACTCAAGCTGGAACCTACTGGTATCACTCTCACACCGAGAGTCAGTATCCCGATGGCCTTCGAGGAAATCTCATCATTCACGACCCAGAGTCGCCTTTCAAGGGAAAGTATGATGAGGAGATTGTCATGTCGCTTTCCGACTGGTACCACGATGAGATGCAGACCTTGCTCCCCGAGTTTCTGCGAAAGGGCAACCCAACTGGTGCTGAACCTGTCCCTCAGGCTGCTCTCATGAATGAGACACAGAACCTCCAGGTTCCAGTGCAGCCTGGGAAGACGTATTTCTTGCGATTGATCAATCTTGGAGCTTTTGCTGGACAGTATTTCTGGATTGAGGGTCACAAGATGTCCATTGTCGAGGTTGATGGTGCATACACCAAGCCAACTGAAGCCAACATGGTCTACCTCTCTGCTGGACAGCGATGCAGCGTGCTTGTTACGACCAAGGCTGATGCAAAGGCCAACTTTCCCATTGTGGCGAGCATGGATACTGTAAGTTTGGCGTTCCTTTGCTTGACTTGGCTAACCATGTAGGATCTGTTTGATGTCCTGCCCGATGACCTCAACTGGAACGTCACGGGTTGGCTTGTCTATGATGAAGCGCAGCCTCTTCCTAAGCCTGCGACTATCTACGAGTTTGACCCTTATGACGACGTGGATCTCGTGCCTTATGATGAGATGCCTCTGTTGCCTGAACCTAGCAAGAAGGTTGAGCTTGAGGTCATCATGGACAACCTCCGCGATGGCGCCAATTATGCATTCTTCAACAACATCACCTACCGCGCTCCCAAGGTGCCGACTCTTTACACCGTCTTGACGAGCGGCGACAAAGCGACGAATCCTCAGATCTACGGAACGTACACTCACAGCTTTGTGCTGAAGAAGGATGAGATTGTGCAGGTGGTTCTCAACAACAAGGATGACGGTCGCCATCCTTTCCATCTTCACGGTCACCACTTCCAGGTCCTGTACCGAAGCGACGACGATGCTGGCGATTTTGAAGGATCCGAGAAGGATTTTGCCAAGATCCCAATGAGGCGAGATACGGTGGTTGTGAATGGCAACGGAAATGTGGTGCTTCGCTTCAAGGCCGATAACCCAGGTAAGTCCCCATCACACCCTGGTTTATAGACGTAGCTAATCTGTTAGGTGTCTGGCTGTTCCATTGTCACATTGAGTGGCATGTCGCTTCGGGTCTTATTGCGACCTTTGTTGAGCAGCCTCTTGAGCTTCAAAAGACTTTGACGCTGCCCCAGGATCACTTGGATGCGTGCAAGGCTGGAGACATTCCCTCTGCTGGCAACGCTGCTGGAAACAACAAGGATTTCTTGGATCTTACTGGAGAGAACGTACCTCCTCCACGATTGCCTGATGGGTATGCTGTCACTACCTGCCTCTTATTGAACCTGACTAACAGCACCAGATTCACCCTGAAGGGCATCATCGCCTTCGCGTTCAGTACTTTGATGGGCCTCATCGGTGTCTACGCCGTTGCATCTTACGGAATGAAGACTGATAGCAAGAAGAAGAGAGCTGCCGAGAGAGAGCCTCTACTGGCTTCTGGTGAGGCTGGCGCAGAGTCGGAGCCTACTGGACGAGCTGTGAACGGGGAGAACGTGGTTCGGAGGTAATACCAGCCTGAATGTCGAGACCGTGGATTAATAGAATGTAGAAATATACCAGCTCCATTTGATGGCATCGTGTAATGTCCCAGCAGCTTTGACGGCATCATATATGATGTCCTTGTTTCTCATTCATAGCCTCGTGTCATATCTACATCGCAACCAAGAATATTCTGTGATCCAGGTGTAATATCCAAGACAACCCAGTAGATGTATTTACTAGCAAATTAATTTTATCAAAACTCGCTTTAAACGCCCATACTCCGTCTACACTCTCGTCTACTTCTTCGGCTTGGGCTCGGCCGCTGGGTATTTGGACACCTCGCGGAGATGCTCAGGTGTGCCCTGGGGCTCCATTTGTCCACCTCGTTGCTTGTACGCCACCTTGCGGCCACAGTTTTTGCAGTAGTGGCTGATGTGGGGAGCGCAGTGGCATGTGTATGGGAAGATGACGCCGAAGAGGGTGGTGAAGAAGAGGCCGGCCGCGATACCACTACGATGATTAGATGGTGTAGTTATTGAGGTGGATGGTACTTACTGTGTCATGCCTGATGCTTCCTTCTTGACCTTGGTCTCGGTTCGTCGCTGGCAGAATGGACAATCGACGCTGTCAGATTGATCGGTCAAGAGGTTCAAAGGCGTGACGGTTTGCGCGCCTGGAGGATAAACAGCGCCTGGCGTGGGCGCAGACATTGGCACCACCATGGACTCGTGGCCTGCGTATCCCATCTGTCCAGGAGCCATCTGACCGGGCGCCATCTGCCCAGCGAGCGCAGGGTGTTGCAGAATCGGCGGCGACTGCGTTCCATCGCCGTGGAGGTTCATGATGCTTCCGGGCGCGGGAGAGACTGTCGAGGGAGGGACGGGGTATTCGTTCTTTAGAGGATCGGGGGTATGCGTGTGGACGGGCTGAGGATCTTGAGAATGGTCGGGTTCGACGACAACGACTTCGGGGAGGTTATCGTCGTCAATTTTTTGCGCCCTGTTTGGGTTAGGTATGAAGGGAGAATGGCCCGGACAACGTACGGTATCGCGATCTTTTCGTCGGTACTGGGAGCGACCTCAGCTGGCTTGGGCGTGTACGAAGGGGGAGACACGGTGCCTGGAGCCGGCGCAGGACTTGAGGTAATGGGCTCTGGCGACACGGGAGTCGTCATGGTGTGTGTCAATGGATGGGAATGAAGAACTAAAGAGTTGGTCTCTGGCGTCGAGATGGTGATAGCTTGGTGTTTGGTTCAACACAGCCACCACTGCACAATTGAAAGCGCAAAAATGGAGCAGACGACAACTGCCTAGGCTGAAAAAAGCTTGACACGACCTTGGCATAACTTGCCCTGCTTGTTTATGACAATTTCACAGTGAATTGCCCAGTACCGGGCGCCTTGGTTTCAGCCAGCCAGAGTCCGAGCCAGAGAAGGAAGATCAGCCTGCACATGATGCTATTTGGGGGCCGGGAGCTTGGGGCCTGTGGCGCTGTAGGGGGTTTCTGGTTGGGTCGTTCGCCAACCCGTCCAAGTCCGAGGACCCTTTAATGTTCGGCCGTGACCTGCTTGGGGGTTAGTGCTTACCCCAGACAGGGTGCCCTAGTCGGTATTTGAAGTCGTTACTCCGTACAGTATCTGTTCAAGTCCGTATCCGTAGGTGTCTGGCATGAAGTGTATGCAGCTTTCGTCTGATGTGAGAAGGTTGAAAGCTTGTTATTTTGGCGGTTCAGCCCTATGAGCCTTGCGCTACCTTGGACCAACTGTGAGGGCTGGGGATTGTGAGTGAGGCTGTAGCTGAAGCAATGGATCACTCCGTATGTCTGTGTGGAGGACCGATAGTCACCGTAAGCTTCTGCAGATCAGAGTCGATCAATTTGACTTGTAGGGTAAGGAGAGGGCCGCCACTCAACGCGGGCTGTAGAAGTGGCGATGTCTTGTCTAGAGTAGTAGCCCATGACCGATTGAATTCGAGTTTATTCGCATCGAAATGAAGCAGAGTTAATGAAAAGTAAATAGCTGGGCCATATTCCATCATGTCCCATCTCTCGCGATGAGAAGTGGATGCAAATGCGCGCGGCCCTGAGCTCTCTAAGGGATTCTCCGATGTTGCCCACGTAACAGCTCCCGGCGAATCTTGGGTTCTGTCAAAGTTCCAAATTTATAAGAGAAATCTGCCTACGTAGTAATATTGAACAAAGCTTGTTTAACTCGTCCCATTGGTGTTGTCGTACAAACCCTTGTCTCAGGATTCTGAGTCGGCCAGGTCACCTGACCACGACTCATGATGATTTCACGACCTTCAATCATTTCAAGCGTTGCCATAGATATATTGGCAAATCAATTTGACATTTACCATCCTCATTCATATATCAATCAGAATATTTATTCTCGAGAAATTCTCTGTGGTGGCTAGCGACCCATTCGTGCTGCAAGGATAGCTGGGTCTGCAAGTCTAGACCAGTTCACAAGCCTTGATATCTTATACAAGGCTTGCCCTCATCACAAGGCTAGCAGCCAAACAAATGGGTCGTTGAGATGGAAAAACACAATCACTACTTAGGGATAGGGCTTGTCTGATGCACTTTTCGTTGCTATTCGGCTGTCTTTGTATTTGCTGTACCACCAGTGCCAAACGGGAACACTCAAGGGTGTGATAACATCCTATCTTCTACCTAATTAGGCCATGGTTGATGGGGCAGATAGGGCGTACGAACACCATGCACAAAATATTCAAGAAAACGCAAGGAGATATTGATTCAATCGCTTGGAATGTCAGACCGATATCTCTAGGGGCAATACCAACACTGGCGCGAACAGATACTACGAGTTTGAGATGAATAAGAAGCTACAAGTGAGTATTCTATTCAAGCCGATGCCGAGGATAATTTAAATACAAATCTATAATTGCATCTTCATGTTTCTCCTTGCAAAATCTGCGGTATAACACAAGTCTCTCATCATGCCCGGACTGCTTGGGACGCTCAACTGAAGTTCGTCCACGCACTGGCCAGTGTATTCAGATTACTCGGCGACAGCCACAGGTTTGTGGAATCCGAAAACCCTGTCATGAGCATCCCCTATCGTCAAATGACTAAATATCAGAACTCAGGAATCCCACGAGACGGCATACTTGCTCTTCTCTCGCAAGCGGTGTCCGTAAAAGTACAACAGGTACGGGATAGGCACGAGGGCTAGAGAAATACATGCCAAGATTGTAAGCGTGTAATCAGTACCCATATTCTCGTAGAATGGGATGCCCACGACAGTCATGCCTCCGGCAGCTATATACCGCACTAGCGATGCAAATGTGAGAGCCGAAGCGGAATATACCTCATACGAGTCGATGATATATAGGTAAGTGCAGATAAAGACACCTGTGACGCCGAATCCGAAGAGCGCAGAGGCGATTATCGGTGACCAGATGCTGATGTTGGGCGTGGCGGTCCAACCCATCCAGAAAAGAGACACTGGGATAGCAATGGCTGTTCCCAGCATGGCATACCAGAGGCGGATTTCAGGGCTGAACTTGAGACGTTTGGACTCCTCTGGAGACTCTGAAGACCTGATGGCATGAGCCGTTTTGTTGTAGATGAACGGGACCAAGACGTAAATGAACTGCATGCCGAGAAACATGGCGACAAAGATGGTGTTTGTGAGGCCTTGGTTGATCCCATATGTCTTTTCAAAGATGTAGGGCCACCCGACAAGGAAGGTGAATAAGATGATATAGAGAACCGTGATATAGAGGGTCATGGCCAAGATTATGGGTTCCGTGAGCATGAGAAAAGGCCGGCTCATACTAACCTTGAGACGATGGAGGAACGTGGCACCTGTGAGCTCATGTTCTGAATAGAACCTAGAGTCTCCAGTAATACGACGGTAGTGGGAGGCTCTCCAGTGCAGCAAGACTGGACCATATGTCTCGGGCATGAATAAGAGAACCAGAAGAAGAAGGAAACCCGAGAAGATAAGAATTATCCACTCGACCCAACGCCAGTTTAGGACCTCGGATGGCGCAATGTATGCTCCTATGATGGCCCCCAGGATGGACCCTCCAAAGCCAAAGCTGGTATAAATCGGAAAGGACCACGTTTTCTCAAGGCTGTTCCAGAGATCAGCAACAGAGCCGCCGCAGCATACGATCGGAGTAGATCCACAGCAGCCTGCGAGGAACCGAAAGGCAAGCTGCGCGCCAATGTTGGGAGATAGGCCCGCGGCCATGATCCAGATGGCAAAGATCAGCATGGATCCGATGTAAACTGCGTTGCGGCCAAACGTCTCTGAAAAGGGCCCGGCAAAGAGGGAACCGACACCGATGCCTATGAGGTAGAGGCCTCGTATCAAGTTAGTCTGAGCCGAGTTCCAAGGAGACGATTGGCTTACCGGTTGCGAGGGACTCAACAACATCACTAACGCCAAACTCTTTCGCGGCTTGAGGAAGAGCCGTGGCGTCAATTCCAGATGCGGCACCGACTGCAGTTGAAATGAGACCGACCTGGAGCGTGACCATGACTCGTTTGGTGACACTCCAGTTGCGTGGGTTCAGGGGATCATCGGGGCCTTCCCAGGAAACGATAAAGATTGGTCCAGAGAGACCTCGATATGCAGAAGCATCTCGTAGGTGAATGCCTGCCATAGAGCGAGCTAGAGCCATCCCAGCAGCTGAACTTGCATCAGTCATGCCGTTTGATTTGGTACGGGTGGCCGCTTCGGGGTGTGCATTATAGATTGCTCCTGTTGTCGATGTTCGCATTTGAGCCTTCTCCTCATCCTTCAGGACTTGAGGAGATTGTTCAGGCTGACTCGGTTGAATTGTATGCTCTGATGCTAGGCTCGGACGGTGTGCTTGGTCGATGGGCGTCGAATGCTCCGTTGCGGTTTGACGAACATGGTCAAGGCCATGCTTCACATTGGCTTCGGCCGCGTGGCCAAAATTTCGAAATTGTAGAAATGACTGCATAATGGAAAGCCGTTGCCTTGATGGAGGGTGCCTGGAGTCTGAACCAGTTGTAACGGGCGATCTATCTGGTTTATATAATCGTTTTCCATGCCCTGTACTGTTGGTGGATCACCAACTTGTACCAAATGACATGGGAAGAAAAGGTTCCTCCGGTTGGGCGGATGGAGATCTGTCCGGGCTATCTGAGTCAATCTAGATACCAACAGCCAGCACGAGCAAAACGACGGCATTCGGAAATTTCTACTCAAGGATCTGAACCTATCGGGCTCTGCTCGGAGATGGGAATTGAGACTTGATGGAAAACTGCGGGCCAAAGGCCATCACTCGCTCCGTTAGGTCCGACTGGCTAAACAGAGTGATTCATGTGAATTACCTGGAGAACTGGTGGGGACTTGACCACTGGGGATGGTGCTGATCGAGGCACTTATGTAACAAATAAGTTACATAACTGTTGAACCCTTCACGACAAGGTGGGCAAAGGGTGCAAAGTGTGGGCCAAGCGAGACGGATGCCATTGAAGCTACCTATTATCAGCTTACGCAAATGTAAAATTCTCAACGGCCTCTGTCGACTCATGCCTATTCGGTGATCTCGGGCGGGTAGGACCGGTTTCTGACTCGGACTAAGGGGCAGGTTGTGAGGCGAAAACCATAATGGTGATGACCAACAAAAATATTACATAAGTGATGAGGAGAGAGCGAACTTGTGTTCAGTGTTTTTTCTGTCCAGATAATAACTCATTGAGCCGTATTTGGATCAAGTAACAAAAACACGGGCGAGGGGTTTGTCATATGAGTAGACAAGCAAGGAAACTGAGGACGCTGAACTTGAAGCGGGCACCTAATGCAAGATCGATCGATAGATGAGGAGCCTAGGCATGGCTGATTGTACTAGATACATGAAACATGAAATCAATGAAATTGGAGTACATGGCGACCGTATTTCCACTCAACTGGCCTGGCCTTGTAATTGTTGTTTGAATATCCGGCCTTAGAGGGATCCCAGTGGCAACCTTGTCATCAGATGATGTATATAGCTCCGGGTATTTCTCAAAGAAGCTAGGATCGATCTTGTAGTATGAAGAGCCTCGATCCATCTTGAGGAGTTCAAACACTAGCCGGGCGTGTCTGGGAGAGGAAAAGAGAGTCTGGACTTGGGCAGCAGGAAGTGTCGGGGTGATGTCTTGACCTTCCCATTCCTGGCCAGCCATGCTCACAACGAGATCCGTCACGCGGATGTAGACCTTGAGGGGTGGACATCCGATGACTAAATCCGATAGCTGAGATTCTACGACGTATGCGCTGACTGCCTCGCAGAAGATCTGATCGATGAATGGGTTCGCGGCGTGGAGCTGTATTAGTCGGTCCCGTATCAATGGGAATGGAATCCAGTCCACGACGCAAGGATACTGACCCTGAAACGTCATTTGAAGCTGGGTTGGCCGATACTGCTTGTGTACCCTGGAAAGGGTAAACTCACAGGGCAGGATCTGCCAGACTGTGAGTTCGATAATGTGGAAGAATTTGGTCTTGGAAAGCCAATTCATGACATCAGGACGCGTTACGCTGTTGAAGAGAGCCCAGACCATGGACACTGACTGGAAGATGCTTTCGGCTTTTGTAAGTAAAGTTATAAACAACGAGGCCTTTGCTGCACTTACTTTTGATAAGACTGGGCATCTACTGGGCGAGCCATGTCAACTTTGGTCGACAGAAGCCGTTTAAGGATCTGGATATGGTCTGACAAGGGGGAATTCGACTGAGCCCATCCCAGTCCACGTGTGAAGCCACCCGCACAAGCGCTCAAGGCATCAGTATATGATTGGTGACCCATCTGATATTCAAAGCTCCATATTCTAGGGACTTGCTGCAGCTGTAGAGGGGAGCCAGAGAGTGGTAGCCCAATCTGGGGGATGGTGCCCATTATGTCGTGCACTGGGGTGGGATCTGGCACTGGAATGGGTTGGAGGGTACTGTCGAAAGCACTATTGGTGTCTGGTGCTTGACCAGCGATGACGTCGCTGATCCGCGCCTCATTATCGACGATTGACACCTGTGAGACTGTTTCGACCTGGCTGATATTGCCAGCTGTAGACGGCCCCGAGTCTTCCTCTTCAGCGCTAGACTGTCTGGAAATATTGTGTGATGTCTTTTCGTCGAGTATGCTCGACAAGGTCTTTGACATGAGTGAAAATGTGGCTTGTACGCCTTCCAATTGGGACTGAAACTGGGCAAGCTGCACACGGAGGCGACAATTCTCCTGCTCCAAGGCTAGGACCCTGTCATTGTCTGGTGTCTGGGAGGCATTTGCCCTATTCTTTAGTTCTCTTAGGCTTTCTGCCTGCCTTCGTCGGAAAGCCCGCTGGGAAAGACGATTGCGCAGTTTTCTTATTTTGATCAGTCTAATGTTTTGAGCTAGGTAGGTGGGAGTGCATCTGACTTTCTCTCGTCCTTGTCTACCTTTGCCGCCGCGGGCTCAGATGACGTTTTCTTTGGTCTAGCCATGTCGAAAAGATTCAATTAGGTATCAGATATTCAGTCGTGGCGGACCATAGGCAGGCCTGTGAGGCTGTGAATCATTGCATGGGAATTGCTGCCATGACTGGCTCCTTTAAGAGCTCAGGATGGGGTCTAATTATGTAGTGTAGGCGGTCTAATCTGGCAAAATTGTATTTAGAGACGGACGAAAGGTAAAACTTGAACATTTGCTCGGCAATTGAAATGCAACTTGTCATCCTCCACATTGGGGTACCATCTGGACAAGCACAACAGCGACGTTCTCAAATACACACTAAAGCTCAAAATTGGTATAGAATAATCAAACTGCAGAGTCCAACTTTGCAGTTTGGGACAGTAACCACGAGTAATTACTCCCTCTTGATTCCCAACTTGCCAACAGTCCTCAAGCCCCAGAAACTCACAACTACCGAAGCAAAACCCAGAGCACAATTGTACCACCACCCAGCCTTGTAACCTCTCAGCAACGCCTCCTTGTCACCCCCTCCAGCTGTCACTTGTCGCGCAATCACTACCGTGGTCGCGATGCCGACGCTCTTGCCGATCTGTGCCAGCATGTTGAAGACACTGCCTGCAAGCGCCTGCGTCTTGGTTGGAAACGCGGCCGTTACTACTAGGTTTGCGATCGTGTAGATGAGATCTGCACCCAATGGGTTGAGAGCTGTAGCTTGGAATACAGCTCCCCAGTATCCTGGTCCGTCAACACGGCACAGAGTCGCCAGGAGCAGAGGCGCGATACCACTGACGAGACAGCCTGCTGGCACAGCGAGCGATGGCCGCAGGTACGGGAGCAGGATGCCAATTGCAACGTTCATCAGCGCACCACAAATGGGCGCTGGCAGGAAATACAGCGACGTGCGTAGGGCCGACTCACCACGGACATCCTGTAAATACAAGGCCGTAAGCTGCTCGCCCGCGTTGAGGGCACCCCAAATGAGGAAGACTGTCGCGCAGACAGCAGTAAAAGGCAAATTTGCCCATAGAGTGTTGGGAATCAGCGCCGGGCGGCCAAGGCGTGTCTGTCGTCTCATCCATAGCCCGAACACAGGCAAGACTGCCAATCCCGTACAAAGCAACGCCATGTTGAGAGGCTCACGCATGGCTTGTTCCGCGTTTGATGCCGTGGCGACGGCGAGCTCATATGACAGCAGAGCAAGACAGGCGCTGACCAGCAACGCGCCGACCCAATCGACGTCTCTACCAAGACGCACAAACGATTCACGGTCAAGGCGGCCACCATCGACGCTCGCGGGAAGTGCCCATATCGCCAGTGCCAATACGACTCCGTTGAGCAAGGCAGTTGCATGGAAACCCCATCGCCAACCGATCGTGTCGGCACACACGCCGCCAAGAGCAAGGCCGAGTCCAAAGCCGACCGCCTGGCCGCCGCCCATAGCGGCAAAAGCGGCATTGCGGAGGCGCGGGTGGGCAGAGGCCGGGAATTTGTGTGCGGCGACGCCGACGGCGCTCGGAAGACAGAATGACGCCGCAACTCCCGCCGCGGCCCGCAGTGCAATCAGCTGTGTCGTTGTGGCAGCCAGTCCGGCGCCCATTGCGCATGCAGCTTGGAGGAGGGCCCCGAAGAGGCATGCTCGTCGGCAGCCGAGCACATCAGCAGCGGCGCCGCAGGGGAGCAATGTGCAGCCGCATGCCAGGGCAAAGGCAGAGGCTGGCCACAGCTGTAGTCCAGGGGCAATGTCAAGATCAGCCGAGATGGTGGGAATGCACACAGTGAGGAGGCCAGCTAGAAGGTTGCTAATGCCGGTGATGCATGTGATACATAGAATAATGGTGATTGCTCGACTCCGAGAGATGGATGGAGAGTCTTCAATCGATGCGAGGGTGAGCGTTTCTTGTCCTGGCTCTGTCGAGACAATTGTTGGTGAGGATACTGTAGGAGACATGGTTGTACACAATGAAAAGCTTAATTGAGGTAAGTTTAGAGATGGAAATTGGGATAATGACACGTAAAAGACATTTTGAGGCTGTGATCTTCGAGGCTACGTGTGATGTTTGGGAGTGAAGCATTATTAATAAATTTGTTACATAACATGCCTGTGGAGCTTGGCGGTTGATCTTTGAACAGCGAAGCTTGAACTATTCTCTCTAGTTTGTCACTGCCACTATCATCGTGAGATATATACATGTAATAAATCTCCTTTGTTTCAGCAGTAATTGGCGGATACTATAGGTATCATGGGCTCTTCTCTTGTTCACGGGCAGCTAAGCCGTGTGAGTCGGTGACGAGGCACTCCCTGATCCATGCAAACTTGGTAATTATGAGAGATGCACTTTGCGTGTTTAATGTATTACACCTTACATCCTCGCTTGACAATTGTGAATCCCGTTCTCACCTATGATGCCAGGGGCTTGCATTGAAGATCTCACATGCAGCCTGGCTACACCTTGTTTGACCGCTGGCACAATCTAGATCACCTTTAGCCAAGACATCTTTCCATCCGCCGAAGGCTGATCCAGGGTGACATTGCGTATCGCGTAGGCGTATGCCTTTCGGGGAGACAATCAGGAATGGCACTGATATCGACAGCAATTGACGCAATGCGTGGCTCGTATTCGATTCCTCGGAATACTGGCTTCCGTGTCGAACCAGGTCTACTTTGTGGGGTTCGAGGATCAAGATCCTGGGGTCGGTTCGCTATCCGATCTTGTAGTTGGCCACGCCATCCGGAAGCTGTGCTTCTGAAAGAATGACACTTCAATTGCCTTGAGTGGTCAACTGTGAGTTAAGGGCGTTTCTACTGCTCCTCTAAGGTAAGTATTTTTTTCTTTTTTTGGTTGAACCTCCTTTGCAGGCGTAAGGTATAGGTAACAAAACTTGGATTTTTATTATTCAAAAATTAACTCCTGACTAAGTATGCCTCCGTCAAATTCTCTTATTATATCACCATCCATATAACCCTGAAGATAGCCTTCACCCAGGACTTGATAGTTCTGGCCACCATATCTGATAACCAAGGGAACGCTACATCCAAAGATGATACAGAAAAGATCTCCGCGCTGCACACCCATATCCCTGCCACTCTCGATATCCCCTGGTACCCAGCCAAATCTACCACCCCTTGTTGTGACAAATTTTCTTCCACTAGCCATGTGACGAAATCTCACAAAGTCTGCCCATAGCCAGTCCTTACGTGCATCGGCTGGCACTCGATCCGTGAAAAAGTCACCTACACGACCGAGGCCCCCGAGGTCCATCCCATCGTTTGTGAGTCTCCAATCATGCCATTGTTCATATCGTTGCCCTTGGATTGCAAACTCGGTCCATCCCCTTTGTTTAAAGTCGTCAATTGCTATTTCAGGAGACGCCGGGAGGTTGAAAAGTTGCATTCCTCTATCTTCCTGGACGTGGCGGTCTCCCATGACCCCGAGGCGAGCGCCAACGAGGGTCTGATACAGTGCACTTCGAGTGGAATCTAGACTTGGGTATGCCGTTTGAAACTTGTTGATTTGCTGTAGTCGCTTGACTGAATTGTCGTTTTCCGATTTCATGGTGGACTGGAGACCCATACCGTCGACCGTGTCGACTATAACACCATGGACGGTTAAAAGACGACCATCTGCTGAAAACGAATATTGGGCTGGTAGTCCACCATCGGCTTGGTACGGAAGGGTAGGACACAGTTTATCGCGACTGCGATACTCCCACGTCCAATCTGGAGCCCAGGATGGCGTCTTTGTCTGGTTCCAGGGATTTCCGTCGCGCAAAAGCTCAAGGTTATGGTCGTGAATGATGAATAGCTGCCCCAGTTGAGAGAAAAGTTGGGATGGCTGCAATCTATAATCGACCACCACTTGGTCCGCAATGGTTGGGTGGATAAAGGCCAGAAGGCCGTAGACCTTATCCAGAGGATCCGCGCAGGCCGTGGCACATGCCACCTCCAACAGATCTTTGTATGTCAAAGGCTCCCCTCTTCGCTCTTTTCTTGCTAGCCGCGCCGGGCCCTTGTCAATATGATGCAGGTTCTGGGTATCCCAGCGACCAGACACTTGGCCGTTTGTGCCCTGGGCCTTTTGAAACATCTTGCGGTCGTGCTCCAGACAAAGATCCTTCACATACCAAAGACATGTATGGATTGAGGTCAAGCCATCTTGCACCTCTTGCCAAGTGATGGAGTCCTCGCCGGCAAACATGAGCATGTTCGGGGGAGCCAGTGCGGACTCCTGGACAATCCACAACCGAGACCAGTAGTGGCGTTGGAGGAAAGCTTGTAGCGCACACCACTCTCCTTGGCCCCCAAGATACCATGGGTTATCCTGTAGAATATCTCTAAGCTGACCGGTCGTCTTGTTCACTTCGTGCGCAGCCAACGTCTTGAGCAAGCCCAAAGCTTTGTCGCTGTCGTCGGCCGCTACACCGAGAAAAGTCATAGTAGTCCATGACCTGGCGTATATATCCCGCATCATGGCGACCTGGTAGCTCCGTTCGTCCAGATCCCGTTGATTGATGCATACCGAGTCGACCCAGAGGTTGAAGCGGCCGTTAAAGTAATTCAGCTTTCGAAAGGTGCGCAGTGCGGCAGCGAGGCTCCTGGTGACCGATGCATGGATGCCGTCTAGGAGAATGACTTCGGTAATCTCAGGGTCGCCCCATGTGTACGAGAGCGTGGCAAAGTCTCCCCATTCAAACCGATAGCTGCCCGCGGGAGGAATGGGAGGGGCGGTTGACAGATTAAAGAAGGGTCCGCTCTTGTGGAATTCCACCACCTGGCCAGCTGTTCTTCTCTCCCAGTTGTTGTCACTCGCCTCGGAAAAGACCCATGCTCAGGTTTGAGGTCTTTCAAGGAAACAATGCTCAACGAACACTCTAGTTTATCCTCCCCTGGTCGTTCGGGCGATATCGACAGCAGGCGAATCTCTTGGTTTGTTTCATCGAGTGGCTGGTAGGACATGGTACGGTTGTGGATTTCAATATAAGTGATATGGATAAACGGGACAAGATGGGATTTTAAAGGAGGAGGTGGGGTAGCAAAAAGGCTCTGCAGGATGGACAGAATGTGGCAGTGTAAAAGCAATGCATGAGCCAGGGTTGCGTGACTTCGGGACAGCACATCAGCAACGGCGCCGCAAGAGAGCGGTTTGCAGCCACAGGCTAATGGAAAGGCAGATGCCTGCCAGACATTCAAGCCGGGGGCGATATCAGCGTCGACTAGAAGATTGCTGATGTAGGTGATGCATGTATTGCACAGAATGGTGGTGATCGCCCGGTCCAAGGCGGCAGACTATGGACGTGTTGGTGAGAATCATTAAACCGACTGTTCCGCAACAAGTAGACCTCACATAAGCACCTTGAATCAACCATGTTTAGCCTCTGGAAGTATCTAACTCTTGGCAACAGTCATTTCCCTCAGATTGCCTTTGCCCGAGCCATCTGTTGACCCGTTTGAGGCTGATCAAGTGCGACATTCCGTATCGCGTAGACGTATTCCGTATCCGCCCCGCTTTTTGAGTCGATCTAAACCCTTTTCGGTGCTATGGAGCGCTGGATTGCCTCAGGCGGGAATCGTCAAGGGAAAACCGGCTGGACATTCAAGATGAAGACAGCTGCTGTTGTCCTTTGCTCTTCCATTATTCTTTCGAGTCTTCTCCTATGTTGGTCGGTTGGAATTTGTAGATATGGCTGAAGATACCAACTTTGGACCTCATCACGCTGGCCTGTTCGACTTTACTATCCTCTTTGAGCAGAGCATACTATCTCTGTTGCCTACTTGCATCTTTATACTTCTCGTACCTTTACGAGTTTCAATTCTCTGGAAACATGAAAGAGTCACAGAGGGTGGGCTTCTTCTGTGGTCCAAACTGGTAAGTGAATCTTTGTCATGGGGTATGCCTCTAACACTGTGATAGGCCACCATCGCAAGCTATGCCTGTCTTCAAATAGCTCTCGTGGCGTTGTGGAGTATCGACTCTCGATCGATCAAAACATCTATAGCGGAATCCGTCCTCGGACTTGTCGAATCACTCGCTCTTGCGGCTTTGTCATACATGGAACATCGAAACTCGGCCAAGCCGGCTGCCCTGATCAGTCTCTACCTGATCCTTACAATCATCCTCGACCTCGCCCTTACAAGAACCCTCTGGATTCGCTCAGGAATGCAAGCTCTTGCCTCAACCTTTACTGTGTCCCTCGTCCTCAAGACAGTCCTTCTTGTCTTGGAGGAGACCCCTAAACGTTTGAGCACTGGCGAAAAGGGGTCTGTTAGGGAGACTTCAGTCGGCGTAGTGAATAGGAGTTTCTTTTGGTGGCTCAATCACTTGTTTGTCGAAGGGTTCCGCGGTCTGATTGACCTGGGTAGCCTGGGCGCACTCAATGAAAAGTTCAACACGCATGATCTATCAGAACGCATCGAGGAAAGATGGAACAAAGGTGTGTTTATTTACTCCGTCTCATAACTTTGCTAACGACTTCAAGATCCCAAGACGAGCCCCGTCTGCCTACTTAAATGCACCTTTATGGCATACAAGTGGCAGTTTGTTGCTGGCATCCCACCTCGACTTCTTCACAGCGGTTTCAACTTTGCCCAACCCTTTCTGATCCAGGCCATCATCATCTTTGTCAGCATGGAAGAAACGTCTGTACAAATTGCAGGCGGATTAATAGGAGCCACAGTCCTTGTCTACCTCGGCCTTGCCATCTCTGGTGCTTGGCATAAGTACATGTCGAACCAACTGGTCGTCATGTACAGGGGCGGACTTGTGTCGCTGATCTTCCAAAAGACTTTGAAGTTGAGATCAGCATCTATCAAGGATTCTGCACCTGTCACTCTCATGACGACAGATGTCGATGTGATCGTTGCTGCGGGGGCTTCGATCCATGACATGTGGGCGAATCTTGTTGAGCTGCCGATTGGAATCTATCTCTTGCATCGCCAAGTTGGATCGCCTAGTTTATTGGTGTTGGTCCCAACAGTCAGTAAGTATACAAATCCTTACATGTGAAAACAGGAGCTAACTGTCGAGTCACCACAATCCTGAGCGGAATAATCTCGCCAGCCATGGACCCAGCCACTGTGAAGTGGAATGCTGCTGTCCAGAAGCGCGTTGGAGAAACTTCAAGCTTGCTCAGTCAGATGAAAGGTATCAAGATGATGGGACTTAGTGACTTCTTCCATGGACTGGTGCAGAGCCTCAGAGTGCACGAGCTCAAAGTGTCGGCCAGGGCTAGATGGCTCCTTGTGCATTTTGTTACTCTTGGTACGTTTTATCTTTCTGAGTGAGCATTTCTAACAGGTATAGCCGCCATTTCTGCCCAGATTACGCCTATAGTGGTCATCCTTTCTGCCATCTACTGGACCAAGGCCGACGAGGGTCTTAGCGTTGCAGAGGCATTCACCTCTCTGTCTCTCATTTCACTTGTAACGCAGCCCCTTGTCGCAATCCTCGTATCTCTGATGCAGATCGCCGGCGTTTTTGGGGGCTGTGGACGGATACAGGCATTCCTGAAGCTCGAAGAGCAAAAGGATGGTCGTTCAAACCTGGAACCTTCGTCTTCAGTCGAAGGGCATCATTCAACTGCCGAGAAGACCCTGAGTTCCTCACAGAAGGAGGATCAGATCACAGCTCCCCAGGGACCTCAGGTCGTGTCCATTCAAGAGGCGACATTCCAAACTGACGATGAAGTGACCCTTCTCAAGGACATAAACCTGGTCGTGTTACCAGGGACACTCAACATGATTGTCGGTCGAGTAGGATGTGGCAAGTCTTCGTTGCTCAAGGCAATCATTGGTGAGCTCGTTCCGACCACTGGGTACGTCAAGGCAGAAAATTCTGTGGGTTACTGCGACCAGATTCCTTGGCTACGAAATACCACTATCAAGAACAACATCATCGGACAGTCGCCTTTTGAAGAGAAGTGGTTTGACACGGTACTTCGCTCATGTACCTTGGATGAGGACATGCATCAACTGCCTGAAGGTTACGAAACCATCGTGGGCTCAGGAGGAGTGGCCCTAAGCGGAGGTCAGAAACAACGAGTGGTAAGTTCATGTCTCCTTTTTCGAGCCCTGTTAACATTCCTAGGCCCTCGCTCGAGCGGTGTACTCCCAAAAGCGGCTCATTGTTCTGGACGACGTATTTAGTAGTCTCGACAACTCCACCTCTGAGAAGGTCTTTCAACGTCTGCTTGGGGGGAATGGTCTCCTGAGGAGAAACAAGACTACGGTGATTTTGACAACAAGCAAAGGTAGGACTCCAGAATCGTTCAATAACAGTTCTAACATCCTGGGTAGTTCACTTTCTGCCTTCTGCTGATTACATCACCATGCTCGAGGATGGATCCATCACTCGTAACCAGGAGCCCTACGACAAACTTGAAACTCTGGCCAAGGTAGTCCTGGAAGACGATGAGCAAATCCACGCGGACAAAAAGTCCCCTCGACCCAGCGACAAACCCTCGGCGAAGAAGGAGGTTGACCTGGCCCGCCAAACCGGCGACACGGCCTGTTACAAGATTTACCTTCGCTCTATGGGTTGGAAGATCATCGTCATTGTATTTCCTTTGGCTGTGATTAGCACTGTGATGGAGGTCATGCCTCGTGAGTCACCTCTTGGTTGTCTTTTACGATGCTGACGTATTAGAAATCTGGCTACGACTATGGACTGAAAGGGCCGACGGATCAAAGGACGCTCGATACGCTGGTGGATATGTTGGTTTTACCATGGCTGCCATGCTTCTAGGAACCTTCAATCTTGGGTAAGTGGCCGCCTGCGTTTGCGATGTAGCTAACATTTGTAGCTACTTTCTGATCATGGCTGTTCCCAAGTCATCTAATCGTCTGCACGAGCAGCTGCTGGCGTCGGTCACTCGGTGAGTACTCTCATGTTTGACTAAATCTGTCTAATCATTCAGTGCCCCATTGTACTTCTTCACCACTACCGAGAGTGGAAGCATCTTGAACCGGTACGTTATCTCTGTCCCTGAAATTAGTCTTGACTAAACCTTTGCAGATTCAGTCAGGACATGACACTCATAGACGGGACTCTGCCATTGGCGTTCTACTTGACTCTAGACTGTAAGTATACATCTAAGCTGTAATGCATATCTAACCTGAATAGTGACGCTGCGAGGGATTGCTCAGACCGGAGTCGTTGCTTCTGGTGCCACATACTTTGGAGCATTTCTCCCACTATCCTTTCTAGCCCTTTACCTGATTCAAAAGTACTACCTCCGTACTTCCCGTCAAATGCGTCTCCTAGACCTAGAGGCAAAGACACCGCTCTACACTCACTTCACCGAGATGATTGCCGGATTGTCTACTCTCCGTTCATTTGGATGGTCAAAGGCATTCCTGGATGAAGGCTACCAGCTTCTCAGCGATTCTCAAAACCCATTCTACATGATGTTTTGCATTCAACGCTGGCTTGAACTTGTCCTAGACTTGTTCGTTGCTGGCATGGCGGTTGTGCTTGTCTCGCTTGCTCTACGCATTCAAGGGGCCACAACTCAGGGTGCTATTGGTCTGGCCATGGTGAATATCCTGGGCTTCAACCAAACTCTGACAACTGTTCTCGATCAATGGACACAGCTGGAAACATCTTTGGGAGCGATTGCAAGACTCAAGTCGTTTATCAGTAGTACACCTGATGAAAACAAGCCGGCAGAGAATGACGCCCCGACAGATTGGCCCGCAGAGGGTGGAATTGAAATCGACAACATTACAGCTGCTTATAGGTAAGTGTGTGTCTCTATTCAGGGCTTTTCTAACATGCTTAGTGATGGCTCCCAACCTGTGCTCGACGGCGTGTCCCTTGTCATCAAACCCGGACAAAAGCTCTGCATTTGTGGGCGATCTGGAAGGTAATAACCCAGTCAAATCTGTATGTCCAAGCTAACCAGTTAGTGGAAAATCCTCTCTTGTTCTCTCCATCCTTCGACTTCTAGAGCTGCCCTCTGGATCTATACGGATCGATGGAAAGGACCTGGCGACAATCTCCCGACAGCATATTCGTTCACGCATCACAACAGTCCCACAAGATCCCGTTAGCCTTTTTGGAACTGTGAGACATAACTTGGATCCAGAGGAGCTTGTCCAAGCCGATGAGATTCTTATCCAAGCTCTACAAAAGACTACACTCTGGGAAGCCATCGAGTCTCGTGGAGGGCTTGATGCTGAGCTGAGTGAGTTGGGATTTTCAGTTGGTCAGCGTCAATTGTTCTGCTTGGCACGAGCCTTGCTTTCACGGTCAAAGATCCTTCTTCTGGACGAGCCAACAAGTAGTGTTGATAACGCGACGAACGATGACCTCCGAAATATTTTGAAAGAGGTCATGGATGGTCGGACAGTTGTGGAAGTCGCACATCGCCTTGATCACGTCACTGAATTTGATGTTGTGGTGGTCATGGGAGAAGGCAAGATACTTGAAATGGGCGATCCTCGGGAGTTGTTGAAAGAGGATTCTGCTCTCAAGACATTAAAGCAGCAGGGGCAGTGAGTGGTGGCATGGCTTATGATTCAACTCTTCTCAACAATGTAATATCTCTACTCTACAATCGTCTAAATGGCAAATATTTCATTTCTATCACCCGGTTTATCCAGACTCCTTCTATATAACAAACCCTTCTCTTGCATGATTCTACCCTGATCCAGTCGTGTCTGTGAACGCCAAGTGCACTCTATCATGAACTCTCGCTCTTTGCTGGCCACTTCACTCTCCTCTCAGCCCGAACATACAAGTTGTTTGGCCGAATAAGCTGAAACATGGGGTCATATTCGACTGGACCATCCTGAGCAAGGCTAAACTTGTATCGGTACACAAGTTTTGGCAGAAACACCTTGACTTCTTGTAGAGCAAAGTTGAAACCGACGCACATGCGTGGACCAGTGGCGAAAGGGATATATGAAGCGTTTGGTCGGTTCTTGACACGTTCAGTGTCCCAGCGGTCGGGGTCGAAAAGTGCAGGGTTGTCCCAGATCTTGGTGTTGTTGTGGATGTGGTGGAGGGCGGGGATGACAATTGCGTCTTTGGGGATTCTATAGCCGCCAGGTAGAATCAAATCGACGGCTGCTGTGCGTGCGGGCTGATATGAGGGGTTATGTCGTCGCTGGGTCTCCTTGATGTACTTGTCGAGGAAGCTCAGTTTGTTGGTTACATCGGCCGTGATTTGCGTGTCTTCGTCAAAGCCATTATCGACCAGCTCTTGAAGAAGTCTTTCTTGCATGCCGGGATAAACAACAAGACCGTAGAGGAGCCAAGACAAAAGGGAGCTTGTTGTAGTGAAGCCAGCACCAGTAGCAACGACAAGAGGCTCCATGATGCGATTCCGTGGTAGCTTGTTGCCCTTGCTGTCACTTGCACGAAGAACATAGTCAACCATGTTCTCTGCTTGAAGAGCAGCATCTTGAAGGTCTAAATCTCCAACACCCTTGGAGGCATTCGCCACAGATTCTTCCATCATTGTCTCCATGCGGGCTCGCGCTTCGCGAAGACGTTGAGGATCACCGAATGGCATGTTTCGGTACCAGCTTCCCATTGAAGTGATCTTTTTGTTCAGCTCAAGAGATTGAGCGATTCTCAAAACCATTTCATGTGGACGCGCATCGACAGCGGTGAAATGCTTGAAATCCATGCCAAGCACCAGTTTTCCAACGGCTTGGGAGCCAAGCTTGAGCATGTATGGATACACGTTCCAAGCCTCGTCACGCTCGTCAAGTTCATCAAACACCTTGAACGCATCCTCGACAGTCTTTTGCATGGTGGGCGCGTAATGTCTCACGGCCTTGGGACCCAAAGCTGGTGGTAAAAACTTGTGCACCTCTTTCCACTCTGGCGTATCTGTGTCTCCCAGGAAAACACCCGCTTCCGTGTTCTTGATGGGGAAAAGAGGATGACCTTCAATGATTCGCTTGGAGAAAAAGTCGGTCTCTCCAAAGACAATGTTGGCCAGGGCAGGGTCATTGGTATGGTAAATGGTGCTGCCCATGTTGGTGGTCTTGAACAGGGGGCCATATTTCTCGAATAATCGCTGATGATTGCCGAGATGGTCTGGATACACCTCAAAGTAGTTTCCAACGAATGGAAGACCCTTTGGGCCTGGGACTTCCCGAACGGCCTTTCCATCAATTGTAATGGCTACATCCTCAGCTGCGAGGACGTCTGCGACTGTTGTCAAGGCCTCGGACTGGTTGATGAACCCAATGCCTGCCATTGTTAGATCATTCATACAATGGGCACCTCACTCACCATTTGGATCAACAATAGCAAAGTGAGAAGCAACAAGATGCTGAAGAGACTGCTCATCTAATGATGAAGGCAGCTCAATATCTTGGGTTGTAGAGGAGTCTCCGCACAAGTAGAATCGTTTGGTAGCCATTGTGAGTCTGATGAAAATTACACTACGTAAGACCAGCAGACCCCTTTACTTATCATATAAGTCACATCGTCACCGACAAGTGGATTAGCATGAACCGAGGCTCGTAACATCGCCCCAACCGCTTGAAAATTTGAAGCCGCAATGGCGGTGGAACCTTGCTAAGATGATGGCTCATGCTCATTCCAAGGTCCAGGATTGGACGTTGAGCGATTAGAAAAAGGGGATAATTTGCGGGTCATGAGGATCTCCGGGACGGCGTCCAGCTAGTCAGGATGCGAAACGCGTCTTCTCGCATGTTGTTATCTCTTCCGACCATGCGGGTTCTCGGCATTCATGTCTTTATGAGGTAAAAAATGGATATATGATGAAACCGGCAGTGAAAATTCATTGTTCGGAGACCCACACGGAACCTCCGGGACCCACTCCGGCGGGATCGGCCGAGAAGACCCGAGCCTCGGCATTGCCCTAATGGGCAAGTTTGGATTGGTCACTGCGACAAGGTAGCATCGCAATTTCAGGTTTTATAACGGCCTTTATCTTGAGCAGCCGCAGAAGCGTCGTACTTGGTTAACCCAGCATCACCCACAATCATGGCGTCAGGACCGGAATTTACTGCCAAGGAGGTGGCAGCTCACAATACGTCTGATGACTGCTGGATGACAATTCAAGGGCAAGGTGAGTCGATTCGAATGAATTCAATAAAAGGTTCTAACAGGTTAGTCTACGATGTCACAAAGTACATTCACGATCACCCTGGCGGTGCGGACATTCTCATTGAGGCTGCTGGCAAAGATGCTACGGTAGACTTTGACAATGCTGGCCATTCTGAGGATGCCTTTGAGATTATGGCAGAATATCTCGTTGGAAAGTACAAGGGAGCTCCGAGAAAAGATGCCCCCAAGCGCGTTACTCTTCAGCCCAAAGCAACTCCCAAGGTCAAGTCAGGAGGCCGATCTTCTGCAGTCATGGCTACCGCCGCCACCGCTGCTGTATCAAGTGCACTGGCTCTACACCAGATTTATCGGTTCAATCCTGGAGTCTTGGATGTACTTCCTGCTTTCAAGCTTTCGTCAAAACCAAACCGAGGCATGGGCTTCTTTGAAGGGTTTATCTTGGCGTCTGCTCTGTTCACCGTCGCTGGCACTTACGCGGTGAAGAGACTTTCCAAGTTTCTCCATTTCGAAGAGGGTGGCTTCATGAGTTACCCCCCTCACAGGAAAATGCCCAAGGTCTCCAAACCCAATCCTCTCATCCAACGAGGATGGCTCGATCCTTCGACATACCATGCTCTTCCACTCACCGAGAAGGAGCTGATTGCCCCCAACGTCTACCGATTGGTTTTCGCCTTGCCCACACCCGCAACAGTACTTGGCCTCCCAATCGGCCAGCATCTTTCAATCAAGGCGGATGTTGGAGGTAAATCGGTCAACCGGTCATATACACCCATCTCCAACAACTCGGATCTTGGCACTTTGGAGTTGGTCATCAAGTGCTATCCTGATGGGCAACTGACAGGAGGATACTTGGCCAACGTTGAAGTTGGAGACGAAGTGCTATTCCGAGGACCCAAGGGCGCCATGAGATATCAGCATGGTCTCTGCAAAAAGATTGGCATGTTGGCTGGTGGAACTGGTATTACTCCTATGTTCCAGATCATCCGTGCCATCTGTGAAGATGATAGAGACCTCACGGAAGTCAGTTTGATATATGCCAACAGAACAGAGGAGGATATTCTTCTCCGGAAAGAGCTTGAATCATTTGCTCGTCGGTATCCTCAGAACTTTAAACTATACTACCTCCTCGACAATGCCCCAGCTGAGTGGAAGTATGGTGCCGGGTATGTGACGCAGGAGCTCATGGCTGAAAAGTTTCCTGCACCTGGGCCAGACTCGAAGGTCATGCTGTGTGGTCCGCCAGGGATGATCAGCGCAGCCAAGAAGTCTCTGGTCAATCTGGGTTTTGAGAAACCGGGAGCTTCGGCCAAGATGACGGATCAGGTCTTTTGCTTCTGAGATGGGTCTTTGGATTTTGTATCATAGTCGCATGGAAAATCGGTTGGTAGACTAGGACGGTGTCAGATGGTGGGAAATGCTGTGTAGAACGGTATGGGCTGAAAGGATACGAAAACACTCTTACAACTTTTTATGTGTGATAAGCTCTACAATACCTCAGCACTTTGTTCCACCTCGAGGCCTCGTTTTCGAGAGCGGACTGATCGTAAAGCGTGTTCATGCCTTGATAATTTGATTGTTTCCATTCAAAAGGTTGTCAGGCACCTTCAACCAGATTTAAGCAGAGCCAAGTATGGCTGTCTCCAAGGCGGAATCACGGCCTCAATCCCCGTGAGGCGCATTGGTGATAAAGCCTGCCAAGACGATGCTCAGCCACCTCGCCAATAAAGTCTCAGCTGTACCCCTCAGCTGAGCTGAACATCGAAGCCACAGCCTGGTTTCTTTCGCGTCAAACAATCTTCCCTCATCAATCACACCAGATGGATCCTCTATCTATCGCGGCTGGTTGCGCCAGCCTGGTATCGACGATTGGCACACTTTCGCTGTCGATCTATGAGTTCGTCCGAACATGCCGAGAGGCTCGCAAAGACCTAGACAAGGTATCGCGGGAGTTGCAGTCTCTTCAGTCGGTTCTCAGGCTCATTAAAGATGATGCCACCGACGAGGAAAAGCCCGTGCCGCAGGTAATCGGACACCACGTTTCGAGAATCGTCTCAGATTGTAACTCAGTCATTCTCGAAATTGAGACCTGCATCGCTCAGTACTGACAGAAGCGGCTGAAAGCCCAGGTGACGTGGGCCACAAGCGGGCAAGGCGATGTTGAGAAGTTGCGAACAACCCTGGAGGCTCACAAGTTGTCCCTGGAACTGGCACTGGACGTGCATAGTTTGTGAGTTGCTCAGAGTTTAGTTGAACCAGGCTAACACTCCCAGGGCATTAACGAAAGAAATCAAAGTTGATACCACCGACATTCGCAATGACACTATGGCTACCAGAGAAAATACCGAAAGAATTTTGCAACAGATTGATCATCTGCAGGCTCAGCTGCCCAAGCATGTCATTACGCCAAACTCATATGTCCTCCAGAGGTTCTTGGAGGAAATGACGATATATACAGAGCTGTCCCTGGATAGGGCGATCGCGGGCAGCGACGATGACAGCATTCGAGCATTTTACGACGTCGAAGAAGCTTCTGTAGCCTCATCGGGGCGAAATCGATGTGATGGCAACTTAGACATCTCAAACGAGCTACAGCCCCCAAACCTTTCTGAAGCTGAAAGAGCTTCTGAACCCCCTACAAAGACGATCCCTGGGGGTGATTTGATGGCCCAGGAGAAGGCCCCGAGTCAACAGTCCACCACATCAAGAGAGGCCGTGGAGCATGTGCCATTTGGCTGGACCAAGTTTTTCTTACCGGCCAACCATGCCAAACCCCCGGCAAGCCAAGGTCCATCCGAAAATGAAGCCACCTCGACACAACAGAGGGCCCCAACGATGGAGGCATCGGCAAGCAAGGACTCGGATACAAGAGCCAGAGAATAGAAGTTCCAAGAGCCTTGGGTTGGCACCAAGTTCACAGAAGCCCCAACATCCTCGGCTGCGAGGACTAGACCTCTTAATTTGGCGACCTCGCAAAAGTTCCAGGCGCAACCCTTGCCCCGAGGCAGATTGACCACATCGGAAATACGTCGTCGCATAACTCCAGAGCATCGTCCACAGTCCAATCGCATCGAAGGTTTAGCAAGAATGCCATCCGAAGATGAAGCTACGGAACAAAAGAGGGTTTCACCTATGGAGGGAGCCTCGATAAGTGAGCACTTGGACGTG
The DNA here is from genome assembly GCA_017654865.1 of Fusarium sp. FW16.1. Taxonomy (NCBI): domain Eukaryota; kingdom Fungi; phylum Ascomycota; class Sordariomycetes; order Hypocreales; family Nectriaceae; genus Fusarium; species Fusarium sp. FW16.1. The sequence goes on from JADNRB010000001.1 coordinate 2,573,514, forward strand.
AGAACTGGAGAAACCAACGTCCGGAGACGTGGGATCGATGAACCCATGGAATTCTCGATACCCAAATATCATGATGGCGACCCGGGGACATCAGATGAGCCACAACTCCCGAGCTTAGCCCCCCTTGATGGAGTTCTCCCTAAAGCACCGGTTCTGCGGACGAGCCCGGGTGACAGTTTGGTTGCCCCAGAAGAGCCACACCCGCAGATATCTCCCAAACTCGCCACCAAAAAGAAAGCCTTTTGGCCCTTTGGAGGAATACGGGTTCGTCGACTGGATAAGCGCGCCGAATCCTCAAGTCCCAGGCAGTCCAAAGATGATGCCCCAGCACCAGATTTCAACCCAGATTCCAGGGTCTTGGTTAGCCAGGGCTCAGATGCGGACGCTACAGAAGATAAAAAGCTCAAGCATCGCGAGTTTATCCCCAACGAGCCCATAATTGACTCGTCGGGCAATGCCCACGTCAAACTCTTGGACGGAAACCTAGTCATTGACTACCAGTACCTAAATCCGTTGGAGACGAGAAGTCTGATGGGAAAAAAGTGGAGATGGGGAAGGGAATGGACCACTTGGCGGTTCACGGCAGTTACGTGTCCGCCCAGACAATTTACGGCTGAAAATTATCTCCTTCGACCTTTGCTGTCCTCACGGCCCAAGACTATTTCCACGATCTTGTCCTTTAGACTAAGACCTGGCGAATCAGCAGCGAAGTTTGCCGAACGGTGGACGCTCATGCGCATGGCAATGTATCGCCTTGACCCTGTAGGGCACAGACAGATCATCATTCATGTCCACGCCCCTACGGGTTGGGGGGGACTGGATGATGATATCTCAAGAGCTCTTCAGGAGATGTCCATTAACCGAGTGCCAGAACAACCCATAGAATCAATTGACGGCTTTAATATCTCTCATTCTTGCAATGAGAGAGAACCAAGGGTCCTGGGGAAGCAGGTCCATTGCGTAATGCGCGAGGCAAGTTGATTTATCCACTGAATGATACTAAATAACCATTAACAATAGGCGCGTACGACCATCTACCCTCAGATCCCAACCCTTGGGTCAAGCAAACTGCAACTCGAGGCAGGAGCGGAGGGTGTCCGGATCGTCTCAACGGTTCCAATGACATCCGACGACACCTACCGAGATTGGGTGACAGTGATAGGCCAGCAGCTTCAGTCTGACCTTGTCATTGACATGACTGATATCACGGAAGACTATCGTAGGTTTGGCATGTATCTTACATGGGCAGGAGATCTTGGAGAACTTGGGCCATATGTAGAAGACACTTGGGGGGTCGGGTTGAGGTTTGTTCGTTTTGATGACTTGATTGTTTAATTGCGCGAGAATGGATATGGTGATGAGGAGTAGACTGAGGGGTGCATGGCTGTATCACCTAGTTTGTACTTGATGTTGGAGTGCCTGAAGGCAGGAAAAGAAACAATTTACCATGACAAGCGCTACAACTCTCCTCATCTGTCATCAGACCTGGTCAGAATAAGCTTGAATGAACCCCCACGTAAGCTCGCATGTCTCGCAAGACGCGATTCACTTACCTATGGGACCATGCACCTGGCTTGACTGCGCCAGGCTCCGATCTGTCAAATTTAGCATAAAAGCCTATGAGCTTATTTTGTGGCCTGGCAGATCGCGGCCTGACCACTCGTGAAGCCACCAATGTCAGCCCCGGGTTTTGGACCTTCCCCTTGGGGTAGTCATCGGGGTGTGATCTTCGGGTCTTGGCAATGCCGTGAAGCAGGGGTGCGATGTCGACATTGCCGTTGGTCGTATAAATGGATCAAATAGAGAATGTAAATAGGAAGGACGTAAGGTTCGGGAGGACTTTTGATGGACTAGTAGACGTTACATCAACGGTTGGATGCCTGCTCGTGTAACCACCTACCAAGATGAGAATGTTAGTGGCTTGTTGTCTCACGTTCACGTCAATAGGATATGTAATGGCGTAGCTTTGCAACTTTAAATACGAGCTGTCTGCAGCATGAGTTTCTATCATCAGCTCAACCATCATGGCTGACCACAACAAAGAGGCTCAGGCCTACAATGGCATCAAAGGGGGGAGTGAGGAGGAACGAAACACCGACAATGACAGCACCATTGACGCCCAGAACTTTTCCTACACTGAGGATCGAAAGATTGGCATTACAGGTGCCGTCTTTTTGATCTTGAACAAGATGATTGGAACAGGAAGTGAGTAATCTTTCAACCTCAAGACGCGACTAACAGGATAGTTTTTTCTACCCCCTCAAGCATTTTTGCGGCAACTGGCTCGGTCGGGATTTGTCTCATGCTCTGGGTGATCGGCGGATTCCTCACCTTTTGCGGTCTCAGCGTGTTCCTTGAATTTGGCCTCGCAATCCCTCGATCGGGCGGTGAGAAGAATTACCTCGAACGTGTCTACCGTCGACCTCGATACCTGGCAACCTGCGTCTTGGCCTCTCAGATGATTCTTCTTGGCTTCTCGTCTGGAAATGCCCTTGCTTTCGGCCGATATATCCTTTTTGCCTCTGGAAGGGAGACCCCTGACGGCTGGGAGGCTCGTGGCATTGCTGTTGCGTGCATCACCTTTGCTGTTGTCCTTCACAGCACCCTTCCGAAGTGGGGAATCCGGCTTTTCAACGTCTTGGGTGTTTTCAAGGTTGTGATCCTGCTGTTCATCGTCTTTGCTGGATTCGCAGCTCTTGCTGGTCACCGCCGTGTGCCAAACCCTCACAACTTTGACCACGCCTTTAGAATTGAAGAAGGAGACGGATACGGAGGCGGAGGGGCATACGCTTACTCAAATGCTCTGTTGAACATCATCTACAGCTACAAGGGCTGGGAGAACGCCAACTACGTCGTCAGCGAGTTGAAGCATCCTCGAAAGACTCTCGCCATCGCTGCTCCCATTGCCATCGGCGGTGTCACGATTCTCTACGTCTTGGCCAACGTGGCTTACTTTGCAGCCATTCCCAAGTCCGACCTTGCCAAGTCGGAGGTTATCGTGGCTGGTCTCTTCTTCCGCAACATCTTTGGACAGAGTGCTGCTGCGAGAAGCTTGCCTGCTTTTGTTGCTTTGAGCAACTTGGGTAATGTCTTGGCTGTGTCTTTTGCGCATGCTCGAGTCAATCAAGAGCTGGCTAAGGAAGGCATGTTGCCATTTAGTCGCTTCTGGGCGTCGAACAAGCCATTCACTGCTCCAGCTGCATCTGTAAGTTATCGCCATTTTTCATGAATTCGTGCTAACCTTGTAGCTATTCCTTCACTGGATCGTCACCGTCATTGTCCTGCTCGCACCTCCAGCAGGCCCTGCATACAACTTTATTGTCAATTTGTATGTCTACGAGCCCCTCTTCAGATCATTTCTAACAATTCAGGTACACATATCCCGGTGCATGGATCAACGGTTTCGTCACCGCTGGTCTCATCTACCTCCATTACAAAAAGTCGGAGAACTGGACGTCCCCTTGGCACACCTACCTCCCCATCTCGGTCATCTACATTCTCGCCAACATCTTCCTCGCCCTTGTACCCTTCATTCCACCTGATGGAGATATCAACGCAGATGGGTATCCGTACTACGTCTTCCCTGTTGTTGGTGTCGGTGTTTTGATCCTGGGAGGTGTGTACTGGAGTCTCTGGACAAAGGTTCTTCCTCGAATTGGAGGCTACAAGGTTGTTGCTGATCGCAGCTTTGATGAGAATGGGACGGAGGTTGTCAGATACCGCAAGGTTGCTGTCAAGAAGGACTAGATGGGTGGGGGATACAGCTTGTTATGGATGGTGAATATTGCTTTCTTGAAAACTGCTAAACTAAAATTGCATGCTTCCTACACCATACTTGAGACAAGACACCAAAGTGTCTTGAGTACTCCCAGCGGAGGTAGAAACGGTGTCCAGAAAACCAGTTAGAAATATGAGAAAGCGAGCACATTGGTGAGAGTTCAGTTTTTGATCTATCGGCGCTCTTGAAATCGCGTGTGCCCTTTGAAGATTTCACCTACGACTTAGATACCTTGCTCCACTCTGCTCGAGGCGTGGAAGAGGCCAATCCCCAACCCATGATCAAAGAGATGAGGCAAGATGATGAAGAGTAAGAGACGAGCTCGGCTTCGGACCCTGTGTTCCTTCTCTCTTGCTCGGGGAAGATGGGTTTGGTCAAATACTTGGTGGCATATGGATCAGAAAGAAAACTTCTAATCTCTACAGCAATGTTTGTTTGTTGATACTTTGCCGCTAATACTATGATGACTGTCCGTGAACTATGATGTTGTGACTTGATGGTGAATTGACCAGCGAGATTACGAATTGGTTAAAACACCCAGAGATTAAATACTATCCTTAAGGATGAGAATTAGACATGGTAATAAGCTATAAATCTTCGAACTTTACTTCATTCTTTGTTATCAAACCTCCGCGTGATTTACCTCAGACCATGCCCATATCCCTTGAAGTAACTTTGCAAATCATGCCATTCTGCTTCACCAGCCAGTAGTTCTCCATGTGTACATTGCAGGAAGCCGCTTCTGAAAAGTCAAACCTCTTGACTAGAGCTGGAACTAGCTTGTTCATTTCGAGAAGGCTGATATTCTTTCCGATGCATGTTCGAGATCCGGCTCCGAACTAGGACAGGTTAGGGGCTACTTGTACAATGCAGATTAATTCGTGTACTTACAGGCATCCAAGAAGCTTCCATTATCTTGAGCTTGTCTTTGTCTGTTGTGAGCCATCTCTCAGGCCTGAACTCGTCTGTGTCCGGCCCAAAGACATCGGGGTTGCGGTGGGCAACCCACGAATTGACGCCCACGACGGCCTGATGAATGTCAGTAAGAAACCAGATACAAGGTTTCTACGAATGTCCACTTACACCTGCTGGGAAGAAGGTTCCGCTGATGTTCGCACCACCCTCAGGCACAACCCGTGCAAGAGGGAGGCCTGTGGCTGGGTGTAGCCTTAGGCTCTCTTTGATGCAGGCTTGCAAATAAGGCATCGACTGTGTGTCCTTGAAAGGGATCTTGTCCACGCCTCCTAGATGAGCCAACTTTTCATCAATCTCATTTCTCAGCTGCCATGGCAGGTATTAGCAGATGTACAGCAACATGACCAGCTTATACCTTGGAACTAACCTTGGAGAGACATTCGGGATGCTTGATGAGAGAGAAAATAGTAGCACAGAGAGAGATAGATGTCGTGTCTGAACCAGCACCAAAGTTGGTTAGACACAGCGTCTGGATCGCGGCATCAGGAAACTTGTCGGGGTTCGCTTGATGGAGGCTCAAAGCCTTGGATAAAAAGTCTTGCGCCTTGTCGAAGATAGTATCCATCGAGCGCATCTTTCGGCCTTCCTGAATACTGGCCTGACAGAAATTGGCCACGTACGCGATGCCGTTGGCTGGCAGGAAGCTCATAAGCCAAGAAAGGAGACCATGAAGTTCATTGACCACACCAATGACGGCGCAATACTTGAGATAATCATGTAAACTTGAAAATATGTTCTTCTCGTCAGTTCCATTTTCCAGAAACCCTACTTTCTGGCCGACCTAATGGTGACTGTTAGAGCTATGAGTTGAGTCGAGAACCGAGAGCACTTGCAGTAATTTGCCCGATAACATCAAAGGCGTAGCATTGCATCCAGAATTGTAGATCAAAGGACTTGCCACTCCGGGATAGCTCTGCCATTCGATCGAGGAGGATGTCAACGCATTCATCGACGTCGCTCTCCATCGCGCGAAGAGAGGTTACCGAGTATAGGTTGGCCACCAGCCTTCTGTTGGCTGAGTGTCTGGCGGCATTTTGATCGGTAAAGAGATCCTTGAACTGGGCATTGGGGGCACTAGAAGCTTTGTACCATGAAGACTTGGGGTAAGAGTTAGTGGGATTCCAAAGAACAGCTCGAAACTCGCACCTTCACGAAGGGCTTGCCAATCCCATAGATCGTCTTGATGGCATCGGGGTCGTTGAGGCTAAACTGGTTAGGGGCGATTCGAACAATCGGGCCTTTGCGGATCTCATATTAGCTACCCAAGTTGGAGAAACCAGAAAGTCAGTGTCTTGCCGTATTTCTTGTGCAGCTGAATGTTGGTCTCGTGGAACGTTCCCTTGCTCACGTTTCCAAGGTACCAAAGTCGGGAGAAACGAGCTGATATGGGTCCAGGCACCGCTCTCAAGCTGGAGAACAGAGCTTGTCCTACAGTCAGAGCTATGACCAGCAGCAGTAATCCCACCCCCAAGAGGCTGATGTTCTGCGCTGTCAACAACAGAGCACTCATGATGTGGGATGATTGACGGGTAGAAATGCCACTTGAGTCTGTGTTAGATGTAGATTCAAGGCAAACGGGCAGTTAAATGTGGTATGATTCAATTAACGATGACTGGTCTACTTCACATATAGAGCTTCTTCCTTTAGGTGGCATGGCTTCATTGACAGTCAGGTGGGCTATCCGAACTTCCGAACCCCCGAAAACCTGGGGAACCTGGGGAACCCGCACTTTGGAATATGGGGAAACTGATGACTTGCCATCGTTAGCGTACCTACCTACCTACCCATGTGGGGTGAATTGTGCTTTTGGATATAGTTGAAGCCCAGCCCCTGATGGGATAACTGAGTCAGAAGGCCTCATGTGGGGTGAGCATAATGTGGGGTAGAAATGTCTTTCCGCTCCGAGCGGGGACATAACTTTGAACCATCGCCGGAGGACCTAGCGAACGTCCGTTGTTCTCAGAAGATCTAAGACTGGCAGCGAGCATGGCTAGGGAGCTTCCAGGTGCTAGTGGAGAGGTGCAAGTTGTCCTCCTTGATGGAGGAGGCTTCACCACGACAGACGATACCAGGATTCATGCTGATGGGCATAACCGTCCTTATTACCTCTACGACTGGTGCTTCTACTTGTATCACAAACCCAGTGGGTCAAGGGTTCTTTGGGACTTGGGCATTAGCAATGTTAGTCCATCCGTTCTAGCCCTGAGCTCAGTTTGACTGTGACTAGGATCGTGAATTGTACACGCCATTTGTGCTCAATTTCCATTGGCCCAGCTGCAACCCAGTTGGGCCACGGAGAAGTCTCGTCAAGCAGCTCGCAGACTTGGGTGTGACGAGTGAGCAGATAGACACTGTCATCTTCAGGTGCGTAGATTGTCTCTGAAGCCACCTAATACTGATCAAGACGTGACAGTCATGCTCACTGGGATCATTGCCGGCCCATAAAGAGCGAATTCCCTAACGCCAAAGTGATATTTGGCCCAGGGACAGGCTCCCACTGTTCTCCTGGACATATCCACGAGGGCAAGATAGAGCCCATGGTGCAGTGGGACTCTCGCTTCTTCGGAACTTCAGATGTCCGTACAGATCCTTACGACGAGTTGAAAGGGCCTTGGGGGCCGTGGGGTCCATTTGAACAGGCCATGGACTACTTTGGTGATGGTAGCTTCTGGATTCTACAGGCACCTGGCCACATGAAGGGAAATCTGGCGGCATGTGCAAGACTGAAGTCAGGGGAGTGGATATTGATGGCAAGCGATTGCTGCCACTCCAAGTAAGTTGACCAATACATGCTGACCTAGAAGTTCAAACGGCGTGACCAAGAGACCAGCTGACAGCAAGCACGGTAGGGAAATCTTTGACGGCGTCAAGCAAATAGCCAACGTTTCCATGCCCGATGGCTCCATGTTTTGCTTGCACGAGAGTCTAGGCGCGGCCCTTGATACCATTGGAAAACTGAGGATGGCGGTTCGCGACTATGGGATGCATATTGCAATGGCTCACGACGCCGAGTTTATTAAGGAGGGCAAAGACTCTACTCTAATGTCTCTTCTGCATCCCATGTTTGATGAAGAGTGTTTGGCGAGAATTCGGGCTCATCAGCAGCCTTGAATTCGCTCAAAGTAGCATCATTTATCTCATGTGTTTACACACTCTGGTATAAAATGAGACATGAAACCCCGTACAGCATGTTCTATAACACCCACTTGACCCCTACATGTACGATGTTGTGGTAGCTGCTCCACGAATCACTGTTTTTCGATATGCCCGTCCGCCGCCAGGTTGAAAATGAGTAAAAAATGGTTGGCTCGGTGACTTGCCCCATATATGGCGCATGGCGTGTAGGATGGGGTACCGAACCGCTCTTGGGGCACTTAAAGAGGAGGTGGGGGCTTCCAGAACGTGGGGTTCGTTTATTGAGCTCATAGAGATGGCCTATCGAGTAGAGTCAACTTGAAAAGGACTCGACTACCGCTTGGGTATTGGCTTTTCTGATGACACATTCTTTCCTTCTGCCATTCAACTCCTTTGCAACCCTCACGTCGACATTATCATGACTGTCCTTGGCTACGCTGGGCTTCTGGTCCTTCTTGTGGCATGTATATACCTACGAGGCCGCGGCCGAGGCAAGCTCCCGCCAGGGCCTAAAGGCATCCCCCTTCTTGGGAATGCTCACCAGCTTGGCTCCAAACCGCATCGCCAACTGCAACGTTGGGCGTCGCAGTTTGGAAGTGCCTTCACAGTCCGATTGGGTTGGGAAAACTGGGTCTTTATCAATGATCCTACCAGCGTCCGCGAAATCTTTGACAAGCAGTCAGCCGTCACTTCGGGGAGGATGCCACAGCCTGTGCTCTCGGGCATCCTCTCGGGCGAGAATCGACTCCTCTTGCTCACCTACGGAGAGAAGTGGCGCAAGCTTCGAGCAATTGTGCACAAGTCACTTACGCCCAAGGGTTCAAGCACATATAAGCCCGGTCAGCAGTTTGAGGCCAAGCAGCTCATCTACGATATTGCAACCGACAACGCGACACAAGAGGACTTTTACATGCATGTGCGCCGCTACACGACTTCAGTGGTACTTCTGAGCACCTACGGACTTCGCGTGCCTTCATGGGTGAGTGGACTGATGGCTTGATTTGATGATAGCCTTGTTCTGATGGCCATGACCTGGACAGGACTGTGACGATATCCGCGCCATTTACGGTCTTCTTCATGACTTTTCCCAAGCTGCTCAACCTGGAGCCTATCTCGCTGATTTGATCCCTCCTCTGGGAAATCTGCCATGGTTCCTGCAGTGGTGGCGACCAAGCGCGACCCGGGCGTATAAGAAGCAAAGGGACACATGGATGGGCTACTGGAAGAGGCTTCAAATTGCTCTCAAAGAAAATAGGGCTCCAGAATGTCTAGTGAGACAGCTGGTTGAGTCTGACCTCAAAAAGCAAGGCATTTCCGAGGTTGAGGCCGGCTTTGCTGCTGGTTGTAAGAATACCCCATGTCCTGTTTCCAAAGCCTCGTCGACTGACAACGATGGGTTCAGCAATGATTGAAGCAGGCTCCGAGACAACATCATCTGCTCTCAACAGCGCCATCCTATATCTATCAGCGCATCCAGAAGTACAGGCTATAGCAGACGAGGAGCTATCACGAGTAGTCGGCGACGAGCGATCACCCACCTTCGACGATGAGGCCGACCTCCCATACATTCGTGCCATCGGGAAGGAGATCCTACGTATCCGACCGGTAACGAATATCGGAACGCCACACTATACTACGGCCGACATCGAGCACAAGGGCTATATTATTCCAAAGAACACAGTGGTTTGCATAAGCCAGTACGTGTTACACTTTGATCAGAATCGCTGGGAGAAGGACGGTGGCCGTTTGTTTGATCCGTCGCGGTACTTGGCGTATCCCGAAAAGGCCGGCGTGTACGCGGCATCAAAGGACGCCAACAGTCGCGACCACTTCGACTTTGGTGCCGGGCGACGGATCTGCCCCGGGATGCATCTCGCAGAGAACAGCCTCTTCATCACTCTGGCCAAGTTGCTATGGGCGTTCCGCATCGAACCCGGCCATGGGCCAGATGGCAAGCCTCTACCCGTGGATCTCTCGGATGATGCGTATGAGCCTGGCGTCAACACGCTGCCCAAGCCCTTCAAGGCCCGGTTCGTGACACGGAATGAGACGAGGGCCCGGGTGCTGCGTGAGGAGTGGGCGGTGGCGCAGGAGCAGGGGTTCTGGCTGGGCGATGTCAAGGTTGACACCAAAGGAGTGGTTGTCCAGGACAGTCTCTAAGTAGATAGCTTGATGCCGTAGAGCGAATCAGGGGGGTGACATATGACCACCCTCGTTCTCCACCGCGAATAGATCCCGGGGCTCGGTTCCCCATCTTCTCCTCCCCGCAATCTAGCCTCTCCGGTCATGGTTTCTGGGGCAGATCCGGGGGAGGCACAGGCCTGATTGGTCGAGTGATGCCCTGGTAATCGCTGAGTCAAGAGCCCAGGCCGACGGTTCCAGTTGTGCCATGTCGTCCCCATGTCGTCCACCATCAATTTTGAGACCCCGAGAGAATTCATCTTTGTCTCATCATTCACTTTGCCCTGTCCTGCCCTGCCTTGCCTCAATCCTCCAGACTCGCACGCTTACATATTGAATCATCATTCTGGCTTGCATGTCTTCAGTCATTGAGACCAGCGTCGTAGCCACACCTAGAGTCGTTTCGCGCAGGGGCCGACCGCGCCGACAGTACAAGTGTCGCCATTGCGCAAAGGCCTTCAAGCGTAGCGAGCATTGCGTTCGCCATGAGCGTACGCACACCCACGAGAAGCCCTTTGCGTGTCGATACTGCTTAAAGTCTTACTCTAGGAAGTATGCAATGCCGCCCGCTGATAGCTCATCGCTGACATTACTCCCCCACACAGAGACTTGGTCACCAGGCACGAGCGCACTTTGCATGCTCACGATCAAGAGGCACAGCAGTACAAACAGAATGATGCAGACGGCGAGTACGTGGCCGACCAAGTAAATGTCGCCTGGGCACCTCCTGCGCGGTCGGCAGCCCCGGACACGCCTCCGCAAGATCCCCAAGCGCTCGATACCTATCACCATCTCGATCTCCTGCCCAGGGCAGCGTCACCGGAGCGTGGGAACGGAGGAGCCCTCTCGCCGTCTTCTTCATCCACGACACCATCTAGCACTTCCCAAAGCGTCGCCAGTCGCCTGGCTTCTCTCGACCAGGCAGATTCCGCCGTTGCCATGATTGCCGAGACTGTGAGCATAGGCACCGCCCACCATGGCCCAAGAGATGCATCGGTGGCTGCCGAGAGTGTCGCGGTTAGCCACCCTCGGCCAGATTCTAGCCACAGCTCCCAGAATCCGCCTTTCGACTCCTTGCGCCATGCAAGCGACCGACACAACAGTAGTGGCGTGATTGATACAGATATCGCCATAGACATGGACATTGACCATCTTATCCCATATACACAACCACCAGCGGACAAGGGAGTCTCCCCGCATCAGCATCGGCAGCGCCAGAGCCAGAGCCAGTCTTTGCCTCCAAATCCCATTGTTCAAGACCCCATGCCCTTCACCTTCTCACCGATGCCCGATGTCGACTTGGATCTCTCAGGATTTACATTCACCCCTCTCGCTGCTGATCTATTCGACCCGCCACAGAATCAGCAGAATATTCCGCCCACATATCATTTCAGCCTGGCCGAACTGGACGCCCTGTCTCACCTTGGCCAATCAAACGCCCAAATTCCCCTACAGGACGACTCACTGAAGACTGGCAATGCTCTCCCAGACACTACTGGGAAAGAAATCGATCAAAGTGGCCTTCCCATATTGCTATCAGGCGAGCGACTGGCCTATCCCTCCTTAACTCTCGATAATAGTGCCTACCTCTCTATACAAACTGATCTCATGGAGCGCCTTGGAGGCAGCCATGCCAGAGTAGACCTCCCTCCTGTTAAACTCTTACAGGGGTTCTTATCAGGCTACATCTCGAGCTTCCACACACACCTACGCATCATCCACCTCCAGACATTTAACCCTGGGACGGCGCCAAGCCCTCTAGTGCTTGCCATGTGCAGCATCGGAGCTCTATATCGTCTAGATCGTCGCCGTGCGCGGCATCTTTACGATATCGCAGTCCGTTCTGTCGAGACGGTATGTTTTCCACATGACATGGCCAAGTCTTGGATTCTCCCTCGCATCATTCGGACTGCAAGATCACTGACCGTTTTAGATTGCACGCCCATCGCAGCACGATGACAAGGCTCTCGTCAAGGACTACTGTCTTTGGTATGTTCAGGCAAGGGTGCTTCTCAGCTTCTATGCCATCATGAGCGGCGACAAAAATCTGGTCTCTCGTACCATGGACAGCAATGGGTTTTATACGGTGGTGAGTTGACCTTGTTGTCTGCTGAGGCGTCTCGCAGGCCGTCCGGCTGACTGTTGACCAGGTCTTCAACAAAGTCAGAGCTTCACTAGCGGGAGACAAACCCAGCGTGGCTCGGATAACCTGGCATGAATGGATAGAATATGAGTCCTGGAAACGGCTGCTGGGGGCTCTCTTTATAACGAGCACCCTCACGATGGTCTTGTTCGATGTCAATCCGGGGTTCAACGCCACACAAGACCTCGATTTTGAAACCTTTGAGGACGAAGATTCATGGAGCGCCGAGTCGTCAAATAAATGGCGTGAACTATGGGCAAATCGTCTGAAGCAGCAGCAGTCACGCCCTATTGGTCGACGTACGATGCGACAAGTCCTGACACACCTCATGTGCCCCAGCAAATCCCCGTCCGACATGGAGCCGCCTCGAATCTCGACCTTTGCGGCCCTTGTTTTAATGCACGCTGTTGTGCTACACATGTGGCAGAGATCCCAAGCCTTTCAAGCCCTTGCAGACTCGTCTATCGGTCAGGAGCATCTTCGCCTCTCCCTCCTAGAGAGCACACTGAAATCCCTCGCTCGATGCGAGTCCTTCCTGCGGAGTGGTGACAAAGATTCCTGCCATCCAGATGACAATGGCGACACCGAGACGTCGCTAGTTTTCAATAGCCACGCTGTGCTGAGGATTGCCTACATCAGGCTCTTCAAGCCATCATGTCAGATCAACCTGACATGCCAAGATCCCGTCGATATGGAGGCCTCAATCACTTCTTTTGTGACAACCAAGATAGAACGGAGTCCGCAGCTCCTCGAGGCCTGCGTAAAGACGCTGGAGGGACTGATCATCCCTGTAAGACTAGGCCACATGCTGGTGCGAAAGACAGCAGCGTTTCGATGGGGCGTTGAGCATGCCATCGCCGGATGGGAAAGCGGTATGTGCAGCATAGTCCCTTTGGTTCTCTTCAGTTGAGATATCCTGACACCATTTACAGCACTTCTGGTGACCAAGTGGGTGCACTCGGTTGAAATCGACTCCCTGTGTGGCCTGCAACCCACCCCTGAGGAGGAAAAGCTGTTTGCCATCATCCGAGAGGTGCTGGAGGAGGCAGAGTATGACGGCAGTGAAAGCACATCACTAGCCGCTGGAGTAGCCCGAACTTGGGGTTGGTTCTTGCAAGATGTAAGTCAAGTCGTGTAGCTGATGCTTGCCTGTGCTCTACTAACCGCGAATCTTCAGGTATGGATTTGGGCCATCACACCCCGGATGGGAGCAGCCCTTGGCCTCTTGGCTGACGCCTATGAAAGGATAACGAGATCAAATCGTCGTCATTCGCTTGGTAGTGGTTCTTAGATATGAATGGGCCATACTTGCAGAGGAGGAAGGCTGAGTGTGTAATTATGAAATGGTTGCATTTAGGCCCCGGGTCAATAACTGACGGGTCATGTACGATATGGTCTGATCCTTGTATATTTCTTGCCTGGAGCACACCCAATGTTCTCATTCAGACCCCATCGCTGGCTCATCGTCCGACTTCATTGTTGTATGCGCACTGAGAGTCGACGGGGGTAGCTGTCGAAGGGGCCGTCGATGTGGGGTAACATTCTGTTTCATCTTTCTTTTACTTGCCTCGCCCAATTGCGTTAACACAGATCGCGCCAGGTTCTGTTCTATCTTTTGACTCAGTTATCTCATCAAAATGTCCGATTTTGCCAGCGTGAAAACTGCTTTGGAAGCCCTTGAAGACAAAGCCTTCGGTGTCGCCAAGGTCTCGGCTTTGCGAGGTGGCACCTTTACGCTTCCCAAGAAGGCTTTTGTGTCTGGAGAGTCGAACAACGAACGACTTCAGGTCCCTTCTCTGTCTTTTCTCATCGTCCATCAGCCATCCGCCGTTCGCCCTAGGCGTATTCTGTTTGACCTGGGACTGAGAAGAAATACGAAAGAGTACAGCTTGCCGATTCAGAGCCACCTCCAGAACCGCCTACCGTTGCAGTCTTTGCCAGATGTGCGACATAGCTTGCTCGATGGTGGTCTCTCCTGTCAAGACATTGACGAGGTCATCCTTAGCCATGTTCACTGGGACCATATCGGCACACCTTCAGACTTCCCCCAGGCCCAGTTCTTGGTTGGAGCAGGATCCCTTGATGTGCTCAAGAATGGCCTAAACGGGCACATGTCTCATTCCCAGTTTCAAGACGACCTATTCGATAATCTCAGCGTGCGGGAGTTTCCCCCTCCAACCCAATATTCAGACGGTTGGCAGGAGGCCGGCGGATTACACATCCATGGCCTGACTGACGACGGTTCGATTTACATCGTTGACTCTCCAGGCCACCTCACTGGACACATTGGCCTGCTGGTACGAAATGGAATACGAAAATGGGTGTTGCTCATCGGAGACGCCTGTCATGATGAAAGGTTGCTACGTGGGGAGATGTCGATCGCAGAATGGACCGACACCAACGGCCGGATCTGCTGTATACACATGGACAAGAAGCTAGCAACTGAGACTCTGGCAAAGTTCTCGCTCTGGAAGCAGGTGTCAGAGGAGTGCGGCATTGACTTGCAGATCATTTTTGCCCATGATGCTACCTGGGCACGAAATAATCAGGGGGCATTTTACCCTGGAGCTCTGTAGCCGCCTTGATTATTCCAACTATCGATTACTGCTATTTGCTGCCATGTGTGATCATCTCGATAAACAATGATCCGTCTCCTAATCCGAGACTAGCTAGAAGCCATGCATTGAGACCCCATGAACCTGGTAGTGAGGCACGGAACCGAAGAAAGGAAAAAAGATCTCCAAAGATGGTCATCACTTTAGATCAGCCTGAGATAAGCGCTATTTGTAAAATAAAATTTCTAAAATAATCTATAAAGTATTTATAAATTATTGGTTATTATTATCATACTCTTATCTGATTCTTTTTATAATTTAGGTAGATTTCTTCCTAACAAAAGAGGAGTTTTTGCTCATAAATCTTCCCAGACCGCGTGCGGGGGGTAACTTACCCCACAACCTCCCCTCCACGCTCTACCGACGTCGAGTTCATGTCCCCCACAAAGCTCCAGCTCCCATCTTATCTTGAACATATGGTTTGAATAATCTCGTCTCTATCTATCATACGACTTCAAACACGGTCCTTCTGGCACACACAACGACCCAAAGATGGCAGAGTCACTGAAGCTCGGCTTTGTAGGCCTTGGGGCCATGGGTCTTCCGATGGCCTCAAATCTCATCTCTAAGGCTCCTGGAGATTCGACTCTTTTTGTCTACGACATTCTCGAGGGTTCTATGAACAAATTGGCTCGGAAACACCCAAAATCAGTTGAAATTTGCCGCTCTCCGAGAGAGGTGGCTCAAAAAGCTGTAAGTCGTTTCGGGACATTCACCTCAGATGCTGGGCAGATTACTCTCGCCGTTGTTCTTTGAAGTTGTCTAAAACTCATGAAAAATTGATAGGAAATAATCTTCACCATGCTTCCAGAAGGATCTCACGTTCGTGCTGTATACCTGGACCCCAAGATTGGCATCTTGCACCCTGACCTGTCTGCCCGCCTGCTTGTCGACTGCTCCACCATCGACACCAAAACTTCACTGGATGTGGCCAGTGAGGTTCAAAGCCAAAAGTCCAAAGCGGCCTTTTACGATGCCCCCGTATCAGGAGGGACCCTAGGCGCAGAAGCTGCCTCGCTGACCATCATGGTCGGGTGTGCCGACGATGGCTCGGATGAACAGTTTCCCCTACTGGATGGGTTGCTGGGTCTGATGGGCAAGACAGTCATTGCTTGTGGTGGACTAGGGATGGGCCTTACAGCAAAGCTTTGCAATAACTACTGTTCTGGTTTAATCTCTCTTGCTACTGCTGAGGCCTTTAATATTGGCATGCGGTCAGGCATGGATCCCCGGGTGCTAGCACGCATCTTTGCCACCAGCACAGCGCAGAGCACCATTTGCGACAAATGGAACCCGGTGCCCAATATCTGCCCCGATGCTCCTTCGAGCAAGGGATACGCTGGAGGTTTCAAGGTCCAGTTGATGGCCAAAGACTTTGGTCTGGCTGTTGCAGCCGCCAACGGGGTTGGCGCAAAGATGCTACTCGGCAACGCGGGACTGGAGGCGTACAAGGGAGCCAGTCGGGACGAAAACTGCAAGGACTTGGACTCGCGGGTCTTGTTTAGATATATTGGGGGCCAGGAGAACTGGGATGAGAAATCGTCGTGAAAGGCATAGAGAACGAGGCTCAATAACTAGGCTACACCTAAAATCGAAGTGTTCGGTTTCACTGATTTATGCGATCCGATATTTTTACCAAGCTGGAGTCTCAAATGATGGCCCCCTGGGCTTGAATACGAATGACGAGCCATCTCAACGAGATAGGGGACATGAAAGTGTCAACAGAGATCTTTGCAGCCACGTATGATTTAGTCTCATGTTTGCTCAATCTCGCATCATCAGAAACCATTTATGACAATAGAAAATCACGACCATTGCAACGGTCTTCAACACGCGTTGCCGACAATCTTTTGTCATCAATAGAACAGATATTTAGGTACAGTAATAAAAACCCCAAGGGTTGAGGCACTCCCTCATCGTTACGCCAGCTCCGAATCGCCCATAGACCTTGCATGCATCCAGCTTCATCGCGTGTAGTGTTGGGTAAAATCGTAGTTGAGGAGATGGGCGCTCTGCTATCAAGTTAGCGTTGCCGGACTTCAGGTTGCCAATCCCGCTCACCTGAAGCAGTTCTGAAGCGAGTTTAGGGTCGGCCTCAGCTTTCTTGCATATTTGAAGAAACTCGTCCGTCTCTAAAACCTTGTCTGCTTGCACGCTGAACATGCGTCTGAGGTTGGAGCTTGAGATGGGATCTACAATGTCTTGGTACTTCTTGCGGCGGATGTCGCTATATATGTCCAGAATAGATGCATCCGCTCGGTTAGTATAGATTCCGACCAGACACTCGTACACTCCGGCCACATCCACGATGCCACCAGTCAACCCCAAGCCGCCGCTGCTCTGAAGTTAGTGGATGAGGCTATTCCCAGGAATAGAGTCAGACTCACAAAGGGTTGCATAGGTGGGCTGCATCGGCGGCGAGAATGAATCGGCCGACCCGGAGCTTCTCTGCTAGCCGCTGGTGCACCTTGTAAGGGCTGATGCTGGCTAGCTTGTACTGGCTCGGGTCTGGATGACCCGGAAGCATCGTTCGAAACTTTTCAGGTTGTCTCTCCTTCAGCACGTCATGGCTTAGACCGGATGCCTCTCCATATGTGACGCGCCACATGCCATCCTTGGTAATCTTGGCGGCCATATACCAGTGTTCCGGGTCGATGATGAAGTTGGAATCACAAAAGCCAAACTTTTCAAAATCGTAATACACCTAGAATAGGACGTGAGCTGATTGTTTCAGCGTACCTTGATACTAGACTCACGTTGGTAGCGACGATTTGCTCATCCCAGGTTCTACCTGGGAACTTCCAGTCTCCAAACAGTGAGCGCCGTACGATGCTATTGGCACCGTCGCAGCCGACGATGTAGTCAGCCTCGAGTCGAGACTGCTCATCGTTGGCTTGGTCGAATGTATCGACCCAGGCCTTTGCCTCGTCCTGGCCAATGTCCACCACTTTGCGGTTGAATAGATACTGGATCTTGGGCAGAGCCTTGGCATGGCCATACAAGATCTCGGCCAATTGGCTTAGTGGCAGGGCGACCATTCGATCAGCACTGTCCTTCTGAGTCTCATGGCTGATGCCAGTGATGTACGACCCATCCAAGCGCCGCCATGCCACTGTGTCGACGATGAAGCCCTTTGAGCGAACTTCGTCACCAACACCAGCAGAGTTCAGGATTTTCATAGCTGGAGGGCCATAATGGGTGGCTCGAGGTCTGTCGTCAAGCTTCTCGGCTTGCTCAACAATTGTGACAGAGATGCCCTGTTTAGCTAGCATCAGGCCGAGAAGCTGGCCGGCCGGACCGGCGCCGACAATCAAGACTTGGGTCTTGTCGCCAGTCAGCCCACATTGATGGATTCGAGGGGAGTGGAAGCTTACCCTGTCCGAGGTAATCGCCATCGTCTCAACCCCGAAGTTCGAATGATAGTGGATGAGTGATGATGTGAATGTTGAGTATGAGTGAACGTTATACTGTATCTTTATGTTTGACTGTAAGGAGAAAAGCGCCGGTTCTTTGTTGCAAGTTGTCAGGGTCTCAATGCCGTGTGGGCAGCTTGAAGTTGATGTCGCATTGGTATAGTTGTATTAAGAGCCAAGGCCTATGTCCAAATCAATTGTCCCCCCACATTGACAAGTCGTCCGTTAAGAGCCGCTAGCTACCCCATCTTCCAGACCATGCTCTCGAGCGGGGATGCGGATTGTGGAGGAGCCTCCCTGACCTTCATGGGGTAAATGATGGGGTGCTTGAACCAGTGCCTTCAGACTAACGTGTTACGTGAAGCAAAAGAGGCTGTTGGGCTTTTACAGAGACAAAAGGATGACTTGGACTCTACCTCCCCATGGCATCATCACCCTGATCTCCATCCACCATCATCACCGCTCGAATCTGTTCTGAAAAATGAAGTTACTCAACCACCAAGACGTCGTACATCTGGTGCGTCTGCAGACGCAGCGACTTAGAGGCCTGGATGGAGGCGCTCTTGTTCCCGTCGCCGTGGTTCTCATCCTAATACTTGCTGGCGTTTACATCTCTCTTGTTCCAAACTCCATTACAGTTAGTCACCATAAAACCTGGTCTAGGCTTTAATCTTGCTAACCTTGTCCCTTCCACAGGATCCTCGCCGGCGAAAGCTACCCCGAGGGCCCCCCGGCTGGCCTCTGATAGGCAACCTCTTTGATCTCTCTGACCAGGAGCAGGTACGCAACAAGGTCCGCGAGTGGCATCGCAAATACGGCGACGTTTTCTACACCAAGATCGGTGCGACCGACTACATTTGGCTATCTTCTCCCAAGGCTGTCAAGGATTTGATGGACAAGAAGTCGGCCATCTACTCTTCCCGACCCCATCTCCCCCTTGCCCAGAATATCGCCAGCGGAAAGTCGCGCCAGCTGTTCATGGCTTACGGGCCTGAATGGAGAAGCCTTCGCAAGCATAGCCATGCTCTCTTGAATCTGAATGCTTCCAAGAAGTACAGACCTGTGCAGAACCTAGAGTCCAAGGTAGTTCTGCACGACCTCTTGACTCGGCCTGATCAGTTCTACACCATTAACCGCCGGTACTCCACCTCGGTCATCATGCTCGTCGCCTATGGATACCGTGTGCCAAGCTTTGAGGATCCCTTGATCACAAAGATCTTCAGCGTCCTCGAGAATCTCTCCATCATGATGGCACCTGGAGCCTTTGCGGTCGAGACTCTCCCTGGCTTGGCCAAATTGCCCCAGTTCTTATTCGGCAACTGGCGATCTTGGGGAGAAAAGGCCTTTGCGCACGACAGCAAAATCTATCTGGAGCTTTGGGAAACCTTGAAGAGAACTACGGATGCTGGAACCGCCAGGGACAGCTTCTGTAAGGAGTTCTATCTCAACGACCCAGAGTCAAAGGGAATCGACGATCTACTTGCGGCTTATACCTGTGGTGGCTTGGTTGAGGCCGGGTCCGAAACAACCGCCACCACCATCAACAACTGGACACTTGCCATGGTTCTCTACCCAGAAGTCATGAAGAAGGGCCAGGAAGAACTCGATCGCGTTGTCGGAACAGACCGCATGCCACAGTGGGAGGATGAAGCTGACCTGCCCTACATCCGCGCCATGATCAAGGAGACGCTGAGGTGGCGACCAGTAAACAAGTTTGGAATGTACCATGCATCAACCGAGGATGACTGGTACGAAGGTCACTTCATCCCCAAGAACTCGGTGGTGGTTCTCAACTGGTGGTAAGTTTACAACAATATCGATCCTGTCCTGCATAAACAAGTCTTTCTTACAAGTTTTGTCAAGGGCAATTCAACGGGACCCAAGCCGTTATCCCGACCCAGACACCTACGAGCCAGCACGCTATCTCGACAGTCCTCTCACAGCTGCTGAGTACATGAACTCTCAGGACCCGTACGACAGAGATCACTTCTCCTATGGAGCTGGCCGGTAAGCCCATATTGAATTGCTGTCACCGAAGAGTAATTTCTAACCGTCTTCACAGTCGCGCGTGCCCTGGCATTCATCTAGCCGAAAAGTCGCTCTTTATTGTCATTTCAAGGACGCTATGGGCTTTCAATATTGAGAAGAAGAAGAGAGCCGATGGAACAACTGTTGAACCCTCAACGACCATGATGACTGGTTTCCTCAGTGTTCCTGAGATGTTTGACTGCTCCATTACCTGCCGCTCGGACAAGCATAGACGGATCATCGAGAAGGAGTTTGAGGGTACCAAGACTGATGAACTTATTTACTGAGGGCGTTGAGAGATGTTATCTAGCAGTGATTTGGGAAAACAGGCAAGATCTTGATAATCAGAAAATGTGGCTTGTATGTGTGTGTACTGTATTATTATGGCATCTCATCCTGTATTTTGTCCCTTCATCTCAAGTATGTCATGGGTCAGTTGCCATAAGCGCCCAGGGTATGCATCACTTGGGTATCGCTGTCATTTGCCCTTGAAGCACTAGATCGTTGAAACGTACTGCCCGAGCTGTCATAGAGGAACCAGGCACAATCATTGTCCTCTTAATTGACCAAAGCTATACCAATTCGGATTGGTATATGTCTGCGGAGGCTAACTACTTATATCAAGTGAAGCTCATGGAATAAGTCTGCGCTGGCCCTCTCTCATGTTGCTGTCCAGTTCCGAACCCAGCCACTCATGCTGCGTCTCATCAAGCTTATCTTCAACTTCCGTAATGTTGCCTCCATTTATAAGAAAGCCTTTGCCATTCACTTGCGGGCGCAAAATGGGCAACAAGCTGGCTTTGGCAACATCAAGTGGCGAGTTGGCCGGTAGCTCATCCCAGACCTTCTTGATGTGGTCAGTTACCATGGCGGTCACTGTGATTGCTCGTCAGCTGGAACATGTCAATTTACAGAAAGAGAGTTGCTTACCTGTCATCCATGGTGCAATCATGTTTACGGTGATATTCTTCTTGGGGAGTTGAGTCCGGAGAGCACGCATAAGGCCAAGAACTCCGGCTTTGCTGGCACAGTAGGTGTACAGCGGTGGTGTGTCAAAGTAGCTTGCCACGGATCCGAACAGTACAAGCTGAGACTTGGTTTCGGGATTCTTGCCAAAGAAGTGAATGGCAGCTTTAGTAACATACCAAGTACCAATAATGTTCACGTTGAGGGCCGAGATGTCTGGAGCTGGCAACTCGGATGTTGGAGTGTCGGATGTGTCCTCGAGCGTTTCGATCCTGTTGATGGCGGCGTTTGAGATGACCGAGTCGATAGCACCGAATGTAGTGTATGTGAGCTGGAAAAATTTGAGCAGCTCGTTCCAGTTTGAGACGTCACATTTCTCGAATAGGGCGTCACTAGATTATAGAGTCAAACACAGTTGCGTTAGATGGATTGAGAGTGTAAGTATACTACCTGCCAAGCTCCCGCTGGAAGTTTCTCCCACTTTCTTCGTTCACATCACAAAATGCCACTTTTGCGCCATGCCCTATTGGACTAGTTAGCATTAATCAACGTCTCGCTTTGAGAACAGGCTCATTCATACGGTGGGCGAGGGTGACGATGGCATGACCAATGCCAGTAGCACCCCCAGTGACCAAGATGACCTTGCCACGAACATTTTCTAGCTCGGCTTCATCGACGACGTAGTTGGACATCTTGTTGTCGGATTACTTGTGAATCTCGATTTCCGGATGAAGAATTTTGATGTTAGGATAGGCTGGCTCGGTCGTTGCTACCGGCTGTTTGGTGCTTTCTTATATGGGCCACCAGGAGAGATTTACCTGCGGGGTTAGCAACTCTCGGTATGGGGTAAAATGGATGGGGTTAGCTGTGTTCCCTGTTATTGTGACCGTGTATTCTTTTAAAATGATTGCCAAGTTCACAGAGATGGAGGCTATTGGAATGAGGTTGTTTACCCTTGATAGATATCAATCACAGAAGGAGCAAGGCTCATTTCAACAGAGAATGTTAATCAATATGTACCATCAGGCCTTGGGTCGGGGAAGACTCTACTCTAGCCTAAGATAAGAGGGGGCTGGCGTGTCGTCAGACAGATCAGCTGTTGCAGTCCAGTGTTGATACCTGTGCTTCTGTGACTCAACCTCATCCGCAATAGCAATTGCAAGATCCGCAGCCGAAATTCCTGTCAGTCTGCCATCCAACCGATTTTCACCCTTGGGCTCGCCCCTCAGAGGGAGGTTGTGAATCGTCACCTCGTAGCTGCCAGTGCGTTTCCCGGGACGGTACAAAGGGCTTGGAGACACAAACGTCCAGTTGAAAGACGTGTTTCCATCAAAGAACATGTAGCTGGCTCTCGCGGCCTTGATAAACTCCGAGGCCCGGTCCTGTTTCACACCCTCTTCGTATTCATCGACAGTCGCCTTTGCGGCTTTGATGTCATGGTCTGAAGCGCCTGCATTTCTCAGCGTAAGGCGCGCGTTCCGATACCTGCGCAGGCCACCTCCCATAGGCCCCAGTCTATCCTCCATATAGCTGACATGAGCATGGCTGTCTGAAATGGCTCTGCGGTATGCCAGGAAAAAGTCTTTACTGTCAGCAACACAGCGGTCGTCCTCATGAGCGATGTGGAGGCTTCCGGCACCTCCGACCATGACAAAGTAGCCAACCTTGGCCTTTTTGACAGCCAAGATGATCTTTCTGACGGCCTCGATGAAAGGAACTATCATGGTCAGTGACAACAACTGATCCAGTCCCAAGAGATAACTCACCGTACTGCAGCGCCTGGTGTCCAGCTGTGTGGGGGCCATACTCGCTCACGACGGCATCGACGTCGCGCATCGCCTCTGCCAGCTGGGACTCGGGTTTGTTGTCAATGTCTACAGGCCTCGGCTCGTAGTTGGCATGAGACCCCAGCTTCTCGGGATTGCGGGATAAACCAACGACATGATGTCCGCGATTGATTAGCTCTATGCACAGGTATGAACCCCCGAACCCCGCTGGGCCGATGACTGCAACCCTCAAAGGCTTGGATGTGGTCATGGCTGGTGAATGAATGGTTTCGAGCGAGCTGGCTAAGACAGGGGCAATTGTGAGCGGGTGACGCGGCTCGACCTGCAATCACGAGCCGGCTTTATCAAGAAGCATTCAACTGCCGGAGGGGTCTCGATTAGGAGGCTCCTCTGTCTGGGGTTGACGACAGATTGTGGGGTAGTGAATAGATGGAGCACAATGAAACACTACCCCTCGCATTTCTAATGTGGGGTCTGATCCGTACTCATTGCCTTGACGTAGATAACTTCCTCGCTTGATGTTGGAGTATTTTGAGAAACAGCTGGCTCTATTCATACGACCTTGGTCTTTAGAGAACACATTCAAGATGGACTTCGACGTGGGCTTCATTGGTAAGTGGGCTCTCCAGCTGTATAACCGTCTTTTGACTAACGTTGGTCACACCTGGAGGTCTCGGTGCTATTGGCTACCCAATGGCTGCTGCAATCAGGCATAAATTGCCGCACAGTGCTTCCTTTCACGTGTTTGACGTGTACAAGCCGTCAGCCGAGAGATTCAGTAGCGAGTTTGGCAGTGTTGGACCAGTACACATTGAGACTTCACCACGCGATGTGGCCTCCAAAGCCCGTGTGGTTGTTAGCATGGTTCCTGGTCCCCGGGAGGTGGAGAGCGTTTATCTTGATCCAGCAACTGGCATCGTTGCGGCGCTTAAGAATGAGAAGAGAATCCTGCTTGAGTGCAGTACAATCGACACCGAGACAGCCCGGAAGGTGTCAGGGCTAGTGAGAGAGGCAGGCCAGGGCATATACGTTGATGCCCCTGTATCTGTGAGAACAAACCCCGCTCGACAATGTGAATGCTAATCCAACTTTTCCAGGGGGGTGTTCCTGCGGCTGAAAAGGCCACGCTTTCTTTCATGATTGGCTATCCTGAGCCAGTTGCAGATGACGAGGCAGCCGCGAGACTGCAGCAGGTTGTCACCGCCATGGCTGACCCTGAAAAGATCTTCTGGTGTGGCTCCGTCGGGTCCGGGCTGGCAGCCAAGATAAGTAACAACTATATCTCGTGCTCTGTGCTGTTACTCATTGCAGAGGCTATGGCCATCGGTGTTAAGTCTGGAGTTGATCCCAAGATGCTACACAAGATCATCCACAACTCGACTGGGCAGACCTTTATGGGCGACAACGTCTGTCCTGTTCCAAACGTCGTACCTCATGCACCAAGCAGCAACGCATGGAGGCTAGGGTTCAAGACACAGATGTTTCTAAAGGACTTGTCGCTGGGTATCGAGGCCGCTCAGCGGGAGAATATCGAGCCAACAATTGCAAAAGCTGCATATGGTGTCTTTGAGGAGGCATCCAAAGACCCACGATGTATTGTGAGTAGACCAGCCTACGCAAAGTCTATATGATCTGTAAACGCTGTGAACCATGCTAACACGTGGTTTCTACTTAGGATCGAGACGGTTCTTCTGTGTATTTGCACATTACGAATGCGAAGGACGATTAAAAGCGTCTCGCGGTGGATCTGGTTCAGATATCAATAAGTTGACTTGAATTAAACAAGATTCATAAAGAAATCTTGGTACAAGAAGAATGTGTGCTGAGCAAAATGGTCCCTAAACATGACGATATTGAACGTAGTTGCGAGATGGTTAAGTCGAACTGATACACGAGGTTTGTATTGAAGAAATTACCGTGACCTCTAGCTCAACCGCCCAGACTAACCTTGGTTTACCAGGCCACAGAAGTTGCGACAGTGTGAAAAATTAACCCTAACTATGCTAATGATGAGGCAAGGAACGGGGTTGTAGAGGGCTGCTTATCCAGAGATGCTTCATGGTGCAGTCCTGGAGCTCCAGAATAAGTTAGTATTTAAAGGCGCCAATTGATTGTATTCACGAATTATCCAACATAGTTTGTTAACTACAGCCACAAAGATTACAGCTATCGATACATGACGGCATAAGAACCCGAACCCGTGAGAGCACCGTAGCCTTTGGGAACACTCATTGTTATTGACCAAGTTGAAGACTCTCGAGGAACTCCAGAACTTTGGCAAGACACGTGTCAGCAGCCTCAGCATAGATCTCATGCCCCTTGGCCTCAACCGCCGCCAATCTTGCAGTTGGAACTTGGGCAGCAAGCTCACGCATGGATTCAACGGTAACCATGGCGCTGTTGGTCGGGCAGAGGATGAGCATCGGTGCTTCGATGCGACTGAGATATGGTCTGCTGTCCAACTTGCACAAGAACTCGGCATATGAAGCAAGCCCTTCCCCATCACTGACTGCCACCTTGTCGATCCACCACTTGGTATAGTCTGGGTCGCTGCTGGCCACAGTCCCACTGGACGCTGCGAGCTGCTCAGCCCAGCCAAGTGACCCCAGCTCTCGGCATGCCGCGGGCCACGAAGATTTTCCAAAGGCCAGAAACTGCTGTGCGGCTTGAGGAAGGTGTGTTGGCGAAGAGCAAATAATGACAGAATGGATTCGGTCTGGGTACGTGGCGGCAAAAATCTCAGCCAGCATACCGCTAGTGGACTCGCCAATGAAGTGAACTTTATCGATATTTAGCTGATCTAGCGTATCTTTGATCTCTTCGACGATGGTGGCGGTTGAGTAGTCATATGAATCATCTTGATCGGTTGGGAAGCTTGAACCTCCATGGCCGCGTAGGTCTCGGCGGATGACGTTGTAACGCCGCGCAAGAGCCGGTACCCAGTGGTAAAAGTGATCTGCTGTTCTGGCAAAGCCGTGCTGTATCAAGATAGTCTCGCTGGTACGCCACGGATCCACGAAGCTGTCGTAGTAATAGCTTGTGGTCTGCCCGTTGGGGTGGCGAATGTACTCGCGAGCTGACGGCATCGTTTGACGGAAGAGGTGACTGTACTCGGCGAAATGGCTTGTGTTTGGGATTTATAATACTCGGGCTTCAGATGATTAAGTCTAGAAGCCAGGATTTAGGTATGTCTGGGCAGTTCTCCAGTTGAATGGAGTCTGGTGCCGAACCTGGACCCCTGAATGTGGGGTACAAAGCCCCCCATGGGGTAACAAAAACTCGTCGATACAAGATGAGCTCCGTTGTTTCCGGGAGGGTTGAACTGTCGACTTCACTAGACACCGTCTCGTTTTTTTTTTTTTTTTTTTTGTTTTTTTTCAGTAATTGCTCCACCATGACGCCCTTCCAACCTCAGCCAGCTGAAATTTCTCACCCAGATATTGGCGTGGTTCAATGTCTCAGTGTGGGTGAGGTGACACAACTCCTGGGAGTCAAATATGCATCGCTTGACCACTGGTTTGACAACCCCAAGTTGAGCACATACGATGGCAGTGGCATAAATGCCCGAAAATATGGGTAAGAGTCACGGATTTGTAGAGCGAGGGAGGTCTCTGTCTAATGACGTGCAGGCCGCAGGCAATTTCCGACCCTCGGGCAGTAGACAATGAAATGGTGGCTATCCAGAAGACGCTGCCAAAGCCCGATTTTCCTGGTTTGTCGGGCACTAATTGCCTTACCCTGAACATATCTATCCCATCGGGAAATCACATAACTCCTCTTCCTGTCTTTGTGTTTATCCACGGCGGCGGCTTTGCGGTGGGCTCAAACTGGTGGCCGCAATACGACATGGCCAGTATCGTGCGGCTATCGGCACAGCTGGGTCAGCCTATCATTGGCATCAATATTAAGTGTGTACTTTTTGCCCGATTGATGAATATGCCTTCTTTTGAGGTACAAGGCGCTCACCCCTGACGTTGCTAGTTATCGACTTGAGGCGCCAGGGTTCGCGGCGTCTGAGGAGCTTGAGCAGGCTGGGTACAAGACGAACCGTGGATTGCTAGACCAGAGAGCCTCGATTCACTGGATCAAGAAGTATATTGGTGGTTTCGGGGGTGACCCCGATCGTATCACCGTGGCAGGAGAAAGCGTGGGTGGCTGTAAGTCTCAGGCCCTCTCTGAAAGTAATCGAGAAGTAAGACTAAGCAAGACCCATCACCTCAGTGTCAGCTGTCCGCCTTCTGTACACAGAGGAGGCTCTTATCTCTCGGGTTGTCGTCATGGGTGGCGCTCCGCCGTCCGTCGCCCCTATCAGCAAATCAGTGGCCGAGTCGAGCTACGAAGCCTTGATCGGTGCTCTGGGATGTAAGGATTTGTCTGCCACGGAACGAGTCGAAGCTCTCACGGCCGTCTCCATTGAGGAGCTTCAGAAAGCCCAGAATCCCACGCTTCCGTTCATTCCAGTGCTAGACGGACAGGTCGTACCTTACAGCGAGGCCTTCAGCTTCATACAGTCCAAGGACTACGTTTTCAAGTCCAAGTCGTCCGAAGCTGTCATGGTCATCCACTCTCCACTAGATGTAAGCTTTAACATGGTAGCTTGGGAAACCAAACCTATTGCTGACTTGTACATGCAATATAGGCTAGTATCTTTGCATTCATGGGTCTGTTTTCTCAGAGAAAAGGCATCGCCTCGGGATTTTCCGATCTCACCCGTAAGTTCCTCTCTAGTCACCACGGTACAGCAGATCGCCTCCTTAAGTGTTATGGCATCACCCAGGAACTCGACGACCAGGATGCTTTACTACGAGTTCTGACCTTCGGGTCTGATATTGGTAACCAAGCCGCGGCGCGAGCATTCGCCACTAGCTTTCCACAGGACGCATTCGTCATGGAATTCGCTGAACCGAATCCCTGGGAGGGTCCCTTCAAAGGTCATAGTACACACATTCTGGACATCTCGTTCCTGTTACAGAACTACAACGAGAGTCTCAACACGACGCAGAGGGCGGCATCGGAAGAGTTTGCTAAGGTCGTCATCGCGTTTATTCATGGAGAGAAGCCTTGGGAACCGTTCTCAGTGTCTGGGGCCATCGCGAAATTAGGGGGTGGTCAGTTGAAGCATCTCAAGGGAACAGAAGCAATGACAGAACAGTATCGTGAGATGGACAGTATTGGACAAGCCATAGGATTCGACACTCTGCTGGGGCTCTGGCTGGCTTTCGTGTTTGGCTCTTGATAGCGTACCAGTATCTAACTGCTCCAACCGCCGCATCTAACATTCTCCTCTCGATTCACCCTGCCCGTCGTGATTTATGTCTGTGTAAGTAGCAGCAACAATGAGTCTGGGGCATTAGATCATGTTTTGAATCTTATTCTTTTCTCTTGATTCCGTACTCGGCTGCTATGTTTACCCCACACATTTCATGACATGACCCTTTGGCATGCCAAGGAACCCCCTTTCTGTTTCCCGGCCGGGGAACCCTCCGATTAAACTTAAATGGCGGACATCCAAATAAAGAACTTCTCCCCAGTTCGACACACATCACAATTCCAAACAGCTCCACCAATATCACGGCTATTGTCCCGCATCATGACTAACAACGCATCGCCCGACGTTATTACACCCACCGTGCTCCGAAGAGGAACAACTGACTATCAAAACTCCCGCGAGCGCTACTTCAACAAAGAGGAAACTTATAGGTTTCCAATCGAGATCCATGCCGTGCAGTCAGTCCGGGATGTGTCCAAGGCACTCCAAAGGGCCCAAGAACTCGGTGTGGCCGTAGGCGTTCGATCAGGAGGACACCTTCCATCAAAACCATCATTGATCAACAACGGCATCCTGATCGACGTCAGTCATCTCAACAGGGAGGTCAAGTACGATTCTCAGACTGGCCAAGTCTCCTTTGGCCCTGCAGTCCGTGTGTACGAGGCCTGGAAATCCACCGACTCTCTTGGTCGGTTCTTCCCATTTGGGCATGCTCCAGATGTGGCCCTAGGTGGTTTCTGCCTCGCTGGTGGTCAAGGCTTCTTCATGAGAGGATGGGGAGCCACTGTCACCGACTGGATAATCAAGTTGGAGATTGTAGTTCCCGACGGCAGGGTCCTGATCGCAAGCAAGACTGAGAACCCCGATCTTTTCTGGGCCGCACGTGGCGCTGGCCAGGCCTTCTTTGGAGTTGTTACTCGGATCTGGAGTCGCACCATTCCAAAGAAAAAACATTATGGCCGTGCTTATACTTTCTCCGGTAGAGACAACTACAAGGCCTTCCTCTCTTTTGCTTTTGAACGAAACAGCCAGATGGCCAAATCCTTTACTGAGACGGCGGCTTGTACCCTGCACCCTGAGCTCTTTAAGCCCAACTCCCCCGATGAGAGTGTACCTTCGACTTCACCTCTTCTGCTGCTTGTCAACATCTCAGCCTATGCGGACAGTCTTTCAGAGGCAGAAAGCATGCTCAGTGTCTGGGATGACGTACCAGAAACCCTGAAAGGATGCCTGATTGAGTCTAAGCCAGTGGCCGAAGTCGATTGGGAAGAGTTCTTCAAGCTTCAACACCTCTTGAACCCACAGACTCCTGGTCAAAAATGGGGCATCAACAGCATTCTCAATGACCCAGCTGTTCCTCGTGACAAGGTGCGTGTTTGAGTCTAATGCAAATGAAATCGAGTTCTAACACAGCCGACTTACAGCTCATCGAAGCTATCAAGCCAGCCATGTGTAATCTGCCAACGCGATCATCATACGGATGTATCTACATGGCCGACACCCTGGACGTCGATGAGGCGGATGCGGTGCTCAGCATCCCTCAACAGTATTACATCTCAACGTTTTCTGGATGGAAAGACGTGTCACTCCAAACCAAAGTCCGACAAGTCATGCAACAGTCATATAAGCAGGCTGAATCTGTCGCCTGTGGAATGTACGTTGCTGACTTTGACCAGTCACCTGTTGCTCTCCACTCTTCCAGTGTAAGTGATGTGGTGCCCAGATTCATGAACCTGATGCTCACATGATGTGTCCTCCAGATCCCAGTATGGTCAAAGTCCGCTTGTGCGAAATTCATGGGGATTCGGGAGAAATGGGATCCTAAAGGACTCTTTATTGGATACAAGGCTTTTGTTTCCAAACCAAATGGGGAGACAAAGCTCTGAAAGTATAATTACATGACAACTTGAGATATTTGCCTACCAGTTTGTTCCATGTAATACATGTCTTGAAGGACCTATTTATGCCATTGGCACTATGTTGGTATCAGGATAAGATGCTACGGTGTGATGGAAATGTATTGTTCATCACAATTGAGGCCCGGCCGTCGATGGGATAACTAAGCCAAAAGACTACTGCGTGTATGGTCTTAATAATACCAAGTTCATAGGAATGGATATTACACTACCAAAGAGCATAAAAGGAAAAGCCGTGATAGAGAGGCAATATGATATGCTACAAGGGGCCAACCTCTCTCAGACTCACATTGAGCATAATAAAAAAGGAAATTAGAGGAGCCACCCTGTAGCAACAATGTGTCATCAAGGGTCACGAATTGTACCCCGGATTTACAAGGCCCATACGACCCCACCCCCGCATTTTACCTACCCCACAACTAGCGCATGTGGCTCAGGTGCAAGCGACCAAGGGATGGTGATGGTGATGGCGACGGTGAGGAATTGTATTAAGTAGTTGAGAGTGACCAACTGGGTTCAGGGATTTTCTCAACACCATCTATCTCGTCTAAGATCTTTCACGGCATTCACAATGGGTCTAGGAGTTCTAGAAAATACGGACGGTCATCATGTCCCCGGCACGGTCACTCTCGACCAGTCAGCTGCCGGTCCTTCCGAGACTCATGAGCGTCTGAAGCGCGGCTCGGGAAAGGAATCTCATATCGTTCTCGTTCCGCAGCCCGCCGATGACCCCAATGATCCATTGAATTGGTCCAACCCCAAGAAGATGGCCGTGTTTGCCATTATCCTACTTGGAACGGCCTTTGTCTGCGTAGTTCCGGTACGGTCACCCCTTTTCCAAGCAGCCTTAGCCTATGAGTTAACTAATTTTGCTTTATAGGCACCCATGTTGAATGCCGGCATTGTCCAGGTTGCCACCGATCTTGATCGATCCTTTTCCGATATTGCCAAGCTGAACGGATACATGCTACTCGCCATCGGTGCTGTCTCCCCCTTCGCGTCAGCCTTTGCTCGAAAATACGGGAAGCGCCCTGTTTTTGTTCTGTCCTCCGTCATCGGTCTCGTCGGGTGTCTCGTTGCCGAGTTCTCTAAAAATTACAACACGCTCGTCGCGGGAAGACTGCTTCAGGGGTTTGGTGCCTCTGCCTACGAGTCTCTTTGCACTTCTGTCGTGACCGACATCTACTTTGTGCATCAACGAGGTGTCTACGTTGCTCTGGTCATCTTCTTCCTCAGCAGTCTGAGCAACGGTGTGTCCGTCCTCGCTGGCCTCATTACAACCAGGCTCGGATGGCCTTACAACTTTCACATTCTCCTGCCGTTTGTGGCCATACAGACCATCTTGGTCATTCTTTTTGTCCCCGAGACCGCGTACAACCGATCACCTGTTTTCAATATCGACCGAGTCGGTTCAAACACAGACCTGGATGGAGCTGAGGAGAAGAGGGCTGATGCAGACCATGTTGAACTCGCCCAATGCAAGTCTAACCCTGGCTCTACAAGAAGCGACCTTCCACGGCCAAAGACATTCTACCAGGAGCTTGCTCTCTACAATGGGCGATTCACAGAAAAGTCTTTGATCTCTATGGTCCTGGCCAGTATTTTCATCGTTCTCAACCTCATCGCCTCGTACAACATTTTCGTGTCTGGGTTGATTATGGCGTGGTTTGTGGCCATGTCGGTCCTTGCCGGTGTCATGTTTGCGGCACCTCCATGGGGATACAACGCTGCAGCGGTTGGCTACGTGTCAGCTGGCCCACTTGTCGGAGGTGCTCTCGCTACCGTCTTCCTCGGCCTTGTTTCCGATCCTCTCATCAAGTTCATGACGAGACGCAACAAGGGCGTGTATGAGCCAGAATTTAGACTTGTCCTCGCAAGTGTGGGTGCAATCTTTTCTGTAGCTGGCTTGGTGGGATTTGGCCACGCAATTGAAGCTCAGCTGTCCATCTACGCTATTTCTACTATTTGGGGCATCACCTTGTTCGGCATGAGCGTAGCTGCCAGCGTCACCATGGCTTATGCGCTTGACGCTCAGCCTGCACATGCCGTCGAAATGTTCATCATGAACATCACGTTCAAGAACTTTTTCTTCTACGGGTGAGTTAATCCATGGTTTCTTTCCCTATCGTATGCTGATTCTGTGCAGTTTAACCAATTTTATTGTCGATTGGTATGTGGCAAGGGGTGCGGCCGAACTCTTTGATACAATCGCTGGCATCACAGGGTTTCTGATGCTTCTCACCGTTCCCATGTATGTGTACGGAAAGCGATACCGCCACCATTGGGGTCACCATAACTTGCTCGTCCTGCTGCATCTGGATGAGAGCCCAAACGCTAAGCATTAAGCGAGTGGGGGAAGTGGTGATTGTCGATCTACAAGGCTGGCCAGTTCAGGGAGCACATACATGCCTGAGTGCTAGAGGAAAGACAATAGCATGAGTATTCGATAGGTGAAACATTCACTACAAGTTCACACTTATTGAAATCAATAATCAAGCAAGAGAAGGCCACCAGTTTGTGCATCAGTCGTCCAATTCTTGACCGCGTTGTGATTGTCAGTGCCTCTTAATTCCTCCTAAGTGACTGCAGCGCCTTGAGAAACAAGAAACACGTATTCAATTCAACCTAGGCCATTACCGATGCAGTCCTACGAGTCCCTTATTCCTTACGACAATCTCTTCACCATGTAAACAAGAGGCACTGGAAGAACATCTCCTGTCGCGGGATCCTTCCAGTTATACCCTCGATCAACCCTCTTGACAACCCCATATCCCTGACGCATGTACCATTCTTCTATCGCCCGCACTTCTGAGCCACTAGAACTATAGTGCGTCTTACTGAAATTGTTGTCGCCCAGCTGGAAATGCTTCTGAACCGTGTCCAAGCCGATGACGTCGCGGTTGAAGGGAGGAAGCCTAGCGAGTTTCTCGGTTTCAGCCATGGCACTACGGCCCAGACCAGCACTCTGGAGTGCCCTGCAATAGTTAGCAGCTTGCCTGGCTAGTTATTGAAGATGTGTACCATGAAATATAGAGCGACATGATCCATATAGTAGAGGATGGAAGTTGAAATCGCTCGTTTTGTTCAGGAAGCAATTCGAGTGCGATGTGGCCTACAGGAAGAAAACGACGATCCGTTGGTTCCCGAGACGTGTTAAACACTGTCTCGGCTGTATCTGATAGCTCCTCAGCTTCCTGGAACTTGTCAGACGTCTCAGTTTCCCATACGTCGCTGGTCTCTCGGTCCTTACATCAGGGTACCGGCTTGTATGCGTTGCCAGCAACTCTTCTCGTCCCTCAAGACCGTCGGGAAGTATCTGCTGCCCGTCAGCCTACTGGTTCAACTGAAGTCTAACATGATACTGGACAAGAACGCACAATCCAGTAGAGGAACTTCTTGCTCTTGAGCATCTTACTCCTCCACTCCTCCACCTCTTCATATCGCCAGCCGCAAGCGACCCTCTGGTCATACATACGCTTGAAATGCGCCTCGTTCGAAGGGTCCCATGGTATTAGTGCAGTTTTTGCGTGAACAACCATGGTATCGGTTCTTTGTGCGTCGACCTAGCTGTTTCGATGGTAATGATGAAAAAGTCTGGGTGTAAGTTTGATCAAGGAAGAGAGGAAATGGACTCGCCTACCAGACTAATTCAAAACTCAGGATGTTCCCCTTTTATGAGCGATAAAGGAATAGCGGGTAAGCCTGCCAGCTCCTTTGATCTCACCATGATAAGCTTCCCATCCCAATGGGGGAAAACCCAGCAGCTAGCTAACCTATTGGGCCGCGAATTCGGCCGCATGTTCATCAAAGCGGGTGGGGACCGGCATAAGAGAAGGTAAATAGGGCGAATTTAACAAGGCATTGATTATCAAGCACACATTTTTGTGAAATAACATTAATGAGCACACATATGTAGCTAGGGCCTGTGTTAGGAGGTGTCAGAAAAAGAAGAAAAGTCTACCTCAACACATTGTGAAATTTAGTAGCAAGGCAAGAATCAAGACCGTCTTACCTCACAACATGCCTCATAGCCGCTGAACCCCTGACGCTCACCTCAGCCTGTGCCGCCTCAATCATGCAGCTCGGTGCTTATTACCTGTAAGCAGTAGCCACGGTATTGCCACGTGCCATTTAGTCTACCTACTAACTGAAATAGTGTATTGGTGCCGGTCTGGCTCATTATTTGGTAGGGGCATGCCAACCTGGATCATATCAATCACATGGTGCCCTTTTCTGCTGTTGTTATGCTCGTTTGCTCATGTTCGGAGTAAGAACAAAGAGCAATCAAATGTATTGTGTCACTCACAATCCGCTGTGTAACCGTAAGCGCTCTGTCCCCTGCCAGGCGGCAATTTCAAACGACTGCGTCAAACAGATGCGAACGATAGCTACCTTTGACTCTTGACACAATTTTTACGCTCAACAGAATCACTCGTCTTTCCCTGTCAAGAATTCAATTTTAAAGGCTACTATTCTCGCTCAAATCGATAAGAAACATTATATTCATAGCTGACTTCCGGGCCCTTTACCCATCGGACCTCCACGGTCTGTTATCCTTCGTCTTGACCGTCGTCTGAACGTACTCCAATCTCGACTTCCATATTCATTCCAGCTCTACTAGAGCTTTCGATCGAAATACTCGAAGCTGAAGCCGATTCTTACTTCGACCTTTTGGCTCAGTTAACCTGAGGGCCAGGCTTCACCATCGCCGCTCCCTCCCAAAGGCAAAGATATCACGCACACCCCATTTGCTGGTCACAGTTGGACAGCGTCTCTTACCAGATTCAACAAGCTGAAGGCTCAAAGTCCACAATGAAGCTTAATAACATTAACTTCGCGGCAAAACGTCGCCGGGAAGATCATTCAGCAGAACCAACGAGTCATCAAACACATGCCTTCTACCCGCTGGCCAACACAGACTTACCGCTGCTCGACCCAATAGAACAATCCCAGTGCTTAGCCAGCTCTACCAGCAAGCAGACCTCTTCTATTCTCACTTCATCCGCTGTAGAGGTTCCAGTCTCAGGCGCTATAGAGATGCAAAGAGAAAATCGATGCAGGGCATATCTACAGCAAGTAGCTTCATTTCCACCAACCCCAAAGGTCTCCTGACACACCCATCAGCTCAATGCGCTCAAACGTCCCCAAATAGAGCCCCATGAGGGTAATTGCCAATGCCATGAGACCATGCGTTGCTCCTGCTCTGATGGTTATCGTGAGTGATGGCCTGGGAAAGCACTGTCGATGACCAACAAGTTTAGTTTCAACGGCACCTTCTGGGCACAAATTCACCTTTACAAATCATCATTTTCTCAGAGCATCAACCACTGATGAGATTTTTTCCTCTTTATAGCTTTATCTCTGCCTGAATTACTACTGTTTACCAACATTGGGGGGTGGAGGAAAGAATCTGGCACTGCCCAGCACTGTCCAGCAATTCTCTTATCGCGTTATCTGGCTGACTCGGTTTTGGGCTCACAGGGTGAGGCCTCGCTTCTTTGTTTTCCACCTTCGCGTATGCTTAACGTTAATCTCCAGCCTTCATCGCATCTGACCTCGATCCTCACATCCGCCACACTCCTCCAAGAGGGTGTGATACAGAGCCCAACATCAACTCCGATCTCTTCTTCCCGACACTTCCTCCATCGCTCTCGATCTCGATCTTCTCCGCCGTGGGCCGCCCGCCCTATCGAGCATGGACATTCCGAATATTGCTTTCGAAGGGATTCGCGAATGGGCCAGCAGCGACAGCCCACCCGGCCCCAGAAACGTCAGCTTCGCCCACCTCAAGGTCTCTCGTCACTGCATGTCCGATAAGAACGTCTGGCAAGTTATCATCGCCGGCCTCTGGGATGCGGAATGGGGCGTCTGTGTCGGGTCATCCTTGGATGCTGGCACCGCATATTTTGCTCACGCCCAATTCGCAGATGATCATCAGGGCGACGAGGGTCCTGTTTTCGAGTTCCTATGCTATTCCGGATGGAGGGAATCGCTTGAAGATTACCGAGTAGCCGATGGTGCTGGGCTTAAGTGTTGGAAAATGGATATGGCGCCTACTGACTCTCTTTGCGTCGCCTTCGTCATCGATCCTCAAATGTCAGCAGAATGTGCTTTGTCTTTGATCGCAACCGTTCATTGGGCAGCTGATGTGTCGCCCCAATACATGATCCGAGTCCTGACCATCTC
This sequence comes from Fusarium sp. FW16.1, assembly GCA_017654865.1. Taxonomy (NCBI): domain Eukaryota; kingdom Fungi; phylum Ascomycota; class Sordariomycetes; order Hypocreales; family Nectriaceae; genus Fusarium; species Fusarium sp. FW16.1. The sequence continues at coordinate 2,609,906 of JADNRB010000001.1, forward strand.
TGCCGAGGATGCACCAAGAGCTCTACGGAAGCTGCTGTATGCCTACAGCTTGGGCAGTCCCTACCCCATCTCGCTTAACCCCCCCGACAGCGTTGCCTCGAAGCGAAGAGAAGTTCAGAAGGTCATCCAAGCCAGCCAGAAGAATTTCGTCAAAGAACTTCAGAAAGAATCCCGAGGCGACCTTACGAGACAGGTTGTCATCTCTTGGCACAATCTCCCGCACTTCAATCTCGACGAAGACCGTCATATCTCCCGCATAGCAGAGCGAGACGTATACGAGCAAGACCGCGTTTTTCTGGTGACAAATCTCACAATGATGAGTCAAGGGGATGTGGAAGACCGGTTCTCTGACCTCATCAACGATTACCGGAGGTCTGCCACAGCAAGGCTTGACGGCTGCGTCATTCGTTTCGTCCCTCACACGTCCCGGCCCCCCTTTCCTCTGGATGGGTTCGACAACTTGCACATTTTCCTCAGCTCCCACCGAGAGCAAGTTATTCACGACGCGGTCACAGGTCAGCTCACACGCGTCAACCTACCCGTTTGTCAAGAGGAACGGTTACAGCAAGTGGCCTGGGCCGTCCGCACTCGCAATGTCCCTGCTAGCATTGCGGTTTACACTGAGGCTTCCAGCGTGGACGAGTTCGTCTCTTCAGGACCTCATTATCGTCGTCCCAAAGTTTGCAATGAGCAGGCTGGTGGTTTCATCGCTGGGGTCGTCCGGAACTTTGCCCACTGGGGCTTGGACGGGCCAAGAATCATCTCCTGTTTCTTCGAATCGGACCTTGAAAGGTCAGCACACATCAACAGATGGAGTCATCTCCATATACAGGGCATACTTGGTGATAAGGGGACATCAGTAGGCTTGGTCGACAAGCACCTGTCCATCTTTAACCAGGTCCTACATATCCTTGGCTTCGACCATCGCCTCGCACTCCTCGTCGCGCTACCTTCCGAGAGCGCCGTTGTCCGTCAAGTCAAGGTGCAACTCGCAGCTCTGTTATCAGAAGGAATTGAACGACTGTTCATTTTCCATGAAGACGTTTCGAAAAAGAATCTCGTCTCGCATTGTCAAGGCTGGAGCAAACCACTTGCTCGTACAGGATCTTTGTGGTTAGCCCTTGGGCTCTGGAAAGGACTCGCCATGACCTACGATGACTTTTCGACACCCCGAACGTTGCGAGAGGCAGGAGATGGCATCTTGACGCTTGTCGACGGCGGGGTTTCTCTTAATCTCGCCACGTGCCAGCAGATCAACAAGACCATAACGACGTTATGCAACCTCATCATGGAACAAGAGATCCCCATGCTCCCAGTCAGAAGTTTTGGAGAGGTCCAAGGACTGCGTCCTGTGGAAGTCCTTGAACTACAGAAGCATCTACTACACGCCTACATCTTCCAACTCACCCAGCAGTTTCATGGCCCAAATGGTCCGATGTTTGTTGACCTGTCAACACGGGTGAATATCGATCAGGAATGCGGGGTCCCTCATTGGACAAAGTCAACACTGGACTTTGATCGCATCAAGAAGTCCGATTTAACAGGCAGAGGTTCGATCTTCGGAATCTACCATGGCATGGAACGGGCAGAGGGTTCGGGGCAGGTTCGCCTCTCTGACTGGACATGGATTTCGAGTTCCGTGGTTGCTGATTAGGAATCAAAACACAGCGGAGGAACAGAATCAATCAACTTTCTGTGCACCGTTGTACCAGACTGCCCGAACCCTGAGGAGGTGCCGGTTGAGAGGAAGACGGATGGTGGAGAGAATGTGGTGGGCATGCAAGTGAGCTACCCCCCACGCAATGAGGGTGAGATGTAAATCGATGCGACTGGTTACATACCTGGGTGAAATGTTTTCGAGTGTCGAGGGAAACTTGCATCGAGTTCAAGGAAATTACGGTCAGGGGTTCACAAAGCTGTGTCAAGATGGATGGGTCATGTTTGATGAAAGGCAAAGGGTCTCTAGGGGTAATCCATCGGATACAGGCTTGTAGCCTGTTCATAAAACTTATTGTTTCTGTGTGAACTCCTCCAACAAGGGTAGGGCCTCCCGCAATAAAGCTGGATTTCCCAGCGTGATCCGAACATATCCTTTAAAGTCACCTGCATCGTCTTCGCCAAAACAGTGTCCTCCTGGAACCAAGCAAATACCCTCTTCCTCCTTCAACTTCTTGCAGAACTCTGCGTCATTGACCGGCTCACCATCAGAGTTGAGGATCCTGATGAATGCCATTCCCGAACCTTCAGGCTTGACCCAGCGAAACCGCGTCTTGTTTCGATTGACAAAGTTTTCCAGAAGCAGCACGCTCTCTCGGCATAGAGAAAGATTGCGTTCCATCACCTTGGGCATCACAGTCGGGTTCAGGGCGAACGAGGCGACACTATCATCCAGTCGCGACACTGCGATGGTGGTGAAGTCCCTCTTGATCGTGATCTCCTGGAATAGCTTTTCGTCTTTCGTAACGATCCACCCTAATCGTATGCCGGGAATAGCAAAGGCTTTGGACAGTGAGCCAGTTGCAGCGCTACGTTCATAGCCGAGAGTCACCAGTGAGGGTGGCTTGGGACTGGTAAAGACCAGGGATTGAAGACCTCGTCACTGAAAACAAAGATGCCGCGGCTGCTGGCAACTTTGATCACCTTGGAGAGAAATTCTTCCTTCAAAACTGCACCAGTCGGGTTGTGTTTGGGGTACTAGATCCTATTAGCTTGCCACGGTGAGATAAACCGCCAAGTTTCAACACTTACTTGAGGATAATCGCCTTGGTGTTAGGTCTAATCAACGTCTCAAGCTCGTCAATGTTGGGTAGCCATTTATGCTCCTCATCCATCTTCCACAAGCTAACCTTGGCACCATTAAACTGTGGTACAAGATATAGCTGGCCATATGTGGGATACTGGCAAATCACATGATCGCCCTGGTGACAAATGGTGTCAAGAACCAGGTAGTTAGCCATGATGGATCCAGGCGTGATGATGACGTTGTCGGCAGTTATCTTTGACTCCTCCGATGAGTGCAGTGCAGCTATGCCCTCACGGAGCTCAAGGGAACCCTCAAAAGAGCCATAGCTAAGCTCCACGTCTCGGTTCACGACCTCGAGGTCAGGGTCCGTGGACAGCTTCTGGAGATCGTTGATCGATAGTGCCGATGCATAGGACCCTTTCAATGGTCAGTATTGTTCTATCATGAGGTGATTCTTCTTACCTTCAAGGGAAAATCGACTGTTGGCCTCGAGGAAAGTCAGCAATCTCTCATGCCAATAGCATTTGTGCCTGACTCACACCATAGACCCGGACTATAAAATCAGTGTCAGCTTTTCAAGTTTTTAGTCCAGGATGGTGATGGCCACATACTCCAGTCATCAATCTTGAATCCTTGTACGTTCTTCATTTTGTTGAATTGGTGTCAGGATGAACCAACACTCACGCTCAAGACTTGCTATTCACACATTGATCTCTGTTGAAACACTGCCGGAGTCGGAGTGGCAATTCACGCCCTCAAAACGGCTATATCCAAGTTCAAGAAGCCGATATGGTATCTGTGGAACGCAGCCCGTTGTCGAGGACACAATTGGTCCCTCAAAAGAGGAAGGGTGAAATTGACAAGCCCAAGACTACCCACACTTAACTCGAGCATACATTAATGATAAGACTAAAAAAGTTACAGTCACACCATGACATCGTGATAAGCCGAAGAAAGCCACTTGTAACCATGTTTACTCACTCTGCCTAGACACAGTTCTTCCACCAATTTGAAGCATCGGACCGACTAGATTCTTCGCTGTTCCACTGGCAGAATGACTCATTTCAAGGCAATCGAATAGTTCCCTCAGCCACCAACGTTGCCAACCCCGACAGAAATATGGATGACACAGCCTTTCCAGACTCATCCAACACCACGTCGACAATTATGTCACTCTCACGACCAATTTCACGCCCTTGATTCATGTAAAAGCGGTGAGAGCTGCCCGCTCCTCCCCGCATAAGAGTCAGATACGCCGCCAACGAACAGCATGCACTCCCGGTGGCTGGATCCTCCAAGTCAATAGCAATCATGCGCACACGCAGATGCTCAACAGTGGTTCCGTTGTCATCGGACACCTCTTGGCGTCGGTAGTACATGGTGCCAGTGTGTGAAGGGCCCCATCCATCATCCAGGGGTGTGTCTTGACTCCTACCCGCGGCAACACGAGCAAAGAGGTCCTCCTGATCTGACATGTCAACGAGGGTATACGTCACGCCCTTGACAATCGAAACAGCGGGGTAATCTTGGCTCAGCCTGGATGCCTGATCCACCAGGTTCGGCTGCGTATCGAGGATATTTTGCTTGGGCGTGCCACAGGAATGAATATGCACATTGTGAGGCACCTCAGCGAGAACAGTATCACTCTCGGGAACATACCGAAGTACAACCGTTCCGGCTTTGATCGAGACAGAGATAGCCTCAGGCAGAGGATCTGGAAGAGAGATGCTGGGCAGCAGCTGGTGGAATAGCACGTAGCCCGTACCGATTACGGGATGTCCAGCAAAATCCAGGTCACCTGCCGGTGTAAAGATGTTCATACTGAGCTGGCCATCTTGGGCCTGACGAAGAAACACGGTCTCGGAGTACTTGAACTCTCGTGTAATCGTCAGCATGTGCTCATGAGAGAGCGCTTCGCCATCGACTTTGACAACTGCCAGGGGATTTCCCTTGAACCTAGGAACACAGAGTCAGCGCTCGGGGTCAACAGAAGGTTATTGAAACATAAAATGGTGCGGCGACCGTACCGGGTAGCGGTGAAAACATCAACTGTAACTAGGAATTGTTAGAGAGAGGCTTTGTGCGTATGCATGCAACGGGTGTTTACCATAAGGGGCTTTCCGGATCGGCATTTTGGGCAGCTTTGGAGATGAGCTTGGGTAAGGATGTAAGAAATTATATCATTTGGCAGGGACAGACATCGCTTTATATAGAATAGCTCGGCTAAATCGGCGGGGAGGCAGTGTGAAAGTCACCGGTGTCCAGGTTTTCCGGAGGGAAGAAAACGGGCGCCATCGTGGACGGAATAGCGAGGCGAAGTAGTTCCATCACTTCAGGCACACATTTAGTGTAACTTGGTCTTATTTTATCTATAAAATGGTCGGTAATGCGCCTAGAGAATGACATTGACCGACTCGGCAGCAACATACACGACGAGCCCCTTGACAATCCCGTCTTGCAAATTCGAGATTGTCTGCGCCGAAAGCCAAGCCAGATGCGGCGACAGAATTAGATTCGGTATCTCATTTTCTAAAAGCGGAGAAACTCCGCGCCGCGGAGGTTCACCGTCATATACGTCCACCGCGGCCGCCCCGACCATCCGCTACGAAGACATTCGACAAGAGCCTCTTCATTCACGATTCCACCACGCGCCACATCGATCAGTATCACATCACATCTCATCATTTTTAACTCGTCTTCGCTTATCATGTCTATCGTATCGTGGTTCTCGGGTGCTGCAATGACAAGGAACGTTGCTTTGCGGAGAACGTCTTCGAATGCGACGCAGCCGTCGCGAGCGGCCTGACCTTTTCTTTCAACTATCATCACTGGCATTCCCGGGGCCGTAGCCATTGACTCAATGCGCTTTCCCAAATGTCCATAACCAAATATACCCAGGGTTTCTTGAGAGCTAAGAGGCGACTCAGGGAAACGATGTTTGAGTGTTCGTCGCTCGTAATACTCGTTTGTCGTCGTCATAAAACCGTGTAACTCGACAATCCGCCTTCTTGCCGCAAAGTACAATGCGATTGCGTGTTCGGCAACGGCAGCGATGTTTGTATGCGGAGTGTGAGGACTCTGATACCTCGCTTCAGGAAACCGTCTCTATCGATCCAGTCGACACCAGTAGATGTGACCAAGATGCACTTGAGGCTGGGTCATTGGTCCAAGTCTTGTACCGAGATGGGCGTCATGGTGTGATGGCGATGGTGGCATCTCGTAATCTCTGGGCGATTTCGTCGGGAGCCGTTGACGGATACCCCGTATAGCGATGGGGGAAAGGGCAATTTAGGGATCGGAAAGTGGCATTCTTCTAGGGCGACCACATGATCTGTCAACTTCCCTTTGTTTGAGAACCGAAATGGGAGGAATAACGCCGTAGGGATCTTCTCTTGCAAGAGTGCGACGCCAGTGTAGACGCGCGATTCGAAAGCTTAGTGTAAGAACACGGCATGCGGCGAGAGTCAGATTGAACGTGACATTGCGATTTAGAAGATAATACTCTTATCGGCAACATGATTGATCAGCAAGAATAATGGGCAGTGAGAACGCTTCTTCAATGGTTTATCTCAGAATGGACCCCCGTTCAGCGCCGAGCTCGGCGCGGCGGGGAGCGGCAAAAGGCAGATAAAGCCAAAGGCGAAAATAACAAGTTATTAATCCATGACAGCTCAAAGATCCATTGGTCAAAGCGAGGGCGCAAGATGGATGCTTACAAACTCGAGAATTCTTGGGGCACCAGGCATGACTCGATAAGGGTGCCACTGACTAGATAACCGAGTAGAAACCCACTCTAGGGCGTTTTTAACAAGCTCTTTAGGCATATTTCTCAGGATGATTTGATAAGAAGATGGGCCTAGATTATGTTTTCTTATTATAAGTAAAGCATAATATGGCATTGTGAATACCATTCGAGGTAAAACCAAGGTTTAAATTGTCGATCTTCAACGCCACTAGCAACTCAACACTACATCAGGGAACAGCTCTCTTGAACATCAGCCTCGCCCCTCCTACAACGCCAGCAATGACGACAAAGATAGAAGCTATCTCAACAGATGAGGCACCTAGCCCATTTCCCCAGTTCTCACAAGCCATCAAGTACAATGGTCTTGTATTTTGCTCTGGAAACGTCGGGCTTATTCCAGGCACTGATCTGAAGCTCGTTGAGGGCACCGTCAAGGATCGCGCGGTGGGTATCTTCACATCGGCAACAAGAGCCAGCAGCTGGATGAAGGCCCTGCTGACAACCTGTAAAGAGGCAAACCTTGAAGAATCTTGAAGCAATTCTTACTGCAGCTGGAAGCAGTCTACGCAACGTTATCAAGGTGAACATTTACATCACCGACATGCAGAACTTTGGCCTCATCAATGAGGCCTACGATGAGTTCTTTACGTGGAGTCCCAAGCCTGTATGCCTCATCTCTTTCCGTCAATTATTCCAGTAGGATACACTCTTCAACGAACACAGATCTAATAGTATCATAGGCTCGCACTTGTGTTGCGGTGCATCAACTACCACTGGGCACGGATGTGGAGATGGAGTGCACAGCGTTTCTGAACGAAGGACAATGATGAAACTGTGCTTTCTAGAATTTTGAACAGAATTAAGGGCAGTATTTAAATGGAAGGACGGCAGTGTAGGCGCCTAGAGTGCTTATCAGATAGTCACGGACATACAAGCGGGCCAGTAGTACCTAAACTCGCAGTGTCAAGCCATAACTCCAATATCAAGGAAGCAGCTGTGCACCACATTCTGTAGAAGAGCCACTGGCCTTTAGTGAACTCTTTCACATAGCTTGCTAAGCTGATATTACTGGTCTTGCAGACCTAGATAGGATAGTTCTTATAGGGCCGAAAGTCTGGGAGGGGTTGCTTACTACCAGCTTACGAAACATCAACTCGTGCCGAAAACATGCCCTATATGCCTCTGAGAATGGGACAAGGGCCGACCAATTATCAAGAGTGCACCCATTCCATACTACGTAGCAGCAGATGCTCCAATATTACCCCGTGATGTTGCCAACCGGAGATTATGTCCCCATGGGGATAGTTGACCCTTGTCAATCACATGAGTGGAGAAGTCAGGCAAATACTTGAACGAGGAACGAGAACCACATCTATTTATATCTCATTGTAACCTAACCAGCCAATGGCGGAGCGTTTTGGCTTCCCTATGCCCGGCAGTTGACGTAATGTCAACCTGCAACGGGTGCGTCCCGCCGGGCCGTCGCTTGTACAGTAACCAGGGGAGACCGGAATAGCTTCCCTTTTGGGGTAGCGGTGAGATCCCTAACTGAATCTGAATCTACTCATCATCGTGAATGTCGACGACTGCCTTGGTCCACTTGCGAGCAGGGACACGACGTCGGAACAGAATGTCAATCTCACGGTAGGATCGTCCCTTCATCTCAGGCACCCAGATGTAAGACATGACCAAGCAGATGAGGGCAGTACCAGCCCAGACATAACCGCACTTGCCACCGAGGTTTCCGCCCTATGGAATGTTAGCAATTGTACGTTGGAATGCGGGCGAGGATATCTTACAGTGGGGTTAAGCATGTAACTGGACAGGAAAATGCAAGGAATGTTGACGAGGTAGTAGCAACCACGTCCGACACCAGTGGTAAGAGGTCTGAGGCGAATGGCAGACGTCTCTCCGATAATGACCCAAGAAGCGGGAGCAGGGCCGAGGGTGAAAAGGACGGAGACGATGAGACCCAGGGACGCCTGCGCTAGCGAGGCCGAGGTTGACTCTCCGCAGGAGGCGGCGATACCAATAGCGACGAGGACGACCATGTTCATGGCGGAACCCCACAGGTAGATGGTACGTCGGCCAAGGTAGGTTGTGAGAATCCAAGAAAGCATGACCATGACGGTCTGGAGGGCAGAGGTGATCAGACCCATGGCGAAAGCAGTATCCGTCTTCATGCCAGCCTGCTGAAAGAAGTAGACGGCCTGGTTGGCAATCAGGTTACCAGTAAGGTTCTGGGCGGCGTAGACACCGCACACGATGAGGGTACGGTAACGGTCAGTGCCCTTCCACAGTTCGATCAAGCTGGGCTCCTTCTCGGTCTTCTCGAGGTCGATGGTACGCTTCATCATGGCGACGGTCTCGCTCGACTTGTTGATCAACGACTTGCGTCCGAGGCGCTCTACAGCGTGCGCTGCCTCCTCCATCTTTCCCTTTCGAACCAACCACCAAGGCGACTCGGGCGCCAAGAAGATGAGGATGGCAAGAGGGGTGGGGAACATCCATTGAAGGGCAATGGGGATGCTATTCTCTCGTTAGCAGAGGAATCACTTGTTATGCGAAAAGGCACGTACCGATAAGCGTTGGGGTGGTCCAGGGTGTTGTAACTGTAGGTGACGCCACCAACAATGATAGCTCCAATGGCCCAGAACATCTGAAGCATCTGAGTAGCAGGGGCTCGCAGCTTCATGGGCACAATCTCGGAACAGTATGCGGGGGAGTTGGCGATGAAGATACCCCAAGGAATACCCTCGAGGATCTGGGACACCAGCATAACAGGGAGCGAGTTGGCAAAGTAGAAGACAAAGATAAAGGCGTTCAGGGCCATAAGACCGCTGATGGTGGCCCAGCGATATCCGATCTTGCTGGTGAGGGGACCAGCGAGGAAGACGCCGATCAAGGCACCAATGGGGCCGATAGCCTGGAGCGCAGACTGCCACTCGGTCTCGATGACCCATTCGCCCTTATTGTAGATGCCGTAGTCCTTAGCGAATCGAGGGAGGGCGATGAAACTGCCGATGAGGAAGACGCAGTAGGACTCCATGATCTGGAGGTCACGTTAGCGCAAGTCATGGTGAGTGGGGGAGTGAGTATGTTAGCTTACAATGGTGCAAGACATGATAAAGGCCCAGAGCGAAGCCATGGGGTAAGCTCGAACGGCCTCGAGCACACCCATGTTGTGCTCCGCATTCTCAGCCTCGATAGCATCCTGCTTTTGGGCATTCGCAGCCTTGTCCTCGGCAGCGTATGTCTTGTCTTCAACATCGTAGGCGTGCTCGACCTCTTGGCCGCCCTCGGCCTTTATCTCGACGGGGTTGCCCATGTTGGATGGTGTCTTGCTGAATGAACAATGACAATGGCAATGTGTAAGGATGGACGGGTTACCAAGAGACAAGTCAGTGCAACAGTGCAGGTTACAGCCAACTTATAAGCTTTCCATGATGCCTGGCGGGTGAAGTGTCGGGTAATGCATGGATGGCCCGTCCTGTTAGTCGTGGAACTATTATCAGCACCATGTCATTTAGCCATCTGGGTTCGTCTCGTTTTTCCTTTAGACGCGCCTATTACAGGCCAAGCCCTCCAAGAGGGTTCACAGCTTATACGCCCGCCTATCAGATGCTTGGGGGGATCCTGGCCACCCCGTGGGCACCCCGCATGGAAGCTACCCCGGAATAGCAGGTATGGACGGCGTCACTCCGGCCAATTCCCCGGCCTCCATGCAAACGTTACATCCCAACCGGCGCCAATTACCCCGGAGCCCGGCCTGTTCCTTGGCTTCTCCAATATCGCCTCGTTGGCTGTGCCGCATTCGCTTTATTGATGCGCCGAAGGAGGGGAACGTGCTCCAGTCCTCCTCCAAGGAACCATCCGCACCACACGGCTGGCCTCCAGTGAGATGGGGTTGCTAGCCTCAGGAGCGGCTTGACCCCGCATTCTTTCGTCTAGTGTTCCATGTGTTGTTGTAGATCCTTCGTCGTATCTCGCGCCGGGATCAAGTCTTGTGTCGTTCTAGGCTTCTAGTGCGTTGGACATTGCCGATCAAATCACGCGTCTTGCTTTTGTGGCTGCAATCTCGGGCGAACGCAAACGTGGATGACGAGGATCCCCAACGTCTGATCGAGCATCGACTCAAGGATCTGGCTTGTCCTCGAGGAGAGTCAAAGTTTGGGGACTTTGCTCTCTGTACTCCGTACTCGGCAGGTTTTGAGATTCGGGAGAGGTTACTGGGCACTCGATTCTCGCGTCAAACCTAACAAGTCGTCTCGAGGGCTTCACTAATTCGTGAATTTGCGAGCCTAGAGCCAAGCAAAGCGTTGCTGCGGGCGTTTTATGCGCATATGACACGTGAAGGCCTGAGAGTCGGGCTCAAATCACGACCCTCTGATTGATGGCGCGATCGAGTCTTGGAGGCACCCATTCATTGGATCGAGACTTGGTCAAAAGTGGAGAATAGATCAAAAGAAGACCGTCATTTGCGATGGAGATTTTGCTGTGCCACTAGGGAGGATTGAGAATGGGCGCGGCAGAGGTTAAGCATACCATAGTCCGTCGGCACTGACAGAGTTGAATACGAATACAAAACCATTCTCGTTATTGCACAGACAATAAATTATATTTGAACTGCAAATGATACAACCTTATTTCCCCAGATCCATAGAAACGGTATTGCATCATTTACGCCAAGATCGATTGAGTTTACAGGGCGTTAATCACGTTGAATACGAAAAACGCTCCAGTCTAGGGTAGCCACAAAAACTGGGATTCTCTTACTACCAGGTTAGGAAATAAGGCCTTGCCCTGACATGGCCCGCAAATGGAGATGGAATCACCCCACAATAGGGGTTCTGATCTTACCATCCCTACCGTCATGCCAGATGGAACGAGGTCAGGCGGATACTTGAACCGGGGAACGGCCCGTTTTCCATTACCTTATTTCATCCTCTTGTCTTTACATCCAGGGCGCGCTGTTAACCGTGGTTCAGCCATTGCGGCCCGACGTTCCCCAATTTGGTCATGGTGTTGTGGATTTCGTGATGCCGCGTGAACGCTCGATCTGCACCAAATGGAGACGTAACCGATGTGTAACCGAGTATTTCCCGTTTAAAGTAATAAATATAACATGATCATGGGGTTTTCTGACTCCTGAACTCTTCTGCTGCACCTTAGATTCTGTCAAAATGGCGACCGTGACGCAGACAGAGACCAGCAGCGTCCCAGCGACCTTTGAGCTGCAGAGCCAGCACGAGAGCCCCAGGATCTCACTCCACGACCCTGAACCCGAGCATGTGTCGGACAAACCTAACAAAGCAGACCTGCTCAGGATCATGAGCGTTGCATTTTCCTTCTTCGTCGCCGGAGTCAACGATGGCAGCGTTGGAGCCCTTGTCCCCCATGTGATCCGAGACTACAAAGTTACCACGGCCATTGTATCATCCGTGTGAGTTACACAAATGTGTCTGTCTCGACAATGCTAACTGTCGCAGCTACGGAGCCAACTTTATGGGTTGGTTTCTGGCCGCCTTCTCAAATACGCATCTATGCCAAATCCTTGATCTCGGTGCCATGCTTGCCCTTGGTGCTGGATTACAGATACTGGCTCATGCTCTGCGGGCCTGGCGACCACCCTTTGCCCTATTCACTATCACTTTTATGCTGGCCAGTCTCGGCCAGGCTTACCAGGACACACACGGCAATACCTTTGTTGCCGGAGTAAAAGGATCACATCGATGGCTCGCGTTCATCCATGCAATGTACATGGCTGGGTGTCTTGTCGGTCCATTCGTCGCAACCGGTGTTGCTTCAGCCGGAAGTGTATCGCGATGGTATCTCTTCTACACTTTCCCTCTCGGAATTGGAGTTCTCAACATGGTCCTTGTTGCGGTGGCATTCTGGGACACAATGGGGATCAAGAGAAAGCAGTCAGTCACGGAACGGACACTGGAAGCCGATGACGAGACCCCTGCTTCAAGAAGTGAGGATGCCTTCCTCCTGATGAAGGAGGCCCTAAGGACCAAGAATGTTTGGTTAATCAGTCTCTTTTTCTTCTTCTTCCTTGGTGCCACTCTCACAGCTAGCGGATGGATTGTCGAGTATCTCGTCGCCGTTCGCGACGGAGACATCAACCAGATGGGTTTTGTCCCCGCGGGTTTCAGTGGAGGATCGCTCCTTGGAAGGCTGTTTCTGGCTGAACCAACACACCGCTTCGGGGTCCGGAGGATGATCTTCGGTTTCACCATTATCAGCATTGGTCTTCAGATTTTGTTTTGGCTGTAAGTTCCTTGTCTGACGTTTGACTGCGGCTAACAATGCAGTGTGCCCAACATCATCGCCGCCTCGATTGCTATCAGCTTGCTGGGTTTCTTCATGGGCCCCTACTTTGCTACGGTAGTTTTCCTTGATATACCTTACGCGATTACTGTAGCTGACAGCACCAGGGCATCTCGGTTGGCTCAAAGCTCTTTGCTCCTCGGATCCGGTCAACGGCTCTGTCGTTTGTCTTCGTCTTTGCACAACTCGGAGGTTGCCTGTTTCCCATCATCACCGGTCTCGTTGCAGCCAGCGCTGGTGTTGCCGTCTTGCAGCCCGTTTTGTGCGGGCTGCTGACGGCCACAGCTGTTACCTGGCTGTTCGTTCCCATGCCAAAGGAGGGCGATAACCCTGCCTTGCACCAAGAGTAGTCCATCTCATATGGTATTACGTATCTGAACAACTGGTAACCAAACTTTCCAATTTCTCAATGTTGACCTGGACCAGAAAGTCGAATTCAAAATGGAACTTGAGCACATACGTTTTTGAGACTTTTAAGATCGAAAGCGCGTTTTCAAGAGGAGATTTTCAAATTCAGTTCGAGAACTTATCAGAGAGATGAACATGACAAAATTAGTATTATCACATCAGTGCCCATAAGGCTCTAAGTCGTACCTCGCTCTAATATTATAGTATTAGCAATTCGCCACTTCTTGTAGTCGAATCACTGCTGAGTAGGTACTTATCATTATTATTGTCTGCAATATGACGAGAAGCGATCAGCCACAATGGCAAAAAGCTCAGCCATTAGTACATGACGGTATCAAAACCCAATAGCGTAAATACTTATCATTGCGATACTTGGTTCTCAAGCGGATGATAGAGAGTGAAGATATGTTGCCGCCATTGAGGGCTCTTATCGAAACTAACACCCTATCGGGGCCTCCTTAGAGCCTTATGGGTTCTCATGAGAAGAGAAACCTTGAACTTGTAAGTTCAGATCAGGACAGTCAGATAAAGTAGGCAGGTAGCATACGGGGGCACGCAGAGACGCGGGCTCGTGGCAAGGCCCCGTTGGATATTACGAAGAAATTTACTAAAATACATCCTAATGATAGACCATACATTATTCTTTTATTTTCCTCATCATATCTTGATTGCTATTCTTAGAAGGGGATCCGATGATGCCTCTGTCCTTTTGTCTGTGTTCTTCCCTGTCCTGCATGCCTTGACTTAAAAAAAGCAAGTATTTCGGGCTTCCCGTTCCCCGCAAAGTGCGGGGTAATTAGTTCAACTCCGCACGTGATGCTTCATTAAACTCCCCACAGTTTCTTGCCACTTCTTGTCATAGGCTTGAGCTCAACAACAATGGAGCCTGGCGATCGCGCGCCCAGGAGAACGAGCCGAGTCGCGGTAGGATGGTAAGTATTGATCTATAAGTGGTGTACTATGCTGATGTGACTAGCACTGCTTGTCGAGGTATGGATGCCCTCCCCTCTCGAGACGCGACTGACCCTCTCAGCTCGCCATGTGAGATGTGAGTTCCCCGATCACTCGACCAGGACCAGGGGTGACCGGATTAGGTGACAAGAACATGCCTGCATGCACTTCCTGTGTGAAAGCAGGCATTCAGTGTGTTCGTGCTCTACAAGTTCGATTCCGGAGTGGACTAGATTCTACCGACGAGTTTGCCTTTTCGGACAACCAGGTCTGGGTTCAACCAGAGAGCAATTGTACGTGAGAATTTCTCTTGGTGGACGAGCTGACCTTTCAAGTGGAATACTGTGATGAAACCACTCAGTTGTCCCAGATCTATGAAATCGAGGACCGGGAACCGTATGTAAATCTCCCAATGGCGTGGTTCAGGTGTTGAGATCTTCCAGAGTCGAGCCACCAGCAGTAGATTCTGCTCAGTACAGCTTCGATCTTCCAATCATGGACGCACCGGTTGAGAGGTCACCTGCTTTTCACACATCCCCACACACGATGGTCTCTCCGGACACGAATGGCTCGGATATCTCAGAGTCAAGATACAGGACCCGGCATCTCCGAGACAGCTCCTCACTCGACCTTTCTCCGCGCTCACCATCATCACGCCCTGCAATGCCTTTTCATCCAAGGGAGGCCATCCTCGTCAGAAACTTCACTGAGAACATGGCTCTGTGGGCGGATGCGACTGACTTGCGTCGGCACTTTGAAATTGAAGTTCCTCGGCGATCCATGTACTTTCCTGTGCTACGATACGCAGTCTTTGCTTTCTCCTCACGGCATCTGAACCGAAACATGTCGGACACTACCACAGAGGCACTGGAGTATTATGACAGATGCTTGAGCCTCCTGATAGAGGCAGTGGCTGAGCAGAATGGACCTGTGGATGAAGAGACGCTCGCCGCCATTGCAATTCTGCGGCAGTACGAGGAAATGGATGGTGAGTGCTTCAGGTCAAAACCAGAACAAGGCTGACTCTCGCAGCGGATGATAAGGAACTGCACCTCAACGGCACCTCAAGAATTGTAAACTCGATGTCCGTGTTTGACTTTAACGGAGGCCTCGGTGAAGCCGCCGCCTGGTTATGTCTTCGACAAGATATTTACATCTCATTGACGAAGCAAAGGCCGCTACGATCAGACTTGGACACGTATCTACAGTCAGACGTGTTCAAACGCATGGACGACGCGGCTTACGCCAACAAGATGGTCTTTCTGTTAGCAAAAGCACTGGCTTGCGCCTTTTCGTCGGACAAGCCTTGCTCAGCGGATAGCCTGGAAGAGATTCGCCGGGAGGTGGATAGCTGGTTCGAATTGAAGTCACCAGCGTTCAACCCCATCCACGAAGCAAAGAGGAACCGAGATGAAGGGCGGTTGCTGCCAGAAATATGGGTTCTTTCGCCCTTTCACGGTTTGTACCCTTTCAATATTGTTGCTTCGACTGACCATTAAGCTGTCGGGTTGCAATATTACCATATCGCAAAGATCATCCTCGCCATGTCTACGCCGATTGTAGCATCTTCCGTGCTTGAGCATATTCGGCAAGGAAAACGGGTTGAGGTTAGTTCAAATGGGCATAAAAATGATAGAATCTGACGCTGGTAGCAAATCGTACGAAACCACCTGCTTCAGGTAATAGCGCTGGCCAACTCCCACGCAAGAGCAGAGAACACCCTTTTTACAGCACGACACTCGCTTTCAGTTTGTAAGTTGATTTCGCTTGTTGATTAAATCATACTCAACGGTCATAGGGGGCGGCGTCTTTGCCGAAAAAGACGATCAAGATATGGTGCTCAGCTTTCTGGACCACGTACAACAAAGGACAGGTTGGAACACATCCCCATTACGTTCATCACTGCAAGAACAATGGATACAAGATACTAGAGAATAAAATGCTTTATGATTTACGCTTTTGCTATTAAGTGTCTCACGTCTATTACAGCTTGGTCTCCTCAATGCGACGGCCAACCTCGTCGAATCGAATCTGCTTTCCGCTAACCAGGGCCTCCTGCAGGGCAGCACCGATCTCAACAGCTCGCACAGCGTTGGTGAGCTTCAGAGGAAGCGTCTTATTATCGAGACAGGCCTCGGCAAACTCGTTGGACTCTTGCACGAAGGCCATCTCGAAGCGGCCGTAGTAGTGGGCTGGCACCTCGCGGGTGATGCCACCCGAATGGTAGTAGTTGACCAGGTTGGACTGGGGGTTTCCGTTGACCGTCAACTTGCCCTCGGTGCCGATGATCTCGGTGGTGTCTTCTTGTCCATGGGCCATCATTCGGGAGCAGTAGTAATAGGCGATCTTGCCACCCCAGAACTCGACGATTCCGACAGCGTTATCGTAATCGTTGTACTTTCCGAGATCGGGCTGGACAGCACGGACACCATGGGCAGAGACACTCTTGGGAATGACATCGTCGCCAAAGAACCAGAGCGTCAGGTCGATATCATGAACAGACATGTCGACAAAGACACCACCAGACCAGGCAGCATAGGCGACAAAGAAGCCTGAAGGGTCGTGCTTATCACAAGTCTGGCTTCGGATGATTGTAGGCCGGCCGATGGCACCCTGCTCCATCTTCTCGTGGGCGTCGCGGTAGGACTGATCGAATCGTCGAGAAAAGCCACACATGACCTTGAGGTGAGGACGCTTCTTGGCCTCGTTGACGACATCGCGACACTGACAAGTTAGCTTAGTCGAGGCAGAGGTAGATGGTACTTACAATCTCAATGCTGGTCGAGAGAGGCTTCTCGCACAGGACGTGGAGATCCTTCTGCATGGCCTGGATAGCCTCCTCTGCGTGTACAGACGTAGCAGTACCAATGACGACAGCCTGAAGACCAGGCTGCTCAATCATCTTCTGGTAGTCATCGTACAAGGTGACTCCATGGGGCTCAAGGTTGACCTTGGCCCAGGCCATCTCCTCGGGGTCGGGAGTAAAGGCGGCGACGAGCTCAGCGCGGGGAGTGCGGTTGAGGAAGTTGATGGCATGTCGCTTGCCCATGCGGCCGAGGCCAGCAGCAGCAATCTTGAGTTTCTGAGGAGCCATTGTTGATGATTGTCGATGAGTTTGTTGATTGAAGTGTGCCAAACGATGCGAAGGCCCGGTGCCTTTATGTCAATTCCTCGGGTTGGATCTGCATCTTGAGCGGCAGTTCTGCAGAATTAGTCTCCATCTTTGCCGAAGTGATCGTGAATCTTGAGCGCCACTGGAGTTTGCGAGTTGACAGTTCGCGACGATGGTGGAGGACTTGCCCCAAGTCCGGAAAGACTTGCTGAGAGGGGGGATAGAATTACTCTGCTAAGACGCCTCGTGCGGGGTTTGACATGGTCCCTGCGGCGGTGAGTGGGTCATGGGGGATCGGAAAGACTTGCTATTGTTAAGGACAGACTTGCCTGACTGGATCTCAGCCCAACGAGTCATGAAGTCTCAAACCCCCTGCCTTAATCTGGATACACTTGCTTCATCTCCGGATACACTTCCCAAACACAGCCATAATCGCTCACCTCCACACTCTCCCAAGTGCTAGTCACGCTAACACGGAACCCCATGGGGAGGCCAACTGCTCCAGTTCTCCGCTCAACCCCAGACTCTACGGGTGGGCCGTCTCGAGTCAACCACAATCAGGTCTCTGTCCATTGGCCGGAACAGTATCCGAACTATTAGAATTTCTGGCTAGGTAGTCCTTGGAGTTCATGTAATGTGCGCTGATGCAGCCGTTTATCGCCTCACAGCGAAGAGCACCGCATTTGGGTATAAAACCCCGACAACGGCATCACGTTGGAGATTTGCTCACCATCCCCGCAAACACAATCTCGCACAATACTTCCTTATTCGTTCAATATGGCAGGAAAAGACGAAGTTGTGGCTGCTGCCGCTCATTCCCATGTCGAGGACAATGACCCCAAGGGAGGAGAGGACTTTATTGAAGACTCCACCCCGGGACTCTTTTTAAACCTCTGCGTCGTCGCAACCGCCATCGGTGGTATGCTCTTTGGATACGACACTGGAGTCATCTCTGGTGTTCTCGTTGTCCTTGGAACAGACCTCAATGGACGGTTGCTTGACCATTGGGAAAAGGAGCTCATCACAGCGCTTTGCGCTGCTGGGGCTTTGTTTGGTGCCATCATCGCTGGTGTCACAGCTGACAAGTATGGACGAAAGCCTGCCATTTGGTTCTCTTCGGTGCTCTTCACCGTAGGAGCCCTTGTCCAAGCAACTTCGTACTCTCTTGCTCAGATGTGCGTTGGTCGAATCCTCGTTGGCCTTGGTGTTGGCTCAGCCTCCATGGTATGGCTTGCATTCCCCGAGTGTCTTCGCTGCTGACAGAATAGATCATTCCGCTGTACATTGCGGAAATCTCTCCCGCCAAATACCGAGGTCGAATGATTTCCATCGACATGGTCTTTCTTGGAACCGGTTCCCTCCTCGCATACGGCTTCGACGCAGCCTTTTACAAGGTGCCTCATGGGTGGCGATATATGGTCGGTCTCGGAGGCATCCCGTCGATTCTACTTGGTACCCTCCTCTTCTGGTGCCCCGAATCGCCTCGTCAGCTACTCTTCCACAACCAGACCGAAGAATGTGTCAGCGTTCTGCGACGCATGTATCCTACGGCCGATGAAACCCAGGTTTCACAGATGGTGGCCCACATTCAGCAGGGTGTTACACAGGCAAAGGCTCTTAACGAAGAGGTTTCAGTCCGCCAGTCTCTCAAGAGTCTTGTCAAAGTCCCAGCTAATCGACGAGCGGCTATCGTGGCGTGCGGTCTCATGGCTACTCAGCAACTCTGCGGCTTTAACACGTTGATGTATTACTCGAGCACCCTCTTCCAGATCGTCGGCTTCAACAACCCAATCGCCGTTGGAACCATAGTCACAGCCACCAACTGGATCTTTACGTTCCTTTCCATCTTTCTCATCGACAGGGTTGGACGACGCAGACTCTTGCTCTGGACCATGTGGGGAATGCCCGTTTTCCTCGTTCTCGCCGCCGGCGTTTTCGTTAAAATCCCGATCGACCGAGACACGCTCGAACTCATAGATGATACCGTCGGATGGCCTGCCATTGTTGTCTTGGTCTCGATGATTCTCTTCGTGGCCTGTTACGCAGCTGGCCTAGGATGTGTGCCATGGCAGGCGAACGAGTTCTTGCCCATGGAAGTGCGTGCTATGGGGACCATGATGATCAACATTTGCAACTGGGGTCCCAACATCATCGTGTCTTCGACCTTCCTGTCCATGATGCGCGGAATCTCGCCTTCTGGAACCTTTGGCTTTTACGCTGCTCTTTCGACTGTTGGGTTCATATTTGTTTACCTCTGCTATCCCGAAGCCGCAGGAATGACTCTCGAGGAGATTCGGGTTGTCTTTGAGCACGGGTTTGGTGTTCGCTATGCTGAGGAGTGGCGAAAGCAGAAGAAGCTTGGTGTCATCACCCACAGTGTTGAGCAGCCTACCAAGGAGACTGTCTGATTCACTCCCTGTCGAGCACTTGGACTCCTGTTTGGGTATATCAGGACTCGGTCCTTGTGTTTTTGCAGAAAATGGGAAGAAGAGTGGCCGTTTATGTAGATATTTCTCATATCGAAGGAATCAAGCGGTATACGCTATATGACTATCTCCCATTCGGTTATGCCTGTATCTGAAATTTGAATCACATCTACTTAGTCCCCTTTACCATCGTCTCATAGTCTGGAAGTTTCCATGTCCCGACATCCTCTCGGAGAACTCTTTTACCAATGACATCCAATCTCAACAACATGGCCAACCATATGAAGACGTTGGCAACAGTGACACCAAACGACGAGGCAGGCAGCCTTTCCCAAAAAGAGTCACCTTGGGTCAAGCCACGCTGGACACGATTCATGAAAGGCCGGAACGTTTCATCATAAGCTTTGAGTGCCGTTGGAATACCATCTCTTCCAAATTCACGGCAGTGCTTGTCGAGTTCGCCAGCCAGGACATAGGCTCCCACCATGCTTGATGTTGTTCCCATGCCTGTAGATGCTGAAGGGCAAAAAGCAGCATCGCCGACAAGAGCTACTCGGCCATCAGACCAAGCATCGAGCTGAACAACGCCAAGGCGTTCGCAGTAGAAGTCATCTGTGGCCATCATCCCCTTCAGTATGGTATCCGTTTCCCATCCTGCCCCTTTGAACATGTCCAAAAAGACATGTTTCTCCCTCTCAGTATCGCCCTTGCGGATATCCTTCATCCACTCTGTGTCGGCCTTGCAAGCCATGTAAATCTGGACCCTGGAATCCTCGTTGCGCCTGGTAAAGATGAAGCGCTTTCCAGTAGCGAGGTAAAACCGGGCATTGTAGTCTTTTCCCTTTTTGATTGTTTGAGGAATGGTAAAGTAGGCGATGTAGGCACCCAGGTAGTGAGTGGGATCCTCAGCATCAGCCCCGAGCATGGTCTTGCGGGTGCGTGATGCCTGACCATCAGCGCCAACAATGAGGTCGAATTGGTCCTTGTCTCCGTCCGAAAAGATAACATCAACAACATTGTCATGTTGTGTGAAGCTTTCGACAGTGGTATCAAAAGTGTACCTGACCCGGGTCTTGGTCGATTCATGCAGAATCTCGCAGAGGTCTTTTCGCATTATTTCGAAATCAGTCGTGAAACCCTGAAGGCCTTTGCCACTCTTGTTCGCCGGGAAATACGCCCATCGTTTGTCGTAAGTGTCAACAATTTCCAAGCCTTGTTCTCTGACGGATCTTGCCCGGAATGCCTCCTCTAGGCCCATGCGCCTCATAACTTCGATGCCAAGTCCGCGTAGGTCAAGCTGAAGGCCCGTAGAGCGTAGGCTGGGGAAGCGCTCAATGATTGTAACGTTGAAGTGGGATTTTGAGAGCCAGAAGGCAAGGGCTTGGCCGGCAATGCCAGCGCCGCAGATGAGGACTCTTGGTTGCGCCATGATGGGATTGGTGATTGGTGATGGCTGCTGGGATTGAGGTGAATGTTGGAATGCATCTGCGAACCCGTCGATTTGGTCGAAGGCATCAATCTTGTTTAAAAGCAGGGCCATAGCCGGTCAATTGCGCATTCTACGTGCGTGTCGGGGATTTCATGTCGGTGAATTCTGCATCATCACCAAGGCTTCAGATGATGATGCGTGTGCTGTTGGTTGTTGGTTCCCAGCTCGTAAAGATCCCGGCTGTGCATCTTGTGTTTAAAGGATTGCCTCAGTCGGCATGAAAATGAGTATTTTCACCAATCGGAACAATAGAAAATGCCCGGGATGGCGTTTCGGCCGAAGTGTGCCAAAATGCCGACCGTACGGACCGGTCTTAAAATGCGACCGCGTCGGCAGTAGCTTCTGGAACCAACAGCTTCACTTGGATCCATGACAGTGCCCCAGTATTGGTATTTACTGATTGGATACATTGATGGTTTAGCACAGTCCAGAACATGCTGGTGCGGCTCTTTGAGCACCCTGTTTGACAATCGGATGAATTCATTGTTCCATGGTGAGCTGACCCTCATCGGCGAGCTTGCTCCCCTGCATGCGATCCATCGCTGGGCAACTGGCAAATGAGCCCGATTAACGCATCTCCGTTTGCCGAGCTTAGGGCATTCAACACTTGACGCTTTCGTACGCGCAAACCCGTGGTTGCCGCATCGCGTTTGCTCCCACAAAGGGAACCCGCAGCCTACACGCTTTAGGCGGGCTAGGCTGGACCCCTTAGCGGCGCGATGAGTAGTCTTCCTCTCAAACGAGAGAAACTGCGGTTCTGGTCTTTTGGGTCCCAAACGAGTGTTCCCGTCGCAACCTGCGCTACGGCCGTTCCTTTCTCTCTCCCTCGAACCGCTGAACCTTGCCCTAACTATCCCTACCCCGGCCGCTCACTCCTCTTCATAGCCTCTTCACAGTCGCGCCCGAAATTAAACGCTTCACCCGACAGACTGGAGCTCATGGCTGACCTAGGAGGCGGAGCCCTCAATCGACGGCCGAATGGAAAGCGACCGGAACCGCCCTCTCCGTCCGAAACAGACCCCAAGAGACCCCAGACGGCCTCCGCGACGAAGCAGCAACACTTCCCGGCTCCCAAGGAAACCCCCAAGACTTGGACAACATAGTCCAGCCCCGAAATATGAACCCTTTGGACCAGCCATCTTGCTCGACTTGCTCCAACGGAAACCCAGAAGCCATCCACCCTCACCTTCCATTTCATCAGCTTGACGGAGAGGATGCCTCGGCGACTCTAGGGAGTCAATCTCGGGACACAGTGTGTCTGCTCGGAAACCCTTGTTGCCCCAACACATGCTACCGCAGCCACTCGACTTTTTCTTAGCCTGCGTGCCCGGGACTCCATTGCGAGGCTGATGAAGGACGGCTGAGCATGATGATTGAGCGGATTCAGCGAGGACAGCTGTAGGGATTCGTATTTGACCGACAAGAACTGGCCTGGACTTGGGAAGGAATGCAGGATGACTCTGTCTCGGAAGCCCAGGCAGGTCGAATTGCGGCATTGAACCAACACACTCAGATGATCACCGACGACCCCTACGACTCGGATGACCAGAGCTCCGAGGGATCACCAGCCCCGGAGGACTTCCCTACGGAGCCAAAGGATGTTATCGATACCACGACACATCCCAACTAACCAACCTGTCTAAGCAGGCTAGATGGGATGGACCCATCATGGAGGGCGAGAGAGAGGAAGTGACGGAACCAGGACAGGCGAGATGGTACCTGTATGTAAGGGGACGAAGGAGCGAAACGGAGCGCCGCCCGATCGTGGATCGTGGCCTGGCATACAACTAAGACGGGGAACCCTTAAAAGGGTGGTTTGGTGAGGCTAGACTGTGGGAGGTGTTTCCCGATGTGCGCTAAGGGGCAGTAGGCGGGCCGCTGATGGTATCTCATACGATACGTAGCTAGCTAAGACAAACGCACCATTGTGGCCACCATAGATGCCCCTCGTCTGTCGCCATCTTTACTTACTGGCTGAATATGGATCCAGCTTCCAGCATGGGTCCAGAGGCGATGATGGGGCTGTTGCGGCTTGAGGCACTTAGGCCCAACCCCCAGAGGGTGAGAATGATCACTTCTGAGCCAACAGACAACTCACGATGTTGTAAGTCCACAGGTTCCCTCGCTCTAGGCAGGTACCAAGGTGAGTGACATGGGGAGGGAATCGTGGGGGGACGACAACACAAGTTAACACCTGCGGACCCGCTCCAAGGCTGGTTTATAGGTACACAATTGCTATTAAATGCTAAAGATCCATCAACAGAACAGAAATGAGCATGCTAGATGTTGTACCAATATGGAAGTGTCAGAGGAGATGGGGTGCTAATGGTAGGGAGGGCGAGGCTTCGAAAAAGGCCTGTGGAGACACATATTTGGCCACCAGTGATAGCAGCCAGATTATTAGAAGCCCTAAAACTAAACTAAGAAATTATTATACTTAGAGTTGGTCCTGAATATGCGTGGTCATGTTTTGCTGAGGCTGTGATGTTTTGTGAGTATGCTTTGAGGATACTTAGAACCATCCTTGGATCGATCCATGGCACACACCCTCGAATGGAACAAACCAATTTTGTGCGCACTAACGAACCGACGGCCCCTGAGAGACTGGATGCAAGCAAGATCAATTGAATATAAGGCTTAGGAGCCTAAGTCTGCGCTCAGGGTGTGCTGTGTCTCTTACCGGCCAGGGCGGACCCAAGCTTATCTGACACTGCGAAGCACTGTCAAGCTCGGGTTTCTTCAAGACATCAATAACGAGAACTTGTCCTCTTTTGCACGCTGTTTCTCTCTCACACACACACACACACACACACACACACACACAAATACAAACCCGCCTGCCCGCCCACACCCACGAACGACACACACGCACACACACACTCGCGCGCACGATGCCTGGTAAAGGAGAGAACAAATCCCAGGCTGGCAAGGACAAGGAGGACAGGCGAGATGTAGTGAGCGGTTCGGGCGAGGCCGGCCGAAACTCATCTGCGCTCGGAGGCTCTAGTAGCTCCCACTCCCAGGTCCAAGCCAGGCCAGGTGGTGATGCTCTTGGCCTTACCATTCTCCCGCCGAACAGCTTGGAGCTGCGCTCCTTGACGAACGATGTGGGTCAGACGGTTGGCGTTGGGGTTCACAACAAGAGAGGTGGCCCAGCCAGAAACGTCATCTCGGCAGCCGACGAGCTGATCCCCAGCTCCTTCTTGTTCTAGGGTACCATGGAAACGCTTCACTCCGCTGAGCGTCGCTTGGAGGCAAGCCTTGACGGGAATGACAGTTACCAGGTAGCTAGCATTGTTTTCAGGTCAGATTTCATCTCTCGGAACCCGACGCAGCTCAAGAAGTCTCGCCTCACGATTGTCAGCGGCGGATCCGGGGTGAGGAATCCTCAAGAGGGGAAATACATTGAGATGAGAGAGACTTCGTTGGCTCTGGCCCGAGAACAGGAGGAGGCTGTGGATGAGCGCGTCAGGCCCCTAAAGCTCGAGATGAAGTGTGGTGGCTGCGGGTCCAAGACTCACGAGCTCTACAATTGTCTCCAGGCGGCACCCAACGGTTTGACCAAAGGCTGCCCAAAGTGCAACACCATCAACCACGACATTGATGGTTGCTCCAAGCTGACGGACATCAACGCCAAGTTCCGGTTCCTGGTTACGGGTCGTGGCCACATGCCAGCTTTCGCGGCGAAGAAGATGGAGTTCCACTGGGCTGCTGTTTTCCGTGAGTGGAGGGCCAAGCAAGAATCTTTGGGCAATCGACGCAGGAGAGAGCCCAGACTTCCCTGGACGCCTGAGTTTACTCTGCAACAAGGCGAGACCAAGATCCAGGAATACCAGCGAAAGCTGGACGAGCATGGCTTCAAGCATGCTCATCTGCCTGTGGACTCAGCCACGAGGGACTGGGCTACTGCCAGACGGATCTACCACGCCCGCCTCCCAGGATTCTTTTTGCATAACTCTTTATAAATATAAGTAATTAATTTAATAAAAATATTATAAATAGTAGGAGAATAAGAAGATTTTTATACACTTTTATTATTATATTTAGAGGAGAGTCACTTATTATAATCGTTTTCTATTGTAAGAGAAATGGCGTCCCGGCTCCCCTGTAGTAGATCCCTTGGCCTGTTGGGGGGCATTCGGAATGGGTTCGGAACGGCGGATGCCTTGATTACCCTGAAGACAGGTCCCACAGTTGGAGTGTTTTCGACAAAGCAGCCAACTGGCCCTTGCCGAACGGGGCTCAAATGTGATGATGTGGGTTGGATGAGACCTAGACATGGGCTCGATCGCGTTTTCTCACGGCAAGGTCCACGGGCGGTTGTGGGATGGCTATCAGCTGTGAGGGCCAGAGAAAGATAGAGGGGTAAGCACCGGACCCGGGGGCCATTCAGCAAGCATTTGGTAGAACTAGTTAACATGCCATCAACTACGTGCCCTCGTATGTCCATCCGTTCCAGTTCGTGTACACGGGCTACAAACGCGGCCAGAAGGAGACAACCCGTTTCGCCCACTGCCTCAAGGTCTTTGGGAACCTGATCAATGGAGCCTAAATTAGCTGTCTAATAGGATTTATGCCTACGAAGATGATTAATCTGAATTCGAGCCCACAGACGCCCCTCTTCCCGGCTCATGGCCATGAGCCTCTATGTTTTGGCCCAACTAGATACCCAAAAGCCAAGCAGGAGATCTCTGCTTTATGCTTATTCGTAATCTCATGCAGTGGCGTATAGTCCCATCTCTCGTACACATGGCCGGCGGGCTTGTGCTCTATTGATAGGTACCTACTCAAATGTAACTTGCGGTCGAAACCATGAATTGCGCAATTCTACTTACGATGGCAGCAGAAAGCTAGTTGCGGCATGTTATATTAAACATTGCTTTGCATTGCTCAGTGCACA
Organism: Fusarium sp. FW16.1; assembly: GCA_017654865.1. Classification (NCBI taxonomy): domain Eukaryota; kingdom Fungi; phylum Ascomycota; class Sordariomycetes; order Hypocreales; family Nectriaceae; genus Fusarium; species Fusarium sp. FW16.1. Next base: position 2,636,013 of record JADNRB010000001.1, read on the forward strand.
ACTAGTGGTCTGACCATCGTCGTCGAGTTCATGTCCGACAGTGCTGACTGAGCGGGCACTTGTGAAAGAGGTCAAGGGGGCCCACAGATGGGCAAGGGTTCAAAGAAACACAACCCGTCTCCCCGTCCAGAGAAAGCCGAGTAAACAATTACGGGCTATCGAATAGTAAAATGCCGAGACTTAGACTTTAGGCGTTATACATCCAAATTACTCCATGCTCGGAAGATTGCAAACTTGCGAAGTAAAGTTACATAAGCGGAACACGGGATTGTGAAGGAACGGAATCACGGCTTTTGTCATGGATAGTTTACATACCATGGGGGCTGAGCATCCGATCTGAGCGAAGGGTTGAAGGGGAAATGCCGTCATGTTGGCTCATCGGTGGAATATAAGAAGGATACTCGGCATTCGTTCTTTTAGCTCATCTCATCAACCACTCATCTCAATTGCAACTTTCTTTCCATACTACCAGCTTCACCATGCGAGCCGCCTTTCTTCTTACTACCGGCCTCGCCACGGCAGCAGTTGGCCAAGCCAAGAGCGTGCCCAAGAAGTTTGCGTTCAAGCCCGAGAATGCCAAGACACCCTGGACTGTTAGTTTGCGCCAAGCTCCTAATACTGACCAAGTCTAACTGACGACCTATGATAGAATGCTATCCCGATAGTTTACGGACTGAGCGAATCCCAACCGAACTCTGTTGGCGGATCCTGGTGGTCAAGCTCGTACATCACCACCACCAACAACGAGCAATACGTTGTCCTCGCCCACTATCTCGACAATCCAGTGTACACCTACTTCCGGGCCTCGACTTTGAATCTCGAAACCAATGAATACCACCAATACGTCACGGTGGGTAGCAGCACTCCAAATATCACCACCCTCGACGTCAGCGTGGGCAACAACGGGATCAAGAGTGAGAGTGAAGACAACCTGTCCAAGCTGCGCTCATACAGCAACCACGATAATGTCACATTCGACATTACCTACGATGCCACCACTGGGGTCGTCGCCAATGGAGGTGCCGGAGCCTTCCAGTTCGGTGAAGGCCTCACATGGGAATTCGGCCTCCCAAGCGCCAAGACGGAAGGATCCCTGACTGTCCACGGCGAGAAGCTTGCCATTGATCCTTCCAAGTCGCAAACATGGTATGACCGTCAATGGGGAAATACTGCAGCCAGTCCGTCCAACTGGACCTGGTTCCAGCTTCATATTCCCTCGACAGAGTATAAGATCAGTGCATGGATCTTCTCGGATCCCTTCAGAGACACTGAGACGCGGTTTGCAACCATCCGAGGCGCGAATGACGAAACTCAGGTACTGCCACTCGAGTTCACGCCTATTTACAAGAGGACATACGAGTCTGCTACTGGCCGTGTCACGTATCCTCTGGACTGGAAGCTCAAGATCAGTGGTTTTGGTGACTTTAAGGTGAGCAGCTACACTGAGGATCAGGAACTAGTCGGCGAGGACGCTCTTCAGACTGCATATGAAGGATTCATCACTTTCAGTGGCAATGTTCATTCCAAGCCGGTGCAAGGGTATGGGCTTGTTGAGATTGTCTACAGTACCTGGGATGTTTGAGCCTCACTCGGGTCTCTACCCAGTGATGGGGACTCATCAGCAAGGTAAAGCAATTCGCCGATGAGCTGATCTTTATGGGCGTTCCGCCAAGTGTCATTCACTACCTACTTTATTACCTAAATAGATACTGTACTTCTCCAGCTAGACCTCTGGCTTCTCCTTTTGTTATACTTTTAGACGCCTCTATATACATTGTACGTCTCGAACTTGTTGATAAGTCTTCACTTTTATTAACGTTGAATCACGCATGTTCTTGAATATTTGTAGAATGATTTCTCTCTACAATTGACCTTTGTCCCAGGGTTGCCAACAGCATGGATTGGTCCCTAGGAGTCTTGAATCCATCTGCGACATTACACACTCGAGAATAGACATGCTTTTGTTTAGGACTCATGCATCTTTATTGTGGACACAAGTAGATTTCAGTAAAACAACAGGGGAATTATGAGCTACCCACCGGCTATGCATAACAAGGTCAAATCGCGCCAGCTTCACTTCCCTCCCATTTCTACTTGGCATTGCAATTTACACTTCCAACACGAAACAGCCCTGCGATTCGCTTGGCTCAGTTGCACCTTATTGGTCTGACAAGCTGCGCCTTGCTGCATGGGCTGAGGCCTCCCGCATATAATAAACCCCGCATCCTATCTCATCAACAATCAGACCCTCAAAAATCCCAACACCCGTAGTTCGAGGTTCGAGCTCTGGTACGCCATGTCTCTTCCACTGCCCTTATACTGTTACTCTTCTTTGTCGGAGGGCAGTATTCGCTTACTTCGGCTGTTGCCGCATCAAGATGAGCATGCTCCCATACAATGCCAGCTCTTTGACTGCGCCCTACCGGACTCGGGAAGCACTCGTCCGTACGAGGCTCTATCCTACGTATGGGGCTCTGAGGCCAAGCCTCGGTCTCTCTCTATAGACAACTGCGACTTGCCCGTCGGGGAAAACCTTTACACCGCGCTGTTACATCTTCGGGATTCCTGCATCGAACGAACCATATGGGCAGATGCTGTTTGCATCAACCAACGAGACCCAAAGGAAAAGGGAAAGCAGGTTCAATCTATGGCGAAGATCTATGCCAAAGCAAGTGGCGTAATTGTTTGGCTTGGAGAAGCGACACCCGACGGTGGTCAAGCACTTGAAGACATACGCATCGCAGCAGCGCAGCGTACGAAGCTCTCAATCAACGAAAGCGCAATTTTTAGACTGCTCGAGAGGCCTTGGTTTCAACGCATCTGGGCAAGGAGACACTCGTTCACCAAGATAGACAAAATTTACTAACAAGGTCGATTTAGGTACTTCAGGAGGTTGCTGCAGCCCGACATGTGCTGATCAAATGTGGTTCCATCGAGATTGACGGATATGCGTTCTGTTCAGGCCTAAGTGCATTGAACCTGTCCTATGAGGCCCGTCCAAGCCTACAGCCTCTGATTCGCTCGGTCGCCTACCTCATCAGGGGTGCGGTCTTCCGGTCCAGATGTGCAACCAATCGGTCAGGCAGGTTTTCTCTAGATATATGCTCTCTGGGCGAACTGGTAGACATGTACCACACTCGGAAAGCTACTGAGCCTCGCGACAAGGTTTATGCCTTGCTCGGCATGAGCTCTGATGATCCTAGCATCGCAGGGTTATCGGTCAATTATGAGATATCATGGGGAGAACTCTTCAAGCAACTCGTCAACTTCTTCTTCCCTGAAAGGGTGTCTGTGGAGACTTGGGACGGTAAGGAGATAGCAGTGATCAGGGTCAAGGGCTGCGCTCTGGGCCAAGTGTCTTCAGTCGAAAGAGATGTTGATCGGGAAGACCAACAGCATGTGGGCATTATTTGGGAAAAAGAGTCTAGCTATGGAGCGCCAGATTCTCGCTGGACCCTCCAGGCCTCAGCAAAATCAGTTCAGAAAGGGGATTTTATCTGCCTTTTACAAGGAGCCTCAACGGCTACAATCATCAGGCCATGCAATCATTATTGGGCCGTTGTAATGATTGCAGTTCCTCTCCCAGACCATCCACAATCTGCGAGCAGAGACACCAAGTCAGAACTTTTACGAGTGACAACAACATTCCCACATGACCTCCTACTTGTCTGGGACTGGAATGTGTATCCAGACGAGTCGCTGGATAGAGAAGACTACGAACATTTCATGGGCACATCTGTGTCAAAGTATCCAAAGACGGAGTTAGAGGATCGCCTGGACACAGCGATTAGGCTGCGGGACACCGGAGTGGTATTAGAATACATGAGGAGATTTGATGCGGCAGAGAAAGTTTTCCGCAAAGCAACGGAGATTTTGGAGAGTGCATTGATAAGCATGAGCCGTCTAGAAACAGCTTGCTTAGGTCACGGCCGTTGGAGAAAAGAAGATGTAAAGAGGCTAGAAGGAATGGTAGGTCTCCTTATCAAGAACAAGGGCGGATGGATGCCATTGTGGTTAGGAGCAAAGAACGGGTGCGAGGCGATCGTCAAGCTACTACTCGGCACCAACCAGGTCGACCCAAACGCCAAAGATGGGCATGAACGAACGCCGCTATCATTAGCATCAGAGAACGGACACGAAACAATCGTCAAGCTGCTGCTCGGCACCGATCAGGTCGACCCAGACGCTAGACCCGACTACGGAGGGACATCACTATTATTCGCGGCCGAGAAGGGGCACGAAGCGATCGTCAGGCTGTTGCTCGGCACCAGCCGGGTCAACCCAAACGCCAAAGATGGGCATAGACGAACCCCATTATCATTAGCATCAGAGAACGGACACGAGGCAATCGTCAAGTTACTACTCAGCACCAACCAGGTCAACCCAAACGCCAGAGATGGGCATGAACGAACGCCATTATCATTAGCATCAAAGAACAGACACGAAGGAATCGTCAAGCTGCTGCTTGGCACCGGCAAAGTCAACCCCGGCGCAGAGGATGGTCTCTTTGGAGAGACGCCGATACTTTGGGCGGTGAGGGGTGGGTGCGAGGTGATCGTAAAGCTGTTGCTCGACACCGGCAGAGTCGACCTAAGTACCCACGGAGAGATTCTATTACGGCAGGCTGTAGTGTCGAGGCACAAGGGGATCGTCAAACTATTACTTGACACCGGCAAAGTCAACCTAATCACCAAAGATAGGAACGGACGGACGCTGCTATCATTAACGGTAAAGAACGACTACGAGGAGATCGTAAAGCTACTGCAAAGTGCATAACTATGTCCGAGGGAGTTTGGCCGTGCTGAGGATGGATCGAGTAAGTTGCTGTGAATGCTTCTATATGCTTGAGGCGACCTAACGTGCTAGCAGGGATGCATAGGAGACAATGATGTTCTTTCCTTTTCTCAAGTTTCTAAGAAAAATTTCCGTCGTAGGGACCGAGGTGTTGTCACCTCCTGGTATGGATGAAAACTTGTAGCTTGGGGATGTTTATTGCGGGTATGAGTTCATGTCACTACAGACAGTACCTGCGTATATAGACGTCATTCCTGGCAAGCCCTGAACTTGCCAATATCTACATTCGAATGTCATAGACGTCATCCGAGCTGTTTCCTCCATCTGGCGTAGGATTAATACCAAGTGCTATAAGTGACTGATGCCGCGGCTGCATCTCGCTTCTGGCTGGGCGTTGCAAAACCGTTGATCGTCCCGATGCTGGAACTCGCTTCATCTGATCGCCCCGAGGACCCGCCAATGGTAGTTGATTCTTTGGGTGTTCCAACAATAACTGTGTGCCTTAAAACTTGGATTTCAGCGGCGATCGTCAATGCAAGCGTGGTGCACAACCCCTGTCCAGCTGTGGCCGCCCCTCTGTACCTCGCCGCTGCAACGCTACAACAGGTTTCGGTTCAACTTTATTGCTACTATTGACATGGTTCTTTTGTGGTAGGTATAACAACCAGTTATTATCTACGTCTTCTTAATTGTTAATGGGTGAATCGGATATAGGTCAAGAGATAATGACGTTTAGATTCAAGCCAACCGCCGACGATGTTGATGTTGCCAACCTGCGTGGCGAGATTGAAAAGTGATAAATATCGAGTGTTCGACTCAGTAAACCACCAGATTCAAACAACAATTCATCACTTCTCACACTCACACCATCAACATGAAGTTCCCCATCGTTCTCGCTCTGGCCAGCATCGTCTGCGCCCTTCCAGCTTCTGAGAAGCGTCAAACCTATGTCCCATGCACTGGCTTGTACGGCACGTCCCAGTGTTGTGCTACCGATATTCTCGGACTTGCCAACCTTGACTGCGGCAATCGTAAGACGCCTCTGCTCCTTTAAGACTTTCAGCTGACCTTTAGCTCCCTCAACTCCCTCTGATGCCGACAACTTCAGTGCCATCTGCGCCGAAATTGGTCAACGAGCTCGCTGCTGCGTTTTGCCCATTGTAAGTACTCTCGTGGGTCCCTGAAACATGTGCTAACAGAGTGCAGCTGGATCAAGGCGTTCTTTGCAACACACCCTCTGGTGTCCAGGACTGAGTTGGCCAGTCGCATGCCATCAGTGTATTTCTTATAACGGCGAACACGATGTTGGAGGCGTTGTACTCATAGGAACAAAGACGGATTAAATTTCTTATGCGGCTCTATTTCTTTCATGCAGTCTTGATTGAGCATGAGGATCGGATACATGGGGAACACGGATTGTATCATTAGATCATTGACTGTGTTTTATCGAGTTCACTTAAACATTCTTCTCGACTTCGGATATCTTCATTTGATGGTGCATTAAAGGCTCTTATACCTCTTGGGCTCATCATCTTGACTTGGGTCACGCCAATCAGACACAAGATTCAAGGCAATTGGCAAGATGGCAGCGATCCCCTGGGTTGTCACTGTCAGTCGTCAATTTGTCGCCCCGTTCATTCTCTAGGTTCAAAAGCCTAGTTTCTTTTGGTACAGAGCTCTTGTCCTCGAGTGTGTTTTGACTTGCTCTGTTAAAAAATAGTGAGAAAGGAGGAGGGGACGGCGCCTTTTTATGCGGCCATATCATGTGCATGCAGCGTTCTCTACAGCCGTCATCATACGCGACAGGCACATCTTTAAAGCCACGTGAAAGAAGGTTGCAGACCCGTCAGCCTTACAGAAGTATAGAATTTATCCGCCTCCCTACTATACAGTCCTTCCCTACTAGTACACCTCTACCAAGCCGGTTAAATGGCAATATGCTACTGCTACCCACATGCAGGCATATCTTGCATAAATGTCCTCGGCCTACCTATCTTACGGAGTCATGTCGGCTACATTCTCATCTCGTTATCAATCTCATTGGCTCTTCATGCTCAATACTACTCCACGGGCGTTTCCACGTTGATCGTGGGACGATTCCTACCGGCATTCAAGCCAAATCTGCAAGTATCCCGCGTTTGCAGCAAGGATGTACGTGGATGCTACCATGGAGAGATAGCAGGCCCTGCCACTTTATAGTCCGTAATCGGCGATGGTGGAGTCTAGCCACACTTAGCTGATTGATAAACGATGGACGGGTGATTGATAAAAGCCTATTCCAGTGAATCCTGCATCTCGCCCAGTAAGAAGTTGGAACGAGACCGGGGAGTCTGTCGATCTTCAACGCGGGATGAACCCCATGACATTAGTCACTGAAACCCGACGACATAATTCCCGCAATCTCGTCGTATATGAACTCGGTCGGCTGCTTGATCCTGTCAGGTGCACCCCAATCCAACATGTCGCAAGAAAAGACTGGCGCCAGCGCGTTCACCAAGCCGGAAAGCATCACCGATGCTTCAACGGCAGAAGCCTTGAACCTCTGTCAAGAGGTCGAGGGTCAAGTAGATCCTGAAATTGCAAAGGCAATACGATGGAAGATTGATATGCGGTTGATGCCGCTGCTTTGTTTGACCTATACCCTTCAGGCGATTGACAAGAACACCATCAGTTATGCAGCTGTATTCGGTCTACGACAAGAGATTGGCCTTAAAGGCACCGAATTCTCATGGGCTAGCGCGATTTTCTACCTAGGATACATGTTTTGGGAGTTTCCTACCAGCATGCTGTTGCAGCGCTTACCGATCAACCATTTCATGTCGGCCACAGTATGTACCCTCTCTTCTTTCGTCACATTATCTAACATGATAGGTCGTCACATGGGGCACGATCCTGATGTGCCACGGAGCTGTTCATAGCTTTGCAAGCTTAGCTGTTGTTCGAACTCTGCTCGGCGCTTTCGAGGCTGCCATCCAACCAGGAACCATGCTCCTCTTTAGCATGTACTACACCAGAGAGGAGCAGCCCCTGCGCATGGGCATCTGGATCGGTTCATCTGGTGTGGGCTACATCATCGCTGGAATCACTAGCTTCGGTATAGGGCATATCAAGTCTTCTCTCTCGTCTTGGAGGTTGCTGTTCATTTTCTGGGGAGCAATCACTTTTGCTTGGGGCATTCTCCTCTGGTTCATGCTCCCTGGGCCCCCAATGCGTGCCAAGTTTCTCACTGAAGAACAAAAGGGATATGCAGTCGCGCGAGTCAAGGATAACGCGACAGGCATCGAGAATAAGCGATTCAAGGTGAAGCAATTTCGAGAGGCGATGCTCGATTTGAAGACGTGGTTGTTGTTCACGTTTGCACTGACGAGTAACTCGCCGAATGGAGGTTTAAGTGCTGTAAGTAAAATCTTCAAGTCGCGGATATTTACTAACTCCTACAGTTCCAAGGTCTCATCATCAAAGGAGCGGGCTTTAGTACCCTCCACACCACTCTATACCAGATGCCGTCTGGTGCTGTTCAACTGGTCGCGTGTCTAGTTGCCTGGTAAGTGCGCAGCTCCCGGTCAGGTCATTCTAACCGTCGCAGTTACTGTGCTACACGATTCCAAAACTGCCGCATTCTGATCATGATTCTGTTCCTCATGCCCTTCCTTGCAGGCGTCTTAGGTCTTCGCCTCCTCTCTCAAGATAACTCCTACGGCCGACTGGCTTGTCTCTGGGTCACCTTTTTCTACACTGCAAGCGGAACTCTCAACATGTCGGTCGCTACAGCCAACACAGCAGGTCATACGAAAAAGATTACAACAATTGCCATGCTTCTGATTGGCTACTGTCTTGGCAACTTTGTTGGTCCGTTCTTTTTCAGAACCGAGCAAGAGCCCTGGTATCCGCTTGGGGTTGGCATGATGTTTTTCTGCATCGCGGCCCAAGTCATTTCTCTTGTGGGTATTTGGACACTGCTCTGGACGAGGAACAGGTCCAGAAAGGCAGAGCACGCGCCAGGGAATGAAGAGCAGGCATGGCGAAGGGGCTTGCTCGATGAAACAGACTTGGAGAACAAGTACTTCAAGTACGTGTACTAAGGTAGTCGGAAACACGATCGGCAGATGAAATTTACGCTTAAACTTTGTCCGCTGGTCCTGACCGACGAAATGAGTGTGTTATCGCAGCGGAGCATTATCCGTGCTCGACGGGGGACATGGTTCGTCAGAGAGCCATGTGACGACTCAGTCGAGGTGGAGAAGCCCCCTCATGATCAAATGAGCGAATGGTTTTTTCTAAAAATTTGATTGCTAGGAGACTTGGCGTTAGATCTTGGCGGCGAGAGACCAAACTAGCCGAGCAGAGATGGCGAGATGCTCACATTTTGACCAAAGATAACAGGATGGCTGGCACACTTTTATCAGGCATCACCGAGTCAAGTGAGGGGAACCGACCCCGCTCGCAGACGAATTCCTGATGGTTGAGCTCGGTAGAGCGGACAAGATCCGCCAAGCTTATCCTAACCTCCTCATTTCTCCAGAATCCTCCAGAACCCACCCCTTGACTCGTGTCATTTCCAGCGGAGAATCCTTGCACATTTTCTCGACAAAGACTGACGACTTGACAAGGACCCGAAGAAGGATGGTGACGAGGCCATCATCGGCTCACAAATGGGTAGGACAGTGGCACGGCACGAACTCGCCTCTCGTCAAGACACAAGACTCATGATGCCTGCTCGCTCCATCCACTCAAGAGCCCTTCCCATGTTACATCTCTCCCCCTTCTCGGCCAGAAACCGGCATATTGGCCCACCGCCAGCATCCCCACCTCGCAAAGGAGGTTTGTCCTACAAAGGAAGTTGGTCCTTTTGATCCCTGAGCCCGACGCACATCTTCTCCAGCTTTCCCCAACATGTTAATAAACCTGGGGCCCCGTGTTTCCCCTCCTCCCCAGGTTGCATACTCTGTAGTGTTTCTGTACGCACATGTCCACCATGACAGACAACAAAGAGACGGTCTCGTCGACGCCTGACCCTGTGGCTGGCCTTGACTCTGATCCAAGCAAAACACATGCTTCGGTCATTGACCATGCGCGTTCTGCTGCTCAAAAGGAACAGAAGATGACCCTCATGCAGGGCATCAAGCTGTATCCCAAGGCTGTTTTTTGGAGTTTGTTTATTTCTACCTGCATTGTTATGGAAGGCTACGATGTTAGTCTCGTGAACAACTTTTGTAAGTAGATGTCGGGTGGTTGATATTCTGTTGCTCACAATTGTAGATGCCTTCCCTCAGTTCAACAGAAAGTACGGTCATCTCACCGAGAATGGCGATTACCAAGTGTCTGCCGCATGGCAGGCCGGTCTTAGCAACGTAGGTATCTTGAACTGTCGTCAATGGCTATAGCTAACATGTTCAGGGTGCCAACTGTGGTTCAATCATTGGTCTGCTTATCAACGGTTGGGCGTCTGAGAGGTTTGGCTACCGCTTCACCATTATGGCGTGTCTCGTCTGGCTGTCAGGATTCATCACTCTGTTCTTCATGGCGCAGAACGTGCAAACTCTGTTGGCTGCCGAAATCCTCTGTGGTATTCCATGGGGCATTTTCCAAACCATCTGCATTACATATGCCTCCGAAGTGTGTCCTGTTGCCCTTCGAGGATATCTCACGACATACGTCAACTTTTGCTGGGGACTCGGTCAAGAGATCGGTATCGGAGTCATTCATTCCATGATTGACCGGGATGATCAATGGGCTTACAGAATTCCTTATGGCCTCCAATGGATGTGGCCCCTACCCCTCTTTATCGGTATTTGGTTTGCTCCCGAGTCCCCTTGGTGGCTTGTACGCAGAGGCCGTGTGCAAGATGCCAAAAAGTCCTTGTTGAGACTCACAAGTCTTGATCGAGAGACGGATTTCGATGCAGATGAAACCGTTGCCATGATGGTTCACACTACAGCTCTGGAGGAAAAGGTCACGGCCGGTTCATCCTATCTCGACTGCTTCAAGGGTGTTGACCTTCGCCGCACGGAGATTGTCTGCATGTGCTGGGCGATGCAAAACCTTAGCGGTAACTCGTTCTCCAATTACTCGACCTACTTCTTGGAACAGGCTGGTCTATCGACGAGACATGCCTACTCCTTTGCCCTTGGTCAATATGCCATCAACATGGTTGGTGTTTTTGGTGCCTGGGCGTTGATGACTGCCGGAGTCGGCCGGAGAACTCTTTACCTGTATGGCCTTTGTGGCCTGTTCTCGATGCTCCTCATCCTTGGCTTCTTGGGTGTTGTGCCCGAGTCTAACAGAGATAAGGCGTCATTGGCGACTGGAAGCATCATGATTGTGTGGGCTCTATGTTACCAGCTGTCTGTTGGTACCGTCTGTTATTCTTTGGTCGGCGAGCTGTCATCGCGACGACTTCAGATGAAGACTGTTGCGCTCGGTCGAATCCTTTAGTAAGTTGCCTGTTCTTCTCAAAAACCCCTTGCTAACCGGTTCAGCAATATCGTCAGTATCATCAACGCCGTTCTGGTTCCCTATATGCTCAATCCCACTGCTTGGGACTGGGGTAACTTTGCTGGTTTCTTCTGGGTAAGTTTATGCCTTCTGCTACATTTCTTTGCTAATATATCAGGCCGGAATTTGCTTCCTCTGCATTGTTTACACCTTCTTCCGGCTCCCTGAGCCTAATGGCCGGTCATTCGCCGAGCTAGATGTGCTGTTTGAGAAGCGTATCAGCGCCAGAAAGTTTGCCTCAACTGAGGTTGATGTATTCCACGAGGTCGTGGAAGAGAAAGTCATGGACCAGTATGAGAAGGCTGAGGAGAGGATTGAGAGGGCGGATGAGAAAGCCTGAGTGACAAATTGACATGAGCAATGGTTAATGATCAATTGTGGGATTACAAATAGTAACTCTTATTACGCAATTAGTGGACTCTCAATAGCGTTACCATCTTTAAAGGCGATTTTGAGACCTTCGGGAGTCTTTCCGGTTCCCTTCCATGTCTTGAATAGTCCCTGGTCCGATTGTCCAAACACAGGGTCATACTTCGGCTTCGGAACCGACCAAGCCTTTTCAAAATCTCCTCCACGCTGAACAAAGTCCCAGTCGCCACCTGTGTATGCTCCCATCATAGTGTAGCCAGACAGCTTAATCTCTGACAAGGCCTTTCTAGGGTCGTCGGCTTCGATGCCGTGTGCACCACCAGGACTCAACAGCTTGAATCCGTCGTCAGGCTTGACATTGTACGTCTTGTGGGCCACGCCGGCAGGTATAACAAACACATCACCAGCTTCTGCCTGCAACTCAATGCCACCTTCTTCCCAAGCAGATCCGTATGTATTCTCCTTCATATCCTCTGACGTATCGGCAACTCCAAATCTAATTGTGGCGGTACCGGAAAGGACTGCCATGCACTCGTGTGCCTGAGAGTGAAAGTGCGACAGCTGAGTTGCTCCGTAGCGGAATATCCACGAGACCTTCCATTCGTTTTTAGTAAACATGTCCCAGACTTCTGTCGGGTCGCAGTGGGTAGTATCAGGTCGCTTCATCAGAACATTCTTGTAGTGGAGGAGAGGGCGTGGTGAGTTTGGAACGAGGTCCGTCGGGAAGAGATGGTGCTTGTGGACTTGAGCCATAATTTACGTTTGGATTCAGAAGGATGAAGGGTGAGTGATGATGATAAGGCGAGGTGTGGTTTCATATAAAAGATCGGTAACAGATCCGAGTCGGCATAACTATCCGTACCCCGCACACCGAAAGAGGTTCCGATAGCATCAATCAATGACTAGCCAACCAATAAACTGAGAAAACAGGCTCCGACCTGGATAAGGATCCCGAGCCGAGATGAGACTCGAGTTGATCCAAAGGTCGAACAAAAGCATCGGACGGAACGGGATTCTAAGACACTCAAGAATTTTCTCTGTATATAATATTAGGCGCTGGAGTACGCAACTAAGATTTCATGATATTTCCAATTCGGAGATTACAGACATTCTTCAACAAGGTTCCCTGTTGGAAACTGGGAGCAAGAGACATGGTCTGCCCAGATAGAAACAAAGTAAACGAGAAGTGACCGGCCGATAGTCATTCCAAGTTTGCATTTCCATTAAGTAACATTGACGCACTTTGGCAGACTTGTTGATATTTCCAAAAGAAGCCATCAGCTACAATAGCAAAGAACGCAGAATTGGCACATGCCAGCATGAAAACCCAACCGAAAAGGCCATAACCTATAGTAACCTTCTGCCGCTGCTGCAAAAGGTTAACGGCTCACGCACCAATGAACGAGGCGGCAAGTCTTATTGTCGCTGTCTATAATTCTTCTCTAGCATCCTTGCCCTCACTGCGCATATCTTTGGACAAGTAATACCTGATTATTGCTAAACTACCTAGTATATATCTACAGAGCGTGAAGCCTCGCACTTGCCTTTCAAGCAGATGCTCCGTAATTCTTTGCTTAATCCGCTGGGCTACGGCGATAAGATAAGTGACGTTCAACAACAATAATCCCTCAACTTGGCATCTAATACATCGTCTACAGACATGGGCTGCTTTCTACTCGTACCATTGCGTCAACTGACAGGGGCAAGTCAAATCCGATTCGCGCTAGAGTCCCTTGCTGTTGCTATCTACAAGGGTTCAAGAAACACACAGAAACGACAGTGCCTAATTGCATGCATCATTCTGCAACCCCATCCTGTACGAACAAAGAACCTTGATGTTGGTTCAAACCAAGGTGCAAGATCGCTGTGTCTGCAAGGATAATGTGCTACGGGATTGGTATTTAAGGGGTTCAGCTACAGCGACACATGTGTGTCTTGTGTTCTTTCGAGACAGTTGTGATATGGCGTCCCTGACACAAATACGGTCAAACGCCATGACTGCTGAGTTTGCATTCAGATGCCTCAAGGACACACACTGGTCCCCATTGCCCAACCTCTTAAGCGATATGTATCCGCTTGCCTACCTCGACACATGCCGGGTTCTCGGGGGAAGATCAGTGCGAGATCACTATTTTTCGTATCGACATTCTACCGACTACTTTTCATTATTTCTCTTTGGTATGTAATGCTCGTATAGCTTGGTGGCGGTAGCCTTGGTCTTAGTGCTAAAACATCATGCGGTGAATGTCGATACGAGCCTTCAGTCAAGACCTTAGATGCAGCTACTTCATGTAAGGGATAGCGATCAAGACGGGTCCCTTGAATTCTAGACGCTAACCGCTCGTCAACCGACCCAATTGCCCCAGAGACCTCTCCACGATGGTGTGTGCTTGTTCTCAATTGGAACCGGTTTATCACCGAGCAGTGACACGTTGATTCGATCAGTATATGCAAAACCAAAGAAACATGATCTTAATCCCGGTGGTTGGAGCCCAACAGCTTCTCAATCGGTCAAGTCCTGCAAAAGTTAGACATCCGGACCTCGTATTAGTGGAGCATCACCGCCGATCAAAGAGGTTGGCAGGGCGGCGGGTCCGGAGTGATCGGGACCTCGGCAGCGTGGCTAACCCAGCAACGGTTAAGGTTGAAGAATCCTGATTAGGGTCATGGGGCGGTGCCCAAGTTGAGGCTATTTCAGCATGATCCTGACGTCAAATGGGCCGTCCCGTTGAGGGTCTTTCCACTTTCTCACGACCAACATCTTCTAGCTCACTTTGCCATCGCTAAATTCAGCTGAAGGGTTCCCCACAGTCCAGGCCATGATATCATCAGACCCATCGACCTGTCAAACATGCAGCCCTGTTCGCGTGGTTGATGGATGGCTGGTAAACTAATCACTCGATGGAGACTTGACACTATCTCCGATACGAGAGTTGGCTTCTAGCTACGGTACTGTTCCGCTTCTTGTGGCAAGTAAAGGTATATATAATGCATCTGCTTCCTTCAGTTGCAATTCCATCTCATCATCAACTCACACACTCAACACTCTCAACTCTACTCATCAATATGATCAACAACATCGTTGTCGCTTTGGCTTTGGCCTCTGCTGCCTCTGCTGCTCCCCTCGCTCGCCGCGATGAGTGCCAGGATGCTTACAAGGCTTGCATCGCCGCTGGAACCCCCGAGGTTGCCTGCAGCTGTACCCTTACCGCTTGTGTAGGCGAGGATAACGCTCGCAACCGCGAGTACTGCGCCAGTGCCACTGCATCTCTGGCTCAGCCTTCCAAGACTGAGATCCCAGGTGGCTGCAACCCTGCCCATCCTGGCTCTTGCCCTTCATCCTACTTCACCTACACCCAGACTGCTCCGGCTGAGACCTTCACCTCTATCCCTGGTATCCCTGGTGGTTGCAACCCTGCTCACCCCGGATCTTGCCCTTCCTCCTACTTTACCTACTCCAAGGCTACAGTGACTGTTGAAGAGACTTCTACAGTCAAGGCAACCTTTACTCCTATCCCCGGCATTCCCGGAGGCTGCAACCCTGCTCACCCCGGATCTTGCCCTTCCTCCTACTTTACCTACCCTGTCGCCTCCTCAACTGCGGCTCCGGCCCCTCCCGCTCCCGCTCCCACTGGTGGCTCTGGCGATGTCACCTACCCCAGCCCCAAGCCCGTCGACGGCGAGTCTTGGTCCATCAAGGACCTGACCCGATACTGTGGCGAGGACAACTCTGGATGCGACTACAACTTTGCAATTGAGGCCGACGGCAAGACTGAGCGATGCACAGTCATTCGCATGCCTGGTGCTGATGCCGCCACCGAGAGCTGGTCTGAGCAGCCCTGCACCGATGGCTCCGAGTACAAGGTCTCTTGGGGCTATGTCACTGAGCCCGCTCCCGCCTTTGCTGTCATCACCGTTGTCAAGGGCAAGGAGCTCGCTTGGTTCGGTGTCTCTGATGTCAACGGCCAGAAGGTTACCCCCTCCAACCCCTTTGGCTCGGGACAGTTCGGCAACCTTGGCCCTGAGCCCGTTTACACTTATTAGACGACGACTATTGGATGACTATACGATGGGACAGGTACAGGAACGGATCGGATATTAGACGGGTAATGGATACCAGCCACTCATTAATGACATACATGTAATTAGATGTAGATAACGGTCGTTGTACGTTGTACATGGCAACTAATGAACGAATTGAACACTTAAGCTACTTCTCTGTGCCAGGAGTGTGAATTGATTACATCAAGTGACTTGCAGAAGACGTTCTCAGGAACATTCAAGAACTGTTTACTTTCATCTTCCATTCAAAGCTCTAAAATGTTGTCACTAGTAGTCCAGAGCCAATCAAGCCTTGCCCTTGAGGCTGAAAGAGTATCGAGCCTGCAGAACATAGGGATCACCACCAGGCTCGAACAGTTGCTTGCGATCTCTCATCCACTCTGGATGGTTGATGCCATCGATCCAATCCTGCACTTCCATAACGACACAGCCATACTTGGGAATCGTACGAGGAAAGTCGGACGAGTCATGAAGTCCCTGGGTCTTCTTGAGAGGAATGGCACCGTTTTGCTGTGTGCAGCTGTAAAACTGAAAGGCGTCTTGGTCGGTGTAAATGTCAAGCTGGATTCCGGACCAGGATGAAGACAGGGTTGCCACAGGACCCTCAGTCCGCCAATCATACTTGCCAAGCTGCTCTCGGCTGACAATGTAGCAGTTATCTATGCGATGTTAAGGGTCGTCCTAAGACTAAACAAGATCACATACCATATCCAGTGCAGTTAAAGCCACAGTTGCCCTTCAACTCAGAGTTGTTTTCTTGATCACCAATCTGCTTAGGCTCACTCCAAAAGTCGTTGGCAGATCCCTTTTTGTTTGGAATAATGTCACCATTAGGGATGAGGATGTTGTCGACAGCCACACGCTGGCCACTGTAGGGCATGTGTAGAGTGTGGTTGGATACCGTGCTTGTCTCGTTGTTGGAGAAGCCGTCCAGGTTCCAGTAA
Organism: Fusarium sp. FW16.1; assembly: GCA_017654865.1. Classification (NCBI taxonomy): domain Eukaryota; kingdom Fungi; phylum Ascomycota; class Sordariomycetes; order Hypocreales; family Nectriaceae; genus Fusarium; species Fusarium sp. FW16.1. The sequence goes on from JADNRB010000001.1 coordinate 2,652,677, forward strand.
GTGTGGCTGGTGAGCATGATTGGTGTCTTCTTCGTTGTTGCCAGTGCCACAATCTTGATATCCCAGTCGCGTCCAGTAAGCGTGTAGGTGACGTATGAAACCACTTCTCCTGGGAAACCCTCCTTTCCGTCTGGGTCTACAATCGAAAACGTGATGCTGGACTTGGTGTGGGAGACGACAGTGAAGTTGCGATAGTCCCAACCGTCAGGTCCTCCGTGGAGGGTGTCTGCACCCTCAGGAGCCTCTGGTGTCGGGTTATCGTTTGGCTTGACCTTGTACTTCTTGCCATCGATCTCGAACGTGCTGTTCCGGATTCGGTTGGCATATCTGCCTGGCACACCACCAAAGTGAGGGTGAGCTTCATCAATGCTGTAGTGGGTTGCATTGTCGAAGCCGGCAACAACATCTCTGGAGACTCCGTATTGATCATTGACCAGGAGGTTGGTGATGGAGGCACCGTATGGGATGAAGGCGGCCTCGATCCCGTCACCAGAGATCCAGTATTTGCCATCCTTGTCAGGACCCTTTTCTCCCTTGTCCGCGAGGACCCCCGGGAGGGCTGCAGCAAGAAAGAAGACCTTGTTGAACCGCATGGTCACGAGAATTGATGCTTGAGAGTGACCGAGTTGCACAGAGTTGAAGTGTGAACATGCTAGACTTTATACTGTTGTAGTCGGACTCCCTGTCCCAGTACTACGGAAGAACTGGTTCGACTTCCGCCAACCATATGGCGGTCCACATTGTAGGATTCTGGTTCATGCAGATTGGACCGCTTGAACCATGATAATCGGTGAGTGGTGCGCCTGTCGCACGTTGACTTTCGGTCACGATGCCGAAAGTTGCAGCGATGAACTTGCAGGGAACTCAGGGCCCATCTAGCAAACGTTCCCCAGGTTTCACGGTGGAGATCATTGGTGCGCTTGGTTAGAATGATATCAATGACAGGTCTGGGGAGGTTGAGGTTGCTCCGCGAGCAAGGATATTGGGATCGTCGTGCGGGGTACCCCAGGTTGATGTAATGTCGCCGAGAGATTGACCGAGCTTGATGGCCGTGAGCCATTAACAAATTCAACTTAGGGAAGGGAATTATAGTCATGGGAGGCCCAACCATGTGGCCATAGTAAGCAAAGCCTGACTGTTACGGCAGCTCAGAAGAGCCTGGCTATTGCCCTTGAACACTTCGGGTATAGTGAGAGGATACCGGAGCAAGGACAGCACAAGGGGAATAAGAATAGGAGACGAATAATTATGCGCATCGACTGTGTGTTATTATGCATGCATTAAATAAGAATAATTATGGCGTTACTGTTTCTGGGGTTTGCCAGAACGCGAGAGCGGGTCGGCACAGGTCAGAAATAACCTAATCCCTTGTCTCCGGAATCGGCGAGGTCTAGAGCTACCCTACGCATCCAACTTTTTGCTATGGAAGAGCACTTTAACATGAAGTTTAAGCTCGATATCGGAAGTTGACTCATCTTAAAAAGACAGAGATGATCCCAAAGCTTTCAAAAAGTATTCAAGATAGGCATTGGGCTCCCTTGACCGTAAGACGTTGAAACTGTCGAGATCTGACAAATAGGATGGTTTGGTGTGCATGGGGAGGCTTGATCTCTCCAAGTTGAATTGACTCAGCTCGCGCCTCTTGAGGCTGCTGTGGCGGTGTAAAGCCGTGGCTAAGCAGGGTGCGCCACGAATGACGTCAACACATCTAGCCAATTGAGCGGCCAGTTAAGAAATGCGAAGAGACAGATCGCGATTAATGTTTCCCATCTTCTCTTTTTGACTGCGCGAAGGCTCCCATTGGGTATTTTGCGAGGACACTCGATCAGTATCTCCCTGCCCTCACTTGAGATGAGATATAGGACTAACACATTGCCAGCAATATAGGGAGCGACTTACATAGTGACCTAGCAGTGGAGTGGAGACTGGTACCGTAGGAGATTCTTTTCTTGTAATCCTTATGGCTAACCTTGGCGAAGAAGATGCTAATCTCTCTACAACGCGTTATTTCCTGTCACTTGCGTGGTTCATTATTCCATTGCTCACTCACAACCAAGCCAATCCAAGCTTTACCCTTTCAGGACGTGAATGCTGTGGCACCTTTCGATGAAAACACCCTTGGTGCGCTCATCAGTTTCTCGTTTATCAACATGGGGGAGTTAATCCAACGGCTATTTAAATTGCAGGGAGAGAATGGTAACCAAGTTGCTCGTTCGTAGCCTTCATTCAGTACTAGCTACTCTCTTCCCCGGTAATTTAGTGCCTGCATGGCACAAATCCTCCTCACCGTGATGTCTTGGGCTTTACCCTTTAAGCCTTCTCCTCCTTGCCCATAGTATGTTCCAAATGATCAACCTCGGCGAACATAGCCTGCTTGACATCATGGGTACGAGCCAAAGCTTCCTTGCCGTCAAAGACTTGACTGACTTCCTCCAAACTCATGCCACGGGTCTCGGGGAAAAGGAGGTAGATGATGACGAGCCAGAGAGCGAGTGCACAGGCAAAAGCGATATAGTACCTCCATCCTAACGCTTCTATACCGACAGGGTTGACAAATCTGTTGAAATATAAGCTAGAGAACTGGGCCAAGTTGAATATGGTCAGACCCTTGACTGGCAACATGTAAGGGAGGACTTCGACCCGATAAGCAATTGGAACGGGGTTCATGACAAAGTTGTAGAATGCATAAAAGACAAATACCATGACGACAACTCCAAACCAAGGCCCTTCTTCTCGTAATCGAGTTGCTGGTTGCGAGCCGAGAGGATAATGCAGATGACGAAAGAGAAGATCATGCCAATTGTTGAAAGCAAAAAGAGGAATCATCTATTGAGGCGGTCAACCAGGCATGCGGCGGTGGTCGCAACCACCATGTTGTAGATTTGGAGTTTGGGAGATCAAGAACAAGGCTGTGTCGATTGATCGCCACACCGCTAGGAGTGTCAAGTCATTGTTAGCCGCCGCTTCCGCCAAGGTGGTATTCGGGATATCTTACATTGAGGACCAATCATCGTTTTGGTACTCTGCCGATGGAGTCAAGGAAGAGCTAACCCAGATCGACAGTCTGGACATGACTGGGCATGACTTTGTTTGGCCTGTAATTGGCGCTTTCGGCACCGTCGCGAAGGAATCGAGAGTGGAATTTGTTGACTTGGTTGTAGAGTAGACTAGATGAAGAGAGATTGATTGGGTTTCTCATAGAAATAGAGTCATTTCTTGCATGAATTCCAGCGGTGAATAGGATCGTAGATCGTTGTTAGTGCTCCTCTCGGCAGAGGACTCAAACAGAGCGCCGCTAAACTATCTGCACTTTCTGATAGTGCGCTAACAGTGGAGAAAATGTAGAGTGTCAGCCGCTATGAGGTTCAAGAGACACTGTAAGCGTAGCTGGTTGGCTCTGTCGTAGTCTTGAAAGAGAGGGCATTGATTGGTTGTATCGTAGATCAATCAAGACAGCATGCACTATCTCATAAACCTAACTATTATCATGCTTGATAAATCTTTTATTTATTTAAGTAGTCCTTTTGCCCTCTTCTTTCCCGCTCAATTTCTCCATCTCCACTCGGCCGATTTCTCCATGTCTCAACATTCTCATCAATCTGATCAACAATGCGAACCACGACGATAGCTATGGCTTCAGCTGTTGCTGGTGTGAAAACATGCACAACTCCCCCGAAGGCCCTGGTTTACCGTGGGCCGGCCTCGTGTGAAGGCTGCCCTGAGGCTGTCGCCGAGCTACTGGAGTCTTCCCCATTCAATTTCCAAGTCTCATTTGCTGGCCCTACAGAGGACGTTGACATTAACGAGCATACCTTGAAAAGTGTCCAGCTTTATGCTCATCCTGGTGGAGGTGATGGTTGGTCCCCCCCCAAATTGTTTGTTCTCAGCTAACATAAAAATACGCAGATCTTGAAGAGTCATGGCCAAGCCTGAAAAAGTACAAGAAACCTCTCCGAGATTTTGTCTCATCGGGGGGATATTATCTCGGTTTCTGCTTCGGTGCTTACCTGGCCGGTGACTCTCCTGGCTTTGGTCTCTTGCCTCAGGGTTCTAACACCGATGCCGAGACATCTCAGGATGATGCACAAGTGACTTCCAGCAAGGATACAGTCATAGAGGTTGACTGGACTTTTGTCTCTGGCAAAACGGAAAAGAAGAGGTGGATGTACTTTCAAGAAGGTGCAGTTATTACCGGATTAGATGAAAACAAGTTGCGTGCCGACGACTCAGGAAGAGTTTTGGCAAGATATTCGCAAAACGGCGATGTAGCGGCATCCGTGACTCGCTATGGGAAAGGTTGGGTTGCCCTTGTAGGCCCTCATCCTGAAGCCAACGACGAGTGGTGTGAGTATTGTCTATTCCTGGGGTTCTTCGAAATCTCTGTTACTTGTACTGACCGTATCATCAGACTCGGCTGAAAACTTCATGAACCCAGATGGGATTAAATTTGACATTGGCTACGACTTCATTGCCGCCGCTCTCAATGGAGGGAAGATCGAGGAGTCATAAATTCTGGACATGTCATGAGAATGGGATGCACTTATTTTTCTGGGAGGAACTTGGCCTTCGATTACACATCGGACAAAAAGAAGCCTGCTCTTGGAAGGTTGGGGCTTCTTTGACACAGTTAGGGACTTGAGATACATCGTCATTGCTTCATATCGTAATTCTATCTGTACAGGCACAGCCCGTAACATCATTTAATTCTAGAGGAGTCACCAGATAAGGAACGTCGCTATCATCAACCCACCCAGAACAAGACCACTCGTGGGTGCTAGCCGGAGGCCTCCCGACATGCCCTCTTCAAATCCCTTGCTCTCGCCACCCAGATACTCTACACCGAGTTTCGTCAGGCCTCCATCGTCATCAAAGAGGGAAACACTGTCTCCAGTCCACTCGTTTGCTTCATCTGAACGGAATGCTCCGAACCAGGCATACGCTTGGACGTAGTCAAGACTGTCGAGCTTTCGCAAGCTCTCGTTCATCATGGACAAAGTCGTTTCCTCGTCTTCTTTTGGTAAAGCCAATTCGGTAATCCAGAACTGTGCTTCCGGGGCGGTCTCGTTGTAAAATTCTCGCAAGGTTTGCAGCCAGTTTTCGAGTCCTGGTGCATCACCATACCAGTGCACTGCCACAAAATCTGTCGGGCAGCCATCGTCATCAATATCGTAACAAGACTCGTTAAAGTCTCTGAGCCATTCAAGACCTCGTGGGGAACCAGTCACGCTCGGGTGGCTTATATTCCACTGTCGTGAATTCGTCGAATTTCTCAATGGGGCAATATTGGACATGTAAGAGCGAGCAGCATCCTTGGCCGATATTGAGCTGCCACCCGTGTCCGTCTCTCCATCAGGCTCGTTGAAGCTGAGGAGGTGGGTTGAAGAGTCTGCAAGTTTGTTGAGACGGGATTTAAGTTCGGAGTCTGATGCATCGTCGAGACCGTGAATTAATGGCACAAAAGGAAGAGATTGGCCAATTTCATCCGACGGCCAGAGGGACCAGGTGTAGTACCAGGCTATCTCCGAGTTGTTGGACAGTAGTAGTTCGTTATCGGACTCATGTTTGTCGCCATGGAAAGCCAATCCACGTTTAGAGGTTAGGTCAATGCAATTGGCGAGACCTAGGAAATGGAATAAATAAAAGGTAGAGAGTCGACGCATCTTGGTTAAAGGTAATAATGCCTGACGGACGCAACTCAAAGTATCGCGATGTGACAGCCCTATTTCAAGTACTGTCAATTCAGACCTCTGCCCAGAAAACAAGGTTGAAACATGTCATTCTGCCAACGCTCTGTTTCAAAAAGTCAGGGGTTGCCTTGGTTGAAGCGAGCATGAACCCTTGCGAGGTGAAGTGGCGATGTCTGATTTGCTTTGGTTGGGCTGTGACGTCATGCGCTTTCCTTGGTCATCGACTTCGCCGCAACAACCAGATTTGACTGTGTCTAGTTGATAAAGGATCGGCATATCACGAGGCGACAGGGATGGAACTTGGCGGCGGAAAACACCGTCATTCTTTATCAGGGCATTGGACAGTGGTTACCAGTCCATCCAAGCTTATCGCCCAGCCCCGGCAGGCCCTCGAGAGAAGCCCTGACACTGGCAATAAGCCGTTAGCCGGCCAGCCCTAAAAAGTCACGGAGAAGTTTCTGAAGAGAGTTAGGGCTGTTACTGTATGCCTTACCTAGCTGGTAGCAGGCTGTGACTGGAAGCCCACTCGGGCACCTCTTCGCCTTGTCTGATGGCGATTGAGTCATCATTCGCTCCCAAAAGAATGAGGTCATGTAGATTCAGCCAGTTCATACTCGCGAAAGACTGTAAAGTCATCGACTCAATAGCGTGCCAATAATTCTTGGGGTTGTGCGTCCTAGTACCCGCGGTCTTGTCTTCGATCAATCCCGCCAACGCAACAAAGTCGGGGGCGCTTTAATGAAACAATGTCATGTTTATTTCTTCATACACTTCTACTTGTCATAGATGATTGCCATAATAGAAACCTGCCGTTTTGGGAAATTTCCCATCCAAGCGGGTAGCACGTGGCTCCTGCATGCGTGCCTTCCTTCGGAGGAGTACGACGACAAAGTCTATTTTCACCCCACATGAGTCAACTTTACGATCAAGATGATCAAATCAAGATACTGAGAAGAAGAGAGTCCCATGCTACGTGTTACGATTGAAAGAGATATTCTCTGTCATTATAAAGGCATTCATGTCGGATCATTAGAGCGACTTATGCATTCAATGCAGGCATGGTGGTGATCACAGACGAGCTAAATTAACAACCAAAGATAATGTATTAAGGATTATAGTCAAAAGAAAGTCCCTCGCCCCTCCCACTTCTTTCTAACTATAAGCTATTGAAGTGAAGTCCAATGTAGCAGCTGCTATATACCACCCAGTCTATGAAATGAAGTCCTATGCAACAGCTACCACATATTCCCCCGTCAGACATGTATGGAATACTCGAGAGCCACTTAGAAGGCGGCAAGAGCACCCATGGCGAGCACGGCAGCAGCGCCCATGGGGGCGAGGTGGGCAGCAGCACCAGTGGAGACGGCCTCGACAGAAGAGGTGGTGGCAGCAGCAGTCTCGGCAGCGGTGGAAGGAGCCTCGGTGGTCTCAGCAGCCTCGGACTCGGCAGTCTCCTTGGTGGTGGCAGCGGCAGCAGTAGTCTCGGCGGCGGACTCGGCGGCGGTGGTGTCATGGGAGTGCTCATGGGTGTGATCCTCTTCCTCCTCCTCTTCCTCCTCATCGTGAGAGTGAGTGTGGGAAGGAAGGGGAGAAGTGGCAGTGGCGGAGTACAGAGAGGTGGCGTCGGAGCAGTAGGGCTCGGCGGCGGGGAGGACCTCGTCTGCAGTTGGTTAGTATCAAGTAGTGAATGGCTCAAGTAAAACTTACCGATGGCGACGTCTTCACCGCAGGCGTCAATGACACAGTCCATGGTGTACTCGTAGATGGCCTCGTAGTTCTCATGATCGCAGAGGCAGATGGAGTCGGTCTCCTTGCACTCGACGCTCTTCTCAATGGCCTCAGTGAGACAGTCGAGAGAGCACTCGGGGAAGTAGTCGGCCTTGTCGAGAGACTCGTGGGCGACAACCTGGAGGGCCAGGGCAGCGACGGCAACGGCGATGGACTTCATGTTGATGGTTGGTGGGGCTGAAAGTTGGAGCTGAAAGCGGAAGCTGAAGCTGAGGCTGAAAGTTGGAGCTGAAAGCGGAAGCTGAAGCTGAGGCTGGAAGCTGGAAGCTTTGAAGGTTGAAGAGGCTGAAGGTGCGTTGATTGATGGACTCTGTGATCGAGGTGAAGAACAGAAATGGAGGCAGTCGTCGAGTGGTTTATATAGATCTGAACTTTCTACTTTGTCTACCCAGCACCACACCTTTACAGCAACATCTTGCTGTCTCGACCATGTTGAAACGCCACATATTGGCGAATTGCCATTTCGGGCCAAGAAACCAGGGCCCAGTGTTCAAGCCACAGCAGTTCGTCTGACGATGTGACCAGTGCGCTGCCAGCGTTTGATCTAATGATCAGATAATTATGATCAGATAAGATCAGCTAACTAGCTCGTCCCACCCAACCCTCACTAGCACACCAACTCAATCATAGCCGATGCGAGCTTGACCTTGTCCCATACAAATTCTGGAAAAGCTCTCAGTGGGATGATGCTAACGTGAACGTGCACCCTAAGGGTCCATCATCACCCCACGGATCAAGTAGCTGAACGGGGTCTCCACTAGTGAATTTGCATTACCCCAACCTTTCTCAACCGCACCTTGTCCTTATGGGAAGCTGTCATGCCATCGATCCCACATACGAAAAATCATGGCGCGACGAGAGCCGTTTGTTCACAGACGAGTGGGAGTTTCCACAAAGAAGTTATCTTTTGCCGGGCTATCCGCGCCAAGCAAAGTTTTGCAAACCTCCATGTCCTGTTTGAACACTAGACCTTGAATCTGATACCTAACCGAGACGTGATCGACTTCTCTTTTAGTCGATCCGTATCCCTGGAGTCATTCTCGGTAGCTAAGCCCCCACGTTTTGACGTCGAAGAATGCGGAAGACTCTCGGAAAGCGACTTTTGAGATGATCAGCCTGGAGACGGGCCACCCCACGACATGTCCGTGCAGGATTGGCTGGGCTGTCACTCGGGCCAGGAATTTCCTCTTCTGTGGAGGCCCGCATGCTTGTGCATTCCCATTGTTCTGACTGCGATTCTCGATATCAGATCATCCGTTTTTGGTGTATACAGAGCTGCCTGAAGAAGAAAGTCACGATATTACTGTAGATGAGTGCTGTTGTATGTCTAGCAGAAGCAAGAGAGCTTAGTATCGTTTCGGTTTTACTTAGTATGAGTGTACTCTATAAGCATACTCCATGACCTTATTGTACTACTTTCGTAACACCGACTCTTATGCCGAGACTAATCGCGGGGAGTGGCTGATGCGAGGATGGTTGCATGCACCAGGTTGAAGGGAGGAAATGCCGAGGTATCCTTGGCAAAACAGACCAAGGAGGGCTCGTGTAAAGTGATCAATCTGTAAAGGCCGACAAGAGAGCGATGTGAGGTCCATTTTCTCGCTAACAACAGACCCTGGACGGAAAACCCTCCCGCTGATGATTTTCGTGTAGGTTCAGGGTAAGTGATGCACCTGTAGAGCAGGCGTAGAGACGCTGAAGCTGAATGCCTAAGCTTCGTCCTGAAAGCAAGGGTCAAAGTACGTTGAGAGGAAGGATAGATGTTCAACATAATCTGCAATCTTCATAGTACTCTGAATCTCATGGTTCATCTACCGGAAGGCGGTTTTTACCAAAACTTCATGACTGTCAAACTGCTCAGAAGAACTGTCGTGAGGGGCAGTCTGAACCGTCCCAACCCTATGGATACCCATTCTAAATGCCAACCTAACATTGGTTTGACCTGCAGCGGGACCCCCATCTTTACTGGCAGTGTCGGATCATCGCAGGACAGCCCTGTCCCGTCCGATAGGCGCTTCGGTAAGGACTCCGGTGCACGGATGCTCCCTTAGGTCCAGTTGTTTCCAGGCGGCCACCCCGGCTACTTCTGGAAGCGACCATTCGTCTAGCGCATGGCCTGACTTGGCCTTTGGGGATTCTCGTAAAGCACGGTTACTTTAAGCTTGGTAGTAACGTCCGTGCCCATCAAGGGACATGCTTATTCGATGGTCTGGGTTTGATGTGACAAACTTGATATCAGGTGATAAATGTTGCTCGTTCCGCGAGGACGGACTTTTCGGAAAATCCTGATCTCGTTGTATCATATGCGGATCACGTACGGACGGACTGTTGATCTCGAATCCGCAATTACGATGAGCCAAACTTGTAACGACGAAAGGCAAGGCGAACATCTTTGCAAAACATCGACTTGGAGAACCAGTACGCTATTACGTTTACCCTTAGCATACCCATCCCCCGTCGGCATTATACACGGCCCCCGTGACAAATGATGCTTCATCACTGAGCAGGAAGGCGATGACATGTGCTATCTCGATCGGTTCCGCCCTCCTCTTCTGGGCAGTGACTTGAAGTCCGCGTTTCACATCCTCTGGATTCTCGCCTCTGGACATGGGAGTGTTGACAGAACCTGGCACGTTGGTTAGTCATTGTGCAGTTGAAGGATCATGCAGACTTACCTGGAGAAACACAGTTGACTCTGATATGTTGGTTCTCTTTGGCTGCCGTTCTCGAGAGTCCAATAACGGCTGCTTTGCTGGCACAGTACGCGGCATTTCCTGGTGCGCCAAACTGCCCGAAGACGCTCGCAGCGGTGACCTGAAAGGGCTATCAGCTTACTCTTGTGTCGAGTGCGCCGAGACTCACGATGCTAGCACCGACAGTCATGGCCTTGAGCTCAGCTCTGATGCAGTTGAAAGCGCCTCGCGTGTTGACCGCAAAAGTTCGATCCCAATCCTCATCACTATGTTCGGCAACGGGAGTGGCGTGGGCGATAATGCCGGCCATGTTCACAGCACCATCAAGCTTTCCGAACTTTTCAACCGTCTTTTCGATCCATGTGTTTACGGATGCACTCTTGCTGACATCGACGACATGATACATGTGCTGGACACTGCCTTCCAATGTGGCTTTGGCCGCTTTGACAGCATCTTCATTGATGTCGACCAGTGATATGATAGCACCGCGAGAGGCCAGCAGCTGGGCGGTAGCCAAACCCATGCCAGAGGCAGCACCTGTGATGCCAATCTAGAGCCAAGTTAACACGGCCCTAGAAGAAGAGTACTCCTGGTTCAAGGGTCTTACCACTTTTCCCTGGAAAGAAGCCATTGCACTTGTGATATTTGATCAGACTTGTGATGTGAGAAAGCGAGGCCAAAGGAGGTTGGCGACGGGGATCCGAAAGAAAGATTGTTGAGCCTCATTTCTACCTTCTTTCACGTGGCTGCATTGTCAGAGACATGTCGTCATCGAGTCTGCCACAAGATGACTTGCCCGCATTCTTTCCAGTATCCTCTTCTGGAAAAGGTAAGCATCCCCAAGAGGAAATGAGGCGTTAGGGTTGTGTAGCACGAGTTGAAAACTTATACGATCAGCTGCAAAAGGGAGAGAAATATGGCCAGATGAAAGGAAGGAAGGTAATGCATGGAAATGCCTGTTTCGTCACCGCGGTATCTAAATATTCTTCTACTCGAGTACAATGTTGCTATTCGAGAAATCTCTCTCCTCCCAGACCTTCTCGACACGCTCCTTGGTGTCTGTAAAGATACGCAGACCACTTCGCCGCGCAGAATCCTCAAACCATCGAGAGAACGAACTTCGAATTCCAGAGTCGTCTGCTTCACAAGCTGCGATAAAAGCAGGCCATATCAACCTCAGAGAGCCATATCCCATCCCGGCGTCGGAGGCGTCAAACCGCAGCAAGCAATCACGCACTCCAACCACATGTTTTTGCAGCAAGCTCGCGTCTAGGTCATATACTGTGCGATAAAAATAGACTGAGAGAGCATGCTGCATCGTGTCGGATAATGTGTTGAGGAGATTGACGGATTGTTCATGCTCTGGGTCTGCTGGTGCCTCTACAATCCAGATGGATCTTTGCAGCAAATGCAGTTGGTTGACCCAGCGCTCCACAGCCTTTGCGCGACCGAGGAACTGCTTCAATGCAACTCCAGGTGCCACTGTCTGCTCATCATCACCGTTCTTCTCTCGTCCAAGACGGATGATGAGAGATAGCATGAACAAATGCAGTTCTGGCACACCAAAGATTTCGGGGTAAAGAGTGGCAGACCAGATGCCTGGGCACTCTAGATGCAAGTCGTTTTCGCCCTCCTCCTGCCCTTTGACCTTGAGCATCTCCGCATCAAGGTTACTCCATTCACTCAGACGGAAAGAGAGGCTATCCTGGCTATATGCAACCGCACCGCTTGACTCAATAGTCTGGCGAACACGGCTGCGATGAGCCAAGTGGGATCTACTCTCTGTAAAGGTACTTTCATGGGAAAGTCGCTCAAAGACATAACAATGATGTAGTAGCCGAACCTTTCTCGACTTTCTTCGGTTGAGACCCCTGAGACGGATAAACTGCTCTGTTTCCAGAAAGTAGTACTCCGCATCGTCTCGGTTCCCGGAAAGAATAGAAATCTGCACCATGGTGAGGAGAGCCATAAGGATGGACTTGTACTTGGCTGTCTTGGGTATGTTGTATGCAGTCTCCAGCATGAGACGGACATGTAGACGAGCACGCTGGTGGTAGGTCTTGCCTTGATCCAGCCATCTGGTCGAGCTATAGATACCACCAAGACTAAACGCACTGATGGCTAATGTCCCGAAGAACGCGCATAGACTTGCATTGTCCATATCTTCCCCAAGAGTCAGAGCTGCTAAGCAACTCTTCACATGAGGTAAGAATAGGACATGCCATGGTGTTTTGCTGTGGCGATATGGCGTCAACCCTCTGAGAACAGTAGTAGCGTAGTGTTTCAGCAAGAAGACGGCATCTTGAGGAACATTGTTCTCGAGACTAAGGGAAACCGGCCCTGAGCTTGGCGTAGAGGAAGGACAGCTTGGAGAGTCGTTAGGTGCCACTCGAGACATCTGAAGTCCGCTTGAAGGAGGAGTTGGAGTAGGCTGATGCTGAGATGTCGAAGCAGTCCTTCTATCAGTCGTGTGTGAGACTCCAGCCCATGGATCTATTGTTTCAACCCCCACAGTGTCCCACCACTCGGGGATCTCCAGATGTCCGGCCATATCTAGCAAGTCGACCATAGGAATTCCATCGAGTACTTTGAGCCAGTCCCCTCTGGAACTAGGAGGAGTCTGATATCCGGAGAGCCGACCTCTGCCCTGATAATTTCGGAGATAACGTGGCGAGTTCTACCGATGGTGACACAAAGTCGACATGGCCATCATCATCTTGGGGAGGGATTCCTCCCGCCAGGAAACGCATCTTGGCCTTGCTGTACTGTCGAAACCTCTTCTGGAACAGATGGCAAATGATGAAGCTGGTCGCGTTGGATCACCGGTGACTCTGAAAGCCCCAAACGGACCGCGTGATATTTGGATATCTCGAGTCGGAGATGTCCATCGCATTCATCATCAATCTGAGAAAGATGCCAAGTTGCCAATGCTGGAGGGATATCTGCGAGAATCTGCTGGCTCATGCATTCACGCTCCCTTTCGGTAAGCAAGGGGCGACGAAATCGACCAACCCCAGTCATGGGATCATCCTCAAAGTCGAAGAAGATGTCTTTTGTGTAACCTCCACATGCAAGGCCAGAGACTTTACACATTGCGCAAGTTGGACGTCCTTCATCGCACTTCATGCGACGACTTCTACACTATGGATGAATTAGCTGAGGAAGATAACGGGGGGGCTGGGTCCACGAACCGTTACGCATCCGCCAAAGGATCGGCTCCTCCGCGTGCATGCTCGTTTTTTGCTTTGTCCCATGGTCTTTCTTGTGCGAGTTGCCATTTTCGAAAGGGGATCTATTCCATGATAAAACTTGCTATCGAAGATGATGAATATGCCGCAGTCGGCGGGTTCATGTGGGAATGTGCATCAGGTGGGCTTTCGTCAGAGCGCAGAGATAAGAGCCCGTCTCGGTTTAGACCCGGGGAACGGATCCACCCCCGCAATTTGAGGAGGCTACAGTGATTGGGAAAACCTTCCTTTCTGAGATCCTTGCTTGCCCCTGGACGCGGCTCGTTGACTGTGGATGATGAGGCGGACTTGAATAAGGTTATCGGTTGGAGGTGAGAGAAGATAGTGATGGGGACCGTTTGGCAAGGGACGATAAGGAGATTCTCTTGGTTCGCCTGTGTTCTTTAGCTCCGACATTGACTGCTCTGCGAGGTGAGAAACATATGGATTGCCCATTTTCTTCTTGTCTGTGAGATCCCAGCTAGTCTAGGTTCGCACTAATTACGCCCTGTTTCTTACAGCACACCACCTATAACTCGTTTGCTGTCACCCCGAATCTTCAGATGTTTGGCAATATTGAGGCTGTCATATGCTGTATTCTCCAGTAAATGCTTGACCAACACGATAACACTGATATCGCTACACTTCATGGCTCATGGTGTTAGGAAGGTCAACCCAGCTGAGCGATAAGGAGGTCGGCTGATCATGACTCGGCTTCCCTCCTTGGCGTTCCCTGTGGGTCTTGGCCAAAGAGGAAAGTTATATCTTGTGGCAAACCCACCCCGCAGCCAGCAAGACACTGTCGTGATAGGAAAGCCGAGCTCGGAAAGGTCCATCAAAAGGTCAAATGGGATATTCATGGCAAGCAATGAGGCAAAGGGCTATTGATGGCGCATTGTATTTAGTATTCATGTCTTCCGTCCTTGTATCAACAAATCTTCAAAGTTGAATCAAGTATCGTTCTTCCTCTCACGCTCACTTGCAGACATGGGTTCCCTGCCGCAAACCACACAGACCTTTGATGTTCTCATCATCGGCGCTGGTCTTTCTGGCCTCTGCTCTCTCTATCACATCCGGAAGCAGTTCCCCGACTGGCGGGTAAAGGTTCTTGACGCAGCCCCTGATGTTGGAGGAACCTGGTACTGGAACTCTTACCCTGGATGTCGGTTCGATTCCGAGTCGCTCTCTTACTGTTATTCCTTCGACAAGGAGCTTCTCGATGAGTGGCACTGGAAGGAAACATTTTCCGCACAGCCAGACACCCACAAATACATTGCGCACTTTGCCGAAAAACACAACCTGTACAAGGACGTCCAATCCAACACTACCATCAAGGAGGCTTCATGGAGCGACCAAGACAAGACTTGGACCTTTATCGATGAAGCCGGCAACCGATATGTGACGACTTTCTTCATCAGCTGCATGGGCTTTCTCTCCGCCCCTACGCTCCCCGCGATTGAAGGCATTGAGGACTTCCAAGGAAAGCTCTTCCATACCTCGCGCTGGCCAAAGGATCTCAACATCAGCCGCGACTTTGCTGGAAAGCGAGTCGGCGTCATTGGCACAGGCGCAACCGGCATTCAGATCATTACAGAACTCTCTAAGCAGCCTAGCGTCGCGTCTGTCAACGTCTTTCAGCGCACGGCGAACTGGTCCGCTCCACTGCGCAATTCGCCAATCTCGCTCGAGGAGATGAACAAGCTCAAGAAAGAGTACGATGCAATTTTCAAGATTTGCGCAGAGAGTTCGTCTGGCTTCATGCATCAGGCTGATCCTCGAAAGTCGTCTGAGGTGACGGACGAGGAGCGCCTCGCCCACTGGGAGAAGCTCTATAATACACCCGGATTTGGGAAGTGGCTGGGCGTCTTTTCGGATACCTACACAGACCGTCATGCCAATGAATTGTACTCTAAGTTCATGGCGGACAAGATCCGACAGCGAGTCAACGATCCCGTTGTGGCAGAGAGTCTGATCCCCAAGAACCATGGCTTCGGCACGCGACGTGTTCCAATGGAGAGTGGCTACTTTGAGGCCTTCAACAAGCCCAACGTGCACCTTGTCGATCTGCAAAAGACACCCATTGACCGAGTCACACCAACTGGCATCTTGACAAATGATGGCCAAGAGCACAAGTTGGACATTTTGATCTGCGCGACGGGCTTCAATGCCATCACAGGCGCTTTCAGTGCAATTGAATGGCATGGCAAGGACAACCGCCCTCTTATCGCTACCAGCGACAGCCCCAAGGGTGACCAGGCTATTTGGGTTGATCACAGGCCGAGCACATTCCTCGGAATGACAGTCCACAACATGCCCAACATGTTCATGGTTCTTGGTCCTCACCAACCATTTGGCAATGCCACGCGTAGCATTGAGTTTGCTGTAGGGGTCATCTCCAAATTGCTGCAGTACTGCAAGGACAACAACTACAACTACGTCGAACCCACGCAAGAGTCTGTTGATCAGTGGACGGACCACGTTGTCGAGTGCAGCAAGAGTCAGACCCTTATGAATGAGATTGACAGCTGGATGACTGGTGTCAACAAGAACGTCAAGGGCAAGACGGTCAGAAATGTCGCGAGGTACAGCGGGAGTGCAATCGAGTTCCGTCGTCGGTGTGACGAGGTTAGAAAGTTGGGTTACAAGGGATTTGTGTTTGCGTAGAATTACAGTTAGAGTCGAAGAAAAAATTGTAGCGTTGATTCACGTATTTCCCACGGCATCTTTTGGTTCGAATTAATTCTCTTGCCTAAAACTGTGATCGATACTCCGGCGGAGAAGAGAAGAATCATCACCATAGGCGATGGCATCACATCAACGACACGTGGATGTCTACGGTTCTGATAGACCTTCTCAAGCATGCTGCATCGGACTACCAATTTAATAACTTGGTGTAGCTCTATTGGAGTCGGCAACTGCGTGGAAAACTGCCGTTGACGCGCGTATCTCGACGCGGAGATACACGATAACCCCTCCTTGATCTCGAATCGCAGCGACATCCCGCCATGCTCACGGTCTTGCCGCTCCATCTCCGATCCTAAGCGTATCTCGCCAATCTACACAGAGTACGCCACACGGTGCCGCATGACCCCTCCTGACTGATGAGGAAAGTTTTGACAGAGATCTGGTGTGTGGGGGCGATAGCCACTAACGAAGTAGGCAAGCCTCTCCAGATCACCCGGATCTCGGCCGCGATACCGACGTGGGGGATGATATTGATCATTAAACGTGGAATCCGGGGTTATTATATATGTCCGTTGCTGTGTTGCTTGCTAGATATCATTCAGCATCTCGGTCACTCTACTTCACCTCTAATTCTGCATAACAGTACTCATTCTCCCTCATCTACATCATTACCACTCTTCCTTACCATCTCGACATTGTCAGTACAACACAAAATGGACGTTCCCGGCTTCGCATTGGTCACCGGAGGCGCCTCTGGTATTGGACGAGCATGTGCCAAGGCCTTTGCAAGGGAGGGTTCAGCAGGACTCTGCCTCATCGATCTCAACCAGGAAGCCTTGGAGGCTGTCAAGGCCGAGATTGAAGAGGAGCTCAAGTCAAAGGGCAAGACCTGTCCCGTTGAGATTTACCCTTCAGACGTTACAAATGAGGATCGCATCAACCAAGTTGTTGAGGACGTGGCAAAGAAGTTTGGCAGAATTGACTACGTGGTCAACGCCGCGGGCATCGCCATGAAGCATCAGGGTGGAGTTGCTTTCGCTCATACGGCTGACTGGAATCGAGTCGTCAGCATCAACCTTACTGGTACATTCTTTGTGCTAAGAGCTGCTGCGAAGATCATGCTGAAGCAAGAGCCCATCCGGTCATCGATTAATGGCCGAGCTCTTCAGCGTGGATCCATCATCAACTTTTCATCAATCCAGGGTGTTGTTGGCATCCCTCTTTCGACATCTTACACTGCCGCCAAGCACGCTATCATCGGCCTTACTCGATCAGCGTCTGAGGATTACGCCAAGGAAGGACTGCGAATCAATGCCATCTGTCCGGGATATACAGAGACACCAATGACGACAAAGAACCCAGAGGTGCTGAAGGCAATGGAAGAGCGGATATCGACTGCAGTCCCAATGCAGCGCATGGGGGCTCCCGAAGAGATTGCTGATGGTGTTCTCTATTTGGCTGGAGGAAGAAGCTCTTTCGTTACAGGATCGGCGTTGGTGGTTGATGGAGGTTACACCCAAAGGTAAAGGACTTTCTGGGTTTGTACTTGTCTCGGTGAGCGCGAAAGAGATTGCTAGCATGATACATTCCTTTACACGTTTGGCTTTAGATGTATCCGCGACCAGGCTAATGGGCTGCCAGGTTGAGGTTCCAAACAAAGTATAGGCCTACCAGCTTTCGAGAGCTAGACGAGAGGAAGACCAAGAAGACCAAGAAGAGAAATAATAAATTGATGTGACGGTTACCATCTTTGTTTGTGACACGCCGTGTGAGGGTGATGGGAGTGTGTTCTGTGCGCTTGAGATCGGCGAGTATTGATCAAGAGGTCTAATGAGCGGAAGGCCTGAGTACTGTGAATTAGAAACATAAGCTCCAATTGGTGAAATGAAATCGCTTCAAAGCTGTATCAATGCCTGCGTGACACTGTTTTGATGCACCAATGCGTGTCGAGCCTTTGATCTGTAGCAGCGTGGCTGAATACTCACGTTTAAAGGATATTTTTGAGGCTCAGATGGGCCATGGAATTAATCTTCATAACTTAGCCTACTCTTAAGGATGACTGGGGTTCTGAGGGCAAAGGGTCGCAACCTGCAAGTCATCGCCGTGGACGAAGACAAGGCGAGGGTCAGGGATCTCCTAACCCCTTCACCACGGATCACCAGGACTGGACTACGAGACCGAGGTGAGATCAACTGCTTAGTCGTGACTCAAAAGTTTAAGGTCAACCTCGGTGTAGAAAGAATCGCCTGCTTGGTTTATTAAGTCGCGCCTGATTCTGGACAACTCTCCCATTATCTTATCTCATCCGTCGAGGGCCTGTCGCGGATCAAGTCTCACGAACTCTGGATCCCAGAGAGAAAAGACCAATCAAAACTTGAGCAATAATCACCGTCACGCCCTGAACATGTCGACAGGTCAACATTGACAATAGGGCGCAACTGACCCACCCGCCATTTGGGTCAAGCGGAAAGTAACACAGGGGTGAAAGAAAACAGGGCCGGCTCTCACACAGATTATCTGCGGAACGCGGAGTCTCATTATTCTTTCACACATAAAAGAAGTGAGATCGTGGCCTGTTGGGGAGGCATTTCCCTGGGGCGGCTCCCCTAGAACCAGCGCTTAGTCTTCAAGGTCAAAACCGGAGCGATGTGCTAGCAGTAGGGCTGGACCTGCCTTGCAACAAGCTTGGGGATGGAGCTCTAGCTGATAGAAGGGTACTGCCTATGCTTACTCAGAGTAAGATGCCCTGGTACTCGCGCATTTGCGCTCATCCAAAGCGCCCTGTTTGACGATAAGGCGTAGCATTTAGAGTCGCAGGCCTCCTGTACTCTTTATAAAACGGCCCCCCAAGAAAATGCCATCAGGAAAAGAATTTTCACCATTTTTCATCTTGACTCACCTCAATTAAATGTAATCCTGAAAATGCGCCGCTCCCGCATTTAAAGCATCCATCTAAGTTGCTTGGTCTCGATACAGTTATTCCAGCTTGTCGTGGCTGACAGTGGGTTTGTGCCACAGACAGAGAGAATGAAGACCGAAAAGCTAGGATAGCGCCATCATGCTGAACACCGTAGTAACACTGCACAGTTAATATTCGGAATTTAACTATGGAGGCATTGCCTTGGGACATTCACATAATCTCCTTTCCAAGCCGAGTATCTTGGATTGCTGGTCAGGAGACACTGGTGCCATTCTGGTCGATAAAGGATTAGAGTTGGCCGGTCCGGGATTAATCCCTGAATTACGTGAGACAAATCGTCGTCACCCGTGACTCAGCTAAACTAACCACCCACTCCTTGGCAACTTCAAATTGAAACAGGCGCAACGTGCAACCTCTATGGCATTGCTGTGAAAGCTTCTGAGATGGCTGAAAGCACTGGGAGCGGTAAGCTCCGGACTGAGAGAGACTTGACTCATCAAAGAGTGCACGCTCAAGAACCTTTCCGAGGTTTCAGATCGGATTCGCCGGGCCACGACAGCACCAGTGACATGACGACTGATATCTCGTCCATGGAGCTATTCACACTTGGTCCTCTTAGTGATGTAGATGGTTTGGATCCTTTTATTGGCGCACGCAATTTCCCCAAGTCTGTCACTACCCTATCATGTGTGATGAAGAGCTCACGTATGATCTTAGTGGTGAACTCGACGACAGCAACATGTCCACTGAAGAACAGGATTTGCAACGAGCAACCTCTCAAGACCTTTGTCTGGACAAAACTACAGGAAAGGTGGCACTGACTAATGGATCCGAGTCTCCAACTCAGCATGCCTTGGCTTCAGACAAGAGGACTATCCCATCCCTGGGGCCCAAGGTCGGCACACGGTTCTCTCGTGAAGCACTAAAAATTCTGAAGCAATGGTTTGACGCTCATAGCCATGATCCATATCCAGATGATCAGACAAAGGAAGCACTCCAGCATTTGACAGGTCTGAACAAAACTCAACTCGCCAACTGGCTAGCTAATGCACGCCGGCGGCATAAGGGATCAGCCACAGCTCAATGTACACCGCCATCGTTTGATCATGCCCCCAACCAACCAATCGACATTCCAAGAGCGGGAACTCCCATACCTCGGTCAGACTCCGGAGGTGGAATAAATCCAATGCAGAGATGGGTAGACTCGCCTCCTGAAGAAGAGCCAGCTCCTATTTCGGCCATCGTGCGTGCAATATCAACGAGCCCTTCAGGTTGGTGTTCTGTACTATGTTTCTTCGTTTGCCTAATCGACCTCAGATCTCTCCGAGGACAAGCGATCCAAACAACGGGACAATGCATACATTCCGGTGCTCTATCCATCTTCCATGAGCAGTGCAGGTACATCCAGTGGTGGTTCAAGCTCATCCGCCTACTCTGCCAACTCCGAAAGACACGAGAGATTTAGTAGAAGCCGCCTAAGACGGAGAAAAAGAGTTCCAAGGAAGAAGGGACCGCCCAAGCCGACGCCATTCGAGTGTACTTTTTGCACGGAGAGATTTCATAAGAAACACGACTGGCAACGTCATGAAAATTCTGTCCACCTGGGGCTCGAGAGGTGGATATGCTCACCAGAAGAACCAAGAGCCATCCATCCTGACAGCGGCAAGCTTTGTTGTGTATTTTGCAGCCAAGATGATCCGGACGACGAGCATATTAAGAGCCATAATCCCTCGGCTTGCCAAGAACGTGCCTTTAACCGAAAGGATCATCTGAAGCAACATCTCAGACTGGTTCATGGCGCCGGGTTTGTTGCGTGGTCCATGAACCCCTGGAGAGTCTCGATATCCCAAATACGATCTCGGTGTGGACTATGTAACAGCTCGATTAACACTTGGCAAGAGCGGGTATATCATCTAGCAGATCACTTCAAAATGGGACATACAATGGCAAGTTGGAAAGGGGACTGGGGCTTTGATAGCTCAATTCTCGAGATGGTCGAAAACGCGATCCCACCTTGTGAGTGGCTCGGAAGGCGAAGTTGCGTGTTATTGACGAATTGGTAGATCTCATTAGCACGGAGAGAAGCTCTCCCTTCCCTTTTAGGGGTAGTGGCACCGCAGCCAACTCTCCTCGGACGGCATATGAGCTCTTGAGCTTAGAGTTGATGCACTTTATGGAGAATCACTACGAAGAAACTGGGGCACTTCCAGGGAATGATGATATACAGCTCGAGGCTTGTCGAATTATCTTTGCATCCGAGGTCTTGTCGTCCATGGAAGAACTTGAAGCGAACCCACCCGCGTCTTGGCTACGAGACATCATCACTTCAAATCCCAGCCTGTCCCAGCAGGCGCTGTTTGGACCTATCCGATCACGACGAGAGAATAAGCTTTCGTCTCTGGAAATCAAGGGGAAGAAGAACCTCTTTGAGGGCTGTCCCCTAGAGGCTGAATTACGCAGGTTTGTTGAAACCAAGCAGTTGTTAGGCCAAACGACCATCGAGAATGACGAGTTGCAACATGAGGCTTGTCGAGTGGTCAAGGCGACAGAGACTGTCGCCTCAAAACAGTCATATGACCTAGTGGCTAATTGGTTGGTCAAGATGATTCTTGAGTCCAGTCACTGGTTAGGTGGCTTTAGGCAACGCGTGTATCTTCCACCTGCGGAATCACCAGGATCGTCGAGCCAGCCGCTGATGCTCTCTACCGATGGCCTTCTACGAGAGTCGAACCAATGCATTTTGACAGATAGCAACGAAGGTGTTGCGCCAACCTTCATGTCCGAATCTAGGACTGGCCAACCATTCTGGACTGAAACAAGTCCTTACATGCTCAATGACTCCAATTTTCACGAGCGTTTGGGAAAGGAATTACGTCGTTGGGTATCTTCAACCATGTCTCCACGAAACCCTCAATGTCATATCCCAACAGACGAAGAACTGCGGCATCAAGCACGCTGGATAGCATACGGGGAGTAAGTACTGGCGGTGTCATGCGGTGGACTGTACTGACTAAACACAGTGATGACCCATGGAACCAAACGCATGCAGACAATCCCGAATGGCTAGAAAGATTTAAGCAGAGTGTCGGGATTCCCTAATACTTTGTTTGGTTGCCTGGGAGGCAAAGCCACCAAAGTGATGGTGTCGTTGAGAGCGACAGAGTAGAGCACAAGGCCCGTATCCAATGAACGGATGCAATGCTGTAAAAGCCGAGCACGCAACATGTTGTGTTTAATTATACCCTACATACTCTGATATTGCTTCTGTCATTGTGATATGGTTAGGCGAGTAGAGGCGGCCGCTTACTAGTAATGAACGCGGTGTGCAAATTTAGTGTTGAGCGGAACGCTTAAGATAATACCACCATGAAGCAGATTACATTAAACAGGTAAATTTTCATCTCACGGACAAAGGATTCATGCGGTAGATCACCAACTAAAACTCTTTCAATCTCCACTAAGAGTGGTCTCTAGATCTGTGATTCACAGCACTGATGGATCTCCATTCTGACATCGTTTTCAAGCTGTGACCCACCGTCTATTTCTTCACGCACATCAATTGCATCTGATCTTCAGTGCGCACCCCTTCTCCAACTCCTCTCTTACACCTTGCACCTCTGGCTCTTCCATCTGCAACACCAACCACACAACTCCATCCTCACCGCAAGGTAACAACAAAAATCATTTCCGCACATATTCCTGCTAACAGTCTTTCATGACAGGTTCATCATGCCACCCAAGAGAGCTTCGACGGAGAGCTCGGAGGGCTCGCGCAAGGCCGCCAAGACGACCAACAGCGCCAACGACAGCGCCAACCACGCTGACCGCCAAGAGCTCACCCGAAGCCTCGCAGCCAAAGGAATCGGAATCTCCAGCGACGACGCGGTCGTTAGACGAGAGAATGAGGTTGACACTGCCAGTGTTGCGCTCGAATTGGCGAGTGTTCTGAAGACTAAAGCCGAGTATCCCAACAGAACGTACAAGGCACTCACAAGAATCGCGTTTCAAGTGATTGGAAGGGACTCTGCGGACCACAGTGAGCTAGTCGACAAGATCATTGAACGAATGAAGAGCACGCACCTTCTCGAAAGGACCTTTGGGCAATGGAGTGGCCACAGGAAGACCTGCGACCTTCTCAGAACAGCGAGTACAATGTGCAAGACTTGGAGAAACTACATATTTGTACCAGCCGCACAGTACACTATTCCTCCATTTATCGCTCTCTACATCTTGAAGAGCTATTGTGAGGCGAGAGGAGATAACTCCAGGCTCATTGCACGCCACAACGCCTTTCGCTACCTCGGCCGCTCCATCGACAAGTGGGAGTCAATGAAAGATTACCAGATCATGCTCATTGGACGGCGACCCAACGACGAACCATTCGACCCTACCGATGTTGCCATGCCCGGGTCAATTATCCCGGGCCCAGGCTTGGTCAGCACACCCAATCTCATGGCGTTGGCCCCTTATCCCTCTTCGACAAGCTTCATCTCCGTTAGCAAGGAGGTCACCAGTGAGGATTGGGTCTCCATCAATCGGGAATGGCTTGAAAAACTGGGGGACCGTCGCGTCGATGGTGCTAGCTTTAAAGACAAGGTCGAGCAGCACGTCACGATGCAAACAGCTCCTCTGATCCCAGAGATGTACCGGGACAAACTGTGGGCTTGGTTTGGTGAGTTCAACAAGGAAGGTCGAAAGTTGATTGAAGTGGATTTCCAGCCATCGGTCCAGATCAAGACCGAGGTCGAGAGTCTCATCCGGTCAGACGATCCGACGGTGACTGCTCTCCGTCGAATCGAACAACTTCTGAAGGAACTTCCGGATAGCTGCATCCATGATACCCTTGCAATCAAAGAGCAGATAAACCGACTTTTCTCTTACCGGGAAGCTGAGAATTCTGACAGCCGGAGATGGAAGAGCGAGGTTCAGCAGGCGTCACGCGCTATGGTCGAAGCGGCAAGCAAGCTCCCCATTTTGGAAGCGTCCGTCATGAATTCGATGATCCAGCGAGTCGAAAAGCACCGAAAAGAGGTGATTGAGGAACTGGAGAAGGAGGTCAACGAGAAATGGGATGCCATCGATATCTCTGGAGCTGTCTCTCCAGAGAATGCTGCTGAGCTCATGGTCGAACTCAAGGAGGATTTCAACATGACTGATGACGACATCAGAGACTGGATCCAGTTAGGTGAAGGTATCCGAGGGATGAAAGACTCCCCCAACGATCCCTTGACCTTTTCCCGTTTCAAGAAGATTGCGATGTCGGTTGGGGGCAACGCCTTGCTGAGCCTTGTTGGCTATGATCAGAAGCAGGCACCCACTGACTTGGAGGGATCTGTGTAGTGCACTGGGTGGATTAGAAGGGTATGTTGATGGCCGTTTCCGCCGACACGGCAGACGGTAGTGAACAGGCTGGACTGGAAGTTGGTAAAGGAGTGGATGCATACTTTGGAGCCAAGAGACCACGTTAGATTTATCTCAAAGCATCGAGGGTATTGGTGAGCATCAGCGGTTTTCCAGCCCATTTTGAAGTGGAAAATTATGTTTGTGATGTCGCATACAACTAAACACACCGCGTCAACTATTTACTTTCTTCACGGGCTGTTAAATTGAGACATGATTTCTAGGTCATGTGCATCAAAGGGGATTCGATATGTCACTTGGAAGCAAATTTGCTGAATAATGTTAATGCTGTAGCTCGTACGATGGAACTCATGATCCATGCGGGATTCTCAAGTTCCCAGACTCTTCGTAACCCCGATTGACCATCTAAAACGTTGCCGGTACTCTGTCGCACCCGCTGGCAAGGTTGAATTGAACTATTGGGCGCCCTCAACAACCCTGCAAACTCTAGACGTTGGCAATCTCCTGGTTCCTCAGCCCCAGGAGCGAAACGCAACAGCATCCTTTCTCAATCTACCCACCCCAAACCTCCTGATGTGGACACTGTTACAAATTCCTCACAGCATGATCAACGGCATATTTATACCCATCCGCCCCAAACCCCATAATCACCGCCGCCGCCTTATCGCTAAGGTAGCTGTGATGCCGAAACTTCTCCCTTGTGTGCGTATTGCTAATGTGTAACTCAATGAATGGAATATCTACCCCGGCTAGGGCATCCCGGATGGCGACGCTTGTGTGCGTGTATCCAGCAGGGTTGATGATTATAACGTTGATCTTGCCCCTCGCTTCATGAATGCGGTCGATGATGGCGCCCTCTGTATTGGACTGGAAGGACTGCAACTCGGCTCCTAGGGACTGGGCGTGCTCCTTACAGCTTGCCTCGACGTCCTTCAGGGTGGTGTGACCGTAAATATGGGGTTCGCGGGTGCCCAGGAGGTTGAGGTTGGGCCCGTTGATTAGGAGGATGGATTGACCCATGGTTGTAGTAAAATGCTTCGGCAGATAATAGCAGATAATGGCAAGTTAGATATCAATGGGATGAAGAAGCTAAGCTGACTTGTAGACCCCGGAATGTGACAGGAGCATTTCACCTGTGACTGCTTTGCCATTTCTAACCCTCTCTGAGATCTTAGTTGAGCGGCTAAGATCTCTGCCGTTTCGGCCTCACTGGGTCCACGGCAGTATTTTTGCCGCGAGATCGGGATCACAAGCACAGGGGTATTGCATTTTCCGCTATGCCATCATTGGATGCTCGGAACCTAAATACTACCTTTTGCATACCTCCTCGGGATCTTTTCCGTTGAAGCCGAGGCTGTAGATGAGGTTTGCGTCTTCGAAAAATTTTGAGCCACAGCTTCTCGTTGCTACATAGGCAAGACGTACTTATTCTTTTCGTAATACTTTTCCAAGACACTCTGACGTCTTAATTACGTCTCAATCGTTCATCATGCTTGACTTGCACAGCCTCCCCATTGGCTCAAGACCTTCCGCCGCCATCCGCAATAATGGGCCAGACCATCTTGTACTGGAGCGACTAAAGCTCCGAGAGCTCGCCGAGGGCTGGCCATCATACAGGCAAGGCGACCCCATCACCAACAGAATCACCAATAATGACGTGCTCCCATAGAGACTCCTGCGAGTGGGAAAACTTTGAATCGATCTTCCACCCCGGTGCTCACGTTTACACCACATGGTCCGGCCGCGTCCCCTACCAGGATTTTATCGCCGCTTCCAAGGCAGGTATGGACAAGGGTGCCTTTATAATGCACCGGTGCCACGGCACGAGCACCGACATTGACGCCGAGGGGACCCGAGCGGTCACCAAGCTCAAGGCGACAATCACCCAACGCTTCAAGGTCGACGGCGCAGAGTTTGATGTTGAGGCCGACTGCCGCTTCTGCTTCTTTTTTGAGAAGGTAGGCTCCCGTTGGGGCGCCCAGCTCGTGCGGCACTGGTACGAGAAGGATAAGATGATTCCGGCGAACCCGGCGAGATTCCCGGCGGTAGACGAGGAGAGGTTAAAGGGGTACCCGCCTGGGTATAGGTATCTTGCATACTGGCAGGAGGCTACGATGGGGGTCAAGGTGTTGTTGGATATGCCGGGGCATAGACGTCATGTTGGGACGCCGAATCTAGAGAAGCATGATTTGCTGTACTGGCAGGCGAAGCAGTGGCTGGAAGGGGAGCAAATTGAGATTTAGAATGGCCATTAAACATGATAAGGTCCCTAAGTTGTAGTTCTCTGATCCAAATATTTCATCTGAATATCGACAATTGAATTCATAATTTTAGGGTTGCAACGATACAGTGGCTGGGATGGAGGGGGGCCATGAGGTTGAGAGTGTCTACCCCTGGACTTGAGCCAGCGTGTGAAGCGACAATTCGTATATTCTTGGGGATCTCCGTTCTGAGTAATCGCCATATCTGCAAATAAAACTCTAAAACGTCAAATTGAAACCTCTATTCTAAATATTCGCCCTCAGCTTAGCCTGCATCGCTGCCCTCATCACCTTCACTGGAGCCGGCTTTCCCGTCCATAGCTCAAACTGCGCATACGCCTGCTCCTCCAACACATCAACCCCCTTGTAGATCTTCCACCCCGGGTGTCCTCTCGCCACCGTCATCAACCCCGTCACCTGCGGCCTATACGCCATCTCTACCAGTACTCCCTCCTCGGCCTCGAACAGCCCGCTGGGTATCTTGTCCTCTCCAAGATCATCCGCGGGCACGCACCCTACAATGACTCTTATAGCTACACCCTCAACCACGGCGGCCTCCTCTAGAGACGAGAAGGTTCGAGTCCGTAGCCCAGGGAACTGAGAGGCTACGTCCTCCGCCTTCGAGAGCGTCCTGTTGACGATGATGAGCTCCTGTATTCCTATGGTCTGGACAGCAAAGCATGCTGCCCTGGCAGCTCCTCCTGCACCGAGCACCAAAGCTGCAAACGACTGCAGATCTTGGACGCCTGCTTTCTCAACACATCTCTTGATGCCGATCCAATCTGTATTATCTCCGTGCAGCATGCTCTTCCCCTCCAACTGTTTGAGAACCACGGTGTTGATAGCCCCGATCTTGTCCCCCAGAGGGGAGACTGAATCCAGAAGGCTGCCGATCTGAAGCTTGTGTGGGAAAGTTACTGAAGCGCCGCCAAAGTCTGGGCGACTGAGGATCTGCTTCACAGTCTCGTCGACTTGTTCGCTTTCGTGGATCTGGTACTGATGTGGCAGGTTGACGGCTTGGAATCCGGCGTTGTGGAGTGCGGGGGATAAAGAGTGGGAGATTTTGTAGCCAAAGATGTAGAACTGCTTTGCTGATTCGACAGCCTGGATTTCTGATTGTGTGGCCTCAGAGTTCGTCACAGAGTCATCCTGAAGACCGAGCTTGCTCGACTGCGTGGGAGTATCAAGACCCATGTTGTGCAGGGTGACAATAGCCAAAGGATTGAGAATAAGCAAGCAGGTGAGATCCTAAGACGTGGAGATTAAATTGGTCCATTTCCAGTCTAACGTGGTCAGTCACGGCGTCAATCTGGACCGAGGGCAGTGGGAAAGACCTTTGCCGCTCCGGAACTGGCCTAACTCACGCTTTTACGATCCCACGCCTGTATCTCCTCACGCAGCGTAGACTATTTCACTATTATCAAAGCATAACTTTTTCAGTCTCAAGTTTAAAGATCTACACTGCTTACAAGAATGCTCCCGTACACTCACGAGCTATGATTTATGGCTCCCATGCCTTATGACGCTTTAGAAGACATCTCTCTACTTCTCCTCTCATCGTACGCTCGGAATACCGCATCCCGCATCAGCGTCTCAGGAGCCCGCCTCATTGTAAACATCTCAAATTGCATCATGCCCTGTTCTGGTAGAACCTGAAGACCATCTACAGCTATCCATCCCCGATCACTCATATCCCGGACTTGCCTTAGCAATGGGGTCTCCAGCGGTGTGTAGGAGAGCTGTAAGAACACTGTCAGTTAAACACACATGTAGCATTAGAGACCTTAAACATTACCTCAATCACAACTCCGCCAGTCGGGCTTGCAAGCCAGTCGGGCGGGATGCTCGTGTTGACAGAGCATGTCCCGTCAAGATCCCGGGTAGCGACGCATGATACAACAATAGTCGGGGGGTTCGAATCTTCCGGCCAGGCCTCGTCTTTTGAGCTAATAACCTTGAATGTGGGGTTTGCGCCGTAGTCCGGGCTCTCGATGTTTCTGCCTCTCCCACAGTGATCCATGTCATCCTGGCTGTCACTCCGGTAAGATCTGCCATCAAACTGTTTCACAAGCTCCTCTGCCCTCTGGACGGTGCGGTTGTGAACAAATATGGTCCCGACTCCAAGCCGAATTAGCGCGTATGTCGCTGCACGAGCCATTCCTCCTGCACCCACGATGAGAGCTGTTGTCCGGCGCTTGACAGCGTTGATGGGAGACAGATTCCGGCAAACGCAAGTCTGAATACCAATCCAATCTGTATTTTCTCCAAAGAGAGCCACCGCCGGCCCAGCCCTATTCCTATCCAACAGGGAGCCCATGGTCGGCCCCTTCAGCGACAGCAGTGTGTTGACGGCGCCAATGGCCCTGGCCTCACGGCTCATAAAGTCCACCAGTGGAATCACTTCCCTCTTGAACGGCGACGTGATACTCGCTCCTCCAAAGTTAGGGTCGCTGGCCAATTTCCTAAGCTCATTTAGAGAGTCGTGGGAAAAGACATGGTAGCGGTGCGGCATGCCAAGCAGCTTGAACGCGGCGTTGTGCATAGCGGGCGAGAGACTCTGAGAGACGTTGTTTCCGTAGATACCAAAGTACTGCGGGTCTAGCAGGAACGACGAGAAGAGCGCTTTTTGGGACTCTTGGACTGTGAGGAGGGAGCTTGATGAACAGTCTGGAGCTATGCTTCGGACGACGGGGTGTGTGACGGGGCTGAGGATCGAGTTGAAGGAGCAGGACATGCGGCCCAGGCGGCCTGTGTTGTATGCTATCACGGGGATTATGCGCTCTTGAGAGGTCTTAACTTGGTGGAGGAAATATTGCACTGTGAAGTTGTCGGCTGTGGAAATGGCCTCCTGGCAGATTCGGACCATGTCGCATCCCAGCTCCTGTGCGCGATGGACCAGATTCCATCGTTCTGGGGAGTTCCAACCCTGGGTAGAAGGGCTGGGCTCTGTATAGTGTGCTAGTATCTTCGTCCGCCCTTTGCAGACGAGCAAGTGGCGAATCTTGTCTTCGTCGCACTCGAGGTCGACGCAGAGATATTCCGGTGCCAGTCGCA
This sequence comes from Fusarium sp. FW16.1, assembly GCA_017654865.1. Classification (NCBI taxonomy): domain Eukaryota; kingdom Fungi; phylum Ascomycota; class Sordariomycetes; order Hypocreales; family Nectriaceae; genus Fusarium; species Fusarium sp. FW16.1. The sequence continues at coordinate 2,682,353 of JADNRB010000001.1, forward strand.
AACCGTGGTGGAGGAGACTAAAATACGCGTCCTGGCCTATGGCCTCTACGACGTCACCTCGCCAAGAGCAGGAAGCGTCAGTGAGTATATGGTATACCATCGGCAGCCGGATGTTCCTTCGAGCAACGCACATCAGCCGGCTTATCCGGTCTGCCACCACATCGTCAAAGATTGTTCCTTGATTGCGGAGCTCAGACAGAGAGATTGTGAGTTCCAGTGCATCCGCCTCCATATCTACACCGCGAAACTTGGGCCCCAGGGCCTCGAGCGTTGACAGTGGCATCGTCAGGGCGTATGTGAAGCTCCTTGCTTCTGGTGGCAGCGAAGAAAGGCTGTCGTGGGCCCTGTACTTGCAACTCTGGCCATCCCGTCTCATGACCCCGTTAATCAGGTGGAGGAAGTCCTCCTCAACGCTCTTTAGTGCAAGAGACTTCGGAGACTGGTTCCCAGAGAGAGAGGTCGGCTCGGATTCAGAGAGCGACGTGTCCGAGAGATTGTAGAACTCGAAGCTCGACAAGCCCCGGTAAGCCGGCCCTGTCCGACGGATGAGGTTCTTGATAGTCTCCACGTCCCATACTCTCAAGTGTCGTTGAATCTCTTCCGCGTCTCGCACGATGTATATGACAGGATGACTCTTTGAGTATTCTGCGAGCCACTCCTTACCCGTCCCCTCAACAACACCAGGACCGCAGACAATGACGGCGCCCGTCGGATTATTAAAGAGCATGGACCGCATCAGTCGTAGCTCCTCCTGGCGGTATTGGGAGATGCCGTGAGCGGATTTATACGCAGCTCGCGACAGGCCCGTAACTTTGTAGAAATACTGGTCGCCATCGAGGAGTCGGAATCCTAACGCGTTGGAGGCCATGACTGCCAGCGTTGACATGCCGGTTCCTCTCATGCCAACGAGAGCGATAGATGCGCCAGCATCGTATCCAGCCGCGCTACATGTCGGGGATTGAGGACGAGTTGGCGCTCTGGAAGCCGGCGCGCTTGAGGGTCCCGGCTCGCCGATGACGTGGGTTCGGCATGGGGTCGACGGTGAGTTGTCGTGCAATCGCGTAGCTCTACTGGGTGTGGTTGACATTTCTTCGTGAGATCAGCTGGTCAGACTCTTCCTGCCGACGCTTGACAGTCGTTTCACTCTCAGGACACTCTTCTTTGGCGTTTTCTCACTTTTTCAGCGGCTTGTTCCTCGAGACGGTTAACAATACCTGTCAGTCGTCTCGGCCAATCAGCATGAGGCGGCAAAGATCTTTCCCGGACTGACTCGCGGGCAGAGAAACCTCGTCTGAGGCATGAGGTTGGTCTAGGATGCCAATTCCAGCCAAACTTCAAGGTTGTCTGCGATTGTTGCATGAGAAATATCTATCAGGTTGCCAATGGGTTACCTACCTCCAGCATAGTGATGGACCGCCGCGCAGGAAACCGCCCGGGCACACCAGTCGACCGTTCCGCACAGCGACGTTCAAAAAGAAGCAGGACTGAGGCCGAAGACTCGGACGAAGGGTCCTACGGCAAAGTTCGTCACCGCGTCAGTAGGGCCTGCAATGAGTGTAGGAGACGAAAGGACCGCTGCGACGGCCAGCGTCCAGCATGCACGTCGTGCGTTGCCGGGTCCAGGGCTTGCAGCTACGGAGGACCGTCCAAGAAACGAGGACTGCGGACGGGATATGTCAGAGCGCTTGAGATTCTGCTAGGGCTGATCTTCAGTACGGTTGAGGAGAGCGAAAGCTGGATATGCGGCCTCTTGCAGGGCAATGACAAGAATGCTACGTTCCGGACTAAAGCTCTGGAGGCGCACGTCTCCAGTGAGAGAGCCTCCGAAATATTACTGGAAGCCTGGCGGAAGGGCCCAGCTGTGAAGCTAGTTGAGCAGTTTCTGGAAGCACCCGATGGCGACGACGATGGCACAGACTCGACGAAGCACTTTGACGTCAAACTGGCTGAGGCTCTGGCCTTGTCCCACAGAGGGGGAAGTGACAAGCCTTTCGCTGAATCCAACCAGGGAGCTCTCCTGAGCCCGATGAACACCGATACGACTCCAATCGTCACAGTCGCCCTCAGCTCAGACATTCCAAGAGGCGTGGCCAATCCAGCTTTCATCACAGAGCCCATGGAATCGTCACTGAGGGGATCGATTGGTTTGCCGATGGACCCAGCTCTTTCGGTTCCCTCCGATCCGCCCCCTGTGCCTCAGTTGCCGAACCACTGGCCGTATCTCCTAGATCTATACTTTGCAACCACGCACTGCTGGTTTCCCATCTCCCAGAAGCACGAACTTTTACGTACGGCTTACACCCTCTCCAACGCCACTGCCGGCCTGGACTCTGTCTCCCAAGGAGACTCGGCGTTTCTATACTCTGTCCTATTCTATACTTCACACCAGGCCATCATGATCCCGACCTCTCCGAAGCCATTGGAATATCAAGACCCCGTTGCTAAATTCGAAAGTTTAGCACGAGGCAAATTGTTCGATAATCCAAGCGGTTACGACCTTGGCCATCTACGAGCCTTATTGCTGCGATGTCTCCTCAAGATTGACATGGGACTATGGGCTGGAGCATGGGATGACATTGGCCGTGCTGTGTACACTGCTGTCTCAATTGGCCTTATTCCGCAAACCTCAACGACGCCCTCTCTCTACGAGGACGGAGTTAAGCGTACAATGCTAGGTTGCTTCACCTTAGAAGCCCTCGTCAGTGCCCGCTTAAACACCAAACCACACTTCCAGCCCTCGGATATCAAATCCATCGGCAAGCTGCAAATCGACGGCCTCGAAGAGTGGGAACCCTGGCAACCACAAGTTCAACTCGTGGGTAATAGGTCGTCCGTCCAGACTGGACCCCTCCCGCATACCCCTGGACATGTCATCAGCACATTTAATTCTCTTCTGGAAGTCATGGCCCTTCTCACCGACGACATCCATGACCGCAAAGGGGATGTTTCAGACAAGAGACGGCACGAAAGGCTTGAAAAGTTGCGGCGGGAACTAGAGAGCCTGCATGATTTGCCTACAGGAGTTAGCATGCCACCGCAAGCCTTAAGTCTCCTGGCTGCCAATGTTGCTGTTTTTGAAGCCCCAGCGGCCGAGCAGGCGTTAGTCTCAGGGGCAGTTCCAGACCATCTTAGAAGTTGCTGGAAGCACATGAGACGACTCGTCAACGTTTTGGAAGAGCGCACCCAAGTAATGGGGCGGTGCTCAATTCCCCCGATAGTAGAGGTCTTCGTCGCATTACTCGGGGAGTCACTCGAGCGACGCATCAACAATGGAGCTGACCATGAGGTCCAGTGCCTAGCAGATTCAATATCCAAATGGCTAGCTACATGGAGTGACGCCAAATCTAACACAAGTCTCGGCCCCAGCAGCGATTCAGACCCTCACAGCTCTATCAATGGAGAAAGCGATTCCTTCGATGCACCCCAGGCTCCAGCTTTACATAGGAACATTGTAATAGCGGAAGCCATACCTTTTGAAACACCCTCAACTAAGCAAGCTTCTGACATGCTTTTGGATGATCCAAATCCTCAACCACCCGTTCAACTACCGTCACGCCAGGCAAACCGATTACAAGGAGCAGACAAACCTGCCACCTTCCATCCAGGCGTAAATCTCGAACCGCTGGCAGAATATTTAGAAGACCTGGATGGTGACGGCTTGTTTGATAGTCTTGCCACATTAGACTCGGCTGACTGGTGAGTTTCACTTTCGATGCCCTCCCTGATGGCCAACTAACTTCTTAGGCTCGCCAACCCTCCCGAGTTCATGCAGCATCTTGGGATTCTAGGGGATCCACCGTCAGATTTAGGGAGTATCTTTGATACGGAACCTTGAACACAAAATTGGAGTTTAGGATGGAGCGATTTGCAGGGAAATGTACATAAATCAGTCGTCGTTGGTGCAACGGCCATGGAGAATCCCACGGAGAAAATGCCGTCCACAGAGCGCGATAAAATGGCCATTCAACACATGATCAAGGCTACAGCGACTCTCTACTCGCTAGAAGTACTCTGATATGGGACAGCATGGTGGCGGGCAGAGGCCCAATTTTCCCGGAACAGGATTTTGCCGCCAGCCCTTAATGGCCGGCAAGTCAACACATGCACCGTAGCTTTTACAATATCATCCTCAACGTTGTTCTTATCATTGATTTGGGAGTTCTATTTGTTTGAATACACAATTGCCCAGAATCTAACACAACTATGACTGTCTTCCGTCCCGCTCTTCTCTCCGCCTCCCTCGGCCGAGCATGGCTCCACGACTTCACAAAAAAGGCCCAGCAAGCAGCCGAGGCTGGCTTTGAAGGAATCGAGATCTTTTACGAGGACCTCGAGTATCAGGCTAAGCAGCTTAGCAACATTGAAGCTCCGACCAATGATCATCTCCTTGATGCAGCTTTGCACATGCGCAAGGTCACAGACGGCCTCAACCTCCAGGTCATCGGCCTCCAGCCCTTCCTCTTCTACGAGGGCCTACTCGATCGCGAGCAGCATGCCCGGCTCATCGAGAAAGCCAAGCTGTGGTTCAAGATCGCCGCGCTACTCGGGACAAACACCATCCAGATCCCGGCCAATTTCCTACCAGCCGACAAGTTGACGGGGGATATGGACGTCATTGTAGGAGACATGCTGAAGCTCGCAGACATGGGGCTGAAAGAGAATCCACCCATTCGCTTTGCCTACGAGAGTCTTTGCTGGAGCACGCATATCGACACGTGGGAGAAGTCGTGGGAGGTGGTTAAACAAGTCGATAGGCCAAACTTTGGTCTTTGCCTCGACACGTTCAACATCGCCGGTCGGGTGTGGGCAGATCCGGCGTCTCCGACGGGCAAGACGCCCAATGCAGAGGCGGACTTGAAGGAGTCTATGGATAGGCTTCTCCGAGACGTTGATCTCGAAAAGGTGTTTTACATCCAGGTTGTCGACGCGGAAAAGATGGACTCCCCGCTTGTGAAGGGACACCCGTACCATGTAGACGGCAACCCGCCGAGAATGAACTGGTCGAGGAACGCCAGAGCGTACATATACGAGACTGACCGGGAGGCATATTTGCCTGTTGAAGATATCGCGCGGGTGCTCATTGAGGGATTGGGATACAAGGGATTTGTCTCGATGGAGCTCTTCTCGAGGACCATGGCTGAGGAGGGAGAGGATGTGCCAAGGCAGCATGCCCAGAGGGGAATTGCAGCGTGGAAGAAGTTTACTGAACGTCTGGGCCTGAACTAGGGATTGAAGCTGACATGTCTCAACTGTATTATCAAAAAGCACATCAACCTTCGATCTTCTGGTTCAGTTAGCCCATCAAGGGCCGGGCTTCAACTATAATAAAGAACACATTGTCAAGCAGATCAACCGCCAATCCTGGTTTAATATCAGTCTCTAATGAGGGCTAGAAGTTGATTGCCGCACTCTTCTCCGCCGCTTCCAACAGGGCCTTCCACGCCCCATCCTTGTCCAGCTTCTCAACCCTCTCATCCCCAGCCCACAGCCTCCACTGCTCTTCAATCTGATACCCGATGACATGCGTCCCCTCCACAGCCGGCCACCCCGTCTCTTCGGCGAGCTTGATCATCCTCGTCCGCCTCGGCTTAAAGCACATGTCCAACAACATGCCCTTTTCGGGCCGCGACAGAAATTCCTCCAACGACGCCTTCACAGCCAACTCGTCTGGTGTCCTTGGCTCTAAATCCGGCACCGTGCCAACAACATAGTATGGCGTCTCGAGGTTCTTCGCCTCTCCCGCCTTCACGTGGATGATCTTGGGAGCAGGCGATATCCTCTTCGAATCCCTCACTAGATCCACGACCTCTTGATCGTCTCGGTTAAGTACGTAAATCACAGAAGACTTGAAATATGAGCTAAGCGCATACACAGCCGCCCGGCTCGCGCCGCCAGCTCCCACGATTAACGCCGGTTTATTCACGACCGGCGTCCCCGGCTCATCTCCTTTCTCGAGCAGGCAGCCCTTTATGCCCAACCAGTCGGTGTTTGTGCCACGCAGCTTCCGCGGTTCCTCCCAGTCGCGATAGACATTATTGCAGGCACCGATGGTGGCAACCAGCTCGTCGAGGGCGTCGAGGCGGGGGATGACGGTGTTCTTGTATGGCATTGTGACGACGAGGCCAGCCGTGGTGTCTGACCGGGCGAGCTGGATGAGGGCGTCGAGGGTGAGGCACTCCGTGGCGTGAAAAGTCCAGGGGAGGCCGAGGGAGTGTGCGATGTGGTTGTGCATGGGAGGGGCGATGGAATGGCCCACCCCGATACCGACGAGGTGCAGTGTGCGTTGTTCCGGAGCCATGTTGAGATTGTTGAGGGTGGATGGCAATGGGTGTTGTCTGGCCAAGGATGTCATCTGAAAGACATTGTTATATGAGATGAGCCGTAGCTTGCAGCAGGCGGACTATTCCTTTGCCGCCACAAGATGGGTTGGACACACCCGGAGAGATTACCGCCGATCCACTTAGACATGCAGAAACCTGAATCTCCCAACTTCATAAGACTATATTTCACCAAACCCATCACTACCTTCATTAGCGATTAACAGTGAATCGGCGTATCACCCATGGGAGGGAACTTCGGACAGGCATTCTAGTCAAGACCCCAGAAATTTCGGTATTCTTCATTGAACCAATAATGGCAAGGCAAGGCTTACAAATCAGCCCTTGCATCCTCCCCTGCCCACGCCCTCCGGATCACCTCCCTAATGGCCGTCCGCTCAACCTCCCTCGGATTCCAATACGGCTTCGAGATAGCGATATCCGCAGCCTTTTCCACATCACTCTCTTTCATCCCCAACGCCTTCAAACTCCTCTCGACCTTGATCTTTCCCAATAGCACGTTCAATCCTTTGATAGCATCCCCGTTGCTCTCCGGCAGCGCCTCCGCGAGAAGCTTCATCGCCTCCGGCACCTTGGGCGCATTGTAGGACAGTGCATGAGGCAGCACGATGGTGTGAGTCTCTGCATGGGGCAAGTCGAAGCTCCCGCCTAGAGTGTGGCACAGCTTATGGTGCAGCGACATGCCCACGCTTCCGAGGCATGTGCCGCACAGCCAGGCGCCGTAGAGGGCGGAGGAACGAGCAGACTTGGACGTCGGGTCATTAATCAGCTCTGGCAAGGAAGTTGCCAGGGCTTTCACACCCTCTACTGCCAAGAGACTGATGATGGGGTTGCTATTGCGGGCGTAGAGCGCTTCGACTGCATGGGCTATGGCATTGACACCGCTCGTGGCTGTAAGCCCAACAGGCAGAGTCAGCGTCAAGTCGACATCGTAAATAACAACCGTAGGAAGAATCTTGGGGTCTGTTCTAGTCTCCTTCCGACCGTCCGCTGTCTCTCCCAGAATGGGAGTAACCTCGCTGCCAGCGTAGGTCGTGGGAATAGCGATGTGAGGCAGCCCCGTTCGGATGCTGATGGCTTTGCCCAGCCCGATAGTGCTCCCGCCGCCGATGCTGATCAAAGCGTCGGCTTTGGACGAGGTCGCGAGGTCGCAGGCGCGCTGTGTCACGTCGGTGGGAGTGTGCATGCGGGCTTCGCTGAAGACCGCGGCGATTTTCCCTTGGAGGATATTCGAGACATCTTGGGCTTGGGCGGTCTGGTATGGGGTTGAGAGGAGGAGGGGTCGGGATGCGCCGAGCTTGGAGAGCTCCGAAGGGAGCTTCTGGATGGTGCCTGAGCCAAAAATGACACGGGCGGGGTTGGCGTTGTACTCGAAGTCCATTGCAGTCGCTCAGTTAGAGAGATGCAGTATCTTGTTAGATCACCAGCGAGGATCACCAGCGAAGACCACCAGAGTCATGATCAAATCTTATGGCCTTTTACGGCATGGCTTTCAGCCGTCCCTCTAAAAGCACTCCATCGGCTGCTATATCTCCGATGGTCTGCTAAGTCCCGGGACATTTGCCGGGATAACTCTCCATGACATGACCCCGTCGGTTGGTCCCCCATGACATCTACCCCACGTTGAAGCGGCAGATGTCTTAGCCGGTTCGGATCCAAGTCGCTTCGGATGCAAGCCACTTTCCGATCTGAGTCTGACGGATCCGAAGGCATCGGGAATTACACAATTTCGAAAGCACCATTGATGACAATCCGAATACTTCTAGTGGTCCATACCGATATATTGACCTTCAAGAAAACACAGCCTAGCTCAGTCAGCCAGCCAGCAACACCACAATGGACCCCTCATCCGTAGACCTCCCGCCGCTCAAGGACCTCACAATCGACAACATCACAGAAAACGTCCACGCCATCAATTCAAGATGCGATGACCCCCGCATGAGGTTCCTTTTCGAGAAGCTCGTCTCCCACGTCCATGACTTTGCCCGCGAGACGCGCCTCACCACCTCCGAGTGGGAGGCAGCTATTAAGTTCCTCACTCAGGTCGGCCAGATCTGCACCGACGTCCGGCAGGAGTTTATCCTCCTATCTGACATCATCGGGCTCTCCCTACTGGTTGACTCGATTGACCACCCAAAACCCGAAGCGTCCACTGAAGGCACCGTCCTGGGGCCGTTTCACACGCACGAGGCTGAGGACCTGCAGAACGGATCAGCCATCTCGCACGATCCAGACGGTGAGCCTATGCTCGTGGTATGCACGGTCAAGGATACAAGGGGAAATCCGATCCCCAACGTGAAAGTTGATGTGTGGGAGACGGACTCGAAGGGCTTCTATGACGTTCAATATCCGGACCACGATGGGCCGGATGGTCGGGCAGTGGTACGTAGCGATGAGAGCGGCACGTTCTTCTTCAAGGCTATTGTTCCAGTGCCCTATCCTATTCCAAGCGATGGACCTGTTGGGAAGCTACTGAAGAAACTACATCGGCATCCATACCGGCCGAGTCATTTCCATTTTCTCTTTGACAAGCCGGGATACGATCGTCTCATCACGTAGGTTTTCTTCAGCTAATCATTCTAGCCTTTTCTGACAATCCATAGAGCACTGTATCTCCGAGGAGATCCATACGAGAGGTCTGACGCCGTGTTTGGAGTCAAGGAGTCGCTCATTATAGAGCTGAAGAATGTGTCTGATGTGGAAGGGCTAGCGGAGAAGCATGGCGTGGACCCTTCTACCAAGCTGATGAAGTACGACTTTGTACTTGTCACAGACAAGGAAGCGAGCGATCTTCGGGAGCAGAAGGCGATGGAGGTAATGGAGAAGCAGGGGGCTACTGGGATGGTAATCACCAATGGGGTGTTGGTTCCTGATGTTGATTAATGAGATTCATGGCCGGCAGCCGCCTTTGTACCTACAATCCATCAAAGAGTCGTGGCTGAAGAAAGGGGATATGTGACGTTATTGCGTGCGCTCTTGGATTTCATGTTTGACACGTTTGGGAGGACCGAGCGAGGAATAGATATTTGATCCGTAGCACAGAGGTGCTACCAGACTGATAGCACGGTTAAGGATCCGCATATACCATGACCGTATTTGAACAGGGCACGCATGAACAACTAGAAACATCTCGCAGCCTTGGTGCTTCTGGCACTGCTCGGAGCGGCATGTGGATATGGAACATGAGCATAGAAAACGATCTAACAAGCTATATACCTCTCAAATTCAGAGACGGCCATACTTCTGCCGTTCGTACATTCTTCTTCTGTGCAGGCGCCAGACGGGTAACTGTGTTACCAGTGGGTCTTGATGCTATGATGTGTTGACAATGTGTTCTTTGTTATAATTAAAGCCCAGCCCTCGATAAGTTAACTGAGCCCGAAGATCGTTCGATGTGCAGAAATCCAGAGCGGGTACTGGGGTTATTTTTATATGCTTAATTCTACCCGAGCAGGGGCTCAAGCTGGGGTTGGCTAAATACGACATGCGAATCCGACGTGCGATGTGGCAACCCTGCCCCAGGCTCTGGTGGCCTCATGTTGGGCTAACACAGCTCGCCTACTGACCGCGGAGTCGGGTTCACTGTCATGATCCCAGTAAGTCTCGGGCGACTGCCAAAAGGCCGTTAAGGGGCAATTTGGGGTTTAAATACATTCTTAACGGATGTGGCTGCTGTCTCCTGACTTGCACTCCAAGCGCTCTGTGCCTCTTTCACAATCATTTCACTTTCCGAATGGCGTCTCCAAATTCCTCGAGCAAGGTTGATGGTAACCTGTCACGCCACTGTAAGTTTACATCTTGTTTCTTGTTGGTTGTTTTAGTTTATGCATTGTGATGGTGTAGTGGATGCACCATAGGGCTACGGAGAGATCTTCGGTCGATCTCTGCAGGGGCATCGCTAACTAGATCTATAGCTACACCAACCTCCGACGATGAAGCAACTCTCAACCTAGAGACAAAGGCTTCGCGGACTTCAACCGACTCAAAGCAACGAAATGGGCGAGAAGAAGATTTGGAGATGGGCAGGGCTGCCTGTCAGTCAGATTCTCCTTCAGACAACGACAACCAGGAGAAGGAGATCAGGCAATCCGACAGCCGAGACGACTCATCACCGGATGACTCCAACATCGTGTGGTGGGACAGCGATACAGACCCCGAGAACCCGTATCACTGGCCAAAATGGAGAAAGTTGACCAACTGTGGTCTCATCAGTTTGCTCACCCTCATCGAGCCCCTAGCGTCGTCCATCTTCGCGCCCGGTATCCCAGAGCTGATGAGAGACTTTGAGAGCGACAACTCAGAGTTGGGAGCCTTTGTCATGTCGGTATACGTGCTGGGCTTCGCCTTTGGTCCTATGATTCTGGCTCCGTTGTCTGAGATGTGGGGACGTGTGCCTGTGTACCACGTTTGCAATGTCTTCTTCCTGGCCTTTACTATTGCCTGTGCCGTTGCACCCTCTCTGGATGCCCTCATTGTATTTCGTTTCCTCGCCGGAACATTTGGGGCTGCTCCGATGACAAACGGAGGCGGCAGTATCGCCGACATGTTCCCAGCTGAAGAGAGAGCAGGAGTCATGGCAGTCTTCAGCGTTGGCCCTCTAATCGGCCCCATTATCGGCCCAGTCATTGGCGGCTTCTTGACAGATGCAAAAGGCTGGAGATGGGATTTCTGGGTGATCGCTATGGTCAGCGGTGCCATCATGCTCGGCATGTTTGTCACGATGAAGGAGAGTTATGCCCCTGTCATCTTGGAACGAAAGACGATTCGACTTCGCCAAGAAACTGGAAACGACCGTCTACGCTCAAAGTTAGACACTGGACTCACCAAGAACGAGCTTCTCAAGCGATGCATCGTGAGACCCGCCAAGCTATTAGTCTTTTCCCCTATCTGCACCATCTTTGCCGTGTACCTGGCAATCATTTACGGATACCTCTATCTTCTATTTACCTCAGTTCCTTACGTGTTTGAGGAGGCGTATGGCTTCTCGACCAAGACGGTTGGTCTTGTTTATCTCGGTCTTGGTATTGGTAGCTTCGTGGGTATGGGTTGGTTCGCGTTTGACAGCAACAAGGAAGTCAAGAAGCAAATGGCTGTCGACAACTTCAAGCCCGAGTCTCGACTGAAGCTGCTTCCCGCCGCTGCCATCATCTTCCCCATCGGCTTTTTCATCTACGGCTGGACTGCGGACTTTAAGACTCATTGGATGGCTCCCATCATTGGACTGGCCATTATCGGCATTGGTAAGTTCCATTTTTCTCATTTGAGAGCCACAGCTAACCGATTAGGCAATCTTGTCTGTTTCATGGCCATCTGCGTCTATCTCGTCGACGCATACGAAATGTACGCCGCCTCAGCACTCGCAGCCAACACCATCATGAGATCGGTTGCTGGTGCTACTCTCCCCCTGTGCGGCATGAAGATGTACAACGCGATTGGGCTTGGCTGGGGAAACAGCATGCTTGGGTTTATTGCTGTCGCTCTGATCCCTATTCCATTCCTTATCCTGAGATATGGAGAGATGCTGAGGAAGAAGTACGAGATCAGCAACCTCTAAACATCTCCTTGCAACTTATAGAATTACTCCCCTCCCGGAAAAGTTTGGGCTTTTAGAAGGCGTTGGGCATATTTCTTTCAGGAATTAATAAGTATATAGATTGTTTCTATTCATTCATCTATGGGTCCATCTCATCCACATCAATATGTTCCAGTAGAGCCTTTTTAGGCCACGCGATCCATTCATGCCATCTTTCGTCTAATGCACATTCGACAGCAGCCATAACATTACCACTCCATTCTCGATTCATCCAATGGGGGTGCTCAAATGGCCTTGTCAATGCCGCATAATGAGCAAGGATGATGAGCGCAACGTGGTGGTTGTTGCTAATGAGCTCGATGAATACCTGGGTCAAGGACATGGGCCACAACCAGATGCGGCGGGCACGAGCCGACATGGTATCGGTGGTGCAGGCCGTGTGAGTGGTCCTTAATGATTCAATGGCTAGGAGACAGGAAGACTGAACATTAATGACGCTGAATGTAGGGCTCAGTTCCCTAGCAAGGCCGTATAGCTTCTCCATACGGTTCTGGAAGGCACCAGTACGCTTGACTGGCAATGGTTCATTCTGTTCGAGAAGCGGAGCTAGTGGCCCGTCGCGGCTCCATGTCTCCATGGGCTTAAACTCGCAAATGCTCTTGATTCCTTGGAGTAGGATGAATGACTGCGCAATGTCTCTCGGAGCTGGTAGTCCAGAATCCTGGCGGTCGGCGATGGAGCACATGCTGAGAATGAAGACGAATGTAGCAAGGAAGAAGTAGGGTTCAAAGTTATCTTCGTTGATGTCTTGAAGCTTGGTCGCAAAATTTTGCACTGCAAGGCTTTGGTAATGTGATGAGATTAATGTGTATTCTCTGCGTTGATCTGGATGACTTTGGGCATAGTGCATTGCCGATAGCCCAAGCATACCGTGCATGAGAAAGTCCTAATACTATTTGTTAGTATGAATGGCATTGCATACCAGAAAGGGCATCATACATGAGAGAATGCTATCTCGGGTACGACCTTCCTCCAGACATCCTCAGTGGGCGGCTCTTGTGTGAGGATGCTACAAACAACGGTGTCGTAATGATGGAGTAATCGCAAGCTTTGCATCCATGTCGGGGAAGGGTGGCATGATTCATTCTCGGAAGATGTCCCGGGGGATGCAGTCGACAGGCCGGGTTGGGTTGAAAGCAGAGAGGGAGAGTCAAGCGATGTAGGCGGCGACCTCACCTGGTCTATTGGAGATGTCGCGGTCGTAGAACTCTGCTGGGGGCCTTGGGTTAAGCTGCAAACAACGTCGAAACGGACGCAGTTGCGACAAGGGCGCTGCTCGTCACACTAGCCTCTCTCAGTGAGATTCAGCGACCAGCGGTGGGGAGATTCACCTTGACATGCCGTGCCTTGCATCGGAGGCAACCCGTCCGGGATTTTTTATGGCCGAGCCGCTTTGATGGGGGTCGCATTCTCCAAGCGATGCGAGAGATGTTGTCTCCCTTGAACGGTGAGGGCAAGAATGGCGCGAGATCCTCTTGACTTCGTATGGCGAGTGAGTGTCAGCTTTTGGCTCGGAAATCGCTTTCGCATTCCGTAGGTTAATACGACCGGGTTCGGGGGGGACGAATCTTAAGTAGGCCTCTTTACCCTGACCAGGGCCCTTGGCGCGTGGTCCACTCCGTCACTCGTCGTATGAGTCCACGTCTTGTTACCGAGATTCCCTCAGATGGTTTTTTAAGATCAGATTGCCTGCAGTGAGCATCCGTTCTAGAGTTGCCCATGATTCTCACTGGTAATTCTTCTTGACAGAGGGTCAGAAGCAGGATGACAAGCGAATGTCCCGGTACTTCCGGTGGGCAGGTCAAGGTTATTGCATGGGTAAAGACGTGTACTATTGGTCGGGCACTAACAGTAAGTGCCCTTGCTAGGCTCAAATCTTCATGCGCCTGTTAGTACCCTGCCTCAGTTACTTGGTTGTACTAGAGGGCCCGGGAACAAAACTCCCTCCATCGCCAAGCTCGCCGGGTTGCTGCTAGGCCCCGAAAGCCCGAGAGCGAAACCGGGATTGCCAGGGCCTCGTGTTGGTCCATTCCACGTCAGCTTCACAGGGCGGGAATGCAGATGACAGCTCTAACAGATGGCTTCAGAAGAGTCACGTCGCATTGTCGCAAGCCCATGGCGTAACTATAACTATTTTACCCTGCCGCAACCCACCATTCACTACTATACGCGTATTCGTACACTCCAAGCTGATGCAGCAATCTGATGTGGGCTTGTGAGACCCCCAGTCGACTCTGTTCCCCTACATAACAACACATGCTTCTGGACTCGAATTGCCAGGTCTCTCCCTCGATGCCGACTCCGTATCCAGATCGTCCCAGTAAATATAATTCATGAAACCCGTACGGCAAGCCTCGAATGCTTCGCCCATGATCTTCAAGCATTGCTGGTCCTGCTCCGCCAACGCCAGGAGAACGAGCGTGATTCGCTTGTCTGCTGGTGCAGACCTCTCGTACGCATCGATGTACGATCGATTTCTTGCTTTACTAAGACGATCCTCGATCTGGGCAAACACCCACAAAAAGACGACAATCGAAGACAGATTGTTGAAGCTGAGGAGTGGCCGCATGCCTGCAACATCGCTCAGAATGTCGGCTCTGGCGAATTCCAGGAGATCACGGCCAGTGACTTGAGATGCGGTCTTGCGTGCTGCCCCAGTAGCCATGTCTAGGCTGCCAGGCACCATGCTCTGGTACCCTTGTTCCGTGATTGAATCAATGAGGGATTGTGGCACGCTTGCCTCGGTCTTCTTGATATTCGCCAGCTTATCGGCCATCTCCAGGATCGCATTTTCATCAATGCCAGCTGCCTTTGCTCGGAGAAAGAGTGGCGAATCTTTGAGCTGAGACTTTTTCAAAGAAGCGAGTCGACGAAGAAACATGACACTGCCAAAGTGAAGTTCCTCGTCAGGGATCGCGTCTGGATTCCAATCCGCCTTTCGACAGAGCAACAAGGTCGGCTTTTGCTGGAAGAACCGGTTCACACTTGGAATGAGGTGTTTATGCATGTCGTTGGTAAGGCCATGCTCTTTCGTGGTTTGTCGCTTACCTCTCGAAAGCCCAGAGCCCTTTTCTCCGACCTTTCTGAGAAGCGCTTGGCTGAAATCCGAGGTTGGAGCACGCCCATTCGCAAAGAAGGACTCTGTCATTAAGTCGTGGAGTGTCTGGAATAATCCGACAGGGCGTTTCAAGTAACCTTTCTGGACGAGCATGTTGTGCAGGTGAATCAGCAACATCGGCTCGGGAATCTTGTCCCAAAGCGATATACCCATGATGTATGCGAGTTCAAGACCTTCCATGAGACCAACAGCGCAAAGGAAGGGGGAGTACTCCCAAAGCCCGTTTGAGTTGTGATCAGAGAAACGAGACGGCGGTATAGTAGTGAGTCCGGACATGTACTTGCTCTCTCCAAGCCAGTTAACGAAATCCTCCAGTTCCATCTGGAGAAGTGCAAAGATGTTCTTCAATTCGGGGTGGTCGCCGTCCTTTGTAAGGGCCGACTTCACCATGCCCACCGATGCGCAATAGCCTCTTGCAAATCTTTTGCTTTCGCAGTCTAGAAAGAGGTCGACATCGCGTCTGGGTCGAAATCCAGGAACTGGTGCTTCCAAGACGTGGCCTCGCAAAGTACTGAGCTGCCAGCCACGCGAGACTGTCATGGCATCAACGATGCACTGCAACTGAAAGACATGGTGAGGCTGAATCATCTTTCGGGGGTCCGCCCCAGGCTTTTTCATAGCCATGGAGGTGATCTCCCCGGCAAACTAGTTCAATCCGTATAATCTGCGGTGAACTGCCCAAGGACCAGTAGCGGACCAGTCGACTCTCTCATAGACATGCTTCTCCCCCTTCATCGTATTGCGTTGCACAACAATCGCCGAGTACACGGTGATGAGGTCGTACAGCCACTTGATTGTATACGAGCGACGCCAATCAAGTCGCTGCTGCTTTGTCGCTTTACGCAGGTCCAAGTTTGGGTCCCAGTCCGCAATTTTCGCCTGCATCGCTTTGGTGGGCTTTCCGCTTCGGTTGAGCTGGAAGTCGATCACAAAGTCCACAAGATCCTGGTAGGCGTAGATGAGGAACTGCTCCTTGACGTCGACAGCAGTCTCTTCGGGCTTGCTGTGTAGTCTGCCATGAGGGTCAATGGCGTACTTTGCGATGGTAATTTGCCTTGTGCCTTGTCGGGGTCGCCTCGCGTGATCGTTCTCATGATTGTTTCGTACGAGTCATGACCTGGGAAATCGACAAAGATTGCCGAACTTGTCTGTTTGATCATGGAGACGGCCATGTTGGCGACGGCCCCAGACACGGCACCGTTGAGGCCTTGGTACGCAACCTCCCAGAGAGTTTGGTTGTACGCCCTTAGATCAGCCCATTCATTCATGGCCGTGTACACAGCCATCAGATAGTCCGTCATGATCCCGTCGGCGTCCTCAATTATCCGGACGCTTTCCATCGGAATTTCGTCCTTGTCAGCGTCCCCAGTGGTAGGTGTCTTCTTGGTCTTCTTCTGCTTCTTCGATTTTTTGACTTTTTTGCCCTTCTTGGCCTTTCCGGGTTTTCTTGAAATCTTTCGCGAGAGCGGTGGGGTTTGAGCCTCTTCATCTTCTTCGCTCGAGGCTTCGTCCTGAGCCTCGACAGTCAGGTTTCTGAACGTGTTGGTGAAAATGGCATGTTCAACATCCTCGTCTTCTTCAGAGACCTGCTTGCTCTGGTTTTTGCTCTGTCTCTGTCTCCATGAGTCGCCTCCAAGAATAACAAACGCTTGCTGGAGCGTGTCGATAAAGTGTTTGTGAGTTGCATTACTGCGCTTCAGGTCCTCATCCTCATTCGATCCAACGAGCTGGTGAAAGGCGCCGTTTATGGTGGTTCTCGCTGCAATGATTGATCCAAACAGTCGATAGATCGCGTCAGGGACCGGTTCGCCATGTTGTGCGACGAGTTTGGCCATCGTTACGAGGCCGGCCACGGTTGTTTGGCCTGTCGTATTGAGCTCGGTGACAGCTTCATCTTTGGACGATTTGATAATCTGATTGGAAACATTAATCAACCAGTAGAGAAGATACTTTGTATCTCTCTTGTATTCGAGGTAGATGTTGTGTCGCTCCATCTGGATTGAAGAACAAGGCAAGGATCCAGGTTGCAAGGGTGTTTTAAGAGGTGGAGGATGCACCTGGGTGGGCATCACGTGAGCTCAGGTGTCCCCCTCCAAACTCAACTCCAGGGTACCTTCATCATATTCTAATCTTGACAGCTTACAAGACTCCTAGGAGAGGGGGTATCTTGGAAGCTGGTCAGCACATTCTGAGTCGACAATTCCGATGCTTGCTTTGGAGAAGGCTGTTGAGTAGTTGTCATGTCTGAGTGCGTGAAAGTAATCACTGACGGCTCTCTTATGTAGGCTTGTGACGAACGGATACTCTGTTCTCTTATAGCCAAACACGCATTAGTTCAAGTCTCATTGTGTTCGCCATTAGTATTATTCTTCATTGATAAACGTGTTTCTGATATTATTATTAGTGCCCTTTGTTGAATAAGAAGTGTCATTATTATAAACAAACAGGAAAGCGGGTTAAAAAACGTGTGCTGTTTGTCGATTCCTATACAACTTGGGGGTCATCATTGTCTTGAATACCATCAATTACTAGCCTTGATCGTCATTGTTACATACTAGAAATTCCAGCCCTCATTCCGCTGCGGTAATGGTAGTGAACTTCTCTCCGGTGCTCGCTTCCTCGGATCGCCACAATGAAGTGACAGTCTTCCACTGAGTGTAGAATCTCAACCCATCCTTGCCATAAAAGTTGGCAAGACCAGTTCCAGCCACACTTCGCTTGTTTCCAGTGAAGGAAAACATAGGGAGCGGCACAGGGATCGGTACGTTGATTCCGACTTGGCCAGCATCAATCTCTTGCTGGAACAGGGAGGCCTTTGCACCAGAGTTGGTGAAGATGACGGCTCCGTTGCCCCAGGCGTTAGAATTGACCAAGGAAATGCCGTCTTGGAGACTTTCCTCTTCCATGCACAGTAGGACAGGGCCAAAGATCTCTTCCTTATAGCACTCCATGTCTGGACGAACGCCAGCAATGATGGTTGGTCCGACCTAAATTGAGCAAGTTAGTGTGCTGTCATACTATTTTATCACCAATACTTACCCAGTTGCCGTTGGGGAAGCCCTCGGGCTTGTATCCACGTCCATCCAGGACGATTCTTGCCCCCTCCTTCTCGGCACTTGTGATGAGAGCCTCGCATCGCTCTCGGCTTTGGGGAGTGATAACAGGACCAAAGTCAGACTTGGGATCGAAGCCACTTCCGGCGACGTAGGTCTTGGCTTTGTTAACAAGATCTGGCAACCATTCCTTGGCATCTCCAAGCATGACCAACACGCTCAAGGCCATGCATCGCTGCCCAGCAGCTCCAAAAGCGGCCCCTGCGATGGCGTCTAAAGCATGATTCTTGTTGGCGTCAGGGCTTAGAAGCGCATGGTTTTTGGCGCCCAAGTTGGCTTGCACACGCTTGCCGTTGGCGCTTCCCCTCTCATAGATGTATTCACCGGCTTTGTTGGAGCCGACAAAGGAAATGGCCTGGATCTCGGGCTCATCAAGAAGGAAATTGACTGCATCCTTGGCACCGTGGATGACATTGACCACACCAGGTGGGAAGCCGGCTTCTCTGCAAAGCTCTGCAATCATCATGGCAGCCCCTGGGTCACGCTCAGAGGGCTTGACGATGATGCAGTTTCCGGTGACGGTGGCAACAGGCAAACTCCACAGAGGAATCATGGCAGGAAAATTGAATGGGCAGATCGCTGCAACAACTCCCAATGGCTGGCGGTAAGAGCGAGTCTCCATGTCCTTTGCCACCTCGAGCACTTCGCCCGTCAGCTGCGTGGTGATTCCACAGGCTGTTTCGCACACCTGGAGACCACGCAGAACATCGCCTTTAGCATCAGCAAACGTCTTTCCTTGCTCCGTAACAATGCTGGTGGCGAGGTCATCCATATGCTTCCTGACCAAGTGGGTGAGTCGAAACATGATCTGTTGTCTCTTGATAATACTGGTCTTCTTCCAGCCAGGAAATGCGGCCTTGGCGGACCGAACTGCCTCCTTCAACTCATCGTTGGTGCTCTCAGGGACCCGTGTCAAGAGTTCGTTTGTTGCAGGATCGTGCACGTCGATCCATTGTGTCGCGTTGGAGGTCACGAGCTCATTGTCAATGAAGTTTTGCGTTGGCGGCAAGCTGGCAAGCTTCTCATGATTGCCAGGATACGCAAAGGACTTGAAAATAGAGTTGGACTCAGCCATAGTGTCAGCAGAAAATGTAACAAGTTGTAGAATGAGAGGTGTCAAGAGCAGAGTTCAATCAAGAGCCGCGCTGCACGGAGTAGCGGAAACCTTCCTGATGTGATAAACAGGCGGTGGGCTCCGAGCGGTGGACTCCGACTGTCTTACTACCCCGCATCCTTGCTCAAAGCGACTGTCCGTGTGACAAGTGTATGGAGCGGGGCCGATATCCGGCCGCCGGCGAGGGACTTGGGGATGAGATTATCGGAGGCGAGATAGTGAACAGTGGGTTCAACGCGTCAAGATAAGAGCCCCTATGTTCTATTTAGGCAGGAAGATTTCATGATAGCTAGGCTTGGTCTTCCATGGCGGATCATGGCACGTTCCTACATCATGCCTTTCCTGGTGGCAAACCCGTAGATCAAGCGCCGAAGTCGCTGCCAGAATGAACGAGACAGCTAAAGGGGAGGGACATCTGTAGCGACTTGGCTCACTTCCATCTCAACATTTTAAAATGCATCCCTGCGGCACCGTTCACTGCGAATGATTGACTACTTCTATCGGCACGCAATTTGATCTTCATCACCAATATGAATTGACTATAATTAATAGATGAACGAAGTTAAGTCTCTGACTATTTCATCTCATTCCCCAACGCAGCCTCATTCATTGCCTCCCCTACGCAGTGACTTCTACCATGAGTGGTGGATGGGGCATCAAGTGTTGGTTGTTTTTGTGCAAAACTTACAGACTCTTCGGGTAATGATTCAATTGGTCTCTAGGCTATACTACTGGCCACCCGAACTCGACTGGCTAGTTCGATCCATACCCCACCGCAACAAGGCGGTGCCCGCCCACAACGACGCCATGGAGCTGATTCACATCGTTTCCAAGACGTACCTGATCCCTTCCCACACTTCTTGGGCGGTAGACAGGATTTCCTGCGGAGGCAGAACAAACCCACTGGCCCCGTTCCAACCTGGTCGAAGCTCGATCGTCCATGCAAACCCTGCCCCAACCTTGCCAGTCATGTAGTCAGGCGAGGTGCCGGTGGTTGGGTATAGAGTGGAACAGCTTGGACCGTAAGTGTATTGCGTTCCGTTGACCTTGTAAATCTGGTGCGCCATCTCGCCAGCCAACATCATCTGAGTCTTGTTGTTCCCAGCCACAATATCACAATCGTAGCCGTAGGGCAGGAGAATATACTGACCATAACTGTGGAAGTCAATGAACAGCTTCATGTTACTGGACCGGGTCAGGTTCTTGGTGAAATCGACAATGGCGCTTATCTCGGGCGTATCTCCCGGTGCTTTGCCCTTGTAGATCTCTGAGCATGGCTCGGTGGATGCGCCGCCTTCAAGTTCCCACTTGTAAGGCCAGTTCCGGTTTCCGTCCGTTCCCACACAAGAGGTTCCCTTGCGAGGTTGGCGGTTTTTCCTCCAAAGGCGATCTTTAGATTGGGTGTAGACAAACCCTCAGCTCGAGTTAGCATATGTGACGCTCAGTAGGCTACAAACTCACCATCGGGATTGACGAAAGGGATCATGTAAAAGTCGTATTTGTCGACAATTTCTCGAATGTCATAGTCACTCAGATAGCCACTGATGAGTTGCCATGCAAGGTATTCTTGGACCTGTGACATTGTTGGTAAGTCAACACAGGAAAGGTAGCGAAAATGCCTTCACTTACAGGAGCTGCAATCCACTCACGCGCATGAACTGTGGCGTGAAAGTAGATGGCGGGCTTCTTCCCCTTGCCGCCTTTGCCCCAGAAGTGAATACCGTAGATATCTCGACCTTGGTATGACTTGCCGGTGACGAAGATTTCCGAGTTGGTAGGGAATGCGGCATGGAGGTCCTCGAAGAATCCGCGGTGATCCGTGTAGTTATGGTAAGTGTTGAACCATGAGAGGTCAGGAAGTGGTGTCGTAAATTCTTCTGACTTGAGCGACGCGCCATGCTCTATGATTATCAAGAATTAGTATTCAGTCATTTTGAGCGTTCGAACAAGCGTACTGCTGACATAAGGCTCAAAGGCGCCTTCAACGCCAAAGTCAGCGCCCAGATCGTCACTGATTACTGTCGCTTGGAGATCCAGGGCCTCAAAATCCGAAATTCTTTGAGGAGGGATGGCAATATCTAGATGATCGGAATAGCCTTCCCCGCAGCCGAGAGAGACAGAGTCAAAGGATGATAGCTGATCTCTGATTCGCTCGATGTTCTCACCCGCTGCGACCCGAAAGGCTTTGTACCCATCATAGGAAACCCGCTCGGCTAAGACGAGGGCGAAGAGCCAGGAAAGGAGAATATGACGCAACCCTGACTTCATTTTGGTCTGAATTCGGAGGGTCTCGGAGCACGAGGTGCAGGTGGGTGTCAGTCGATATTAGTAACTTGTCGGCGCTTGGGACAGATGTGTCTGATCGACTTGGTGACTTGAGTTCTGACCCCCCGTTCGGGGATATTATATATCTAATGAATTTGATACCCAATCACTGCCACTTCAATCCTTGGGACAGTGCATGCCGCAAGAGGGTCTCTTATTCCCCACCATGAGGCCATCCGGCAGGTTTGTTCGATGAGCGCCTCATCCAGACCAAACATGACTCAACACCCGATTTAATAGACCGTGGTTAACATGGTAGCATCCCGAGCTTTATGACTTGACTCATGTTTGACTTTGGATAAAGGTATGATGTCAGCCATGGTTTGGTGTTCCCCTGTAGCTGCTAGGCTATAGATAGGTCCTGCGTGCTGACGTGGAAAGGTGGTACTCTCCAAACGCGTTAGGGTCCCGGTTGGCTTGCTTTCAAGACTCTAGAGAGATATTGATGACATGATGAAGCTTACCCCTTTGTAGTTATGTACTAGACCGATGGCTCATAGCTTACCGACGAATTCCTTTCGAACTTGTTGATGATTCTCTGTTCGATCAAGCAGGGTATCAGTCACCTTTATCATCCGCCTGTTTATCGTTACTGTTCACAAACATCACTGACATTGAATTTCGTCACAGTTCATGGTACTCTGGCAAAATCTTCATCCTGTCGTACATCAGTGTGACCCATTGTGCCGGCTCTGTGGAACAGGCGATGCCATCAGCTGAGAGAAGCAAACAATATGTCAGTCACCGGACTCTTCACGTCTCTCATTCATTTGACGTAATAGTTGTATGACTATTTACACAAGGTGACCCAAACTTATCATGATGTGAGCATAATAGAATACAGAGGCAGTGAATGTCTGATGCAGAGCAATTCGACTGAGCCTCACACGTTTGGCAAACTCCATAGAAAATCCCAAGACCTGTCTTCTTGTTCGGCAAGCTCAGGTGTATCATTAGAAAACCCAAACGGCGCAATGCTTGGATCAAAAGGAAGCGCCAACCAGTCATCGACGGCGGGCATTGGCACGTCTCCCAAGCTGTCTCCTTGCGGGAGACCGCTGTCGAAATCCCACTGAGTGCTTTCATCAATCAGAGGGATGCCTCTTGGGATAGATGTTGGGACCATTCCCTGCCTAAATCTCTCCAGATGCATCTCAAGTAACTCCCCGTAGCGGGAGGCGAGGTGCATCTCGTCCAGATTACTCGCTTTTAGTGCCTCGATGCTCCTCTCCAAAACGTTTAAAGAAGCCTCCAAGTCCGTAGTGCGGCTTCCCAGACTGAGAGCCTTCAATAAAAAGATGGAGGCCATAATGATGCGTAGAAAAATTCTGACAGGGCAGTACCGGAGTGTGCCAGCCTCGGAAAGCCGCGTGATCGACTCAAGAGCCTGGCAAGAGCCGTCAATCACCTCTCTGATGAAAGAATAGTCAGTCGCCGTGATGGAAGATTGGAAAATGTCGGTATTGATGGAATTGGGAGGTCTCCCGCCGAGAACGCGATCAACGACGGCTTGTATCCCCAGTGAGTTCATGAAGGCGCGGAGATAGTTGAACTCGATTGAGAGGTCTTCGTATGCATGTGCTGATAGGTCTAGACGATCGGAAGTCAGCAGGTTTGACGAGACAGAGGAAGGAATACATACTTTCTCGACGAAGGTGGGTGGCTTTCCACGCCGCTAACTGTTGCTGGAAGTGCTTGATGATGTTTACGTATCTCCCACTGCTCAAGATATCCCGAATGGCCGTTGCTGATGGACAGAGCACGTCGATGATAGTTCTTGAGAGACTGGTGAGGTTGAGCCAGGCATTGACGCTGGCCGAATCGTCTTGCCCCCCCTGTGAGCGCTCCGACATGAAGCGGGATATAGACGTAGGCATCATAGAAGGGCATCCCAGTCTACTAGACTGTTGTTCCAAAAAGATGTAAAGAAGGTCGCGCAGGCGTGGTGTTGGGCTTGAAGGCCTGGAGGCTGGATGGATCCTGAGTCGCTGGTATCGCAAACCCCCAACTCGAGGGCAGGGATTGTGCGCATCCTAGAAGCATCCAAGACATACGGTCCGAGTCTTTGCAGGAAGTATGACGTCACGAAGCCATAGAGCGTCGTTGTCATCTGTGGCATCTGCTTGATTCCCAAACTGATCATCTCGAGGATCCGGAAATGAGAGGAGAAGGGAGGAGTCCCAACCATCTGCGGCAGGTGGCAAGTGAATTGCTTGCGGGTGCCATTCAATAATGAGTAACAGAGCCTCAATGGATCCTCTCGTCCTTGTCTTGGCTTTGGATCGCTTTTCTTGCCCGAAGATGATCCTCATCACAAGGTGCTGACAGTGCTCCCATAGCCGGTGGTGCACGAGAGTACTCCGAGTAATGCCACTAGCCCCTTGTAGGATGTGATATCTAGAGGAAATCATAAGAATCACACAACAGAGAAGAGGCTCTTGTGTGATGATCTTGTAGTGTTTGTCTTGGCTCAAGTCAAGTCCCTTGGACACTAAGGAGAGGGGTGCCAGGTTGTGTTGAAACCTATTGAGAGGGACACACCAGGATTAGCCACAGCTTCGTCTGTGTGTAGAGTTCCAACTCACAATTCCATGTACGTGACTGCCTCTTCAGCTGTGAACCATCCCATCTTGACGAACCGGAAAGCTCGCCAAACCGTCAATGCATCGGGGGACGCTGGCGATAGATAGATCGGTCTTGAGGTTCTCATAGATGCAGTTGTCTGGGGGGTGACTATCTCGGCACCTGGGTGGAGTGGGTGTCGTGAAACTGAAGGGGGGTTGCTGGGCGTCGTTCCGTCTTGTTTGACATGTTCGATGGCAGCTTGGAATAATAGCCGGAGGGCGTCTTTGCCATTGGAGACCAATGTTCTCATAACACTGTCAGTGAGGTCTCCGGTTGGCCCCGTCGAGCCAAGAGAGGGAGAGGTGTCGGCGCCCTCTTGACGTGATTGAGGGAGGTCTTGGGTAAGGACGTTGCCCACTGCCAATGGAAGATCTTGGTAATCTTGTGCGGGAAGGCTGGCATCGCCAGTATCGTTTAGGGGCTGTGAGGGCTCCTCGGTGTATGTACTAGGCTCCTCGCGAGGGAAAGTTGACGCTCGAGCAGGTGATGTGCTCTCGCGTGTGGAGCTGCTTTCTGTCTAAGTTTCAGTAACTTCCATCTACTTGACCGATAGCGATGGGCATGTTCGGCATACCCTCTTTTGATGAACCTCTCCCACCGGCCGCGTCCCGTTTCCGATGTGAACGTTCGTGGCTAAAGATGCATTCTTTCAGTTCTCGTTGACACCTCAAGCAGGAGGCGCCAGGCGTATCAACGACACAGCGGATTTTCTTCCTTCGGCATAGCTCGCATGCCTGATAGCCCCGTCGGAAGTCCCGCACGCGTCGTCCGCGAGTGGGCCCATCGGCACGAGGCAGAGCGGGCTGGGGTTGGGTATCGTTATCCATTCAAAGCGGAGAGAGTGAGCATGTCCTGATCTGAGCAGATGCAAGGGAGTCACTTGAATGAGACCCTCGGCCGGTCATGAATCGGAAAGTGGCGGATGGTGACGGACTTAAATGCTTCTCACCGTGACGTGTATCACCTCCAAACGAAACTCTGCCGAGCACCAGCTTTGAGCTAGCGCAACGATGATCAAAACTGACTTAATACCGCAAACCTGAGTGGCTGGATCGCTGCCGTCTCTCCAGATTAGCGTCTGTTCGCGCGGGGTAGAGCAGGTGTGTGTGTGGAGATGCTCTGGGGTTAGGCTTGGCTCTAGCACGGTGAGGCTGCATAGGCCCGGGGATCAGATGGTCTACAAGCATGGGACAGAACAGGAATACAATGTCAGAGGCCCAAATGTAGACGGAATCGTAGTATGGTCTCGGTATTACGACGACAAGACACTCGGTGATGAAGAAGATGGGCATCACAGAACGTGGTACACACTTGACTTAAGAGGTACAGCGAATTATCCTCCGGATATAAGAGACTACCTTATAGAATACGTAAAACCACATATGTACGGTAAGGAACTAATTCCAAACTACTCAGATAAAAAATACACAGTCCCTGCCAGATCCCATCTTCCAGACTACTCAGGCGCCTCTGCCTGCACCTAAGTCAGGTAGCGGAAGTTCTTGTTCTTGTCACCAAGTTCCGTCACATCAACAGAAACAGACGCATCGACGGGTCCATACTCGCGGTCACGTCTGTTTGTCTCGCGCTCCAAAGCAAAGTGCATACCAAGGGACAAGATGCTGATGAGGCCGGTGAGACCGCAGCCGATCGCCGTTCCACGAGTGTAAAGAGGCCTAGAAATGACAAAGCATCGTTAGTAAGGTATTCTAGACGAGGCCAATACTATTCGATTCAACTTACCCATCGGTGCTGGGGAAAACAACACTGCTGACAAAAGAAGAACATTGGCCAAACGTGGCCAGGATTGCAAGTCCAGCTCCCTTCTTTGAGTCGCCTCCTTGGTTGTTCAGCAGCCAGGTGATGTTGATGCAAAGCGCAGGGAACACGCCACAGGAAGCAAGAAACACGCCAGCATAGCGGGCAGCTTTCTTCGACTCGTCCTGAACAAGGACCAGAATGAGATAACCAGCGAAGCCAACAATGGAGCTCCCGCTAACGATGAATCCTCTCTTTCCAAATTTATCGCTGATAAAAGCAGCGGCAACGCAGCAAAGAAAGGCCAAGAAGTAAGGGGGCGCCGTAAGACCCTGCGCCGTAACGGAAGAGTACCCCATATCGCGAACGATGGTGGGAAGAAAGTTAGAGAGACCCGCAAAAGAGTAGTTACAGCAGAAATGGATGATGGTGTGGATGTAGTTCTGATAGTCAGTCAGACCAGCGAAAATCTGGTCCCAGCGAACTTGAGTTTTCTTTGTTCGATCTCGGACTTGGAGACGCTCAACGGCATATGTGGCATCCTGCTCAGACAGGTATTTGGCCTTGGCGGGAGAGTCTGCCAGGAAGAACCAAGTGACTACGGAAAAGAGGACGGTAGGTGCACCCTCTGTGATGTGCAAGTTAGCCACGCAGTCTGGATTGAGAAGATTGTGGACATACCAATGATGAAGAGGTACCTCCAAGGCTCCAAAGAGCCGTTGATGTGGGTAATTCCGTAGGCCAAAGCGGATGCAAAGCAGTTGGCCAAAGGTGACATTCCCAGAAGGAGAGAAACGCGAAAGCCAAGTTCCTTGCGCTTGTAGAACAGTGACAGGAAATAAGGGGCACCGGCACCAAATGCCGCCTCAAAGATGCCAAGGAGGGCACGAGTAGCAATGAGGCCACCAAGGTTCTGAGAAGCACCAGAGCACATGGCAGCAGTTCCCCAACTAGATGGCGAATGGTCAGTGTCCAGACTCTTACTGTGGGCCAGACTGAAGGAGCTTTACTCACAGAACACAGAGTACAGCGACGTATTTGCTGGCAGGCAGGATCTTCCAGAACAAGTTCGTCCACTCGAACGCGACATAGCAGATGTAAAACGCGTTGAGAACCCAGGACCAATCCGAGTCACTGAGTCCAAGATCCTCCTTGGCACCAGCAGCTTTGGCATTTCCGATATTTCCTCGATCGAGATAGGACAGAACGTAAAGGCAACAAACGATGGGAAGGAGGCGGCGATCGAACTACGCAGATAGTTAGCAGAATGTTGTCCTAGGGTATTTTTGCAACATACCGTTCGCCGAATTCTTGCGTTCGCTTCCTCGGTAACTTCAACATGGGGCAGCTCTTCGCGTGTACCATGTTCGAGCTCCTCCGCGTTCAAGGACATCTTTCGG
Organism: Fusarium sp. FW16.1; assembly: GCA_017654865.1. Classification (NCBI taxonomy): domain Eukaryota; kingdom Fungi; phylum Ascomycota; class Sordariomycetes; order Hypocreales; family Nectriaceae; genus Fusarium; species Fusarium sp. FW16.1. The sequence goes on from JADNRB010000001.1 coordinate 2,709,737, forward strand.
TCAACAGATGACTGGTCCATTGTAGTAGTAGGCTGCTTGTGGCAGCAGCAGGGCGAAATGAAGAGGAAACTTTTGGACTTGGTGATGATGAGATTACAAGATGGATAGTGAGGAGGACCAAGGGGGTTTTAGTAGATATCAGGTCGAGTGATATGTTTAGGTATTTCGATTTGACTGCTGATAGAAGCCGTCACTCTCCGAGAATGGTTCGTGGCTCAAGCCCCTTGATCTCATCTCGGCCCATCCTTGCTGAACGCGGGGACCCCGCATACCCCAGGATTTTCTTAGGGGGATGGCTCCGCATCTCCGAGCGGCGACGCCATTCCCGAGCGCGTCGGTATCCGGCACTTTCCAGTACTATCCGAGAGCTCCATCGTTATCCGAAACATCGCAGAGGAGGCACCTTTGCAGGTTCTATCGAACGTCAGGTATATAACCTGTTCTTAGACATCATTTCCAGGTTTCTTATCATCAACCAGCTCAACATCACATCATCAATTGACCCCATTTATCACTCGAAGTCACAATGTCCAAGTCTATCGTCAACACTACCCCTTATCCCTTCCAGTTCTCCGCTCCGGCTCTGGAGAAGCCTGGCAAGCCTGGCCAAATTGAGGATGTGTCTGGTACATTGAAGAATGTCCGAGGCAAGATTCCATCCATCCAAGCGTCGGCCCTTCGCACCATGATGCTTGAAGCCCACCGAGATCCGACCAAGATTCTTGCCCACTGCTGCAGCTACGATGGTCTCTCTTCGCGCCTAGTCGAAGAGGCAGGTTTCCCAATGGTGTTCCTCGCCGGATACCCCGTGTCGAGCGCCTACGGTCTTCCTGACACTGGCTACATTGCAATGGCCGAGATGTGCGACAAGATCCAGGAGGCTGTCCGACAGGTTTCCGTCCCTGTCATGGCTGATGGAGACACCGGTTACGGCAGCCCTCTCAACGTCAAGAGGACTGTGGAAAGCTACGCTCTTGCCGGCGCCGCTGGAGTCATGATTGAGGACCAGACGTGGCCAAAGCGTGAGTACAATTCTTGACTCCAATTAAACCTCCCGAAGCTAATTTGCACAGGCTGTGGCCACACCAAGGGAAAGTCCGTTGTGTCTCGAGGTGAGGCATATGCTCGCATCCAAGCAGCTTGCGACGCCCGTGACCAAGGCAGGGATATATTCGTTCTTGCCCGCACAGATGCCTTGATTCATGGATGGGAAGAGGCTCTCAGCCGTGCCAAGGAGTTCAAGCGGATCGGCGTTGATGCCGTGTTCGTCGAAGCCCTCCCCGACCGCGAATCCATGCGTCGTTGTGTCGATGAAGTTGGCATCCCTACCTTTGCGAACAGTGAGTAGCTATCTATATGATTTCCAAAGTAATCACTAATAGCTGACTTCAAACTTCCAGTCATTGAGGGTGGCAAGACCGAGAATCTGTCAGCAAAGGATCTTGCCGAGCTGGGCTTCTGCGCTGTCGCTTACCCCTGGACTCTCGTTGCTGCCAAGCTCAAGAGCATTCGCGAAACATTGGAAGACCTGAAGAAGAGTATGACTGTCGGAAAGCCTCCAATGATTCTATCCTACAGCGAGGTTTGTGAGGGTGTCGGTTTCAACAAGTACTGGGATTTGGAGGACAGATACAAGTTCAAGGAGGACGGTTTGGTCAACGATCCTACGAACAGTAGTGCTTGATTGCGCAGAAGTCTACATATCCAATTAGACGCTTAGAAGGCATGTACTCCTTTGGGAGGGGCGACAAGGTGAAAACGAGAATACACAAGTCATCTCAACTGCTAAACTGGCAAGTTGAGATATACTCTTCACGATTACCATTAGTACCACTCGGCAGCTTGCTACTCTTTTCCTGAATTTCAATCCTGGAGTGAAACTTTTCTAGGCTCGAAGATTGAGCGGATCATTGACGTCAGATGAACACTTGGCTGCATAATGCATAACGACAAATATGAAGCTCGCCTTTGCTTCTTGGGACCTGGCGAGCATACAGCTGATGGTATTGACTGGCAGGTAAGAAACATTATACATTCAATTGCTAAGAGAAAATGGTCACGCAAACTCAAGCTTCAAAAATGGTGGTGGATTCAGAATAAGAGAAGCATTCACGTTCTTCGGGCGATGGGTATTACGGGACGCAACACCAAGAAATAGAGTTACATCAGCCGAAAAGATCAATTTCATCTACTGCAGAGTCAGCCCAATTGATCATCTCAATTATCAAATTGAAACATGATATAGAACTGGACCGACCGCAAGGGAGCTGCGAATCAACAAGACGTGTATTCTTCCATCTAGGTTAAGTTATAGTTTTACCTTTTTAGAATCTTTTCCTGTTTTGGACTACGCACGGGCTGTTGACGCCGGTTTCACCTTAAATTTAAGGTTAGTATGTAGGTCTCTGGGTAGGGTAAGAGCACGTCATACAGTCTGCGAATCCGGAAGGTACGGCTATGCTGTTATGATAGTCAATTTAACCTCCGAAGAACTTCATTACCAACGTTTAACCAACCTATAAGAAAATTTCCAGAAGCAATAACTTAGCAACAGGGTTAAACAGAGTTGGCGGAATGAATAATGCCATGATGCACTTCGAGCACCATACCCACGGTTATCAGTCCTTTCTCCAACCCATGCCCTCTTGATTCTTGCTCGCCATTTCAGCCAACCCAATTGCAATCCATATTTGGTCAATGGCTGTTTTTTTTTTCTTTACTAGACGGGTCTTAGCAGGCGTGTTCGGAAGACAAACAACAGATGGCGAGTGAGGGAACCTCCCCAGCCCCCTTTCTCCCAAGCAATGGCGCGGGGTTCTCATCAACCTGGACAATGTGGCAGACATCAAGGTCCTATGTAGCATTTGTAAGCTTAGCGCCAGAGCTACCCAATAGCTTAAGCGCCGGCGTCATGGCATCCCTTGGCAGTATCCAGCTCGGCACCAGGATGTACGGGTCAAGGGATAGCTGCTTGCAATAACCGACGTCGACGTGACCCAAGACGGCAGGCCAATTCGTATGCCCACTAGAAACCGAAACCCGGTGGAAGTTTAAAGGGCCTTGCATGTGAATTTGCTCCAGTAAGGATACCCAAGAATAGTGTGTAACCCCGATATGGACAATGCGCCCGAAGCACGCGATAACGCTCGAGATAGGTGTTCTTTATTAGATCAACTAATCGGTAGGTACGGTAGGTGAAATCTTTCGGCAATCATGCGACTGATGACCCACTTGCCAGATCGTCAATGGCTTTTCCCAGAATGGGACCCTCCCGTTGAGGTGATCGGCGGCTTTTCCCCTTGCGAGTAATCCTCCGTTCTAGGCGTGAACAAAAGGGCCCAGGGGCGGGGCTTCCCGTGTTCGCTAGTCGAAACGAGAAGGAGCTTAATATGGAGGGAAAGGAACCATATCGCTTGGCCTTTGACTTTCACTCGCGGGGCTTTAGTATTAGCATAGGCATTAAGGGCATTTCCCCTGTAGTGGCGGAGGAGTCCGCCGACAAAGGAACTTTTTCCTTTGGCTTTCGTTTCTTGACTTATTATTCGTTCCCCGTGACCTGCGATTTGATAAGCCGTGACTGGTGGAAAGGGACATTCAGCCGAGAAAATGTGACTGGGAAAAGGCCCCGGCATTCTTCATGGATTAGACCTATGTAACAGGATGGAACGCCGGGCACGATTTCATCATCTCTTGGCATTTACTACTGTGATGATTCTATGCTGCACTATTACCTTCCCTACTTGGATATGCCGGCCATACACCGTTTAGGAAGCTGAGTGAAGCAGGATAACAAGCTGCAATGCTATTGCAGCATCACGCAAGATATTGCTCAAGATACGGATGAATTTAGTCTTACGACGTTCTCAAGCTGCCAAGAAGGTTGGATTTATCAAGTATAAATATAGTGGTAAACACCCAGTTTCTTTGATTCAATCCTCTCCAGGCTCTCAGTCCATCGCATCATCATCCTCTCTGCTCTTCAATCTTCATCATGGCTAGCATTCGTCGTCTCGCGCTTTTCCTCGGAGCTCTGCTCCCCGCTGCCCTAGCTGCACCTGTTGACGGTCCAGTCAGACGCCAGGAAACCGCCATCCCCAACAAGTACATCATTACTCTCAAGCCTGAGGCTTCCGACAGCAAGATCTCTGCTCATCTTGACTGGGTTGGAGATGTCCACCGCCGCAGCCTGTCCAAGCGTGACACTGCTGGTGTTGAGGAGACCTACAACATCAGCAACTGGAACGCCTATGCTGGCGAGTTTGACGAAGCCACCATTGAAGAGATCAAGAGCAGCCCTGAGGTAATCTCATAACTACCCATGACATCATCATCTCAAGCTAACAAAATCAGGTTGCCTTTGTTGAACCCGACTTTGAGGCCTATCTCTGGGTCGAAGAGTCCAGTGAGCTGTCTGACCGTGCTCTTACCACTCAGACTGGTGCCACCTGGGGTCTTGGTACGATCTCTCACCGCACCTCCGGCTCTACCAGCTACATTTATGACACTTCTGCTGGTTCTGGCTCTTATGCCTATGTTGTCGACAGTGGCGTCCAGGTTGGACACTCCCAGTTCGGCAGCCGCGCCTCTCTTGGTTTCAACGCCTTCTCTGGTGCTCACACCGATACCCTGGGCCACGGCACTCACGTCGCTGGTACTATCGCCGGCTCCACCTATGGTGTTGCCAAGCAGGTCAGTCAATCCTACATCCCATATACAGTTGCATAACTGACACTCTCCTTAGGCCAACATCATCTCCGTCAAGGTCTTCCAGGGCAACCAGGGATCCACCTCCACCATTCTGTCTGGCTTCAACTGGGCTGTGAACGACATCACCTCCAAGGGCCGCCAGGGTCGCTCCGTCATTAACCTGTCTCTCGGTGTGTCTATCTCTTATGATTATTGACATCAACGCTAATAACCAATCAGGTGGTCAGTCTTCGCAGACTTGGATTTCCGCCATCACCGCTGCTTACAACTCTGGTGTTCTCTCTGTTGTTGCTGCCGGCAATGGTGATGAAAATGGCAACCCTCTCCCCGTTTCTAGCCAGTCTCCTGCCAACGCTCCCCTCGCCCTGACCGTTGGTGCTATTGACTCCAGCTGGCGCCCGGCTTCTTTCACCAACTACGGTATGTCCTCCTTTTCAGCTTTCATCACTTGACTATGTGCTTACTTATGTCAACAGGTGCCGGTGTGGATATCCATGCCCCTGGTGTCAGTGTCCTGTCCTCCTACATTGGCTCCAACACTGCCACCCGCAGCCTGAGTGGTACTTCGATGGCTGCCCCCCACGTTGCGGGTCTTGCTGTTTACCTCCAGGTTCTCGAGGGTCTCAGCACCCCTGCCGCCGTTACCAACCGAATCAAGGCTCTCGGCACTTCCGGCCGTATCACTGGCACTCTCAGTGGCAGCCCCAACCTTGTTGCCTACAACGGCAACGGTGCTTAAATCTGAGACAGAGCCGTTAGATGCTGGTTGTGTTCCGAGATGCAAGCTGGGTTCTGATAGCTTGCCCTATCTTGGGAACATTGCCAGTCTCCAGATGATGAATATTGGATCAGACAAAGGCAACTAGCTTGAGACAATTAGTACTTAGTTAGCCAGAAAATAGATCCGCTCTCTTTACATCTATCTCTTACAAGTCTGTGCAAGTCTTCCTCAGCGTAATGAGCCATTTCTATTGGTTAGTAGACTTAGGAGGAAATCTAAAATTCATTCCCCACGTGCTAGGATAAAAGTTGCGAGGGAGTAAAGAGAGTTAATAAAGCCTTGGTTTTGTTTCTTAACTCTTTTCCTATTCTGTATCATGCCCTCCTAGTTCATTTACGTTCTATACCATCCAGCCAATCTATCCTTTGCGCACAAAGATCCTACACAGGATGTGTTTCTCTATCCCGCGAGAGTGGAGCATCGTGCTCTCGAGCGTACTCAATCGCATTGCAAAACCAAGTAATTATACTCCCTCAAACTTTCCAAGTCTTAGACCATTCTCGTGTATGTGCACTGTTCATTATTTCTCTATCTTTGGCGGGATATTCAAGGTGGTTTGCCCGGTCAAGTCTCGCGATCATTCCACGGGATGACGGTCAACTCTGGCCAGAACCCTTTCCAGCGTGCCACCTTTTTCGCGTATACTGCCTCCGTCATTATCTGCTGGTTTGGTCGCACAGTGAGGCTGAACATGTCTGAGAACCCCCATGGCGCGAAAATGTCCCACTCGCCATCATCCCTCAACCGGACGGCAATGAGAGCCGAGTTGGTGCCCCATGTGCTGATGGAAGCTTCTGAAGATTTGTGCTGCGGGCATGGGGCACCAAACTTCTTTTCGTACCAGAGATGCACTCGAGCTTGATTGCGGATTTCAACCTCGACCGGAATGTCGGCGAAAAGTTTCTCGCCGGCCTTGATGATGGTGTTCTCGGCCTCCCATGACAGATCAGATGCGTCAAAGTAGATCAAGTCATAGTCGTCAATGCCGTTTTCAGGGTCCCGATTCGTCATGACATTCCACACGGTCTGTGTGAGGGCACCAGCGGCGAGGTACCATCCAGGAAGTTTCATCGAAGCAGCGCGTTCAAGGACAATCATGAGTGTCTTGTTGCGTTCCAAGGCTTCGCGGAATCGCGAAATCTGTTCATTGATTGGTAACAGGCTGGCTTCCATGGTTTCGTGAGTTGTGGGCTTCAGGCGGGATGTGAAAGAGGTATGGTTGTCCTAGAAGTGAGGGTAATGCGTGAGTAATGTCTTCCCCTCTCGTCTTACGCATAGCACGTGACAAAGTGACTCAAACCTGTCGGTTGCTGCAAGCGATAAGAACAAAATAGGCCGAGTAATGTGGGACTAAATCACGCCTTTTGTCAAAGCAGTGGGATAAGATCTCTTCTCCTATTCAGAGAGAGAATGGTCTCAGGTGAGGCCAGGCGGGAAAAGAAATAAGGTCGAGTGACTATACGGTAGTGGGATTATGACCACAACTTGCGTAAAAGGCTCATATGAGGAATTACCTTCTCAGCGATCATAAGTGAAGTGAGTAATCAAAGTTGTGTGGCTTGATTCGGCGTCAATTACTCCAGAGCTACATGTATTGTTGATTGACTTTCTAGCCACTATCTTAGTCGTCACGAGCAGTATTTCCACTCTACATAGAGACGACCATAGTGTCCTCTCATCTCGGAAAGAATGAGAACAAACTATCCCATGTCAAACATGGAGCAATCTACTCAAATGCGATAAACGAACCCATCCAGACTCTCTCATATCTCAACTAACTCAAATTCTCTCCTCGAACTCATATATGACAGACAACGGTCCCGGGTCAACCCGGTCTTCTCAGGCAGCTTAAGTGTTTCTGAAAGTCCCCCGATCATTGATTTCACCCTTCTGACTGGTACTTTGGCCTTTCCTGTTTGACTCAGGCTGTTGGCAGAGCCTTGCGCTCGCGGTTCCAGAAGGACCTTAAAACAAACAACATGGCTACCATACACACGTCGAGGGCAATAGTCCAGTTATATCCGATGAGATATCGCGGTGCATCGACTGTCTTCCAAACACTAATGAGGGTTAGTAACATCCTAGAGACGAACAAAAATGAGGATGGCGACTTACAATAGTGGCAGCCAGGCTCCGAACGTGTTTCCAATAGTATTCATGCTGCTGATGACTATGGCACGTTCCTCGGCGTTTCCAGCGCAAATTTCATTCGCCCATGCATATATCACAGCCGCAATGCCATCTGCGGACCCTGCAAGGAAGAAGGCAAAGAACTTGAGCCCAGTAGGAACATGCCAAATCGCAAGGACGATGCTCGCAAATATATTGAGAAACGCAGTACCAGCAATAAGCGAAACCTTTGCATCATAGGCATCAGAAAGAATGCCACAGATAATGGATGAGACGATGGTAACGGCCGGCGAAACTGTCGTGATAGTGTTGATTGACTCAACGCCGTAGCCTTCGGCTTTAAGCCATAGTGCCAGTCCACTCTGACTTGACACACCGTCGGCTTGTGAGAAGAAGAATGCAAAGGAGACAAGCACCCAGAAGTGCCAACCAGACAAGACGTTGCGAATGACCGGGATGGTGAGAGGCTTCGGCGGTTCTCTGTGCTCAGAGGCCATGCGTTCACGAGCCAACTGAATCTCGCGTTCTGTCAAGAGTCCTGGCTTACACTTGTTCGGATGGCTAGGAAGTGCGACAAAGCCAAGGACAGCGACAGGGACTGTGCAGGCGAAACCTACTTGACATCAGCTTCAGACACAAACCAACCCTCAACGCTCAACCCACAGATGATGTAGAGCCATCGCCAGCCTTCGATGCCGTGCCGTCCATTCAAGCTTGAATAAGCGCCGCTTTGAATGTACCCCGAGCTCATACTCCCGACTTGGCTAGCGATAAAGAATAGAGCTCCTCGACGGCTAAGCTCTGATCTCTTGTACCAGCACCCTAGGTACCACTGAACGGCAGGAAAGAATAGACTACCTGCCGCACCCACGAAGAACCGAATGACGTAGAGTTGTTGCACGTTGGTGACTTTGTATTGCACGAGTGTGAGGACACCCCAGATGAGGTCCGCGCCAGGGATAAAGTAGGTAGCAGAAAAGCGCGTCATCTACAGATTGTGTTAGACTGATCATCTAGACATATGCGTGGCCAGCCATACCAAAACCGTGAGAGGAATCTGGAGTGTGATGAAGCCAACCCTAGAAGATCTCGGTAAGCACGATGGAGTCAAGGAACGATGGCCACTGTCTTACATGTAGGTGGTGTTCAAGTAGTTCAATTCGTTGCCGTAAAGCTTCAAATCCTCCTTCATCCCACTCACATATGCCGCACTTGTCGCAGAGGAATCAAGAACTTTGGCCCAATATGCAAGAAAAACGAATACCATGATGAGGCCATCGAGTTTCATGATCAGTCGTCGCTCCTCGGCGGTGTCGCTTGGGGCAAACCATTGGTACCACTTCTGCCGTGGCGTGTCGGTGGGTGCAAGTTCTTGCAGGGGCGCAGACTGAGCAGCGGTATGAGCTGCTGTTTTCTCCGATTCGCCAGTTGTGAGTGCATGGTGCGGCGCTTTCTCAATCGGCATGGTGGCCATGTTTTGTGGCTTGCCCTGACAGCTTGGCAAAGGCTATTTGAAGAACGACAGTCATTCTTGGCAGATTTGTGCAGATTTGTTGCTTTTCATTCATGACCTCGCCCCTGGGCTAATGCAGCACGCAATGTCGATCTAAGATGGCGAATGAGAGCACTCACGCTGACGATTGTACGAGAAATTACCGCCCCAGTGCGAAAGCAACGCCGCGGGTAAATCCTACGAGGGTGAAGGAGGATTCAACCGTGTTGAACGTGATTCGTGGCTCATCGTGGTTAAAGATCGGCTAATTGATGCTTTCCTCGTTTCTAATTTTATGCTAGCATAGAACATTCACAATTTTAAATGATAATTGTGCGTGTGTTGCTCATCCATATATCCATCATGTCATGTTGGCATTATAGGGGAGAAGGGGCATGACTCTCACGTGGAGCCTGAAGGAGTCTCTACATGCAACTTCAACAGTCAATCAGATTAGAAAGATATATAACTGCAGCTTTTAACGCCATAAGCAGTCGAAACGCGTTGAATATGGTGTCACAAGAATAGTCGCGGTTTAGGTGCAGGGTAGCAGAGTGACGCGTAAATTTGTCAACAAATTTTCAACCCAATAGCCTGATATTGTTGAATATGACCGCCATGGACTATAGCTCTCACTGGACAGTTATCTGATCGCATTTATTTAAGCTCAAATCGCGTCGGGTCGTTTGCGAGAGGAACACAGCGCAACCCAACCCCAAATCATGTGCCACAATCATTGCTTACCGCCTCATCCTTCGGTATGACGGTCGTAAACCGCTTAACCGATTAGGGACTACCACAATAAACAAATCTGGACACGAAAACACAAAGATGCCATCTTAGGCAACATCTTTACCTTGTCAATGTGGAGCTGGAGGTTCTAGTAGGGCTGAGCTAGGGATCGGTTGAGATGAAGTGCCAGCCATGCGTTTCAGGGCAAATTCAATCAGCAAGACCCTTGTCAGCTCACCCTCATACCATTGGTGCAATGATCCGGCGACAATGATTTCGCGTCTGATTCGCCAGCTATATTTGCCTCGGTAAAGGTTCTGCGCCGTTGTACTCCGCCGCACCGTTGAGAGCTTACCTTGAACAAGGGTACCTTGCCCTTCTGTACTTTCCAGTTCGTCGCGATGGGATGGACGGGGCTGCAAAAAAGGTCAATCCATACTGTTTATCATAGAGAAACCTTACGTACTCGCTGTGATATTCCTGTCAGAGCTCTAAATATCTTGTACTCGCCCTTCATAGCTTCACATCAGTCTTATCTTGCTGGATGCAACTGGCGAACAAAAGGCCCACCATAGCTGCCCAGCCTCATCCGCAGCCATCACTGCGCAGCCGAACAGCATAGCCCCCTGGTAGCATCGCGTGAGACAAATGTGGTCCTTCGCTACCCGAAGGAGGCATGCTCTGCGCTTACTGTCATCTTGAATTAATTATTCTAGGCGACAACTGTAGGATTTCGTAGGATTTAAGCACTCATGTGTTCTGTTTTCTTTCCTGTATTCGATCCTCATCATCTTCGCGTTGGCTCAGTTCGTTTCGCGTTTTCAAAGCAGCTCCTGAGCTCGGAACGACGCGTCTTTAAAGGCGAAACATCCACTACAACCAGGCCGAGCATATTTGTAGGGCTGACACTGTTCACAATGGCCCATCGTCGTCCCGATGTCCTTGAATACCCCACTGGGACAACAGTGCTCCGCATCTTCCAGGCCATCTTGAGCGTCATCATCATCATTGTTGTATCCTTCACCGTGAGTGCTGGTATCTTTGCAGGAAATGGCCTCATGCTTTTTACCGTACGTATTCACTGCGACGTCCTACCAAGAGAACCCAACAAGAATTTGGACTTCCACAATATTGAGCGCGAGGCATGCTAATTTGTGAGATAGAGTTCTGCCACCCTGGCCATCTCCCTCTGGATGATCATGGCCCATATTTCATTAGCCCATCTATACAACTACTGGGCTGGCCTGTCGCTCGACATTTTCCTTCTGGTGTTTTGGATCATCTCAGTGGCGGTACTTGCAAGCCAGACGGCCTTTCTGTGGGGGGCAAGCAATGACATCTGTCGGGAACAAGACTGCCCGGACGCATTCAAAGACGCTACACAATTCTCTGGATATATTTTTGCTGCCGTTGTTGGACTGGGGGGCATCGAATTGTGGTACTTTCTGACAACTTGGGTCGCCATGGATTGCATTGATACTAACTGACTGCAGCATATTTTCCTGCGTTTTCCTCATCTTCCATGGTATCATGACCTTTCGCCAGCGCCGATATAATCGTATTGGCATTAACATTGAGTCCGGGCCTGTTGAGACTTATCCTAAGCACCCCCAAGAGCAAACTGAATACCAGCGTTTGGCACCGGAGAGAATATAAATGTGGGCATGGCGATTACCATACTTGATCAGTAAGGAGGCGCTATTTATCATATCGGAGCCGTGAATAGAGGGGACTTAGAATTGTGAATAATTTAACGAATTATGAATATTGCATTCTTTTTGCCAATCATCTCAAGCTGCGGGTGGTCAATTATGTCTGGCATTCTTCCTGATTTCAAAGACTGGGGCTGCACTGGTCTTTCAACGCCATTGCTACATCGAGGGGATTTCCAATCGATGTTGAAAAATTGTCCTCAAAAAAAAAAAAAAAAAAAAAAAAAAGAAAAAGAAACCATCTTCCTTGTATCCTAGGCTACCATGAGTGTCATGCAGGAAATAAAACCTGATTAATGAGCCCTTGAATTGAGATGACGCAATGCGCAGATGAAAGATTCGTTGTTCATGGTAGTTTGATCAGCCAAACATTCTTCAAAGTCGTAGGCAGCAACCAACAAGGCGTAGCAGGCATTCTCTAGCAGTCGAAAATTGGTTCCCGGTTGCGAATACAGTCTGCCTTCAGGACCTAGACCTATCTATCCCCGCAATATTCCGCGATGCGAGTGGCCGAGCATCTCCTTCTAACCCAGATGAAGGTGTGTTGCGCCATTTCGGATGCTCGGCCCCGGGTGACACGGCTCGACACAGCCGCTGCTCGATACCATTCAACGTACAAATAGAGGTATGTGCCTTCTCTTGGCACTGCTTCAGTCTTTCAGCTATCATTCGCAGCCGAGAACCTTTACTTGACACCGACAACTCATTCATAAGTCCACAATGCAAGAACTCGATATGGAGAAGACTCGACAGCGCCCAGTCGAAAGAAATTGGGCGCAAAGGATCATGGCGGCGAGTGGATATTTTATCCCACTCCTCTTCTTTATCTCCAACATTCTTGAGTGGACTCGAGAGCATAACGAGCATACTTCCAATCGTTGTCTCGCGATTGCTCTTGCCTTTCTTTCCTTGTTCAGTTCTAGTCTTTTAGTCTATTAAGTCTGCTCACGGCGTCCTGGAACAATGGAGCATAACGTTTCGAAATACAAAGTTGTGTATGTTCCGTCCGGGATGACTGGTCTTCCTTGCCCATGAAGGGATGCTCTAGTAAGGCCTTTTTCAACCATGAGAGCATAGTTTAATTTGTTCATAGACCCACCCGACCTATTCTAAGGTGCTGTTAAATTGTTGGAACCGAAACGATAGGCTTGATAGTTGACGAAAGATACCCAACTCTCGCTCTTTATTTGGAGTCCATATAGAAGCGGACTTAAAGTGATTTGCCCCTGCCTAATGGTTGTTTTGTGGTCCGTTTGACGCGTAGGTAGTAGGATCATGGCTTTGGCTTGGGATAGTTATAGTTGCTCTCTATCACTTGCCATGATTGTTAGTGGTAGCTGCATTGCTGGATGCTCTGACGGAGGGGAGAAGAATAACTGCATGTTAGGAAAAAAAAGTTCTCAAAGCTAGGACAGATATAGGAATGATGGAAGCCGCGCCTATCGGATTCCTGTCAACGAACTGTTTTCGCTGATAGGGCATCGACAACCGTTTCATTGACGGTGACTACCTACGAAGCTACTTCGTATCGCCACGTCATGTTCAAACATTTCGACTTTGAAGCGCTTTTTGGATAGAAAATTCAGAGTAGCTGAACTTCTGTCGCCAAGAAGAGGCATATTTAGGCCTAGTAGCTAAATGACGTTCCCAGCCGTGGCATTGGTCACAAGACTTCAAATCAAGATAGATTCTCAAGCGGAGGCCGAATTACTTGTCAAGACAACCATCACGTGTAAACGCTAAGCCCAGGGCAAGATAGAGCAAATTCATTTTGATCAAAGGCGCTAACATTGCATCCCTTTGTGGAGTTTTATCTTATGTGACGCTTAACATACAAGAGACGAGGTCCTATCGTAAGAAGCTAACTTGGTCTTATCCAGACCAGTTGTTTACGGACCAGTGGACCTATTACCAAGTTAGCCAACAGAAACAATAACGCTCATACCTGAAAAGGGCACTTACATAGTCGGCATCAATCTCCTTCAGGTTACCCAGTCCGAGGTTGGCTCCGTCGACAGCGATTTCCCTCTTCAAAAGCTCAATGGTTAGCTCGACACCCTCTTGGCCGAAAATGTTCGAGTACATAAAGGGGCGGCCAACACCGACAGCCTTCACTCCGAGCGCCAGCAGCTTAAGCACGTCAGTGCCATAGCGGACACCGCCATCAGCAAAAACCTCTGTCTTTTCAAAGACCTCGGGCGCCTTCTTATAGATGTCCAGGGCGACCTCAAGGGCAGAGGGAGCACCGTCGAGTTGACGGCCGCCATGGTTGGAGAGGACAATAGCAGGCACCTTGTGCTTCACGGCGAGCTTGGCATCCCTAACACTCATAATGCCCTTGACAATGATGGGAAGATCAGTCATAGTCTGGAGCTTCTTGTAGTAGTCCCACTATATGGAGGTTAGAGGCCGAAAATGGAATGGCAAATCTCGTGGCAAGCTCACGGTGATGTAACGGTAGGTAGATGACCTGTGATGCCAAGTCAGCAGGGTTTATCAATGAAGAGAGGTCTACCTACGACAGGCTCACATCAAGGCGAGCAGCACGCTGTCGGGTTCCGAAGGTAGGAGCATCGACGGTGAAAACGAGAGCATCAGCTCCAGCCTTCTTGCTTCGGTCAAAGAGATCCTGGGTCTCTGTGTCGTTTGAAGTCAGGTAAAGCTGCAGGATAAGTGAATAAATAATCAAGGCCAGCCATCGGGAATTCTTACCTGCTGGAAGACAACCTGGCCCTTGGCCTTGGCGGCATGGATCTGTTCGATCGAGAGGGTGGCATAACCGGAGGGCTGTTTCATGTGAGCACGTAATTCGAAGTTTTCTGGCATATCCTTTGTCTTACAATGTAAAGAATGTTTCCCTCAGCAGCCCCCTTGACAAAGTTAAGCTCTGCGTTGGGGTGGCCGTAGATGCCACTAGCACAGGGGCTAATGTAGAAGGGAGCCGAGAAGTTGTGGCCGAGGATTGTGGTACTAGACAAGAGCATGAGCTTACGTGGCCTTGACGAGCTAATGGGAAGCTTACGGAAGGGACTCCTCAATGTTGGTCACATCATTCATGACGCTAGGGTTGAAGGTGTACCGATTGAACACTTCCATGTTGTTTCGGTATGACCATTCACCAGCAGCACCATTCCGGTAGTAGGTGTAGTTCTGCAGGGGAAGATAGTTCCTCGCCGCCCAGTCGAAATCAGGAAGGCCAACCATAGAGGTCAACTTGGGTAGGGTGCCCTGGGCAGTGTCTCCAATGACCTCTTCGAGGCCGGTATCGGGCTCATTGAGGAATGGACGGGCTGCTAGAGCACCCGCAGCGAGGGTGGAAGTAAACAAGAAGGAACGCATATTGAAGCCGATATCTGAGAAAGGAATGACAGTTGCAGAGACCGGTACCGGAAAAGGTGTGTTGGCTGCAGAAAGATCTTGTTGGTTTGGGCGTTCGGGTACCTTAATATATCGATCCGTGGTTTCGGGATCTCGCAACGATGCGCCCCCCAAGGCCGATGCGGTTCCGAACCAACATGATTGAGTCATTAATCTGACTTGGCCGCGGAACCGAACCCCAATCATTATTGATCATCTGGATTCTTTACGTTACATGACGTCTTACCCGCGCGTCGCCCACTCTGTTTGCTACGAGGGATGTGACTGGGGTGCCGAGTAGATGAACCTGTTCATTAGAACGGATGAAGGAATCCACTATTTAAGCTTCATCTGTATACTTTCTCATGCAACCGTTATGCCTGATGGAGCTGCGCCTTATCAATCAGACGATGCCAAGCCATGACAAATAATCCATGGCAGCTTTGTAACTGTGCAGGGACAAGAGGGGCACGAGGTCACTGCAGAAGGGGAGGCATTTATCTTGTCTACAAGGATAATCTTTGCTCCAGGTTTTTACTACTTGTTTCCTTTCTTGCTCCCCCAGACCTATATGCTACCACTTATGGTTGCAGTCTTCCGTCACGAGGCGGAGCCTACTGTTTCCACCATTAAACAAAGGGTAGAGTGTGTCCTCGTTTAGCAACCTGGGGAACAAAGTGCCCTTAAACCTCATAATACTAGCTGCTTTCATCCCATATACGGCCCCTTAATCGCGCAATTCGTCGGGTAAGACTTGGCCCATGCCGCCATCTCGATCTTTACCTCCCATTGCGTTGTGTACATTGTCCACTTTACGAATTGCCCTCCTCACCAGAGAATCAGCAGTTTTAACATACGTTTTATGCTCAAACTTTGTTGACCACAATCTATTGTGTCACGAAGAGCTTGGGGGTCCTGCTTGTGCCGACAGGCCTTAGCAATGGCTATCCCGTGTTGTTGTTAGTCAGAGCTATGGAGCTGACGATGGCAACGAGAGGTGGCATTGATGGTACGCTCGCCCTTTCAAGTGGAGAGGAGGAGCTTCTCGTAGGAAACTCGGAGCTCGGTAATTAAAGAGAGTGTGGGCCACACGTGGTGATAGTACCCGAGTGTTCCGGGTCTCCAGTAGTAATGAAACACCAAACCTTATCCCTGTGATGATCGTGCATCTCTAGTTTAACCGACCTTACTTACATCTGGGCTGAAACTATTTTCTCGGCTTCCCGGCAATTCCATAGCTCAGTTCGAGGAGGGCCTTATCGAAGTAGCCAAAAGTCGCATTTGGCATTGGTGAGGCATTTCTCTGGCATCCTCACTCCCCAAGCTGGACATCAATACCCAAGGCTCAAGTCATTGGGATGGGCTACGGCACTACCCTTACCAGTCAAACCTGGAGTACTATCATTGTGTCACATGAGCAGGCGTATCTGTCAAGTGGCAACCTTGGAGATAGGAGTGCATAACCTGACCCGGTCTAGTATCACTGCAGGGAACTAGAAAGTCCTTCATAGCTGGCGTCAAGAACACGGCCATGAGATTTCAGCAATAAACAAACCAAGAAGGGAAGGAAGTTTTGGTGCAACACCTGCACTAACAGTGTCAGAGAAAACGTTCTATCAAACACATCACACGCTAGTCTACAGCCACTCCGCCTTGTCTGAGCCCAATGGCTTTGGCATTACATCCCATCCAACTTGGTGACCCTTGACAGTAGCACTGTGCCTGATAGCCTGCATGGCTCCGAAGCCAGTATCCTTGGTCTCGTAGTAGTATTTTGGCACATCATCAGGCTTCACAAAATCCTTGACCTCGAATCCAGTGGCACCAGGGTATTGCCCCAAGCTACGTAGATACTTCATCGTTCCAGCGAGAGAGGCGTCTACCCTCCAAGAGCCTCCTTCTATGGCCTGTCGATAAAGGGCCGCAATAACTCCCGTGGCAAGGAAGTAGCCGCCGGCATGATCGAGAGCCTGGCAGGGAGTTGGGCGCGCTGCTTCGCCCTTGCCCGCGTGTTCAGCCTCTGAGATATTCATACCAGAGCAAGTCTGTACAAGCGAGTCATATCCACGCCTGCCAGACCATGGGCCCTCGGGTCCAAATGCAGACATATTGGCAAATATCAGATTTGGGTTGATCTTGAGGAGTTGCTCCGGGGACAGCCCATAAGAGGCCAGACTGCCTGGTCGGAAGCCTTGGAGGAATACATCGCAATTCTTGACGAGTTGCAGAAGACATTCCTTGTCCTCGGGCCTCTGAATGTCCAGCTGAACGGTTCGCTTGCCCCGGCCAAGGTCTCTGTCTATGGTGGGAAGGTCGGGCAGGCTAGGTGATGTAATCCAGATAACATCTGCGCCGTGGGCAGCGAGTGTCTTGCCACAGAGAGGAGCAGCAATGACACGGCTCATGTCCAAAACTCGTAGACCACGAAGGCATCCGGAGCCTCGGGCAGTCAGTAGCCGATCGGGGAGACCCTTGATTTCTCCCTGCGTGAGCTGCTTAAGGGATATGGGGAAATCACTGAGGGATTTAGACTGCGGTAACGAATCCCACTGCTGATAGGATCTTAGAGCGTATGTAGCAAGCTTGCTTTTGAGGGCGACATTCTCAAGATCGATGGCCGCCCAAGAAGCAATATTCTGAGAAAGCTGATCACGATTCGCGTCCAGTGGCAACCCCATTAGCTGGAGCATGCCATTTCGGTGGTTGAGGAATGAGTCGTGCACGCGAACATGGCCATCCGATGTCTTGTGAAGCCCACCGATTGGGCCCCAGGAAGAGGGTGTAGGCTTCCCATCGAGGATGTAAAGCCTCTCAGACTTGAACTCGATGGTTGCATGCTCAGCAGGCACATGGACATGGGGAGGAACCGATGAACCGGTACGAAGGACTTCGATCTGAGCCGCTCCTAGCCCAGACAAAGCAATAGAGCTTTGGGCTAGGATGCCAATCTTATATGAAGAAGGCAGTCGCGGCTTTCCATCGTCCCCGGGGAGGTCAAGAGAGTCGAGGGATTCGATAGGGAGGCCTAGACCACGCCAAATTTCCTCAACCACGTGTTTGGCTGTGAAGGAGTTGCGTCCGTCTCCGTTGACCTTTGGGACGGTGTTTGTCTCGGTAATCCCGTCCACCGCACCCTTGCCCGCAGACTTGAAAGCGGGCGCCATAACTGGTAGAGCTGCGGGGGTCCTATGTAGGACCAACTTGGTGGCTTCTGGTCGGGAACAGGGATTGGCTCTATGTAAGTTCACAACATTGACTGTAGATAGGGCGTGTGAGGAAGGTAAATTACCTCGGCCTAAATAGAGCGGAGGGCTTGGCACACTCCGTCATCGCCCCTCGCACGTCATGCCGGAAGGAGGGGCGGCATCCCGGCATGAGCCAACGGGTATTCCGGGTAGCACGGCACTCGGCCGATATGCGTTCTAATTTTTTCCCTCACGTTACCCGGCATGATTGTTCAACATCAAACTCGTTTCTTGGGAGCTTGAGGAGTGGGGCTATTCATGTCAAATAGACCATCGTCTTTTGGATAGGGGCTCGAAGAACGGAGCTGGTTGGTGATTGCTAGAAATAGGTAGCCTTTCTTAGCAAAATGCCAAGAGTCTCAGGGCCAGATGTTTGAGATAACGGCTCCAGGCTGAAATGTCGGCACCGTCTGGAATGTGTCTGCCATTTATGTTGGGCGACAAAGGGGACGAAAGCCATCCAGAAAAAAGCGCCGAGGAGCCCCGTTACTACTGATTAGCGTAAGACATTTTAGAAACTAGTGGCACGCCTGCTCATGTGTCTTGCAAGGGTTGGCCGCCCCTTTTTTTCAGCCTGGCGGCAGGGCTCTCCGTGCCTCTTCAGCAGATGAACACCTTTCCTTTTTTTTTTGGTCAGCGCGCGGTCTCCAGCCAACTGGTTATGCTTAGACTTAGTCAAAACCATATCCCACCTCGTGGGGAATAAGGTTATGCTTCTTGCTGCCACTATTTGGCTACACGAAGAGCGTATAGAGAGCATACAGCATCACCAATGCTTCTTGCCCTTATATGGAAACAGAATGGCGTAAGTGAGACCTGGTGCGCAACTCTTGCACCGCAAGTTCTTCCATGCAAGGCTATCTCTCGTTCCTCCAGGTACTTCTCCGCGGAGGTAGGCAAGGAGGCTGAAAACTCCAAGTTTTCCCGCATTAGGGTGCGGTGTGGCTGATGAAAACGCCTAGCCAAGACGCCTCCGGAGTGATCGGTTGCCTGCCACCGTCGCTCCCACGCGCACGCGCTGGGAAGAAGGGATGATGCCATTTACAGCCACAGGATGAACTCACGCCTTCAGAAATCAAGGGAAATACTCCACATTAGCCGGTCTATTAACCGCTCACTTCCAGTCAACGAAAGCATTATTTTTTACAGATTCTCACTAGTTTGCCGGGCGAGACTCGCTTTGTGCCTTATCACAATGGCGAGCGTGACGAGGCGTTCTAGAGCCCTGTGGCTGTCTTGGCGCCAGCTGGAGATGGTGGGTGCTCAGTGTTGGCAACAGCAGGGTTAATACAAGAAAGAGGCGTCTCGTCGACCTGACAAGTTTTCTTGACCAGGAGAGAGCGCTTCGTGCTCAAGTTTACAGACGTCCGTGGAAGGCATTTTATAGCCATGCCCAAGCAGAATATCGGCGGGTGGCGGTCTGGCCTTGCCTTCGCCACTTCAGTGGCCGGCTTGGTTACCCTCACCAATCTTGTTTGTCTCCTCGTCGCCCTTCCGATTGTTAACATGTCCAGCAACGGCGAGGGCTATCTTTACACAGGGAACTGCAAAACTGCCAAGCAATTCAGCATATGGATTCATCTTGCCATCAACATCTTGGCCACCCTGCTGCTCGGCGCTGGAAACTACACTCAACAGGTTTTGGCTGGACCTACGAGACCCGAGCTTGATAGAGCTCATGCCAAACAGACGTGGCTAGATGTCGGTGTTTCCTCAATCCGGAACCTTGGCAAAATCTCTTTCAAAAGAGTGGCGGCATGGACGGTATTAGCCATTAGCTCGCTTCCTATCCACTTGCTGTAGGATGATGCTAGTGAAGCATGAATAAACGGATGTTGACGTCTGATAGCTACAACTCGGTTGTGTATTTCGAAACCAGCGCCAATAAGTACTGGGTATACCCTACCACGTACAGCAATCTCGTCAACTCAAGTTATCCGTATAGAAACGAAGAATTTGATGCCCTTAAGACGTCACTCAACGAGTTTGAAAGGCTCACTAATAGCGAGTGCATGGCTGCATATGGCCAAAAGCTCGTATCCGGTCGATCTGATGTCATCCTCATCCTCGATCCCTCAACAGTCGACACCGAGTTCGCGTACACGGTACGGTGGTCTGGAGACCCTAATAGACGTGGGTCAGAGCCGTATGACTGGATGTGCGGCAGAAAACCCTGGGCGGATGAGCAGTGCGATGTGTCTTCTCTGGACGTAGACAACTGGCCGCTTTATTCCGACGACAAATGGGTAAACAAAACATCCCCACGGGTAGAATACTGCCTCAGCAAACAAACTCCTGAGTACTGCAAACTGGCCCTCAACATATACCTTCTTGCTATTGTTGTAGGTTGTAATGTGGTCAAGCTCATCGGGTTAGGCCTAGCTTGGTTGTGCTTGAAGCAGCAGCCGCTCTTGACCCTTGGAGGTTCGTTCGAATCACCCAACTGGCTTACCACATGCTTACTTTTCAGCAGATATCATGGCCTCGTTTCTCCAAGAACCCGACCCAGCTACTAAAAGTCGCAGCCTCATGTCAAAGTCTTCTGGTCACCGACTGTACTGGGGGCCGGAGTTACGGGAATGGCTCCCAGGGAAACACCGCTGGGCTGCATCCGTCTCAGTCCTTCGATATGCGGTAACTGTAGTCCTGTAGATACCCATTTAGGCCCGTGTCTTGATGGCAAGCTAACAAACAACAGTTGCGTCGGCGCTCTCACCTTGGCCTCTTACCTCTTAAATCTGGGCGTTGAGCACGTGTCCGTATACGAAACGCCCAGTTTGACCGCCCTGTGGAACCGAGGCTTTGGGCAGGTCAGCGTTGACACTCTCATCGATTTTACAGAGATCATGACTTTGGAGGGACCTGTGGTGATGGTGCTCGTTGCCAATCTTCCGCAGCTGATTCTTTCCCTGCTTTACACTGCACTGAATGGAATGTGGACTGCTATGCTGGTTGGAGTAGAATGGAATACCTATGGTCAAGAACACAAAGGTCTTCGTACGAGCTCTCCGGCCGGAAGTCAGCGTAGAACTTACTGGCTCTCGCTTCCTTTGGTAAGTCCTTCCTTTTTTTGCCAGAGTTTGTACTGAGGGCTGATCATCACATGCCTTGGGCCAATAGAGATACGGACTGCCTCTTCTTGCCGGGTCTGCAGCATTGCACTGGCTCATCTCTCAATCTATCTTCTTTGTAAGACTGGTCATTTACGAGGACGGAACAAAAACAGATGTGCAGGGGCCAACACTGGTCAGTTATGACTTCAGGGAGACCACCTGCGGATACTCCCCTATAGCCATCGTGTTTACGATAATTCTCGGCGCACTGATTCTGCTTATTACTGTCGGGATAAGCCTCAGGCCGATGACTACGGCCATGCCTGTAGGTGGACCATGCTCTGCCGTCATTAGCGCTGCATGCCATGCACCTGAAGGGGACGAGGATGCTGCTCTGAAGTTGGTACGATGGGGGGCCGTGGGAGGAACGAACAAGCTTTGTGTGACGAGCTGGCCCGTAGAGCCGCCCGCGGTTGGGAGACTATATTAGTTCGGAGATATCTCATTTACTTAATTTTTGAGCACCTAATCATAGATCATTATGTGAAACGTTTTGCGAACATCTCCGATATAAACAAGGCATGCTTCCCCTTGAAACCCATCTTGGCAGTTAAACACTCGGCCTTCTGCGTATCCTCGCGCCCTGCCCATTACCTAGATTATCTTCAGTGCAGTTTCCTGTTCAACCACCAAATCATACTCATTCCGGAACCAGTCAACTCTCGCTGCCCAGTCCTTAAAGGCAAGAGTAATAAGAGCAACTCTCTCGAACGAACTGCCACTACTTGCCTCGGTCACCTTTTTCAGAACAAGGAAATAGTCAGTAATCACATCCGTTGCAAAAGATTGGTTATCATAGAGATGAAGAAGAAATACGCGTGCATGTCGACAAGCAAACCCGTCATTCCTGTCAAGAAATTCAAAGTCGACTCGGTCATCATACTTGTAATCAGGAAAGAAACTCGGCTCGGCGCCCTTGAGCACAAGGCCCCTGATGCCGTTGCCCGGTGTTACAGGGCAGGGTGTTATCTTCGGGCTTCGTGTACTCATCCACTGGTCGTTTTCGATGGTGTACGGGATTCGACTTCTGGAGGTCGTACAGCGTCGACAGACTCGGCGGAGGTATACTGCGCAGAGAGATGCTCGTATCCATACGTGTGCAGATTTGACAGCTCCGGTTTTGTCAGCCCCAGCTAGCACACACTCAACCTTCTGTATCTTGTCTTGCAGGTCTCGTTTGTGGCGTGTCCTCATGGCATAGATGTAATCTATCCCCATGGTACTGTCGATACTTGCCCACGACCAGCTGGGTGCTCTCCAAACAGACGCCCGAGGCTGGTCCACAGGTACATTGACGACCCAGAGTAACCCCTCGGCAAAATTTGCCCTCCAAAGCCCAGCAAGAAAATCATCTCCTGTGATGCGGCCAATGTCCTTGGCACATCCCGATAAAGCGGGCAATTTGTCACTCAAATGAGTGATCCGAAGCTTGGTATACTGCATGACAGTCTTCTGCCAATGCTGACACAACTGCTTTGCCGAGT
Organism: Fusarium sp. FW16.1; assembly: GCA_017654865.1. NCBI lineage: Eukaryota > Fungi > Ascomycota > Sordariomycetes > Hypocreales > Nectriaceae > Fusarium > Fusarium sp. FW16.1. The sequence goes on from JADNRB010000001.1 coordinate 2,732,490, forward strand.
ACTGTCCTTTGATGCTGTAGAGCTTCTCAAGCTCACCATACTGGTCCTTCCCTTGCATCATCGCCTTGCCTGCGGGAGTCCCTGGTTCTGGGTGCGGAGGCATAAAGCGGCTGCCGCACTCGCAAGTCTCGTTTTGACGACATTCAAATTGGAACTCGCGATATATGCAGTAGAGAATCCTCCGAGACAGCATCCGCTCTTAGTAAATCCAGGCTCGGGTCAGGGCGGGAAAGGCTTCCATGAAAGTTTGGGTATCCGCCACTGCACCCTCACCATTACAATAACGTGCAGCAATTAGGGTGTCCAATCCATCTACTTGGACACGGAAACACGTGTCGCTTAGCTTTTCTGGACAAAAGCAACCACCTCGGGAGTCGGGCGACGATATTGCAGCTATGGTGAGAAAACTGTTGTGATAAATGTCTGCCATCTTGCTGGACTCTATCTGCCAGTCCTCTGGGGAATCTTGAACGATGCATAAGGAATCAATCCAGAGATATCGAAGTCCAATATTCCTTGTCAATGTCACAGCGTCTCCAAACGTCTTAGGAAGGGCCGCAAGGGGAATGCTGTTGAGGTGACTAGCGATTGTGTGCGATGTGGTGGTTATGAGTTTATCCAGGCCCCAGCAATGAGAAAGGCATGCGTAGGTACCAATGTTGCCACGTGTTTCAACGAGCTGGATGGCAGAATCATCGGAGATGCTCGTCGGCTTGAGGTCCAGGCATCGCTTTGGAAGGGAAACGTCTCGACCGGGACCACACTGTCCATGTGTTGTCTCACAATCTTGTATCCAGCTTTGTGCGAAATTCAATGAAGTGGAGGTAGATGTATCGCCTGTGAGAACTCTTGCCGACTTCAAACCATGGATGACAGATTTGGCTCCTAGATCATCACTGGGTGAGCCCTTGATCATCACGTCGAGCATTTTGCATACCTGGCGGCGAGAAGAGCTGAAAGGAGAATGTTCTTTGTTTGTTCTGAACCTTGAGGAGAAATCCATAACGGATCCATTCGAATACTAGATGATCGACATCCATGTTTTCACGACCTGACAGGAGAGTCTTTAGCAAGGCGTAGAAGAATTGACAACAGCCGCAGGCTTTCTCGCCAGAATTCTCTACGTCTTTCAATGTGAAAGCTTCTCGTTTGAACTTGAGGGAGCTATTGGCAATTCTCGTGTCGCTCTTCAAAGTCTGACGCTGCTTCAATATCGATGACTTGCCGAGTTTTTTGATGTCTTTTCTCTTCTGTCGTTTCTCGGCTGGGGTCTTCGTTCGCCGCCCAGTGACATCTTGTCTTATCTTCCATGCTTCACAGTCGACAAGACAGCCTTGTGTCCCCAATTGATCGAAGATGTAAATATGCTCTGCCTCATCCTGAGTGATAGGCATGAGAGCTGCAACCTCTTCGAGCGTTATAGGTGTGAGTTTCATTGTGCTGTAGAACGTGACGAGTATGCGGGGTTTAAATTGTCCAAATACTTTAGCCTTGGTGGGTGAAAGTGTGTATCCCTTTGATTGGAAGGGCTACAGGGACTTGAAAGTAGTCGCCCGGTAATCGCCGAGCCTTGGATGTAGTGGAATATCCCCAATTCGCTCCATCTTCTTCTACAGCACTAGCGTCATCTGTTTCACTGTCTCCTTATACAAGACATCATTATAGACATTAAACAGTTTGAACGGGTCTTACCCCTGTGTACCATATCCCGTTTACCGCCCCGTTAGTGTAACTCAACCCCTCTTTTACAAGACCTATCACCTCCCACAACAAGCTGCATCTAATAACGCCAGGCTTGTCATCTATTTTCACGTGAGCTGCACCTCAGAAATTAACACGTAGCCAACAGCATAGCTAGCTTTAACATGGATCATCGCCTGCAAATAAAAGTAAATATCACGCATTCTAAGTTTTCAACTAGCCGGGCTACCTCACCTTGCCTCCCTATTATCGAATCATTTTGAACATGGAAGCCCTTGCTGCGATTGGGTTGGCAAGCAATCTGCTCCAATTCGTTGATTGCTCGACAAAGATTGTCAAATCCTGTTGGAAGCTGTGGCGCGACGAGGAGGACTGTCTCGATGAAAACAGGGAATTGGAAATCGCTGTGACGAGTTTGCAGGAGATGCTCAGAAAGCTTGAAACTGGCGTAGCTCGCTCAGTCGACGACACGCTGAGTTCTCTCATTCAGGAATGTTTCAAACTGGCAAGCGACCTACTCACTTTGTTGGGTCGGCTGCGCAAGAAGCAGGGGAAGAAGAAGTTTGACAAGCTCGTCCAATCTCTCGTCTTGTCGATGAGACAGATTGTCAAAAAGAAGGAGATCGAGGATTTGAAAGAACGGGTTGACACTATGAGGGATGCTATTTTCGTCCGCCTCAACTTCCATCTCCAGTGTGTACTCATGATCAAACCTACCTGAAGATCCCGAGCTGACATCGAAAGCAACCGGCTTAATGACCTTGGATCTATCTCAATAGACTCAAGTGAGATTCTCTCAGGGATCCCTAGGTCAACCCCTTTAGGCGAAGCCGGACTGGCGATGCGCAGGAAGATCGCGGAAATTACGAAAGGGCTGAACGACCTTGAAGAAGACCATGCAACTATGCTCAACGCTGCTTCACAACTGGAGATGCTGGTCAAGGAGCCCCCAAGCCTTCAGCCAAAGATGGTCAAATTTAACAAGACACGGGCCCTTGTCTCCAGTCTTCATTTTCGCCAAATACGAGAGCGAGAGTCCGAAGTCGTGGCTGCACACGCAGAAACATTTGAATGGGTATTCAGGGATGGCGTGAAAGCCAATTTCAAAGACTGGCTTCGTGCAGACGCTGGCATTTATTGGGTTTCTGGGAAGCCTGGCTCTGGTAAATCAACTTTGATGAAGTTTATGGTGCGACATCCTGAAACTCGCCGGCTGCTTCGCAATTGGGCTCATAACCATACTCTAGTCATGGCTCGACATTTCTTCTGGAGCGCTGGTCCTCCTATTCAGAAATCTCAAGTCGGGCTTTTGCGCACGGTGCTGTTTGACCTGTTAGTCAACTGTCCTGATCTTGCACCAGTGCTGTGCCCCATGCTCATCTCCCAACACCGCAATTCCCCTGGCCCTTTGCATTGCAGTTCCTACGACGTGTCGTTTCTTATGATTCTCCTGATCCACTGAATTGCTGCTTCAGTTTCCGACCACGAGTACCAGGACTGCCTAAAAACGAGTACAGCCTCCTCTGGCGAGCCCATAGTGAACATCCCCGGCACGCTGTAGGCGTAAATCTCTGGGTTAAGCACGCCTGGCCAGAAGTGTGGGTTCATCGCCTTGACCTTCTCGTACAGTTGCATTGCCTGACGCCGCATTTCGGCAACTGACTCCCCAAGATCACCTCCAACGATGTCCTCGCGCGACAGAAGCACGTCACTCATAGCTTCCTCTTTCAAATATTCCATCCGAGCGGCGATTGTCGCGTTGGGCTTCTTCTTCACGAATGCCTGCAGTCCCATCAAGTCCTTCATCAAGCGAATCTTGATAAGTGTCAAGGCTACAAAGAAGGAGAGTTGGATATGCAGGGGCTTCTCATCCACAGGCTCTAGCGCGTTCTCCCCCTTCAAGTCGAGAAAAGGCAGTTCCATGTTTCCCCATTCGTAAGTCGAGGTTGCCTTGACAGCATACCATTTGATGAAGTCGTACGCGTCTTGATCCCTTCCTAGACGGAGAAAGAGCCCTGGAATCGAGGATCGGACGCCCATGTTGTCGCCCCGAGAGAGTTGAAGCATATCGAGAGAATGGTCGAGTGCTGCTTGAACGGCCTCGCCTGTGCGGACGTTGAGAAGAGCTGTCATATATTCGTGCCGAGCTCTCATGTATGGGCGAGTTCCTTGAAAAGTCCAGAAATTACCCATGGCGTTTTCGAATGCGTCTGGTGGGGTGTTGACATCACCAGGGTTGGCCCGCAGAGCGGCCTCTTCCTTTTCGAGCTTGGTCTTGGTCTGCTTGATCGGAACGCATTGAACCTTGTGCCTGGGTCGATCAGCTCTTTGATGTTCAACGCCACAGTAGTTCACGACGTGGCAAGCGCTGCAACGGAAGAGCTTAGTCCCCTCTACAGTGGACTTGCAAGGGTTTGGGAAGACATTGCAGGTCTGGAAGGGCAGGCCGAGATTCATTCGCGGCATGTTAGTCAATGATAGCCGTCAGGGCCTTAGCTTATAGTAAGATGATCTGATGACTTAGGCCATCCAGAAAGAGCTTGGATGTTGAGCTATGCTGCTTAGTCGCGCTGTTGGACGCGCTGCTGAGTGACGATCGATGGTGTGGGGGGGCGTTGAACCAGGTGGTCGGCATTAACAAAACTGCCCGGGAGGAGCGGATTATAGTAGTGCCCGAAGTCGCTCACCACTATCATCCTTATTAACCACATTTCTCGATCATTCTTATCAGGCATCTAATTATCTAATCTCCTCACTGGTGCAGGGTAACTACGTGTCATTTATCCCTGTTGTCCATACCTTGAAGCTCCTTTATCCAGTGCTTCCACTAAAGAAAGTCATAAAAGTACGATTGGTTATTAAGTGATAATCATAAGGGCGGCGGCTTTACTTAAAAAACAAGGCCCCTCAAGTGCCAGGTAGGTTCAAGAATCATAGTATGAGAGTAATACTGCCCAACAAGTCGTGTGCACCGCTTGCGACAAAAGGACACCCTGAATTCACATCTTTAATAAGGTGGCTGGGTGGCTAAGGGTGGCTTTAGTAGCAGGCTACAGGCTAGCCTCCGATTGGCTCTAACTGGAAAACTGAGCTTAAGTAATCAGAGTCCTACTTGCAATACCAGCGGTGCATAAGCCACCGTGTTATTTGTGCAGCTTATCTAGCCAGTACATGTGACATGTGTAGTCACGTGCAATAAGATAAGCTCATCGAAGGCAATTACGTGAGCAGCCTAACCTTTGCGTTTCTAAACCCACACAGCTAAAGACCTTCTCGTGATAGCCTCATCGACGCACCAGTCGCGGTACCAATTGTGGCGCCAGTCACAGCGCAAAAGAGGGCTATACCGATATCATGACTCAAATATAGATCAAGATGAATTATGGGCAAAAGCTGCATGTTATTATGTGCTGAGAAGGGAATTAGAAAACAAACACTAGCCTGAAAATCCATGACTATCATTACAATCTCAGACAAGCCCTCCCCCAACACTGCCCCTCAATTGAGCCCATTCTGTCAACCCTGCAACTCAGCCCTGAATTCGTAAAGCCGACTCCCCGACCGCTCGTCGACTGGGAAGCATCTGATTTTGGTCTCCCTCTTCTCATTCTCATCCACGCTGACTCTCTTGGTCGCCCCTGCAATGGAGGAGAAAGTCATCTCGCGCTGTGTACTGGTGCCGTCGCTCTGCATCGCCGAGATGCCATGGTACACTCCGATGGTAGCGATAACGAATGAGACGGCGTAGACAGCTACGAGAATCCTCCATTCGTAGTCAAAGTAGTTTGCTACATGCCGACGTACGCACTCGTATCCCGTGTCCTCGCCGCCGACGTTGGTGCCTGAAAGCTTGGAGGGGTCGGCTGCCCATGCCACCGCAAGGAGTTGACCATCTGAAAGAAGAGATATGAGAAGATCCTCATAGGCTCGACGTACCTCGTCGTGGAAGTTTGGGAGGAGGAGGCTTTCAAATTTGCCGAGGAGCGTTGTCTTTGTTATGCCGCCATTTGCGGTGGGCCCTTCCTCCGGCAACATGACGTTGCCTTCTAGCTGCTTGCGAAACATATTCCCGATGCTGTGATATGCGGCAATTTCACGATACCTGGGATAGTCTCTTCGCGGTCTGACATAGCTGGTGTTCGGTGTGATGACGTTTTTATCCAAGGTTCCGTCGGTAGGCTTTTTCTCCTCCTTTTCGAAAACCGTATCGATAATCTTGTTCTTGTAATCTCGGTTGAGCACCTTGTATGTCTGAACCCCGTCCGTATAGTCTAACTTGACTGTGTAGTTGACCTCCCAATGCTCGCAAGCAAATATGGTCGGCTCATATTCGCTAGTCCATCCCTTTGCACTCTTGTTACGAGCATGCGGAACGCTCAAGTCTTTCACAGCAGAGTATCCAATCCAGATGATTGGTTCGGTTCTGATGGCGCCGAGATTCTGAGGGAATGGAGGCTCAGCCGAAGGGACACCTTTGTCCGTCAAATTTTCCATTTGGGGGTTAACGTACTCTCCGCGGAATACGTCTGCAAAGTAGGTATAGTTCCCTTGAGGAACAAAAAGATCCGTGGTGAAGTTCTCAGGACGGACAGAGTTACCAAATTTCTTCGGTTCAGATTTGACTCCCTTGGCCAGCTCCTCGCATCTGTATCCCGGCCCGATGAATTGGATCTGGGTTGAACAATCCCAACCTTTGCCGCAAATTTCCTGGGCCACACTCCTTCTTTGGATTGGTTGCCCGCTGGAGAAGACGCCAGACACAATACGCTCAAAGGAAGGCGCGGGGCCAATAAAATACTCGAAGATGTCGTACTCCTCTTTGTCGTCTGTTGCCCAGTTCCCGTTGTCATAGGTCCAATTGTATGCAGAAAGCGAACGACCATTCAGGATCTCACCGTCGGCCTTTTTTGGTTCCTGAAAGCTCATTTTGACTTCCCCCTCAAAGTTCAGAGTCCGGACTGAGGGGCAAAGGAGAGACTCTTCTTTTTGTTTTGAGACAACGTCGAGGGTTGCTGACGTGAAGATGACGACAAAGGGACTGGCCCACATATAAAGAGCAAGAAACATGACGAACCAGGACTTGATCCATGCCTCTCTGTTGAAGAGTTCCATGACATTGTGAGCGGATCCAAACAGAGAGTCAACAGCCTCAACTGAAAAGCCTTTTTGCCCGACTGCTCTCCAAGCGATCTGTTGGTGGGCCATGATGGCAGCAACGACGAAGTTGGCCTTGGCAATGAACGAGATGAGTTGACCTAGACGGAGCCACCATTGTTGGTTGGTGGCCAAACGGCCATGGAGATGATAGTATAGGAAATGATGACCAAGGGCACCCACAACTCCGATGATGAGGCAGGCAATCATGGACCATTTGCTCTTGAGAACTCTAAGCCACCAGGATGTTGACTCGGGGAGGGCAGTGGTGGTTGAGCGCCGGAAAACACCCACATTGGGGGACTTGGGATCGACGACATGGGCGGGAGTGTTACCAATGAGGCCCCTTTGATTGTCATTATTGCGATCGAAGCCAGGAGAGTCTCGTAGATCGGGGCTTAATGGGTCAACCCAAGGACCATGTTGTTGAGAGATTGCTTCGAAAGGTTGGGGAGGACTAGTCGGCGACTGCGGTGAAACGGCTTGCGGCGAGACGGGATGCGGCGGATGGGCCTGGCCCGGGTACGGTTGAGCTGGGCAAGTTTGCGGGGAGACGGCTTGCCCAGGTGGTGGGGAGATGGATTGAGGAGAGAATGACTGTGTGGGATAAATTTGAGGTTGGTAGGCTTGCTGAGAGACCGCATAGTGCGAGAAGCCTTGCGGAGGGTAGTCTTGGGTCGTGTAGGTTTGCTGAGGGAAAGCCTGAAGGGGGTAGGCCTGGTGTGAGAAGGCCTGCTCCTGCCAGTCGCCTGGCGGTCCGCCCGCCATCTGTTGGTGATTCTCGGGTCCCATCTTCAGCCGATATCGAGACGCGGCCAGGATGATGTCCCGATCGATGTTGTTTGAGGCAAGTGGAAGATCCAACGAAAACTTCAAAAAAGCCCCCAAGCGGTCTGACTTGAAACGAACCCAGGTGATTATATGGAGCAGAAAGTGACAGTTCTACCTGCTCGCATGTGGCATAAAAAACGCCTCCAGTATTCAGCTTATGCAGCTAAGGGACAGCCTGCCTTTGGCTTCGAGGCTAGATAATGGTGCATCCTAGCAACAGAAGTGTCACTGACCAAGTCCACCAGATTCTACCCATAAGACTTGCTTCTCGAGATCGGGATGACTTGGTTGCGGATACGAGATGTGATGGCTGGGCCATGGCTTGGTCGAGACCCTGTGCATTGTCAGTTGCCAAGCAAAACAAGGCTGTGGGAGGCGAGAAAACCGGCTCTGGGCCCATGCAAGACGGGAAATGATGGTGTTGGTGAAACTGCGGCTGGCGAGAAAGAGACGGAAAGCAACCAGTACACAGCTTTTGGTGGATAGCAACAGAGCCTCATTCGCGCGGTCGAGACAACGGGATGAAAGGGGCGGAGGCTTGGCTGCCAGACTGCAGATACCCCTGGTAGCGGTGTGTGCTAGCACAGCCTGATCTGGATAACACCTTGAAGCTAGACCTGACGGTTGCCCTTTTTCTTGGTCTAAAGAGATACGTTTGGTCGTGATACAAATTGTATATCCGTCTTTCGCAACCGTTATTCCATGTTTGTTGCCCAGACTGTTGTATCTGACATACGAATTGTAATCGTAGTTCTCGGGGGCCGCTGAGACACAGCTTCGGGATTTGTGTGTTGGTCTCCCCCCCTGCGGGCCCCCTCATCAGGTAGATTTCTTGCGAGTGGCTGGCGGCTGTAATTTCGAGAGCGGGGAAGAGAGCCTGCAGATTCACTTGGCTTGCAGGCAATCTCATCCTTACTCCTGCTCGTCGGACACAGATCTAAATTGATTGGATCGGGTACGGCGGTGCTGCTCCGAGACGCCAATACACTGCCAGCATATTGATAACTTGATCGTCATGTTAACATGCATCGCTGTTTTCTTTTCGAGTTTGAGAGTTGAAATGAACTCGACTCCCAAATAAACTGATCTCTTTATTACCTCAAGATCCAAGATTCGCTATTTTCTTTGCTCTCCTGCGCCAGCTCCAATATTGATTCGTCCGAACCCTCCGAAGAGAGGATCGCCTTTGAGGTTCATTGGTGATGAAACTCTCAACACTCACGAGGGAAGCATCACTATATATACCGGACGCTATCGCCGCTCTCGTTAGATTCACAGACCGCTCAAGACACAAGATATTGTCATCGTCTAGCGACTGCGTCGATGGTGCATATTCGACGCCGATACCGACGTGCCCATGTCCATCTATTCCGTGGTAGATACCATACTGATAGAGCCTATTGGCCAGCGTCACCTGCGCCTTCATATGTTCTTCGGTATCTGCAGAATCTTGAAGCCAAAATTCAGGGCATAGCAAGATATCGCTCCGATAAACAAGAGACGCAAAGTCCACAAGGCCATATACAGGTCTGCAAGTCCTGACGGGCCCACGAGGTCTCAATATCCAATTGCTGAGGCAGTAGATAATCATGATGCCGAATGAGGCGTAAAAGCTTCTGGCGTGAATGTGAACGTTGTAATTGCCATTTTCGGCCTCGCTGAAGTCGAAGATCCGGGCCACTATAAGGTAAACAGAGTTGCTAAGTGTGGCCAAGACAACACCAAGCATGATCTTGTAGTGGCCGAGTTCGACGGCCTGAGCTATGCACCCAAAAACGTTGGGAGAGAGGTAATCTAGTAGCATGCTATTCGCAGCGGTGGCACCTTTCAAAACCTCGTGTCCTGGCCCGAATAACCGATGACGGTCCTCAGCAGGTAGAATACTTGCCATGTTCTGGATTGGCATCATCGTGCGCATATAAACGTCTGAAGATAGAAATGTTTGATGGAATAACCCGTACGCAGACGCGGGAAGCAGTGAAAAGACGATGGCGCGTTGTAAAGTGCCCGAGAGCATTGAAGTGAGCCTGAATGGTCGGAAGATCAGGCCCTTGGCCCAAGCATAGGCTGCGAGAGCCAAAAGAACAAGGCCCATGGCCGTGGTGAAGATGATATACCAGTCGAATAAGTACATATTCCAAATTCTATTAATATCCGTTCCGTAAGACTCCAGTTCGAAACCAGAGGAACGGTGAGCTTCCCGTCGAGTGGGTTGTTCAGATCTGGATAGGCCGTTTCTGGGGAGGAATCTCACGCCGTGAGTGATAATGTTGGTCTCTTCTTGCTTCCAGTACCCAAGACGAAGAACAAGGCCATTTCTTGGCCATGTTCTCACGGCATACTTGAGTGGTCTGAGATCGGAGTAGTCTATCCCCTCAAAGCTATCGAACACGTTGGAGCCCTGAAGAAGGCAAAGTTGCGAGGCAAGGGGAGCAGGATTCCACTTCAGACCTGTCTGTCGGTTGCGTAGATGATAGAAAATTGAGAAAGTAGTTGAAAGAAGCCAGACGTAGATGACCAGGCCCACGAATCCAAATAATTTAGAGACATGGATCTGCCAGCCTCGACCGTCCTCAACAAGCTGAAACAAACTCGATTTCAGAGGTGTCAGAAGCCATGTGCCCAGGATGGTAAGGTTAACCACTGCGCTCAGATAGTCACCACTTGCGAAGAGTGAGATGATCTGCTCAGGATTCAAATTTCCGCTAGGCACCCCGTTTAGTGACATATTCAGCAAATTCTTCGGCGGCCGGTCACCATCTTGCCACGAGGAGGGTATGGGGATATTTGCCATGCGGACGTAAGGGATGATACGGTTATATCACTGCACTGTACCCCTCCAGGATACAGTAGTGAGAAAGCCGACCAATCCAGGCATGTAGAGCCACATCCAAAACCTGGAGCGGGTCCCAAAGCGGAACCAAGGAGGTTGTATTTCGCCCAAGACCATGAGAGCTATAACGCCGCCCATGCACAGAAATTGCCACAGCATGAGTATAGAATAGTACCATGTCTTCAGCGCTGTAGGACGGAAGTTTAGCTCGGGGAGACTGGTGGTTCGTCGGGCCTCTTCCTCGGTGATAGGGATGAAAGGTGTCGAGGTGGCTGGATTGTTAGTCCTCACTCAAAGATTTGGCAAGTAGGGCTTACCGCAGTTTGGTGATAGGCCACATGCCTGCTCTGAAGATAGAGCTGAATTGTCTTGGGCATCAATCAAGCGCTCATGAGCGTCCTCGGAGACTTGGCCGGCGTTGGCGTGACGCTCAGAAAGAGGATAGCCACCATGATCCCTGCCAGTCATACTGCGAAGTGGGAAGCCGTCCATGGTGTGGAAATTTTGTCTGGGCAAGTCAAAAAGAAGTTCAGAGCCTCGCAGCTTCTATATAAATACTTGACGAAAGGGAGGTGGAAGGAAAAGTTGGGTTGGTTGGGTAGCTCTAATGTTATGCCATGGGGCTGACTGAGTAAACGCCACGGCGGTTGCGGTGCAATATTGTCCAATCTTGATTCCAGAACTCACAGCCTGGTCTACCTGTCTTTTGCACTTTTCAGAGAATTTCCTTGGCATCTTGGGGACTGTCTTAGAACTGGAGCCTGCACCGATGGACTGCGCCCCCATGGGAGGGGTGTGTGAGTGGAGTCCAGCCCTCCGTGGTACAGCGACTTTTTCGAAATGTAACCCCATTGGGGGCGGGGGCGGGGGAGGGTTGCACAGCTGAAATGATTGACTCATTTCTTTTTGAAGACCAAGAGCGATGTGTCGTTGTATGGGGACCATTTGGTGATTTCAAGAGAAAGCTTGACTCTGTGGAGAAGCCGAGATCTAGAGATTGTAGATGACGGTCGGCAGTATTATCAGAGAACCCCAACCAAGCTCAACTGAGTGAAGTAAATGTAGAGTATATGAGAATGGCTATGCAGAAAGATCGATGTACTCTAGCTAACAGTGGTAGTGACTCCTTGACTTGATATCATAACCAAGGATGCCTTTCACGAGTCACTAAGTACACGAGAGGGAAACCAAACCCCAGAAGCCTCCAGCAGCGCCGTTGATTGCTCCAGATACGCTCTCCAAGACCTTGAGGGCCGGGCAAAACGCTAAAGGCGTGTAAGTTAGCACTGTATGTATAGTGTTCAAGACAATAAAAAGTGCACAAAACACGTGAGGGGGACAGCGATGGTGCTTTCTTACAATTTGTTGTTTTGAGCGAGACTCGGATTTGAACATTCACGTCGTCGCCAAAGTTCTTGTATACATGGATGTAGTTGGTAAACTTGGACATCTTGCATTGCTGGAGAATGGGGTTGAAAGATTGGCCGTAATAGGTTCTGACAGCTGGCTTGGCCGTCTCGGGAGTGACGGTGAGCTTGACGCTCTCGGCGATATGTCCTCTAGTGTGTTTTCCCCTGTAAGTTCCGGTGATTTCGACTTGAACCCAAGCCTTCCTGCGTCTGCTGTTGTCCATGTGGTCAACCTTGCGCGTGTACTTGGAACCTCCATCGCAAAAGCCTCCTCTGCAAAGGGAGTGGATGGCCTCCCCAGAGTCTTGCGGATAGAGGCCGCAACCGTAGTCGACTTGAGTCTTTCCCAGAAAGACTTGGTCTGCTTCTTGGCTGCCCGAGAAACAACCGCTGAATTCTCAGAATGGTCTGCAGACTGTCCATCGGCGGGGACGGTCTCAAGATCGTAGTTGTTGTCCCAGTTAAGCTCGCCGATAGGGTCATGAGCTGAGTGGATTTATCATAATCCTCAAGCGCAATATTTGCTGGGATCACAAAGCCAGACTCAAACTCCGCTTCGCCATAAGTTTCGGGGGACGGGGCTCCGAGGACGAGAGCCACCATGGACAGAGCAAAAAAGGTAACGCGCATCTTTAATGATAGGACACGGGTAGCTGGATGCTGGTGGTAGGGATGAAATGATTGAGCGAGTGTTGATGTTGGGATCTAAAGCTTCAGAGTTTCCGCGGGAGCTGCTATGCTTATATACTAAAGTTTATTGCTATCACAATAATAAAGGCCATAAGGCCCATGCATTTCTCGCATTTCTACTCGCTGGTGTCGCTGAAATTGGCTAGTAAGTTCAGCATGGTCCCAATATGGTAGTCGAGTTGCGAGAGGCGTGAAGCTTGGGCCTCTATGCACGTTTAGCTGGAAATTGCTGGTCAGCATGCAACTAATGTGGTAATCAATTTGCGAGAAAGGTGAATCTAGAACGACAGTCAGTGAGACATCCTGTAAGCAAATGTCCATTTAAAGCTGCAGGTAAGAAGACGGAGTAAAATCCAAGGACTGTCTGCCACCACTTGGAAGTTGTCACACGATAAGCTTGGATGCCATTGGACTATATTGCGGGCTTACCCGCGATACCACTCCTTGTGGTGGCTTGACTCTGAGCGGGGAAAGGAGCCTAAAGTAGACATATTAGGCGAAGCTATAAAAGGATTATTAGTAATAAAGTAACTTATTGGCTCCCTTTAAGCTGCGTATTTTTGATTATATTATTCTTTATGTCTAAGATGCCTGACCTCGCTCAAAGCTGACCACACCGGGGAGGAGCCGGGAGATATTGCCAGCGAGTTCCTATAGAAAGAAGATTGGGTGTGATTCAGCTGTAAATACTTGAAAGAACCCTGTACAGACGTCTATAAATTGGATCATTGCTCTATGGCGACAAGATGCTTTTTTTTCCCTTTTGCGCAAATAAATGCATTGTAGGGCCTATAAGCTCTCCATTAGAAATCTTATGAACATGCTTTTCCGTTGTGCCCCTGACTACACGTTACCTTGGATGAAGTAAGTGTTCTTGTCTATCAAAGATCTCCAGGAAAAGTATGAGCGATGGGGTTCATCGTCTCGAGGAGCCATTGTTTGGATCACAATTGACCACTATACCAACAGCAAAAGTGAAAGATACCATGCACCAGGTATGGAGGCAATTAAGCCACTTGCGCTGCTGAACACACTGTCATCATAAGCATATTGATACATTTATACAGTGTCGTCCTTCGTGTATGCATTTTATGATGTCAATTGGTTGAAGAAGACGCTCGGATTTTAACATCGACTATGTCTGATAGTACATGCATCAATACCCAGCTTCACTCGTTGATGTTTCAACTCCACCTCAGCAGTGTGGTTGAGCAACGATAGCTTCAATCTCGACCAAAAAATCACCAGGCAGCTTTCCAGCCTGAATTGTGGTCCGGGCCGGCTTAGGGTCGGGCAGCATACGACCGTAAACGGCATTCATGGCAGCAAAGTCATCCATGTTGGCGAGGAACACTGTGGTCTTGATTGCATACTCCCACGATGTGCCAGCCTCTTCAAGGATAAGAGAAATGTTGTCAATAACAGCGGCCTGCGGATTTGTTTAGCGAGGTTATTACAGTGGTAAGATCTCGATTATAACTCACCACCTGAGCCTCGATTCCTTCAGGGATGGTTCCGTTGACGGATGGAACAGTGCCGCTTGTATTAACCAGATCCTTGGTAGCCACGCCACCGGCTGGGTAGTATTAGCGTTGGAGTCTTCTATATAAGAGACATGTTCTTAAGACGTACATAGAATCGGGCCTTTGTTGCCGAGATGGGTGATCGGCGACTTGGACGGTGCTTGAAGGGCTGGAGAGGGGCAGCAAACACGGCTCCAACGGCAGCAAGCACCAGAGTGGTGGTCTTGAGGAGAGTCATTCCAATCATTTTGATTCAATTGAAAGCGCAAAATTGAGGGATCAAAGGAAGTATAGTGTAATTGGCTAATTAGTGAGGAGCTGAGACTTCAAGAATGGGCTGAATGTATTCATACAATCTGCCAGATGATCACTTAAATACCATCTCAAGCACGTTCTGCCAAGACGATTCTCAATGTCCCAGCCCTCCGGTCGGAAACGTTATTCAGCGGTCCGGTTGGCTGGAGTAGTTGGAGTGGTGAATTAGGTTAGGCTGCGTTGGTGGTTCACCCTTATCAGTGTTGCCAAGACCATGCTTGTCGTTCTTCGCCCTACCACTTCGGGCCCTCGCTGTAGCCTAGGGCGCACTCCACACTTGACCGCATCAGCGGAATGTCACCACGCCCTGTGGTCAAGGTCAAGACCAAGGTTCCCACTTCTGTGCATTAATGGCTCAATGGACCAGATATGGTTGATTACGAGGCACTGCAAGGGACTGAACATGTTGGTGCCTCTCCATGACATAACGGTTGGCCCTTATCGCCTTCAGTATCTTTTCTCGGCTAACTTAACTTGTGAACCTGGGGACTTTTGCAACCCGACCTTGTTCCGTCGGTGAGAAACGTGATGTCGGACAGACACTCCAGATCCCTTATCTCTTCGGTCAATTGAATTGAAGCCCGACTTCCGGAAACTTTACCCTAATGACCGGCCCTGGTTATGACTCCACGCGGGGATCGGAGTTAGAAATTAAACCGGTAATAAGTTTAGCGTGCTATCCCCGCCTCGTTTCGAGCTTCCCCAGCTCTGGCATTATCGTTCCTGTTTATCAGTTTTACGAGGATAATGTTCCTGAATATCAATGACTAAAAGATACTCTTGATAAATAGTGCCACACGTTCCACGGGTTCTCCGAACTGTTGGTTGATGCTTCTGCTGTAGGTGACTCAAGTTCGGTGTTGCCGGACCATGGCCATACCATCCGTAGTGGTTAAGGTTAAAGTTGTCATATGTCAATGGCGCTTACAAATAAGTTTAATTGAAAATTACCAAAGTAGCTACACATAGTACAGAATATCCAAGCATTGGCCCAAGTAGCAGCCGCTGGGAGTAGATGTAGACATGTGAGAAGCCAAAGCTTCACGTTCCAAAGAGATGGAAAGCTAGGTCCTCAACTCTTCTCGTCTTTTTCCTAATCTGGGAAAAGTCTACGACAAGTTCGTTGGAAGTCTTTTACCCCGCGTGCCAAGCGTCTAGTGACAGATCCAGAGCGGTGGATGTTGGTAAATCTTTATCGGCGGAACTACCCCGTGTTGTTATCGTGGGAAGAAAATCCTTCAAGTTCGCCGATCAAGGTCAAGGGTTCGTGCAGCGATAAGCTTAACCGAAGCTAACAAAGTACGGAAACAACAGCAACCAACCTCGTGGTAAACGTCATTTGTAAAGACATTGCAACGTAGATCTGGTGATGTCAGGGTATCACTTACGGCCCGTTTGGGATAGTGCATGTGTTAGGCGTTACCGACACGCGGCCGGGCTGCCCTTCCGACGTCGCTTTCCTTCGCTGACCGTTATCATCTTTTCTGTTACGTAGCATAGATCTTCTAGATACAAGCGTAAAGAATCGGCAGAGAGTGCGCGGGATGTCCTATCTTTTGACGAAAAGGCGCAGAGTTACATCGAGACACTGGAGCCAAGAGCAAGCTTATAAGACAATCATGCAGCTGCTCTTTCAAGGATATCCAAGCAGATCGACAAGATCCTCAACTTTGGACGTTAGTGAACCTTCATACAATTCTCAAGATGTTCACTTCCAAGGCAGCTTGGTTTTCTCTCCTCTTTCTCGGCCGCGGCACTCTGTCCAGCCCGACTCCTGCTCAAGACTCCATCTTCTTTCATGGCCTGGACAGCGTTTCTTCCGAATCGGCCCACAATGTTCACCTTACCTACGGTGATGGCTTCCCGCATGGCAACGTCCGTGTTGTCTTTGGGGACTGTGCCCTCAAGAGCCCTGGCCAGCACCACCATGAAGTGGCCTACCTATTCACAGAGCCTGAGTCTACCCCAGACCGCCTGGTTTGGATTGTGCCAGAGGATGTCATCCAACGTGGCTGTCTCCATGCGTACTCAGATGGGATTCTTGTCGGTCGATCTGAGCCCGTTAGCTTCTCGAAGCCCCTTCGCAAGCGCCAGTCTCTCCACGAGATCAGCGACTCGAATGGTCTCTGGTTCAATGGTGTGAAATACCTGAAGGCGAAGAACAAGGCATCTACCGTCTCGGTCAAAGAGGCCAAGAGCAAGAAGATCGCCATTATCGGTGGCGGAATGTCTGGACTTATGACCAGCTTGCTGTTGACATCTGTCGGAATGACCAACTGGCACATTGTCGAGTCGACCCAACGCGTCGGTGGCCGAGTTCGCACCAAGTACCTCAACGGTACTAGCCCAGACGACTACCAGTATCAAGAGATGGGTCCTATGCGATTCCCCGTTTCGGTCAAATACCCAGACACGAACGAGACTTTGGACATCCAGGACCATAAGATGGTATTCCAACTTGCAGACGTTCTCAACAAGATGAATGGTGGCAACACCTCTGAGCTGGCGGTCAACTTCATCCCTTGGATTCAGAGCAGCCCCAACACTCCGGCCAACTCGCGAGGTTATCGTCTGCCCAACGGGCGAATTCCCAGCAGTTCTCAGATCGCCGCCGATTCTAGCATGCTGCCACCCGCTGCAAACGCCTCTGACCCCGAGGGCGCGGAGCTCGGTGAGGGTTTCGTGGACCGCCTTGTTGGCCTGACACCTGAGCGCATGCGCAACATCTCCACCAATATCTTCGCGGCTCACCGCGAGGCCATCGACCGCGGCCTGTTCCACTGGTCCGAAGCCGGCTACCTCAAGTACCAGCTAGGCCTGGATGCAGACACCGTGGACTTTCTCGCCGGCTCGGATAGCTCTCCTCTATGGGGTGAATGGTATGACAACGTCTACTTCTCGGCCATGAACTGGCGTACTATCGACAAGGGCCTGGACTCTCTGCCTCGTGCCTTCGCGCCTCACATCAAGGACAAGATTACTTACGGCAGAAAGATTACTGGTCTTGAGCACAACAATGAAACCTCGAAGGTGTCTCTGATCTGGAGGGATGACCCCTTGGACGTGACTGCGAAGTCTGAAGAGTATGACTATGCTGTTGTGGCCGTCCCCTTCTCCAAGGTCAGGCTTTGGAGAACTCCCGCCTATTCTAGCCTCCTATCAAGGGCTATCTCCACACTGAACTACGCTCAGTCCTGCAAGGTTGCTCTCCACTACAAGACCCGTTTCTGGGAGCATCAGGAGAACCCCATCTTCGGAGGGTGCGGATCAGTTGATATCCCTGGTGTCGGCTCTGTTTGTTATCCCGCCTACAAGATCAACTCGACGGGCCCTGGCGTCATCCTGGGATCCTACACTTCCGGTGTTTCAGCAAGATCCGTCGCCGCGTTGAGCGAGGAAGACCACGTCGCTCTCATCCAGCGGGCCATGGTGGAGGTCCACGGTGAGATTGCCAACGAGCAGTGGACTGGTAACTATAACCGCCAATGCTGGGAGGTTGACGAGCATCAGGCCGGTGCTTGGGCGTCTCCCACTGTTGGCCAGCAGGAGCTCTTCATCCCCGCGTACCACAAGACAGAGCTCAACACCATCTTTGTTGGTGAGCACACAAGTATCACCCACGCCTGGATTTTCTCTGCTCTCGAGTCCGCTGTGCGTGGAACCACGCAGCTCCTACTGGACCTTGGTCTTGTAGACGAGGCCAAGCAGGTTGTTGATACATGGATGGCTCGTTGGATCACTGTTTAGAATAGGCATCTATAAATAGCAGTTAGACAGTGCGGGTGGAGCCCGGTATAATGAAGCCCGATTCTGATGAAACCCGATTTTAATGAAGCCCGAGAGTTCTAATGAAGCCCGACGGTTCCAGTGGAGCCCGATATCATGGTATTTGTTCGCTTGTTCCTAACCCGCTTCTTTGTCCTCTATAGGCGAGGCAGCCTGTAGCATAGATACTACCCCTGGCAATTAACTCTGCCCGTGATAGCTCTGAGCCCCCTTTCGCGCCCACTCTTGTTCTTGGCATAGTTCGATATAAAGAGATAGATTTCTGTCAAAGATGTATTGTAAATGACAACTGCGACAACTAAATCCTCGCTCCCGTTCACTTCTCTATCATTGACAACTCCACGGCGTTTATTGATTCTCCTCTCCTAAGAAAGCAAATAGTTGCCACGCTCATCAACATTTCGCTCATTCTATAAACACTTAAATGGCCCCTGCTTGGCTTGAAAAATACATTGTGCGTGCAGACCCGACCCCGGATCCGCGACGCGCCAAGGAGCAGCCGGCTTTGGAAATACACTACACCGCCCTTATGGGCCATCGCCGGATCTTGGGCGTCGAAGGCGATACGATACCACGCTACGAAGTAAAGCGAAAAGCTATCCTCGCAGCCTGGGGGGACAAGTGCTACGTCACCTCACCAGCGGATGGAGACAGGGAGGTGGCCATGATCGACTTCCATGCATTTCCGCCAAAGACCGAAATCCAATTTCCGCCTCGAGACCATGAATTCATCATCAAGGCAACCGAGGGGCACTATGAGTCTAGCGGTGGGCTCGGTCGTTTGCATTGGAAAGGAACAGGCATGGTTGCCTACGGCAGGGCTTCATGGGAACTGAGGGACGAGTCGGAAATGGTCATGTCAGTAACGATCGACGACCACCAAGTAAATGGTATTATTGGCCTCTGGAAGAATGGCCTTGATCCGGAGACGGTAGAGGAGCTTGTGGTCGTTGGGATTTCTCAGATCGAGGACTATAAGAAAATGTTGAGGGGTGCTAAGAGGTCCGGTGTCCAAGCAGCTGTCAGTGCATCGTGGCTAGCGGGTCACTGGGCGTAAATGGGGGGAATTGGCTATAGTGCTGTTTTGTGTGTGGGATACAGAAAGTTGAAGGAGCTGAGAGGAGTTAGTACATACCCTTAACTACCTATAATTCCCATGGAATAGTATACTCGCTGATACTCAGCATAGTAAGCATGAGGCATGATTTCTGGTTCTTCAGCCCATGTGTGGCGCAATAGGTATTTAACCTACTATATATCAAATAAGAATATGTCAGTTAAAGATTGTAATCTACTCTGTACCGCATCCTAGCTATTCTGACACTTGGGAACTGCACTCCTCTAACTTTCTATACCATGGTAGGTAAAGCTCCTGTCATTGGTAGACAACCGCGATCATGAACCGTTCGCTAACGCACAAACGGGCAACTACTCTGGAACTATACACTTGATTAGTAATGGTATTTTTTCTCCTCCACAGAGACGTCATTGACTACCTATTGACGATAGGAGTAACAATTGATGACAAGAACTAGAATTAGATGTCCCACCTTTGCCAGGACCACAAAGAGGTAATACTCATAACCAACATTTACTAACTGCATCTATACTTGCTTTCTTGTAAATCTTATCCTCTATCAATGAGTGCATCTAGTTTGACACGAGGGGCACCAGTAGGTGGCTGTCATACTGCCCTCCGAACCAGACCCTCACTTCACCATAATTGTGGCTGTTTGCTTTACGATTAGTAACTGGGGTCGTGTCGGCGAAGAACGAATGTCCCTGAACAACCAGCCGAAGAGTCTCTCCCTCTTCCCATACTGTGCTGCTCGGCCAGAGCTCGACCTCGACTTCAACCACATCACATGTACGAAGCCACTGTCGCCGCTGATGCAAATGGACGGGCCGTCCAGGTCTGCTGGCAGCTTCGTCCTTCTCGCGATGCGAGACGCGTAGCCACCCGTGCATAGCTGAGGCTTCGACCAGTTGGGTCATGTTATAGAACTGAACGTGCTGCCCATCACGGCTCAATTTCTGAACAGCCACGTACAGATCAGCATCCGGATACCCCATGGCTTGTATGAATAGCTTTAGGGAGCTGTCTCCAGTGATTTCTGTGCGTGAAGCAAACGTGTGACTCCAGTGGACCGAAGAGCCAGTCAGGTGGCTAGAAAACGACACAAATGCGGCTTTGTCTGGCCCTTTGGTTGTCTCCTGAGTCAACTTCGACTCATAGTCAAGTCCAAAAGCTGTTAGCCTTGACGCTGGCGGCGGCCAACTCTGTTCAGACCGAGTGGCTGACTGGCCGCATGTTTTGCGAACGTCCAACTCGATGGGTTTCCAGTCATCAACCTCGGTGTGCTGACCTTTGAGAAAACGGTCCCAAAAGGCCCTTTGTCGTTGTTGACCTAGGTCGGAATAATAAACCGCCCATTCTCTCCCAGCCTGGAGTCTAGTATTAGCCTTGGCCCGATGATCATTCGGGAATCTTGCACCACTCACATGTACCCAGAGATACTTGTTCTGAGATTGGAAGGTCTTCCAAGCTGCAATGGTTCCCCGAAGATGCAAGCCCAGAGATGACCAACCTGTGACGGAAAAGGCAGGTATATCGATCTTTGACCAGTCGGCAACCTTGGAAGCCCAGAGCGGCGTAAACATTGGCTGCTCTATGGCCATTGTGGCGGCATCCTCGTTGGTGCCCAGGCCATTACCTGTCAGGTTCATCCAAAAATGTTGAAAGGTGACACTGGGAATGCCGCCAACTACGTTGACCTCGCGGTAGATGTCTGAAATTCCTTCCCAGGGCATGATCGCGGTTAGGTGAGGCGGCTTGAGAGCTGCCACTTGGTATGCAGACATTGCAAAGTAAGATACGGCACCCCAGCCGACTTTGCCCGTATTCCTGTATTCTTTGTTAGTCCATCTTGCTTTATGGAAGACAAGAAAAAAAGGAGACTTTGTTACCAAGGTTGATTTGCGACCCACTCAACTATATCATATCCGTCACGTCCCTCCTCTGGTGAAAAGTAGTAGGCGGCCTCACCCTCGCTCCACCAGGTCCCTCTCGCATCAACGATCAACAACGAGTATTGATACTCTGCGCACCAGACTAGCGGGTCAGGAAGCTCCCACAGCGTATAGTCGCTCTGCTTGGAAAAATCGACGCCCATGTTTTCAAATAGCTCTCGGGGTACGGCCCCATGCTTGCCAAAGGGGGAAAACAAGACGATTGTAGGGGTCTGTACGATTACATCTTGCACTGGGCGGAAGCAGTTGGCATATAGCTTGACCCCATCTCGCATCGCAATGGGAATGTCTTTCTCGAACAATGTTTTGCCGTCTTCCAACACTCTTGATTCCTGTTTCAAGGGTGGTGCTGGGGATACCGGCGGTTGCGGCTATTGACGTTAATGGGTGTGGCCCCGATGCAGACGTTTGGACACACACCTTGGTCGGATGTATTCCAGCCCTCATGGGCGGGTTGAAATCTTTGGTGTGCAGCTCCATGGTAATTCAGGGTGGTATCTTGCGGGAAAAACAATGGAGATGCAAAAGGCCCAAGCTGATTCAAGTCAATACCTAATATACCCAGTTGCAACACATTATCTCGCTTTGATGCATGGTCCAGGACGGATACCTGCGGGAAGTGGGGACTCGCGCCCGGCCGGGGCTACGGATGGTCATGCGGTAAGATGCCAGCTTCCATTCCGTGTGGCAACTGATGCTCCCAGAGTATCACACATATTCACTCTCCCACCCCCAACACGGTGGTGGCCCTGCGAGTGCTACAGCACCCTAACTACTAACTCCTCACAGAATCATTAGGGCAGACACGGCTATTTGGCAGGTTTACCGCAATATCAATGTAGCCCTGTACATCCAGTCATTAACCATCCCTCGTATGTCTAGTTGGGATGGAAGGCAATACAATGACGCAGGATTGGTGAGTATGGTAGGATCACACTTGATCATTGCTGAGTACATGGTAAAATAGCTTATCCACAATTATGTTGGAGTAACAGAACACACCCAGCTACAGCCAGAAGAAAGGCTTTTTGCTTCTTCCGGTGAAGTTCGTAAGAGGGGCTTCGCACACTTCTTAGTGAGCTCAACACGATAGAAAGTAGTAAGGGAAGTCAATAGGAATGAAGGCCATTTCGAAAGAGGAGCTTGAAAGCTCTTCTTTCAGCTCATGGTTGAAAAGGAAGAAGATGATCATGGTGAGGACGAGGGTTTTGCTGGACTCTGGCACTTTTCTATGTACAAAGGAAATTGCCCAGTGGCCACTATAACAGACCCTTCGAGAACAACCGTTGCTCAATAACTGCTGCTATAGAATTCAACCTGTCCGACGTACCGACCGGAGAAATCCTGGGCTACGATAGATCAAGTTCAATTTTCCCTCGATGAACATGTAATGAGTAGCCCGGGTCGACTAAGCTGAATGGTGAAGCAGTCATGTGGTTTTGAGAGTGTCGAGGATGGACACAAGTCGAGATGAAAGCGCCGGAATAACATGGAAAACATGAGTCTTATCTCAGCCATGGCTAGGCTAGGAGTTGATGTTTGATTAGTACTTGACTGGGACTATGAGATAGGGATACAAACTTCTGTCCAATGCAGCTTCTCTGGCCCTTAGAAAAGGGGCAGAGGAACTGATCGAGACTCTTGTCGGCGCCATCAAGCCAACGCTCTGGTTTGAACTCATCGGCGTCTTGGCCCCAGATGTCTTCATCGCGGTGCATCGAATAGGCTGACATTCCAACTATGGTCTATCATATTGATCAATGAGAATAGTTCCCGCTGAACATCGGGAATAATCTGACTTACTCCAGCAGGAATCACCTTCCCATCGACAATCAGGGGGGTCTTGCCTTTGGGTACAATGCGAGGTAATCTTCCGGGTACTGGGGATGCGATTCGGAGTGACTCCTTCATGCAGCCGGTCTAAGAACTTTAGTAAGAGGGCTTCTGCCAGAAAAAGAGGTTCAGTATACCAAGTATGGCAATTTCTCCAATTCGGATAAGGATGGCTTGGTTCTAGCATCCGGCAACGCGGCGTCCAATTCATCAACTAATCTTTGCTTCACCGCCGGATTGGATAAGATGTGGAAAATGCCATAGGTCAGCGTCAGCGCGGTTGTATCAGATCCGGCCGCGAGGATATCAACGGCCTGAGATTTCTTGGTCCTGTCGGGTAAATGCTGAAGACAATCGAAAATGATAGGGTATCGAGACTGATCAGCTAGTGCTGCGCCCTTTGCCCAATGATTAAGGCAATCTTGAGCCCACTGAAACTTGACTTAGTCTTTTGTTCACTGAAGAAGTAAAAGTAAGGCATTAGGAATTAAGTACCTCGCCAAGTCTGAGCAAATTCGCAATCTCCTTGTCAATTCTTGTCAGGAAGGGCATGGGTATCATGAATTTGAGACGATTGAAAGTAGGAGCAAACACCATGTCAACGATGGTGTGAGCAGCAGCATCAAAAGTGTCTAGGAAATCCGCTTGGAAAGAGCTTTGGTTCTCGTCTATTAAGTCAACATCTATTCCGAAGCAGAACTTGGTGATGACCTCAACCGTCAAGCATCTACGCATGGTTAGTCTCATTGGCACTAGACAGTAGTTTGAGTCCTACCTGACAGCATCATAGGCATCGAGAGGACCCTTGAAGCTTCGCAGCTTGTTCTCTAGCCTCTCGATCTTTGACCACACAAGCGGGCTAAGATCACCGACGGCCTTCTTAGAAAAGTATGGGTTTAGTAGACGGCGCCGTTCGCGATGGAGTCTTTGGTCCGTCTCAGACGTTAAGCTATGGGGGTTGTTGAAGCACTGATAGAAGGAATCTTGCTTCTCGTATGGTGCTGTTTGGCTGTAGATGATCTTGTAAATGCTGGGATCAGAGATGTGGATTTCGTTGGGTGCGATTCGGAGCGTCTTTAAGCCTAAGAAAGAGTGCTAGGTCAGCTTTGGGTCACCACGGTGGTATGTATCAGCCATGAAAGAACTGACAGTATTTTTTATGAAGTTCTTTGAGCACGTCCTCCGGAAAAGTCGTGCTGCAAATGCGATACAGCCAATTGGAAGAAACGGCTGCTGATATCGGACCGGGGAACGCAGACAAAGGATGCAAGAGGGCGCGGTAGAACAGAAGAGTGAGGAGGGCGCATAAGGCCAAGGCCACGAACCCAACCAAAACGTTGGGCGAGAGCAATCCTGCGGTCTGAAGAACCTGAAGCTTTGAGAATACCATGTTTGCGTTATGAACAGAAGAAAATAATGGAATATACGAATTCCGTTCTGCGTTTCCTTTTGCATGGATGGCAGCCCAAACATTTATGAGGGCCAAACATGGACCTTCATCCCTGAGTCCCGTATTCCGGCCCGGGCTTACAGTTCTCCCGCCAGTTGAGCTCCACTCCGGGATGCCGCCTGGGCGGGAGGCGGATATCTGCGGGGAGTGGGGCCAACCGCCCGTCCCGGCCCCAACCCAGCCGGCCCCGACAACCAGCTACGCAACTTGTAACAGGCATTCTTAATAGGGTGCTTGTAGTGCCGCAAGGTTGACCAATCTGGTGAGCAAAAATTCGATACCAAGGTACTTGGTGCCGGCAACCGAGGGTGGTAAGCCCTGTGGAGGCCGTATGGAGGCCGTATGGAGGATAGATGGAAAGTTGACTTTGCATGCCTCCAAGTAGTAACGTTACGTGTTATCGGCATTGGGCTTTAACACCGGCATGCGTCAGTAATGGTGATCTTTGTTACCGTGACAGATGGTGTCTTTCGGACGCCTTATTAAGTTCATCATGTCTCTAAGTAGGTAGCATCGCTTAACTACGTGCTTGGCGTTCAGGATTAAGGGGTCTTTATATCCATAGGCAAAGGGCGTCCAGGAATGATTCGAAATGATATTGTGGTTCCTCTAACCAACAATAACTACAGAATCTTTGAGGTACCCCAGCAATTCGTCATTGTCCCATATCGATCTGGTTTCAATTTCACAAAGCACTACCCAGTCCACGCCCCGTTCGGATCCAATGCCTTCGGGCCTTTTCTCTCCTCACGTTCTGTGTCAGTCTGGGAAGAGCTCCACTTAGTCCCCCTCAGTAGATCAAAACTGCGGAAAGGCCGCTGCCAATCATCCTTCTGGGACATGTACTCGCACGAGTTCTTATCCGTGAAGAATACGGGAAGCGGCATCTTGGTAGAGGGATCTTGAACAGGTTAGTTGCGAAAGGTGGGCCAAACTAAAACAAACTCACTTTCGTCAGTGAAATCTAGGACTACACGCTCAGTACCATACACGCTGTGGCTTGTCGCTTGGTCGATGAATGAAGCATATGACACCTTCAGCTCATCCATATATAGCTCGGTAAACTCAAACCCATCATCTTTAGAACTGAACTGGAGCAGCTCGACCGCAAAGTACCCTTGCCATGGGAACGCTTTGAGAATGCCTCGCTCGATCTGGCCCACAATTTCATCATCGCATACATCGACGGTGTATTTGACAGGCTTGCCAAATTGTGCCAATCTCGAAGATATGAGACTTTTGTGGCATTCAAGCCTAGCGATGGCCTCGGACCGCGTCGTGCTTTCGCCTAGACCGAGCCAGTGGCCAATGGTCAGATCAGCAGGGTGTTGGAAAGTAGGTGATCGATACACGGGCCCACCACTACCGAAGAAGCACCTAATTGAGCCTGGGTCACCAAAATGATGCCTTCCCATCCGCTGCTCATGTGTTTCATCTTCTATAGAGAGCTCCACGTTGCGCCACGTGTCGCACCAATGGTCTGAGAACAGCCTGTAGAGGATATTGGGGTGCTTTGGTATCAAGCGAGCTTGGTCGGGAACGTTAGGGTTGATATAATTTTGACTGTATGACAAAATTCTCGATTGGGGCTCTCGTCGCAAGCATGAGTGCTGAGTGAACGCATGCGTAGTTGTAAAATAGGTCCTCTGCCGTTGTAGTGTTCCCACCTACGGCACCAATGAGATAGAACTTGAACCATTTCAAAGACATGATAGATGGAAGGGAAAGAGTAAGGAGTCAAACAGGCGGTAACGTGGCAAGTGTAAGAATATGGGGGTTTACTTGTTTCTTTTAATGACTGTCTTGCGCCCTAGTTATCCTCGTTACCCCAGTTTTACTGTGTATCTGGATCGGATCGGAGAGATGAGCAGCCCGAACCGTTGTAACGTCAACTACAACACAGCGCCATTTATTGGAATCCATTGGCTAGGCGGGAGGATCGGTGCTGAAGCTGGAAAAAATTCCCCCGCTAAGATCGGATACCTACGGAAGCGCTAATTGTAATGT
Organism: Fusarium sp. FW16.1; assembly: GCA_017654865.1. Taxonomy (NCBI): domain Eukaryota; kingdom Fungi; phylum Ascomycota; class Sordariomycetes; order Hypocreales; family Nectriaceae; genus Fusarium; species Fusarium sp. FW16.1. The sequence goes on from JADNRB010000001.1 coordinate 2,759,052, forward strand.
AGGGTCGGCAAGGGACGTGATTGGGGCATGAGTCAATGGAGGCAGGTTATGGATGCCGTTACCTGTGGTACTGGTGACCAGGTATATTGACATGGCCTCAATTTTACATACATGAAGGCAGAGAAGCAATCAGATCAGGTGAACTGGGGAGTAATAGGGTCAGTAGATGGACAACCAAGACTATTGCACCCGAATGCTATTACTGGCAGTAGCTTTCATCTTTCTTAAGTAGCATGTGTCAAGAGTATTGGTTTATTCTTAGGAAGATACATCTTTGATCAGAGCAGCTAGCTCGTGGTCTCCCGTGATATCTGTCCAACCTCTTTACCAAAAGGTGAAGAAGTTATGATTCAATAAGCCATCGTCGCGAATATCGGTACGCTCAAGAGGGTCCAGCAATGGATCTGTGAGTACATCAAACCATGAAAGATCAAAGCAGCTATCCAAGTCGCCAATGCCCGAGAAGTCCAAGGTAGAAAAGTCAACCGTTGGTTCACTTTGAGCATCATTAGACTGTTCTTGTTCAATTCGTAGGCCCCTGGATGGCATCGAGCTTGCTTCCAGATTTTTCATGCACACATCCAGTAGCTTTACGTACTGATGGCCAAAGTGAAGATCATCAGGCTTGTTTGTCTTCAGTCCATCAAAAGCTTGGGAAAGCGAGCTCAAAGAGTGACTGAGCTTGCTCTTCTTTACACCAAGTCCCATAGCTTTCATCAAGAAAACAGATGCCATAGTGACACGAACAAACAGACTCTCAGGGGCGAACGCCAGTCGCCGAGCTTCTGCTAGCCGGATGACCATGTTGAATATTTCTAGACAACCATCAACCATGGCTTCGATGAATCGGTAGTCTGTGGGTGACATGGCGATGTGAGTTGGACGAAATGTCTCTTGCTTCTCGGGCAATGCTCGATCGACTACCGCTTGAATCGCGAGGGAGAAGGTGCCTATGATCATAGTATAGTATTCTGCATTGAGGGTTTCGCGAAAATGTTGCCTCAAGACTTAAGCAGGTTGTATTAGTTCCCAAGCCGGACACTTACATCGGGGTACTTACTCTGACCATCAAGGTGCCTACTCTTCCAGCTCGTGAATAAAGCATCGAATTGATCCAGCATTCCAACGTAACGTCCACTTCGGATCAACTCGCCCATCGCTGGAGGTGAAGGGATCACGGAGTCCACCACGGATCTCACAATTTGGGCCAGCTCGACTCGGGCAGCCAATAGGGTGTGCCATTCCTCATCACCTGTACGGAAACCGGCTGTTGGGCTGCTTGAGACCATGGTGATGACATGGGGAATTTTCAGGGCTGGCGTAGGGGTGAAGCCGATCCGGGCTGACGTGTGCTGTTGACACACAAAAACGAGTTTTGCCAGAGATATGCGGCGCCTGATGAGGCATTGATCACGAATGGATCCGTCTGCTATAGAACCATCGGCTGGAGGCTGGAAGATACCAAGCTCGTTTGCTAGCGCTACGGCACAGCCCAGCAGCATGCCTGCCATCCGATGCGATTGTCTGGATGAACTGATGACTGTACTAAGCCACTTGGCCACATTTCGAGTTTCCATGGCCCGTTCTGACTGATATTCTAGGCTAGATGACGTGGTTGATATGTCGGAGTCCAAGTCGTCCATGTCTGGTAGATGAAGAGCCTGCGGGTGCCACTCAATAAGAAGCAGAAGAGCCTCAATGGACCCAAGGGTTCGTATCTTTGACCCTGAGCTTCTCTCCTGGCCCAACATAAGTTGCATCAGAAGTTGCTGGCAAGCCTCCCACAGGGAATGGTGAATCAAATCGCTTCTTGCCCTCCCCCCTGCCGCAGGGAAAAAGTGGTATCGAGATGAAAGCGTCAAGAGTACGCAGCATAAAAAAGGCTCGTTATTCACTAGCTGATAGTGATTGGAATGGTCTGAGTAGAACCCGTCTAGATTGGGAGCATGTGGAAGCATGTTGATAAAAAAGCTGGCACGCGTTGTGAGCTAACATCCACTAATTAGGGCCTTCACTTACGAGTCAATCAAAGCAATGGCCTCCTCCACAGATAGTAACCCTTTTCTCACGAAACGGCATTTTTTCCAGGCGGACCTCATACCCTTGGGCGCACTAGAAATGATTTGTATGGATTGCAGAGACATATCGCTGTTAGACATGAAGTCCTGGTTCGTCTGTGTCGAGGGAGCCCAGCATGACTCGCTGCTACCGTTCTCCGATTCACTTGGGTGAGTATTGGGCGTCCTCGGTTCGAATTGAGCGGCGGCAAAAAGGATATCAAGAGCGTCATTGCACCTCGAGACTGAAGTCTTGAGTATTGAGCTTGCGAGTTCATTTGTGCGGCCATTCTGTGCCCAAGACTCTTCGTTGCTTGACTCAGCATGTTTCGGTACTGCTAAAGATGCTGTGGCTTGGTCCAGGGATTCTTGATGCGATTGAGGACACTCGCTGCAATTGAAAACATCTTGGTTTACTTCATCAAAGCTCGAGATTTCGTCGAGCACCTGAGTCGGTGGTGCCCCAGGAATGCCCATGAAGATATCGGTATCCGGACACGGTCTTGCTGGTGAGAACAAGGACCTGTCTCTCTGAGCCGAGCGTTCCGTGCTGAATATGCATTCGCGCATTGTGCGGCGGCATCGTGCGCAAGGCATCCCAGCCTCATATTCTTGAGCCGAGATTACGCATTTGGTCTTCCTGCGTCTGCATGCCAAACATGCTATTGATTCTCAGCTAAACATGTCGTAGAGCTCAATGAACAACGATTGTCTCACCTTTGTAGGCTCTGTGGTACCTGTGCATCTCGATTACAGTGATAGTGAGGAGTAATAGTGTGAAATCCTCGGGCCGTAGAAAATCTGGGGTAAAGACGGGGAAGTCTGTTGATAACAAGGGGACTGACCCACCCCCACAAACCCGGAGCCAATCGGCCAAATTGACCTGTTATTAATCAAGAGGCACTTGATGGTCACAGCAGAAGAGGAATTTCAGTGACGTTGTCGAACTGCTAAGACTGCTTTAATGGTCAACATCTATCCTAGTAAATATCTGACTCTGATGATCTGAACTATATTCCCTTCTCGTGCTTCTAGTCTACTGTCCACCATGCGCTTTCCAGGTCTGATCTAGCATCTCTCTAGCAGTTAGCATTTTAATGTCCGATAGCTGATTGTTGATGGCCTTATCAGATGGCAAATTGAACTCTCCTAGGGCCATCAGCATCTCCAAGATTGCATATAGTCCCTGGAGGTGCTCCTTAGGAAAGAAGGGGTATGCAGGAATGTGACAGGGTAGTTCGGTAATCTGCCCGTTTTCGAGCTTTTCCAGATCATCATGATAGACTTTGAACTCAGTGCCTAGTTTATCGAACTCGGTTAGTTTACGACTTTGACTACCGGACTTTCACACTGACCTCGCGCCTCTTGAGCGAGCCCCAGAAGTTCGTTCCAAGAAAGTTTGTCTCCCACAACATATGTTGTTTCTTGCCACTGGGGAATTTCGAGTAACCTCACAACGACCTTGGCGACGTCCAACGAATAAGAGAAAGCCACAGGCTCATCGCCAGTACCCGGAATGGCAGCAACAGCGTTGCCAATGTCGATGACCGGGACCGTGGTAGTCAGGTGCGTTTTGATATAAGGCATGCCCCAGTAGTCGAGGAAATAACCCGGCGCAATCTCAGTCCATTGCAAGTCAGTGGTTCGGAGAAGGTCCAACGTCTTTCGTTGAAACACAGCCCATGGATTGAGAGGTTCCTTGGACCTAACAAATTGATTGTAAATCAGCGTTATTGAACAGAACAAGCAAAGGGTATTCATGTGAATTTCGATAAGGAGCGAACTTACGAGTCGGCATTGGGAAGGCTCCAGTTGCTGGGAATGAAACGCCTGGTGTGCTTGGATCGATCCGACGCACGAACCACGGCTGCTTCCACTTCAGCCAACTTGTCATTGTGAACACCGAGGCAAGATATAACAGTATCGATCTCGTGGGTCTCCAAGGCCGATTTCAATGATTCATCATCGTCATACTGGACTAGAACGGTGGGTGCGTCTGGGTCAACCGTGGATGGCGCCTGAATCATGCGTCTTAGCAGATGAAGATCAAAGGATGGAGTGGCGGGGGCTTCGAACCTGTCGACCTAGAATGATCACCATGTGGCTGGGATGATCTTTGAGAGCGTCCACGATGGTTTTGCCCACATGGCCTGAGCCACCCAAGACGGCAACGTTGACCATTATATCTGACGAGGTTGGATGAAGATTGAATGGCCAGGAGGTGATTGAATATGAGTACCACAGACCGCAAGATACTTGGTATATATACCTTGTCAAATATTTTCTCTGCCTTTATCAGGCTATTGGCTGAAGGCGTGGTTACCTGGCTAGGAGACAGCTCCGCCCACATCCGGACTCCGAGCCGGTGCGAAGGCCGAAACCCATTCCAGCTTAAACACCCAACTCGGACATCTTAGAATTCCGAGCCTTGCGATGGCTTGATGAACAATCATATACCCCGCAGCTTGCGCGTTTCATCCAAGTGATGAACATCATAAAACCTGGCGGGGGTCATCCTTCCAACGCAAAGCCTTGGAGTCATCCATCGCACCTTGGTCCACGTTTCTCCCAATGGCCATTAAATGGGCTCAGCTTGTCCAGCTCGTAAGCTTGGTCGCAGCTACACACTCTTCTGGTAGGGGTTTCCTTGACTGCTTGGTTTCATCAAAACTGAGAACCTATAGGGTACGGACTTTGCTCCGACAGAGTGGCTATGCACAATGCCTTGCTCTTGTCAGACCACGACACAATGACTCGACAGTGGTTCCGCGCCTGGGATTTTGGGCGGAAGTACGGGCCTTTTGTGGTGACCGGCTCCGGCATGGGCTTCCTCGGGGCTGTTTTACTAGGTAACGTAACTTGTCCATTAAGAATCTTCCGGCTTCATTGAAAACAATAATAATATTTCCCAGACGGCATGAATAGTCCTACTTTTGGTCTTAACATTGTCGCTTCACTCTCTATGGGTTTTCGTTGTCGTTTTACACCGTTTTGGTTGTGTTCTATCCGACAAATTGCTAGATGCCCATTCAAAGTTGATGAGCCCAAAACGATCTGATGATGATTATCAGACTACGGACGAATTTCGGAGACTGGCCGCTGATTGGAAGACTGCTGACATCAAACGAACCTTGCTTTCAACATTGGCGGCCTTGGCAGGTCTGATTGCTGCGTGCAAGCAGTGAAATGTCAGAAGCTGAAAATGGACTGGTGATTAAGGGACGAGGGACTGGAGTTGTAGGACATCCTGAGTGGTAACCATAAGATTCCTTTGCTCAGAGTAAGACTTTTATCATCTAGAGAGAAGAATATGAAGCAATGGTATCGGGCGGGATGAAACCACCAAGATAATTCCCGATCCTTCCTTAGTTAGTCAGGCAATCATGAAACAATTCACAACACCAACCGCTGTAATGCCCAAATACAGACTCGCGATCTTTACATCCCGTACAAGTGAGGATTTTGAACTCACTCAAGTCTTCCTACGCCAAGTTCTTCACCACAAATTCTTCGCCACAAATTCATCACCGCCGATACAACCAGAGTAACAACACCAAGTGACTCAACTGATAGCCGAATGGCCGATCATTCCACAAATCCGCGAACAGCTCTAGAGCTACAATCTATACGGCTTCCAACAAGGATGATGAATCGATGGTGCCGAATGTCAATCCCTCGACGATATGGAACAGCGGCGTCCTGCGTTGCCCGGAGGTGGCCTCCGCTGGGAGTCTTGGAACAGAGGTTATTCCCAGACTCAGCGAACATCCCCTATGAACCTAGACATCTTGTGGGACCGCCGCCGGTAGTGCACCGCCTGCTATGAACAGGGTTCACTGGTGGTCGGCCTAGCTGTCGCAATTCAGGTCCATAGAGTCTGACCATGGAGAGTTGTGCAGCCGTGCTGATGATCGGGTGGCTAGCAAATGGCACTTTTGTTGGGGAGTAAGGATGTCAAAGTGCTGGTCGCCCAGAATCTCCGACGCCCTGTGCCAAAAATGTCTCGGATAGGTTAAACTCTCGCGTCTTGTTTTCATGCCTGGTCTAGGGCGTCAGGGGTATAAACCTTAATGACTAGATAATCGGGGCTTGCGTCAGCACTACTCCATACCAACCACACAGACACAAGCACCTTGGTCTAGATCACGCTGTTTTGTCATTCATTGGTGGTGCGGTTTGAGCTTATCCTAGTGTGAATTCTTATGCTCCTAGCTTATTCTTATCGACACATTTTGTTCAATATTTCGGATAGAAATTGTTGACGATTGTGACATGTTTATTAATTCCCTTAAATATATGCTTATACCTGTTAATTCTGTGCAACTTCAACTCTTTCGCAATGTATCAAGCATGCCTGTCTCTTATACCTAGCACATATTAGTTTCGCCTGCTTCAAACAGACCAATACACCTCTTGTTAATGTTTGCCAACGTGATATAGGAACGGCTGTTGAGCCGAGGAACCCACCCTGGAGCTTCGGGTTCCGGAGATCACGGAGTCCGACCTGGGAAGCTTAAGCGCGAACGCTTTCTCCACAACCTGCCAACCTGCCGAGCCCCCGAATCCATGTCTGTGACATGCAAGGCCCGATAATTAAGCTTTATTACAAATATCCCTGTTTTTTGAGCCAAGTTTCGCAGCCTGTAGTTGCCCGAGGTGCGAGGTCTCATGCGTTAGAGCATGCCACGACGCCTTGAAAAGAAAGTACATGAAGATGAAACAAATCACATGCCATTTGGAATATCAAACTACTAGCTAATAATGACATGCAACTGCTGACGTTGTCCAAGGTGCGCAGAGCTGTAGAGCTCTACAGGGTGTACAGGTATCGGGGGTTGTGCTCTCCCAACTCATTGATCTCCTCTTCCGTCTTGCCCTCCATTCTCCAATCTTCCTTTCCAGACAGCTTTCTGTTGTTAAGACGCCTAAAGTGCAGGTAGACACAGCCGTGAATGACAATGGCGAGGACGAGCATGCCAATTGTCGCGGCATAGCCAGGGCGGTAGTGAGGCTCATAATCGTTACTGAAGAGGAATGGTGCCGCAACACCAGCCGAGTTGCCAATGGTAATAAAGATACCACTAGCAAACGCACGCTTACCATAGCGCGGCTGGTTGACAGTGATCCAGGCCATTCCAGAACCCGAGCCCGTCCATAATCCCATGGCAACAAAGAAGCAGCCTGCAAAACTCATGGCGACGCTGTAATTTGCAATCAAGAGGCAGTAGCCTATGATCATTACAACTCCACCTCCCATGCAGAAAAGGCCTCTTTGCTGCGTGCGATCACTGATGTTTGCGCAGATCAGGTAGACGGCGAAACCAAGAACGTACACGGGCACCGTGAGACCTTGTACTTGCTTGGCGCTCCAGGTACCCATCTGCTTGATGATCGTTGGCAAGAAGACACTGAAGCTGTAGAGGACCGAGTGACTGCAGTACTGAGCGATGGACAGGGCCCAGATAGTCCAATCCTTGACGCCAGCCATGACATCTTCCTTGTGTAGCTCTTGACCAGACTTCGTTTGTCCAATCTCAGCTGCGCGGAGGGCCGTAAGAGCATTGCGCTCATCGTTGGACAAGAACTTTGCCGTCTCCGGAGAGTTGGGCAGGATGAAAGGAACGACGAAGGCAGTCAACACCGTGGGGATTCCATTGATGGTGATGATCCATCGCCAGGCTCGCCAACCACCAGCACCCTGCTCTGGCCCGTCCCAGTTATCCAGCTCGCCAATACCAAGGGCGACAAGACCGCCGATGGCTCCTGAGATGGCCGAGATAGAGTAAAAGTAGGCGTTGCGTAGAGAGATGTGACGCTTCGAGTAGAACATTGTGAGATACAACATAATACCAGGAAATAGTCCAGCTTCAAAGAAGCCCAAGAGGAGACGGCAAGCGACGAGGGCAGCAAAGTTGTTGACGAAGCCAGTGAAGCAGGCGACGATACCCCAAAAGAAGAGGAGGCCAGCAATGTATCTGGCAGGTTGCATCTTCTTGATGATCAGGTTGGAGGGTGTTTCGAACAACTAAGATGATTGGCATTAGTTCTGTATCCATACGTCGTTGTAGACGTTGCGGGGATCATGTGTTGGGCGAGGCTTCAAGTCCAAGGAAGAGTAAACTCCTACTTACACAATAGGTGACAAAGAGAATGGACACGGCGAGTTGATATTGGTCGCCAGTCAGGCCAAGCTCCTTCTCAAGTCCGTAAAGACGCGCATTGCCAATGCCAACTATCACCAAAGGTCAACATCGTTCTCATGTTGGCTTTCGCGCGGGCAGACTTACCTCGGTCCATGAAGTTCATCAGGTAAATCCAACAGACACAAGGAATAATGCGTCGATCGAGCTTCGTCAAGATCCTCTTCTCAGTCGCGTCATCGACGAAGGGGGCAGACTCGGTGGTGGCGGTGGGGCCATCGCTAGTAGCAATGGCTTCCTCCTCCTTGCTGACCGAAGCCTGGTCGTCTCTGATGTCAGACCCGAGAGCCATGGTGAAGATATGAATGATTTGTAAGACAAATCGAGAGGTGTAGGCACAAAGAGTGGCCCAAAATGGGGAGAGATAGAAAAGAAGAGTGTTGAATGGAAGAGAGCAGAGCCTGGGTGAGACAAGGTCGGGGGTCAGAAACCTCCTTCTTTATACTCGAAGCCGATCCCTCACTCGTTTTCGTCAGGGTTACAATTAAGGACGCGCGGGGTACTAATGCCCAGACATTATCGTCAAGGTGCCACGAAGTCCCATTGGGTGGCGAGTGGGAAAGAGTCATGCCCCAGACGCCAAGAAGGAGCGTGCTTTGGGGGAGAGCTGGGGAAACAAGGTCAGGCCCCTTGACGAGAAATCTCTTGGGTTTGGGGTTTGTGCTTTGCGGAGAAAAGCCATGTGCGTGCGTCTCAACGGGAACACTAAGAATTCGCCAAGCCAATCTCCCTCACCCGGCGGGTGGGGATTACCCCCAATGAGTTGTCAACATGTTCATTATCCCATTTCTTGGCTTCCATCAGGAGCCTAGGAGAGCAAGATCCCCGACTTGGCAACACTTGGCAGCTTACATGCGAAACTCGTAATCAGCGATCGCAATCTTGGCAACTAACACCCAAGAGATATCACTGGTAGTTGAGAGCCGAATGATGACATTTTCCTTGGATCACAACCCGGACAAATGGAATGTTTTCCTGTATGGGTTAGACAGTCCATTTGCTCTGCGGCGAAGTACAATATATGCTCCCCCCCTAGTCAATTGTCTCACAACTGTGCCTCTTGTCGTGGAGAAAACTAGTAAGGGTTGCAACCTTGAACTGTTGGAGAGGTGAGATTGCACAGTTTGCACCACGTGGCACTTCCACTTCCCCTCATACTCGCTGTTGCCTTGCTGTCATCGCGCCCTGCCAGGGCGACGGTATCGCTGCCACGTTGCCTAAGATTAAGATATTCAAATCAATGGATCGATAAACATGAATTATTCAATCTTGATCGTTAACATGGAATGGTTTTATTTTTATTTTGCAGCGCCTGGGTTGTCACTGCTAACCGCTATCTGTTATCGAACTAAAGATTGTATGTAGACATTCGCCCCCCCCCTTCTCCTTAACCCCTTTAGGAATCCTCTTATACATCTTTATCATACCCCTCACAAACGCCTCATTACTTGGCTTGTTGTCATCGACTGCTAACCTCGGTTTTTATAAACAATTCTTCCGTTCGGCCGCCTCCACTGCAAGTGCTGTCGGACAATGTACTTCGCCAAGTGACGCCAACGCCGACGTTGTGATTGATGGTGTAGATCCCCGCTCCTCTGGTGGAATCGACAGATCCTGACGGATTCTTGAAGATCTCTCGATGTCGCTTGAAGTTGTAACGGCGCTTGGAAGGGATATTTTCCTTAGATGTCTTTCACTTTGGGTTGGGATAGGGTGCAACTTTTCGCATGGCGAGGTCCTTTGCGTGTGTATTTGGGCGTGATGTCGTTTTTAAGTAAATGATATTGTGAGAGCTTCCTGGCAGTCTATAAATACGAAGTGAGGCCTGCCCTGATGGCTCCCCGGCTTTGTGTTTCGCCACGCACTTATTAGAATTGACCTCTTGCTACATACGAATAAAAAGATGTTGATTGATGATCCCGCTGAGATATGCTGTTTGGCCACTGGCTAAGAGCTAGATTGTGTATTGGTATTTACTTTATACTTTACTCTATTATAACTCTTAGCTGGTATGCTCTAGAAAACCCTTTGCTTCCTAACGCAAGTCAGGTAAGATAAGCATCAGTTGGAGCTTAGACCCTAAGTCTGCACTTGCTTTTGTGGCCGATGGCCTTTTGCCATCATTAAAGACGACTTTTAGTACGGAGAGAAAGAGCCACGGGCATGATAAGTAATACTACTGTCAATAAGGTACATAAAAAAGCATCAGATGGCTTATCAGTGGAATCGAGAATAGCACAGCCCTGAAGTACTTGGCGACGAAGGGTGGAGTTCTGAAAAAAGTACTCAGCCGCACGCCCAGGACCGGAATGCGCCAGATATCTCGCATGCGCCAACTCCATCACTGGCTATGTGGCAATGGTCCAATAGAATGTGCCGTTACGTCCCATCCGCTGTCTCCGTTAAGCACAAGACCACAACATAAACGCATGCGCAGCATCCTGGACGCAGACAGATATAGCCTGTGCCTGAAGCATAACTAATGTAGAAAAAAATAGGGTTAGGGCTGTGGAATATCAACGGCTTTAAGCGAGAGCAGTAATATAAAAACATTATTCCCATGGGGACCCTTTCTTTACAACCCGCGAGTTACTTAATCATACATACTTTGCGTTTTAAATGCTTATATATCCTCGTTATGGCACCTTACGAACTATCTTCTCCCTGCATGTTCGAAGACAGATTCGGGCTTGCGCGAAATAACGTGTCTGCATTCTGGGAAGAGGACTCTTGGAGAATACTATGGCCCGACAGAACCCGTGAATCCTTGATCAAGGCTGTTGCAGCCCGAATGCCAAAGAATCTCTTGTCCCGTCGAGATGTACGCAGACATGAGAAGGTGGTCGACGTCGCTTCGGGCGAGATCGTTGGATACGCTCGATGGATCTTACCCGATTCGCAGCAGGACGAGTGGCTTGTAGCTCAGGTACCAGAAGCAAGCAATGCCGAGCGGGAACACTTTGAAGTACTTCACGCAAAGTCTAACTTTGACGCCCGAGATGATGTTGGCGATCTTGACCAACATATCCCAGCGCTCCAGCAGAAGTACAAGCATGATCAATGTCTCGGTGCGTCCGCAAAAGAACCTTCAGCCTGCTGAAACTTACGCTCTACTAGTGCTAGATTATCTCGCCGTCCACCCAGATCATCAACGGAAAGGAGTTGCTCATATGCTTGTGCAATCCGGTCTAGACCAAGCACAGAAGCTGGGCCTAGGTGTGTTTCTGGTCGCCACGAGCTCGCGTGCCTCAGGTCTGTACCAGAAAGTGGGATTTGTGATGCTAGATCACCGGAGTCAAAGCCTCGCTCCATATGGATCTGACCAGCTGTATGAGACCTTCTGTATGATGAGGTATGTTAAGTGAACCATGATACACAAACAATGCAATCCTGCCCATGGTTTGATATTTTGGCCTGTACTGTTTATACAATTTGGGCTTAATTTCCCCTTTGTTCAAACCATATACCGGCGCCGTTGCATTAAATTATCACGTCGTTAGCACAGAAAGCGTTGTCATGAAGCCAATAAAGGCTCAAAACGTGCGATAGTTGCTCTTGAGCTAGTCGAGAATTTATATTTCCAGAAGAATCACTATTCCCAGCCCTATTTCCCATCGATATCCCTAAATCAGCTGCTCAAGTCCAGATATCTCTCTAATAGAGCTCAGGCCTCCCTCAGTTCCAATAATCTGGTCCTGAATTTCAAGCTGTTTAATAGTAACAGTTCGCTCTGGGAACAAGGCGTCCCATCGCGGGAATTGCTCACTGAACCGAAGTTGGTTGACCATTTCCGTCCCCCAGGGCCCAAAGGTTTTCTCAAAATGGGCATCCGAGACTTCGCCATAGATGGCACTTTTGCCCGTCACCTTCTCCCATGCCTCCAAAGCGCTCGTGACGGGAATGTGTTCCGCAACTACAGGAACAATCTTTCCCTTGGTCTTCTTCGGGTGCTCTAGAACAGCCTTGACAACTGCACCGGCATTGGTACTGGCATCTCCAGCCGAGGGGAGCAGAGCATCGCCCTTGCTAGGCAGAAACCACAGGTACTTACCGATGCTAGGCTGTCAGATGGTATAGGTTAGCACGAATCAACAAACAAAGCGGCATCTCTAGAACCACATACGAGGAAGTGAGGCTTGAACAGCGGGTTGAGAAAGTTTGAGGCGTACCACCCAAGCCATATAACGGTTGTCTTGGATGCCAGTCCCGAGAGGTTTTGATCAATGTACTCAACAGCATGGTGCTTTGAGTCGAGATGCGGGGCCTTGAAACGACCATTCGAGAGCTTCTCAACCGGGGGCAGCGCGCTGAGGACAAAATGCTCAAGCGTAGACGAGGCCGCAGCAACCTTGGCTGCTCGGATCAATTGCTCAGTCTCATAAGCCGCAGCCTCTTCCAAGCTCGACTTGGTTGCGCTGAGTTCACTAATGTAGTGTTAGAGACGGCGAGTTATCTTGCACACTGGACCTTGAGTACGAACCCAAAATTGCTAACGCAAAAGACAGCAGACGCTCCCTATCAGGTGATAAGTAAACGGTTAAGGTTGGGAATAGTTAGAAGCGAAAGAGTTACCTCAAAGGCCTTGGCAAGCGAAGCTTCGTCATCTAGATCGGCACGCACCACCTGAATTCCCTAGAAAAGCGTCAGCCAACTGAGGAGGTCTCAACGACATCAACTCACCTTCACGGCCAATGTCTTTGCTGCTTCACTGCTGGGATTTCTGGTGATACCTCGGACGGTGCAGTTCGGGTGGTTAAGGAGGGCTTGACAGACACACCCCCCCTGGGCTCCTGTGGCGCCAAGAACAGTAACGACGGGCATTGTTCAAATTGTATTGGAGTAACACGGTTGTATTGCAGGTGTGTTGGAAGATGAAGATGAGGATAAGGATTGCAAAAACTGCGGAACGTGCTTGGTCTTTATATCAATAGCTGGGCCATTCATGGATCTATCTACGGAGTACAAGACTTGGACTTGTGCATGACATTTGTTGCAGGGGTTGACGTCTGGGTCCAGGCCCATGCGGAGTTTGCTTCAAGCTTTCCGCATCTCCGCTAGTCGACGACCACGGTTTTGAGACCGACACCCTAGGGTGCCGTGACAAGTGAGAGAATCGAGGAGAGGCGGCTGGGGTGCATCAAGCAGTTCAAATGTGGCGCTTGATCCTCGGACAAACCAGGAAGAACGAACAAATATAAAGACCACGATCACGTCCTATGACTGACTATCGGATCATCACGCCCTCTGCTTTCTGTTTTCCTTGGAATTAAGGCTCCGATACTTGCTTAAAGCCATATTCTCTCAATGTCTTGCCCAGACTGTTTCAAAGGTCATGTCCACGAGGGCAACCCGCGTGGCACCATTACAACGGTTCATGGCCTTGATGCATATCTCACGCAACCTTTGAATGAGGCCCCCATAAAGGGTATCGTTGTCATCATCCCGGATGCCTATGGGTGGGAATTCGTCAACAACAGACTCCTTGCAGACCACTATGCCGACAAGGGATGCTTCAAGGTTTATCTGCCAGACTTTATGAGCGGCACGCTTTCCCAGTGGCCCTGTATTCGAAGCTCTGTTATACTGACGGGTCCTCAGGCAATGCTGCACCATTGTGGCTGATTGAGACCTTCAGGGTCATGGCGACTCCTGGAGACTACATGTCGAAGCTGTGAGTTCTTTTCGACAAATGTCTGTGTCTTTGGTAAGTGAACACGAGTTGATGTTCTGTAGCTACCATATCCCCGAGCTCGTGTACGGCTTCGTGCCCTTCTACTTTGCCAACCGACTCAGCAAAACACACTCAATTGTGAAGACATTCTTCGAGGAGGTGCGCAAGCACGAGGGCGCTGAACTGAAAGTGGGTGCTGCCGGGTTTTGCTGGGGAGGCAAGCACGCTGTCCTGCTGGCCGGCGACGAGGTCAGGGTCAACAACAAACCCGTAATGGACGCCGTTTTCACTGGACACCCTAGCCTCCTGTCCATTCCTGCGGATATCGAGAAGGTGGAACTGCCGGTTAGCTTTGCAGTGGGCGATGATGATATGGCATTGTCGGTGGATAAGTGTGAGCGGATCAAGGCCATTGTTGAAGCCAAGCTTGAGAGTCAGAGGGGTGAGGTCAAGATCTATCCAGGGTGTGGACACGGCTTCTGCGTTAGGGCAGATGCAAGGTTGGAGGAGGCGGCCAAGCCAGCCAATGAGGCGGAGGATCAGTGCATTGCATGGTTTAAGAAGCATTTCGGTACGGATTAAAAGGACAAAGTTGTAGGACTGAGACCGCTGGTATTGTAAGCAAGGGAGGTTATTTGAGCTAGCCTGTTACAAGCGCTTCTTAGTGAGGTGTAGTCGGAGGGAGTGGTGTCACAGGTTCGGCCGCATCGTATCAAGATGACCGTGCTGAGCGGCCAGTAAGAGAACTGCTATTAGGCGAACGAGCGCCGAGTGCCGAGTGCCGATAGCACTATATGATCAAGTAGTCGTGAAGTCGCTGGCACGTTGGGTCCTGAGTCTTGTGAGGATTTCTTAGTCAGGACCAATCTAGACCAATCTTTGGGGTGTCCAACTTACAAACGCCATCCAGGGAACATTTGCTTGGTCGTCCTTTGGCTTTAGAGACCTCTCTCTCCACACTCTTTGGAGAAGATCCCTGGGAACTGGGTTCGCCATCTCGGATCGGCCTTTGATCTCGGCAAATCTCAAAAAGATATAGTGTTGTGAGTGTGGGCTTATACAATCAGCGCCAGCCATGAACAGCGGCAATACCATGAGTTCAATCAAGGCGCAGTCACCGGGTATTTTAGATGCAGAATCTAGGATAGCAGTGACTGACTCCTGGATATCAGAATCTCCGGCAGACCGTGTCGGATCCAGTAGGCGCAACGACCTCAGGATACATGTATGCCGGAACGCCTCGGCCACCTTTATCCAGAGGGGATCCTCGTTTGGAAAAGTGCATTGCGTGCTGGTCCAGGATTGCAATTTCTGGATGACCTGACTTACCACAGCGCAGTACTGTTCTTGGCTGATTTCCCCTTCTCCTAAGGCCCTAGCTCGATCTAAAGCCACGCCCATCAGAAGCATCAAATCTCTCGGACATCCGTTCACCATCTCCAACTTGCTGTCACTGAGAGAGATGATAGTCTCTCGGATTTTAGCAGGAAAGCATAGACGCTCTGGGTGAGAAAATGCGCGGATGATATCGAGCCTGTCATCATCAACTTGGTGGCAGCTTTAGGCATGCTGGGAGCAGACGTACCAGATGAGGTTTCCAAGGAAGAACACAGATCGCTCGTCCTGTTTGGTCAAGATTTCATCGCCATACAATTGACAACATATTGCTGCAGCTCCAGATATGTGAAAGCCATGCTCCGAAATGCCCGAGTCGCTAATCTGTGCCATTGTATATCAGAGTCAAACCCTTGGCCGACCGAGCTTGCGACTTACATCATGTAAGAGGAGTATCTGAATGGTGGCAAAGAGAGCGTCTCTATCGCCTGAGCCTAGTTGTCTCGAAATTCCCTTACTGACAGCGTCCGACAATGCTTGGATGGCCTTGACTCTATGCTCACCAGCAACAGTATCCCGCAAGTGTCTATTGGGTCTGAGGTGACCGAGATGGCTTGCCGCAAGGCCTAGCACGCCATGCAATAGCCCAGGGTATTGCTGCGCCAGTGGCAGAATGAAAGCACTATACGGATTCTTCAATTCGTCGGGGAACTGCTGTATCTGATGAGGACACATAACAATTATGTCTATCGACGATGATGAATCCTGTATTCATTGGCGAGCGGCATTGGAACTTACAGTGCGACAGCAGCATCTCCATTTCGGCCCGGTCAATATCGCCATCGCTATCAGCCAGAACTGCCTTGAAGTCTTGAACGAGAACCTCTCCTACACGAACCGAGTCGCTAGCCGAAACATTCCTGAGATCCAAGTCTGTGCTTATCTCAACAGATGGGTCATATCTCTCGTCAGATGCGCCCGTGGAATCGATGGGAGGCTGGACCTATAGTTGTTTTCGGTCAGTTTTCTTGCAACCAGAGAGAATGTATCCCGTCATTTAGAGGTTCCATCATCACTACCTGTCTGTGATTATTCAGATCCGGGCCAACAGTCTTCGACTGTCTGCTGCCTGTCTCGGAAGAAAGCGTAGAAGCATTGTTGCGTCTCTTCTTTGAACCTGGCTCCATGGACGAGCTCTCAGCAGAGTCGACCTCCACTACTGGGGCTTGCCTGTTCCTCCATTTTCCTCGGCTGGCTATGCCACAGAAACGGTACTTTTCAGGGTAGCCTCCGCAGTCCAAGTTCATTAAGGCGCAACGGCCGCAAACCGGCCTTGCGCGGTCACATCGTGTCGACTTTGCGCGACAAGTAGCGCAAGCTGAGCCTGTTTTCACCTTTCATTAGTTTATCCTACACAGGGAGGCGTGGGCGGCGAAACAGGGCCGCATCGCCACGGTTAGAGCGACGGGGGTGTGGCACAACATACCAGGGAGCTTCCTGCTGGGCATCAAGTGTGGCCAGGGTGAGGGAGGAATACAGGCTCAGAAGAACGCGAGTATGGGGGTAATCGGGCAGAAGACTACTCAATGCCTGTGCTGTAAAGGAAGAACTGTGGAAGTTGGCGGTGGAGAGCATAGAAATCGGTTGAGAAGTGGCTTGCGGAGTTTGCACCTGGCCAATCATCTTGACTGGAATGACCTGCCTGATTCGGCATCTAATTCCAGTCGCCTGAGTGTCGGTCCGGGAAGTTTATTATAAAGCTAGTGGAAAAGCAGCTTACTATTGAGCGACTCCCAGCCAATATCGTAAGGACGAACCCTGCCACCATTGTCTACTCTCAACATGGCCCTGTCGACAGAATGGCATAAGATGCTTCGTGGCGAGCTCTACTGGGCATGGGACGAGGATCTACAAGCCAACCGAACCCGATGTAGGGCAGCCTGTGATGCATTCAACGCGGCCAGAAACGAGTCCAGGCGCCGCCGGGTCGAGCTTTGGAGAAGGTGAGTAGAGTCTATATTCTGTTCTATGCGCTCATTGCGGCATTGATGCGCCCTGGGGTAAGATTGTGGCTGCGCTTGTGCTCGATAGCTAACATTACGCAGCATCGTCGGAGATACCCGGCCATTGCCCCCCGTTAACAACGACCCCAAGGAAGACGAGGCTCTATTCGAAGAAACAGATCCATTCGTCGATGGCCCCATTTCGGTTGACCACGGAATCAACTTCAAGGTTGGAAGGAATACTTTCCTCAACTTCAACCTCATTGTTCTCGACACTTGTCTGATCACTATTGGAGAAAACGTTCTGCTTGGCCCAAACATTTGTCTATACGGCGCTACTCACCCTCTGAACCCGGTAGAGCGGAATGGACTTAAGGGCCCGGAAGCCGGCAAGGAGATCCACATTGAAGACGACGTCTGGATAGGAGGGAGTGTGCTTGTCCTCGCCGGAGTGAGGATTGGCAAGGGCTGTACCATCGGGGCTGGGTCCGTCGTAACCAGGGTATGCGCCTTGATCTTTACAGTATGATCTACGTAAATAAGATGGCTAACTTCCGACAGGATGTGCCGCCGTACCACTTTGCGGCAGGGAATCCGGCTAGGGTTATTCGTCAGATCGAAACGACTATGGATCCGGAGCAAAGGGGGAAAGACAAGTAGCATCATAGTGTAAATGTTGCCAGCATAGACATAGATACTAGAGAAGCGAAGGCGCAATAAAACAAGAGAAGAATTTGGAGAGGATAAACAATAGTCCCGTCAGTTCGTATTGTCGGGTCTTACACCGACAAGTTCAAATAGCCAGTGTCCTGCAGTCATTTTGACGAACCGGGTTGATCCAGCGGCTGTTACTGTCGGGCTGGACTCAGTGTGCCAGCAGTCTTGTATGTCTCGACTCGTATCATGACGCTCGGATTTAACAACAAGACACTAAAGGTTCTTCGTAAAGACCAAATTATCACGGGCCGCGATACAAAAGTCCTTCACTTCTCGGTTAGGCCTCTGAGCCGAAGCGGAGTTTGTGATCACTAAACATGGATTTAAGACACGTGGTACCTGCGCATCCGGGATGGTGCTTGTCGCCTTGTTGCACCCTCTAATGACGAGCGCCCTCCGTGGTACATGTATATGCGGAACATGGCCATCAACGCAGCCCGTTCATTAGATCTCCAGGGTGATGATTCCGCCTGGCTTCCCCCTTGGAATAGTCAATGGCGGATCGCGTAATCTCCGCCTCTACGACTTCTTGGCCCCAACAAAGCGGGATCTCGGGTCGAGTTACGGTTTGTGTGCCGGCTGTCTGTCATCCATCAATTACACCGCCGTTATATCCCTTGCGTGGTAATGTGTCACTTCGCTAGAGGGTATGGCCCTACTATACATTCCCTGGGGTGCTTTCCATGAACCACTCAAGCAATCATTTATTCATGCTTTTGCCAGGGCGGCAATGTCCATTCGGCATTCCCATGATCAAAGCCCTGGGTATAAGCCAGGCACGACAAGCTTTCATCTGCTTTCATGCTCAGCTGTAGACAATGATTCCAGACAGCGAGGACCCAAGGTAAGAGAATTTTTGTCTAATTAAAGCGTTGCCTCAATGTTCAGTTAGATGACAATGACACCCCCATTAGCACTAACGGTGCTTCCAGTGACCCATCGGCTTTCGTCGCTGGCCAAGAATGCAACGACCTGAGCAATATCATCCGGGGTACCGGAGCGCATTGCGGCAGCGGTTCGGGCACCAATCGCTTCCCTCATAACGGCCTGGTACTCTCCCGGAACCCCCTTGAAAGCGTCGGTCTCGACCAAACCAACCGACACACCTTTCACCAGTTAGTATGATTGGGCACAGGAGCAGCTTTCTTATATCTTACTATTTGCGGTGATGCCTCGGGAGTGGCCGAACTGAAGACCAGGTTGTCGATTAGCACATGATAAGAACCGACAAGAGATTTCCTACCTCAGTGGCCCAGACTTGGGCAAGACACTCGAGAGCTGCCTTGCTGGCCAGATACAGCGGCATCCCTGGCATATTGGGGATGTTATTCATGGCTCTGGTTCCCATGGTGGAAATGTTGATAATGCGTCCTCCGCGAGGAATATGTGGCAGTGCGGCCTGGACTAGGAAGGCAGCGGCGCGGACGTTGACGTCGAAGACGTTGTTGTAGCCCTGAATGGTTATATCAGTCGTCACATTGGTGTCGAAAGCAGCCGCATTGTTCACTGGACGGAGTGTTAGATGGACTAGAGCAACATGAAACAGGGCCAGTCGCTTACCGACGATATCGATGCTGGCGACATCCAACGTCTCGAGGGTCTCCTTGACGATCCTGGCAGGGGAAGCGACATCGGCAAGATCAGCTTGAATAGCGACAGTCTTGACACCGCCACCGAGCGCAGAAAGCCTCTCGGCGTAGGCCTCGGCGTTCTTGGCCGTCTTTGGGTTCGTGTAGACAATGGCAACATTGGCACCACGCCTGGCCAGCTCCTGAGATATTCCTGCGCCAATACCTCGGCTGCCACCAGTGACGATGGCGGTTTTGTTTGTGGAAAGTGCCGTGGGTGCTGATGCCATTGTGGGCTTGCAGATGTGGTGGACGTAATGACTTGATGCGGAAGAATGAGGGAATGTCGACTACGTACGACTTTGGAAGGATCCTGCATTTATACAGCACGAGACTCAGGTCGCCCAACCCCAGAGGGTTCCCGTCATTGCAGAGGTCCATAAAATAAGCTCTCCTAGAATATGCGGAGCGGCTTTCACAAAGACACGCCTGCGGACTTTGCGGAGCAGTGGAAAGTCTAAGTTCTCTAATAAATCTCTATAGGTTTTAAGCTATCGTCGCCTATCGAGTATCTATAGTAAGTAATATTAGGTATACTATTAAATATTATAAATATAATAAAATACTAGATGTATATTAAACCTATTAAGTATTTTTTATTATCCTAAGATAAATAAGTTATTATTATATAATTAAGGCTTAATAAAAGAGCTTTTATAATTTAATTTAATTAAGCTATTAATAAGAATAATATTTAAGTTAAGGGAATTATAAATACTTTTTATTAAATTAAAGTATTAGCTATTATAAGGATATAAGGCGGCTATTAAAGCTATTAACTAATTAGAAAAACTCTAGCTAGATATTATATATTATTATATATAGCAGAGGCTCTAAAAATCTCTATATCTCAGCTATTATAAAAGGCTTAGTAAATTAAAGTCTTATACCTAAGAAAGACCTACCTTTTATTTATAATTTTACCTTAATCTAGCCTTTATAGCTTATTATCTTATAATTCTTTAACTTCTTTCCTTATAGATAATTAGCGTAAAATTAGGATAAATAAAATAAAAAAACCTTTATTACCCTAAGGAATTACTTATAACTCTATAATTTATTACTAATAGTAATCTAAGCTATACCTAATTTAATTATTTTAATTTTAAAGACTTTAAAGAATTAATCTAAGAGACTAAGATCTTATAATATATTTTTATTTATAGGCTTATAAAATAATAGCTTATCCCTAATAATAAGAAATAACCTTATAGACCTCCTTAGGCTATATAATTAAAAAATACCTTAAATAATATTAATAATAAAAACTTCTATAAAAAAATATCTTACTAAGGCTAAAACAATAATTAAGCTTAATAAGCTTATTTTTATTCTTATTACTAACTTTATTAAAGATTTTAAAAAAAGCTATAAATAAAAAAAGAAAATATAAAAAAGTAACTTAAGAAAAAAACCTAAGAAATATTTCTTTTAAAGATCTTAAATTACCTTATAGACTAGCTAATTAATACCTAGACTAAGAACTATAAAAAGCTATAAAGATATAATTATAAATTATTAATTAAAGAAATTATAGCTATTAATAATTATTAATTAATATAATCTTTATATAAAAATTAAGGTATAATACTATAAGTTATATAATAAATTATAACCCTTATTAATATTTTAGCTATTATAAGAAGTTATTATAATAAATTTTATTATTAAATTACCCCTATTAGAAAAACTAGCTATTAAAAATTTCTATAATAATATTCTTATTATTATAAATAGATTTATAAAATTTTCTTATTTTATACCTTATAAAGAATTAATAATAGCTAAAGAATTTACTTATATTTTCTATTTTTATATTATTAAAATATATAATATATTACTTAAAATTATTATTAATTAAGGATTATTATTTATATTTAAGTTATAATAAAGCCTTATAAGATATTTAAGAATTAATTATAAGCTCTTTATAATATATTATAAAGAGATAAATAAATAAATAAAAAATAAATTAAGGGATTAACTTTTTTTAAGAGAGATATAATTTACCTCGTAATAAAAAATATTAAAATAAAATAAAGAAAAAATTTAATTTTAAATATATTAAATTATATAAAATTAAAAGAAAAATCTTAAAATATTATTATAAATTAAACCTATTACCTAAGGTAAGCTTTATTTAATCTTTTATTTTCTTTAAATTAATAAAAGATATTATATAAATAAAAATAAGTAATAAATTAGATATAGAGGTTAATAAATTAAAAGAATATATTATAAAAGCTATTTTTAATATAAATAAAATTAATAATAAATAATATATTTATTAAATAAAAAAACTACTTTAACTTAGAAAATATATAAAAACCCTTAAAATACCTTATTAATATATAATACCTCTTAAAGAATTTTATTAATAATATTAAAAAGAGAAATAAACTTTAAGCTAATAATACTTTAATTAATAATATTAATAATATTTATTAAACTATATAGTAATTATAGCCTTTAACTTTACCCTCTTAGCCTCCTTTAACTTATTTAAAGACTAGAGATTATAAGAAATTATATTTATACTCTTAGTATATATAGCTAATACTTTAGTAATAAAGATAAATTAAATAAGCTAAAACCTTATTTACCCTTACTTAAGCCTCCTAAGCCTCTTATTATAATTAGAAAAAGTCTTTTTTTATATATTTCTTTTTAGATTTAAGTAATTTAATTCCTTATTAATATAAATTACTAAAATAATTAATAAAAAAACCTTATAATATAAAACCTAGTTATATATAAGTACTTAATATATTCTTAATATATTATAAAAATAGCCTTAATAAATATATTTATTATAGTAATTTAATTTCTTAGGTAAAATTATATAATATAGACCTTAGGAATAATAAAAAAAATATAATATAATTTAAAAACTAAAGTAATTAATAATATTACTTAACTTAATAATAGCTAAATACTTTTTTAAAAGGGATAAATAATTAGATATATTAATAAGAAATTTTATAGGTCTAAGTTAGGAATATATTAATAATAAATATAAGGTTATAGATATAGCCTTAAGGATAAGACTAATAAAAGGAAGATATTATATTATAACCTAGAGGAATTTAAACTTATATAATAAAAGGTTAACTTATTATATTAATTTATTACTATAGGATTATAGCGGATTATATTAAGATATTATAATTTATTTATAATTTAAAGAAAGAATTATAATAAATTATAACTTATAGCCTATAATCTATTATAATTTATCTTAAGTATAGTAAATATATAAATATATTTACTTATATTTTCTTATATATTAGCTACCTTAGCTATTAATATAACTTAGTTATACTTAATACCTTTAAGTATATTATTAAATATAATTTATATTACCCTTTAAGGCTATATAATATTCTTTTTTACTAATATAAACTAGTATAATTAATTTATCCCTTAGGAATGTTATAATTTATTATAATAAGTTAGAAAAAAATAATATCTTTAATATCCTAAGTATTAATTTTAATAGCTTAATAGCTTTATTAATATTCCTAGCTTAAGTAAGTATTAATAGTAATAATAATATTAGCTATATAGCTTATTAATTAATTTAAGCCCTTAGCTATTAAATAATAGCCTTAAGCTATTAAAGTTTTATAGCTATCTTAGTATTATTAAGTAAAGTAATATATATTAATAAATTAATAAGAATATTATTAGATATATTATTAATAAATATATATTATTTAAGGTAATATAAGTAATCCTCTAAATAAAAGCTATTAATATATAATAATTATAGGGTTCTTAAGGGATAATTAATTATATTAGGTTTATATTAATAAAGAAGAATATTATATAGCTTTAAAAAATAATATAAGTTTATTTTAATAATTTACTTAAAGGTATTAAATATAACTAAGTTATACTTAATAGCTAAGATAGCCTTTACTTAAGAAAGTATATATATATATAATAATATATTAAGTTAATTATAAAAAAATTATAATTAACTTAATATATTTAATATATAAGTATTTTAGATAAGGGAGTATCTTAGTAAATTATATACCTAAAAATTATAAACCTTAAATTTCTAAGAACTATTATAAAATAGCTATAAGCTTAAAAAGTATATTTTTAAGAATTTAATTAAAAAAGTTATATATATATAATTTTTTTAGATTTTTAAAAAAATCCTTTAATTTTTTTAAAAATAAAAAACTTAAAAAAAAATATAAATAAGAAATTCTTAAATAGCTTATTTATTTTTTTTTAAAAAGTCTAGAAAAGGTATTATAAGAAATTAAATTTCTTAATTAACCTTATATCTTATTTTAAGCTTATAAAGATTTTAAGTAAATTTCTTAGAAATTTTTAAAGTAATCTTATAATAATTATAGGATTCCTAAGGGATAAACCGGTTATATTAGGTTTATATTAATAGAGGAGAATATTATATAACCTTAAAAGGGTAATATAAGTCACGTCTAGTAATATACTGAGTTAGGGAAAAGCGTGCTAAGCTATTTTTAGGCTACTAAGTAATTCTTATATATAGAAAAGGAGGCAGAGGCTATAGGCCTTACTATTATTATTACTTTCTTAGGCCTCGAGCAGAGGACTTTAGGCTCCTTCGCGGGTTATATCTTATTATTATAAATTAATTAATTACTCTTATTATTTTATATTAAATTTACCTTATAAGAAAGTATATAAGATCTCTCTTTTAAAAAGACCTTAAAAGAAAAAATATATAATAAATCCCTCTTTTGCCTATATAGTTTAGTATATTTTATTTCTCTAATAAATCTAATACCCTATATAAGAATTTTAATACTTTTATCTTTTTAGATTACTAATATATTTAAGAAGGATATATATTATTTAATTAGATAAGAGAGAATACTTCTATATTATTAATTAATAAATTATAAATATAACTACTACTATTAGGCTATAAGAGAATAAATATTAGAGATTATTATAAATAAAAGAAGAGTAAGAATTAAAGAGACCCTAAGAAGCTATTAATTAAAAGAAAGACTAATTATAAATATAGCTTACCCTCCTTAACCTAGGTTTAGAGATATTATTTAATTAAATTCCCTTTAAGAGTTAAGACTAAGATAAATCCCTAGAACCCCGCTAAAGGCAAATATAAGGAGATAGAGGTACCTACCTATTATAATATAAAGAGAGATATAGTAATATTAATTAATATAAAAATAATATCTCCTAATAAGATTAATAGTTTAGCCTTACTTAAAGTACCTAAAGGACTCTTAACTAAGCGGTAATAAGAGGTCTTAGTAATAAAAATTCTTATTTAGATAATTATAAAGAGCGAGGCTCTTATTGCCTTTATTCTTATCCTTATAATATTTAAAGAAACCTTAATAACTAACCTATTTTATATTATAATAACTAAGAATCTATAAATAAGAAATTAGATTTACTAAGAACTAATTAATTAAATACCTACTATTATAATTATTATTATCTTAATATAAAGATAGCCTAGAATAATAAGGTATTAATTTTAGAAAGAAAATCTAATAATATCTAAGGCTAAAACCTAGAGATAGGAAATAATAGGGCTACTAAAGGTAATAATAAGGTTTATAAGCTCCTTAAATTCCTAATTAAAGGATTAAATAATCTCTCTTTTATTATCCCTCTTAATTCTTTCCTTTTCTTTAAGGAAAAAGATATAACTAAGTACCTTAGGAACTTTAATTAATAGGTAGAACTTATAAATATCTCTAAGGATAAGAAAATAGCTCTCTTTAAGTTATATATTAATCTAGAAATTAAGAGGGAGGCCTAATAAGCTATAGATAGACTTAGCTAAGAAGCTACCTAAGAGAGCCTAAAAGAAGCCTTTATAAATAAAGATTTTAATTAATTAGAGACTATTAAGGAAAAACTAAAAATATTTAATAAGACCTATCTAAAAGTAAACTTCTATATTATTATTAAATAGCTAAATAAGTATTAATACCTCTTTAAGTAAATTAATAAGAATTAAAAGATATCTAAGACTTAGTCTAAGGCTATTTATAAAGTATTCCTTAAAGAGGTTATTAAGGGTATTTATAAAAGATATAATAAAAATATCTATAAGCTTATAACTATAAAGTATTAAGCGCTTACCTAAATAATTAAATATATTATAAAAATAAAATTAAAATTTAAAAGATTTATTATCCTTAAAGCAAAGAAGATATCTATAGAGTTATATAGGCCTTAATTCCTCCTAGAAGCCTAAGCTCCTCCATAAAAGCGACTAAGACCCCGAAGATCCTTAAGAAGAAATCTAATAAAACTATAGCCTTAAAGATTAACTAATTAACCATATAGCTTAGCTAATTTATAATTAATATAGCAAAAGGGTAAAAATCTTAATTATATTTAACTTAAATCCTTAAGAGAGAATATAATAGGTAGGCAGCCTTAAGAATACCCTAAGTATTTAAGATAAATATAATATTACTTAATTAGATATTAAATAGCTAAGATTTCTATATTACTATAATATATATAAGTCTAGATAAGGGAATTCTTAGGCTAATATAATATATTAATACTATATAGGAAAAAACTACTTCCTAGATACCTATATAGACCTAGTATTATATAAAAAGAGGAAATTATAAGCTATAACTTATCTAAAGGGGTAGCCTTACTTAGAAGAGGGGATATAATACTATTACCTATACTTTATATACCTTTTTAAGTAATTTAAAATTAAGAAGCTTATTATAATTAACTAAAGTATTTCCTAGAGTCTAAGCTAAATTATTTAGCTAATTAGCTTAAAAAGTATAATAAAATAGGCCTTAGGCTTAAATTAACCTAGCCTAAAAATAATTATTAATAATTTCTTTTAAAAGAACCCTAAGGTTATAAAGCTCTATTAATTAAAATATAAGGCCCTTAATAGATTTAATTAATTACCTATAAGTATAATTAGAGGCAACTAAGATATCTTAGATAATTAAAACCCGCTATAAAGGCCCTTTATTAATATTATCTTAGTTAATAAAGAGCTAATATTATTTAATTAGATAGATACCCCTTAGGTCCTTACTATAATAACTATTATTATTAATATTAACGCGAGGAGTAGGTTTATATTAAAATATTATAAAGGCATAAAAAGCCGCATAGCTTATCTAAAAAGGTAACCCTAACTAAAAGCCTATAGTTAGAGAAGGAAAAGAATCTAAGATTCTAGATACTTAAAGAGAAATAAGCCTCTATTTTATAAAGCTAAGAAATAAATATAAGATAAAGAAGATCTTAATTTTAGCTAATAAGCTATTTATATTATTACCTTAGCTAAGTAGAGAGGTAGGCGAAGATTATTAAGATATTATTAATAATATTAAGTAGATTACTTATATTAAATTAGCGCCCTATATAATTAATAGAGAGCAAGGATTATTTAATTAGAAGGCTAGTAATATAAATATAATCTAAGTTAGCGAGTAAGACTAAGGGGAAGCCTATTAGGCATTAATTAGCGAGAAAATAGGCATAAATATAATCCTTATTAATAAAAAACCTAGATTAAATAATCTAATAATTATATAAATAAGCTCTAACCTAGTAATTATATTATTATAATAAATATAAGAATTACTATAGAAGAGATAAAGATAATAAAAGTCTATTAAAATAAGCTAAAGCTAAAAGAGACTATAACCCCTAGTATAAAGAGTAAAAACCATTTAATTAAAAGGTTAATATTATTAAACTTATAATTAGGCATTATAATAAGGCAATAGCCTAATTATAAGAGCTATTTATATCTTTATGAGGCTTAATAATCTAAAAGGTAAGGTAATAAAAGCAATAATAAATATAAGGTTAGAGGGAAATATTATTTCCTAGGAGCTTATAAAAGCCTATAGCCTTTAATTACCCCGGCTTATACCTTAACTATATCCTTCTCTTAAGACTATATATATAATATTAAGCTAAATAACTATCTAATTATACCTAGGTAATATATAAATATAGCAAAAGATATATATCGCGCTTTTAGTAAAAATCTTAATTCCCTTATTTTTAATATACCTTTTATTTATTTTATAAGAATATTATTTAATTATTTAACTAAGGATAATATTATACTCCTTTAATATTAATTAGGTAATACTAAGGTTATTACTCTAGCTACTAGATTTATTAAGTAAGAAGCCCTTACTTATAAAATAAATAATAATATACTACTAAAATAAATATTAATTTACTCTCTAAACCTAAGGTTAATTAAGAGAGTAATTTAAAACTAAATAATATTCTATCTTTATTATAATAAATAAGTTAGGAATTAAAGGAAGAAATAATTAATATTATTAAATTAATAATAGCTAGATAATATAAAGTAGCCCTATAAGATATAAATTAAATAATTAAAAGATAGGCTAAGAAGAAATATAAAATTTAAAAAGATTTAAGGCCTAATAATAAAAAGGAATTTAAAAGAGATCCTAATTAATACCCTTTATAAGAGAAAAGGGATTAAGATCTACTTATATAATAATATTTTATTAAATAAATTTACCCTAGATAGAGACTTAAAATAAAAAGAAAAAAAATAAAAAAAATAAAAGAAAAACTATAAGAGGATTTAAAATATTAAGAATAAATTATATTAAAATTCTTTAATATTAAGAAAGAGACCTAAATTAAAGAGAAAAGCTTTAAGGACTAATTAATTAATAAAAGATATCTTATACTAGAAGAATTAAATATCTTTCTTAAGATTATATATAATAGAAAAGCGGTACTTATATAGGAATTCTTAAAATATAAGAAGCTTAACCTATTTATAATGCCCCTATAGGTTATTAAGGTTATTAAATATAAAGCCTAATAAGTAAGAAATATACCTATTTTTAAAAGATATAAGAAGGATATTATTAAACTCTTAAGAACCTAGCTAGAGAAAGGAATCCTTAAAGAAGGCTATAGCCCCTATAAGAACCTATTCTTCCTTATTTAAAAAAAGGATAATTAGTTTTAATTAATTAATTTAGCTATTTTAATAAATAAATATACTATAAGGGATAGCCTTATCCCTCCTAATTATAATAAGTTCTTAGTAGACTTTATTATATATAAAATATTATTACTACTAGACTTCTTCTCTAGATATAATTAAATAAAGCTTATTAAAGTTAATAGAGATTTAATAAGCTTTATAATATTAATTAGCTTACTTAGAATATATATATTACCATAAGGAATTATTAATTTAATTACTTAATTTACCTAAAATATCTTTTAAATCCTAAGGGACTTAATCTTAGATATATATTAATTATTCTTAGATAATATTTATATTAAGGGTCCTATAATAGAATATAGGGGAGAAGAAGTTACTCTAGGGATATATTACTTTATCTTAGAGTATTTAATTAATCTAAATAAGGTATTTCTAAATATTAAATTATCTAGTTATATTATTATTAAGTAGAAGTCTTAGTTTTATAAGAAGATAGCTATAATAATTAAATACCTCTATAGTATATATAAAAGAAGCCTAAAAGAGAAAAAAGTAATAAAAATCCTAGAGTAAGAAGTTTATTTTAATACTAGGGAGGTAAGGTCTTTCCTTAGTATTATAGGATATTATTATTAATAGATTAAATAATTTACCTAGATTATAAAGTCCTTAATTAACTTATTAAAAAAAGATATTAAATTTATTTAGGGATTAAATTAAAAAGAAGCTATAAAGACCTTAAAGAGGAAAATTACTTTCTTTAATTTTAATTACTTTTAATTACTTAAAGAGGCTAAAGAGGTAATTTTAATAGTTAATATAAGCCTCTTAGGCTAGGGATATATCCTAATATAATTAATTAATAAGAAATAAAAGCTAATCTAATTTAAATTAGGACTATAAAGCTTAGCTAAAACTAAGTATAATATAATAAAGAAAAAATATAAGGTAATCCTTTATGCCTTCTAGTAACTTAGGAATATAATCTATAATACCCCTTTT
Source organism: Fusarium sp. FW16.1 (assembly GCA_017654865.1). Taxonomy (NCBI): domain Eukaryota; kingdom Fungi; phylum Ascomycota; class Sordariomycetes; order Hypocreales; family Nectriaceae; genus Fusarium; species Fusarium sp. FW16.1. The sequence continues at coordinate 2,788,654 of JADNRB010000001.1, forward strand.
ACCTTAGAGACCGACTTATAAATATTAGTCTACTAAATTAATAAAAAGGCAAATAATATACCTAGATCTCTAGTTTTAAGATAAATTAATTATTTACTCCTCTTTAACTTTATAGTTAGGTATATACCTAGGAAAAAGAACTATATAATAAATAGCCTATTATAAAAGTATATAAGATTATTTAATTAAATAGATATATAGGTAGAAAGAGATATTAAGGAGTTTATTAACCTCTACCTTAATATAATCTAAGTTAATAAAAGAACCTAAGATCCTTAATAAGGGCCTACTCCTAAAAATATAAGGATATTACTAAGTACCTATATATATTTAAGAAGCCTAAAAGACTTACTTATTTATAGCTATAGTAATTTAAGAGGAAGTTAATTTCCTTCTTTATCTAGGGATAATACCTCTAAAGAGGGCAAAATAAGACTATAACTTGCCCTTACTTATAGTAAATAACTAGAGATCTAGAAGTATTTAATTAAGAGCTATTATTATAATAGCGGCTATAAGGGGAAAAGGTTACTTATAACTTAATAAAAAGAAAATACTTCTAGAATAATATATAGAATTAGATCGCTGAAGTAATTTATTATTACCTTACTTACTAAGCCTATGCCCTATAGAGGCTAGTAAAATATATTTAATATACCTAATTATTTAATTTAATATTTAAGGTCTACTTTAATTACTAATATATACCCCTAGACTAAGGATTTAAGTACCTTATAGAAATTAAATATAATATAATAAGATAGGTAGAGGTTATTCCCCTAAAGAAGATCTTAGCCCTAATATTAAAATATTTTTACGATTAATTTAATATATTAATTTAAGATAATCTTAATAGCTATTATAAATAATAAATTAGAATTTAAGAAGGAATTCTTACTTATATTAAAAGAATTAAAGATCTTACTTATTATTATATCCCTATATAATATAAAGGCTAATAATATTAATAAGAGAGGGCATTACTTAATTACTATAGCCTTAAAAAAGATAAAAAAAAAAGAGAAGCCTAGATAATATAATAACCTTAAGAGAGCCTTATTATAGATAGAATAGCTATAAAAGTACTATATAATTACTCTCCTTTTTATTTAATCTATAGGTAAGAGCTAATATACCCCCTTAAGGTTAAGGTTTTTATATAGCAATTAATTAATTAGGATAAAGTATTAATAGCTAAAGACCTAATCTTTTATAAGGGTTAGGATCCTTAAAAGAAAGAATATAGATATAATAATAACGCATAAAAAGATTATTATATTTTAGGCAAAGGTAATAAAAAGGTAAAATAAAAAGAATATTTATAGACTAAGAAAAATACCCTAAAGAAAGAGACCTAATCCTAAGGTTTAATATATTATAATTAAATAATATATCTATAAAAAATAAAAATAGCGAGGAAGTAATATAGCCCTTTTTATATTTTTAAGTATTATAATAATATAAATTATTATAAGCTTTAAATACTTAATAATTATAAGGTTATAAAATTAATCTATAGGGATTAACTAAAGAAATTTAAAAGAGAATAAAATAATTAATAAGAAAAGAAATAAGATAAAAAAGAAATATTTAAGGAATTTTAAAAAGGCAAAGCGATATTAAAAGAGGAAGAAGGATAAAAGAATATAAGAATTATAAGGAGTATAAGGGCAACGCTTAATTAAATAATTAATTAAGAAAGTAATAAAGAAAATAAAGAGGATAATAATAAAGAGGAAGATCTTAGGGAAAAAATATAAGTTATTATACCTAAGATAATAAACTCTAATATATATAAAAATATAACTCCTTAGCTTAATTACTAAGTAAATTACTTAGTATATAAGCTATTAAGAAGAGAGTAAGGAGCTAATATTAGAAACTTATAAGGATTCTTAGGTTTTTATATAAAGAGGAGGTAATAAAGGAAGTTTTTTATATAATATTATAACTATTAAATTTTTTAATAAATTTTAGGCTTTATTTTATAGAGGATATATAGATTATTTAATTAGATATATTACTTATAGCCTAAGATACCTTAGATGCTATCTAGGATAAGTAAGATATAATAAGAGATAACTATAATATTATCTATAATATTTTAGATATTATATTTAAAATTTATTATACTATAAAAAATAATATTAATATAAAGCTTATTAAAAAAATATAAAAGTAAAAATAGAGGGAATAATAAAAGGACTAATAATTAGGGAAAAATAAATTAATTAATTAAAAGTAATTATAGGTAAATACCTAGGTGCTTTAGGGGTTAAAAAAAATAATAAAAATACCTTATTATATTACCCGCGAAAAGCCTACCTATCTTTAAAAAGAAAAATATTACTTAAATAATAAGTTCTTCTAAAACCTAGCCTTATTAGCCTATTTTATAAGAGTAAGCTCTTATATCTCTTAGAGAAATTAAAGGTCTTATACCCTTAAACTATCTAGAGGGGTATATATAAGAAATATAAGGGTAAGCTATTAAATTTAATTAATTAATTCTAACCTTTATTACTCTCTCCTTAGGTATATCTTTTCCCTATAAAGGCTAATTAAGAGGTCCCTTTCTATAGATTTTAGCTAATACCTAGGTAAGAATTCTTACTTATAAGGCTTTTAATACTATATATAATTAATATATTTCTTACCTATAAAGCCCTTAATTAAGATATAAGTTAAGAAAAGATAAAGAATATACTCTTTATTTCTAGCTAATATTAATTAAATAAGATTAATAATAATAGTAATAGAAAATAGGGTTATAATAGCTAAGAAGAGTAATTTTTAAAAGCTTTTTAATACTCTAGATAATTAATTAATTACTTAAAGAATTACTTATATAGATAAGTAAAGTCTACGGGGATATAAATAAGTTAAAAGATATAACTTAGAATTAATAAAATAAATTCTTAGATAATAATATTAGGTATATTATAATACTTAAAGAAATACTTTATAATAGCCTTTAGGTTCTCTTAATTAATATTATTAAAAGTAAGCTCTATATATAAAGGGAAGTTATTATAATCTAGGCGAAATAGGAATAAATCTAGACCTTAAGACTCTTATAAACCTACTTAATTATTTAATTAGAAAGGGAATTAAGGGTAAAAAGAATATAAGAATCTACCTTTAAAGATTAATAACCTTAGTATTTATAAGAGTTACCTTAAAGCTATTATAATTATTTTATTAAGAGGAATACCTCTCTAGAAGTTAATATAAGAGAGCTAAGGATAAGAGATTTCCTAGATATTAAGAAAAATATTTTATCGCTTATTAATAAGAATCTTAAGGGGAGTCTATATAAATATAATAAATTAATTAATTAGAAAGTATAAAAGTAAGAAATAAAGATATAAAAAGAGGAAAAAAAATAAGGAGTACTTAGAAGTTTATATATATAATAAGGTAGAAATATATAAAGAAGGAAAAATAAAGTATTTAGGCGGCCTCCTTGCGATAAAGTATAATTTATAATTATTATTTATTATATACTAAGAGGAATTAATTAGCTTCCCGCGAGAGGTAATAGTATTTTCTTTTTTTATTCTATGCATAAAGTATATCCCCTCTTTATTTATAATTGCCTTATATATTATTAATTATATTATAAGGTACCTCCTTATATATTTATATAATATAGGCCTTTTCCCTTAAAGGGAGAAATAATACTTCTTTATCTATAAATAGCCTGACTCTATATAAACTTTATAATTACTCTTAACTTAGCCTTTACTTACTTTAAGCTAATAAATATAAATAATTAGCTAATCCTTACCTACTTAATTAATAATATATATTAAATATTTATATTTATATACTATATTACTAGATATTATATAATTAAATACCTATAAGAATACCCCTTAAACCTTTTAAAATACTATTAATTATTTTTTTATACCTTACTTAATTATACTTAGTTTATAAAGAAAAGGAAGATAACTTATTTTATTACTAGGGTTAATAGAATTAAAAGAAGAGGGGATTTCCTTAAGGAAAAATAAAAATACTAAAGGGCATAATCTAGGATATATATAAACTCTAAGTAATTACCCTTTTTCTAATCGCGAGATAAATAGGCCTATTAAGACCCTAAGACCTTTAAATACCCTTATGAGGATAATAATAATAATTTAATTAAATAAAAGCTTAATAAAAATAAACTCTAGTAAAATTACTTCCTTAACCTAGACTATAATATAACCTAGGCGGAATATATAAAGAACCTTTAGACTCTATACTAAGACTTAGAGGCTAATAATAAGAGAATACTTCTTAATAAGTCTTTTTATATTATACTATAAATACTTAGGAATAAGCTAGAGAAGGTTATTATAATTACTTACTATGAGATTATAATCTAGGGGAAATATTTAAAGCTAAACTCTAAGTTTCTTAATCTTATGCCCTTTTTTCTAAGTAATTATAAAAAGGTAATTAAGTATAATACTAAATAAGGATTTAATAACTTTTAAAAGTAGCGAGAGGCCTATTATAAATAAAGATTTTATATTAGCTTTATCTTCTATATATATAATAAGTATTTTATATTTTTTATCTAAGACTAATAAGAAAAAGGACTTCTATTATTTTAACTCTATAGTATTTAATTAAATAATTAAAGTAAAGAATATAGCCCTTACTTAGCGGGAATACCTCGCAAAGGTAAGATAACCTTATAACTTTAACTTCTATATAATCCCCTTAATATTATAGTAAAGAGGCTAAGAGTATAGACTTATTAGTATATTTTCCTTTTTTTAAACCCTTCGAGGTTTAATAGGACTAATATATATTAAGCTTAAGATAATCTACCCTCTTAAGACCTTAAAGATTAATAAAAAAGAAGATATACCTTTAGTTTTATTTAATCTATTAGTCCGAGACTAATTACTTAATAATTAGACTATAGATAAGATATCTAGGGATACCTCTTATAATAATAATTTAAATAGCCTTAAAGGGATTTATTAAATTATTATTACTAATAAGCTTAGGATTAAAGATAGGTATTTTAAGAAATAAGTCTCTTATACCTAGATTAAACTATAAGAGTCTAATTATATTAATTTAATTAATTATATCCCTCTTAAGCTTATTAACTAGGTCCTAAAGCACTAGCTTTATATTAACTTAAGAAGATATATAATTATAGATATTAAGGATATTAGCTATATTAATAACTAGTAGGTATATTACTTAATTATACCCCTTATAATTAAGGATAATAAAGAGGCTAAGGTCCCTTTAGGAGCTAGGCCTTTTATATCCTTATAGACTAGAATTACCCTCTTAACCCTCCCTTAGGATATAATTAAATAATATACTAATAATAGGATTAAGGTTAAAGATAATATATTAATCTATATAGGTAGGGAGGTAATATTAAATTTTAATAATTTTAAGAAAAAAAAAAATTAATTATAAAATTAATTAGCTTTACTTTAAAGAATAATAAAGATAAGCTTATAACCTTAGTGCCTTAGAAGAAAATTAGCCCGAGACTTTATTAAAGCCCTTAGCTAACTTATTATTAAATACCCCGAAGTATAGCTAACCCTTATCTCTTAGTAGATTAAAAATTCTAGCCTTCTAAGCCTTTAGCCTCTTCTAAAAATAACTTAGATAAAAATAAAAATAGCTCTAATTAGACTATCTAATTAAATAATTAATATAAATTATTAAGGTAAGACTTAAGATAGGCGCTTATATATTATAAAAGAAGGCTTATAGATTTAAGGTATTAAGGACTTTAACTATTTAGACTATAAAAGCAATAAGGACTTAGCCATAAGGAGATTAGCTATAGGACTTAGCACGTAGGCTATATTAGGTAACCTTAGAGAGAAAGGCTAGCTTAAAGAGGTAAGAAACTAGCCTATATAGCGATTATTAACTAGAAACTATATAATATACCTCCCTCCCGGAATAATAAGACTATCTTAATAGGATAAGATTTTAGCTATAATAACCTAGCTATAAATACCTATAATAATATTAAAAGAAAGTAAAGATAAGAGAATAAAAAAGCGCTAAAAGAGCTAAAATAATTAATTAAATAGTTAATCTTATTTAGGGGATAACTTAATATATTAAGAGGAATTAATAATTACTAAAAGAGAATCTAATAGGTAGGGCTTAATAAGGCTTCTTAGGAGCTATAAGTATAGGCATTAAAGCCTTATAGGGAGCTATAAGTTAGGGGAAAAAATATATAAGTTATTTTTAGGCTATTAAGTAATTTCTTATATATAGAAAAGGAGGTAGAGGCTATAAGGCCTTATTATTATTATTACTTTCTTAGGCCTCGAGCAGAGGACTTTTAGGCTCCTTCGCGGGTTATATCTTATTGCTATGAATTAATTAATTACTCTTATTATTTTATATTAAATTTACCTTATAAGAAAGTATATAAGATCTCTCTTTTAAAAAGACCTTAAAAGAAAAAGATATGTGATAAATCCCTCCTTTGCCTATATGGTTTAGTATATTTTATTTCTTTAATAAAATACTTAAAGGTATTAAGTATAACTAAGTTATATTAATAGCTAAGGTAGCCTAATATATAAGAAGATATAAATAAGTATATTTTATATACTTTATAATAGCTTATAATTATAAGTCTTAACTTATAGTAAGTTATAAGCCTTAATTATAAGTTCTTTACCTAGCTTATAATATATACCCCTTACTAAATAAGATATCTTATAGTTAATTATAAAATTAGAGGTATATATAACCTTTAGTTAATGCTATAATATAAGGTCCCCTCTTTATTAGTTTTTATCCTTAAGATTATTTCTCGCAGCTATTTTTCCTAATAAGTAACTTATTTCTATAAAAATTTTATATATTAATATTATATTAAAGTCTAAGGCTATATAAAACCGCAAAGTATAAGTTATTATTATTAAGAGTATAGGATTCTTAGTTATGCCTTATAATTATTATAAACCGTAATAGCTAAAGTATTAGGCTAAGGAGGGCTATAAATATTATTCCTAATATACTTAGCGGGGTTATAAGTATAATAGTCGAGGTATTATACTTCTTAGGGGTAAATTCTAGCTTAGTTATTTCCCTTTATCTTATTAATTTCTTTAATAGCTAATTATCTTATATAGGAGAAATATTATTTAGAATAAGAAGAAGAGGTTATAGAGTTAGAGTTAATTACTTTATAGTAATAAGTAAATAAATACCTAAGCCGCCTAATATATTTATATTACTAGAAAAGGTAGCTAATTAAGCATAATAAGGAAATACTTTAATATAATATTAAAATAATAGATAAGTTAAAGGTAGTAAAAAATATAAAGTCTTTTATTATAATAGAGGCATAGCTAGCTAGGGCTATAAATATTATTAACTAGGGTAAGCTCCTTTCCTTTATTACTAGTAAAAGCTCTTTAGGAGTCGCTATATATTAATAAGGTATTCTAATAATTCTTAGGTATTTTTTAAGTTAAGGTAATCTTTTTATTTAATAAAATATATTATTTTATTATTAATTTTATTTATATTAAGGATAATTTCTATAATATATTCTTTTAGTTTATTAACTTTTATATTAGGTTTATTATTAGTTTTTACTTAGATAATATCTTATATTAATTTAAGTAATAAAATATAAAAGATTAAATAAAGCTTAACCTTAGGTAATAAGTCTAATTTATAGTTATACTTCGAGATTTTCTTTTTAATCTTATAAGGTTTAATATATTTATAGTTAAATTTTTTATTTTATTATTTTATTTTAATATTTTTTATTGCGAGGTAGATTATATCTCTCTTTAAAAAGGTTAATCCCTTAATCTATTTTTTATTAATATAATTTATTATTTTATTCTTAATAGATTTTAATTCTATATATATTTCTTTATATAAATTATATAATTAATTGCTAATAAGGATTACTTTAGGGTTAATAATAATATTTTTATAATTATTAATAAGTATTTAATATAAATCTAAAGTTAATATAGGCTAATATAATGTTTATACTTTTATTTATAGCTATATTATAGGCTAGCTAGGCAGCTAATAGCTTTTTAACCTAATTAGTTTACTTATAATTAATATAATATTAAAGGTATTATTCTAGCATTTAGTTTATATATTTTATTTATCTATTTATCTCCTTATAATATACTATAAAGAGCTTATAATTAATTCCTAAATATCTTATAAAGCTTTATTAAAACTTAGATATAAATAATAGTCCTCGGTTAATAATAATCTTAAGTAATATATTATATATTTTAATAATATAAAAATAAAAAAATAAGTAAATTCTTTAGTTATTATTAATTCTCTATAGGGTATAAAATAGAAAATTTTATAAGTCTATCTATAATAATAAAAATATTATTATAGAAGTTTTTAATAGCTAATTCTTTTAATAGGGGTAATTTAGTAATAAAATCTATTATAATTATTTCCTATAATAACTAAGGTACTAATAGGGGTTATAATTTACTATAAGGTTTATAGCATTATGCCTTAGTTTTTACGTAAAGGTTATATTAATTAATAATAATTATAATAGTTTTCTTTATATTAAGAAAGGTATATATCGTTTTAATTTATTCTAGGGTTTTATTAATTCCTTAATATCTATAGAGTTAGTAATTATATATTTTATATATAAGGTTATATTATAATTCCTTTAGTATTTATTATTTATTTATCTTTTTATTATTAAGTAATTATTTATTATATTCTAAGATCTTAATAAGTAATAGATTACCTTATTTTATTATATAGGTTATTATAATAATAAGGTATAATATACTATAACCTTACTTTATTTATAGATAATAGGTTTTATTTATATATATATAATAGTTTACTATTAGAGATATCTATTAGTAATAAAGTATAAAAGCTATTTTTTAATTTAGATTTTTCTTATATCTAGGTTAGGTCTATAACTAATAGTATTTACTTAGTTATTTTTTAATCCTATTACCTATAAAAACTATCGGTTAAGCTATTAATAGTTTTTTTCTATAGGAGAATTTTTTATACTAGTAGACTATAGGGCAGCTAATAGTTTTTTTCTCGACTAGCTAATAATTTCTAGAAAAGAGGGTTATAATAAGGTTAGGGCTATAAAAGTAAGATATATATTACTTTAAGCTATAAGGATTTTAAAAATAAAATCCTTTTTTTTATAAGATTTTCTTAGAATTAATTATTAATTTTTAAAGAGATTTTTAGAAATTTTAATAAGGTAATTAATATAGCTAGCGCTATACTAAAACTCCCTAATTACTACTATAACCTAGCTACCTAGCTATATTAATTACCTTACTAGCTATAATTAAGGTAATTCCTTAGTTAATAAGCTTTAACCTCTATTTTCTTATTTTAATTATTTTTCTTCTATAAAGACTTTAATCTTTCTTAATTATCTACCTTTAACCTTTATCTTTACCTATATTCTAATTACCTATAAGGCTTATAGCTATAGATTATTTTACTTATATCCCTACTTTTTCTTTTCTAATTTATAAGACCTATAAAACTATAATTCTTTTTAATTAGATTTAATAATACCTCCGCTAATAGCCTTATTAGCTTTTCCTCTAAGAGATTAAGCTTACCCTAGAGTAGGCTACTAAGCTTAATCTTCTTTAGAGCTAAAAAGACCTTATAGGGCTACCTAAGCTTATTCCTCTAGGCCCTCTTATCTTATAACTTAGAGAGCCTATATAATAGGGCTTCTACTATACCTTTAAGCCTAGCTACTTTTATATAGGCTCTAGCCTATAGCGAATTAGAGAGTACCTATAGGTGTCTTATAAGGTCTAATAAAAGGGCTAAGATAGCCGGCCTTCTAAGGTAATAGCCTTATAGCCTTCTATAACTACTAAAAGCTATTAGCGAGCTAATATAGCCTATTAATAGCTCTTTAGGTAAGGGCCCTATAATAAATACTTTAAGGTTTTATTAAAAGGTAATAGCTCTAAAGCCCTCTCTCTCCTAGAAGCTAAGGCTACCTTTAAGGCCTAAGCCCTAGCTATTAAAAGTAAAGAAGCTAAGGCTATAAAGTAGCTTAATAACTTTATTACCCCTAACCCTTAGCTTTAAAGACTAGGATTAATAAGGCACTTAGCTAACTTTAGTAAGGAAAAAAACTTCCTAAGGGAGCTACTTTCTCTTAACCTTTGCCTAACTAAAGAGTCTCTAGAAGAGACCTTTAAGCTAGATTACTTCTTTCTCTTACAGGCCTTTAAGGAGCTTATATAAGAAGCTATAGGCCTTATAGCTTCTAATAAGATTCCTCTAAATACTCTCTTTAAGGTTAATTAATAAGATACCTTATAGCTAATAAAGAAGCCCTTTAGCTATAAGTATAAGAAAGCTATATAAGACCGCTATGCTATAGTAGTAAAGTAGCTAGGGTTAGGGTTAGGGTTAGTATTTACTATCTAAGCTAATCTGCCCGGGGGGTTTCCTCTAGCTAAAGATATAGCTTATAAGGTAAAGAGAGGAGATTTTTCTAAGATAAGGAAATATAAGAGATATAAAAGTAAGAAGATATAGCTAAGAAAAAAGAGATTTAACTAAGAGAAAGAGATATAACTAAAAGAGAGAGATATAGCTAAGAGAGAGAGATATAGCTAGAAAAGAGAAATAAGAGATAAGAGATAAAAAGATAAAAGATAAGAGATAAATAAGAGATAAAAGATAAAAGATAAATAAGAGATAAGAAATAAGAAATAAATAAGAAATAAGAGATAAGAAATAAATAAGAAAAGAGATTAGCCTTAGGAAGACCTTCTAGGGGAATTCTAAAGAGACCTAGCTAGGCCACTAGGGGGATCTTAGGCTATAGAAGCCGCCGAGGTAGCCCTAGTCCTTATAAGGGCAAGGCTTATAGAGGAATCTAGCTAGTTAGCTGCAAAGGGGCCTATAAGGTCTTAGAGCTTCTAATAGGTCTTAGCGGTCTCTAGGTTAGGGTTAGGGTTAGGATAGGGTTAGTATTTACTATCTAAGCTATTTTACCCTAGGGGTTTCTTCTAGCTAAGATATAGCTTAAGAATAAAAAGAGAGGGGATTTTCTAAGAAATATAAGAAAGAGAGAGATATAAGAAAGAAAGCTAAGAGAGAGATATAACTAAGGAAGAATATAACTAAGAAAGAGGTAAAAAAGGAGATATAGCTAGGAAAAAGATATAGCTAAGAAAGAGATAAGAAATAAGAGATAAGATATAAGGGATAAAAGATAAGAGATAAATAATAAGAAATAAGAGATAAGAGATAAGATATAAGATATAAGAGGTAAGAAATAAGAAATAAGGAAGGCTAATAGCCTTAGGAGGCCCTAGAAGTATTTTAAATCGACCTAGCTAGGTTACTAGGGGTATCTCGGGCTATAAAAGCCGCCGAGGTCGCCCTAGTCCTCATAAGGGCAAGGCTAATAGAGGAGTCTAGCTAGTTAGCCGCTAGGGGGCTAATAAGGTCCTAGAGCTTCTAATAGGCTTTAGCGGTCTCTAGGTCTATAAGGCCGCCTACTGAGATAATAAGAGGCTAAAAAAAGGCCCCTAGGGACTTATATTTTCTGCGTTTTTCTTCGGCAGCCTCTCTAAGGGTACTATAAGGGTCTTCTTTAGTAGATTCCTTTGAAATAGCTATGATTTAAATATTATAGTAATAGCGGCTATTTCCTAGGTTAACTACGAAGTCGGCCCTTAGGCTAGCTTCTTAGTAGACTAGGGGTTCTTTTTTGACCTCTAGGGTAGGCTAGCTACTTAGGGCTCTCACAAAGGCCCTAGTTATAGCCTCATGCCTTGCGATCTACCTTCTATTAGCACCCTTATAGGTATCCTAATAGCCTAAGGCAGCTATAGCTCCGTAAGAGCTATAGGGTAGGCTAATAGGCTTAATTAGGTAAAAGAGCTAGCTTCGGAGGGCTTTAGTGACCTTAGAGTCTATAAAAGATAGGGCTTTTTAAGTAGGTAAGACTCCTAGCTACTTATGGCCGAGATAGCTAGTATTTTCTAGCCTAGCGTGCCTATAGCTAGCGGGGAGGTCCTCTAAGAAGCCTACTAGCCTAGCCTTATTAGCTTCCTTTAGCACCTATTGGGCTATTTTGGCTAGCCTAGGCTAGCCTTGGTTGGGCTGGCTTTGGTTAGGCTGGCTTTGGTCTAGGTAGGCTATGGGGCTAGGGGCTTCCGGATGAGGTCTAGGGTAGGCTGCGAGCTTCCCTAGCTGCTAGGAATAGCTCGTGGGCTAGGTCTTTATATAAGGGTATTCCTAGGCCTCCCTCTCTAACGAGAAGGGCTATAAGGCTCGGATTAGGCTCCTTAGGGCACTTACTAGGGCTTCTAGCTACTAGGGCTATAATAGCCTCTCTTATAAGGGTATTAGCTTCTTCCCAAAGGTCTTCTAGCCCTATTAGGTCTAGTTGCCTCTAAAGGTGCCTTAGAAGAAGCTAAATACTACTTCTAAGAAGAAGTAAAGAGTGCTATTTTAGAAGGTCTTATAGGGCCTCTAGGGCTTCCTATAAGGTAGCTAGCTTGCCTTATAAGAAGGCTCTTCTAGGCTAGATAGGGCCTATATAGGTGCCTAAGGCTTTTAAGCCTTCTAGCTTAAGGTCCTCTATAGCCTTTTCCTTACTTTTAGCTAGGTTAAGGCTAAAGGGAGAGCCTTTTAAGACCTCCTTAGCTACCTCTAGGGTACCTTACGGAGCCTTATTAAGAATATAGAGGTCATCTAGGTAAGCTACTAAGGTTACCCTAGGTAGCTTCCTAGCTAGGGCCTCTAAGGTAAGTCGAAAGGCAAGGGAAAAAAGAAGGGGTCTAAGGGGGTTACCTTACCTAACGCCCTTAGCCGAGGCTATAGCCGACCTATCTTCTGTAACTAAGATAGAAGGGTTATTATAGGCCTATGCTGCTACTTTATAGAAGGTTAGGGCAAAAGTAGCTATAGAGGCAGCTATAGAAGCCCTATCTACTAAGTTAAAGGCATTAGCGAGGTCTATAGAGGCTAGCTATTAGAAATTAGCCTCGTTAGGGCCTATAATAGCCTTATATAGAAGGAAAATAGTAGGTTTAACCCCGCCTAGGCTATTTATGCCTAGCTAGAAGGGTAAAAGCATATTAGGCCGATAGGAGGTCATTAGGATCGCCTTTATAGCTACCCTATAGATAAGGTCTCCTATAGCTATAGGCCTAACCCCTCTATCGGGCTTCTAAAGCCCTATAAGGCGGCTAGCGTATAGTAAGTAGGCCCTAGGGGCTATGCCTTAGCGAATTATATTAGCTAGTAGCCTTAGGAAAGCTATTATAGGGGAATCTTTCTTAGTTACTAGGTCTAGAAGAGGCCTAGTCTAGCCACTAAGGCCTAGGGCCTTTTCCTTGCCTATAGAGGCTATAGCTACTATAATAGTCTCTAATATAATTAGTTAGCCGGCCCTTAGGCGGGTCTTACCTTAGAAGGGGTCTTTTAATCCGATAGGGTACTTTTCTAGTAGCTTAGCCCTATTTTCTACTAAATTAGGTGCTATAGGGGTCGGATTAATAAGAGCCCTAGTAGCCCGGCCTAGGTAGCCTCTCTCTAGTAGCTTAGCTACCCTTTAGGCCGGGCTAGGAGCTATAGAGGGTCTAGCTACCTTGGGGGGCTTAGGGGCTACTAGAGGGACTCTAGGCTCTCTAGGGTAGGTAGATTAGAAGGGAAAGACCTAAGGAGGCTAGCTAGGCTTCCTTTTTATAACCCTAACCCTAGTAGCCTAGGCAAGATAAGGAAATATAAGAGGGCCTTTTTAATAGGCCTCTTTAAAAAGGTAGCTATAGCTTTATAGGCTATAGCTATAAAAATAGCAGCCTGCCTTATATAAAGCCTTTTTTCCGGTATAGGGATCTTTGTAAAAGCTAATAGCTTCTGCATAGAGGCCTTAGCTAGGATTGGGGCTATAGCTTAGTTGTGTAGCTGCTCTAGGGTAGGTCCCTCTAGGGTAGGTCCCTCTAGGGTAAGCTCCCTAGGCTCGGGCTCTACGGTAAGCTCCCTAGGCTCGGGCTCTAAGGTAAGCTCCCTAGGCCCCTTAAGCTCTCTAGTTTCTAGCTCTAGGGTAGGCTCCTCTAGGGGCCCTATTACCTATAAAAAACGTCGGCTAAGCTACCGACGTTTTTTTTATATAGGGGAAATTTTTTACGCTAGTAGACTATAGGGCAGCTAATATTTTTTTTCTTAATTAGCCGATATTTTCTAGAAAAGAAGGTTCCTATAAGGTTAAGGCTCCGCAAAAAAGATATATATAACTTTAAGCTATAAGGACTTTAGAAATTAAGCTCTTTTTCTTATCTTTTTTCTTAATTTTCTAAAATTATTTAAAGATAAAAAAAAAGAATTTTAATAAGGTAATTAATATAACTAGCGCTACGCTAAAATTTCCTAACTACCGCTATAACTTAGCTATCTAGCTATACTAACTACCTCGCTAGCTATAATTAAAGTAATTCCTTAGCTAATAAGCTTTAACCTCTATATTTTTTCTTTTTTTTTTTATCTCTTTTAAAGACTTTAATTCTTTCTAGCTATTTACTTTTAATTTCTATTTCTATCTATATTATAATTATTAAAAAGCCTTATAGCTATAGATTATTTTACTTATATCTCTACTTTTTCCCTTTTAATTTATAAGACCTATAAAACCATAATTCTTTTTAACTAGATCTAATAATACCTCCGCTAATAGCCTTATTAGCTTTCCCTCTAAGAAATTAAGCCTACCCTAAAGTAGGCTATTAAGCTTAATCTTCTTTAGGGCTAGAAAGACCTTATAGGGCTACCTAAGCCTATCCCTCTAGGCCCTCCTATCTTATAACTTAGAGAGCCTATATAATAGGGCTTTTACTATACCTTTAAGCCTAACTACTTTTATATTAGCTTTAGCCTATGGCGAATTAAAGAGTATCTATAAGTCTCTTATAAGGTCTAGTAGAAGGGTCAGAAGGGCTAGCCTTCTAAGGCAATAGCCTCGTAGCCTTCTATAGCTACTAAAAGCTATTAGCGAGCTAGCATAGCCTATTAGTAGCTCTTTAAGTAAAGGCCCTATAATAAATACTTTAAGGTCTTACTAGAAAGTAATAGCTTTAAAGCCCTCTCTCTCTTAGAAGCTAAGGCTACCTTTAAGGCCTAAGCCCTAGTTATTAGAAGTAAAAAAGCTAAGGCTATAGAGTAGCTTAATAACTTTATTGCCCCTAACCCTTAGCTTTAAAGGCTAAGATTAGCGAGGCACTTAGCTAACTTTAATAGGGAAAAAGACTTCCTAAGAGAGCTATTTTCTTTTAACCTTTATTTAATTAAAAAGTCTCTAAAAAAGACTTCTAAGCTAAATTACTTTTTTCTCTTATAGGCCTTTAAGGAGCTTATATAAGAAGCTATAAGCTTTATAGCTTCTAATAAGATTCCTTTAAATACTCTCTTTAAGGTTAACTAATAAGATACCTTATAGCTAATAAAAAAGCCCTTTAGCTATAGGTATAAGAAGGCTATATAAGACTACTATACTATAATAGTAAAGCAGCTTTTAGTCTATACCTTCCGCTACCTTAACCTAGA
Source organism: Fusarium sp. FW16.1 (assembly GCA_017654865.1). Taxonomy (NCBI): domain Eukaryota; kingdom Fungi; phylum Ascomycota; class Sordariomycetes; order Hypocreales; family Nectriaceae; genus Fusarium; species Fusarium sp. FW16.1. Next base: position 2,804,239 of record JADNRB010000001.1, read on the forward strand.
GCCCGCAGAGAGGCTACCTTTTAAAGTAAGCTAATAATAGCTAGCTAGCTATAAGGCCCTCTCTAATAACCTTAATAGCCTAAAAGAGGCCTAGCTCTTAGCTAGAGGTAACTTCTCTAGCCCTAGGGTTATAGAGCTCTATAGGGGGCTAAAAGAAAGGACCTTAGCGCTTTTTATCTCGATCTTAGATTATTAGACTAAGGATAGTGAATTTAATAATATTATAATCTCTTTCCTTATTATACTTAATATAACCCCTAATAGCTCTTAGCTAGGCTTTAAGACTTTTACCTCTTTTCTCTTTACCTTAATATCTATTTCTAGGCTACTTATCTTATGGGAAGTAATTAGAAAAAGAGATAAGGCTATTTAGTAGTATATTAACCTTAGTAGCTCTCTTCTAAAAGCTTAAGAAGCTAGCCCTAATTACTTTAAGCTAATATAATAACTTATAACTAGGTATATATTAAATAGCTTAGCCGAGGCTAATATAACCCTTATATAATTTATCTTTTAGCTATATAGCTATAAAATAGCTACTAAGGCAATATAGCCTAGCCCGGCTATATTAGCTAGGAAGAGGAGATTATCCTCTATTAAGGTAATTAGCTTAGCCTTCCTAGCCTATAGTATATACTATAAGCTACCCTAGATAAAGCTTAGCTTCTTCTCTCTAGGGCTTCTTATATAAGAGACCTATACCCTAGAGGATAGCTAGCTAGCCTTAATGCCTTTTCCCCTAGGATTCTATCTAGGATAACC